>OX376242.1:6088709-7372418 GCA_947364205.1 Agrochola lota
TATTTATATATTGTTTATTTATATAAATTATACGGAATACAGATTTACCTACTCCGAAATTAGAGAGGAAGCAAAGCAAAATACTATTCAAATTACCAATTCATTGATACAAATATGAATGAATTGACGTAATAAAGTTTATATTTATAATTTCGATCGCGGAAAATGACTTGGTTTTAGCTCGGTGGGTTTTAACAATACTTCAGAAGTAAACATGTTTGGATTGTGATTCATTATTTGTTAAATAATAATTATGCAGACATTATGTATGTATAAGAATGAAAATACTTGGTATTTTCATTTATAAATAAATTACTTACTATAGAAATCCATTTCTAATTGAATTATATTTTCCTTATTAATCTTACGTTATTTTCCTTATTAACCTTTATTATTATTAAAGCATCACGCCTGTACCTAATCTCCAAAGGGTTAGGCAGAGGTGTACCTATAGCACACCCACATTTCGCCAGTTATGTTTAAGTCCAATGTAAAAGGCGGCCATCAACCAGCCTCCGGGCTGCTACTGAGAAATTCCGGTTAAAGTTTAGAAACGTACCGCTTCGCTTGAAATAATTTGAGGTTATTTGTTATTTGGGATTCTAGAGGTCTTCTGAACACTCCACAACAATTTTGCCGGAGAGGATATAAAAAAAAAAAAAAAGTACCGTTTAGTTAAAAAAAAAAAAAAAACTATTTACGGATGCAAGAGCGAGCGAAGCGAGCTCGGGACTTATGGCACAGGAGACACATTTTTAAGGTCAATGTCAAACGTCTTGAAGGTCACGTCTTGAGTCATAAAAGTCATAAAAGATTTGATTTTTTGCATGTTTGTTTGTTACGCTTTCACGGCTGAACCGATTTTGATGAAATTTGGTATGGGGATACTTAGAATCCTGGGAAAGAACATAGGCTACTTTTTATCGACAACACGCGGGTGAAGCCGTGGGCTGAAGCAAGTATGGCATATATAGAATAATTAAATAAAAAACGAATTCAATATGAATAAATCCAAAAATAGATTAATAAAAAACATTCTGACTTAAATGTCAATACTACAGCGATGCCCCACGTGTATTAATGTAGTGATGTCCTTCGATATATTGTAATGTCGATAGATCCGCTTACATAATGTTCATAATGATATCGACAGATGTGCGGAAAATGGCGGGAAACTGTTCGAGTAGGAGGACAATGAACACTGTCTCTAAAGTCTTAAAAACAATCATTTGCAGATAATAAATTGTCGTGATTTCTTTGATTAAATTTATAAAATGTATTACTTTAGTATCGAATTATAATATCCTCTGTGGCAACACTATCAAAGTACAAATTATTATAATAATTATGTTTTAAATGTATTTTCATTATGGCAACTCTATGTATTATTTTACTTTGGCAACACTCAGAAATAACGGTTATGATAATGTCGTTATATCTGGGTGGGGGAAAAGTCATAGAAAATGGTAAAATGTAGTGCAGAGTCAGTCGTCATTGTCTTGTGAAATAGTACAGTTGTGTGGATTAAAAGTATTAGCAAGAAAAGAGTGTTTTCCTTTCAAAATAGTAAAGATATTGACTTTTATTTAAATTTCCAAGATAATGTTTATTTATTTATTTACTCATACTAAATGTATATGTTTTCAAAGTTTTTAGATTCACGATTGCCATACAACGTGGAGTGTTGCCAGCCCTGTGGGCACTTTTCCTGTTGACAGCGATGCGTACGAATTCTTTTTTCAATGCGCTATGATTCCTCCCCCTCCCCCCATTTTATAAATACACCTTTTATTATTATTATTTTAGACGTTAACTTCCAAATATGTAGGTATATATATTTCGCTGTATTTAAAAAGGTAGCTGAAGTTAAAAAAGTGTTTTTTTGGAAGTCTGTTATATTTTTTTGTAAAAAAGTTTTTATTTTTCGCTTTTTAGTGGGTCAGTTTGTAATTTATCTAAGTTACAATAGCCTTATGTCGACTGTTCATCACGGCTTACAAAATATTGCTTTTCCCGAAGCAGGGACGTTAATCGTTGAGGAGTTCTCCTGGTACTTCACCATCAACTCCACTTGTCCATATACATTGTGACGAGCATAAATTGCTTGGTATTCATATTAATGTAATCGAATCGCAACTCGTGAAATACTTATTGTTGAGTAGTTCCGGTGGCCATCTGTGGTCTTCATCATCAGTTCCACTTCACCAAATTTCCGAGAGCAACTGCACGTGTTATTATTAAAAATACCCAAATCGCTATAGGTGTGCCTATAATATTTGAAGAGTTCCCTCGATTTCTCCAGGATCTCATCATCAGATCCTGACCCAATGACAATGGGACCAGACAAAAAAAATATTTTGCATATCCGTCTATAAATGACGGAGTTATGCCCGAACATACATAAAAAAAAAAAAAACAATCGAATTGATAACCTCCTCCTTTTAGAAGTCGGTTAAAAACATACAAGTTAGTTATTTAGTTATCTTACTTTACCTCACCATAATTCAGTGTCACAGCCACCCTACATACCGGCAGCTATCAGGCAGGTCAGTCGCGACGTTTCCTTTTCCCTGTGCGAGTGAAAACTGCTTTCTTATCTGACGATATCGAATCCGTGGGTACAGACGTACACGTAATCTTAAGATATTCTATATACGTACCTAGGTGCATATTACGAACGATCGCGGACTAAAAATGTTTAACACCTCAAGACGTAAACATTTTTAGTCCGTGACTGTACATGCGTTCGAAGTTGCACTGTAGTCTATTGGAACTGATATCGGGAATTTTCTGAATTTAGTTGGATGACATCATTTTACTTAAACTCATTCACAAGATCCCAAAATTATGTTTCTCAATACCAGGTTTTCGCTCTGAATGTTTTCAAATATGATTTTAGTTTGTGTCTGGGATGCTCGAGGTTCATAAATAAAAAAAACGAGCGAGCCTTACAGTGTAGTCGCTGATGATGTGTAACATATGACATCTTGGCTGACAGTACCAACCTCTCGGAAAATGGGCTGGTACCATCTGACGGCCAACCTTAGCACCGCGCGCCCTCATTGGTCAAATCAAATAGGGCGCGCTTCCCCGGCTTCCTGTTACACACTTCCGTCCCTTTTCACGAAATTACTCCCACAGATTGTAGAAGAGAGGAAAGATGTTACAGATCAATAACAATACACCTAACCTGTTTATCTGAATACATTTTGAAGCCGATTGTTCTGGACTATACTATACTAAAACTATGTTTGTCTTTCCGACATACAAAACAAGAAGGAGACGATAGTTTAAAGCTGTCATATTGGTTTACACGATAAACTATCGACATATTCTGCTACACTAAACTAAAACAACAATTTAGCTTATTTTAGTTTAGCCGATTCTATTTTACATAATAAATAAATTAACATCTGCAATGTATTTTTAGTTTAATGAAGTTATCCGGAAAAGAACCGATGTTACCGACTTAGCTTGCAGAGTAAGCAAGCTGAAGTGGCAGTGGGCTGGCCATGTTTGTCGAAAGACCAATGGCCGTTGGAGCAGACGAGTCCTGGAGTGGAGAACGCGTATCGGCAAACGTAGTGTGGGAAGACCCCAGTCTCGATGCGGAAGGCGGAGAAAAGGGTGTTGGGGCCATGCCCAGCAGTAGACTGGGATATGCTGAGTTGATATTGAGTTGATACTCTACAAAATCAAGACCACTCAATGTAGGTGCTATTTGGATATGTATTGGATGCATGAGGGTGAATAAACAAATGTTCATTTGCTTCGTGTGACGTCAATCTGTCACGAATTCACAATTTATCGAATAAATCTGAATGATGCATACCTGGTTTCGGCATATTTGTATATGACTACTTCAATGAAATGCTAATAAAATTATACAGGTCAATGTCACTTGGCCCCCCATAAGCTGAGGTTAGTCCATTGATTATTCTAGCATGGTTTGATTTTATAAGCGGTACGTTTTGAAAACATGATTTGATTCTTTGCTGTTGTTGTTTGTTATTTTGATCGCTATAGGTATGAAGCATCGGCATCATTATCATCTCAGCTGAAAGACGTCCTCTGCTCGTCTAAGGCCTCCCCCGAGCCACCTCTGAGGTTCTGTGCTAATCACTTCCAGTGGATTCCTGCGGCTTTCACAAGGTCTTCGGTGCACCTCGTGGGAAGCCTTCCAACGCTACGTCTTCCGGTACGTAGATCACTCCAGAACCTTTCAGCACCATCGGGTTGAAAGTTTCCGGAGTGGCGACTGAAAGAACAGATGGCCGATGGGCCATCTGTTCCGCGAGGAGCAATGTGCCCTGCTCACTGCCACTTAAATTAACTTGGGATGCTAGAACGCTATATGCACCAATCTCTTTGCTAAGCATCGTGATAATTGCAATATTTCCTCGATATTGTAAATATTTATGATCGCAATTATGTAAATATTTATGCCTAGATTTTGTACTAATTCTCTTGGCATGAGCTTCTTGTAAAGAGCTCAGTTAAAACTTAAGCCAATCCGCGAGACTGGTAATGAAGAGTGCGCCAATCATTCGGAAATAGCATAAGCATATTAAGTTCCCACTGCTGGGACACAGGCCTCCTCTGCAAGAGGGAGTGGGCCATAATCCACCACACGTTCAGTGCGGGTTGTGGATCTCACATGTCTTCGAATATTTGGTTCTTAGGACATGCCTGTATCCTCACAATGTTTTCCTTCACCGTTTTGAGAGTAGTCATAATAAAAAAAAGAAAAGAAAGAAAGGAAAGAAAAGAAAAGAAAAGAAAAATAGGTTTATTTGTCACAGAAACAGAAAAAAAACTTTATGATGTAATGATAAACATTTCTATATAATGTTAGCCAAGGTCCTAAAACCACCTAACAATGAAGAAATACATGCAATATTGTTACAAATTGCACGTGATACGGACGACGCGTGTTTTTGTCGACGTGTTCCATTCCATCGCTATACATTGTGTCACGTTACGACATAGCAGGGAATACCTTGATGTCGGTTAGTCATTGTTTATGTAGGTACAGATCATCTGATTAATTGCAGTGTGTTGACTTCAAGATTACGATGATTTTATGTAAATATTGTGGTTGTTTCATCATTAATCAGTATGGTTTATAAAAAGGAATGTTATGCCCAGCAGTGGGTGGTTATGATGGGGAAGAAATTAGCATTTCCTTGTTGTTTGGGCATTGTTGAACGTGGGATTCATCTTTGGGGCTAGACAAATATAACTATTTTTACTTACAGGAAAACGAAACAGATGTTTTTGTAGTTGTTCTCATGCCTACATTACTTAATATTTTTAGCGGCATATTTTGAAATGGTAGTTGACTTTTAGTAGAACAGTTCACTATTTCCGCCCCTTTCTCATTCTATGCACAGGAAAAAGACACAAACATTTTTAGTATATTAAGAGTATCATAATCAATATTCTAGTTCGCTAGTTAGCCACATTTTTTATTTCCACACAGTAATATTGCTAAATTAATCAAAACAGTTCAATATTTGACTTATATTTGCGACGTTGCCCACCTTCAGAATAAACGCTCTTAATCGAAGCCAATTAGAACCGGAGTCATTTGGCCGCGCGCACGTTGGATGCGTTTGCATACGAATTACACCCGTGCGTTTTTTTTTTTTTTCTGTGCGACTTAGTCGTACGTATAGTTCCGACGTGCGATTCGTTTATTTGTTTATTAATTAATTAATTTATTTAGAAGTATTATAATTATGTATGTTGAAACTGTTTGTACTCCCCGTCACTTATCCATAAGGGTTCATTAGAAAACCAGCGTCAGACAGCATTTGTCTGGCATTAATGCTGAAATGAACCTTTTTGAAAAGATTACTTCCACTTTTAGTTCGTTTTTTATTTTGTGTTTCACGAACTGTGTCCAAATAAACGTTTTCTTTCTTTTCTTTCGAAAACAATCCGCGCTTGTTGGGATTTTTCATGCGTTCAATATCACCGGAACACTAGGTATTAGTGTTCCAGTGAAAAACGTATCCAGTGTGCGCACTCAATTCGTTCGACTATGGTCTTACGTGTACGCATGAGTGAAATTCATTCGAAAACATATCCCAACTATGCGGCCTTATTCCCCGACTTCGAAAAAGGAGGAGGTTTTTTATGTTCGTCGCCTACATATGTTTTTTTTTTAACGTATTTCCGCCGATTTCTCCGTCAATTGTGGACCGATTTTGAAAATTATTTTTTTGTCTGAAAGGGTATGCTCCCGAATTGGTCCCATATAAATTTTATTAACTTTGCGTGGATAGTTTTTGAGTAAGCTTCAATAATACGTTTTTTTCCCACTTAGTATATGTGGATGATATGATGATAAATTCCTGACACTGTTATTTACATAGCAGGTGGTGGTATTTGAATTTGTGTGGGGTATCAGTACCACAACTAAAAAGTGAAAAATAAGAACTTTTTACAAAAAAATAAAACAACCGACTTCTTCAACGGTGTCGTTGGTTTTGAATTATCATTTTTTGCCACCGACTTCCGAAATTAAAGTTATTTTTCACTTAGTATTGTTTTTTTTTGGAAGTCGGTAGTTTTATTTTTTGTAAAAAGTTTTTTTATAAGCCGACTTGAACACTTTTCTACGCGGGTGTACACCAGTTATTAGAAAACAAGTATATACTATAACTTGGTTCTAGTTCCTAGTTTTCTAATCTATAAAATCCGCCATTTTATAGTGTCCTCACTTGAACTAAGCGTATAAGGAATGCCGTGTTGAAAATTAGTGGAAATGCTTCGTTTCCCTAATTGCTAATTTATGTTAAAACTATTGGCAAAAGGTGTTTGTGTCATGCAGATTTACATGGATAAATATACAATTGCGGACACAATTCAGAGAAGCATCTGCATTTTTATGTTGTGGAAAGTTGTGGTACTGCTAAGCGTGAAGTCCTCGGTTCAATTCCAAGGTTGGGCAAAGTGTTATTGGGTTTTTCTATCTTGCATTTCGCAGTAGCAGCTTGGAGTTCAGATTTGTGCCCGGTTGATGGCAATAAGCTCGCCCCCTATTACGTGGGACTTAAACATAACTGGCGAAATGTGTGTTTACTAAAGGTACCCTCTGACAAACCATTCGGAGAAATAAGGCGTGATGTTAGGATACCCTAGTTGCAGGTTTTCAGGTTTAAGGAGAAGTTTGTAAAGCACTGCGTTACAGGTTCAAAAATCTGGCGCGATTTAATAAGTTATAATTATTAGCAGTCTATTATGTATACTGGGTGTTGAAGAAATTGCGTGCCATAGCTTCAGGGTAAGTTCAGAGTCGATAAAGAAACCCGTCAAAAAAAGTAATCCTTTTAAAAAGTTAAAAAAAAACGAAAATTATCTTACTAATTAAATAGCAATCGTTTAGATTTGATAAAAAAATTGCTTAAAATAAATTTTTATTTGTTTAAATGCTAATTAATAATTTCCTAGAGTTACCTACCTACGCCCGAGCCGTTTTCAGTAGCAAATAATGTTCGGACGCGAGAAGTGAAGGACAAAATGACAATGCGTTCGATAGTAGGTAATTAATTAAAGCATTTAAACAAATAAAATAATTTTAATTCTAAACGATTGCTATTTTTAAGTTAGTAGGCACAAAATTAGGTTTTTTTTTCTGGTTTCCTTTATCGACACTAAACCTACCCCTAAGCTATGGCACTCAATGTCTTTAAAACCCTGTATAGTCCTCCAGACCATATTTCGGCCACGGCGACCAATCTCAACGGAGACTAGCCTTCTGCGCGGGAGATATTATAGTACAGGCGTGTGTGCGCAGACACAGGTGCACTCTCTCTTCCCTCACTCTCATAGTCCGATGGGACGGCAATCCGACACGGAGAGAGATCAGGCGCAGGACCAACGGCGCCACGTGCGCACCAAGGCACGGGGGTATCACACCGCCAACTTCCAAACTCCGGGCTGTTACTAAGAAATTCCTAATGGAAAAACCCAATAACGCTTTGCCCGACCCGGGAACCGAACCCAGGACGCCACGCTCAGCAGTTACGAGACCAACGGGGGAGTCTATTATGCGGGGTACTATTACGTAGAGTCTCACTGCTGTGCAAAAGCCTCCATTCCTTTTGTCTTTTGCGTACTTATTTTTCTTCTTTCACTTTCAAAGGAAGACATTATATTCGGCTCGTGATATCTTTCGTGGACACTTACTGCTGCTGTTCTGACTCGCTACTGCAGGGGTCCACTTATGATGATGAATAACGGGATTATAATGATATTTCTAATGTTATTAATTGATTATCTAAATTAATACGTCCATATTTAAGTATTGGGGGGCCTGGTGACCTGTAACATAGATACTTTATGCTTTTTCGGGCACGAGTCTCTCACAAATGTTAACCCAATTTTTTAATTAAGCACTTCCTGTCCAAATCAACATTTGTAATGAGAAATAAATAAATAAATTAAAAATATATATTTTAATGATTTGCATGCCCATGTGACGGCAGAACATGAAGAACTAACTTTATGACAACACCTAAGTACAAATTTACCAATTTTTGCAAAGAAATAAATGTTTTAATGATTTATGTTCGGGTGGGCTTCCATTCTTACCAGATGCAGCCAAATACTAGTATATTACACGGAGCGACTGCCTATCTGACATCAACAACCTAGTAACTGGGTAATACGATACCTCTTGGTAAAACTGGTTGTCAGACTTTCGGGCTTTTGACGACCCGTAACGACTGTCAAAGATCTACGAATGACAGCCGGGACCAACGGCTTTACGTGATTTCCGAGGCACGAAGGAGTCTCAGTATGTAAAGATGTTTAACCATCTACAGACCAACCCCGGCAAGCGTAGCTTAACCTGATGGATCGAACCGGCTGCGGCTGTTATTACTTCACCACGAGCTCCTCTATTCGGAGGATTAATATGTACTATAATATTGTTTGAAAGTTATAGCCAAGCCAAAAACCCATACTAGACGGTGCTGGTGACTACACTGTCGTTCTTACACCACAGACTACCTGCATTATCGTTTCTCCTTCTCTCTTAAGTTTATCCAAAGATTGTGATACTTTATGACTCATTCAAATATTATTTTCTTATTTGATACTAGCTGCTGCCCGTCGTTTCGCCTGCGAGGATCCTAAATCTTTTTCTAAAATAAAAGTAGCCTCAGTTACTATTTACAACATCAGCTATCTGCCAGGGAAAAAGTTCCGTTAAAATCGGTCCAGCCGTTTCGGAGATTAGCCGGAACAAACATACAGACAGACAGACAAAAATGAAAAAATAATGTTTTGTGTTTTATTAAGTACCGTATAAAGGCTTTTGAAGACCAGCGCGACGCGACACGAACAATACAATTTCTAATGTCGCGTCGTGCGAAAAGTCACGCTGGTCTGCACAAGCCTTAAAGGGTGGCAGGGACATCGAAGCGAAAACCCCACTGCGTTGAAATTTTTCGTTGGTTATTATAAAAAAATCTGCTGTTCCATACATTTTGACCGTGTAGGTATTGCACTTTTCTATGAAACAGCAACTTCTTTTTTAATAACTGACGAAAAATTTCAACGCAGCGGGGTTCAGATTCATGTACTGAATCCATGGTAACTGTTTTCGCGTCGATGTCCCTGCCACCATGTATTCTTTCATATGCATTTAGTAAAGAGCTATTATTTTGAAACAGATACTTCAATTTTTTTTATTTGTATATGTACAGATATAGATGTATACATGGTGTACAATAAAAAGTTATATCTACCTAACTGGTGAACTTATTCAATATACTTTGAAGTGGGACATATACTCCTATACTAATTTGGATGATTACATATCAATATTTCGCGTGAACCCTTGTTTAGTCATCATTTAACTGAGTTGCTTGCGATGTTGCAAATACTGCTTTGATTATGCAACGTGGAAATTTATTTTCCTGTTGCAAATTCTTGGGTTATTATACCTACACAGCATGTAGGTAAGTATTCACATTTTAAGCATGGAGTTTAGAGCCTATGTATATCATACTGAGCCGTTGGTCTCGTGGTCGCAGCTGAACGTGGGGTCCTGGGTTCGATTCCCGAGTCTGGGAAAGTGTTATTCGGGTTTTCCATGAGGGATTTCTTAGTAACAGCCCGGAGTTTGGAAGTCGGCGGTGCCGTTGTGGTGCGTTGTCTCCGTTGGTCCTGCGCCTGATCTCTCTCCAGTCGTTTCGGATTGTCGTTCCATTGGCCTATGAGAGTGAGGGAAGAGTTAGTTCACCTGTGTCTGCGCACACACTTGTGCACTATAATATCTCCCGCGTCGAAAGCTAGTCTCCGCTGCGATTCGTCGCCATGGCCGAAATTCGGTCTGTAGGACAATTTATATTTTCATTTTTTACTAGCTCCTCCCCGTGACTTCGTCCGCAAGCCTATACCTTCCTCAAGAATTGGGCTATCCAATGCAAATATAATTTTTCAAACCCTACTGGTAGTTCCGGAGATAACCCCCTACATACAAACTTACAAACAAACAAATTTTACCTCTATATTACATCATACTGAACTTTGGGCGACAGTATAGCTTCAAGCAGGATGAAGTCAAGCAAGGTGTGTATGAACCTTTTTGTTGCATGGTCACACCGCGACCGTACCAATAACTTGTTAGAAAGAAACTTAATTTCTACAAGTAGGTGTATCTTAATGCAAACCACAGTAGCAAGATAATACAGTAAACAACGTGTCAATACGTTTTACGTAGCTATTAGTGCGGCAGTACATAAGCGGTGAGTTTTCACCGCAGTGCGTACGCGCATGTAATAGTAATGCACCCGTTTAGCTATGCGCTCCGCGTCCTGCGCCTGCGCAATGTTCTGATATCCTCCATTTTACAATTACGATAGATTCACGATGACTTTTTTTCGTATATTTGCATATTTTTTTATGTGGTTAGTATAATTTATTTGTACTGCGTTTACGTGAGAATAATTTCACGTAGTAAGCGCGGCTCTTTTATAGTTGTACGTGTCGAATGATAATTAGAAAATGGTGAAAACATTTTTGCGAGCAGTTCGCTCGGCTCGCGCACGGTTGCTCGCAGTTCTAACCTAACCTTACCTATTTCAACCAAGTTGCTCGCAGAAATGTTTTCACCATTTTCTAATTATCCGTGTTTTCGCAATATCCCTAAGGTTTTCGCGAAAATTCGAATTATCAAACCATTCTACGACAGCGCTCTGAGATCGCTCTAGTTAAAGCTTTTCGCTTAAGTCTATGTAAATTCGCTGAAACTGCGACGCAGACGTTACTTTCGGATACAGACACGCAGGACAATGACCTCTCAAGTTTTTTGGCAGCCTGTAGCTGCGTTTAGAAACCGACTTGTGTAGGATTCTATGTATGAGACTAATTGGAGGCAAACTTTGTTTTTCATGTCTATTTGACTTAATCCCACTCCTAGCTACTGAAAACTTTACATTTTAATTGATAGTACTTTTTCAGACTCGTCCTTGGTTCTCGCGTTTATAATTAATAGATGTGCTTGCGTTTCCTAAGCTAAAAGGCGAATAACTAGAATAGGCTAGGCCCTAGTCACGTCTAGGCTAACAATAACGACACTATTTTGCTTCGCCATGTGATTTAGAGGTATGCGGAACAGGGTGTAAAGTTCACTCATCCTCATTAGAAAAGGGAGGATCCTCCGACCAGACGGGGGTCGTGTCTGGCGGGCAACTGTACAAAGGTTGATGTCAGATAGTCATATATATGTCGTCGCGGTAAACTCTTATTGCGCGATGCAGGATTTGTGGGACGTCAGGATTTTGTGTGACGTCAGGTCTTTGATGCGTAGTTCGATGTAGATACCACCACAATAATCCTTATTATTTATATTGTCAATAATTCATAATAAACATGACAGGTGACAGCAGCTACGTGAATATATTATATATTAGCATTTACCACTGTGTTTAGCAGCTCATTTAGTTACACTCTAGGATAGCTCCAGGCTTGAATAGCTTGGCATTATTAGTTTTAGTAATTCATCATGTTTTATGTTCCTAAAATGGTTTAACTATTAGAATATTTTATGACATGGAATTATCATTAACTAGCAACTCGCCCATTCTTCGCACGGGTGTAATTTATTTCTGTACTATATCTCGGTTAAATACTAACATATTTTACACATAAACCTTCCGAAATAAATGTGAAAACTCAAAACCGCATCCAAATATTGTGAAGTGCAGATGATCTACGCAGTCACACATACGCACACGAAAAGCGAATTTGTTTTATACTATTTTTATTCGTTCCTTCTGGAGAAATGGAACTCCTTGCTTGCGGTTTTCATTAAAACTTTATAGAAATAGGACCCTCCTCGACAGCCGATACTTAATTACGACCTACGTCTATTTCACCCTGGCCAGTCTGTTCTATTACTATCTTTGGTGAGTGATCATCTGATATTTTCTTTTGTAGCCTTCGTTTCTTTTGTTAAGTGTAAATCTAAGCTGTCCAAATAAACTTAGCATAATTTAGCCTATAACGCTCCCGGCTAGGACCCGGGGCTTCTTTCGGTGAGACATAGTGGGCAGTAATCCACCAGGCGGGCCCGGGGCGGGTTTGTAGATGTCACATGTCGTCGAATTTTGGGTTCGTGGTCATGCTAAATTCCTCACGATGTTTTCCTTCACCATTTTGAGAGCAGTGGTGATGAAATAATTTACACAAAGTATACTATATTTATTATTTGCGTAGCTAGTGCGTATACGACAAACAAGAGAGGCAAAAAACTTCGGGGTCGGGTTTTTGATACTTAGGCGGGCACTTGCTCCACAATAGGGATGATGCCTGGATAAAAAAAATAATCCTAATTATTCCGTCAGTCAGATAATAAAAAAATATTAGACACGTATTTTTTGCTTTATCATATCAGGTAATACTTAGATAAAACGCATTTTAAGTCGGGGAGTGGGGGTCGCTACGTCACAAGTAAGTATAAAATCTAGATAGGTACTTGTGACGTCTTGGCACATTTTAACTCAATGTATCGCCGTAATATTTAGTGTACGTAAATAAAGAAAAAATACGTATACAATATTTTTTAATAATCTCCATGACGGACTAAAAAAACAAATTTTAGTCTTCATCCCTATTGACTAATCACGTGGCTCTATTTTTGTCAATCGTTTAAAGATGACAGACACAGAACGAAAGGAGAATCGGCAAAAATTTATGGAAGCTGGTCCAAGCACCAATAACAATCACATATTTATTTATTTATTTATTTTATAAATGACATGTATTCATATATGTCATTAGATACCTTTTTTTTGGTCTGCCTCTCCCTCTCCACCCATCGACATTTATACCACCCATCCCAAGACCTGTCTCGTCTAACCAATGTCAATTTCACTTTAATAAGAAATCCTCCTGGGAATACGTCATGCTTTTTATTTATATATGTTCCTTCTGGCAGCCAACTTGTAGCCTCTGCCAATAGAAAAAAGTCGTGAGCAATAGATACATATTGAACTTTCTAGGAAAGTATTGCGTAGTTAGTTTATTGCAGGCAAATGAGTAAATCAGGTTTTTGTTAATATACCTAGTTTTTCTTAAAACGGCTGCTTGCAAGTTAAGCATCTTTTTCTTTTCTCTTATCAGTCAATCAGCATGGTGCTAACGTAGCTACCTACCTATAGACCGATTTGGTGACCCAGAGTGCGCCGGAGGCTCAATTTTAATGCACCTCATGTTACTATAAACACAAATCGTCGTAGTTCTGCAATAATGGTCCTATAATAGTTCCCTGTGGTAGACTCATCCCTTTATGAAATTATTGTTACAAAGTATGAAGGTTTTCAATTAAAAATATAAGTAGCTACGTCCTCTTGTCTGCTTATCACAACATGTCACGATTATCAACTCATACTCATTGCTTTTGACATTTTGTTCTTTGTTAAATTATTGATTGTGGGAGTCATAGGCCGTTCCATGATTTGCAGTAAAAGTTAATACCTAAATCTACGGTAGGTATTGTGTGTCAATTCTTAAGCAGGGACAGGTTATACAGAATTACGTGTCTTTAAATATTTAATTAACTTTTCAATAGTTTGAATTGGACGGCAATACTTTAACATGTCAAAGACTAACGACGAACTAATAAATAGATGACCTGTTACGAGAATTTCTTGAACCATGTTAGATGTAATTTCATATAAAATCTTTGCTTACAGTAGTTGTCTAGAGCTAGTAGGTATAAACCAGCATACTTTCTGGCCATCATCTTCGCCTTTTCCCAACTATGTTGGCTTAAGTCGGCTTTCTGTGTAACCGGATGCAGCTGACGTTCTGGTGTCGTTGATAAATCAAGACTTGATGTAGATTTTTTAGGTATTGTTTTATTGTAATCTACTAAGCTGTAAGCCTGTGAAACATGTACGAAGGAATTTGTTTATAAAATTATATTTCTAAAAACTAAAAATAATAGAATAATAAGAGAAACTAAGCTTGCATGTTGATTTTCTGAATGTGAATGTGAACTGATGATGTGTTTAATATAAGTCTAAATAAAAAAATTAAAAAAATAGCAGCCTGTTACTATCCCACTGCAGGGCAAAAGCCTCTTTTCAAACAGAAAAGGCACGAGCATTGATCACTACGCTTGCTCAAGACGGGTTGGTGATTTAAGACTTATATTTACTATATAAGTCCAAGTTTCCTCACGGTGTTTTCCTTCACCGATGTCAGTAATGTCCAAGATAGACTCAAAAAGGACTTATGAATTGAAAAAGTCACATTGGCACTTGCCCGGATTTGAACCCACAATCTCGTGCATGAGAGGCGAGGCCTTTTCCAAAAAAAAACTTTTAAAATATATACATAAACAATAAATGATTTTATTTCTGTAAGTAGGTTTGTACAAACACTTTTACACGTCAATCAAATTTTTTTAAACTAGATGAGGTCGGCGTTTCCTATCTGACTACTCCGTGAAGAAAGGCCGAAACAAACTCAGAAGTCGCAGTCTCTTTTAAAGTCCAGACATAATCTTGGTCAGATCATATGAGATAGATAGTAGCTTGTATAAATACGGAAACTTTGCTCTGAAGTAGCAACGTACCTTCCTGTGATGTGTTTGAAATTGCAACTGTCCATAGAGTGCTAGACACTTACCATCAAGTGGCCTGCTTGTTTACCACCTAATAACATTCATACATCTACAAAACAAAGTCACTCTCTTGTCTGTCTGTGTGCCCTCTTAGATGTTCTTAACTACGCACCGTATTTTGATGAAAATTCACCATAATCACCATCATTCAGAGCATTTATTCCGGAAGGTTGTTAAGGTGAAGGTTGTTGTGTTACATATACATATTATAAATTAAAGTCGCTTTTCGTGTTTGTCTGTATGTCCGCGTTGTTTTCTAAACCACGCAACAGTTTTTGATGAGGTTTTCACTATCGTTAAAAGAGTTTATTACGGAAGGTATGTGTATAATAAGTTAGTATTAAAGTTACGTAAAACTAAGAAATCTCGATGTTTTGTCAAGTCGTAAAAACCGTGAGAAGCAGGAGTGGGTCACTTATACATTATTAATTAACTTAGTTATAGTACAGATATCTGGATGATTTGAGATATCGCTATTGCACCCAAGGGTCACTTAGTGTAGACACACAAATTTTATAAAGAGAACAGATTTGTATTTAATGAATACACTCGAAAAATACAGGACCGATTTAAAAAAATGTTTCATCTTATCTAGAAAAAACAAAAAATAACTTTTCTAGGGAAAGATTTTTATTTTTTATTGTATAATTAAGAACAACAACAACAAGACAGAGTAACAACTCAGTAATAATATAAAATTCTACTGAATGCTTCATTATCACTGCTATGATCACGCGGGTGAACCCGCTGACGGAAGATAGTACCTAATAAATAAAGAAATAAATAAAGGATTCGATGTCCGACAGCTTTCGCTGCGACCTGCGACAAAAAAGTCGTGTTGACTGCAACTATAATTCGCTTCTTAGAATGTTTACTAATATAGATTTGACGTAAGCGCTCAAGTCATAGCTACGCGACGGTGGCGTTAAAGAGAGAGTTCATAGTAGTCACTTGAGATGCGCCACCTAGCTTTGTTTAGATGCATTTTTGGATAGAGGAAACTGTGGAGTCGAAGTTTTGTGGATAAAAAGATATTGGAAAAAAAATAGCTGCTTATTTTTTCGGTTAAAGATTAATGAACAAAAATATATGATATATTTTCGTCTGAGCTGGTATCGTAAGAGCTTGAAAAAAAAAGTATTGTAATAAACTTCATTTGTAATTATTATGTACACTATTATTTTTAGCCACAGTTACTGTTAATTAAGAACTAGGTCAAGATGATAATTATTAGGAGAATCCCATAAGATATAATATGTTGGTAATTTTTATTGAGGAAAATAATAATTACAATGAATGTAATGTATGTTACAAATCACTGGGCTTCCCGGTCATGTAATTAATTCAAGTTTTGTACGAAATGAAAAATTCCCGTAGGAAGATATAAATAATACTACAATTATAGAGGAATCCCCGAATAATATATAACAACCGAAGGCAGTTTTGGCCCTAATACCGTCCTGGGCAGTATTTGGCGCTCTTTGAATTTGTTTTTTTTTTTAATTGGTGGCAGGAGGTAGAAAAGGCCCAGGGTGTTTTAATTAATATATTCATGACTATTACTTTGTTCAAGTTAGTAAACAAACGATGGACATAAATAATACTTAAAAACCTATATTTGTTTTTAATAAAATTATAACAGCACTGGCTTTTTGGACATCTACAGAAAAACTATTTTTTCAAGATGAAAACTGAAAGTAGTCTACGAGTAAAATAGTCCCTTTTTGTTTAAAATAAACGATATAAAAAAAACCTGCCACGAAGCTCGCAAGTTAAGCGACTCAGTCTTACCGTGCGCTAAAAGTGGGTTAGCGCAAGAAAGCGTCGCGTCGCACCACGCATGCGCGAACTGGCCACCTGCGCGCGCGACGCATCCACACTTTTTACTATTTTGTTTTGTGACTTTGTAGGTCTGCGTCTGTACTTGCTAGTTTGAATATTGAATGTTGTTTGATGTGTTGGTTATTATTGTTTTTAAATGTGGAATAGTGAAGGATGGTCTTTGTTTTTAAAGTATGAGGAAGTGTATATTATGTTGTGTGTCGTGATGATACAGTGTTACAATAAGTGTGTTAAAATATTTGAGCCTCTTTTTTTACTTTCTGGCCTTTTCTCACAATTGGTCCCAGTAACTAAGTTAGGGCACTACGACGACATAGGTTAGGTTAGAACTGTGACCGATCGGGTGCGAGCCGAGCGAGCGATGCGAGCGTTGCTGTCGTCGCGGCCGACGAGCGCTTCATCACAGTTGGTCGCACTTGGCTGTTTAGTATTTTTAGGATCCTAAAATAGTTCACAATAATATTCTTAGGAGCAAAAAATTGGATTTTAGAGGTTCCATAAAATTTATGCCATAAACATTATTGTCAATAAAGATAGGTAACCTACATGGGCTAAGTCACGCCTATAAACCCGCCCAGAGTGACGTTAGTTGTATTGTTTATTATAAACTTGTGGGTTTCTAGTGGTTTAGTTCGACGTTATGTATTTGTTGCGTGGTTTAGGTACGTTCGCCTGAAAACTACGTAACAAAACCGCAGCCATTAAATAATTAGCTATTTCAATTTTACGGAGAAATGTTATTGTTTTCGACGCTTTACAAATTTAATTGATATAAAAGTGGTTTTACGTCACGTAAGTGGGATATTATTGAAAGTAAAGGAAGGGGGGAAGTGTAAACAAACACGTTACCAGTTCTGGGTAAATAATGGTCAGATGGTTATATATTTAATTGATTATAATGAAGAAGTCGTATTTCTTAAAATTTTCATTTAGTTATACAGGGTGGCAGGGACATCCACATGAAAACTGTTACCATGAATTCAGTACATGACTCTGAAACCTGCGTTGAAATTTTTCGTCGGTAATTTTTTTTTAAATTCTGCTGTTCCCTACATTTTCAGCGCGGAGGTATTGCACTTTTCTATGAAACAGCAGATTTTTTTTAATAACCGACGAAAATTTTCAATGCAGGGGTGTTCAGAATCATGTACTGAATCCATGGTATCAGTTTTCGCGTCGATGTATGCCACCCTGTATATTCGAAAAAAAAAAACTAAATATGGGTAAGTTTTCGCTTCTTTTATCTGTTTAAAATTAATAAAAGCAAGTTTGTAATAGTAGCTTTTCATAGGTAAACTGATGCTTGCAATAATTATAAGTTACATTTTAGTTTTTATGGTATGTCTTTGTTTTCTTTTATTTCTAATATTTCCTAATATCTTTAGACTTACATACATACATAATAAACTCACGACTTCTTCTCATGGGGGTTGGTAGAAACTACAGAACGTTAACTGCTACTATCCTTACATAATCCGTTTGCCTCGTTTACAACAACCGAAGGTGGTTTTGGCCCTAATACCATCTTGCAACCCAATACCGTCCTGCACCCTAATACCGTTCTGCTCACTAATACCGTCCTGCACCCTAATACCGTCCTGCACCCTAATTGCGTAACACAGTCAATAACAATCTGCTTCATTTTGATAGTTCGATAATATTCATTGCGTTATTTACGTTGTTGAGCAGATACATTTATCGAACATACGAAGCAATGGTTTAGCAATATCGTTCAAAATTATTCAGATTGTGTTTGATCGTGTGTTACGCAATTAGGGTGCCGGGCAGTATTTCCTACTCATTGATTTTTTTATTTTTATTAGGGGCATTGTAGAAAAGGGGCAGTGACTGTATTTTTTCCTATAATCAGGATATTTTGTCCCGAGTTATTAAACAAACGATGGCATAATGCTTACATTTGTTTTTATCACACATCTGAACATACACGCACGCCAGTTGCGAGTACACTTTCTGAAAGACATCGTCAATAACATTCCATGAGTTCTAATACAAATTCGATGCAATTCTATGATAGAACCTCGTTACTATATGCAAGTGCAGGTAAATAGGACATGGTAATATGGGTTTCTGGCACGAAGCCTCGAGGCAGTGGACGTGCCAACCTCACGTAAAGACGAGCATACATCTCTGGACAATAACATACATATAAGCGAAAACATTTATGGGCTATAAATTATCATACTTTTAATAATGTGCTTATAATAAAATATAGTGAACGATGCAAAAGTAGTATGTAAGGATCGTAGCAGATGGCGTTCTGTAGTTTCTGCTTATCCCCATGGGTTAAAAGCGTGACTTTATGTATGTATATATAATATAGTGAAACTAATTTAAACCACATAAAAAAACAAGTCTTTTCGGATCATAATGTGACGACTGACAATGGAGAATGGAATATATATACAATATATTAAAAAAAACCGTGCTCGATCCGAAAAGGACGCGGTTGCATTTTCTTAGCTTTAAATATGAATGCTTGGTTTGCATGAAAATGATTTGCTCGTACTTATTAATGAAACTTAGATCACACATCGAGAGTCTGTTGGAAAGATATCCTAAGAAAAAAATGTAAAAAGGGCTAGTTGACCCTAGAGTTATGGCATATAAAAAAAAACCTTGTATAATTGTGGTCTACTCGCATTTCTGATTTAACTCTAACTTATCTACTCATATATTAGTGCCTGAACTGTGTTTAACAGAAGAGAGCTGAATCTGGGAGTTAGCTGTTAGCCACCAGCCAGCCAACTGGTATCCACGTGTAATTTTTTAACGCAGCGGCTTTTATAGCGCACTGGATTTTCAACGCCCTGCTTAGTGCCGAGGGTTGAAAATCCAACAATGTATTTTTTTGACGAACTGGGTTAAGCTCTGTTTAATTCTCGTTGCCCGGCTCAACACCAAGTGTTGAAAATCCAGTGCCCGATTAAAATCACTCGGGCTCTGGGCTTACTTCACGTTCTAGAATTGTCTATAAATGCATTAGAAAACTTCAGACTGATTCGACTGTAAGAAAATGATGAATGTCATCCGTAGCAATTTAATTACAACTTTGATGTTGACTTTCTAATTATAATTGAATCAAACGTGATTCCCGTCACTTTACAATAAAACGAAACACGAGCTACAATTACATACATCAATCAAGACGAGAAAGTATTTGATATTTTACAATATAGACATTTTGTCACTAATATAAATTTATTATTTTTAAATGATTTAACAATAGGCCACCTCTAGTTGTCTGCAACATGTAAGTTAACTTTGGTGAGCAGGAAAATCACCAATATACAATTTAAAAACCTATTAATAATTCACGGGTTCCCAAAAATTAAGGCGCTTTTTTAGGGCGCCGTACTCGAAGAGTGCCAAACGGAATTCCGTCCGTCCGTCTGTCTGTCTGTCTGTCAGCGACCTGTATCTCATGAACCGTTATAGGTAGACAGTTGAAAATTTCACAGATTATGCATTCCTATTGCCGCTTTAATAAAAAATAAAAGTTGACCCCCCTTTTATTTTTATTTACCATACAATAAACTTGTAAAATAAAAAAATAAAAACTAACCCTGGCATGTGGTGTGGTGATGGTGTGGTGTGTCGTTTTCTAGAAAACAATTTTTTTATTTTCTTCAAAATTGTAGAAATAGGGGGCCGTAAAATTTGTCCGTTTTAGAGTATTTTTCTACGAGCTCTATCTCAACAACTAAATAAGTTAGGAATTCGAAACTTCTGTATATCATGTACCATATACTATAAATAATCAACAAATACTAAAAACGACGATTCATAAGGTATTTATACATGGGTGATTTTCTGCAAATGCAAAAATAACTTTGTAATTCATAGAATCATTATGAAATACAAATTTATCTTTGCGATTTTCACTAAGCCTTTGATTAACCCTTTGTTTGCGAGTCCGACTCGCACTTGGCCGGTCTTATTTTTTTCAAATTTTTTGTTCTAAGTTTGCGTGTTCCTATGTGTAATTTTGTTTTTGTATTTATTTGAATAGTTAGTCATTTAATTTAGTATTAGATTGTTTAATGTATACAGGGTGTCAGGGACATCGACGCGAAGCCTGTTACCATGGATTCAGTACATGATTCTGAACCCCCTGCGTTGAAATTGTTCTTTGATTATTAAAAAGAAAAACAGCTGTTCCATACATTTTGACCGCGTAGGTATTGCACTTTTCTATGAAACAGCAGATTTTTTTAAAATAACCGACCATAAATTTCAACGCAGTAGTGGTCAAAATCATGTACTGAATCCATGGTAACAGTTGTCGCGTCGATGTCCCTGACAGCCTGTATAAGATTTCACATCTATAATAAAAACTTCAAAGATTCATTGTACCTATTTATTTAATTTATATATGATCAATATATAGAAAAAACAAAAACATTATTTCACTGACAGACAACGCACTGTCTAGAAGCATAAAATCTTGCACAAGAGTTCCTTTTGTAATAAAGGTGAGCAATAGGAGAGGATTTTTTTAAATGTATCCGCTGTAGAGGATAAAAGTTGGCATGAAAGTGTGTATGAAAGTACGAAATTTTTGCCGATTGGGAATCCCATCGGATAAGGCTTGGTTAGGGTAAGGGTAAGTGGTGGTTAGGGTAGGTAGTGAGTGCCCCCCGGCGTAGGTGTGAGTTGGAACACCGGGGTGGTTTTTAGTCAGTAAGAGTCTGACAGACCCCTCCGCCCGCCCCAGGGCGGGGGACATCCATGAGGATTTTCCACACCGGAAAAAAAAAAAAAAAAAAAGGTAGTGAGTGCCGTAGATAAGTACTTAGTGCTACCCGTGCGAAGCCTGGGCGGACAGCTAGTATTTTTATAAAGAAACAACGGCCGAGTTCTCAAACTCAACTCAACAGAACGTCTTTCAATTAAGGCACCCTTCGTGTCTATTGTGGGCATTCGTCGAACGTAAATGCTATACAAACGCATCGCTAACGCCGCATCTACATGATATCTCAAAAACCAAAATTGACAACTCACACTCGATTCTAAAGACAGTTTCTGTATTCAGAACGTATGTAATAACATGGGTAAGAAAAAATCTACATATTTTTTATTAAATAAGTGATAGACATTATTTTAATACTAGAAATAAAGATAAAATAGATCAACCATTTTTCAGATTATATAAAGTACATACATCTTTTATGGGCTACTGTGTTAAGGCTTGTGCAGACCAGCGCGACTTGTCGCGCGACGCGACACCGGTTATTGTTATACTGTGAAGTTTTCTTAGAAATTGTATTGTTCGTGTCGCGTCGCGCGACAAGTCGCACTGGTCTGCACAAGCCTTTAAATGTTACAACAAAATACCTTGTGATATATTGAAATTAAATGAAAGAAAACATTTTGTTAACAAGCATAATACAAATTAGAGGATTATATCCAAGATAAGCTTAAATGCTTGGAAACATGCTGGGTCTGCTCCATAGGACAATTTGGAATCTAGACAAAATCAAACTGGTTGCTTATTAAATTGTATTTTTTTTTTTATAACACTAATTTTACATTCTGTGATTACTTGAATTTACACGCTGACTTATTAGTATTACTTGTTAAAATGTCAGGAATATCGTATAATTTTACAAGGTCTGTAAATATGTGAACACCATGTATATATATCATAATTAATTTATCTGCCATTGCTTAATTTTTTCATTATTTTTACTTATCTATCTTGATATAGTAATCTTATTCTAGATGCATCGTTTTCACATATAATTAATGTATACAAAATATTGTAAAATCATTTTAAAAGAGTATCGGTGGAGTTTCTTGCCCATTCTTCTCCATACGAAAACTACCTTTTGGAAGGGGCGACTAGAATCAATTCTATTTCTTTGTAAATTTTGACGTTCAAAAGTGCCTTTTATGTGCCTAATTGAAATAAATTGTTTGTCTTTACTTTCTGTTGGAAAAAGATAAGGCTTGTACAGACCAGCGCGACCTGTCGCGCGACGCGACATCGGTTATTGTTATACTGTGAAGTTTTCTTAGAAATTGTATTGTTCGTGTCGCGTCGCGCGACAAGTCGCGCTGGTCTGCACAAGCCTTAATGTGGGTAAGTAATAACAGACGCACGAGTCGATCCATCAAGCTACGCTTTCCGGGGTTGGTCTGTTGATGGGTGACCATCTTTACACAACGAAACTCCTTCATGCCTCGGAAACCACGTTAAGCCGTTGGTCCCGGCTGTCATTTGTGGATCTTTTACAGTCGTTACGGGTCGTCAGAAGCCTGAAAGTCTGACAACCAGTCTTACCAAGGGGTATCGTATAACCCAGTTATATGGGTCGCTCCTTGTAAAATAGTGGTATTCAGATGCATCTGGTTAGACTGGAAGCCGATCCCAACATAGTTGGGAAAACGCTAGGTAGATTGATATTAACCTTCTGTTGGAAAAAAGTTCGGAATAGAAAAACTGGAAAAGTTAGAACTCGTGTTTTTTTGTAACAATATGTTATAAAATTGGTCCAAAACTTTGCCACTTCCACGGCAATGTAGTAGACGCTTCTATTGCAAAGTACTGCTAAGTTAGGTAGGTAACATGTTGATTCATTACTGGCAATGTGTTCTATTGACGTATGATGTGCGTATTGGAAATTTGGATGGGAAAACAATAAAAAATAACATAGTAACTTAGGTGCATTTACATCATGTGCCTGTAAAGGTAAACTGTGACCACAGATTAAAAAAGCTGTGGTTTGACGTATGGGCGACGTGGGAGTGGTATTTGTTAAAGAGTTCATTCGGGGAAGAACTATGACCAGGTAAGGTACGTATTTCTGCAAGCTGTTGTTGGTTGGGTGCCTGTAAAATTACAGGAACTCGACACTGGTGTAAGCCGAGACTGGTTTGTTCCAAAAGTATCTGATAAAAATATAAACAAATGGATAAGAAAACGTACCTGTTGATGCCGATTTGTAGCAACACTTACAAATTTCCAAAACACGGAATTCTAATTTTAAATCACTTTAAATATGTTTTGGATTTGACAATTGAGGTTAATTTTAGTAACTCAATTTTCGTCGACGATTTTTCATAATATTTGTCAGACGGACTCATTAGTCCGTCTGACAAATACTATGAAAAATCCACATCCAGTGATTTAGGCCCTTATTTAGGGTCTACACCATTGTGTAGGCCCTAAATAAGGGCATAAAACAACGGATGTGGATTAGGGCCCCTAATCTACCCTACCCTAAAGGCCCTAATCTTTAAGGCATTTAGGGTTTAATGGATGTTTCTTCAATTCGCTCGAAACAGGACGTTTCCGGTCCAGATTTTTTGGCGTCTGAATGACATTGATACCGGCAGTCGTAGGTAAACATTTTCTGAAATTGCCACAGAAATTGTATTAACAAAACAAGATGGCGGAGTTAGTTCAGAATTCGGCCACGCGCCAAAAAACTGATTCAGTATTGATGAGGAACACTATTGACTGAACAGTATTGATGAGGACGAATCTGACGCTACGATGAAGAAGCTAAATAAATATTCAAAAGATTCTTCCTTCCTCTAACATTGCCTCTTAAACTGCAGTAATGACGCTGTCTCGTATTTCCCTCTCTGACGTATACCGTGTAACTATTATACAACAACAATGAAACAATAGTATTCCTGCACAGTTATGCATCCATCTTCATAACAATAAATTAATACCTATTTTGTTTTCGTTATTAATTTATTAACTTTATGTTGTTTACTTCCTTGAGGGGTCCATTGAGGGTTTTACAATTGTGACGTGGTTGTAATACTGACCATTCATAAAAATGTATACTACTATTCATGTTTATGAATGGGACCTACGTAGGTATCCTGTTTTATTACGTGGCAATAGCCCATTGTTTAAGTGATCGGATGGATTACTTTAAAACAGTGTCCGTGGTGTTTCTTGCCAGTTCTTCTCCATAGGAACCTACCACGCTTTGGAGTGAGCAACTAGGTTCATCTTTCTGACTGACCGACCCCTTGACAATTCAAAAGTACCTTTATTTGTTTTATTTGAAATAAATGCGTTGAGTTTGAAAAGGTCGTGAGTTCGGAACCCAGTTTTTGCCCTATTGACGTGAACGCCTGGCGTTAAGTATTTTATGGTCGACAATAAATTAGTTAATAAAGCAGCTGACGTAGCCGAGGCGTTTAATGAGTTTTTTGCCAACATACCTGTAACTACGACTCGCTCCTTAAATTCATCCCCGTCTAAAGCTGAAAACCTTTTGCTTAGTAGTGTATCTAAAAATAGTCCCTTATTTAGCTTCGAACATGTAACGCCTCGTGATGTAGTTAATGTTTTTAACACACTCAAGTCTAAAAACACTGGTGATTACTGGGGCATCTCCATTAAACTTTTAAGTAATATAATAGACATCGTAGCCCCCTATCTAGCTGTTACTTTTAATAAATGTGTTGATTTAGGAACTTTTCCTGACCTCATGAAGAATAGTAAAGTCATACCACTATTTAAATCAGGTAATAAAAACGACGTTGGCAATTTCAGGCCTATTTCTATCTTACCAGCATTTAGCAAAATATTTGAAAAGTTAATACTCAAGCAGTTACTTAGACATTTTAATTTAAATAGCCTCCTTCATAATGAACAATATGGCTTTACAAAAGGTCGTTCGACTACAGATGCGGGTGTTGCTCTGCTGAAACACATATTTAACGCATGGGAGAACTCGCAAAATGCTATTGGGGTTTTCTGTGACCTCTCCAAAGCCTTTGATTGCGTGCACCATGACACGCTTTTGCGTAAGCTGCGTCATTACGGTGTTCAAAACGAAGCTCTCAACGTTATAAATTCTTATTTACACAATAGGCCCCAATGTGTAGATGTTAATGGTGTGAAATCTTCCGGTCTACCAGTTCAGTTAGGTGTACCTCAAGGCTCAATACTAGGTCCATTCTTGTTCTTAGTGTATATCAATGACTTACCATTCTATTTAAAGGGTATCTGTGAAGTTGTACTGTTTGCAGATGATACCTCTCTTATTTTTAAAGTAGACAGGAATAGACAAGATTTTGACGATGTAAACAGTGCTCTCTCAATGGTTACGGATTGGTTTACGACAAATAACCTAGTTCTCAATGCCAAGAAAACGAAATGTGTAAAGTTCGCCCTACCAAATGTTAGAAATCTAGGACCCAACATCGTCTTAGATAAAGAGGTGCTTGAGTCTGTAAACTCGGCAGTTTTTCTGGGCATAACAGTAGATGCCAAACTTCAGTGGGGCCCACATATATCGAGCCTAGCGGGAAGGCTCAGTTCGGCCGCCTACGCCGTCAGGAAAGTAAGACAATACACTGACGTCGATACAGCTCGGTTAGTCTATTTTAGTTATTTTCATAGCGTTATGTCCTACGGTCTTCTGCTGTGGGGCAAAGCTGCTGATATTCAAAATATATTTGTCCTTCAAAAACGAGCTGTTCGAGCTATTTACCAGCTAGGTGCCAGAGTTTCTCTGAGAGATTTTTTCAAAGATATTGGTATCCTCACGGTGGCGTCCCAATTCATCTTCGCCAACATCTTATATATTAGGCAAAATATACACTTATACACTAAAAACAGTGATTTTCACAATGTTAACACTAGAAATAATGACAAACTACGAGCTCCCTTTCACCGGCTTCATAAGGTTCATAACTCATTTGTTGGGCTTGGTATAACCTTTTATAACAAGCTACCCTCTTCTTTGCTAGATTTGCCTTTTGATGCGTTTAAAACGAAAGTAAAATCCAAGCTTTGTTCAAAGGCATACTATTCTATAAACGACTACTTAAATGATAAGAATAGTTGGTCGCTGTGATTAACTCAAGACAATGTTTATGTTCTTTCTCCAGATTACCTACTGACAAGTTATATGAGTTTATATAATTGTATTTTTTTAATTTTTTTATTCGACTTTATAAGTCAAGCTATTTTTAATTTTATTTCAATTTATTGTTGACATAATCTACTCATTACAATGTTTTTTCTAATGAGTTGTATTGCAATATGTGGTTAGCTAGTGACCTCGACAATTGATCATATTAGTTATTGTTATTAGTAATTAACTGTTTGTTTTATTTATTTTATCTCGATGGTCCTAGTTTATCATTTATAACTTCCAGTTACAACTATATGTAAGCGGGCACGCCCTTTATGCCTGGAGGCTTTTATTTAGATAAGTTCTGTTTACGTTTAGTTTTTATTTCTGCCTGAGTATAGTTCTCGATGATGTTGTGTGGTATATTGGCGTGTGCTAGCTAACATATGGCTAATAATTTAAATTATGTTTTGTGTTGCGTAATCTAAATTATCTAAATTATTTTGAATACTATTATATAGAATCTTATTTTTTTGTTCTTCTAACTGAACAGACAGCTGTGCTGCTGGGGAGTTTGTTGCGCCACTTCTTCTTCCCAGCTAATGCACTAGGAAGTGGTGAAGGGTGGGCGTTTTGGGGGACTGTCTTATGTAATTTTGACGTTCGAAAAGTGCTGATTCTCAGCCTAGTTTGAATAAATGACTTTTGAATTTTGAATTTTGAATTTTGAATTTTAATAGGCATGTCTTTAATCGAATCTTAAATAATTCCCAGTTTGCTTTCCTAGAATTATTAATGAGCATTCTAATATAATGAATGCACCTCTTATTGTAAACGTCAAATAATTCAAATTTTGGTGTCCTAAAAATAGATACTTAATAGGCAAGTAAGTGCGACCAACTTGGATGTAGTGCTCGCCAGCCTCTACCGTGGCACCGCGATCGCTTCGCTCGCTCGCGTCGCGTGCGGTTTGACACAGTTCTAGCCTAACCTAACCCATTTGTTCGGGGTTCCCTACCAGAAAGTTAAAAAATGGCTTTTTTTTTACAAAAGCGTACATCATTAGAAGCCCAAAAAGTTTTTAGAGGATCAATAAAATATTTCCCTTTTTAATATATTTCTAATAAACATTTTACGTAAATGAAGAATTGCTTACGCATTCGTGATTATTAAAATTTACCTCTATTTAAGCATCTCGAGATTAAGAGCAGTGGTAATCCAGTGATAATGGCCGCGAGTTACGAGTTGTAAGTTCGTAAATTCGCCCCCTGACAGGCTCTTTACTTTGTGTAAATTATTTCATCACAACTCCTCTCAAACAGTGAAGGAAAACATCGTGAGGAGACCGGCATGTCCTAGAACTAAAACTTCAAAAACATGTGACATCTACCAACCCGCACTGGGGCCGCGTGGTGGATTATGGCCCACTCCCTCTCACAGAGAGGAGAAGGCCTGTGTCCCAACAGTGGGGGCCTTGTAGGCATCTTGATGACTCGCCGTAGGATTATCTAAATTTACCAATTTTGTTGGTGATTTTGACCGCTTTTCCGAAGTGTATAGCATCATCGTGATTGAATCATCCTAGCACAATCACAGGGAATTTTACAATGCAAAATGTAAGTAGTTTGTGAGGCGTCTATCCCATTAACAGTTATATTTATGTGGGGTCATCTCACCACGTGTTTCTTGTTAGCGTGCCGATGACAATCTAAATTGATTCAGCCCTGAAGGCAATTTCTGTATACAGGGTGGCGATTTAGTGAACTGCATCCGTCAAGGGGGTAATTCTACCTGTCATACTGAAACAACTTTCGCTTTGAAACACATACTTAAAAAAAATCATATGTGTATCGAAATACTCTGTGTACTGTTGTTAGGAATTTGATTTTTTTTACACGAATCGGTTATAGTTTCATGGTAAAAGTTGCTTAGTATGACGGGTAGAATCACCCCCTTGACGGATGCAAGTGTCTTAATCGCCAGTTTTTGACATTGACGAACTTAGGCGCGAGGCGACAGCGCGACGCGACACCAATAGAACAATTTCTATGAAAGCTTCATGGAAATTGTTCTGCCAGAATTGCATCGCACCCGTCTGCGGAAGCCGTTAGACTGTTAGCAAGTTGGTAACGTGGCTGACAGCTCAATACTGCTCAGAATTGTAAAATTGTAAAAGTATTACATGAATTATTTCATGTAATACTCGTCATCATAATTTCAGCCGAAAGACATCCACTGGACATAGGGTTCGCCGCCAGTTCGACTGGTTCTGTGCTTCCCGCATCCAGCGGATTCCTGCGGCCTTCACAAGGTCATCGGTCCATCTTGTGGGAGACCTTCCAACGCTACGTCTTCTGGTACCCGGTCGCCACTCCAGAAACTTTCGGCCCCATCGGCCATCTGCGAGCAATGTGCCCTGCCCACTGCCAATTAAGTTTGGCAATTCTTGGGCAATGTCGGTCAAGAACTAATCAGCAGGAAACAAATTAATCTAATACTTCCTATCAATGACGTAAAAGACCAAATATTTAATTTTATCCTTATAATGTTTAATAAAGATGGCTACATACCACGAGAGGACATCATCCGGCAATGAATGAAAATACTAGTAATACTATCTATCACCTAAAACCCAATCAAAAAATCAATCTGCCTAGCCTTTTCCCAACAATTTTGGGGTCCGCTTCCAGTGCAACCGGATGCAGCTGAATACCAGTATTTTACATGGAGCGACTGCCTATCAGACCTCTACACTCCAGTAACTGGGTAAGACTGGTTGTCAGACTTTCGGGCTTCAGACGACCCGTAACGACTGTCAAAGATCCACGAATGACAGCCTTTCCAAGGCATGGAGGAGACACGGTTAAAGATGGTCACTCATCCACGGACCAACCCGGCAAGCAAAGCTAAACCTGATGGATTGACCCGTGCGGTTGTTATTACTTAGCCACGTGCTGCTCCTAACCTTACCTAAAACTCAATCAAAATCCCAAAATCGAAATAAAAACAATGATTTTTTCAAACTACCAAAATAGTAATAATTGGTTCACTACTGATATGGGTTTTGCCATTCAGCCGACTAGTTATAGTGACTAATTGGATATTATACGTATATTTGCGATTGAATTTTTGTTTGTTGACTACGAACGTCATTAATTAGATAAAATATTTTATACGAAGTCTAATATTCTCGTATTGACGTCAGCCCTCTGTATGTATTGATAGAGAAGTAGGATAAGCCATAAAAAATGGTTGTTTTATTCGTTAAATTCCTGGTTGTTTTCTGGCTCGGTTTTCCTTAAATTTAGCTAAGCAGGGTAATAACCTAATATTAAACTGGGGCGGTTTATAACCGTTTGTAGTTATTTGAAACCCCAGCTGGCGACCAATAAACGCACCGGACCTCATTTGTGTAAGAAGTAGCTCAAGTATTTATCGCTCTGCTTCTCCTTTCCATGTTAAACAATAGAAAAAAGTGCCTGAAATAAAGACTAGCAATAATAACTAGCTGTTCGTGCCCGGCGTCACCCGGGTGTATTTTCGACTTTTCCGGTGGATTTTCCAAAAATTCCTTCTTTCATGCAAAAGACAATAACGATTACAGCAAAAAAAAAATCTGCCAAGTTGGTTGAGCCATTCTCTAGTGATGATCTTTCATACATGTGGCCCGTGGCAACGTACAGCAACTGGAGGAACACGGGTGGGTTTTAGTCAGTAAGAGACTGACCCGTTCCGCCCAGAGCAGGAGAAGTTATTTGATAATTTAGGAACCAGAAAATAAAAAAGTACTACTACTTCAGATACAGTGCAGCCGTCGCGTCGTCGAGAAAATGCGTTTCTGACACCTGTCAGTTGGACAATTTGTAGTAATAATAAGGATCAAATTCGCAAAACACACATTAGTTACACTATTGACATAAAGTTCATTATACTATTTACAATTTCGTTAGAAAAATTCAATTCTATTCCGTTCAACTGCAATGTAAATTGAACCTTATATACGAGCCTTTATTCTCAGAAAACACACCCACCGATAGCCAGTAGTACCGGCTACCAAATCGCAGTATCATTTAATCATCAGTATCATATAATCATCAGTATCGTATAATCATCAGTATCATATAATCACAGTATCATATAATCACAGTATCCGCGAGCCAGTACCAGCCCGGTACTAGCTCGCGGATACTGGAGTGTCCTTCAAGGCCCTTAAGATTAACTTGGGGTTATGTAATGGACGCCTCCGTGCCTCCGGTTGGCGCCTTGCGGTCTGTTGATAGAGGTGACCTTTTCGTAAATAATATTGAAGTGGGTATGTATGTAAATTCGAATATCGGTGTGATCAAGGCCGCAGAAACGATGTAGTTGTGTCGTTCAGTTCAGTCATTACTAATCATGACAAAAAAAAAGCATTTACAAAAGTTTAAATGCTTTTTTTTTGCTTCGGGAACATGTAGCGAGTTAGCCGTCGTTTCGGCCGAATTTATCGGCAATTCCGACTCCATATCACTTACGGACATAAGATGAGTTCGGGGTCTGAACTAAGAATTAATGACAACACGATTTGCCTACTCCCGATGTGTCTTTGCCCGTTCGAAAAAATTAATTTGACACCTGTTTTGACGGATCTACCACTTTCGGAGGGGCCCGTATCTTCATGACGGTGTTAGAGAGTAGAATCCCAGAGATTAGGATGAAGCTTCTAGTATTAAGAAGTCTAATATCCGTCAAGAAAAAAATCAAAATCTACTCTCCTTCTCATCTTAGAGACAATCAATTTTAAAAACGTGTCAAAAATGTAGGGTAAAAAAGAGGTATTTTTGACATATTGAGAGTGAGATCTGTGGCGTAATTGTGTAACCTTCAAAACTCTCGGATTGTGATTGAATGTGTCTTACGCAGTGGTGCTGAATGTGCTTAAAAATACGGGAAGTGCCCTTCAGATCTTGAGACTAACTGTACAGTACCGTTGTAGTATCCAGGGGTCTCCATTAATCTCGTTATGTTACCGACTTTTAAGCCCCCCTTCCTCCCTGGTGATATGAAGTTAGGTGTTCACTACAGTGTATTATACGAGAGCATATTTACTTAGCGTCAATCAACTCAGCCTTGCCCTGCCCAATGACGGACATAGGCAGACACCAAGTTGCCCCACAAAACGCAGTTCTCCACCTTCTGCATCCAATCTGTCCTCCATTCGATAGAGATCCAAATACCTACTAGTTAGCTTTTGGTGTCCAATCAATTCAATCATGAATTTGAAAAATGCGAAAATATGTATACTCCATTGGTTTAGGTAATTAAGAGCATTTATTCTGAAAGTAGGCAATTATGAAATTGCATTTCATAATCAATATTTTAGTTTGCCAGTTAGCCACATTTCATAATTCCATACAGTAATATTACCAAATTATTAAAAACAGGTAAATATTTGACGGCTATTTGCGACGTTGCCAACTTTTAGGATAAACGCTCCTAAGTAAAGGTAAACAAATTGTAAAAAGGTTTTTATAGCTGATACTTTCTTGTTCAAAAATACGATAAAACCAAATAAAAATTATTTTAGATTTTTACAACAGTTACCTCTTTTATTTATGTATGTTAAACTTTATCATTTACTCTTAAAGTTCTCTTCGTAGATGTAACTGCTTGAGCACAATTTTTAGTTAGATTTATATTAATATTTTGTAATCTGTATAATGTAAAGAGCCCAAACTCTAAACGTCAACGAATTATAACGTTGCTAAATTGAAGAGTACATCTGTGACGTAGCATGACAACTGAAGTGACAGGTATTACGTTTAGTCGGTTACTTGACACGTGTTTTTTTTTATTAACCTTTATTTATATACCTTAAACTATGGATTATAGTTATATAAATTAGTTTCCATTACTAATGAGACTTCAATTTCATTACGAAGATAATAAAATTAGAGCTGTGTCATAGCTCCCGCATTCATAAATGATCGCTTTCAAATAACAATAAAAATGAGATCAGTACTGGAAACGTTTACATATTCAATATAATTTATTGTCAACATGTTTATTGACTGTTCTAGAATCTGTATGTGTGTGGATTATGACGTAGCTTCTGCCTTCGGTCATTATTCATTTAAACAGTTTTTTTTTATGAGTCTAATAAATTACAAAGGTGGTGCCCATTTTCGTATCCCCCTCCAATAGCCATGTGTGCGTTACGTGTGTGCGTTGGATAGCCTAGCCTTTTCCCAACTAATTTGGGGTCGGCTTCCAGTCTAACCGGATGCAGCTGAGTACCAGTATTTTACATGGAGCGACTCCACAACCCAGTTATTGAGTAACACGATACCCCTTGGTAAGACTGGTTGTCAAACTTTTGGGCTTCTGGCTATCCATAATGACTGTCAAAGATCTACAAATGAAGGCACGGGTGATCTAGAAATGTTATGAATGGTCAGCAATACACGGACTGATGCCAAAAGTAAAAAAAAAGAAAAAAATTGGTTGAGCTGCTTTTCTCGTAGCTGGGTTGCTGAAAAAACAGTTTGCCTCCCTAATTAAATTTTTCAATAAGCTAAATATTTTGTAAGAATATCTTCTTATGTTTGCTAGCTTTCATTTATCAGGTGTAGTCATATAGATATAATAATCATCATATTCGGCACCTCTGTTCCGGTTAGAACCTATGCGTATCGGTGGAAAAAAGATTTTCACGAAAATTCACGCCTCTTTGACAAGAGGTATTTCTTTAATTTTGACAATAAATGTAAAATATATGATGACGTTCATCATTCATTTCATTCTTTCGTTCATCATTCAGTCACGACTAAAGAAAATTTAACCTCTTTGACACTTTTGACAGGTGCCCGGACCGGTCTCAGAGCTGCCCCCTTGTGAACGTCATTTCGGAAAATCCTAATTACAGGCACGTGGGATATTTCAGTGTTGTCTCTGGGATAGCAACGTACCTGCGATGCCTCTGATATTATAAATCTCCTTAAACAGCGAACCGCTTGCTTGATTACCACGCAAATACATTGCTGCTTCTTCTCTCATATCGGAATTATTTCTTCTCTCATACGAACTAATATGAGAATATGAGAGAGGCTTGTGGCTAAATAATAACAACCGCACGGGTCGAACGATCAAGTTAAGTTACGCTTGCCTAGGTGGTCCGTGGATGGGTGACCCTCCATTTCAAATCGAACCCCACCGTGTCTCAGAAAGCACGTTAAGCCGTTAGTCCCGGCTGTAATTTGTAAATCTTTAACAGTCGTTACGGGTCGTCAGAAGCCCGAAAGTCAAACAACCAGTCTTACCAAGGGGTATCGTATTACCCAGTAACTGGGTTGTGGAGGTCAGATAGGCTGTCGCTCCATGTAAAATACTGGTATTCACCTGAATCTGGTTAGACTGGGAGCTGACCCCAACATAGGTAGTTGGGAAAAGGCTAGGATGATGATACGAAGTTACTATCCTGAGTGCATTGGACTTATATTTAAGTATGTCCTCTCATAGAGGCTACTGTGTGCAGAAAAATAACCACATACATGTGAATGAACTTATCAACGTAAGAAGCTTTATGCAATAATTGGTAATTTATATTTCCACTTAGGTAAGTACATTATTACTTCAGAAAAATGATTTTATGTGCGTTTCCTACAAAGATTTTTCCGAAAGCGGTTCATAACTATCAAACAATCGTTTATATAAAAAAAATATTTTTGTTTTTCAGTCCCAAATTGAAGGACCACCCACATAATAAATAGGATTAATTCGGCTCGAAATTTATTTTATTTTTTTACAATTGTCATATCGATTTTATTAATATTCATCATTGTTCCCACTGCTGGGACACAGGCCTCCTCTCTTTGAGAGGAGAATTTTATTAATAGTGACTTGATATTTACGTCATAGATATTCATCTTATAATTTTTTTTTTTAGTTTATCACAATAATAGGGACGATGACAAAATATTTTTTTAGGCCGTCATAGAAATTATAAAAAAAATAATAGACATGTATTTTTTCTTTTTTTATGTACCTAATCTATAGATTTCGGCGATACATTGAGTTAAAATGTGCCATGACGTCACGAGTATGTAGATTTTATGCTTACTTGTGACGTAGCGACCCCCACTCCCCAACATAAAATCGTTTTGTCTAAGTAATTTTTTATTAATATGATAAAGCAAAAAATACATATTTTTATTTATATGACTGACGGACTAATTAGTTTTTTTTTTTTACCCAGGCATAGTCCTTATTGAGGAGATTGTAATATCTTTCATATCAACCATCTACTACAAAAGTTGAGTATATTTATTTATAATAGTTGATATTAGTAGGTGTAGAGTGGGTGGGTGTGGGTGGGTGAGTGTGGGTGTAGGTGTGTAGGTGGGTGTGTGGTGTAGGTGTAGGTGTTGAGACATATGATTCTAAAATCCGCCAATATTTAAATCCTGGAACTGATTATTATACAAGTAGGTACTAGCGACCCGCCCCTACAACTTGACAAAACATCGGGTTTCTTCATTATATGTAAACTTAATACTAATATTATTATAAACATAAACCTTCCAGAATAAATTCTCAAAATGATGGTTAAAACCGCATCAAGATCCGTTGAGCAGTTTGGAAGAACAACGCGGTCACAGATACAAAAAGCGACTTTAATTTATAATATGTAAGTATAGTTATAGAAGTATTACATATTAGCAATATCCACGTAAACTCCGCAAAGGGCCACCATTCGTTTGACCTCGCACAATGTCATCATTTATATTCAATTATCCGAAACTGGTTGGTGGCCTTGGCAGCGATTTAATTATATCATGTGTAAAAAATCATAGTTATTTCTGATGGGATTATGTTTTGTATCATTGTAGTTTTTGTAGCATCATGCTTGCTATTGCTGTTGTTAGGGGTCCATAAAATCTTGGGCTCTAAGAAGAGGGGCAGATTATTTAGACTCTTGTTAACCTCGTACCGCAATTCCCAGCTGATTGATCGCTGAAAAGAAATGCCGAAACAACTCAGAGGTTATGGTCCCTTTTAAAGTCCAAACATTATATGAAGTACCTGGGCGACCGAGCTCTGCTCTGGTGAAAATAGAGAATGTTCATTTAATAGTATAGGATAGTACATTCTAATTCCATGCTGCCATGATAGTAGGTACTTACTAATTCCATGTCATTATTCGATCGACCTCTGCTCGGGTGAAAATACGGAGAAAACTCATTTTTCCAGATATGAGACTTAGCTAGATCGATTTTTCACCCCCGTAAACCCCTATATTGCAACTTTCATGGAAATCGTTGGAACCGTTTTCGAGAACGTGATTACAAATATATATATATATATACAAATTGCTAAACATTTTGTCTTGCAACATCGAGCGTTGCTGGGAACAATGTTTCAATTGAAAACTGCGTGCTGAACTCCGTGTTGCCAGCAACACAAGGATAATAGCAAGAAAAATTTTGATGGAATTAATGAGCGTCACTATATTGTTGCACAAATGTTGCACAACTTTAACCAATATATTCACATGATGTGATTATATTGAAGCATTGTGGATATCAATAAAACCTATAATATTGAATTAATCAGAAAGAAGAAGCACAAAATCGTGAGAAGTGGAAAGAATGGGGGAGGCCTTCGCTCGGGAGTGGGACACATAAGGTTAGAAAAACAATTTAAATAAAATTAACAGTATATAGGACCCCTAATATAAATGGTAAAACTTTATGGATAGATGGGGGGGACATATCAAATATGAAGGAAAATTAAGTGAAAGATCGCGTAACGGCTGACGGGGCAGAATGGAAAACCAAATCATTTTTGCCGACCCCAGAACAGGCAGAGGAAGAGGCCTGAGGACGCTGTAGTAATTTCCATGAAATTGCCATGATAGTGTGTCTATAGTATAACGCACTCGAAAACAGTAAACTGAGGTCTTACTAAAAACCATATCGCCACACCTTACTAGGCATTATTAGTATTCATAATTATCCTTATTTAGTGAACTAGACCCTCCCACAATATAGTTAACTAAATTCTGTACTTTACGTGCGTTGTCAGCTAAATTGTTTCAAAGATAAGCCTAAAGTATTTTTGCGTTAATATTTAAGATAAGATGGTATCTTTACGTTTTGAGTATCAAATTGCCACCGTAAGTTAGTGGAATGATTTGGGAATTCTAAGAAATGAAATCATTTTTGTAAAACATTTAAGTCTTTCTACATTGTTGATTGTATATTACTTGTGCATTAAAATAAGCAGGACTCTCTCGTTGATTTAGTGGTTGCAAGCGCGAATGCTGAGTTTAAGGTCCTGCGGGATCATAGCGTAACACATAGTGCGTCAGTGTGCCATTGCTACAGTTAGAAATGGCAATGACTTTCATTTTGACAGTTCAACAACATCCTTTGCGTCATTTATATTGTTGAGAAGACAAATTTTTCGAACATATGAAGCAATGGATTAGCAATATCCTTCAACATCATTCAGATAGTGATTGCAAGTGTGTTACGCAATTAGAGTGCTGGATTTCCCAGGAGTCTCAAGTCGGGAAAAGTGTTATTGTTCGATTAAGAACCGACCTGAGAATCTGCTACCTACCATAAATTGGTGAAGGAAAGCATCGAGAGGAAACAGGCACGCTTGAGAGATATTTATCGACGGCATGTGGAGCCAAGTCAGAGGCCCATGACCGGCATATTAACTCTGACACCAGGTTAGTCACTATCCACACGAAAAATAAAGAAAGATAAATTGGTTTTATCATTAGTCAAAGAAGAAATGAGTAGGCGAAAAAATCATATAACTAGAAAGAAGGGGAATACTGAGTTGACGGCTGATGTGGACATGAATGGAAGAAGAAGAATACATGATGCCCCGACCACTGATACTCGTAAACCGGGATGAGGGCAGAACGAAGGTGACTAACAAAGAGACTAGGATATTGCTATTGTTATACGTAATTATATTATAACTAGCTTTACCCGGCCCGACTTCGCACGGGTAGCACTAAACCCTACCTACCCTAATTTTCTCACCGTTTAAACCTTCCCTGGTCTACGACAAACATTTCAAAACCAAAATCAGCTAAATCGGCCCAGCCGTTCTCGAGTTTTAGCGAGACAAACGAACAGCAATTGATTTTTATATATATAGATAAATAGATAAATTAACAAACTAATAAAATATAATAACCTAACCTAAATCAAACTGTTAACAAACTAAAACATGGTTAAGTTACGTTTACCGGGGCTGGTCCGTGGATGGGTGAACATTCTTTATATACCGAGACTCCCCCGTGCATCGGAAAGCACGTTAAGCGGTTGGTCACGGCTGTCATTTGTAGATCTTTGACAGTCGTTACGGGTCGTCGGAAGCCCGAAAGTCTGACAACCAGTCTTACCTAGGGGTATCGTGTTACCCAGTTATTGGGTTGTGGAGGTCAGATATACAGTCGCTCCATGTAAAATACTGGTAGCTGAATACCAGTATTTTACATAGAGCGACTGCATATCTGACCATCAGCATCCTGTTAGACTGGAAGCTGACCCCAACATAGTTGGGAAAAGGCTAGGTAGATTGATGGCTGCTGACTGGTAATGTACCCAAGATACCCAAGAGACTGGCGGTGTTGCCACGTTGTATGACAATGATTAGCCTTTTGCCAAGGTAAAAGCCAGCTAGAGTCACGAGAGGTGCCAACCAGCCGTTTGGAGATTTCGTTGAACATACCATGGGGAACCTCGGACCCCACGGTAATAGGTAATTATATGTACGTATCTACACTGAACTTGCTTGGAGGATTAGCCCTTCATAAAGATGAGGCCCGAGTCTCAGCAGAGAGAGAAAATAATATTATGCAGATTACGATATTTATATTATAAGTAACTAATACCCGGTCGACCGAGCTCAACTCGGGTGAAAATAGGGAAAACTAATTTTCCCAGATATGAAACCTAGCATCGATTTTTCGCTCCGTAAATCTCCATAATTGCAACTTTCATCGAAATCGTTAGAGCCGTTTTCGAGAACGTGATTAAACGTGACAAATATATGTCGCAGTAAGATGGTTTTAGCCGTGATATAGTTATATCCCTAGAGATATAGCTATATACCGTTATATAGTTATATGAAAGCGGTTCATAACTGACGGAGTGCCCTAATTTTGTTACCGCGACCAATTTCAACGTAGCTGGTCACAGTTCTAACCTAACCTATAGTACCCTAAAGTTTTACATATTACTAGATCGTGCTCGTATCATAGTTATATTCCTAGTAAGAGAGTTATGAACCGCTCACATATAACTATATTACGGTATATAGCTAGATGCCTAGGGATATAACTATATCACGGCTATAACCATCTTACTGCGGTATATATTATTTGTAAATTCGTGCAGTTCAGACACATTATCTCTAGTCCATGAGCACCAAATCGCTTTCATTACAATGTATTAATGTCCCTCCCGTCCTTGTGTCTTATTTGAGACCAGAATATAGGTATATATGCAAATACACTGGATTCGAGCTGACCTAGGAATTAAGTACGACAATGTTGGTATATTGATATTATTTAATGATACATTATTCAGCACACGTTGACTCTGATGCGGGATTCGGAACGTGGATCGGTTCGTGGGGTTATATTTGAGAGAGGCATGTCAAATATTACATGGATAATTTTTGACGTTTTTTATGACAGCTGTCATGTTTACCAATAGCTGTCATCACAGGAACAAAACTTAGAGCTGTCGACTACCTTCTAGAATGTTATGGAATCCTGGTACTTATATTTGAGAACTTAGAATGTTCTGTCTGATTTCTAGATGTTTCATGCAAAATATCGACGAAATATGATAAGCTAAGGTTTCATCACAAATGATTTAATACTTTTAGCGTTACGCGAATTTATGACATCTTCTGTTTCTGTCAATTGTTTGAAGATAACAGAGACAGAATGATGTTTTAAATATAACATCACTCGTGGTTACCCCGAAGGGTTAGGCAGAGGTGTACCTAAAGTACACCCACATTTTGCCAGTTATGTTTAAGTCCCATGTAATGGGGGGCGAGCCTATTGCTATCAACCGCGCACAAATCCGAACTCCGGAATGAAAAACCAAATAACACTACGCGCCACCTGAGAATCTCATGCTCAGCAGTTAGCGGTTGTGACCCCAATGTAGCAGTTCATGTTTTCTGGTTGCAAGCGGGCCTGTCATATCCCGTGAAACTTGAGGACGCTAGCCTCATACTTCCAAAACGAAAGAAAGTACTCGAAGTATAAAAATGTATATTATAATCCCGTACATCAATTTATACGTACATTACTTACGAATATTATTCCCAGCATGTGTACAGCACATGTCACTTCAGCCGCTAGTGCATTCTGCACACCTGTTGGGCCGTTCATTGTATTAATAATTGCTTTATATTGTTTAAACTAATCAGTATTTATGAGCAGTCAGAAGTTCTAGGAAGTCAAAAGACTGGAAGCGACAACCCAGGACCTACGACAGTGTATTCTCCAGTTATAGGTTTGTTTAGTTTAAAATGGCATTTATTCAAATTCTGTAAATTCCAGAAAATTCATTGCGCATCCTACGTCATTGGGGAATACGCTTTATACGTGCCCATATAGACAATATATAATATTATATTTTATATATTTTTATACCTGCTAATTCTTACGCTGTTCCCACTTCGTTCTACTGGTTAGCGTCCCCTCTCAATTTTTGTTCTGTATGGCTTCTCGCAGGCCAACTTAAGAAGTAGTTGTCTGCTTAACCGGGTCGGTTGCTTCTCTAATGCCTTAATAAATGAGTTCGTCCCTTCTCAAAGTACTTTTGCGACTTAAATGGTTCGAAAAACTACAAGTTTGGCGGTATTGTGATTATGTTGGAAATGACAGTACTTAAACTGATTGAGCTTCCTTTGCAATCAAAGTCAAATAGTTTATTTCAATTAGGCACATAAAAGGCACTTTTGAACCTCAAAATTTACAAAAAATATAATTGATTCTAGTCGCCCCTTCCAAAAGGTAGTTTTCGTATGGAGAAGAATGGGCAAGAAACTCCACGGTAACTCTTTTAAAATGTTTTCACAATATTTTGTATAGGTACATTAATTATGTGTGAAGACGATGCACCTAGAATAAGATTACTATACCACGATAGGTAAAAATAATGAAAAATGAAGCAATGACAGATAAATTAATTATGTGATAGACACATGTGCTCACACACATATTTACAAACATTGCAAAATTATACGATATTCCTAACATTTTAACAAGTAATACTAATAAGTCAGTGTGTGAGTTCAAGTAATCATAGAATGTAAAATCAGTGTCACAAAAAAATATAAATTATGCAATTAAATTAGCAACCAGTTTGATTTTGTCTAGCTAGACTTTAAATTATCCTATGGAGCAGAACCAGCACGTTTCCAAGCATTCTTATGTTGGATATAATCCCCTAATTTGTAATATGCTTGTTTACAAATGTACTTTTATCATGGACTAGCTTTGACCCGCGAAATTTCGCGGATTTGTATATATATTTATTTTTTATTCATATTCTTTATGGCACCTCTTTAGGTCATGAGCTATCCGAATTTCAAAAAACATTTGGCCAAGGTCTTAAGGAGTGAAAAATTAATTCGCTGTTACAATGTACAATACTCGTAGATATGTCCAATTGTCTATTGCTACTATCATTGTAAAAGTATAAAGTATAGGTAATCCACGTATAAACTACGTTGACGTATTTACTTTTTATTTTGTTGATGCCTAATGAGATCTTCCTTTTTTTTCTTTATGTACATAATACGAGTATATATATATATATTAGTGTTAGATTGTATATTATATTTAAGATTTGTCAACAAGCGAACGGTAATGTTTTCCCATTGTTTGTCTTATTTGTTTTAGTATATTCGTGTATTTATCTGTTCTTGTATTTATTTATATTGTATTATAAATATAGGTTAATAGGTATATGTATATCCTTATATTTATTCCACAATTTTCGATATTGCACCTACCACTGTTTGTCTCTGCATCACCCAAGGTTGACTGGTAGAAAATGCCTATGTCATTAAGTCCGCCTCCTGTACATTTGTGTGCTTAAAGTGTTAAAAAAAAAGCTGTAAGTTAACACAATAAATAAAAGAGTCAATTAAAAAAAAAGTGATCCATAATTACAATTATATTTCAACTATAATACCTTAATAATAAGTTACTTTACAAGGGATGTGTATATACATTACTTGATCTGTCGGTCGATTCTGTAAAAATATTAACGTGAAGCTTAGGTGAAGTTAGCGTGAAGTGAGCTGTCACTGCCACAGAATCTACCAGCAGGATGCTAGGGATTAACACTATTGACAACTCACTTCACGCTCACTTCACCTAAGTTTCACGGTGATATTTTTACAGAATCGACCGGCTGTTCTTTGCTCGCAATATTTCACTTTACCAATTTACCTTACGTGTTAGGTACATCTGAATTATCGTCCTCGGGGCGATTGACCCATTCTAGCCTGAACTAAAATATTTTTAATAAAAGACTGCCATGTTTTATTCAAGAGTTTGAGAATTTGAATATTTCAAGTTACAACCACTCGTTTTTTTTTTTTGTAAAGCCATCATCAGTTTCGAGACTTCTCCTACGGAGACTTTGTTTGAAATAAACCTCTTTTTAACGAGAGGAAGCTGGCAATGTTAGCAGTAAACCGGTAGGTACTTACCTAAGTAGTATCAAAACCATGAACTTCTTGCACTGCTTACATTTCTTCAGTATCAACTGATGTAATGCTATTATTTTGTTGCACGAGAATGTTTTCTACGGTGTCATTAACAAGGTTGAATTTCTACACTTTCAAAAATCTTGTTTATTGGTGCAGTCAACTGTTGTTAGATCATATTGGTATTTCTTTTAGTTTTAATATTTTTTAATATTTAAAAGACGTTCTGGATAAAGTTTTTTAGTAAGTTAGGAGTTTTGTAAGTTTAATTTTTTTTGACCTTTTTTTAATTTAACGTGCCTATTTTAATTTTAAATCATTTTAAAATTATCGTGAGTACTGTATGGTTTTTTAAATGTTATCGAATGTGAGTATTTTGGCATTTTTAATTATCTGGCAGTCTCAATGACGATCACTTATGGAGGACCAACATTCTCTAAGTTGTGGTGGCATTGCTTGCAATCGCCTGGCTGATGCAACTAGAACCAAGTTCTTGTAATATATTACATAAATGTTACTTATTCAATATTTTTTATTATTATAAAATCATTTTCTGAATATTTGGTGACATGTGTGTTATGTAAAAATGTGTAGGTTCTATGTTTATTGTTTATCAGTCATAAGCAGTCAGAAATACAACTCGAGACTTTTTGTTTTAAATTAATCTAAATAATACTTATATAATACATAAATAATTTTATCATAAGTTTTAAAACTTATGATAAAAACTTATAATAAGTTTTAAAACTTATGATAAAATTATTTATGTAAACTTAAAATATTTCATAATTTATGTTAAAAATTATGAATGTGTGCTATGATGTATGAGTAAAATTGTGTGTAAGGGAAGGGTTTCATAAAAATAATAAAAATATAAACAACAATTTAAAAATTTCAAATGTATATTTTCAACATTTTGCAATGCTTATTCAGCAACAATTAGCTAGAGTATTCATCTAACAGTCTTATTATTTTACAAGAGTATAAAATCACTGCCACAGTCGAAAAGAAATGCAATGGGTACATAGAAATGCTAGAAATACCATTCAGTTTGGTTGACAACGAAGAACATCACAAACATAACTTAGATGATAACACAGTTGTCATGCCAACTCTAGATATTTCAACGAAATTATTCTACTTACCTACTGTTAGTCAATAAATAATCACTTACTCTATGGTAACTTCAATAAATTAAAGAACATAATCGTTCCTAGTTTTCGACCAGACCTTTAAACAATCAGTTTATCAGCGGATAGGCAGTAACAGTCTTTGGTTCCCTATTTACATAATTACAAAGTTTAATTTACTTTAAAATGAAATAATTTCCTTTTCTTTCTATTTGATGAAAATGCAGTTCTGCTGAAAGATATTAATTTGTGTCGGATTGATGAACATATTGCTGACATTTTATTAAAACGAAATGAATTAAATTATTTGATATGAAATGGGATGCGACATGACGCTAACCTAACTAATAAACTCCCGTAGGATCTAGACCCAAAGCCATTTTGAAGGAGTAACAATAAGACGAAAGTAAAAACAAAAATTAAACCTAATACACATTAGTGGGGTCAAGCGCGACCATTTTGTTTGTTAATTAACAACACTTAACACTAAAACAGTTTTTTTCAGTACACTCCGGTGGGATCCAAGCCCAACAACATTTTGAAGCACAAATTATATTCTTCACACGAAACAAAAAATTCTTCAGTACACTCCCGTGGGATCGAGCACGAACATTTTGATGAACAGGATGCAGAAACTCCAAAAAAAGTAACTCAGGATATTTGATATTAATATCCTAAATCAGTAGACACCAGTAGGATCCAGGACAAACATCTTGATTACTTGAATAATTTTCTTGAAAACATTCAATCTTCCGAAACTTCAGTTTAATTCAATAAACTCCAGTGGGGTCCAAGCCGAACATATTCGCTGATTTTTCTTTGAATATCAATATGTTCTCAACTTGATTGATGATTTTTTGGATCTTCAATAGATGCCAGTGGGATCCAAGATTTTGATATCCATATTAAATTATTCTTGAACTTGAAAATATCGATCTTATTTACGATGTAGGAGCGCGCGCGGAATAGAGTGACGTGCGATCGCTTCCGTGGATGTCTCAAGACTGTGGCAACGCGACCACGTGCCTGCCTTTTATAACACGCTCTCGTGCGCACTCGCGTATTTTTTTTGCGATTCGAATTTGGAAGCTTTCAGCCGGGTGGGCGTCGATGCGCCCCCGCCCTTACAATATTTTTTTTGCAATATTTTTTTAATGCCACGATGCTAGTTAGCACATGCCGTAACAGATAATGCACAATTTAAATATTCATTAAATTGGTCAATAATTTGACGGATGTTGGATCTAATTTAACCAATAAGTATTTGATTGATTTATAAACAATATTTTTTGCAGTATGCTAAATTTGTTAGGTTTTACTTTATTAAAGTTTTGAAGTTGTAATAATTAATTCAATCTATTTATCCTGTTGCAGCTAAAACTCGATAATCCTTCAATGGCCATTAACTGGTTCATACACCACAATTTCAAGTATCACAAAAAAAATATCTACGTAACTAAAATATTATATAATTTAACATAAAAAAAGTTAAATTAAAATAATAATTAGGTCAAGTAAAATATTGTTATGGCTTGCGTTAAAATAATTGAAATGAATTCATTAAACTCGTAATGTGCTTTGTAGGTGTTTAACAATGCTGTTATTTAAAATACGTGGTGAATAAGATCCATTAAATGTAAACAGTCTTATTGTTTTGATTAATCAACACTATGATTAAATTCTATCACAAACTGCAGAAGTGCAGACATTCATATTTATGTGTGTTCAGCTAGCAATTTCATTACAAGTTTGTTTTTTTTTTTATGTACATACTTATTTAATAATCTAGTTTAATGTTTATTGAAATATTGTTGTAAGGCATGTAAATTGTTTTTAATGAACTATTTTTTATTAGATACAAATTAATATTTTCAGATATAATTTAAATGAATGATATATGTACTTTTTTGGGTAAAAAAAGATAAAATAATAAAATAATACTTATTGATTTTCATTTCTAATGATTTCATAAAAATATTGTAAAAATATGTTATTTGCCGCGACATCGGAAAACTAAGTTATAAAACTACCTAATTGAAAAATATGTCTTTATTACTAAAATCGTTTATTTAATTACAATTACATATTTATATATTTAATTTAGCATTGCATTGATAAACAAAATTAAATGATATATAGTAATAAAATTAAAATGTAGTAATAAAATCTGATTATGGTTTTTCCATACCATACCATTTTACGCTAGTGACATTCATAACATTGTATGTCATATAATTGTTTGTTGTTTTGCACTGGCATACGAATATTTTGATAGCCTTTATAAGCATGTATGAGAGATTCATTGAGGAAAATTTGTGAATGAAACTTGTTTACTACGACGATTTAAATAATTATTGTACCACTACTGCACGCATTCGAAATGTTACTTAATATTATATTTTATTAATGAATATTTTCTAAAAAAAATATAAAATTTAAATAAAAAAATATTTTTTTTACTTCTTTCTTAAAATATTTCGACATATTAAAAGAGCATTAAACTCTATTAGTGCTCAAAAAATATTTATGAGGATATTTTTAATTTTTATTTTTAAAGTATACTCGGAAGTGACAAATACGATGTTTCACACTTGTCGCGTCTTCGATTGTCGAGAACTCGAGTTGTACGCTCTCCGGGACTTTGAACTTGTCTCGAGAGAAATCGTTACGTCGTGATATCTCAATAATGGCCATCACCGATAATTCACTACTACCTTTTAAGATCGTAGTGACATACTTTTGATGTATTAGCAAGTCTGACTCACTAATCACTAATCTTTCTTTTTAGAACGGCACTATAAAGAGCTAGCAATTTTTTTTTCTACTAACCAGACTAGATGTAAATCCTTTATATCCTTTGCCACTGTTTCTCCTCGCAAATCCTGCAACCCGTTCAAAATAAAATCATTCCTTATTATAATCCTGTAAACGCTACCGCTTTTGTTTTCACCATTCCGTAATATTTCCAACTAAAATTAAAAAAAATTAAAGACAGTACTTAAAGTAAAATATTATTCTATATTTGCGGGATTAAAACTTTGGATTTTTTTTATCTGTCGACGGATTAAAATAGTCTGTAGTGGGATTTAAATCGGTGACGGATTAAAAGATAACATAATAGGCTAGGAGCTTAACAAAAGATTTGATGTTTGACGACAATATTGATGTTCCGACGGACTAATTTTTAATCCCCTTCGGCGCTTTTTATGGTATGCGGGTGGTTATAAAGTTTAGAAGAAGACCAAGAAAATTTGCATAGCTAAAGAGGATTACAATGAAGGAACTTTTTGCTAGCTGTCTCCCGGTGTTCTCGCCATTTTGGGTATTAATTTGTTGTAGTCTTAAGTTGGTATTTTATTTAGGGTGAAATGACGCAAAAAATTGTCTGGTATTAAGTAAATATGACTACGGAATACGTGTTTTCCTGTGGTCAATGGACGTCACAAAAAAGATTTATAAATCTGGTATTTTTGTGGCAAGGTAATAATTTAAGACTCATTGTGTTAGTAAACTTAAGAACTAAGTATGTTAGTTAATTTTATTCTACTTAAAATTTATTTCACCCCATAGGAAATTAATTTAAATTAGAATAAAATGAACTAAATGAGGTACGGACGGCTACACATCAAGCTATACATTTCCAGTATAAGGTGACCTCGGAAATCTTATACAGTGCGAGATCAGCATAAACTGGAAATGTATAGCTTGATGTGTAGCCGTGTGTACCATTATTTTTACCTCTCTTTGTAAATGCGGACCTACATTTCTTGCTTATGTAGCTCTTCAACACTAACACAAGATTTTAATCACGCATGGCTAGCTATTTTTGCTATACATGATAATATCATTATCATTATCATTATTGGCAGCCTTGTTCCACCCACTGCTGAGTATAGGGCTCCTCGCTTAGGTGCCATGCTTCCCTGGTCTCTGCGAGTGTCATCCAGGTCTTGCCTACGATCTTGTTAGGTCATCCATCACCCACCTGGCTATTAGTCTGCCAGCGCTCCTCCTACCGTTTTTCGGCAACCATTCAGTAATTATCATTACTAATAAATACAAATTCATTATGTAGGTAATAGGTATTGTAATAAGAGCTTCGCTATTTCTTGAATCAAATGAGTAATTACTAGAGGAGCTCATGGCTAAGTAATAATAGCCGCACGGGTCGATCCCTCAGGTTAAGCTACGCTTGCTGGGGTTTGTACGTAGATGGGTGTCCATCTTTACATATCGAGATTCCTCTTTGCTTCGGAAAGCACGTTAAGCCGTTGATCCCGGCTGTCATTCTTGGATCTTTGACAGTCGTTACGGGTAGCCAAACCAGTCCTACCAAGCGGTATCATATTACCCAGTTACTGGGTTGTGGAGGTCAGATAGGCAGTCGCTCCATGTAAAATACTGGTATTCAGATGCATCAAGTTACATTGGAAGTCGACCCCAACATATTTGGGAAAAGTTTAGGCATATTGAAATGAAAAATTTCCGTTATTAATATTCATGACATAGATACTTACTTAAAACAATATATTACTGACCTAGTTCCGGTTTTTGATGTTCAAGTGACACTATAATGGGAAATATTAATGGATCATCAATTTGTGGTTATTACTGCACGTTCTTGCTTAAAACAATGCAAAGATAAAATGTTATTAAACTGTTTACTTCGTTCTGTTTCATGACATGACAATATCACAAAAGAGATACGCTCTTTTGTGATATTGTCATGAGTATGTTATTTATTGATTAATTTATTCAGGGGATTTTTCAGTCATTATTATCTAACATCATTATATGCGCACATAAGATCACCATGTACCTATCACATTTTTTATTTATCTGTCATTGCTTCATTTTTCATTATGTTTACCTATCGTGGTATATTAATCTTATTCTAGATGCATCGTCTTCACATATAATTAATGTATACAAAATATTGTAAAAACATTTTAAAAGAGTAACGGTGGAGTTTCTTGCCCATTCTTCTCCATACGAAAACTGCCGTTTGGAAGGGGCGACTAGAATCAATTTTATTTTGTGTAAAATTGACGTTCAAAAGTGCCTTTTATGTGCCTAATTGAAATAAATTGATTGACTTTTTTTTATGCACTTTGTTTGACGATGCAATTAGATACAAGATACTGTTTAATCCATTACTGCAATTAATTTGATTGAGGATGAATTCGTGTGCAGTGAGGAAAGAAGGAGTGCACCTGTGTTTGCTTGTGTCGTGTCGTGTCGTGTCGTGTTTAGTGTTGTAGGTACTTACTTGGCTAATCTCCGATGAGGTTGGCCGCTGTAACTGAAATTCAATCGGGAGGATAGTATTTTCTATTTCTTTAAATGTTTGGTTAGTTAAACATTAAATAAAAAACAGGTAAATGTGGGTTAATTTCAATGGTACAGTTAGAATGTTGTTATACCTAGTGGTATCCTACATTTGCTTAACTGCAGAGTTACCATGATTAATACAAATTCTCTTTTTTTATTGCTTAGAAATATGCAACACCATACGTTGATAATGACAGTTAAAAACAGTCCATATTTAAAGAAAAAAACTTTAAAATAACCCATCAGCATTTTTCTAAAACCACACACAATTTTTTAACCACGTCTTCTAAAAACAATTAAATGATTTGATAGTTCAATTAAAATGGCCGCGAGCCATTGGCTATGCTGCTTCAACGTTGTTTGAGCATTAAACAGGTATCCTAATGACTTTATTAATTGTTAAGTAAATAAGAAAGTAATTACTATCAATGTTTAAATATAGATGCAAGTTGTTATCAAGATATTCCGATTATGTTTAATTGGTCCTTTGCACACGCATTATACATACATTTAAAATCAAGCGAAGCTGGTTTCGTAAACATCTGTGCACTTTGTGTGGTGTAGTTTGATTGTAGTATCATTGTAAAAGGTTGTTATGTGAGGCGGTGTAGTTTTGGCATGCATCACTGTATTGTTCGCAGCGCTCTGTCTTGGTCTGAGGAAAACGAACGCCGGTTGCGAGTACTACGCACCTTTCTGTAGAACATCACCGATAAGGTACTCTACATGTTCTTCTAGGACGTCCCCTCGCAGCGTTGGTCTTTAGTTTCTAACTATTATAATTAGGATGCAAGCAATATAAAGTACTACAGAAAATACCAATCTTTTCTGTTGTATATATTTTGCTGATTCTAACAGATCCAAGAATGATTAAAGAGATTATTGTCATTATCAACTGTAATTATTTGTTTACATTTGTCAGCTCATTTTAAAGTTAAAAATAAAAAATAAAATTTCGAATAAAAACTCCTTTGATAAGAGATTTCTGTTTTTTTTCAATGTGAAATATCGAGTTGGCTACCGAACTTGCTTTGATACTAAATTGCCAAATTACACGCGGGGTTCTGTCATGTTCACTTTTTTTTTATGTCTAAGCTCATTCCTGAGGAATGTCAACGGCAAAAGTTCTAAGAAAAATATAATAAAATGCGTCGCGTAGCGAATTTTGATGATTTGAAGGTTTTTTAGTATTGTGCTTTTAATCAAGAATTTAATTTAGAATAAAACATTCGCCGTCAAAAACGGTATTGGACTTTCAGGCAGCAGGTAGGTTTTATAGTAGATATTCGGAAATAGCGAAAAGGTTTAAAAAAGGTTTACAGTACCCATTATTTTTTTAATAACTTACAGGCTTGCGCAAATAGTTTGTATACCAAAAAAAAATGATTTTATTACTTTTTAAATACCTCCTGATAGTATATTGCACTTTTGCGTCATTCTTTGTACGTTTTTTAATAGTTTTATAACCCCATAGGCGCATTGTGCAAATGTTTTGAAGGCCGCCATTTTGGATATTTGAATTGTTGGCAACAACGAATTTTTAATTGTTTTTTTATTGCCAATACAAAAATACAAATATTCTTTGTGTGTGCTATTGTGCAAATAATTGCAACCTTTTTAAGAGTTTTTTTTAAATTAGAAAGCATGAGGGCTGACTTTCTGTGGATTCTGGGAATAGAGATGTTTTTTAGCGAATAGACAAGATGCATCAATCGTAGGAAGATTTTTAGTTGACGCCATAGCGATATCTCTTATGAAGGACGTCATTAAATTTATGTGAACCTGTGAGATGTTGTTTCTGTAAAACATGCACATTTGCGTTACTATGTTCTGTAATTATAGCTGGACATTTTAAAAATTTTAGTTTAACGTTTTTCATTTTTGTTACTGTAGGTACCTGTGCATATTGAATGTTATTTACTACTAGCTTCTGCCCGCGATTTTGTCCGCGTGAAATTCCGGGCCCCGACCTACCGCATCGTATCGCGTCGTCCGCCCGCTCTATTACTTCGTTTTCGCTTAGCGTTTTTTAAGTTTTTGCTCTGTTTCTAAGGATCGTAGCGTGATGTTGAGTAGCTTATAACCTTACTCAAGAATTGTGTTATCAAATGCAAAAATATTTTTTTAAGTCCGACTTTTAGTTCCGGAGATTAGGGCGTTTAAACAAAAAAACAAACAAACTTTTCAGCAACATTAAATTATTATATACTATAGATAAATAGGTACGATACGAACAATATTATTGTTATTATTTATTGTAACTATCCTGTTTTTATTGTAATGACGTAGATAATTTTACAGCATTAAAAGAGAATACGCACGGACAGACGTAGGTCATTACGTCATGGGTAAGTAATCGAATAAATACCACGTCTTACAGCATCTTCCTTCCTGTAGCATCTTACCGAGATAATTTAAGATGGATGACACATAACGCTGATATAACAAGTAACTATGATAGTTTTTAGTTACTGTGATTATTATACTATTATTAAATGCAACCACAGAGGGTTAATTACATATGACGTCATTTCTAACCACTACGTAGGTACCTACTTAGAACGTAGTTAAAGTTTTTTTTTTCCTTATTGTTACCTATATTCCAAAATATCGTTACGGTTCACAATTATTTTTATATTAACGTTAATTACAATGACACTCCCGGACTCTTAAATAGAGCCACCCTGCTTTTTTTGTAATAAAAAATAACACGTTCTAAAACTTTTTAAATGGTTGTGAATTCAAATATGGAACAATGATGCCACCAAAATGATGGCCAGTATGTCGATTTCAAAATTGGATCAAACTTTTTCTTTAACTCATAATTTTTTTGATGGCCTTTACTACTTAACATGAAAATCATTGAGGCTCGATTTAGAAGTTCGGGTGTATTAAAATCGTTAAACAATTATAAAAACGTATAACATCACACCTGTATATCAAGAAAGGTCGGGCAGAGGTACACCCACGTTTCGCCAGTTATGGTTAAGTCCCATATAATACGGCGCGAGCCTATTGCCACCAATCAGACAAGAATTTAGATTCCGGGCTGCTACTGAGCAATGCCAGATGGAAAAATCCAATAACACTTTGCCCGACCCGGGAATCGAACCCTGGTCCTCCTGGTCAGCAGTAGCGCTTGCCACCACTAGACCAAGGAGACAGTTAATAATAAAAACAATCAATTTTATTATTTTAAAGTCAGTTATCTAGAGCGCCATATAAACTGACCACTATGCGTCTGTAACCCTCTCTCCACTGCACCCTTTCTTTTACGACCTGTCTTTAGTTCTTCTATTTACTTTCTGTTACTTTTCAATGGCTCAATTATTTAACAATCTGTCAGTACGACTACTGGGTAGATTGTTTTAAATAATAAGCCTGTTTGAATGCCCCAATTGTTAGCTTTGGCTTCCGAAACCGAACAATGACGCGCATTGCTTGCGATTTTTTGCAATTTTTGGTGACCATCGCTAGAAGTTTGTTTGTTGTGTTTTTGAAATTTTCAACTTCTGTGTAAATTTTTTGATTATTTCAAAACACCCGGTGAGAGAAATTATTTGCATTTTTATTAAAATATTTCGATAGATTTAATTGAATCGATAGAAAACTGCATTGCATTTTCATAATGCAACAAATTAAATGTTTATATGACTGGTAAAACATTAAAATCAAATAAAATCTCTTCTTATTCGATAGAATAAAATTAATCAAAAGTTTCGCTATCAATACCTATTGACAGTATGTCATAAATGTATGTTTTATCGATAGCATTATTGATGAAAAATTGAAAAAAGCTACATAATATTAACATAATTTATCTGTCTGCTAACTAAATATACAATTATTGGTTTCACTACGAACAAATTTGAATAAAAGAAAGCAGACGTGAACTCAGTTGGAGAACGTTTTTCGCGGATAACCCTACTAAGTTACGAAGCACCCAATTTTGTATGAGAAGTAAGAAAATACCTGCCTTCAATATTTCGGTGGGTTATGCGAGGCCTAAATTAGAAATGTCAAAGTCAATGAACTGAGACCACCATGCGACTAGGGTCACAGATTAAATTATTGCTATTAGGTTATCTGTGGGAGAAAATGTTTGTTTAGAAACCAGCAGTTTGCTTGAGAATCTGCCAACTATTTTATGTTATTAGTGTGGGTTTAAGCTGTCTACTAATAATGGCTAAACAGCATAAGTCTAATACTAATTTCGGACCTGTTAAAAAATATTGTTGTTCTTGGCGAATTTTTACATTTTTGAAAAGAGAAACGATGGGTTGTCTATGGCCTAGCAACCTGTTATTGCACTACTGCGAATGTTAAACCCGACACGTTGCTTGCATGTGGCTTCGAATGGCCAACGCACCTATTGCTGGGTACCTCTTGAAAGCAGGTCACCCCACAGCAGATGAAAGGATGAAGATAAACTTGAAAATAATTCAAGAAACAATAAAGCTGTATAAGGAACTGAAATAACCTCAATTCTTCGAGTACCTTATGTGTAGTAAAAATGAAAGGGTTTTTTTTTTTAATATTTTTCCGACGATAAAATTATCAAAAAAAAATATACTTACTCCGAAATATATTTATAAAAGCTGCAAATGCACACACATCCATTTAAGAGTACAAAAATATCAATATAAAAAAAAAAAACATACAACCAAAGTACTAGGGCAGCAGAAATCATGAGAAGGTTGTCCAAAATTTTCCAAGAACAAAAAATTCGCGCGTTCGAATAATCACTGTTTTTATCGAGTTCAAAGTACGAGAAAAATTGGAGCGCATCGTTTTCCCGTATCTTGAACTCTAGGGTAGTCGACAAGGAACAATGCCCCGCAAGCCGTAGATAAATGTGTCTGCTAAACTGATTAAAACTTACTTTTGGTATAAATTGTTTTTGTGCATACGAATTTCAAAGTTTTAAATTTTTGTTTTTATAAATACTATCGACCCGCTCCTGCTTCGCACGTTTTTTACGACTTGACCATTATCGAGAATTCTTTATTTAGTTAAAGTTTGATATTATGTGCGTTTATCCTGAAAGTGGGCAACGTCGCAAATAGATGTCAAATATTTCGCTGTTTTGATTAATTTGGCAATATTACTGTATGGAAATATGAAATGTGGCTAACTAGTGAACTAAGTATTAATTATGAATTGCATTTATAACACTGATTTTGATGTAACCGTTTTTGGTGTAAAAAAGTCATTTGAAAAGTTTCCAAAAACTTTTTTCACATTTAGAACTAAATATTCGGTGTTACGATATTAATTATTGCATTTCATAATGAATATTTTAGTTCACTAGTTAACCACATTTCATATTTCCATACAGTAATATTGCCAAATTAATCAAAACAGGTAAATATTTGACAGCTATTTGCGACGTTGCCAACTTTTCGGTGCACTCTTAATGTGTTATACACATAAACCTTCCGGAATAAATTACGGTGAAAACCGCATCAAAATCGGTTGCGCAGTTATGAAGAATAACGCAGCCACACAGACAGACACGAAAAGCGACTTTAATTTATAATATGGGAACAAGATAAATATATTGCAATTATGTTTCAACCCGCCACAAACTGAAGATAAAACAAAATGACCCAAGTTAAATAAACAAATCATTCATGGATATATTGCTTGCAAGATATTACACATTTTGGGACATCTTATCTGCGTCATGATTTCGTTCGCCAAATTCATAAAGGTAACTTGTATTCCCAATTCATTAAATAAATGCACGTAACTATAAGGTTATTTTATGATACAATTTAATTTTAATTTATGTCATGCAGCAACCGTCTTAGCAACCCAGGATTAATCCAGGAAAATTCGGAATATTTAATAATTAATTTCGGATAGCAAATGTAATGCTTATTTCTTATCCGTAATTAATTATTAATATTCCGTGGGTATACTCACGTAGACATTAGTAAAATGATAACAAAATGGAATATAATTGTACAATTTTAACTTTTAATCTGGGAAGACCAGACCGCAGTCGAAACGATATAGTATCATGTTATAATTATTTCAGAGCTATATTAACGTTTTATATAAATAATAATTATTACTATTTAAGAGGAAATTGCATGGCAATATTCCGGCAATTGAGTTAAAACGGTCTTATTTATGATGTCGAAAATATGGATTTTACGGCTTAGGTACTTCGTCAAAATGTTTTTTTTCAGAGGAATAACAGTTTTTCAGAAGTTCATACATAACATTATACATAAACTTACGCCTTCTTCCAATGGGGGTAGGTAGAAACGATAGAACGCCATCTGCTACTCTCCTTACATACTCCTTTTGGTTCGTTAACGATCAAAAATCTGGGGGCCACTCCCTAAGCGAAATCCGTAGTTCCGGCCGTCGCTATGGGCGCTTGCTTTTCCGTCTCACTTACGGTATGTCCGTAAGTGAGACGGAGAAGCAAGCGCCCGCAACTATTTATTTATTTATTTAATACTTCAAGCACAGAAATGTACAGAGGCGGACTTAATGCCATAGGCATTTTCTACCAGTCAACCTTTGGGTGATGCAGAGACTAACTACGGATTTTGCTTAGGGAGTAGGCCCCCTGGTCATACGCGCACGCCGGTTAAGAGTACTACGCACCTAACCTTTCTGAAGATCATCACCAAAAAGGTCACTATGGTCGTCTGCATGTATGTGTGTGTTATCAAAAGTTAAATTTTAACTATTTTAGAAATCCTCACGTTTCCGAAATCCATATATTCCAACTGCCGGCAATGATAGACTATTTTGTCAATAAGTCGTTGATAATGTTATAAAAAAAACAAACGCTGAAAGCCCATTTCGGTACAATATTTCTAAGAGTTTTAAAACAAAAGTAAACTTTTGGAAATGACAAGCCGATGGATCATGATAGTGATGGAGTAGCCATTTAGCCAAGGATTATTTTAAGCCATTTGGTCACGGATTACTAATTGAATAATAGACTCTACGACAGATTAACAAATTACCCTTTGATGCTAACTGCGACAGACACCGAGATAGCTACCGAAAGAATGACAACAATTTTTTTCATAATTTTAAGAACGGCTTTCAATGTTTTGGGTTTTCAGTACTGTGCAAAAAATAGGGTTATGTGCAAGTTTTTTCATGTTTCGACTTGTCTAAGCCTTTTTATTTTTCGTGGGAAGTTTTAAGAGGACACCGAAAGAACATTCTGATTTGTTTTTTTTTTTTTCTCTAGAGCATCTCGCATGTCAACATATGAGGTTGTCGGCCACTTAACTGGGCTATTCTGAGGATGCCTTATAAATAAGGCCTACAGTCTGGAATTTTCTATCAATATGCACCAAATACTGCCTTGTTTGTCTAGTAGTCGCAAGCGCTACCGCTGATCATGAGGTCCTGGGTACGATTTCCAGGTCGGGCAAAGTGTTATTGGGTTTTTCTGTCTCTGTAGCGCCCAGAGTCTGAGAGACTTGTGCCCGTTTGATGGCAATACGCTCGCCACCTGGGACTTAAACATAACTGGCGAAATGTGGGTACTGTAGGTACTCAGCCCAACCCTTCGGCGTAACAAGGCGTGCTGTTATGCTATGCTTTGGTACCTAGTTGATGCGAAAGCATCAACTCTTGGTATACCTAACGAAGGCTTCATAAATTGTAGGTACAGCCCGATTCAAACTAAATGGCGGCTCGGAACATGAGGCGAGTCGCTGCGCAGTAACGAATTCATGTGTCAGCGGGGGTGAGGGGTGCGGTACTGCGCAGCGAGTGGCTAACTTCCGAGCCGCCATTAAGTTTGAATCAAACTATAGCAGAGACTTGACTTAGACAATTATCTGTCAGTTTGGAAAATAGTATGCTAATAATTTTTAATACTTTACCTATCTATAAAGTTTACACTGCATTTATTTTTACTTGTTCACGTTATAGGCTACGTTTTTTTATATTTTAATATTTTTATGACATCCGCAGTTTCAATTTTTTATCGCCAGTTACAAAAAATACGGAGTATTGGTAAAATTGCAACCTTTAGAAATATTTTACGATTAGAAAGTGCGTTAGGGCCATTCTGGTGTTTTATAAGCAGTTTATTTTATTTTTAGCATTTCTTTGAATCTTGAAATATACAACACTTTCATTCGGAAGTTTTTTAAAACCCCAGGTGTGTAGTACTGGCAAATGGCGTACGTGGAAGTATGAACATAAACGAGGCAAAAGGAGTATGTAAGGATCGTAGCAGGTGGCGTTCTGTAGTTTCTACAAACCCCCATGAAAAGGAGGCGTGAGTTCTATGTAAAACCATCACGAATAGGGATGTATACTGGGAAAAAAAAACTTATTTAGTCCGTCAGTCAGATAATAAAAAAATATTAGACACGTATTTTTTGCTTTATCAAATTAATAAAAAGCGGTTTAGATAAAACGCATTAAAATCGGGGAGTGGGGGCTCGTTACGTCACAAGTCAGTATAAAATCTACCGGCCAGTGTCGTCATGCTACATTTTAACACATTGCCTACTCAATTTAGTGCCGTAATCTTTGATTAAGTAAAAAAATAAAAAATACGTGTCGAATGTTTTTTTAATAATTTACCTACGGACAAAAAAATATTTGTCAACATCCTTATTCTCTGACATATTTTTTTGTACTTTTTACAACTAAAAACATAAGGTGGATACTAAAATAATAAAAAAGAACATTGTCACGTCCTAAAAGGAAATGACCATAGCAACCCTTTACTCCAATTTAGTCAATTAAGCATGCTACTAAACAAACTAACAACAAAAAACTAAAATTGGATCGTTTCGCCTTAAATTCAAGGACAGTAGTTTAAAATGATATACCTATTTAATTGTTATGCAAACACAATAATTACAATATGAATAAAATTAACCATTTTTCTCCTTTTTAGTTACCCTGCGCGTTTTTTTTTCAAACTGGCGGTGTTTTAACAATTTTTATTGCGGTCCGAACGGATGATTTTTTGCCTCTAATGGCGGACGTAATCTATGTTAACACAACGATATATTTTTACTCGTAAATATAAAATAATTTTGACACGGTCATTTGTAAATCGATTAATGTTTGCAATATTTTTAAGTTTGGGCGAAATGTGTCTCTGCCTCTCCCTTTGCGTAACACAGGCGTGATGATAGATAGATATAGAGAGAATACTCTTTAATATGTACACCATACAAATTACAAACATAAATTATAATGTAAACAAAATTAATAATTAAAATGTGTGGTGTATGTGTGTGTGTGTAATTATAATTGCATATTTTGTAGTGTTTGATTATTATTTTTTTGTTATGTATTTTTGTGGTGTACAATAAAGTTTATATAAATAAACATAATGTGACATAAATTATAATTATTAGTTATGTTTTGTTTTTTATTTTATTTATTTTTTTAAACTAGATAGGAAGAAAAATATTTTATTTGGGACACGCACAGAAAATAAAAATAAGACAAAAAAAATTAAAAAGTATAATTTAAAAACTAACAAAATAATTAAACTTGACTTGTGCGAAGTGTTTCCTATCTGACTAGTCTGAGACAAGTTTGCTATGTCAGATATCGCGCAGATATTCGGTAGGTATATAGGCTTTGAGGTGAAATTTTTGATTTTCCATTTCGGTCATAGAATATTAAAGAAAAACATTAAGTCTAGATTATGAAACAAGATTAGTTTTCTGAAAAACCTGGTAGATGTTTTCGACGCCTTAACCGACCTGAGATTTGTTTGGTTTACGAAAAATATCTTCCAGAGCGTAGCATAGCAAAACTAAAAATGGAACAACCAGGAAGGACAGCAAGGCTTTTAAAAATATTTTCATTATGATATACTTAAGTTTGCTGTTCGAACTGACGATCCTAATACACTATTATAATAATGAATTTACTTGAATATCGCGAAAAAATATCTCGGACAATGCACACGAGTCGTCTCTATAGTTCGCTTCAAACACAAAATCGGAAGGACGGCAGAGAGACAACGGAGGGTAGTGGTGGCCGCGACTTACGAGTTGTAGGTTCGATCCCAGACAGGCGCTTTACTTTGTGTAAATTATTTCATCACCATTGCTCTCACAACGGTGAAGAAAAACATCGTGAGGAAACCGGCATGTCCTAGAACCAACAATTCGAAGACTTGTGACATCTCCCAACCCGCACTGGGCCCGCGTGGTGCATTACGGCCCACTCCCTCTCACAGAGAGGAGGCCTGGGTCCCAGCAGTGGGAACATTATAGACTGCTGCTAATGGTATAAAATGACAACCAATCCGTTATTTCATTAAAATGTATTTTTCACTAAAATATTCAATGTATTGAAATACATTTTTGTTCGTGATTTAAAAAAATCAATGTATGTAAGTTAATTGCGCATAATTCGACTGAATAAACTTATCCCCGGGCATTGCCTGGGTCTTGCTGACTATTTATAAATTATAATTAATATATTCTTACACGAGATTTGCGTCTGTATTCAAATTATTTATACATTGGTTCAGAATTTTTTATTTGAGCGAAATTCCGTTTCGTTTCATGCGTTTGGTTTTAACCTTCGACTTAATTTCGGGAAAAAAAAAATTGTGGGTTAAATAGTTCAATGTTATTGCTATTTATAAAAGCAAATACAATCAATCAATCAATATCAATCAATATTCTTTATTTGTAAACATATGTTACAACAGTGGGACAAATGTATTAATGTCTTCTTCTTCTTTTTCTTTAGCGACTAACCTGGTGTCAGAGTTTTAAAGCCGTCCATGAGCATCTGTCTTGGTTTCACATGCTGTCGAGAAATATCTCTCAGGCGCATCCGGTTCCCTCACGATGTTTTCCTTCACCGTTTTTGAAGCAAGTGATAATTATACAAAACGCACATGAATCCGAAAAGTCAGAGGTGCGTGCCTTGGGTTCGAACTCGAGACCTACCTTACCTAACTTAACTACATACGTATATATTGTTTAGTTAAAACAAATATAATTAATTACACTATGTTCTGTTGATTTACAAGACCGAAAGGGAAGTGTATAAGATATTTAAACTTTAAATTATTTAATTTCAGGAGATATCATCATCTGCCCAGCCTTTTTCTCAACTATGTTGGGGTCGGCTTCCAGTCTAACCGGATGCAGCTGAATACCAGTATTTTACATGGAGCGACTAGTTTTCTGACCTCCACAAACCAGTGGGTAACACGATACCCCTTGGTAAGACTGGGTGTCAGACTTTCGGGCTTCTGACGACCCGCAACTGTCAAAGATTTACAAATGACAACCGAACCATCGGCTTAGCATGCTTTTCGAGGCTCGGAGTGATCTGTGGTCACCCATCTACGGACCAACCGCGGCAAGCGTAGCCTAACCTGATCGATCGACCCGTGCGGCTGTTATTACTTAGTTACAAGCCCATCTATTTAACTTCAGGAGATAATAAAATAAATAGTCAGGTATTAGATAAATATCTAGCAATTTTTTTAAATGAAAATATTCTCCGATCCCAGCAACCTCAGGAGTTTCCCCGGATGAACTCTTCAAAACCATTACTATCACTGAAAAAACGAAAATAAGAACCTTCCTCAACCAGCTATATGATAACCTAGTGGTGTGACCGTCAGACTGCCAAGTCATAAGTACGCACCACTGAATTTTCGGATTCATGTGCGTATTGTATAATTATCACTTGCTTCAAAAACGGTGGAGGAAAACATCGTGAGGAAACCGGCATCCCTGAGAGATATTTCTCGACGGCATGTGAAGCCAAGTCAGAGGCCCATGGGCGGCTTTAAAACTCTGACACCAGGTTAGTCACTAACCACACGAAAAGGAGAAGAACCATAAAAATATAAATAACAGGAGAAGTGGCATGGGGACGTGTCTGTGTCCGCGCGTCCTGATCACAATGATCATGCCTCAGGCAAATGGGCATATCTTCTTCTTTCTTATATCTATGAGGAGAACCAACGAAAAATGTACAGAATAGACCATTCTATCTTCTATAATATAAGCACTAAGCAGTAGGTTGGTACATAATAATGTGACACGTGATAACGTCTCGTAGTTTCAGTTTCCGGTCGAGTTTTATAGCGGCAAATATTGAAGAGATCCTCTTAAAACTTATTGACCTTCTTATGATGGGCACTTTTTAAATTAATGAACTTTTAAAAACTTTTTGTACTTCTAATGATGCACACCTTTTTTAATAATTGAGCATCTTTTTAACTTTCGTGCCTTTTCTCATAGTTGGTCGCAGTAACTAAGCTAAGCTACCCCGAGCAAACGGGTTAGGTTAGTTTGGAACTGTGACCAACCGCTAAATTATCCAAGGTTCGTCTATTTAGTATGTTTAGGACCTCAAAAAAGGTACTTGAGGTTCACAAAAAGAGGAGCGCAAAATAGGAAATATTAGAGGTTCGATGAAATTTATTTATTTAAGGGCAACCAACAAAGCATACACCAAAAATACATGTTTAAATACCCATGTTATTTTTACATTTTGTAGTGTAGCCTTAATTAAAGGCTGCCACGGCATGCATTGAACATAGGAGTAGGAAATGCAGTTACAAAAAAAGAAAAAAAGTTACAAAACAAAACATATTTTTTTACTAATTTGGATATATTTAAGTAAATCATAGAAACTACAATGTAAATATAAATATACATGCCTATAGCAGCCGTACTCGCGTCAAAAATAAGATGAGATCGGAACTCGGTTATTTTCACCTCTTTAATGATTATAGTGAAACGATATGAGGAAAAGATTGCTCGAATTGAGATTACTCAGCATCTGTTGAATGCAAGTACCAATAATAGAGATGCTAATACCATGGAACTACTTTCTAATTTCTCCGTATTGTTTCGCTGGTACTTTTGACCCATGCTGGGATACTCAGAAAAGCTTAATAATTGATACAAATCAACGAAAGATATGTTTAGAAAACGGCTAATTTAAACGACACAGCTACCTTGCATGGTTTTAACAATTTGAAAAAACATCAAGATTTCTTTATTACATGTAAGTTTAATATTAATGGAATACATATAAACCTTCCTTCAGGAGCTCGTGGCTAAGTAATAACAGCCGCACGTGTCGATCCAATAGGTAAAGCTACGCTTGCCGGGGTTCCGTGGACGGGTTACCATCTTTACATACCGAGACTCCTCCGTGCCTCGGAAAGCACGTTAAGCCGTTGGTCCCGGCTGTCATTCGTGGATCTTTGATAGTCGTTATGGGTCGTCAGAAGCCCGAAAGTCTGACAACACGTCTTACCAAGGGGTATCGTGTTACCCAGTTACTGTGTTGTCAGATAGGCAGTCGCTCCATGTAAAATACTGGTATACAGCTGCATCCGGTTAGACTGGAAGCCGACCCCAACATAGTTGGGAAAAGAAAAAATAATTCTCCAAACGATGGTATCACCATCCTCATTAAAATCTGTTGTGCAGTTTGGAAGAACAACGCAGTCACACAGACAAACACGAAAAGCGACTTTAATTTATAATAAACAGTAGGTATGTATAGATAAAGTTATTCAGCATTGATTAAAATTAAGTGGTGGTTATTAGATGCTTGCAGTATTAATAAAGCTTTTAACGCAAAAAAAATCACAATATTATTAATTTACACAATAATATACAGGATGGCATCCCGACATCGACGCGAACACTGTTACCATGGATTCAGCACATGACTCTGAACCAGCGTTAAAAAGTTATTACATTACAAAAAAAATCTGCTATTTCATAGAAAAGTGCAATACCTACGCGGTAAAATGTATGGAACAGCAGATTAAAAAAAAAAAAAAAAAACTCAGGGGAGTTCAGAATCATGTACTGAATCCATGGTATCAGTTTTCACGTCGATTTCCCTGCCACCCTGTATAGGTATACATTTCCAGTTTAAACTGATCTCGTATTGTACGGAAATCCTATACAATGCGAGATCAGCATAAACTGGAAATGTATCGCTTGATGTGTAGCCGTGTGTACACTGCATAAAATAACAAAGACTTTTACCAAGCATTTCAGCACACCATAGCACAGTTATTTAACCAAACCGAAAAATGTGGCTAACTAATAAAAACTCTTTATCTCAAAGACGATTACTACGAAATATAACCCTCCAAATGCGATAGTTTTATACTACACTGTAAAATTTATTTCTCCAAATACCACTTTACAGTATAAAATTTGGCCACTGTACCGTTTCACCCTTTCTCTTTGATTTACGATTTTATTGCTAACCTTGTGCTTTTACGAGGGTTGGCACCGTTACTTTATGAAAGGGTTAGATTATAATATTCATAAGACAAGGGACGTTTTGTTTTCCTTCGGTTGTGTGACAATGCGTGGCTACTGAAGGCTATTGTCAATTGTTTTTGTCAAACCTGTGACTGGCTGGTCCAGTTCTTTGTCATTTACTGTTTGAGTTGCTACTGTGAGAGATAGCTTGATTTAGTTGAAGATTCTTTGAAATTCGTCGAATGTTTTTTTTTTATAAAATTAGAGATTTTTGACTGATCAATTTTAAACACAACATACAAGACAATAAGAATCGGTTTCTTAAGAAAGCGGTTCTGAAAAATCTGTTTTAAACTATGCCAGACTTCCAGATTAACGGGAATAGGGGGTACGGTTTTGATATAAATGGATAAAAGGAAACCGCGAATTAATGATTAAAGGCGAATAATGACTCGCATAGTAACAACACTAATTTAGCTTTTGATTTGTAGCCAGTTCTCGGAAAAACCGCAAAAATAATCAACTATTTGAAGTTAAATTATTCAAATATATAAAGATAAAATTAATTTGAATGTTGCATTAAGTTAATTATTGGAAATAACTGGTATATTTTTTTTTTAAATTAAATTTTTTGGCATCTTTTCTAAGTCAATCACTTTTCAAACAACCCGTAAATTCCTGCTGTTGGTCGTTTCTGTAAAGAAATTCGCGAGAGTAAATACTTTAAGTAGGTTCTAAAATTCTAGTTTTATCAAAATTGCAGTTGCAAATATGTTTATTCCGATCTTTTGCCCACCTATGGAAAAATACGTTAATACATTTGGCCTACTTACAATCAATCTGCCTAATCTTTTCCCAACTATGTTGGGGTCGGCTGCCAGTCTAACCGGATGCAGCTAAATAACTTTATTATTTACACGAATAACTTAAGAAATGGCTCTATAATAATGCGTTTACAATAAGTGAGTTCTTAAATTATAAGCAAAGTTCTAAATATGATCTCACTAGTAATAATAATATACTTAATTAGATAACGTAATTTTAAAGATTTTTATTTTTTATCTCATGATCTCAATAGTAGCAATTAAAGTGTTTTTGATAATTTTATTAGAAGGTATTTTTTTGCATGCTGAAATGTGTAAGTAAGCAAAATATGTGGAACTTTTTATGTTTGAGACTTTTTATGTCCCATATGTTATGCAAAATAAAGAAATTCGATTTCTAACTTACCTACGTGTAATTGTGTACATTTTTGGTGTTATACAGGGTGGCAGGGACATCGACGCGAAAACTGTTACCATGGATTCAGTACATGATTCTGAACGCGCCTACGTAGATATTTTTGTCAGTTATTCAAAAAAAATCTGCTGTTTCATAGAAAAGTGCAATACCTACGCGGTCAAAATGCTGAAATGAACAGCTGTTTTTTTTTTTAAGCAGTTCAGAATCATGTTCTGAATCCATGGTAACAGGCTTCGCGTCGATGTCCCTGCCACCCTGTATTCCAAAATCATCCTGTCAAAACGAAATCACCTTATTAGTGAGGGGAATAAAAGCGAAATAGTTTGGGACATTTCGACACACACGCAGTCATATTAAAAATAAATTATTTGACTCACCGTATCGCAGCTTAGTCGTGTTTATTACTAAAATATTATAACACAATGTGACAACAAAGCCTACCCGACCGAATTGCCTGTTGACTTGACCAAATGACAAATGTTCGACCACCACAATTGTCTATAAACCATCCAATAAGTAGAAACATGTCTTATTCCAAAGAGATATAGCTTAAAATCGTCTAAGATACGTTTCACAGCCAGCATTTGGAAAACAAATGCAACGTCATCAACCCAATGGAACTGTCACCAAAAAAAAAACCCAAGTACAGTTTTACAAACGTTCCCGTTCATTATTATTTTTGTTTAATTTACGATGCTGCGGGCCCACTGTGCCAACGGTATCTCAAACAAACACCGCTTTTGAACAGTGGTCTAAACGGCGCTCGTGGTAGAAAAAAGTTTTTGTCGATTTTTTCGTAAAACAACCAGAACCTTTGGAAACTTTTATTGCATGAAATTTTGACGGTGGCTATTTCTGAAAATTCTATTGAATTTTTGAATATCATTATCCTTTATTTAAAGTAGCTGGGAGCGTTATATCATAACACGCCGAACTGTCACAAAAAAATGTCTCCATGAGCCACAATGGATGCAGATATGAAGTAGTAAAAAAACATTATTCTGGACATATCTGCTTACCTTCATGGGAAAAAGGCTCAATAAGGATGCTGACTGACATATTTTTTAGTTTATCATATTGATAAAAAATAGTTTAGGCTCGCTACGTCACAAGTCAGTATAAATTCTACCGGGTAGTGACGTCATACCACATTTTAACGTATTACCGTAATCTTTTGATTACGTAAAAAAAATAAGAAGACTTGTACAATATTTTTTTATAATATACCTGACGGTCAAAAACATTTTTTTTCAACATACCTATTTCTCAATTTCTAGCGATTAGGTGCAATTTCCAAACTTAAGTGGCAGTGGGCTCGTAGAACAGATGGCTGATGGGGCCGAAAGGTTCTGGAGTGGCGACCGCGTACCGGAAGACTTAGTGTTGGAAGGCCTCCGACAAGGTGGACCGATGACCTCGTGAAGGCCGCAGGAATCCGCTGGATGCGGGAAGCACAGAACCGGTTGAAGTGGCGGTGCTTGGGGGAGGCCTATGTCCAGCAGTGGACATCTTTCGGCTGAAATGATGATGATGAGGTATCCTATCTATATTAGTCTAACCTAGTGGTATTCGATTTCGAGTGTAGTACCACAGAATAGCTCAGAAGGCGCACTCCACATTTTAGATATGAAGCTACAAGTACGCGGCGGGCTCGTCGTAATTACGGACACACACTTCCCTATTTTTATTATTCTAGCGTATGCTACCCGTGAGTTGCAGCTGAAAATCAGCGTCAGGTGGTACACTTTGTGTTGTCATCTAACATTATGCTGAGCTGAGGCCCTTTTGGCATTATAATCATTGTTTTTATAGTTTTATGGTGTATTTTCCTGCTGTAATGCCAATAAACACATTTTTCTTTTTTCTTTCCTTTCTTTTCATCTTGTAAGGCCAATCCAGTGAGCGTAACGTACCTAGTCATAAGATATTAGAGTTACGCGATAGAAGGAGAGTAAGTTCTAGGTGAATATAACTGTAGGTAATTAGTGCTCCTGCTGGGGTTGCGGGTTTGTCCTAAAGGGATATCGCGGCCCCGGTACACGGGCTACGGAAGGAACACGGGTGGATTTTAGTCAGTAAAAGTCTGACACGCCCTCTCGCTCCGCCCAGAGCGGGAGAAGCCACAAAAAAAAAAAGGTAATTAGCGCTGTGCGACCTGAATTGTACTTTATTGTGTCGTATCCAGAGTCGCTTTTTATTTAAATGATTTTGTGGAGTAGTATGTAGTTATTTACTATCTACGAAAATCCGTAGCACGCTACAAAATAACAATTTGACTGTTTTATTTTATTTTGATATTAAAAATATCTCATCATCTGTATGTGGATGACTTGCAGTTGTACTGTCAAGGGAAGGTTGAAGAAATACCTGACGCTATCGACAAGTTAAATAGGGACTTAACTGCAATACAAACCTGGGCTGATAGATTTGGTGTTGCAGTAAACCCTAATAAGTGTCAGGCAATCATAATTGGGAGTCCTCGTAGTATTAATAAGGTGTATGAGTCAACCTTGCCACCAGTTCTCTTCAACGGTACGATCGTTCCATTTAGCACTGACGTGAAGAATCTAGGCTTACACATCGATGGGACCCTGAACTGGCGTACTCAAGTCGCTAGGGTCAGCTAGAAGGTTGCTGGAACGTTGCGGGCTTTGTACCGACAATTTTTTTTATTACCATCAAGTACCAAGACAATGCTTGTGCAGTCCTTAATTTTCCCGATCACCGATTATGGTAATGTGTGCTACTATGGCCTGAATGCAGATCTCCTCGACAAACTAGACCGTCTTCTCAATAATTGCATTCGATTCGTTTTCAATCTTCGTAAATATGATCACGTCTCTGCGCATCGATCCCTTCTAAAGTGGTTGCCCATACGGCAGCGCAGAGAGCAAAGGGCGCTGACCACCTTGTTTTCATTTCTTGACTCTCCCTCTTCCCCTAGTTATCTAGCCCCCCACTTTCACTACATTTGCGCAAACCACAATAAAACTCTAAGTTCATCACACAATCGTCTTCTTCAATATTCCACTCATTCACTCTTCATTCACTCTTCCTACTTCGTTCAATCTATCTCCTTGTGGAATGCACTCCCCCAGGAAATCAGGATGGCAACCAACCGATTATCCTTTAAAGTTAAAGTTCGCGAGCACATTCGTAAGAAGCTGGCAGTATCATCACAACGGTAATGTTTTCCCATTGTTTGTCTTATTTGTGTTAGTATATTCGTGTATTTATCTGTTCTTGTATTTATTTATATTGTATTATATATATAGGTTAATAGGTATATGTATATCCTTATATTTAAATAAATATTTATTCCACAATTTTCGATATTGCACCTACCACTGTTTGTCTCTGCATCACCCAAAGGTTGACTGGTAGAAAATGCCTATGGCATTAAGTCCGCCTCTATACATTTGTGTGCTTAAAGTGTTAAATAAATAAATAAAAAGGATAATTTCAGAGGAACTTTCATAAAGCTTGCCCCGTTAAACAAGTAAATTATAAAAATTTGGTTAGAATTTAAATGAATGATTTTATTTTAAAGTTAATCCATCTGTCTGAACAGGCAGAATTTCAGATTACAAAAAAAAAAACTGCTTTTTTTTTTTTTGTTTACCACATAGTTTTTATGTTTCTGAAAGATAAATAATTCTTTGAGTACCTGTTTTATTTAAAAAATGCTATTGCAATATATCTTATGGGTTTCTAATACGAGCTTAAACCAATAAGAAATTCTAAACAGACTAGGATGTTTTGAAAACAGAAAAATCTACAACACTAATTTTGAATAATCTAGAACCAACGAATTATATTACAGATGGATTAGAATAGCCATGTATTTAATCGAACCTCAAATAATTCCCACTTTGCTTTCCTAAAAATATTATTGATTGCGCCTCTTTTTGTGAACCTCAAATTATTCCTATTTTCCAAAAAAAAACTAAATAGCCTAGTAACTGCGACCAACTAGGACGTAGCGCTCGCTCGGCTGGCGCGAATTTGCTCATTTCTAATCTATCCCATTTTTGGCCGGGGTACCCCAGCTTAGTTACTGCAACCAACTGTGAGAAAAGCCAAGTATGTTAAAAAGAGGCTCAATTATTTAAAAAAGTTTTTAGAGAATCATTTAAATATTTCCCATTAAATAGAAAATAACAAGCAAGACGTAACGCGAAACTCCGAAAGCATAAACACTAAAGCGACACATACTTATGTAGGTTTATGTCGAAGTCTTTATCGATGATTACCATTGGTAAGTAGCAAACGACTTCTGAATACCAACATGGTTCAAGGAACGGTCATTTCGGATTAATACAAGTAAATTATGACATTATTGACTTCAAAATGATCCGTTGCGTAAGCGCGGGGCATTTATTTGAATATTTTTTTTTAGAACAGTCGCGTTTAGTGCGGTTTTTTTTTTCGTTTACATAGATTAAGTTTGTTGAAAAGAGTATTTATGTGTTTTGCAATATAGGGTGCCATTTTAGATTTACAATCTAAAAATAGCGAGGTTCCTTGTTGGGAAAATGTATTGCATCTGATATGTAATGTAAAAAAGATTTCGTGGATTTTCAATTCAGTAATTTTATTTTATTTTAACGGAAAATAATTATTAGTTACTAGTAGAATAGATTTGTATTTGTAATAAATAAATTCAAAAACTACTGGGCCGATTTTAAATATTCAGTCACGGAAGCAGGCTAGAATAAAGTTGAATACCAAAAAAGTGTTTAAATCTTGGTCACACTATATTTTACTTTTTTTTTTATTGCCTTTAATTTATTTAAATAATATTTGATTATACAATAACTATGTATTACAATTAATTATTATTTATATTATGTACAAGTATGTACAGAAAGAAAATAAAATTAAGGAAAGAGCTCATTAGGCATTAAAAAATTCGGCCGCATCGCTGTCAGCGGGAAAAGTGCCCAAAAAGCTGGTAGCATTGCCACGTTGGCTGGCTTGGCCTAAGAATTGGCGACCAACCGCTTGGTGATGTCCCGCAATACTCGATGAGCACTCGGACCAACCAACCCCAAACGGCTCAAGAATATAGTTACTAATAGGGTTGTTTATATTTGTACTGTTTGAGGTTAACTTAATTCAAACTACAATGGGAATGTCTTTTTAAGTGTCATAACTTTTTGAAGTACTTTTGATTGATAACATCCGGTGAAAGAAATAGCTCTCGATGTCGACTTCTCAATACCTAATCGTGCAAAATCAATTATTAATCTCTAAGTCTTTTACACATTAAATAATTATTTTTTCCATCTCTTTCACACGACATAATATAGACCAAAGTGAGAACGGGAGACAATTAAAAAATTCCGTCACGTAATGTATGAGAGCTAGCTAAAAGTGTGGATGTGCTCGCGTAGGGTCAATGACTCGAACTGCAAACTTCGATTTTTTTAATAGTGATGTGTTCAGGGAAAAGAGGTAGAAACTTAAAAAGCTGTTTTGGTTATCTTGCTATGTATATGTATATATTATGCTATCTTTTTTTTCTATAAACCATAATTGCAATAGAAAATATAGCATCCTTCTTAGGCATAATTTTTCTTTATTCTGTCTACTGAGGGCTGATTTTTCACCACCATGATTTACCAGATAACTTGTAACTAAAGAATAAATATTACAGTTTGACATATTTCCTATACAAAAGCTGTCAAACTGGAATATTTGTTCGTCAGTTATATGGAACATATTTGACTATTGAAATCTCAAACACTACCTATAGTACTATTACTGTCGTGGCCTGCAACATGGTCATCGATGGGCGATCGTGAAAATGTGGGCCGAGGCGAAGACGAGGCACACATACGTGAGTCTATCAATGCCTGTATGGTTGCGGCCAAGGCTTGTATAGTACTTTTCTCAAATAATGCGCGGAAATTAAAATTAAGTAGGTAAATTAATTATAAATTTCAGAATCAATGACAAACAAACATAATTTTTCACGCGCCAATTTGTTCATTTTTCTTCTTTACTAAACAGCTATATTTGTAAGCGGAATCTAAATTCGTTCCACTTTTAAATATCACGACAAATATAAGTTTTCATAGTAATTTTTTCAGCCGCTAAATACGACAGATATGGATTTTCATACAAACATTGGCGGCCGGGTGCTCGCATGTATTCGACCAGTACCGAAATTTCGATTTATTTCAAAAAAGGTTGTCAAAATAATGCTCGAATTTGAAAATGCTTATTAGAATCTGTGGTTGGCTGTAAGTAGTTATTTCTGTTACCGATGTTGCTGTTGCAAGATGCAATCCTGAAAATACTTAATTAAACTTTCAGAAACCGGACTCAATATTTATTATGGATTGAATGTTAATGGCATAGACAAGTAACTGATGTTACGTCGGATGCAGACACGCGGATTACATAATATTTCACTCTTCATTGTATTTCACACACCTTTTTATTTTTATTTTTTATTATATTTATTTGTCTGTATCTATCCGTGACATCACTGCGGGCCCTATCAGAATACGAGCGCTGTGACATTTTTATTTATTTTTAAATGTCGCGGCATCATGCTGAGATAGGAGCCTTTTGGCCTCGTACAGGACTTCCTTCTTTATATGTTACTGTTACTTTGTTTTTTATTGATTTTGTTTTTTCCTGTGCGAGTCACAATAAATACTTTTTCTTTCTTTTCTTTCTAAATGACTCATTCAATTAAGTGGTTTTCCGACTTTCATCATCCGTGTTTTCTCTGCTTTTTCTCAGCTTCTTGAGTCATTGGAGGTGTCAACAATTTGAGTGAATCATAGCAAATGGCATATGCAATTATTATTTAATTTACTTATGTTACGTTATCCAACTCATGACATCATTTAAAGAACAATTAGTAATCAATTCGGTATCATTTTCCGGTTTTAACCTAGGTTTTGCTTATGTTTATCATTCAATGTCTCGGTGATCAGGGGGCAATTCCTTTATTTTTAAGAACGTTGGCATTCCACTCTCATCATCATCATTTCAGCCGAAACACGTTCACTGCTGGACATAGGCCTCCCCCAAGCATCACCACTTCGAAAGGTTCGGTGCATCCAGCGGATTCCTGGATGCGACTCTCAGCAAAAATACAGGGCTCATTGTGCATTTCTCTATCAACTCTCTCCATGAAATTCATATCCGATTCGTGAAAAAAAAACGAATTCCTATACAACAGTAGATATCTCGATTTTCTGTATTTCGATTCATGTATGAAGTTTTTTTTTTACGAATCGGATAATATTTTACTAATCGTATAAAATTCCCCAAAGGCAGAGGACACTACTTTCTTTCTTTTCGAAATCTACTTTCTGTATAACATAATCTGTACTCTGTTATCTCTTTCTTTTCTTATGCTCATGTCCTGTATTCTCCCAAGACTGACGGTGACTACCTACGGAACAGCTTCTAGTTGATAAGATAGATATTATTATCAATCTAGAAGCTGCTCCGGACCAGACTCTTACGACTTTTGAGAAGCCACAGCTTGGGTCCCATGTTCTAGTAGTACCAAATGTTCAGCCCTTTTCTCCGCGTGAATAGAACCAAGTTGTTAAATGCCAACGTGTCTGTTCCCTTGCTGGAGTGTGGGTGCTACAAATATTTTCGGCTCTGCATGATTTGCCTCAGCCTGGCGGCAATATGTGGATATAATAGGGATGATGACAATTTTTTTTTAGCCCGTCATGGAAATTATAAAAACATATTGAAAAAAAAGAATTTTTTATTTTTTTTATTTTTTTACGCAAGCTAAAGATTACGGCGAAACATAGAGTTAAAATGTGCCATGATGTCACGAGTATGTAGATTTTATACTTACTTGTGACGTAGCGATTCTCATTCCGACTTAAAATGCGTTTACGAGTATCTTAGTAATTTTTTATTAATATGATAAAGCAAAAAATACGTGTCTAATATTTTTTTATTATCTGATGGACGGACTAATTTTTTTTTTTGTTTTTACCCAGTCATCATCCATATTATGTTCGAGAAAAAGCCGCTCGGTTTAGCTCGAATTATGCCGAGCCGACGCTAACACAATTAAGCAAGGGTGATGCCAAACGAAGCTTTTCGATCAGTAAGAGCCGAATGAAAGCCAGAAAATGTGTAGTAATTGCTTCTGGTCGGCTTTGTTGTTCGACAAATACTGCCGAATCGAATGTAGCGAACATGTACCCGGCACTTTTTCTTCAACTTTCATACAAAACGTTTTCCAAACAAACAAAAAGAGCATATATCCTAAACATAAATCAATATCCGTGACATGTAATTGTGGTTTCTTCCGTTTTACCCGCTCCGGGCCGCTTGCGGCTGTGCGAATATTATATTAATAAAACATGCTGCCTAATGGCCATGCGTCAGTGGACAACTTTCAGCCACATTATTATCTACTAGCTGTAAACCGCGGTTTTACATGCACGCGTATCATGAGCACCGTAGAAACGGAAGACACGAAAGATAAAATCCTCATTTCAAGCGCTACTGCTGAGCATGAGGTCCAGGATTGAATTCCCAGGTAGGGTATAATGCTATTGGGTGTTTCCACCAGTAGTTTCTCAGAAGCAGCCCGGTGTAAGGCTCGCCCATTTCATGGGACTTAAACTAAACACAACTGGCGAAATGTGGGTGTACTATAGTACACCCACATTTCGCCAGTTGTGTTAATAAATAAATTGGTAAGGCAGAGGTGCACCTATAGGTGCACCTCTGCCTTACCAATTTTTTTTTTTATTTTTTAGTATCTTACCTTAATAATGGTCCCTTGGGGAAAGTTGTTCAGTTTAATGGTCTTTACCATAGCCTGACCACACCTCTCTATATGGCATAATAATATATTTTTCCAGGATTTGTAAATGATCAGGCTTGCTAAATCACAAAGAGAAAAAAAAATAATGAGAGACAGAAAATGCAATGTGTGTACATTAAACAAACGGAAACAGACAAATGAAACATAATTTATTGAATATTTTGTTTTTCAGGATTCAGAAAGCCAATTTATTATAGAACATTCGTATTCGAATTCGAGTCTCAACCTGTTAAACTATCTCTAAATTTCATTCCGACATTGTGCTAGATTTTGGACGTTTTAATACGGGTATTGGCTTTCAGGAGAGACGAGATGATCTTTGGCAACACTTGAACGACCTTCTGCCCTTATCACAATGTCATTCGGCGTCGGCGCAACATGTCTTTTTCTTCCACATTTATCTATTAGTCGTCATCTCCGTAGTCACCCCCTTTCTATCCATATCATCCTCCACACAGTCCATTCATAGTTTCTTTGGTCTTCCCCTACTCTTATAGCCATCGAAATTCATACTCAAAACTTTCCTCACGACATTTTCCTCATTCCTCTGCATCACATACCATGACAACCGATTTCCGCACTACTTTTCAGTCACCGGTGCCACTTTCAGACTTCCTCTTATGTACTCATTTCTTAAATTCAAAATTACATAAGACAGTCCCCCAAAAACGCCCGTCCTTCACCACTTCCTAGTACTTAAGCTGGGAAGAACAAGTGGCGCAACAGACTCCCCAGCAACACAGCTGTCTGTTCATTTTGAAAAACTTGATTCTACGAGTATATAATAGTGCTTATGCGAAAATAATTTATATTACCACGAATTGCAATACAACTCATAAAATAAAAATAAATTAATGAGTAGATTATGTCAACAATAAATGAAAAAAAAAAGACTCACAGTCAAATAAAATAATCCAAAACAATTATAATATGAGCTCATATAGTACTCGTATCATGTAGTCTTTGATTCTAAAACACTTGTTTGTTGCTTGGGGTAGCTTATTCTATTCATCCACACAGGAGCTTCTGACCTTATAATCGACTTCTCTCATTACACGAAGTAACATCCAAAGAAGAAAATATATTTGATCAAAAACTATCAATTTTGGTAAATAAATAAGTAAATGAAATCGTGATTCACGCTACTTCCGATAACATACGGGGGTCATTGACACCGGAAAATCGTACGTTTGACTAGCTGCCCGTTAACAAAAGTAAAATGGTATTTCAGTTCTACGAAAGGTGACTTTGCATATTTCTGTTTCTTTATGGAACATCATACAGTGATAAAAGTAGGTAGGAATCTAGGTAGATTAACCAGAACGTTCTATATTGACAACTGATTACTATTGAAGAGATTTTGAACTTTTTGGGTTTGGTTGGTGTTAGGGCTTGTACTAAGTCAAATTCAAATTTAAAATATTTTATTTCACATAAACCTGCATGGGCACTTATGAAATGTCACAAGCTAGGTGCACGGTTGTAATTGGTCGTTTCCTATGGAGAAGAGCCGGCAAGAAACTCCACGGTTACTCTTTTAAAAATAATTGGCTTTTACAATATTTTCAAATAACAGTGTTATTAGGTATGGGAGGACAGTGTAAGTCTTTCAACAACTACCAGGTACTTAACCAAATAGAAGATAGTCCACAAATCTATAGTTACAGCTCGTCCGCCTGGCTAGCTACCACCATCTTATCTAAGTCTATCGCCTTATCAACAATGTTAATAGCATTGGTGTGTTTTGGCAGTTAGAGTTAAGATAGCCAGTTCCTCTGTAGTTGAGGATTCCGGGTGAAGCTCGCTTCCACCTTTGGCGTTATCATCACTTACCATCAGGTGAGTTGCAGGACAAAAGCCTCCCCGTTGTGGTTTAAAAAAAAGGCTCTTGCAGACAGGCGCGACGCGACAGTGCGAGGCGACTCTAGTGGAACAATTTCTATGAAAACTTCTCGAGAATTGTTCTATCAGTGTCGTGTCGCGTCTTCTCGTCGTGCCTGTTTGCGGGGGACAGACTTTAGACTATTGTACATTATTTATCTAACCCGAGTGGTCGTCGCTCATAATGGCATTAAAATAGAAAGCTGTGCTTAGGGTTTTCCTGCGTCGAATCAGAAATAAAGAGATAGGAAAACCAAGGTAACCGACATGGCCCAAACTTAAGTAGCAGTGGGCAGGGTACATTGCTTGCAGAACGGATCACCGATGGGGTTCGGCCGATCCGATTTTAAAATTGTAAATAAATAACCCGATTTTAAAATTGTAAATAGTAATTTTTTTTTCACAAAAAAAACAAACTGACAATTAATTATACAGACTGGCAAGCAAGCGGAGAGGTTCTAAGGAGTGGCGATCGCTTAACGGAAAGCGCAGCATTAATATTATGAAATTGCAATAGGCATATATCACACGGTATTATAATGCCATGCAATAGTGTAAAAGCAAAATGTTGACATTTAGAACACACACATCTTCATCATAATAATTTTCATCCATAAATATTTGTTCACACATTTTTTGATTTTGTTGTTTTTGTTTCGTTGACTTAGAATTGAACAACACTGTAAACTAATCGTATCTACCTAAAAGAAAAATCAAAAAAGGTATTTTTTTTCCTTATTAGATATTCATTGAATTTTATTCGTCGCGTTTGGGTTTGAAAACCGACAGTACATAGAAAGTAACAGGTTGATAACCTATCGTCTGTGACTAAAGAGTCCATACGACTCACAATCTGTCGACAGCCAGTGAGAATATGCTTCTAGGATAAAAGAAAAGATATAAATTGTATAATGTGATTAATCGAAGTACATAATTTTGTGCGTTTTTTTTTTCTTTTTTGTCTATATATTATGCAGGGTGATAGACATCGACGCATGATTGTACATGATTCTGAACACCCCTGCGTTGAAATTTATCGCCGGTTATTTAAAAAAAATCTGCTGTTCCATATATTTTGACCGAGTAAGTATTGCACTTTTATATGAAACAACAGATTAAAAAAAAAAATACCGACGAAAAAATTTTCAACTTTGAAAATTTTCGTCGGTAATTTTTTTTTTTAGTTTAGATTCAGAATCATGTATTGAATCCATGGTAACAGTTTTCGCGTCGATGTCCCTGGCACCCTGTATAATTTACTTATAATTCCAAATGTTGCTTTGTTTAAATGACTTTCAAAGGACATCATTCATTTCGTACCCAAAAACTAAAGTGCCGGCCAGAAAAAGATTTTTTTTTTTTTATATTACAACGAAAGTCTACAATTAAATACACTCTCATATTAATAGTAAAAAATGTTGAGGGTGTTATTTCCCATAAGAATACCGTATTTTTATTTTCACTTTAGTTTTTGTATTCAAAACGTTCGAAACTTGAATGATGTCCTTTTCAATGTTATTTTTAAATGACTTTCAAATTTTCAATGTTATTTTTAAAATAGTAACAGAAAAAGACAAGTTAAGTTATTATAACAAGCTATGAAAATGAAAACGAAAGAACCCTTTATATGACTGTCTGAATTCAGTGGAACTCAGGCTGAGTTCTTATATTTATAACGTTTTCTGTTTACCCTAAGATTTGTACCCACCTCTAAAGGTAGGTACAAACTGTAAGGTGAAAACTATTAAAAAACTTTATGAGTTTGCGAAAGTATCAAACGTTTTTCTTTACATTATTATTGAAAAAAAATAAACACTATAAATAAATCCCAATATTTTACTTGCGTATCTTATCAATGCGTGTGATTTCCGATACCATGCGTTACAGGTCATTGACCGCTGATATTTCGCTGACCACTGCTTCGGAATCCATAGACAATGCAGAACGTTAACGACTTGTATTGGCGATGGTCGGGGGGTCAACGGACTGGCATAGCAACTGCCGAAATGTGCAACTAACGAGATGGTTTCATATACAAAGTGCCTGTAGACACACAGTAACAAATAAAAGCGTTAGTTTTTGAAGAATGTTATCGGAAAGTTCTAGTTTACGTAAGACGTCTTAGTCACCATTTTTTTTTTCCATTATGAATTAGGTTAGACTAGGACTTTAGAACGTTTTTTGCTTTCAGTTTCTTGTCGTTTAAGCGAAGCTAGAAAGCGATCAAGCGGATATCCTGACTGCAATATTTCTGTGAAATTCCTGATAGAATTCTCATATCCGTTTGAGAGTATGAACTTGCCAGTTACAGCTTCCTCGTAACCCTGTTACTATCGTGAAATCTGGTACCTAATTATTCATGGATTTCAGTTAAAAAAACAAAGTTAAATATTATTTTATTGACGTATCGACTGTGCTCTATTTTCACCCACTAACCCAAAAACTAGTTTAGTGAGGTTTTCCGAAGTTTCCTCCTGAAAAAATAAAAAATATTTTTTTTATCTTTTCTTTATATATAACGCAAGGATGATTCGTTATTTGAATGAATCGAATCTTTATCAGCAGGTCCTTTTTTTTTGTAATCAGCTACATAATAACATCACCCAATTTCGCCAAACAAAATACGCGCAAGCGCTTGCTAAGCTGGATTAAAAAACACACCGTCAGTTCTGCGTCAACTGTCAACAATGCTAATATTCAAGGTTCTATAACCGACATAAATTACAACAGACATTCCAAAAAGTATCTGATGAAAATATAAACATATGAATCATGAAACTTAACTATATATGGATGCTAATTTGTAGTATATAAATCGCCCTATAATGTTCCCACTGCTGGGACTCAGGCCTCCTCTCTGTGAGAGGGAGTGGGCCGTCATCCACCACGCGGGCCTAGTGCGGGTTGGTAAATGTCACATGTCTTCGAATTTTTGGTTCGAGGACATGTCGGTTCCCTCACGATGTTTTCCTTCACCGATTTGAGAGCAGTGGTGATGAAATAATTTACACAAAGTAAAACGCCAGGGTTCGAACCTACGAACTACAACTGGTAAGCCAGTGCCGTTACCACTCGGCCACCACTGTCCTCTTATTCACCAATTTTTTGTGCCACTTACATATTCTAATTTTAAATCACCTTAAAGTTTTTTTTTAATTCGACAATTGAGGTTAATTTTTTAACCTAAATTGTTTTAGATGTTTTTTCAATTACAATTTAATAATGTTATTCAAACGATAATTGTTTGGTAAAGTGGTGTGATATAAAGTACCTAACCTAGAACCTTCTAAATACGAGATACTATCCTGCTAAATAAAATGAGTTACTAATTCCCTTTAGTGAGTGCTTGCGTAGTAATTTAACTTGAGCAGCGTTTGTTTACACTTTCATTAGATACTTTTGGAGCAGACTGTACATTACCACAGACAATACTATAATTCCGCATCACTGAATTAAAGATTCATGGAAAGATCTGAGTCAGCTATATACGCTGTCGATTTGTAAGTAGTCTGTAACTTTCGCAAGACGCTAACGTAAACAAAATCTTACTTTCGCAAGTCTCTGCGAATGTTCGATGAGTCATTCGTGACATTAAAAATCAGAGTAAGTAGACTATGTTGAAGTTTTACTGAACGAAAAGGGAAAACTGAAAGCGTAAGGCTTCGGGGCTTTTCAACTTAAAGAGAAATTCATACTAAATCAATCTGCCTAGCCTTTTCCCACCTATGTTGGGGTCGGCTTCCAGTCTAACCGAATGCAGCCGAGTACCAGTATTTTACATGAAGCGACTGCCTATCTGACCTCCACAACCCATTAACTGGGTAACACAATACCCTTTGGTAAGACTGGTTGTCAGACTTTCGGGTTTCTGACGACCCGTAACAACTGTCAAAGATCCACGAAGGACAGCCGGGACCAACGGCTTAGCGTGCTTTCTGAGGCACGCAGTGGAAAATCCATACTATAATATGATACATGCGTAAGTAACACTCTCTGTGTGTCTATTGCCTTTCGATGACATTTGGCATACAGGTAGACCTGGGCAACGACATGATACTTTTTATCCCGTACGTTCCCGTGGGATGATTTCCGAAGCCACGGGTAGAAGCAAGTGTGCAATGAATAAAGATTGTGAAAAATATGACGTGCAAGAAAAGAGGTTGAATAGATACTATGATAACGTCTGATAAAGATGTGTGGAAGAAGTAGACATGCTTCGATCCTAAATAAATTGGGATAAGGGTGAGAGTTGAATATGATGATAACAACAAGACATTTCTATGACTCCGCTTATTTGAATGACTAACCTGGAAGGTTAGAAGGTTGGAAGACCTCAAGGTGGACCGATGACCTTGTGAAGGCCGCGGGAATTCGCTGGGTGTGAGAAGCACAGAACCTGTCGAAGTAGTGGAGCTTGAGGGAGGCTGATATCCAGCTGTGGACGTCTTTCGGCTGAAATGATGAATTATTAACAATCGTTCAAGTTACATCGGCCGAGCGGTGGTGACCCAGTAGCAACGGCCCCGATTAGTTAGGCCCCGGTAAGTTCGAACCCAGGCAGGCGTTTGACTTTCAGTAAATAATTTCATCACCACTGCTCTCAGAACGGTGAAGGAAAACATCGTGAGGAAACCGGCATGTCCTAGAACTAAAAATTCAAAGTAGATAGTAGTAAGACATGTGATATCTACCAACCCGCACTGGGCTCGCGTGGTAGATTACGGCCCACACCCTCTCTGTAACAAAGATTTAAATCGTTAGATGTCACCGTACTTAAGTCGCGCGAAAAAATGTCTTTAAAGAGAAGAGTGAGCTCCCACAATAACCATTGCGTTTCCATGACAACCAAGTCGTTGAGTGCGACGTTGTGTGTGACAGAGATGTCAAAACAGAAACGTGACCATCTTTAACGCGGAATCTATGATTTAAGGCTGGTACCGCAATAGTTCAATTTCAACTCGTGTCATGTTCCGCTACTCGCATCCGATTTGAGTAGCGGAACATGTCGCGAGCCAGTTGAATCGAACTACTGCGGTTTCGCTGCCCAGCACTATGGTTCGCGGTGGGCGGAGATGTGCTACCGGCGTAAATTGTTGGTCTTCTGTAACTTTCGCAATACACTAACGTAAACGACATCTTACTCTTCGTAAGTCTCTGATAATGTTAAATGAGTCATTCGTGACGTCGAAAATAGAAGTTGGGGCCGTGACGTCACCTGCTGGGGTTGCGGGTTTGTCCGAAAGGGATATCGCGGCCCCGGCACACAGGCAACGGAAGGAACACGGGTGGGTTTTAGTCAGTAAAAGTCTGACACACCCTCTCGCTCTGCCCAAAGCGGGAGAAGGCATTTGATGATTACCCATTCTCAAAAAAAAAAAAGGGCCGTGACGTCACGATGTTGGCTGGAGTTTTGCTGAAATCGTTGCAAGGGAATTCTCAAAGTTTAGAGCTGTGTGTTACAGCTTACAAACTTCGACAGTTTTTAAACGAAGTAATTATTTCAATGGAAGCTAAACAAATATCGTTCGGTTTTATTAAAATTACAGTCGTTTAGTTTTACCAATATGTTTTTCAACTAGCTTCTGCCCCTTCGTCCTACAATCTTCCTCAAGAATTGAGCTATCCAATGTAAAAATATTTTTTCAAATCCAACTGGTAGTTCCGGAGATTACCCACTACATACAAACTTACAAACAAACAAATTTTACCTCTTTATAATATTATAATAAGTATAGATATATTTTGAAATATTGCAATAATAAATATGCAGTACTTATGCATCTAAATCTTAAAATGTTAGCTATTTTGCAGAAATTTTCTTAAGAGTCTATTTGACCCAGGTTTAGCATTACAATCTATCATATTATATTAGCACAGAAAAAAATTGGGTCAAATAAATTTATTTATTTCTTTATTTCTCTTTCTCCTTCCCATTCTCATTCTCTTTCTCATTCTCTTTCTCATTCTCTTTCTCATTCTCTTTCTCATTCTCTTTCTCATTCTCTTTCTCATTATATTTCTCATTCTCTTTCTCATTCTATTTCTCATTCTCTTTCTCATTCTCTTTCTCATTCTCTTTCTCATTCTCTTTCTCATTCTCATTCTCTTTCTCTTTCTCATTCTCTTTCTCATTCTCTTTCTCATTCTCTTTCTCACTGTCTTCGTCATTCTCATTCTCTTTCTCATTCTCATTCTCTTTCTCTTTCTTGTTCTCTTTCTCTGTCTCTTTGTCTTTCTTTCTCTTTCTTTCTTTCTTTCAAAAACGTTCAATTTGTTAACAAGAGAAGGGTTTGAGCATTGAAGTTTACAGAACAATCAATCTGCCTAGCCTTTTCCCAACTATTACATGTTGGGGCCGGCTTCCAGCTGAATGCAGCTGAATACCAGTGTTTTTACATGAAGCGACTGCCTATCTGACCTCCACAACCCAGTTACTGGGTAACACGATACCCCTTGGCAAGACTGATTCTCACTTTCATACTTCTGACGACCCGTAACGACTGTCACAGATCTACGAATGACAACCGGGACCAACGGCTTAGAGTGCTTTCCGAGGCACGGAGGGTTCCGATATGTAATCGATGGTCACCCATCCACGAACTGACCTAGGAAAGCGTTGCTTACCCTAGGAAATTTTATTCCTGCAGTGGTTATTATTTAGTCTTAAGTCATTTATTGCTTATCATAGGCCCAGTGGTTAAGGCCTCGCCTCTGATGCAGGAGGTTGTGGGTTCAAATCCGGGCAAGTACCAATGTGACTTTTTCAATTCATATGTACTTTCTGAGTTTATCTTGGACATTACTGACATCGGTGAAGGAAAACACCGTGAGGAAACATGGACTTATAGTTAATATAAGTCTGAAATCACCAACCCGTCTTGAGCAAGTGTGGTGATCAATGCTCGTGCCTTCTCTGTATGAGAAGAGGCTTTTGCCCTGCAGTGGGACAGGAGCAGGCTGGTATTATTATTAATATTAATTATATTATCATAGGTGTACAATTATAATGATATATAAATAATAAAGACTTCGCTATGTTATGCCAGATTGCGTAGAAATGTTAGTAATCAGGCCAGCCAGGTCTCAATGACCACGACCCTCTCGAGTCGCTTACCGAACAAAAACTTTTAAACACAGCTTGTAACCTCTCGTGTTTCCCCTTTCGGTAACCTTGAAAAAAGGTTTTTCTTTTCAGTTATTTACTAGTAATTTATTGTTATGAACTGTGCTCATAACAATAACATATCCAGAACCATACCTGCTCGACGGGAAACCCTTCCAGTGAGTCACTTGCCTCATGGTACGTATCGAGAGCTGTTTCATAACAAACGCAGCATAATATAAACATCCTCGTTTTTATCATAACTTCTGCTCTTAGTCATGATTTTATTGCTTATTATCGTTTTAAATTATCCATCACTACTTATTAGAACAAAGTCCCCCCGCCGCGTTTATCTGTTTCAACGCGATAAACTCAAAAACTACCGAACGGATTTTCATACGATTTTCACCAATGGACGGAGTAATTCATGAGGAAGGTTTTGTGTAAATTGGCTGGAATATGACGATGATTATGGAAGATGTCGGATAAAATAATGCGAACTGGGAGATTTACTGGCGAGTGCCGTATAAACCAATAGAGTTATATGAAAACAATGTATTACGGAATTAATACATTGTTTAACTGGATTAACACGTAGGGTACCTACTTTTAATCCCGGGTAATATCCCACGGGTACGTGCCTACTAGTACGTATCCGTGGGATATTTTCCGATATCCACGCGGGCGAAACCACGGGCAAAAGCTAGTACTATACAATATTATAAATACCAAAGCAACTCAATTTATCTATCTGTCTGTCCGTTACTTACCTTTTTACGCTCTAACGGCTGAATGGATTCGGATGTTTGGCACACAGATATCTATATAGATCATGACCTGGGTTATGCCATTTTTTTCCCCGATTGTACGTACCCGTGGGATAATTTCCGACCATAAGGGCGAAACCGCGAGCACAATGTAAAATAAAATCGAATTTAAATGAAAGTTATTTTACTTTAAATTGACTGTTTTAAATGTAGTGATTATTTTCTCAAGCTAATCATTTTAGAAAGATTTCAAGGAGATAATTGCTAGGTATAAGCACCAATCAGGATTATCTTGGTCTGTCAATCTTTTAGAGGCAAAATTAAACAAAACACTGGTATGAAAAGATATAATGTATTAGAAAAAAAAGTAGGGACCGATTAATTTCTCAGTTATGTATGTGGTTGGTATATGACGATTAGAAAATCTATGACAACAAAATACTACTTAAATCCATGGTATAATAATATATAAAATCTACAAAATTTTCTTTTTATTTAAAAATATGTTCCATTTTTAAAATCAATCAAGATCCTTGAGCCTACATTTTATCCTGTGACCGAATAAGGCCGAAACCATAGCCGGGCTTCCCCGCCGAACATTTACGATGTCAAAGCCACGCCTGCATTTTATAGCCAGCCAGTGACTTCCGTCCACTTTTACATTGTGATATCACTCTTAGTTCGATAAGGATTTCCTTTTTCAAAATTCTTGTAATTATATTTAATGAGAGTTTTGAATTGAGAACTGACGTTCTTTTTTTTTCATGTAACTAAACTTTTATCAATGGGTTAGACTTTGACGGTTCAGTTCGATTCTGAAAAGTAAAATAAAACAATTGATAAAAAGTTACAGTCGGGGTATTATTAATTAGAGGAAATAGAAAATAATGATGTACCTAGGTATTTTTTTTTTATATCAAATACGTCATTCGGCCTTTTTACTCTTACAAGGAAAGGAACCTATTTAAAACTAAACGAAATAAAAGGTTACCTATTGTCGGTTATTTTGTTTTGTAAAAATGGTCATTGCACGTCATTGTGACACTCTTGGTTTCTCGTAAAACAAACCCATTGTAATTGCTTTGAATCTCATTGACGGGTATTCGCCCCTACTGACCTATTTTCCTTGTTTGTAAAATAATGACAAGAATAATAACCTCGCTTGATTTATTTTTCAGTATTTACAAAAAAATAATCTAAATGAAAACTTAGGTATAATAAGTATACTTTCGCGAAACCGAACCTTCGTAAACTGAAAGTAAATGGTGCCTGAAACCTTTCAGAACACTTACTTTTTCTAACAACACTAAAGATGTTTTATAACTAATGTTATTTTTCTAATCTATTTAACCAAATGAAAATTTGAGATACTTAAAGAAAATCTTTCACCTTCCTCCATAACAGACCAACTGAGCCTCAACTACCAAGGCCAGTAACCCAAATATCCAAATTCACACCGTGGAAAAAACCGGCTGTCACTAGAATCATTCATCATCACGACTACATGGCGTGATACGGTACACCATCATCATTTAAAATCCAGGTCACCTCTCTCAGTCACAAAGAGAGTTCGCCGAAGTTCAAATGGATCTTTCTAGACTGCCACCAGCAACCGAAAACCACCGGTGGTCGCCAATCTGGTCGTTGACCAGTCTCTCGACCCAGATTTGTACTTACACACACTTAGATATTGACTCACACTACACGTAGCGAATATTTTGACGACATTAATTTTTGAGTGTCATTTTGAAAGAGTGTGTCTGTGTTGAACTTATAACATTAAGGGCCTGTTTTACAACCTACGATGAAGTTCCTATTACTTGGCAGAAATTTCATACAAATTCTGTTCCATTTTTGAATTTATTCCGTAAGTAGTGGCTATTCGGACATCGTGAAATAGGCACTTAAGTGTCTAAGGCCAGTGTGTGAGAGTTGTATACATGACTGTATATAAAAACATAATATAACATCACGCCTGTTTTTACCCAAAGGGTTAGGCAGAGGTGTGCCTATAGTTCACCCACATTTCGTCAGTTATCAACCATCAACCGGACACCGAGCTGCGACTGAGAAATTCTTGATAGAAAAATCCAAAACTACTTTGTCTGACTTGGAATCAAACTTTTTCTATCTAGGTTTTTTTTTTTTTGAGGGTGGGAAATTATCAAATAACTTCTCCCGCTCTGGCCGGAGCGGGAGGGTGTGTCAGACTTTTACTAACTAAAACCCACCCGTGTTCCTTCCGTTGCCTGTGTGCCGGGGCCGCGATATCCCTTTCGGACAAACTCGCAACCCTGGCAGGCATTGGCCCTTACGGACTCCGTCAGTTGGTGCTGACATCTCTTTGAGGCGCGCGTGAAACACAACGCACCGTCGACCCGGGCCTGGTCCTAATCGGACGGCGGGCTACCCATTGCTCACCGTCCGCAAGCCGCGACTCCCGACGCCCGGGGCGTCTCCTTTGGCGACTAGGGGCGCGAGGGCCTGAATCTTGCCTCTCCCTCGCGCGCTCTGCCTCCTCCTTCGCGAGCATAACTGCTTCGCAGAAGAAGGTGACGGCCTCCCATGCACTCTCGCTCCGAACAATGGCCTGAACCAGGGCCGGACGCGAGAGATCGCCGCCACCGGTCGCCTCCGTGAGGACACGGTGGTGCTCCGCCAAAGCAGGGCAGATCTCCAGCGTATGCTCCACCGTGTCCTCCGGGCGATCCACACAGTGGTGACACCCGGGCGTTTCCTCCCGCCTTATACGGAACAGGAACCTCCCGAAACAACCGTGTCCGGTGAGGCCCTGCGTCAGGCGGAAGGTGAGGACACCGTCGCGCCTCTCTAGCCACTCCTCAAAGAGGGGGACTTGATCGCCACAATTGTGGCGTGCCCAAACCTTTTCTATCTAGTTTTAATTTGTGATTCCAACATAAAGGCTTCGAATTACTTTCCTTCTACAAATATACAGTTGTTTCACTACACACCAGAGATGTTACAGAGCTTCGATTCTGACTCCGAAAGGTCGGAACTTCCGATTAATATCCTCTCTCCTCCTTCTCCGACTTCGGCTCCAATAATTTTGAATCGGAGTTATAACTCCGCTAACTGCGCTCTAGTCACGTATATCGCTTCGTTTCGATCTTTGGTATACCAAAGATCGAAACGAAGCGATATACGTGACTAGAGCGCGTAAAAACACCTTCTAACTTGTCGACCGGGTAATTTTGATATCCGCTCGCGCTCGAAGTCTCAGTTAATTGTTTTGTGTATGTTGACGCATCACGTTTATTAGTTAAATTAAGTTAAGAGCGGTGTATTAAGTAGATTAATTGTTGTGATGAGTTAAAATCAATATGACGACACGGTTGGCGCAGTGGCTGAGCGATCGACTGCTGCGCAACGTGTCGTTGGTTCGATCCCCGCACGGAACAAATATTTGTATGATCTGCAAGTAGTTGTTCCGGGTCTGGGTGTTAGTGTATGCGAGTTTCTATGTTTGTAAACGCACCCACGATACAGGAAGAATCATAAAGTCTGGGACAACGTTTTAAAAAAAATATATATGAAGCCAAAAAAAGTGTTTTATGGAACATCTTTCTTCTACCTCCGCTTCCGAATCCGGCTCTGGTTCCGACTCCGACTCCGGTTCCGACTCAGATCAATCAAATTTAAAACCTCGGGCCCCAGTTCCGGTAAAACAACCTCCGTAACATCTCTACTACACACCAAAGGCTTTGTTTCATACATTGAAGTTACGAGCATTGATTACCAAGCATGCTTAATGCGTGGTGGTGTTTTCAGGCCGTTAAGTACTAGTTTTTCTCATGAAGTGTTGCTTCACCTTAAATTAAAGAGTTATTAAGCTTCAGCGTTTTCCTTAACCAAATCCGGTTGAAGATCAAATTGCGTGTGGCTGTCATCTGACTTTCGCTGTCTCCTGGGAAAAACTGGAATTTCAGTTTACTCTATATGTATGTGATTAACTTTGGGATGGACAATGTGAAAAACGATGCTACGAGTAAGCATTTTCCAGCTGTCATATTTAATACAATTTCAAGTATTTTAACAGAACTTTTTGTAGCAAAAAGTGACAGAACAAGACAAGAGTACTGAGCAAAGATAATTCCATCTTTAGTAATTAGTGAAGTCTAAATGTGACTATCAGAAAATTCTAGCCAATGATGTTATGTCTAATCTGTATGTTAAATCCAACATATATTAAACACAAAATCAAATGCATTGGCATATAATTTGTACATCGAGACAAAGCCCGAAGCTTTCGCCGTGTCAAATAGTCGATTCCCTAACTTTCTACGAGTTCCGAAGTTCCGATGAAAGTAGTCTCACACTTGTCCAGTCGCGAACAGAGGTCGCGATACACTGGCAAATCGGACAGTGGCCGAATAGATGCTTCGAAATTTAAAATATTATGTTGTTATTAATTATTCCTTTTTTTTTTCTTCTGGCCGTAGTAAGTTGTAGGCCGATGTAAAAAGTTTTAATCTGTTTTTAATGGTCATATTTTTTGCCATTCTACCTACGAAAAGAAAATCGTTTGTGCTTTAGAAATTTTCTTTTCCTATTTGAAGTTAGAAAAGACGGCTGTTTTCTTTATAACCATTTTTGTTTTGGAAAGCCGTGATTGTTTTTGAACGAGGCCTACATTTTACGTTTTCACCATGAATAGTTTTGTAGCGTAATTATTTTTTTGCTATAATCAATTTCATACTATTAACCTCTCTAACAATTCACCGCTATCTTATTCATAGTAACCTTTTTGCGATAAAAAGTCGAATATATGAAAAGGAAGGAAAACAGACATGTTCGCTTGTAATAAAAACTTCATACGTATCAATCATGACGAGATATCAAGTCACATGCACATGAATCATGAATGCCTAAAAAAAGATATTATATAAATTATACTCATGACGTGAAAATAATTACCGAATTATATTTTTAATCATTGTAAATGATTTACTTTTAGAACAATTAAATTTAGAAAAATTTTACCCAAGTTTTACTTAACCTGCGGCTGATTCTGCTTGGAAGGAATAGTTTTTGGCGAGATTGCCCGATTTATTTATCAATGTGTCGTTATTTATACTATTGTTTTACCCAATTCTAAGTACAGGTTAAAAAACCCAAGATATTCTTTTTACGTGATTCGAAAATCGAATGGTAATCAAATAAACAGATTCATAGTTCCCTGAACTTGTACCTTTTTAATTATGTGCATAGATTATTCAGATTGGCAACATTGCTACGAGAAAATTAAGTATGGAACCTCATTTCGAACGTTTTTGAATGTCGAGCGCAAATTCGGCCAGTAATGATAGCACTGTAATCGCACCGCGATGAGTCAACGCCCGGTGAAATGACTGCGAGGTTCGTTCACCTTTCACCCAATTTGCCTAAATACACACCGACCGAGAATAGTTGGCATTGTATCGCGACCAATGCCATATAATAAGTGTGTGCACTTCAAATTGTCAGCATAAAATCTGTAGTACGATATGTCGAGTAGTACTTATATTTTTTGGCGGAAGAAATTTTCCATAGTTTTTGTGCTGTATGAGTCTCAGAGAGTGACGTATAATAAGGCGTAATTGTTGTCTATGGCATGGAGATGCGCAAAAAATCTTTTGTGTTTATACAAGCCGAGACTTATCCATGTAAATGATGCTTATTATAAATCCTTAAAGATGTTTTTCTTGTATCAAAACATTTACCTGGCTTAAACCTATTTTTACGACATGCGAATAAGCGCGGTGAATTACATGAATCCGAAATATTCACTGAATGTTAGACTGTTTGAATTAATAATGTCGTGACGCGCGAAAATGCGGGGCAGTGTTGACGAATTATATTGATTAAATTTACTATATTTAGATAACCTGGAAAAGTTTGGTATATCAAACGAAATATTTGACTAGGTAGATAATGTAGTTAAGATAAACAAAATGATTGGTATATTTGCTACGCTTGTAAAGCAAAATCTATTGATCTGTTCTTGGATAAAGCGTCATACAGCGATGTTTTCGTCATATTGGGAAATATTACGTTTATGAATGAGCGTGTGCCACGTAAGAGTCGCGGGCGCACGTCACGTCGCCACCGATCAATAAACGGCGCCTTTATCGTAACGGCGATCTCATCTTGCACAGCATTTTAATGCCGCATAATACCTAACTGTCTGTCCAAAATAAATACCAGCAAAATGTGAAGGTAGGTCGGCAAACGGTATCCGACAATGAACTCCGAAAGTGGAACAACGACCGCCCAATTTGGCATTTGGACTCGTGGTGAAAAAAAAAATATCGCCACCAGCAGTACCAGGGTAAAATGAACTAGAGAAAGGTTGATTTTCGAGTACGTGAATGTGTGCGTGTGTGCACACTGGCCGCATCTGTGTGCGTCATTGTAGCCTCATAGTAGAAAGCTCAGTGAGCGTTTGTTTACGTTCGCTATTTAAAAAAAGAGTGAAATGGTGAAACGATAAACTGTCAAATTATTTGTAAGTACTTGTAGAATGTAGGTCGATTAGACTCTTTCATTCACTAATGCGTAGCGAGCACGCAATGTTATTTGTGAGAACTGTGTGAGAAAACATTAGGAAAATTTAAAATGTTTGACGGTAAACATGGAAACATCTGGTAGGTACAAACCTAAACTACGACGTAGGTACTAGGTATAGTAATGAAGAATCAGATCTGCTGAAAGGAATAAAACAGAACTTTCTGAAATAGATCTCGGAGGGGCTCGTGGTTAAGTAATAATAGTCGCACGAGTTGATTGAAGGTTGCGCTTGCCGAGATAGTCCCCTCGATTTCTTATAGAGTAGAGACCCCTCCGTGCCTCGGAAACCACGTTAAGCCGTTAATCTCGGATGGCATTCGCAGATCTTTGACAGTCGTTACGGGAAGTCAGAAACCCAAAAATCTGAGAACCAGTTTTACCAAGGGGTAACTGGGCTATGGAGGTCAGACAGGCAGTCGCTCCATGTAAAATACTGGAATGCAGCTCAACCCGTTTGACGGGAAGTCGACCCTAACTCCAACATAGTTGGGACTAGGTAGATGATTATGTCGGAAATTAGGTCTTCCTTTAACGGAAAATATTACGAGTGTGAAGTATACGTTGAGGAGTGAAAAATGCCGCCAAGCCTTCCTTCCATCGTTCAGTCAATAGCGTCCATAAATGATGATACAGACTCGCTTTGATATCTAAAGCTTCCAAGAGGCATCATCACCGATCATTACCATCCAACCTATAGCAGTCCACTGCTGGTCTTAGGCCTCTCCAATTGCACGCCATTCAAGTGCTACCAGCCACCCTGCGAGGATTGTCGCGCCACATAGCCTGAGGGCGTCCTAACTAACGTTTGCCGATTCGCGGTTAATTCCTGTTCTACCCAACGTTCATCAGAGCTTCCAAGAATGCCGATAGGTACCTAATAAACGTCTGGAGTACAGACACAGGCGCATCCTGTCGACTCAGCCGCCTTCGAAATTTAAACCTGGCCTTACCAGAGACAAGCCCATAAAATTCGAATAAATACTTAGAACTCGATCGTAGTCTATTGTCAGTTTTCCGGCTTCCTTCCTGTTTAATTATCATAGCGGCATTTGCAAATATAATTATCCTTATGTAACGTTACGTTACATTAGTCACTATGTGTGACATAATACTACACGATTTTCCTCCTTAATGACGTAGATTATTTTAATTTTCATGGTGATAATCGTGTGCAGTTTACCTCAATCTTTAAATGAATATGCCATGTATTGTGTATTATATCCGATGGCATGTTCGTTCCATTTTTGAACTCAGTTTCCTCTTCGAAAAAATAAAGTGTTCACATAATTTTCATTTGCTAGGTTCATTTCATATGACTGCCATGTAGTCAGGAATCACAGAAACGGGAAGGATTTCAAAAACGGATGCCTATATTGAACACGGATAAAATCAAAGACTCGTTGGTTTAGTGGTCAAACGCTACTGCTAAGCATGAGGTCCTTGCTTCGTTTCCCAGGTCGGGCAAAAGTGTCAATGGGTTTTTATATCAGGATTTTTTTAAGTAGCGTAGATGAGGGATTAGTGCACGGTTGATGGCAACAGGCTCACTCCCTATTGCATGAGATTTACACATAACTGGCGAAATGTGTGTGTACACATTACACACACATAATAGATGATGATAGGGGCAGAGGTGTCCCTCGCCACAATTGTGGCGATAATTCCCCTCTTTGAGGAGTGGCTAGAGAGGCGCCACGGCGTCCTCACCTTCCGCCTGACGCAGGTCCTCACCGGACACGGCTGTTTCGGGAGGTTCCTGTTCCGTATAAGGCGGGAGGAAACGCCCGGGTGTCACCACTGTGTGGATCGCCCGGAGGACACGGTGGAGCATACGGTGGAGGTCTGCCCTGCTTGGGCGGAGCACCGCCGTGTCCTCACGGAGGCGATCGGCGGCGGCGATCTCTCGCGTCCGGCCCTGGTTCAGGTCATGGTTCGGAGCATGGGAGGAGTGCATGGGAGGAGTGCATGGGAGGCCGTCATCTCCTTCTGCGAAGCAGTTATGCTCGCGAAGTAGGAGGTGGAGCGCGCGAGGGAGATGCAAGCTGCACGCCCTCGCGCCCCTAGTTGCCGCAGGAGACGCCCCGGGTGTCGGGAGTCACGAGCCGACTTCCGGCCACCGCAAGCGCGGGCTTACGGGCGGTGAGCAATGGGTAGCTTGCCGTCCGATAAGGACCAGGCCCGGGTCGACGGCGCGTTGTATTCCACGCGCGCCTCAAAGAGATGTCAGCACCAACTGGCGGGGTCCGTAAGGACCAATGCCTGCTGGGGTTGCGGGTTTGTCCGAAAGGGATATCGCGGCCCCGGCACACAGGCAACGGAAGGAACACGGGTGGGTTTTAGTCAGTAAAAGTCTGACACACCCTCCCGATCCGCTCAGAGCGGGAGAAGTTATTTGATAATTTCCCACCCTCAAAAAAAAAAAAAGAGGTGTCCCTACGGACACCTCTGCCTTTGTATCCGGGGAAAACAGGTGTCATGTTATGTTTTTTAAAGCCAAAGAAGTCGTACCAATGCATTCTGTAATTTTTGTCTAAAAAGGTTTGTGTCGATAAATAAATAATAAAATATTAATGTTTACATGCACCTTATTATTGTTCCGACTAGGTCATTGCCAACATTTTGAATGAAAATGACAGATGTAAAAGGTGACATGCACCGGCTAGGTAGAAAAGGAATTTCATTGAAAATTGCTCAATATTTTCGCTCCTTGACCGTACTATGTTTGGCATACAAATTCTATCACAAACTTTTCGGGCTGTTGCAATATCAATGAACATTTCACCAATACCTGAAGCCCTAGTCTTTATACAAAAGGCTCATTATCTCAATAGTAAAATTGTTCACAACCCTGGACAAGATTCTCACAAAAGTGATAAAAGATAATGGAACTTTAGAGAGATGCTGTGAAAACATCAGTTTTCAGCAACCATGTTGAAAATGGCAAAGTGACTCTCAATTAAACTCGAAAAAAAATCCTGGAGGTATTTTTGACCACAATCGCTGACGCATGGCCTAAATCCATTAAGATATTAACGCGGCTAATGGGATAAATTAATTTATTACGTATGTGGATAAAATTAATTAAATGACCTAACCAAGATCCGTGGAAACATTGTTAGTCACAATTTACGTGCGAAACTGAATGATTGGGAAGAATTTAGGGAAAAGATAATAAATATTAAGTTAGTACTAAGTGTTAAAGTTATTTTATAGTTTCGCCTTTTTGTGACATCAGTAGCCTTCGTTGAACATGAGTTTTTATAGTTCCAAGCTACGCCTTTGACGCCAACCAACGAAATTATGCCAACGAATTTTGGTGAAAAAAAGGAGATAAAGTTTTCCCAGTACCTTTTTACTCTTTTTGATACTTTAAATGTTATACGTAGAAGAAACTGGAAGAAAAGTAATTTCCTTTTATTTCAACTGACAAAAATTCTAAAGTAGAGTTTTCATTAAAATGCAAACAATGTCTAACATATTTCAACCGATTCCAAAAAGAAAAACGTACAAAAAAACTAACACTCTTCTATCAAAGTACCAGGGACGCATAGCCCGTGAGGAGGTCACCCGAAACATACGCACACTAACACACGCACGCATTTTATTTGAATGCGCAACACGTGACGTTCACATGCGTACCAAATAATCGGTATCGTAGAACGAAAGTCGGAGCCGGTGGAGAATTTCGTCGGCGTCGGCACATAGTTGTTCATGGTTGCATGTAGGCACTTAATATTTTGCGAAAGAAAAAATATTACTGTCGGAAAAACAAAGGAATTTTCAGAAAATTTGTGATTTCAGTGAATTGATTTATTCCTGCTATTTTCATTAAGCAAAAATATTGGATTGTCCCAATTCCTTTCCCTAATAACGAGCACTTGCATAAAGTGCAAGCAAAAAATAACCTTCAGGTGCATATCATATTTATTTATTCCTTGGCTGTACTATAATGAAAAGATTCATATCAATGACAAGACAAATGAATTCCATAAACAACTATACTTCGCAATCGCATTGAGGCCAATTTTTTATGATTATATAAATCCATTTTATTAAAAAAAAGCATCAACAAACTATTTGTTTTCAAATTCAAAGCAAAAGATTTTGACCTACTGAATTGCCTACGCGGGCTCAAGTGCTACGCCCGAGAAAATACCACGCATGCGCGGGAAAAAGTAAGATGGCCGCCTGACGTTTTTCTTCACGACTCGGGTTCCGGAACGAAGACAACGAAACTACTTTAAGTTGCTTTCAGGAAGTGGTTTACTAACTTTTTATTAACTTTATTAAAGTAATGTTTTTATTTCGGTAATTCGTTGTTTTCTATTTATTGCACATTATATTGTTTATGTTGAAAAATAATGGTCGAATATTTGTGTCGCTTATAACGTGCGATTTTACATTTCGTGCCTACCTATGCCACATGTACCTACATTAAAATAATGGCTAAAATACTTTACCGTCCATAATTAACATTAAAAACCACAGGTTTCTACGAAAATATTATTACTAGGTACATTAATTGGAGGCATTTTTCCCTCACAAAAATTATAATTGGTAAAAAGATCCGTAGGTAAGCAGGAATTCGTTAAACCTATTTCTATGGCTTTTAATGAATCCTGATATCCTTAACTATATTACTGGTTTAACCATTTTTTTGGTAGTCATAATTGGCAAAAATATTTTTATAAGATTAATTCAACAAAAACAGATTCAACTGCCTCGTTTCTCTAATGGTCGCAAGCGCTACCTGCCGAGCATGACGTCTCGGGTTCAATTCCCGGTTCGGGCAAAGGGTTATTGGGTTTTCCATCTGGAACTTGTCAGTAGCAGGTCAGAGCCTGGATTTTTGGCCGGTTGATGGCAATAGGCTCGCCCCCTGTTACATGGGACTTAAACGTAAGTGGCAAAATGTGGGTGTACTATCTATCTCTGCCTTACCCTTAGGAAAAACAAGGCGTGATGTTATGTTATAATAGATTCAACATTACCCACATTATATACCTACATTCAAGATATTATTGTATACACACTGCATGAAAATTTTTAGGCATTCCACTGAGAAATAGGTTTAGGCTTGGTGGAATGTGGCAAAGTGGAATTATTCATATCTTTCCACTTATTCTTGGCAATGGTTTTGCAGTGTTTGCTTTTGTTTTCTATGCAATCCGGATGACGGTCTGCAGCGCTTGGGGATAGCGATCGCAATGCATGCATTCGTTTTACGTGCTTGTATTCCAGCTTATGCTGACTTATGCTATTAATATTAATTTGTTATAATAAATGTATACCTGTCCCTTTTACTATATCAATATACTTACAGGGCAAGATACTACAACATTTGTTAATAAGATTGAATATTTTTGGTGTGTGATTAATTTTAAATTTTTTTTTGAAAAAATTGTGAATTTCCATTATAGATGCATTGGATCATGGATGATCTATCAGCAACCCTTTTTTTTTTTTTTTTTTTTGAGGGTGGGAAATCATCAAATGACTTCTCCCGCTCTGGGCAGAGCGAGAGGGTGTGTCAGACTTTTACTGACTAAAACCCACCCGTGTTCCTTCCGTTGCCTGTGTGCCGGGGCCGCGTTATCCCTTTCGGACAAACCCGCAACCCCAGCAGGCATTGGTCTTTCGACCCCGTCGGTTGGTGCTGACATCTCTTTGAGGCGCGCGTGGAACACAACGCGCCGTCGACACGGGCCTGGTCCTTATCGGACGGCGAGCTGCCCATTGCTCACCGTCCACAAGCCCGCGCCTACGGTGGCCGGAAGTCGGCTCTGGACTCCCGACGCCCGGGGCGTCTCCTGCGGCGACTAGGGCCGCGAGGGCGTGCAGCTTGCATCTCCCTCGCGCGCTCCGCCTCCTCCTTCGCGAGCATAACTGCTTCGCAGAAGGAGGTGACGGCCTCCCATGCACTCTCGCTCCGAACCATGGCCTGAACCAGGGCCGGACGCGAGAGATCGCCGCCGCCGATCGCCTCCGTGAGGACACGGCGGTGCTCCGCCCAAGCTGGGCAGACCTCCACCGTATGCTCCACCGTGTCCTCCGGGCGATCCACACAGTGGTGACACCCGGGCGTTTCCTCCCGCCTCACGCGGAACAGGAACCTCCCGAAACAACCGTGTCCGGTGAGGACCTGCGTCAGGCGGAAGGTGAGGACGCCATGGCGCCTCTCAAGCCACTCCTCAAAGAGGGGACTTATCGCCGCAATTGTGGCGTGCCCAGCGCTGGGTTGCGACAATCGTACACTCCATGCCGCCATGAGATCCCGCCGGAGCTCTGTCCGCTGTGCCGTGATTTCTCGCGGCAGCGGAGTTACACCCCGGCGTTTCGCCTCCTCGCGCAACTCCCACATGTGCGCGAGGACTTTCGCCTCCAGATCCCATGGCGGTAGTCCGGCAAGGAGGCTCGCCGCCTCACGGGAGACCGTGCGGTATCCCCGGACCAGCCTGATGGCCATGACCCTTTGGGACGCGTTCAACCGCCGGGCCGGTCGCAGCCTCAATGAACGCGCCCACACCGGTGCCCCGTAAAGGGCCATGGACCGCACGACCCCCGCGTAAAGCCTCCGGCAGGAGGCGTTTGGACCCCCCAGGTTGGGCAGGAGCCGCTTCAAAGCAGCCCCAGCCCTATCCAGTTTGGGAGCCAAACGTCGGAAGTGCTCCACGAAGTTCCACCGGCTGTCGAGGACGAGTCCCAGGTACTTCATCGTCGACTCGACACCGATGTGAACCCCTCCCATCTATCAGCAACCCTGGAATTAAATTAAAAGGTAACTATCACTAACCATTTTTTTTTATATCTGTTAGAATTTTCATAAGATAACATCTTATACCGACTGTCCGAAACAAGATAATTTAAGAATAAAAGAAAATACCACACTACACTGTCTATACAGCACGCACTTTATCAATTAGTTACTGATAACGATCAACAAATGAATAAATGCAAATGAGTGAACGATAAAAAGTGCCCCATTTGGTAATAATACCGGAATGAACACTGCTGTAAACAAATGAGATGCTTTCTCGTCTGCAGAGTTAATTAGTTTATCTCACTTGTACTGGTTGGCGTTAATATTTAAGTTGTTTTTATTTTGCTTGTCATTTTTAATATTAACAAAAATTCAGTTCTTTTTCGTATTCTTATATTTGTATGCCGTTAAAGGCAAAACATAGAGATCTCGTTTCTTACTTTGTGTTTAACACTTATTTTTACACCTATGTTGACAAATAAAAACTTTGACTTTAACTTTGACACGACTTTTTTCTTACTAAAAACTAAAAAAAGCGAGAGGTGCCGTGGGATACCCGGTCGGTAAGAGGTTTTTTTTCGCTGTATACTAAGTATTAAATGAGGAAAATTTCGTGAGGAAAGTTTTGAGCATGAATGCTGTAACAGTAGAACCAGAAAGACCAAAGAAACGATGGATGGACTGTGTGGAGGATGATATGGATAGAAAGGGGGTGACTACCGAGGTGACGACTAATAGATAAATGTGGAAGAAAAAGACATGTTGCGCCGACGCCGAATAAATTGGGATAAGGGCCGGAGAATGATGATTATGTATTAAATAACAGGCACAATCTAATAAATTAACAACGTTTGAGAGTATATTAATGAAAAAATAAGAATACATACTATAGCAAAAGTATCGTGACGGTTAAAATGTTACACTTTTTGATGAGTCTCGCTTTCCTGCAATCTGTGGGAGTGATTTCGTGAAAAGGGACGGAAGTGTGTAACAGGAACCCGGGAAGCGCGCGCTATTTGATTTGAACAAGGAGTGGGTGCGGTGCTGGAGTTGGCCGTCAGAAACGACCTTGACGAGGCCCCGCCCATAATGTTGCTTATTACCAAGGTGAGATGTCAGATGTTACACATCATATGCGACTACTGTAAAGCTCACTCGGTCTAGCTCTCATTCACCAAGTGTGCAAAGTATAAAATATATAAATAATAAGTTTATTGTACAAAGAGAAACACATAAAGTTAGTCATACAGTAAACATGATTGTAAGTGGAGGTCAGAATCATGAACAAATTCAGAACAGCTGTCTCCTGAACTAAGTAAATGTCTGTGACAGATGTCGGATGAGCTTAATTTTTTCGTTTTTTGAGCCTGACTTGAAGCTATCAAACAGCCTACTTAATAACACAAAAAAAACTAATTACGAATTTTAATTTATACAACACTAAAGGCTTGAGCAGACCAGCGCGACTTGTCGCGCGACGCGACACGAACAATACAATTTCTAAGAAAACTTCACAGTATAACAATGACCTCAAAATTCTCAAAAGTCTTAATACTTGTATCTCGGGAGCCAATATAACGTGTGAACTTTGTTCCAAAAAATATTCTGCTAGAGTTGCTCAGGTGTTGAACTGTCAAAGTGCACCTCTAAACTATCTTTCTGATGAACTGGTCACGGCTATTTTCCTCATAGGACGCTGTGTCGTTACCCTCAAAATACACGATAGAAAAAATCGATACTAATAAAATAAAGCTGAAGAGTTTGTTTGTTTGAATCTCCGGAACTACCAGTCGTATTTGAAAAATTCTTTTTGCTTTTGGTACCCCAATTCTTGAGGAAGATTATAAGTTGTTTAACATCACGCTTAGATCCTTAGGAGCCGAGCAAAACGAAAACAAGTCTGAAAAAACGCTAAGCAAAAAAGTAGTGATAGCGCGGGACGGCGATGCGATGTGACGCGGTGAGTCGAGGAACAATAAATTTCACGCGAACGAAATTCCGGGCAGAACTAGTTTTACATAAAAGTAACCTACTTTACATTGATTACGTTTTCCTATAATGTTCAATGTTATCGCATTGCTTAATACATTATGATAACTCAATTAGGTACGTCAAAATACTTGTAAATCTCTTTAAATTTATGATGCCCTAGTAGAAATAGTTACTTAATGGCCAAACATAATTAATTTGGTATGTATGTAAACAAACATTCTTCATATATCTTATCAAATAATGCCCAATCAACTGTAACTGAAAATTATCAAGAAATGATAAGCGCTTCATTAATTCTAAATATGTTTGTTCGAAATAATCTTTTCGCTGTTTATGCGTTCCTGGGATATAAAATAAATTATGTTAATGTAATTAATTGTTATTAATTACTTTTTGATATTATTTATCTTATCATTATTTATTTGTGATTATAAATAAGGTGGAGGAGCTAAATATTGAAAGTTTTTTTTTTCCCAAAATCTTTAAATAACAACTATGTCGATTATTTACGTATTGTTCTTATTATGTAATTATTACATGGGACTGAAACATAACTAGCGAAATGTGGGTGTACTATACTAGGTTCAAGCGTGATGCTTTGTTATGTAATTATGGAAGTGACATTAAATTAGCCCCCACGCACCCCCTCGCCCGATATTACATGGAACTTAAACTTATCAGGCAATCGTGGGTGCTGTTAAATATCTCTGCTCTACTCTTCGGGAAAAAAAGGTGTGATGTAATGTTAACGCAAGAAGAATTACAAAAAATAAAATAAACTGAAAACTAAAAATATTAAGTGACCGACCAGCAACTGGTACATTCTTCACAATTAATTATAATAATGAAATCCTATAATATTACATTACTAACAAGCTATGATGCCCTAGTAACACAATAATTATATATTTATTACTGAAATCAATTAATTATCCAGGTAATTAACTTACTATCAGCTTAAAATTGTATTATCTACTTATCGCTTCATAATATCGCTGCATCAATACATTTTCCGCGCCTTTGTGGGACATTTTCTCTTAAACAGTTTCTTTTTTTACGATACCAATATGTATACAAAAAATTCTCGTTTGCAAATTACGCGGCGTAAGTTCGACCTCATGTAAATTTTAAAAGCATTGTAGACGCAAGCACGCCGAATTTACGCCGCTTAATATACGCAGGAGTGTTGCTACGCTAAGAGGGTCGTAGTTTGACGTCATGAGGTCATATCCTGCGGTTATGAAATCGTATATGGTAGCCAATATCAGCTGTTATCAGTAACATTAGCTAATTGTAGAGCCCAACCCTCGATTTCCTGTAACTTTGACCGAGTACGTTCAGTTTAATTAGTTAATTTGACTTTGATAACGTTTTCCTTAGTACCAACTTAACCCTAAACTAAATTAATTACGGTTAGGAACTGGCTTCACATATATATTTTTTAATGACGGATGGGGAAGAAGGTTTTCCTTAAGGAATTCAGTGTGGGCCAGCCAGCGCCATTTTAATAAGGAACTAACTGATAAAGATAATGAGGAGTCAAGACCACAAATACCCCAAAAACCCATCGTTACTTAAAAAGGCAAAAATTCATGGTAAAAGCCTTGAAATACGAATGCTTCAACAAAAGCATTAATTTATTTACACTTCTCGCATATAGAGAACTAAAGACGGACTTAATGCCTTAGGCATTCTCTACCAGTCAACCAAGGGTGGTGAAGAGATAAGATGGCAGGTGCACTCTGTTTGAAAACAACGTAATAATAAAATAAAAAAGAATTTTAAATAAAGGGTCTTGTGGCTATGTAATAACGGTTGATCGATCAGGTTACGCTACACTTGCCGCGGTTGGTGACCATTTTTACATACCAAAACCCCTCCGTGCCTCGGAAAGGACGTTAAGCCGTTCGTCTTACCAACTGACGGGGTCGAAAGACCTGCTGGGGTTGCGGGTTTGTGCGAAAGGGATATCGCGGCCCCGGCACACAGGCAACGGAAGGAACACGGGTGGGTTTTAGTCAGTAAAAGTCTGACACACCCTCTCGCTCTGCCCAGAGCGGGAGAAGTCATTTGTAGATTTCGCATCATCAAAAAAAAAAAAAGCCGTTCGTCTTGGCTGTCATTTGTAGATCTTTGACAGTTGTTTCGAGTCGTCAGAAACCAAAAAGTCTGCCAACCACTCTTACCAAGGGGTATCTTCTTACCCAGTAACTGGGTTGTGAAGGTCAGATAGGAAGTCATAACTTGTAAAATACAGCTGAATCCGATTAAACTGGAAGCCGACCCCAACATAGTTGGGAAAAGGCTAGGCCCAGGCAGTTGATGAAGAGTTATAAACAAGATAGGTATGCATGAACATAAATAGTTTATTTCTTACCACTCTCTAAGTCATACTCATTAAGTAATATAAAAAAAAGAAAAGTGTTTTATTTTTCGTAAGTTTAAAAAAATATTCTGTTTTCGGATTCAAGAGCGAGCCTAGCGAGCTTGCAAGCGAACAAAGACCTTCAAACCTAATCTGTCTGAGCAGAGGTGCCCCAAGTCCCGACACCTCTCCACTTACTAAAGAGGCAATAAAAACTTAGGATGCAAGAGCAAGTGAAGCGAGCTCGGGATTTAGAGCACCCCAACTCGGACAGGCTAGGTTTGAAGGAGATGGCGGGGTCTTTGTTCGCTCGCAAGCTCGCTAGGCTCGCTCGGTGCGGGGATAACTTGCCCTCTTCCTCTCTCTTCCCTTCCAGCACCCTTTATATTTCATTTAGCATTTTTTTATGAGATTTATGTCATATTAAAAAACCTGCCCCCGCTCCCCCCCACCCCTACCCCTATCGAGGCGGCACGTTTCTAAACTTTAACCTAGTAAAGTTTTACATAGGGAAATGTTCTTGTTCGATGATGGATTGATTGTGTACTTGATGACTTGATTATTTGAATAGTATAGAATTATAGATATATACGTAAACCTCTCCTAAACCACGCAACTACGACTGGTCCTGACCTGTCTGTATTCAGCTGATTTTTACAAAGAGTCATAGTTATCCTGCTATAACAAGTTACTAAGAGAACCCGATTATTTAAGGGTTTCCCAGACTCGTCCTGTAACCGAATGATCCAAAAATCGCCCGTTAAATTTAAATTAATATATTAAATTGTAACAATGGCTTCTGATAGCATTTTCCCTTACCTAATTATTTAATACAATAGAGACGCACATTTATCCCTAATTTATCAATTAAGGATAAATGTGCGTCTCTAAGTTAATGATTTGATCAAACAGAAAATAAATGTTACATAAAAATGGAAATTCCAATAAAAACATACGCAGAATTCATGGGTTAATCCCTGGTTTCATAAAGCCTGTGAACCTGCTGCCAGAGCTCATGTTAGCTCTTGTAATTTGTTGAACGAAATGACAATGGCCGCCTATTCTTTCTTTTTCGTGTGGTTAGTGACTAACCTGGTGTCAGAGTTTTAAAGCCGCCCATGGGCCTCTGACTTGGCTTCACATGCCACCGAGAAATATCGCTCAGGCATGGCCGGTTTCCGCACGACGTTTCCGTCACCGTTTTTGAAGCAAGTGATAATTACACAATACGCACATGCATCCGAAAAATCAGAGGTGCCTTGGGATCGAACTCGAGAGCTATGACTTGGCAGTCTGACGGTCACACCACTTGGCTATCACCGTTTCTGCTTTATTGGGTACTTTGGTTAGGCTTCCAAATAAATGGAAATTCCCTCTAACTTTAAGATTCTTTATTCCTGTCACAGCCAAACTACAAATTGGGGGGGGGGGGCTATCCAAGTTGCATTTTTCCCAAGATTTGATGGCATTTATCTCACACAAATACTTATAGACTGTCTGCATTATTATCTCCATACACTTCACTTCCTCAATCGGAGTACACTTGCATATAACATAATATACTCCCACGGACCACAAAACACGTGTCTCGCACAGTTACATAACCCCATTCGGACAACCTTCTCAAGTTACAACCACCTTACTTGACCTAAGCACGTCATACAACACTTTACATCACCAATACTTGCCCAAGGTCATCTTACACTGGCCCAAAGACTAATGTAGTATGATCTTGCCAGTAACGGGGTACCGTTGCGTTGCGATGATATTAGCAAAGCCTTGTGACCCAGATAAATGTGTACCGTTACCGGCCATCGAACCTACACCCCAAGTGTGACATTTAAGTAGCACGGAATTAAGGCAGGTCCGCTTGGCGTAGTCTATAATTCATAGATGATGGCCGCAAAAAGTGGACACAGTTATGATTGGTAGTTTGTTTGTTTTGAAAAGTGTTTTGTGTCTATGGTTCACCAAAAATAGAACACAGTATTTTTGAAAAAAAAATTGAAACAATAAAAAAATAATCTACATGAAATGCGTTTGTAAATATGACATTTCTTTTTACTACCCAAGTATATATTTGATTGAAAGAAAATGGGTCACTGGGCTTTTGTAAAAGTGTACCATAAAGCAACTGGAATCTCCAAACATAATATAATATCAATTTAAATATAATATTTCATCACGCCCTGTAATTCCCTAAGGGCCAGTCAGAGGTGGTACCTATAGTACACCCAAGTTTCGCCCGTTCTGTTTAAGTCCCAAAGAGACAAGCCTATTGCCATCAACCGGGCACAAATCCAGACTACGGGCTGCTACTAAGAAATTCTTGGTGGAAACATTTTGCCCGACATGGAAATCGAACCCTCGGACCTCGTGCTCAGCAGTAGCGTTTGCTACTAGACCAACGAGGCAAATGTCAAATGCCTGAGCTGCCGCGGTCAATGACGGATATTATGGAATCTTCAAAACACTGGACTATAATCATATGTTTGGCCTTGGGCTCCACGTTATGCACAGTCCTATAAAACTTCGGACTCCACCCATTTTCATAGAACTTATACGCCATGCCGCCATACATATTGGAAGTGAACCCTCCGGGAGGGTTGCTGGCATTACGTTTGCGGTAAAGTAAACCATCGCGGACGGTCAACGGCCTTAGGTTTAAAACCGTGTTATAAAAAGTGTTTTACAAGGGTCCTGAAAACACAATTTTACTTCGAAATAGTGTTTTCAGGGGGTCTTGTTGCTATACGTACTTTCAAATCTTTTAATTTTTTGTGAATAAAAAAAAAATGCACGGATTTTAAAACCAACGCTAATACGAGTACATCTTGTTAAAATATACATAAAATTTTATTTTCACGGTTTATAAATCTGTAGGGCCTCCAGCACGTTTCGCATGACAACAATAGAAACGGGTTTTGTCGACGGAAGAATAGACAAAATGACAGATAAACAATCACTATCTGTCATTTTGTCTATTCTTCCGTCGACAAAACCCGTATCTATGGTTGTCATGCTATACGTGCATGTGGGCTAGGCACTGAACATGTTAAAATGCTTTGTATTAAGACAATGGTTTGATTTAAAATTTAGAAAATGTTGTGGTAGAGTAACAATTACTTATGTATAATTAACACTTAAAAGATACAGCTAGGGAGGGACCACTTCGTACTAAACCATCTAGTATTGCTTCAAGGACTCGTTGGCCTATTCCATTCTTCTGTAGCCATCTTGCAATAGAATTTAACATTACATTACATTACATCACACCTGCTTCCATTTAGGGAAAGGCAGAGGTGTACCTACATTTCGCCAGGCCTATTGCCATGAACCGGGCATTAGTCTAGACTTCGGGCTGCTTATTCCTAATTTTATTAATTTTATTTCGCGGAAGAAAAAAAATATTCAAGTACATCGGTTGAGGCACAACAGTGCAGATAAATGATGAAAATGCTTAATTATCGAGGACCAAAACAAATAAGATACCAAAACTTGACTCATAAAGGAAATACCTCACATCCTTTACACCGTTATGCGACCTCAATCAAAAACATTTTTAACAGCCAAATTCAAAAAAGGCTGTATGTAATTTTAGCTTTATTCAAATTTGGGTCATCCAAACTGGATGCGTTAACGAATTTTGTCCCGTTAAGCACAGTTTGACACACTGGGCTTAATGACCTAACTGTATACAAAATGTGAGCCGTTTATTTCTTTGATAAATTATAAAGTTATTTTTTGCAGTGTTCAAAGGCTTAGTTTAGCTGGAAATAATAAGATTCAAATAAATTATTATGTCAGTACTGTCAGTTTTTATTGTGAGGTAATAAATGATTTCAAAGTTATGTGTGTACTTGTAATCATTTGATGGTTCTCAGAATTGATTTTTTATTCAACCATTTTGAATTCGGTGTAAAAGATTCTTGAGTTTAATGTCCCCCCACTATAAATTGTGTTTTGTGGTAAACCCATAAAAAAAACTTTTTTTTTTTTGTGAATTAAAGCCCTGCCCTGCTAACCTTTTCAGGGACGTAAAGGTTTTGTATTGTTGCTTATTTGGCTTCCACAGGATGCTAATATAGACTTAAATGGAGCCTCTTTAAAAGCTTTCAGTAATATCTCTCATGTTGATCTTATATTATATAAAATCAGCCGTTAATATTCCCACTACTGGGACACAGGCCGATTAGTGCAGATTACAACCAACTCCCTCTCGAAGAGACTCCTCTCTTCGTTGGCTGTAATCTATCACGCGGGCCCATTGCGGGTTAGTAGATGTCACATGTATTCGATTTTTTTTTTCTTTGACATGCCGTATCCCTCACGATGTTTTCCTTCTCCATTTTGAGATCAGTGGTAATGAAAAAAAAAAAATTTACAAAGTAAACCGTGGCTGGGTTCGAATCGATGACCTACAACTGGTAAGTCGGGGCCGAAACCACTGGTCTACCACTGCATAGAGCAGTGGTGGCATTTATATATTTTATTATAATTATAATAACATACTTTTTGGGCGTGGTAGCTCTCGTTTTAAGAGCCATTACAGAGCGGAAGCAGGAAATGCTTCAGAAATGGCAACGAGTTGTTTGTTGGTTACTCATTCAAAATTTTATGGGACCCTTTCACAGTTCGCGACCATTTACCATTAAATATGCATCATACGTCTTTGACATTGTTTAGAATTTGAACATTATTTATATGTTATTTAATCATTTTATTCATACTATTGGTTTTATAGTAGCATTAGGTATATTATAAGTCCTATTTATTTTATTTTATATTTATGTAAAATTATTTAAACCTGACTTGGTTGTCGTACGTCTTTTTCGGGTGACACAGCATCATGCTGAGTGGAAGCCTTCTTGTCACAGTCATGACGTGCTAGCAGCTGCCGACTATTTCTGTTTTGTACTCGTGTTTTTATTTAAATCTATATATAGTGTTTTATTTTCTTGTTCTACTCGAGTTTATTATCTTTTTTTATGCACGTGTTTCTGTAACAAATAAATTATTTTCTTATTTTTCTTTCTTTTCATTACCTCTTAGGCCCCCCGTCCACGACGTTACTCAAAATAAACCAGCTACAAACTCAAAACACCAATGAGTGGCCAGAATGTCGAAGCACTAGTATTTCAATGGCGGTCCGCACACGATGCAAGCAACCACAAACGATTTAATAACGCGTTAGTTAATCTGAAATATGTAATATATATCATCACGCCTGTATTTTCTCGGAGGCTGAGGCAGAAGTGTACCTATAGTACACTCACATTTCGCCAGTTATGTTTAAGTCCCGTGTAATAGGGGGTGAGCCTATTGTCATCAACCGGGCACAAATCTAGACTCCGGGCTACTACTGAGAAATTTCAGCTGGAAAAACTCAATAACACTTTGCCCGATCCGGAAATCGAACCCAGGACCTCATGCTCAGCAGTAGTACTTGCGAGGCGGTCAGTGAAATACTAGTGCCGTGAAATCTGGCTACTCATTGGCGATTTGAGATTGTAACTCGTTCCTTTTGAGTAACGTCGGGATGGACCCTTACACGAACAACAGACAAAATAGTATAGACACAGCGCCTTGTGAGCACATTTGGTACTAAACCAGTGTCTTGCTGTTTCACTAACGAGTAACACGTCTCCAAAACATTACATAAATCCATATATTCACGTTAGCTACAGACTAATTTATTATCAATCTGCCCAGCCTTTTCCCAACTATGTTGGGGTCATCTTCCAGTCTAACTGGATGCAGCTGAATACCAGTATTTTACATGGAGCGACTGACCTGACCTCCACAACCCAGGACCTGGGTAATACGATACCCCGTGGTAAGACTGGTTGTCAGACTTTCGGGCTTCTGACGACCCGTAACGACTGTCAATGATCCACGAATGACAGTCGGCACCAACAGCTTAACGTGCCTTCCGAGGCACGGAGGAGTCTCGGTATGTAAATATGGTCACACCCATCCACAGACCAACCCCGGCAAGCGTAGCTTAACCTGATGGATCGAGCCGTGCGGCAGTTATTAAAATAATAAATATTGTTAAACTTCACATCATGTGACCAAGTCCCGTTTGGATCCAGATATAGCTGCTACATATTAGGTTTCGATCACAAACGTTTAATAGCCGTCTATATACAGTCCTGAGGTCAACTGTGCTGTAATTAGCTTACAAGTAAAGAAAATATATCGCCATGTTGGTTCAGATCCGCAAACACTTCCAGTAAACCAATAATACTACCTTTGACTGATATAGAAGCTGGCTGGATAGGACTGGAGCTTAAAATATAATATATAATAAATATATTATAAAGAGAAAAGATTTGATTTCATGTATGTTTGTACGTTTGTTTGTTACGCGCACTCTCGCTAAAACTGCTGAACAGATTTGGATGATTTGACACATAGGTAGACCATGACCTGGGATATAGAATAGTTTTTTTCCCGATATTCCCACGGGACTGAGATTTATGCGGGTGAAACCGCTGGGCGCAGCTAGTATTAAATAAAAATGTTGGTAAAGGATCCTGACTCCTGACCTAAAATACGTAGGTAAAAACTTAGTTAACGAAAAGCGACAAAAAAAAAGAAGAATAAAGATAAATGGTTTATTTTGCAGAAATAAGACTCACATTCTAAAATAATACAAAGTAGCCAAAAGCCTCGTATTCAACATTCAAATAATAAAAACAAAAAAGAGAAAACAAGAATGGTTTTACAATTAAGTCTATTACTTGACCATAAGCACCATGGCAAATTCGATATATTTAAATAAAGTTATTTTCATCTTCATCTCTTTTAAGCACAAGATATGCAAGGACAGTTCAAGATGTGCGAGCCGTATTTCAGTCTAATACCAGGTTCACACGGTTCGATTTTAGTTGATCAGCTGCTAAGTCGAAAGCTATTTGAACCGTCTGAACAGACTTTAAATCAAATTGAATTACAAATTCAAAATATTTTTTGTTAAACAACAAATGTTGTTCAACTAAAATGCCACAATGCGGACCCGGTACAAGTACGAGTATCGTTATTCGGAGCGGCTCTGCCATAGATTAAAAAGAGTTGACATCAATCACATTATGAATTATCAGATTCCAGGTGCCTAGTTTGAATATCCTTAGTTAGCACGTGTCGCATTTATGTTATACTGAAAAGCAATGAGTGATTATACAGGGTGGCAAGGACATCGACGCGAAAACTGTTACCATAGATTCAGTACATGATTCTGAACACAATGCGTTGAAATTTTCGTCGGTTATTTAAAAAAAATCTGCTGTTCCATACATTTTGACCGCGTAGGTATTGCACTTTTCTATGAAACAGCAGATTTAAAAAAAATATTCTACACAAGGGTTTGAGAACCATGTACTGAATCCATCGTAACATTTTTCGCGTCGATGTCCCTGATACCCTGTATACGACACTGTTACTCCTCACAATCGTGCATTATAGGGTTGACCAAAGAGGGACCACAGTGCAGCAACGGCTCTCATCTTTTAAGCTGTTAACACAAGAAAGGCCAACACTACCACATCCAGCACAACAGGATCTACATAATAAGCTGCCCGCCGGACAGTTATCTCACCATCCCAGTTCTGAGAGCAACCATATCAGGATGTAACTGTGAGTTCTCTCGTTAAGTAACTCTATGTGGGTCAACCGTTAGTGATAGCTCCAAGTTGTGGATACCAACTGTGGTTAGGGCGGGGCGGCTAAACGGACATATTCGATAATGTTGTGAGTGGAATTATTAGCTGCGTCGTTGGTTCAGTGGTTGCAAGTGCTACTACTGAGCATGAGGTAGGGTTCGATTCCCAGGTTGGGCCAAGTGTTATTTGGTTTTCCGATTTCTCAGTAGCAGCCCGGACTCTGGATTTGTGCCCCATTGATGGCAATAGACTCGCCCCCTATTACATGGGACTTTAACATTTTCGACTCCACCCATTTTTCATAGACCTCACACGCCATGCCGCCATACATATCGCAAGTTGACTACAGGAGGGTCACCGGCATTACGTTTGCGCTAAAGTTAGCCCTCGAGGAGTGTCATCGGCATTAGGTTTGAAATCTTGTTAAAATATACAGCTGATTTTATTTTCACAGCTTATAATGCCGAATTCGCTAAGAAAAACTTACATTTAAAATGAGTCTTAAGTCTTCAATGAAGTCACTGAACGTGTTAAAAAACATAACTGGTGAAATGTGGGTGTACTGTAGGTACACCTCCTAACCCTTCGGGGATTTTCAGGCGTGATGTTTTGTTTGTAATTATAAGGTGGGTTTTGGATTGCTGTTCATGTTATTGCTGCATGACTTGCAGCAGATGCTGGACGGCCCAGTTCATTCTTCTGTACGACTTGGACTCCGGATGAACATGGCCAAAACCCAGATTATGTTCAACGAACACGTCACTCCGGGACCGATTGCTGTCAATGGCGGTGCTCTCGAGGTTGTTCGAGATTTCGTTTACCTCGGGCAAACTCTGCAGTTTGGTATGAACTACTTTGAGAAGGAGGCTAACAGAAGAATTCAGCTGGGCTGGGCTGCATTTGGAGAGCTTCGTTGAGTCTTCTCATCGCGTATTCCACAGAGCCTAAAGACGAAGGTCTTCAATCAATGCGTCCTGCCTGTTATGACTTACGGAGCCGAAACATGGACACTCACAGTAAGACTGGTCCGGATTTTATTCAAGGTCACTCAATGAGCTATGGAGCGGGCTATGCTTGGAGTCTCTCTGAGGGATCGAATCTGGAACGAAGTAATTGGGCAGAGAACCAAAGTTGTTGACATAGCTCGCAGAATAAGCAAGCTGAAGTGGCAATGGGCTATATTAGCGTTGGAGTAGACGTATTCTTGAGTGGAGGCCCCGAATCAGCAAACGTAAAGTAGGACGCCCTCTGGCTAGGTGGAGCGACGGTCTCCACAGGGTGGCTGGTAGCAGCTGGATGAGAGTTGCCGAGAATCGAGCTGAATGGCGTGCAATTGGAGAGGCCCATGTCCAGCAGTGGACTGCTGTAGACTGATGATGATTTTAACAGGTGAATGAGCTGGACAAAAATAAAAAGTAACTAACCGCAATGTCCCATGGACTCTGGATAGAATTAACTGAAATTCATGAGGGCATTTGCCTAGCATTGGGATAAAGTAGGGTGATGTATGTTCTGCCTAGCCTTTTCCCAACTATGCTGCGGTCTGCTTCCACTCTAAACGGATAAGTAATTTATATGGAGCGACTGCCTATCTGACCTCCACAGCCCAGTAACTGGGTAATACGATATCCCTTGGTAAGACTGGTTGTCAGACTTTCAAGCCTTTGACGACCCATAACGAATGTCAAAGATCCAGGAATGACAGCCTGAACCAACGGCTTAACGTGCTTTCCGTGGCACGGAGGAGTCTCGGTATGTATAGATGGTCCCCCATTCACCGACCAACTCCAGCAAGCGTAGCTTAACTTGATGGATAATTTCAGGAAGGTCTGACTGGTTTTACAGAAAAGATTAGTTAACCGTTGGCCTACTTTATTTAATATATAATAAAAACAAAAAATAATTTAACAAGCAATCACTGTTTGTAAATAAAATAACAGTTTGCAATGTTCCCTTTGATCATTCAGCAATGGTCGCCCTTAGACGACCCACTGACCATGGCCGCTGTGAAACCTGGCAAGGGACAACGGGACTACCATAATTTAAGATTTTCACCAGGATTTTTATTTTTCACTAGATGACTCTGTGATCTATGTGAGATCGATACAAAATTTAGTATTTTTCAATTTTTCAGCTGTTCCTAAACCACCCAAGTATAGAGGCGAAAAAAACAAAAATAACAATTAGGTCGAGACATTTTCGAGATTTTGCGAGGCAAGCGCATGCCAATTTATTTTTATATATATCAATAATAATTGACCAAATTTTGCGAAAACAATGCCATCCGAAGTGGAAGTTATCTGTAATACTTGCCTATACGAGTAACATCACTAAAAATAAAACAAAAGACAGCCACACAATACATAGTTATTTAACAAACCAAACAAATGCACAGTACATAACAAACGACAAATCAACATGGTCTGAATATGTGATACAACTTACAAGACAGTTAGTGGTCTTGCATTGAGGGATCAAAAGCTGCATGTAGGCCGACCGTTATGAGTGTGGCCAACCTGTGTTTATGTGCGCAGTTGTAGGTAGGTTTGAGTGCTGTTTGTTTTGATTTTCTATGGAGACTATAGAAATGGCATAAGATAGATTAAAATCGGAAAATCAAAGATGATTTAGATTAGATTAAAATTTAGATCTTTTCGTTTACATATAGAATTAATATGACCATTGGGAAATGTAAAATAAATGTAGGTAGGATGTCTTTGAAAAGTTTGGATCATTCGGTTCCCTACAAAATGGTTGAGCTGGATGGTGCTGATCTACGCGTCATTTTCGCGAACGGGCGCCGTCAGTTGTGACTGGTCATCTCATATCTGCCATGGCTTATTTTTAATCTTATATTTTGAATTGTTTTGTTTATTTTTTGTACATTGTTCTCACATATAGAAGCAACAAGAATAATATACCCAGGATTTTGTAATTTTCTATATTTAAAACAGTCTCCTTGAAGTTTCTTGCCCGTTCTTCTCCATAAAGATCTACGTTTTGGACTGGGCGACTAGCTTCAACTTTCTGACTAACTGACGCGACTATTTGACAATTCAAAAGTGCCTGTAAATGATATAATTGAAGTAAATGCTTTGAGATTTGTGTTTGAGTTTGAGTTCTAACTAAGGGGCTGGTTGTAAAAATCCCATCAACGATTTTTGGGTCATCGACTTTACATAGCCTGCTGTAAACGTAAGGAATATGTAAGCTGTTCCCATAAATCCTGTAATGAAAAGAACGCAATTCCCAGGACACGAATACATAACATTTGCGTTCAAGTTACGTATTGTAATGCCTCACAGGATCACACCCGATTCTTTATCAAAGGATGTCATCATATGAATACATCAGGCACGCCTTTTTCCTTAACGACACAGACAGTCATGCACATTGATATTTGACTGGCATCCTCAGGGCCATCCAAATACATTTTAAGACCGTAACCTATGAATAACTCTAACACTATTCTGACCTTACCAAGGCTTTCTATTCGCAGGTGCTAAACAAAACAAGTTTGTATTCCGTCATAACTAAGATCCGTGCTCTGAGTCACTGAGTTCCGTGACGAACTGGGTTAAATGCACGAATCAGTTGACGTCTTGACGAAATATGTCAAATATCAAACAGATTAAAACACCTTTAATAAAAGGATGTTGAAGGAGGAAGTCAAGTTTTTGATATCTTGTGACGCAATAGTATGTGCGTTGGTTGTTGCGTGTGTTATTTATGAATGAAAAAGGTTTATGAATGAATTTGCCTGTTATATGATCGTATCATAACGTTGGTATAAACCGGTCAAGTGCGAGTCGGACACGCTACGTTTCTTATTAAGATCGAGCAAAACAACGCCGAAAAAAGCCCATTTTTTGGATGGGGCCCCCCTTAAGTATTAACTTTGTATGGCTATAGAAATACACAATCTGTGAAAATTACAACTGTCTACCTGTTACGGTTCATGAGATACAGCCCACTGTCAGACAGACGGACGGACAGCGGAGGCTTAGTAATAGGCTTCCGTTTGGCATCCTTCGGGTACGGAACCCTCAAAAGTATTAACTCGTTCAGGAGCCTTGTGTCTACTGCCATAGAAAAACCCAGAAGAAATTGGAAGCTGGTTTTATGCAACATTTCGTTCCGCAAGCTGTAAGGTCAAGGTTAGAGGCTGCAGCTCCTTAGAAACTAATAATGCCCTTTTGTATTTCATTTGAATGAAAGCTCCATCGTATCAAGGCTTGGAGGAACCTAATGGAATACGCCAAAATTCTTGGAAAATTTTCATAAAATTTGGCAAATCTACGGGCTACGCTTTAGAAGAAGTTACATCTACTTCAAGGAGTTTTTAGGAGTTGCATTGAAGTGTACCACAGGAGATCTTGGAGCTCTTGGGCTTGAGCTCATGGGGAAAATGGCTTTCATTAGGATCCAGATAATCGTTAGTCGGTAACGGGTCTCAAAAGTAACTCTTCCTGGTATTTACCACGGGCAGTCTACTGCGCCAATATAGGCTAAGAGCCAAAAGACTCAACTCATTTAAAATGAGTTATTCTGTAGTCTGTGCGTGACATGATGCTCGCAACCATGCACAGCTATGACCTTTAACCTAGAACGTGCTGATTGAAACCTTCGCGTATTTATGCGCAAAGCCTGTTGGCTGATTGGTTCCAGACTATGAAGTCTTCTGCGATTCATCTTGGTAGCTCTACAGCAGATTTATTTGTACATTCTTCTCTTTAAAATGATAAAGCCAGTTCAGCCAGTGGTATGATAGCTTAGTAATACTTATTTTAATAAATTCTTCAGCGTCCTCTGCCTCGTTAGTGGCCGCAAGCGCTACTGCTGAGCACAAGGTTCTGGGTTCGATTTCCGGGTCGGGCAAAGTGTCATTGCGTTTTTCGATCAAAAATTTCAGAATAACAGTCCTGAGTCTGAATTTATGCGCAGTTGGTAGCAACAAGAATTTCATATCTAACCAGTTTCAAAACAAAATCCCATGAACACGATGACCACATCTGTTACCGGGCCGGTTCTATAGCCGCCGAGCGCTGCAAGCAAGAATAGTCCTTAGATATGAACTTCTGCGATAGTACCTACATGAGATTTAAAGATAACTGGTGAAACGTGGGTGTACTATAGGGTGGTACATCTCTGCCTAACCCTTCGGGGAAAGCATGTGTGATGTTATATTATGATATCATCACCTGCCTAGCCTTTTCCCAGCTAAGTTGGGATCAGCTTCCAGTCTAACCGGATGCATTCTTCATTCTTCAGAATATCCAAGTGCCAACCCTATCCTGATCCTCAATAGTGATACCTAGAAGAAAATGTCTGTTAGAGTTGTATGCCGCTAAGTATATGTTGTAAGATTGGCAATAAACTTGAGGAGGTCGGGCCCCGGCCGGTATGTAGGTCGACCGTTTGCCGTACCGCGGCGACGCACCAAGCCCGCGACACTATTCTGATGCGGATATTAACATTAATTTTGTTTATTTTTATGGCCTTTAAAAATTATAAAAAGTTAACTGGTAAATGGTGGCTGAGGAATTATGGTAAAGAATCACAATCACCCGAGAAATTCTCATAAATTCTTGGCAATAGGTACTATCAAAGAATTTCATATCTAACCAGTTTCAAAACAAAATCCCGTGAACACAATGACCATATCTGTTACCGGCCCGGTTCTATAGCCGCCGAGCTCAGCAAGCAAGAATAGTCCTTACGGTAGTCAGTTCTGGCTTTACGCGATGTTACAGATGATGATATGATATGAGAGAATTAGAAGAAAACTTATGTGTTGGTTTAACCGTGGAGCTTCTTGTCTTGACATGAATGTCGTAGAAGCCCGAAGAGATTAATTATGACAAGATTAGAGCAGCACCTGCCTTTACATTGATGATAACCGTACTTCGTGAGCTAGGCTTGGTGTTTGACAATATTCCGGCACAACACATTGGTTTAAGGGGGATGCGCCAAGGTAGCCCGCGAAATTCAAAAATACTTACGTTATTTTGCAATTTGCAGGTCAGTGTCAGGTTGTATCTTGATTAAAATATGATTCGCGACCGTAACAAATATGGCTTTACAGAATTATAATAATTAGAATCAACCAACATCAACTCCATCAACATCAACTCCTTATGTTAGAATAATTTTAAAATGTCATGATTTCATGAAATAGTCATTCAATAGGATTATATGAACTTAGAGAGTTCTATTGATGATTTTTATGATTATAATTCTATAAATTAATATTTGTTAAGGCCGCGAATCATATTTAGATCAATATACAACCTGAAACTGAATTGCAAATTTAAAAAAAATTGAAAATTTGAATTTCGCGATCTACCCTGACGCTTTCGCCTTAATGGTTTTTTGTAAAGCTCATGTTCAACAGTGGACATCAACTGCTTATCTTTGCATTCTTGGATAGCTTCCACAATTTCCGTGAAACGATAACTATTAACGTTTCATTGAAAAAATCTATAATGCATGCTTTAATGACGTAAATTGATTAGGTATTCATTCAAACTTAATTAGATGAAATATTTACGAAGCTTTATTACAATATTCATTGCTCCCTTCAAATACTAAAAGTTCATTATTATATCTAAGCATATTATACATTAAAGTCGGTTTTCGTCTGTCTGTGTGACTGCATAGTTTTTCTAAACTACGCAACGGATTTTGACGTGGGACGTATTCCGGAAATTATGTGTATAATAAATTAATATAGAGCTTATATAATAAATAAATAATTATAATAAAGAAATCCTGATGTTTTATCAAGTTGTAAAAACCATGCGAAGCAAGGGCGAGTCGCTAGTTATGAATAAAACCATCAATGGGCAATAATGTTCCTTTCTAACGTCACTTCAGTCATTGTCGAAGTCAATTTTCCTCTAAGAAAAAGAACTTACGTAAATACCGAATGACGTATGTTCTTAATTTGATAATTTAGAAATTACGTCAGAGAAAAAAGGAAAACATACATGTGGTTAGAAAAAGACGGAAGGAAGATAGAATTAGGTATCATATAATAAGGTTATAGGACCAACGTCACGCAAACAGAACTTGCGTATTTCATGTAATTGTACGTCTTTAAATAAAACCACAGGATGTTAGAACATACGTAAGAGTGACTTCTATTAACGGAATCCGAACAAAATTATCTTTGTCCCAAATCGCAGGCAAATCTGTACATCATTTTTGGATTAAGGAAAATTACGCTGACTAACTGCGATATTCGGATCAAAAAGTCCTGTTAAAGAAAAAAAAAATTGTCTCCAAAAAGTTTTTTGTAACAAATACTTTCCAGAATAAGGCCCCAGACCAAGTTTTACGCACGAAAACACATTTTGACTATTTGAATAACATTTAGTAGGTTTTCAAAGAATTTGAGTCTAGCAGAGAATGTATACTGGCTTCAAAACTAGGCCACATCTTTATTAGTGGTTCCTTGAACTTAGCCATTATGAAAAGTAGGTTCAAACGAAGCATTGTTCGTCAAATGTTTTCAATTTTCTTTTGTGCTTTTTGCGACTAATTTTATGCCAGGCTTTGTGAGTATTCTTTTGTTTTTCGATGTGTGTCGGTTTTGACGTGTTTATTTTTCTGGGTTGTGGATGGTGCTAATTAGTCTAATTCAAGTGCTTCTTATTTTTAGCGTATAAATGGTATTTTTTTTATTGTAAAAATTCAATATTATGTTTAGCCCAAAAATCCACACAAACACCGTCCGCTGACACAGTCATAAGATCAAAAGATCCCAAATCAAATGCACTTATTGTATTGAGTAACTAGTAACTAGAGCCTATTGAATCATAATATTAGTCTGAAAAATGCCTATTCACATTAATGTCGTGTCGTGTCCCGAAGTTTTCAGGGACAAGTTTTTAAAGTTCTCGTAACCTTTCCATAACTTTTCAATAGGATATAATTTAGGTAGGATATAATCTAAATAGGATATAATTGATGTGTTTGACTGATGTGGGTGTGCTACAAGTATAGCCGCTGTAGGCGTCTGACCACTAAGAAAAAAGAAAAAAAAGAAAAAAGAAAAGAAAAGTGGTCAGGCGCCTGTGTCCTCGATAGTACACCTCTGCCTAACCCCCTTCGGGGAAATTCAGGCGTGATGTTATGTTATGTGAAGTAGAAAAGTTTTTTTTTTACATAAGCTAGCGCAAGTTCATAGACATGTTGATCGATAACTATTATGTATAATAAAACAAACGAAAAACTGATTTTCTAAACTCATATATCATGTTACTCCGGGGTCAACGACCGTAGTGACACTCAAGGAGTGTCCGAATATTAGCCTCACAAAATCGCCTAGAGAAAAGTGCCTAGCGAAAAGTGCCTTCAGCTCTCTTCATATCGTTAAAAAAACCCTTGGAAAAATTAAATACACTGAAATAGCGAAAAAACTATCAGCTGCTCCATACATTTATGTTCGCATAACTCAACAAAAGCCAGGGAAAGCTGACTTTTTTTCGCGATTACAGATTCGGTCCCATAGTAAAAGTTGTTCATATTAATGAGTACAATGACCCCTTAAGACATTTAACACCAACTGACGGGGTCCGTAAGGACCAATGCCTGCTGGGGTTGCGGGTTTGTCCGAAAGGGATATCGCGGCCCTGGCACACGGGCAACGGAAGGAACACGGGTGGGTTTTTTTAGTCAGAAAAAGTCTGACACGCCCTCTCGCTCCGCCCAGAGCGGGAGAAGTCATTTGATGATTTCCATCCTCAAAAAAAAAAAGACATTTAACACCTTTTTTACAATTACCTATTCTCTTTACCTCTGAATTATACCTACAACAAGACCTCCAAAGAATAGGGATGTTGAATGTAAAAAAAAAACTATCTAGTATGTCAGTCAGATAAAAAAAAATTAACACGTAGGTATATTTTTTTTGTTAAAAATTATATTTATTGTAGATATTATTCCATGTCATTAAAAAAATCGTTTCCATAGGATGCTTTACTGGGTACGCTTAGAAGACGGATTTTCGTTAATATGATTGGTAATTAACTATGCATATTACTGCACTACCTTTTGTTGCCGTTTTCTTAATGTTTCATATGATTAGATAATACAAATTTGTTACGAATTTGGAATAAACAGGGGAAGAAGCATATTTAGAGCCGACGTTTTTTCCTAAGGAGATTTTTCACAATGCCAAAAATCCAAATACATAGATTACAAACTACTTAACATAAGATGAAAATGTTGAGAAAATTCCGACATACCATTCAATGAACCTTAGTTTAAAAGAGATATTGAATAGGTAGGTATTAAAATGAATTTGTAATCTACATTATTTCTTAGACACAGGCTTTGTTATGCTTACATCCTTTAAGAGTTAATATATTAAAACAGTACTAAGAATGAAAACAAACATTCTCATACGCGCTCGTTTCTGTGAAGCAATATAGGACAATATCCGTACTATAACAAAAAGGAGCCTTGAACGATTGTATTAAATCATCGGCGCAGGCGCGAGGCCGTGGGCGTAGCGCTACGTCACAGCCGCAACGTCACGTGACGTCACGCCGGGTCAACACGCCGAGGTCAACGAACGACCGCCAGTTTATTTTGGCGCGCATTGTACAAAAAAAGGCGGCGCCATCTTGTATTTCGAATTTCGCAATGTATCTTACTCGCTGGCGGTTTTTGAACGTTTTGTTTGATTATTGATCGATTAAAGCAATAAATTGTTGTTGTAATTGATTATTTTGGGATTTAAATTGGAAATTAATTTTATTTCCTAACTAATTTTGGTTACATTTCGTGAAATGTTCACTAAAATAATTAAACTAAGTATTAGTTAAGCACTCTTTACACCAAAATAGATACACAAACATGTTTATAGCCCCAAAAAAAAGTTATTATTAGATTGTTATGCAAACGAAGTTGGTGAATGTATAAAAAAATAATTACAACGCAAAAAAAGTCCTTGCGAAACTTGCCAAACTAGCCCTGACGTCATAATAGGAGTTGCAGATTTTTTATAGTCTCCGAAAATATTTGACCGGGCGACGAACTCTGCGTAGCCAGCGACCCTGACCACGAGCCACTTGTGACGAAATGTGACGAAATGTTACTATTTGTGACGTGTGGAGAATGATAATTGTGGAGTACGTGATAAGGGAAGAGTCGCCTAATTGACGTTTCGGAGTGTTTTTCTCGGAATAATTCCGTGACGGAGCGGTATAGAAGATGTTAGAACTTAAGAAGTGTCCTATGATAACGATATTGGGATTTCTTTAGGTTTAGTAAATTCTAATCCAATCTTTACCAATATTTATAATTTATCGATTTCTAACCTGGACTAATTTAAGTTCACAAGATCTATTTGCTAACTACTGTTGCCATGCGGAATTCCTAAGCCACGTACATCTTAGAAAAGTAGGTAGAAAAAATGCTAAGTCAACAATTTGGCATTAACAGAACCCTTTTTCCACAGTAGATAAGGGTGATTTTCGTAGACCAAGTGTTAGCAGCCAGTAGGCTCTTGTGTCATATTAATAACCTGTTCCATACCAATTACTTTGGCGTTTTTTGGGGTTTCCTGCGAACTTTACGAGGCCGTCAACCCCTCAATTGACTTATTTGCCACCTGAACCTGACTAATTTACTAACAAACGATTTCAAGAATCTTTATGACTCTTATTTGTAAATGATTCTGATGCTTGATGGAGAAGATGCAGCTATTAAAATTAAAATCTGACATTTGTGTACTTAATGTAATGTCAAAGAGTAATTAGAACAAGATCGATTTTGTAAATAACATTACATGATTTAAAAAATGATACCTATTTAAAAATCAATCAGACAATGCTGGAAAGAAAAAATATAGGTAGGGATTTAAAATTCTTAAATACAGTCTATCAAAGTGATGTAGTTTTTAATGTATTTTCCTCATTCATTCATATTTTTTTCATCTTAATCCGTCAGAAGTTAGTTTAGTTCAAGGTTAAAGGAAAATAGGTTCCCATTTTGACTTCTTTTTCCATCAGTAACCATACTTAACTGCTATTTGAAAATTATTATGTAGATATATTTTTTGTCTCCATCAATTCCATCAATAAGTTAAGTACACAAGAACTTCCTAATAAATGCGTAACAAAATATATGAAAATGATACATTTACAAAAACTAGATAATTAATAATAATAGTGGTTCTAGCCACCGGATCGTATCATGCCGTGAGTGCTGACCATCATTTAGTTCTAGTCCGGAACTCCGCCATTTTATAGTCGTTTGCTAGGAACCTCATTATTGTCTATGGAGAGTGAGAAGGTTGCACATTTTTTTTTTATTGCTTTATGCGCTACCTCTTGACGTCGATCTGGCCTGGTGGGAGATTAAAGGACTATATTAACATATGAAATGCTTAAGTGAGCTCTACAGCATAGTCTACGCATTTTCTTCGACATTCCACTGCAGTATTCGGCGCGAAAACATTTGATGATTTTATGATGCAATTTTTTAGGTTGGATGACATCAATCTTTAAGAACACGTCTTTGCTAATAAAGGCATAGCAATGGTGGGGGTAAAAAAGTCGCAAAAGAGAGGAAGCTCATTGGGCATTTTTTTCTGTTCATCCATAAGGTAATGGAATGTTTTAGATGTAATAAATAATGTTTTTTCTTTTTACTCTTACATCTTTGACGTAGTCAAAACCTTACATCAATTCCATTACATCCAACTCCTACCAAAAATGGTTAAATTCTTCGCAGAAGGCAGGCCCCCGAGTTCAACGCCTTTATGGTCAATAGTCCAAAATAATTGCGCATCGTGGTGTAACTTGGACATCAACCTACCCCACGTGGTAACATGAGTCACGTGCCCTCGTAAAGTACCAAAATAAAAAAATAAACACTACAATTAAAGGGGCGCCACTCGTGAACAAATAGTTAGAGGTCAATAAACTTAGGTATTTTGGTATGTATTGGTTGCTAAGTACCTACCTAATCTAACAGGTGGTCTACCTTTAGTCTTAATTAATGCTTTATATTGGGTTCAATACCACCTGCAGTTAGTGACACATGGAAAATACTGGCATTGTAGGAATGTCGTATTATTTTTAAAGTGTCTATGGAAACCAAAATGGCGCTGACGTTTTCCCACGCAAATTCTATTGTACGGATGCGATTGATATGTTTTAATAGCATGTGTACCATATTAAGTGAGCTCGTTTTATGCATTTTCTTAAATAATATTAAAGTTATAATTTACTCCTTAAAAATTACATAATTTAAAAAAGTGACATAATAGTTTTCCATAACTTTTGTATGACATGAAATGAAATGGTTTATTCTGTAAATATGATATCGGAATCACTACTGAAAAAGAGCTGAGTTAGATGAAGTCGACATTTCCTATCTGACTACCTACTTACTTACCTGAGAAGAAGGCGACACAAACTCACGGCTCAAAGTCTCTTTTGAATTCCAGACATAATCTTGGTCAGGCCATATGAGGACCATGTAGATTAGTGTCTGAAATGCTCTTTTGAGGAAAGAACCACACAAATTTAGGTGGACCTGTCCAGTCAGTGCAAGCATTTGTCAGTAATCGTGGAGCTCAACTCAGAACTTAAGGAGCTCAACAACTCGACGAAAAATACCAAAGAAAGGAAATTTGGGTAGACCGTTTAAAGTACTCAAACTACCAGACCATCAATAAAACTAACTGAGCAAGAGAGCAGAGCAATTTAGTATATAATATTCAATAATGTCAATGTGTACCTATATAATACTGGTATATTATGATGAGAAAGAGTGGGTCTTAAAATGCCCATGTCACTCTCATGAGGATCGAAGACGCTACGCTCGAAGTTGTGGACGAGTATGTTTACCTAGGACAAACTGTCCAGCTAGGTAATTCGAGAATGAGGTCAATCGTCGAATTCGACTCGGCTGGGTAGCTTTCGTTAAGATACGCAATATCTTCTCGTCCCACATACCGCAGTATCTCAAGACGAAAGTGTTTGACCAGTGCGTGTTGTCAGTGATGACTTATGGCACTGAAACATGATCGCTCACAATGGGCCTTATCAAAAGGCTAAAAGTCACCCAAAGGGCAATGGAGAGGGCTATGCTTGGAGTTTCCCTACGTAATCGAAAACAGAAATGAAGAGATTCGTAGGAGAACGAAGGTAACCGACATAGGCCGAAGAATTGCCAAACTTAAGTGGGGATGGGCAGGGCACATTGCTCGTAGAACAGATGGCCGATGGGGCCGAAAGGTTCTGGAGTGGCGACGGCGTACCGGAAGACGAAGCGTTGGAAGGCCTCCCATAAGATGGACCGATGACCTTGTGAAGGCCGCAGGAATCCGTTGGATGCGGGAAGCAGAGAATCGATCGAAGTGGCGGTGCTTGGGGGCAGCCGTGGACCTCTTTTGGCTCAAAGGAATGAATTAATATTATGATGATTTTGCATAATAATAAAATTAAAATGTCAAGTTTTATCACAAGGCTTTGCAGAGCGAACAGCTCAATCTCAAGCTTTTTTGTATTATTTTATTTGATGTGCAAAATTGTGTTTATTCCTGGTATTTCGGACATTTTCGTATAGTTTGATATATTTTTGTGTGGTTTTCTAATATATATTGTGAGGTTACAGTCAGAATATCTATTACTTTGAATTTTTCTCGAAGGCAATCCCTTGGACCTAGGTTGTAAATGGCTCGAACAGCCCTTTTCTGTAAAACAAAGATAGTATTAATGTCCACACAGGTTCCCCAGAGAAGAATCCCAATCATAGATTCCCAAGAATGACGTTGTGTTTGGTTTGTTCACCTTGTAACAAATCAAACAATTTTTTATCATTGTTGTTACCATACTGAATAGCGTTAATGCCATTTACTAAGACAATAAGTTGTCTGGGTTTTGTTTCTTCTAAATAGCATAGACATCCTGATTAATAATTCCGTAATCAGAATACGAAACCACTTAAAAACTGATGTAGATTGAACATAAAAACCAACAAATCACTATGAACGAGTAGGAAAGCGTCCGATGGAACATTTCTTCCTAGTTTCATAGTTCCGTGGCCGTTCCAATTTAGCGTTCATTCCCCCGAGTCGTGAATACTCGCGATTTCTCCGTCACTTGTGTGGCAAATGTATTAATTATATTCAGCCTTGTTTGCTGATACGACAATATCGGTGTCGCACTATAATTTTTCTTTAACGATCTGTTTTTGCTTTTATATATAGTGCTATGTAATTTGAATTTAGAACATACTCATTTGTTAAGCTGATTTTAATGGAAAGTATGTACTACAACATAAATTAGAAGCAATTTTGTGTGGAAACATGGAAACGTGGAAGAATGCAGAACGGGGAAATGGTGATGATGCTGACGTGCTCTTTACCTCAGGACTGTTCAGGGTCATCACACCCTACAGTTATCTAACCCAAGTCAAGACATAGACAGTATACCAACTCCTGCTTCCTCACTAAGTGACGTCATTGAGGGGCCTCTCCTAAACCAGGAGTTAATGCCCGTATCATGCTAGGCAACCACGACCAGGTTGGTGACCGGTGTGACCTCCGAGTCAGCTAGCGTCCCAGTGAGTGGTGACGACTGCTAACCGTCAACGTTCGGGTATTTTGACAGCCAAGATGGTTGAACCCACTCCTCATATCTAATTGGATAGGAAATATAAATCAGCAAAGCGCGGATTGAACTCGCCAGCGAAAGGTCCGTAACTTTACAAGATATGAGTGCATGCCATGCCACATGGAGAGATAATGTAAAATTCTTTTATTTGTTTTGGCATAACACGTATTGAGCCCTGTTTAAAATTCTTGCAATATAGGAATTCTAGAATTAGATATTTTCTTGTACTATGGGTCTTTAATTCGTACCAAATTGTACGAGTTCTGAAGAATTACTTAAATTAAATCCCTAAATTAAGGCATGCTGTGAAAAAGTGTCTTGTCCAATAGACACAGATGCATCTAAGAAAAGAAAATGAATCAAAAAGATATTCCTCTTTTCATTGTGAGTTACGGATCCCTAAATAGTGCGGAAACTCTTTTACAAGTTGTAGATCTTTATATCACAAGATAATTATCACCCATAAAACTATAAAAGAATACATGTTTTGCCGCTTCTTTTGCTGTTTCGTGATCAATTTTTTTTTCAAACTCAATCTATGGGACAATTAATATCTGTCAAATTAATCAATGTATTTACGACCGTTTTTTGTAACAACATGACCAGAATGTTATGACATTTATTTAGCGGTGGCGCTGCTAGTCAAGGGAATGAGAAACGTCACTGTCAAATTCCATACATTTCAGTTTAGTTCCCTGTTTTGCCGCGTGCTAAGTTAAACTGGTTTCTCCGCATGATATGTCAATCAGTTTATTGCTATAATAAACTGATTGACATATCATGCGGAGAAGCCATACTAAAACAGGTATTTTTTTGTATTATTATTTATTCGGAATGAAAACGAATGATCTGAAATGATGCGATATCTGTCATATTAGCTAAGAGGAAAGTCTATTTACCCAAACATAGATACTTCATTTATATTATATTCATAAGATATGAATAAGTATGTAATAACTTCTGTACATAATTCATCATGTTGTATTTTTTGCGCCTTATACATGTAGGTACATTATCCATAGCTACCTACTTTATATTATAATTATGATTGATGAGAATAACTTTATACGATTGCAATCTGAAGAACTGACGAATGTAAACTCGGCAAAACACCTAAAATTATATCGTTTCGTTATAACAGCCGAAAAAAGAAAATCTGCTGGTTCATTCATAGCCACCAACAATTTCGAGCACTACTAGCAAACCAGTCAAATAAAAGAAGTTTGAATTACAGTAATATATTTTCCTTTCTAAACACGTTTCTAAAAAAAAAAACTACTTCAAGAAGTTAGAATTTCTGCAATATAATGAAAAAACTTATTTCTTAAAAACGTAAGTTACTTATTGGATAGCTGCTCACATTTGGCCAATGCTAAATGTCACAGAATATGGTGCAAGAATACCAAGATGTAACCTATTCACTCGTAACTTGATGACTCCCGGGTCATAGCTTTAAATCTTAGCCTTTGGCAATCCCATAAAATAGGCCTCTCCGAAATGACGCCACCGCTCCTTCCGCATCCATTCACTCCCGCACTCACATTCATCATTCAAACATTCAGTTCAGTTCACACGTTCACGAACGATTGATATCAGTCCGTGTGATATCGCCTTAATTACTGGCGGGTCAACGACCGGAACATAAAAAGTTCGCGGCGAGTTTAATGTCTATGGTCCGACCACGTGCGCGTTTGTTTATGTTTGAGCGCGGGAAATTGTGTGTTTGTTTTTGGTAGGTAGGTATTTATTTGTTGTTTTACGTAATGTTCTGCATAATTATGATTATTGTTGATAGCGGAAGAGTGAAGCCAATTCTTCTTTTTAATAAGTTAAAACACAGAAGTGATTAATAATTATCGGGACATAAATATGTGACCTGTATCAAAGATCTGAAAAACCATCCCTTACATCCAACTTAGTAATAGTAAATACTGAGTAAAATGTATTCAGTATTTTTATTTCGTTATTAGAATTGCAACAAGGAGTACTACCTATACGCAAACAATAATATATAATAACTTTCTCTACTTTATTAGAGTAGAAATGTGAGGAAATTAGTGTGTGGAAACTCGTCCTCCACGGATCTGGATCTGGAGGATCTGGCATTACGACAAAGAACAATTACTTAAGGCTAAGACTCCAAGTATTAGCTCTTTAACACTGGCAATGGTTTTTGACACATTCACGTTAAGATGAAAGAATTGACAGCAGATCGATTGATCTGAGAGGAAGTTCCCGTAATATTAAGAACGTTCGCAGTCTGATCTGAGTCTCAATCTGTCAAAAATTCCCTAGATTATTGACAAGCTGTTGACATCGATTGTCACTGAGATGAGATAGCGACTACATTTTGAACGTTTTTGCTTTAGTTATTACTCTGAGGTTTTTAGTTATGGCACAGTATAATAAAGCAGCAGTATTATGTCTCGGCCGTGACCTTGAAATACTTACCTACGGTCGTAACTGCCGCGCACCCGAGACTGTTGCATACTACACTGAGATTGCGAAGCGCGTCATTTCGGTCGTTTTCTATGAAGACATAATACTGTTACTTATTTATACTGTGATTGCGGGAATTGCCCTTTAGAGCCATAATCAGACTTTCAAACACCAGCAGCACATTAACAACCAGAATAGTGCAATTCGTGTCGGAAACACCCTCCTCAAAGAAACCCACGTAATTAATCACTAATTTTAATTAACATTAAAGTCGTCAATGCAGTCTAATGCACATGCTTGCAGCACATAGAATGCGCGTTAAGTATATAAAAACAGTACTAATGTGGCATCTATGGCTCCTCTAGTGGCTCTTAATTCGAAGTTGACGGGCTCTCTACCTTATTAGAAAGGTTTATTTATAAAAACGGTGGACAGAATGTGCTTTTCCTACTTTTTTGTAGGGTAGTGGAGCTAGTTGATGGCTTAGAGAATTTTCCTTTTATTTTAATTTCAGTTTTTATTTTGGGGATATAACTTTTTAATATAGCTAATCAAATTATCAATGTCCAGTTTCAGTTTACCTTACAAAAAAAATATGCTAGTTCAAAACATAACCCATGCGCTCGTGGCCTTCTTTTTTTCGTTCAGAGCAAACAATCTCTTCATTGAGTCTCTCTCTCTTATTCATTGATTTTTAGGCCCGTATTACTGAACCTCACTCAAGACTATACTTAAAGTTAAATTACTTAAAGTTTCAACCAATAAAAAAGTAATGCTTGAGTTTTGAATGAGGTTCAGTAAAACAGGCCTTAGATATAACGTTTAACTAAAAAAAAACTAAAATTCCAAATTCAAAAGTCATTTATGCAAACTAGGCTGATAATCAACACTTTTCGAACGTCAAAATTACGACAGTCCCCCAAAACGCCCACCTTCACTTTTCTGAGTATGTTTAAGTGCTATTCTGTAAAAACCTCATCGTGAAAACTTTAATGAAGTGAGCGTGAAGTCACCTAAGTTTCCACGGTGACTTTTTTACCGGCGGGTATCATAACAAAAGTCCACAAATCTATCATATGAAGAATAGTAGGTACAGCCTAAAATGTAAAACCAAAAATTTACGATAACTGTCAGTATCTAGCTACTAGATACTCAACCCACTCTTTCATCCTACAAAAGAAAGTAGCTCTCCTCACGACATCAACACTTCCTCTACCCAGCGCGAGCGCATAGTATTCCTTTAGGAGATGTGTGCCGGGTTCGACGGCCGACAGCACGTGGCGGCCGCAACACCCCAGCCACTCGCAAAAACACAGGGAAACACTACACTGAATCACTGCCATCCGACGGCGCTGGTAGGGTTGTCGCTCAAAAGACTAGGGTTATATTTGTGTATTAGAAACTTGTGGAATTGGTGATCAAGTTTGGCCCATAACCTATGCATAATGTACTTCTCTATTCCCTTCTTTGTCAGCCTTTTTTTTGTTTTTTTTTTTTTAAATATTTTTGTATTTCCGATTTTATTTGTGAACATAGCTCACATCTTCTCATCAGCTCTCTTTCTTCTACTCCTCAAAAAAAAAAAAATCTTTGATTCTACTTTATTTTATAAACCATATGTAATTCGACTAAGGATAGACACTAAGTTTCTCATTAGTACTTAATAGTAATTTGTCGACTGACATCATGACTAGTGGTATGTTTCTGCTGTTGTCAGTTCGTTCAACCATCCATCACAGCTTACATGATATTTTGACAGTAGTTTTCTGGTATTTTTTTCAGAAAATAGTGTCAGCTCAATAATTATGTCAGTATCATAACGATCTTGTGACATTAGCAGAAAAAAGAAATGTAGTAAACTTAAAAACACTAAGTAATAATCAGCATACACATTTATTTGTAGTCTTGCATCATTTTTGCAATTCATACACATACCTATTTAATGCACAATATATCTCTTCCACCAATGACTATAAACTTCAAGTTCATTGGCCTACAAGCACGTGGTGTCGCTATACTCCTGCGTGGAAGCCCTGAGAGGCCAATATGAGATCATGACAGCAGCATCCACCTGTTCATTGATGACATCATCCTGATATAACCAAGTGTCGTGACTTGCCTATTCCTAACTTCTGTTGTAGAACAATTTAATCGATGACAGTCTTTGTGATGACTGTCACTTTTGCATTAACCAATGATATCTCTCGTTTTAATGCATGTGCCGTGAGATCACCCTGCTTTCAACTTTCCTTGCTTCACTTATTTATGCCATCTTTTCTGTTTGCATAATTTTTCACATAATTGTACCTAATGCCAAATATTTTGTTGAGGAGAACTAATAAAAAAAATCTTACCACATAATGAAGTTCAAATAAAAAAAACGAAAGATTTTTTTTTATTAATTTGTTTATTATATGCATATTTGTGCGCTAACCCTACCGTGTACGGCTCGTCGGCTAATGAATAGTATTTATGTAATGAGAATAGGAAACACATTGTCTGTCTAACGCGGCTCAATTATAATTATAACCATAATTATTACTAGGATCTTAGAAAAAATAACATTCATAGTTCAAACGTAGGACGATAATTGGTTGGTCGGTGACGTCGGTAGTTATAACTTACCTACTTGTATATAAAACATACATAACATGACGACTGATTTCTTTGAAGGGTTAGGCAAAGGTGTACCCATATTTCGTCACATTTATGTTCACCAGGCACAAATCCAGACTCCGAGCTGCTACTGAGAATTTCCAGTTGGAAAAACTCAATAAAACTTTGCCCGAACCGGGAATAGCGCTTGCGACCACTAGACAAACGAGGCAAAAACAAAAAAAAGCGGCCAAGTGCGAGTCGGACTCGCCCATGAAGGGTTCCGTAGCAGCAAGTAACATAATATAAAAGTTCTTGTGTTGATTGAATGAATTGAAATTGCGGTTTCCGATTTATGACGTATTAAAGAAAAACTACTTATTAAATCTCGTTCAAACCAATTTTCGTAAGTCGTAAGTTTACATGGTAAGGTACATCATATATTTTTTTTTAGTTTTATCATTCTCACACATTTTACCACTTTGGAAGTGTCTCTCGCGCAAACTGTTCAGTTTAGAAAAAAATGAAATTAGAAACCTCAATATCATTTTTGAATACCTATCCATAGACGACACGTATGGGTTTGATGAAAAAAAAAACTGAATTTCAGTTCTAAGTACATATAGGGAACCCCCAAATTTTATTGTTTTTTTTTTCTATTTTGTGTGTGAAAATCTTAATGCGGTTCACAGAATACATCTACTTACCAAGTTTCAACAGTATAGTTCTTATAGTTTCGGAAAAAAGTGGCTGTGACATATGGACGGACAGACAGACAGACATGACGAATCCATAAGGGTTCCGTTTTTTGCCATTTGGCTACGGAACCCTAAAAAAGAGCTAATAAATTAGTGCCTTGTGGTATTTGTAAAAGAAAACAATGAAGAAAGACATTGGCGTGTTAAAACGATTTACTTTCAGAAATAAATATCACTTCAACACTTCATTTCAAAGGTCATACCGTGGGTTGTGAAGCAAGATAAAGCAGCAGTAACTTAACGACAATAGCTAATAAAAGAGCAGCCAGTAGGCAATATTAGTAAAGGGCTGGTTGTCCAGGGTTTGCCGAATTTCCCATAGAAGTACTTGGGGAAATTCTAATGTATGCAATGCACGCAAACAATCCAACAACAACATTTTGTGATCACTCAACATCACGTAAACTGACAGTAGCTCCTCCAAATATTGATGAGTTTTCTGAACTTTCCATAATCAGAAACTCCTGGAACAGTATAAAATTAATGATGAGCAGACTACTTACACAGCTACAGTACGACAATTTAGATGTAACATCGGCAAAACTCGTAAAACCTATCACATCCGAACTTAGTGCGCGTTCTAAATCACCAATCTTTATTACTGCTTTAGGCGAAAACGATCTTTACGCTAACGCAATAACTTGTAAAATCATATAACCTATAACCTATATAATCATAAACCATATACATTCGCAAAATTGATGCGGAGATTTTGTTGATACTACATCTAAGTTGTGTCGTACTATACTTACCTTGTATTACTGTATATATTTGACTGTGACAATACAAGTACAAATATAAGGTAGGTTACACACATGTGTTTGTAGATAAATACACAGTGTCTAAGGTGTGTACTGGTCCTGACACCGACAAGTAACGCGAATAGACATGGAGTTCCGGCGGGGACACACTGGACGGCTGTCAACCGTATACATTACAATAGACACCTGTACAGGGGAAAATACTGTACTTACTGTGGAAAGTTTATACATGGTAAGGGAGATACTGTGGTTGAAACGTGATTCACTTTAGGACTTCATATCCGAGTACATTTCAAATTATATACTTGGCGAAATTACTAAACGGGTCTCAACGTCACAGACTATTAAGAGCGTTTATATTGAAAGTGGGCAACGTCGGAAATAGATGTCAAATATTTCGCTTTTTTTATTAATTTGGCTACATTACTGTATGGAAATAAGAAATATGTCTAACTGGTGAACTAAAATATTGATTTTGAAATGCAATAATTAATATCATAACACCGAATATTTTCCAACTCAACAACTCAACAACTTTCCAAATTACTTTTTTCACACCTAAAACGGTTACAACATCAAATTCAGTGTTATAATTGCAATTCATTATTAATATTCTAGTTGGCTACGTAACCACATTTCTTATTTCTATACATTAATATTACAAAATTAATCAAAACAGGGAAATATTTGACATCTATTTGCGATGTTGCCCACTTTCAGAATATACGCTCTTAATAATGAATTGCAATTATAACACTGAATTTGATGTTGCAACCGATTTAGAAAAAAAAAAAGGAAAAAAAACACGCCTCCACAGAGTAGGCAACTGTATCGTGGGTCAATGTATACGCTTTTACAACAAACTTCCCATTGACATTCGAAACTTACCCATTAAACGATTTAAAAGCTGTTAATTAAAACCAAACTATGTAAAAAAGGGTACTATAAAATTTCAGATTATTTAGAAGATAAAAAAGCTTGGGATTGAGCTGCTCGCTCTGCTAAGCCTTGTGATGAAACCATAAAACTTGACATTTTAATTATTCATCAAAATAAACCAGTTTTATATACACATTGACATTGTTGAAAATTATTATACAAAATGACACGATTACTTTGTAAGGTATTATATTATTTTAATTATTGTGAATGTGAAGACTATGTGGATATATTTTTATTTATTTTTTCTTTCTCATTTAGTTTTAATGATGGTCTGGCAGTTTGAGTAGTTGATGCGGCCTACCCAAATATCCTTTCTTTGGTATTGTTCGTCGAGTTGAGCTCCTTAAGTTCTGAGTTGAGTTCCACGATTACTGACAAATGCTTGCACTAACTGGTCAGGTCCACTCAAATCTCTGTGGTTCTTTCCTCAAAAGACCATTTCAGACACTAATCTACATGGTTCTTCATATGGTTTGACCAAGATTATGTCTGGACTTTAAAAGAGACTGCGACCTCTGAGTTTGTTTCGGCCTTTCTTTTCAGAGTGGTCAGATAGGAAACGCCGACTTCATCTCGCTTATTTAAAAAAAAAAAATATATGACGTGTAAAAGTGATTCCGTTTTCCTATTTACAGAATAAACAATTTCATTTCATTTCAGTATTATTGCCAAATGAATCAAAACAGGTAAATATTTGACAGCTATTTGCGACGTTGCCATCTTCTAGGATAAGCCCTCTTAATGTTCAGTCTGTATAATTTAGCTATGTGTCAGCCTGCATAGTTTAATTTGAAGCGCCAACCCTAGCGAAAATTATCAACATCATACAACATAGAATTCGTAAATGAATGTTAGCGTTCAAAATACGACTGCAAAACATAATAATTTGTCATCTTGACCACTGGTAATTTAATTACCAAATGAGGAGCATCTAATTACATCTCATTTGTTTGGTACTGTCAAAACAGAAATTTTTGCACTATAAGAAAAATTTGGGTGTCTTAATTTCTATAAATAACAACCTATAATAATACATAATTAATAAAAATACATAATTAATTATATTTAGCCTAATATACAAAATATTTCTCTAACATTTTGATAGGTATGAGTAAAAAGTATAGTTTTACTCATTTTTGCAGTAGTATTATTTGCGTCATTTAAATCATGTTTATAAAAATTATAATATAAGTCAGCTTAGACTAGAATTTTCTAGGTATACAGCACTATTGGACTAGCATCGTAATCGCGAAAAAACTATCAGCCGTACCTTACATTTGGGTCGAATAGGGTCATTCAACTCAAATGTATGGTACGGCTGGCTTCTCGATTACGATTTTGGTGTCAAGGAGAAAGGTGTTCAGACTGATGGTCTGTACCACACATTTTTGATACACGCTGTATATGATGCCTTTTTAACACGTTCAGTGCCAGCCCTCCTGGAGGGTTCACCTAGTCTAGGCTGATTTTAAATGTAGGGTTTCCTTACCGAATACAGCATTATAAATCGTGAAAATAAAATCTGATGTATATTTTAACAAGATTTATTAGTATATGCGTTGGTTTAGGTATCCAGCAACAAAAAAAGTGCCCCCTATCAAATATTATCACAGCAACATTATAACACCCAGCAACAAACAACAAATCTATTACAGCAGCAGGAAAAGTAAATACATTAACATTACTATAATAAGATTAGTCAACGAGTTAGCATGGTTAGGAAGCCACAAAGTAAGGCTAAGTAACCGAATGCTTCGAATTCGCGGGAAATAACTTAGAAATTGATCTTACGTAACAAGTCTCTGGGTTGTACAGCATGTTTGTATCAGTGCTGAGGGGTTTTTTTTTTAAATAATATCAGAATTGAAAAGGTTCTTTAAAAAAAAAAATAACCACTTTGCATTGTTGCAGTCGGATTCATGTGCGTATTGTATAATTATCACTTGCTTCAAAAACGGTGAAGGAAAACATCGTGAGGAAACCGCCTCTGAGATATTTCTTGACGGCATGTGAAGCCAAGTCAGAGACCCATGAGCGGCATAAAAACTCTGACATGCCGCACTAACCACACGAAAAAGAAAGAAGACCATAATTGGCGCTAACCTAAGCTTATTAACACGTTCAGTGCCGGGAGCCCTCCTGGAGGAGTCACCTAGTCGCATATCGCACGCTCGATACTATTGCGTACCGATATACACTGAGATTTCGAAGCGCATCGTTTCGCCCTTTTTAATACTGTTACTTATTATACTGTGGTAATGATGTTGTTTTTTTTTAATAAGCTTAATTCATGGTTAGCGAACAAGAATGGCACAATTGGATCGATCTGCCAGGTTAAGATGCCTTAGCACTTGCCGTTTTTATTCCACACAACGGCGATCGTTCTTGCCAGACCGTGGCCTCCTGCCTCAAACATCACCTGATACTACAAACGTCAATAATTCAGTTTAATACCTCTCAGATAATCCATCAGCGGCAAACCATGTAATTATGGCTACATAAAACATACATCATGCTCGTTTGCTAACGGGCCTCTGATTTGATGTTACTTACTTTATGTATAATATTAAGTTTTACGAGGTCACAAGTTCAGTGGTCTATTATGACGTAGGTAGGTACCTAAGAGACCTAAGGCCCTACCCACCTCTAAAGCAGTATTATTTTAATCTTACTTCAGTGGGGGAAAGAAATGGAGCTATCCGTCCTTTAGAGCTTCATCTCTTTCCCACACTAAAGTAATATTAAAATAATAGTGCTTTAGAGTAGTGGTATGGTTTGTATGTTTTTTTTTAATGTGTAACATCTTTCCTCTCGCTTTCCTGCAATCTGTGGGAGTGATTTCGTGAAAAGGGACGGAAATGTGTAACAGTAAGCCAGGGAAGCGCGCTATTTGATTTGACCAATGAGCGCGCGCGGTGCTAACGTTGGCCGTGAGATGGTACCAACGCATTTTCTGAGAGATTTTGAATTTTTTTCATTTGGTCGTGGAAACTTTCGCGGTAGTCCTATAAAAATTTGATTAACTTTGCTTTGGTAATTTTTGAGTTAGCTTCAATAATACGTATTTTTCGCACTTAGTCTATATCGATGATGTTACGAGTAAAATAACTTCCTGTCACTATTATTTACATAGCAGGTAGTGGTATTCGAATTTGTGTGGGGTAGGTACCACAACAAAAAAAAGAAAAATAATTAAGTACAAAACAAACACTTCCAGAAAAATCACCACAAAGTGAAAAATTACTTTAATTTCGGAATTCGGTGGCAAAAAACTAAAATTTTACACATTCGGACACCGAATGAAAGTTCTACACCAAAGACATTTCTACTTCCGAAAAACAAAAAAAAAATCGCAATTTTTTTTTTTTTTTTGAAGTCGGTTTTTTTTAGGCAATCTATTTAGGCATAATATCTACTACTGATAACGAAAAAGTGTCCTGCATACAAATGGTGAACAATCAGTGTAAGGGTAAAATCTTATTGTCTCACTCTTTGGAAAAGATCACAAGCATTGATTACCACCTGATGGGGTCGCAGGAACGTCCGAAAGGGATACCGTGGCCCCTGGCAACGTACAGGGAACTGAAGGACCACGGGGGTTATAGTCAGTAAGAGACTGACACACCCTCCCGCTCCGTTCAGAGCGGGAGAAGTTATTTAATTTCCCAACCAAAAAAAAAAAAAAATGCAGTGATTACCACGATTGAAAGTGATCAAGACTTCTGAGTCAACGCTTCCTCACGATGTTTTTTTCACCGTAGGTCGGGTCTACATAAATTATTTTAATTTCCTAGGATATTGTGTAATAACAATTTTCTCTTTCCACGTTCGCTCAAATTCTAAATGAATTCTAATTTCCCTTACATTCGTGTTTATAAAACCTATCAATCTTCTTTTGAGATAATTATTACGTAGTTCTAAGTACGTTTTTAAACCTTCCACCTCTAATTACACATTTCTGCTAATCCCAGTACGAAGTAAGCGTGATGTTGCATATGTAAAGGAAGTATATATTTATGTGAGTATTGTGATATTCTTCGCAGGCGAGGTGTGGAGAATTCCTAGTATAACATGCTACCATTATACATGTTTAATAACTTTACCTGATTGTGAACTCGGTGAAAAATCTAAATTTTATTATGAGTATTTTGTATTGTGTTGTTTTTTTCATAATTTTATTAGTATAGTTAATTGTTACGTTGTGAATTTAATTGATTTTGAAGAGACTGTTTAAATGGAGAGGATATCAGAAGAAAATTGAGTTAGGGATTTTCTCATTATTCGGAAGTGCCTCATCGATTCAAAAAATCTAGAATCCAGGAAAACGTAAAAAATAACACACGTGTAATATCATTGCTTTTACGCATCAATGCGAATGAGGTGTTCGTAGGTGTTGGTGCGCAGAGTGCGGGCCAGCTCCAACAATATCCTAAAATGATCGCAAGTAGGCTCGTTTTTTTGTTCTTCTAGCTGAACAGACAGCTGTGCCGCTTGGGAGTTTGTTGCACCACTTCTTCTTCCCAGCATTAGCTTCCTAGTGCATTAGCACTAGGAAGTGGTGACGGGTAGGCGTTTTGGGGGACTGTCTTATGTAATATTGACGTTCGAAAAGCGCGGATTCTTAGCCTATTTATTTATTTATAATAGGTACGCCAACTGCATATATATTTTACATGAATTATTAAAGTTAACAGATATGGGCTCTTATATATATACCAATTACAGGTGTATACGACATTTACATACAGCAAAGCAACTTTCTTTAATTACATAAAATTATATATTAATTAAAATGGAAAATAAAATAAAATCATTAGCAAAAAAAAACAGCGTTGACCTAGGTTTAAAACAGAACAAAAAAAAAAAAAACAGGCTTCCACAAATATAATTAAATATAAAATAACTAACTAAACTAAGTATGACAATTGACCATTTAAATGTTTGTTTAAATGACCGCGCAAGAGAGTTTTGAATTGCGGCAGGGAACCAAAGAATACATCTAAATCGGGTAGTTTAGTGTTGAGTTCGTTGAATTGAATACACATCCTAGATATTGGCGAATGTCTTCCAATGTTATTTCTACAGGTGGGTGGTTCAAAAAATCTGGATATTGGCCGTCTAGGGAGATTATAAGGGACTGATAACATGACACGTTCAAGCAATTGGTCAATTGGCCTAGTTTGAATAAGTGACTTTTGAATTTGAATTGAATTTGATTACATATACATCAATCACTGCAGTGCCATCTCCCAGGGGGTGAAAATGTAAAATAGATTAAAATGAACTAACATCGTACTTAAGTTTACTAACACAATGATTCCTTGTTACTTGAATAAATAATTTTATTTAATCACATGCATTTTTTAAACGATTCATATTTTTTCGAACTGTTACGTGTATTTCCATTCACCACTTATCCCAAAAGAAAAACAGTATAAAAATTAATCAAATTCGGAGCCTTGAGACATTGAACTAGTCTTTTTATTGACAAATATAACAACTTTAACATAACAAGTGTGCAAAATTATTCGGTTACAATATCCAGAAAATTGTAGAAAGTCCAAATCCATCCGAAAATCAAAAAAAATACTTATTATGATTACATAGAACAGGGTTATACATACAGGTATGTCTGTATGTTTTAGCTAATATTCAAAATGGTTGAAAAGTTTGGTCAAAGTTTACAAAAGGTTTATTCTCTATCAGCAAAGTTGAAACGTGGAAATACATGTTTCTAACACACGAATTAATCAACATTACGTCCATCTTTGTACCAGTGTGTGTTAAAGTATAATTAAAAAATATTTCTTAGTATTTAATTCTATTAAACTCAATGAAAAGCCGTCTTAACAAATTAAAATACTTTTTTTATATAGTTCTCAATCCTACACTACTCGTATTAAATTAAATGAGCAATATTTGTTATCACATTCTCGAAAACGGCTCTAACGATTTCGATGAATGTTGCTATACGCCCCTTTATTGCAACTTTAGGGATTTACGGGGACGAAACATCGATCTACCTAGGTCTCATATTTGGGAAAATTTGTTTTCTCCGTATTTTCACCCAAGCAGAGCTCAGTCGCCCAAAGTGTAGAACAAGATGGCTGGCTACCTTAGAATAATGACATGGAAGCATGGAATTTGTAAGTACCTGCTATCATGGCAGCATGGAATTAGTATGTACTATACATGGAATTAGTATGAACTATCCTGTACTATCAAAACGAGCATTCTCTATTTCCACCAGACCAGAGCTCGGTCGCCCAAGTACTACTTATTTATACCAGCAATGCCTTAAGAAGAGTACAAAAAATTAAAAAAAACCTTACTGAAGTCAGAACAAAACTCAAAAAACTGAAATTTTAAATACAGTAACAACATCATTTCATTGATTAAAATTGTAAATAAAAAAAAGCCTTATTCTTCGAATCTGGATATTGAAATATCTCCTTAAATATCCCATTCTTTTAAACATTTATTCGATTGGGTTACTAATCTTTAATTCAAACACTTTAAAATATTTTTCTTATTAACATTTTTCAAATTCGACTTACGTAATTTCCTAAAAGTCGCGTTACAAAAAAACATTGTATGTTATGCAAACGAAACGAATCTAAAAGACTTTGAACTCTGAAAAATCACGTCGTGTTTTTTGAACCGGATTTTCATGAAAATTTCATAAAGTCCATTGTTATCAACGTGGCAACTGAATGAAATACATGAAAAATAAGGCCATACATTCTAAACCGGTACTTAAAATGATAAGGAGTGTTAAATGTCAAAGTTAAATCGTAAATGTTTTTATTTTTATTTTTGTAAGTTAAATGTTATTATTTTTGTTTTTTTATATATTTCTAGCTGTTACCCGTGAGTTCGTCTGCGATCTAGGATGAAAAATAGCCTATGTCCTTCTCCAGGTCATAGTTTATCCATGTATCAAATTTCATCCAAATCCGTTCAGCCGTTTTAGCGTGAAAGCGTAACAAACAAACAAACTTTCGCATTAACAATATTAGTTATTGAGGATATTCAACCTGAAAATAAAAGAGTAGGTACTCCCTTTGCAGGGCTTGAATAAGGAGCAAGAATATATGAAAAAAGAACTCGTTTTCTCATTGTTGCTGAATTACCATACACTGCCGTATATTTAATTGCACTCATCCTCTGACGAGGAAATAAGACTAAGGGACAAAAACGGATACAACATTAGAGGTATGTAAAATTATTACACCTACAGTTTTCTCTTGCAGTGAATATGTTCTTCCATTAAAATTATCACCTCGCATAGGCTTAAACACCACCTACGAGGTAACCCAATTCTAAACCCTCAAAGAAAAAGTACCAAGACCGCATACAACGAAAGAACAAAACCTTGAAACCTATCAAGTACATTCAGGATTGACAACATTGTCGATTCTAAAGTAGGCGGTGACAGAAGAGAATAGTTCGCCCGTCACTGCGATAAAACCAACATGAATGACAATGCGGCCTCGAACGAAAGTACTTTTACTATGCACACGCGTGATCGGGATAATACATACAGTATAGAGTAGTTTAATTCAGAGAAATTCGCCAATTTGAATATTGTTGGTAAACAACATTGGTGCACTCACATAACCAAAGATTTGCAAGAAGAATCAATGCATCTTTGAAACCATGCTTGTCAAGAATATGTAAGCCAAAATGTAGCAGTAGATTGCCAAAATCTCGCTTATTCACTGTTTCAAGAAGATGGGAAATTATCTTGAAAAAAATAAATTAAAATGGTTACAGGGTAATGTAAACCTTCATTCAAAAACTACACTTTTTCGGCTTATCCTCTTAATCATATCACATTCCTTACACCCAGCACCAGCTTTTCACTTAACGCCCGTATCTCCTCAAATTGCTCCTAAACCCTCAACACAAATACTTCACGCTGCCTCTGAATTCTTCCCCTACTCTGTACCTTATACATTAGCAGTTGGCGTGGTGCCGACAGGCGGACGCGACTTAGTCCACTGCACCATTGACCCGCACCGCGTAGGGTAGCTATGAAGCACCCGGAACTCCAGCTGATTGTAGATGGCTTTATTAACCGATATTTTCATACTAACTTGCCAGCCTGTAAACATCCTCTGTTTGGTATGGGCCTCAGCTGTAAGCAGTAGCAAAATGTCCTAGATAAATTTTGAAGAGGCTACTGGACTTGGCAATGGATTTGGTACTTGCAATGTTAGCTGTGAGATTTGTGTTTAGTTTGATGCTGAGTTCATTCTTCTTCATGCAGTCCACTGAAGTTTGCTGTTAGAACCCCACTGTAAATCTCAAAAACTGCAGCCTTGCATGACACTCTCTCGTTAATTATTCATTGGAAAATCTACCTTCGTCTTTGGCTTTGGATACAACCACAATACAACAGACTATATCTGTGTTTCTTCTTTTGTTTATCTAACAGGTTCAGGATGCTCAGATTGACCAAACTTTGGTAGATTTCTGATGCCTCCTTCTTCATAACACATCCTTTGCAGTTTATTCGTATGTCACCAAAGTCATTTCCACTTTACCCAACCTGAATAAATAATAACTGATACTACTTTCTCAGGTTCTGCGCAGTTCGTTCGCGAATACGCAGTTTCAGGACATTCTGCAGGCAAACAAACATAAATATTTGATTTTCAGATTTCAGTGATCTTCGTTTCACATTGAAACAAACATCATCGTATGTAAATCTGGAACGTAAGCACTAGATTTTCATTCAGCTCTCATTTGAATTTTGTCAAAACACTCCATTAAGGATCTTTTGGCGCTTGAATGACATTGACAGGAGGGCGTTGTCGGTAAACACGCGTTAAATGGTTTTGTGAAAATGTATTGGAAAAACAAGATGGCGGCGTTAGTTAGGAAATTGGCCACGCGCCAAAAAAACATTGCGCAACTACAAAAATAATATGTTTTTTTAATGAATCAAAGTTAATCAATTTGTACTACGAACGCACTAGGACAATCATAGTGAACCTACATAGTCGGTAACTATGCGTTGGCGCTGAGGGACCGGCCAGCATAGCCAATGATGGCTGAACGTGCACCGCTTGCTAAGCGCTGATTGGCCGGTAGCACCGCGCATGCGCAATGATGACCTCGAGTGAAATGCGATTATTCAAGTTCTAGTAATCCCATGACATAATCTAGATTATGGTAATGGTCTGGCTGACCGCTGCTGGTTCGTCACTTTCTGTGAGTTATGAAAGGAGTTGAGAATTATGTTGTTAAAGTTATGAAACTGAATTTTATCATTCTTAAATCACCCTATTCTTAGAAGCCTAAAAGTCTTACAACCAACCTTACCAAGGCTACGAAAAACATCGTGAGGAAACTGGCATGCCTGAGAGATATTTCTCGACGGCATGTGAAGCCAAGTCATAGGCCCATGGGCAGTTTTTAAACTCTGACGCCAGGTTAGTCACTAACCACACGAAAAGACCAAGGGGTATCGTGTTAACCAGTAATTGGGTTGCAGAGGTCAGATAGGGATTCGCTCCATGTAAAATACGGGTATTCAGCTGCATCCGATTAGACTCGAAGCTGACCCCAACATAGCCGGGAAAAGGCTAGACAAATGATGCTAAACTGGATTCAGTTCTATGTTGAAGTGAGTCTCGAAATGAATACAAAACATGTGTTGAAAACCGAAATGACGGAAGAAGTCAATTCATATTTTCTGATGGACAATACTCGTAATTTTAAGAACATTTGCAGTGTAACCCCAGTCGAATTCTGCCAAAAATGTACTACAATAAGGTTTTTAATATTAATTGTCGCTGACATGAGACTACGTCGCGATTTGAACGATTTAAATACAGGTATAATCTGATCCAGATACAAAATAAATCATTGCAGTTTTTGTGTGCTGCATTGTAGCAAGTTGAAAACATCAGGTACCATATCTTGGGGCACAATTTGAATTGCTTTAAAGGAAATAAATCTTACACAGGCACAAAACTAAAAAGTACTTAGGACCATTTAACTTGTAACAACTAACAAGATGTAGGTACTGGTGAGACTGGCCACGCTTTGGTAATCGAGAACTAATAATGGGTTTACTATCAATTCCTACATATGCCAATAAGTGTCTATTTCCTGATATTTATTCGAAAAATAAATATTTGGCTTTTCTCTCTATTTTTACGACGTTACAAGAAATATTTGCATGATCCCCAATACACTTGGCTATTTGAGTGGGTATAATAAACAATATATCTGCCATTGGCACTGAGCAAAGAGGTTAGAAAACCTATTAAAGTGTCATGTATACCAAACTATAAAATAACATTTGGTTTAATGGCCAGCACCGTGAGGATTAAGATTTAAAATAAATACGTTTTTTTTAAATGCCGAATATCTTTCTTTATTCGTGAATTTGCATCTTTATCTGCTATTTCCGTTAGGTATTTGATTTTAGGAAGTTCATGTTCAATATTGGAAATACAGTCTATGTGATAGATTTCAACAGTTTTAATTTATCTTCTTATAATCACAAATGAAAAAAATTGAATATTTGAGAATATTGTAATACTAAGCTCGTTAGGCATACTTATATTATCTTAAAACGAGGAAAATGATTAATTGTATAATGCATCCAGAAATACTATTTTATAAAAATCTAACCTTATATCGAACAATCAGTATCAAGCTTACCCAAAAACGGAATTTTGGCATTGAAACTGACCATATTTAACATAGAAAATTGAGGTTTTACAGAAAATAATGGAAATGGAGCTTATCTTAAGAACATTAACAATTTGGGAAAACCTAATAGTTAAAGAAAAACCAGCAGTAAGTTGAAAGATAGTCTGCAACTCAAATGATTTCTGCAAAACAGTAGGCATTTGAAAATAAATCACCACCTCTAAAACAATTTCATAATTCAATAACCGAAGCGAAAACCGCAGAAAATAAAGCAATTAATTACATTATAAACAAACCTTGACCTAAATGGTAGAAAATGAATTACTTGAAATTACCATTTAAACAAAGATGTTCGTCCATCAATACTTTCTACAATTTTGCGACTAGAGTCATGCGCTTGGGTATTTCCCTTCCACACATAAGCACATGAGACTTGCAAATTGTTTTAAATAGTTACAACATTACTACGGGCTCCATCTATCAAGAAAAGTGCAGACAGTCCTACTATAAACTTTCCCTTAACTTTATCAAGGATGGTTAAAGTAAAAAACAGTCACTCAATATAAACAATTCAGTCAACGTAGCACAAGGCGAGCGAGCTTGCTAGTTTTACCCAAAACTACTAACTATGGCAAAAAAATGCTTACTTTTGAAGGAGCACAACTTTATAATAGAACGAGTGTAGATTTCTTATGCTATAGGATATTCATCCTATAGCATAAGAAATCTACACTCGTTCAATGCATTTAAAACTCAACTTGGTCAGTATATAATTGCGGATCGATCACTTTTGGAGACATAAAAGCATTGGATGGGTATCTAGTTTGTAAATGATGACAACGAACTTTGCGTAACTTATGTATGTTTTAGTATTGTTCTCAAGTAACTGATATGTATGTCTTTATTGACAATAAAGTTTCATTAAACCTAAAAGAACTAGAGAACTCCGGAGCAATATAACCAAAGGTTTAAATTTCAACGTGTGCAGCAAGAGTGGTCTCATTTCTGTAAGAGGAAAAATATAGTCACAAGGACTTGAAACTTTATTTAAACAACACCAACAACAATGATTCCAAATATATCGAAACAGGCCACTGATAGATAATTGTGTTAAGGAAAGGCAGCAGCATCCTTCGGTTTAATATAATTAACGTCATGCATTAATAGCCTAAACGTAGTGATTAAAGATAATTACGACATGTCATAAATGGAAAATAAGATCAATTGATCTAAGCGGCATCAAACCACATAAAACAACGCCGAATCAAATAAATAATGAATGCTTTTATTTGTCTCGATTCTAGAGCTGTTTCCATTTTCACGATATGACAATAAATAAAAAAGCTATGTCCATTTTTCTACAACGTCAAACTTTAAGCTGCTCTCCTGAACAATTCGGTTTTTGTTGCTTAGACTCGTATATACCCTACTAGCTTTTGCCCGCGACTTCGTCCGCGTAGAAGTTGAAAATGGTTCTAACAGGATTTTTTATTGGTTTTTACGTTCATTCTGTTATAACATATAAATTATTATGTTAAAATGTTTGAATACATATAAATTATAACAATCTTTATTAAAGTGTAGGGATATAAAGGTTAAAAAAACATGAAAATAAAATAAAATTTTGTTAAGTAAATATATTTTATGAACACGAAGCTCGGCCTTCGATATGGTGAAAGTTACACGGGGGTATTATCTTTTTACAACGAAATCGAAATACTACACCTAGATACCGCAGCATTTCTTTGTAAACAATTTTTTTTTTCCTTCTGGTGCTAGAATCACCAGGTTACTCTTACTTACTCTGGCTTACTCTGGAGCACGCTACATACAACTGGCCGTGGGAGAAGCAGCTTTCCCTCAAGTCTACTCCCGCTACCTTGAGAGTTTGACCTTGAGCTTTGTTTATGGTCATTGCGGAGCAGACTTTGATGGGAAACTGCACTCTCTTGAATTCGAAGGGATAATTTGATGGTGTTAAGGGGATCCTAGGAATAAATGCAAACCTCTGTAAAGCTTAGAAACCTTCAAATGCGGTACTAAAATAGTGCGGTGACTTTCGAGATATTCCAATTTTAAAGAGTATTTGCACTGCACCAAGCTTATATATATGTGAGTTCAACCTTTTTTGAATAAAATCGGATTGAGTTTTCAAACATGTGTCAAAATAAAATGTAATTTAAATCAAAAGCACTAAGGAGTATTGATATCAACTACGAAGCAAATCTCTCCCAAAATAATTTTCTACCCCTTATTTAACCCCGTTAGGGGACGAATTTCAATAAAATACGAAACACATCTTCCATCAATTCTGATAAAGAATGTTTATGCAAAATTTGAAGTAGATTGGACCAAGGAATCACGTTATCCCATACAAACTTTGCCCCCCTTTTTCACCCCCTTAGGGGTAGAATTTTGGAAAATCCTTTCTTATCGGATGCTTCTGTCATATAAAGAACATACCCTCCAAGTTTCAGGTCCCTACGATCAGCGGTTTAGGCTGTGCGTTGATCCGTCAGTCAGTCATTCAGGACAAAGCATTTTATATGTATAGATTTACCTTTTTACCGTCGTTATGAAATTATATATTTTCTTCTCTAGTTATCATTAGTCCTGTAGACGTATATGGACAACAGGACAATGACGTTGAAAATTACTTTTGGCTTTTGGCCATTAACATCATCATCTTGTAGAAATTAATACTTTCATTTCGTTTAGTGTTTGCGAGAAATGGGAACACTTGTGTCTAGCCAAAGAATTCTGCCTCATCAAATACTCATATGTATTCAGATGTGTTTTCAGCCATAAGTACATGGATGACGTCAGCAGTCAGCCGGGCTGCCCAACCTTGGCCTAGAGCCATATAGTCCACATGTGCTGTTCATCCACGCTTGTCTAGTGGAGGTTTATGTTTGTCTGTCAATGTGTCGATAGCTTAATGTGCGTTTGCTTTTATTTATTATTTGGCGTAGTTCTTAAAAGTAACTTAAAAGTATAATATGACTGTTAGTTTAATTGTGTTAATAATTGCGACAGAAGAATGATTGGTGAAGCTATATGGGGAAGCTGACTTAATTGATGTAGTGTTTAATATGTGTGTTCTCCATCGTCATGATTATCCTGCCCTTATTCCAATTTATTTGGGCTCGGCGCATCATTTTTAATTCTTCCACACTTCTCAATTTTCCATCATATCCAGTATTCATACCTTTTCTAGTCGTTTTTTATACAAGCCTTTCATGACTTCTTTGGTCTTCTCCCTCCCTTATAGTTTGTTATTTCTATTAACTTTTCTTCTTCTTAACTCCCTTCCTGTCGTCACTTCATTATGTTTACCTCATTATAAAGCTTACTTCCCTCTGCATTTCCCTAACATTTCTATTTCTATTACAGATCTAGCTCAGAGCTACCATGTCCTGCACAGTCCCGAAGACTTGGCAGCAGTACATCAAACGGATGTCCCACGTCTAGGCGACGTGTGCAGAATACTCCGCCATTCTATAACTCGTGAGAATGACTCTCGATACTAATTCACCTATATTTATTAGCAGTTCTTGGAATACCTGGAAGTGGTGTCGTGGTTCTAATTAGCCAGTTATCGTTAACTGCCGACCTGTTGGTCTGATGTTCTATTATAGCTTCCGGAGTTCCAAGCTTGATGTTTAGTTTAGGTGCTAGTCAATTCCTGGTATTGATATTGAAAAGAGTGCCCAGTCTGAAATTGCTATCATGCCAGTGCATAAAGAGAAAAGGTAAGGGTGCAAGTGAGACACATGACATATTTTCATTTAGTCCCGTATTTTGACAACGCAACCAGCAATCCTCTTAGCATTCCCTTTTGATCTTTAGAGTCATTACCCTATTTGCCAACCCAAAAGAGAATTATATTATGAAACTAGAAGAATAGCAAGACATATTATTACTATTAGAAAGTTTCAGTGCAGAGTTCCCCTGACATTGACACTTAGTTACAAAAATAACATAAAATTAACATAGTCACACACTAGTGTTAATGAACACAGCTTTTAATGATGATTCATATTCTAAACATACGCCTATTTACATTATAAACAGATAATTATAATGATTCCTCAAGAAAGGAAGTATTTAAATATGGATTAGATTTAGATTTACATATACGAGTGTGAAAATATTTAAATGGTTCAGATCAAATTCTCCTTAATTGATGTTTCTTTGAAAGAATTTCTGGTTTTAATTGTGTTGACAGGCCAAGTTATAGCGTGCATGGATTGTGTAATGGATGATGCGATGAAGGAAGTGGACTATGAAATGGCGGCCAATAGAGATGTATGAAATAAAAAGACAATAATGTTGAGCAAACCCTAAATTCATTGCATAATGATAGGAGAATGGCGATGATGGTAAGAGTTTCATTGCCATGCGCCCTAGGTGCTGAGAGTATGTCATGCTCACTTAGAGGTCTCGCTGATAGTGGTGGGTGTGTTGGATTATTTAGCTCCCTTCAAAATGGTTGTGCTGAATAGTGCTGATCCATGCTTCATGTTCGTGAACGGGCGCCGTCAGTTTGGACTGGTCATCTCAAGAAGCTGGCTGGCATAGATTATTTTAACTATTTTGTTTTTGAATTGTTTCTTTATTTTTGTTGCTGTACTCTGGATACTTTTTACGCGAACGTCTTTTTTTACATCGTTCTCACATTCAGATTCAACATTAATGATGGAATAAATATTTTTTTAAGAATATAATTTAAAGAGTGTCTATGGAGTTTCTTGTCTGAGGTACCTACTTTGCCTTGGAATGGGCAACTAGCTTCATATATCTGACTGATCGACCACTTGAAAATTCAATAATTTTTAATTGAAATAAATGCTTTGAGAGGTTGATTTAAACATTGAATTTTGAAAACTTTCTCGAATATTTGACAGATGAGCAAAATCTAAAAACCAAATATTGAAACAGTTGATTGTAACATCTATTTATCATTCAGCATCAGTAGTAACAGTTCAGTGAGGAAAACAGGGTTACTGTGGTGCAACCTATTATGCATAAGTCTGATCTATTGACCTCACACGTTCTTCTTACTACGCTTGACGTATAGGAGAACCCAGGAAGAAATATCAGCAGCACACGTCATTAGGTAATACCTTTATTGTACTTATACGGGTAAAACACGGAGGATTTGAAATTGGCTAATGTTTGTACTGGCTACTATAGTGGTTTTAAGAAAGTATTGAACTGAGATGAATATTATGAAATTTTGGAAAAGATGTCTCATAGTTTGATAAACGTGTTGTTGTTGGTCGGATACAAGGCTGTTGATGAACCATTTAAAGTAAAATAGACGATAAAAGTGGTGGATTCATGGGTAGGTATTTATTTAGAGACCTATTGGTTTTGTTTACAGTTTAATGGGTATTTATAATCAGTTCATAGTTTTACTCATGTGTTGTTTGTTTCGGATCATATGGGTGGGTACTTTGGCAGTAATTATGTCACGCTTTATATGAGAATTGATGATCGAAGTTGTAAGTATTTGCTTTTAGTGTTTGTTATTTTCGGTTAGGTTAGCCCTGCAGAGGGGCAATAATATGCTGGACGTACTGTTATCACGCAAGAAAAAGAAAAGAAAGAAAGAAAATATGTACGTTTATTCGCGTTAAAACAGTAGTGGTCAGTTGTATCAAGTAAACGTTGTATTTCCTTTCCTTATCTTACTGATTCAATATTCTACTCTTTTTCAAAGACTATCTTATAAGCCATATTATCAGTCACACACTTCTGTTAATAAATAAGATTTTAATGAGTAGATATGTATTTATGACTCCAATCATTAAACGTCTATCAGGAAAAGCAGATCTATGTATGTACCTACTAAATGTTCAGGGGCACGCTTAGAGCCATAGCAATGAATTATTGGCTTTAAACTTGATTTATGTACGGATGGAGAAAAACTACTTGAAGAGGTGGTGGCATAAGAGTGTATACCTAAAGTATAATTTGGATTCCTCTTAATAAAGGAAGAATAACGTTTATTTGGACACAGTTCGTGAAACACAAAATACAAATAACAAAATAAAAAGTGAAAATAATGTTAATAATAAATAATCACAAGTAAACATTGATGATCTTCCTAAAATAAACAGAATTGTGGTAAGTGAAATTGAAGAGACCTGTGATTCAGCAATAGCTTGCTATTGGCGAACAAGAAGTATGCCCGATGGGATTTCCCATCGGTAAAAATGACGAAGTCCCATCCACTATTTAGCCCCTTTAGAGGACAAATTTTCAGATTTTTTCTGAGTAAAGGAGGAGTGGTAAGGAACTCAGCTACAATATTCCAAGGTTCTAGACCCAGCAGTTAAGGTTGTGCGTTGTTTATCAGAGAATTTAAGATGTTTATTTAGTAGAAGATGTCGATGATGATAACTAGGAAGGCATTGGGAGCTCCTCAAACCCGATAGATGCAGCAGAAAGCAGAGCTACAAGAGGACACTGTAAGTCAATGAATGAAATTAATCAACCATACTCCAGGTTTTTAACTGCACTTCCATAAACTCATACTGATAAAATCAACCTTAGTAACTTCGCAATACAAAACAAGCCAAAGAAAGTGCCTTAGAAATTATTTAGCATATTGATACATGTCCTTGTAATATACATTAGAACATTAGTCATCGGCGAGTCTAGATTATGCCTAGAATATGTAATAGGTGACATTGCAATGTGCAGTGAGGTACATCCTGTCCTACTTTCTAACTATAGTCGGGATGGGTTGCCAACGGGGCACTATTACACGGCTGATGCATAGTTTTTAGTTTTATAATGCTGTTTAGAAGTAATTAGAATAGTAATAGTAATTTCAGGTTAAGTAATAACAGCCGCACACATACAGGGTGGCAGGGACATTGACGCGAAAACTGATACCATGGATTCAGTACATGAATCTGATTCTGATCCCTCAACGTTGCAATAATTCGTCAGTTATTTAAAAAAAACAGCTGTTCCATACATTTTGACCGCTGTATCTGCTGTTTCATAGAAAAGTGCAATACCTACATTGCACTTTTCTATGAAACAGCAGATATTTATTTAATAACCGACGAAACGAAAATATTTCGACGCAGGGGGTGTTCAGAATCACGTACTGAATCCATGGTATCAGTTTTCAAGTCGATGTCCCTGCCAGCCTGTATGTTATGGGTTCAGTGCTAATTCTTCTTTTTGATTGCAAAGACAAAAAGGCCACTCAATGACCACCTCCACGTAATCAATATTAAAGCGATGTCAGTACTACTTTATAAAGGTCGTATCTTCTTCATAGTGTGTGTTATTTTTCAGTATTTCTCGTTTGCCAGCTCAATATAAATCAAAGTACAATAGTATGTACACCTAGAAAGTGCATCCTGTCCCACTTAGTAAATTGTTGTACATTTAACGCTATGAGAACGGCGCCTGCGCTGAGAGCGCTCGTAAAATGTTTATGACTTGAACTGAGATATTTATATAGCATACCTATAGGTAGTGACTAAAATGCAATGGTCAGTTTCTAAATGTCTAGGACGGTGTTATGGCGGATGTTCATAGTTTGGCATAGTTTTTAGTCAAAAATCTATACTAACAAAGAGTTAAAATTTGTTTGTTTGTTTGTAAGTTTGTATGTAGGGGTAATCTCCGGAACTAGCAGTCGGATTAAATTTTTTTTTTTTGCATTTGATAGCCCAATTCTTGAGGAAGATGCAGAAGAAACTAGTATTAAATATTTCGGGTTATCGTATCAGCAGCTTGTTATATGTTTGCCAAATCGCGATTATTATGGTCCTCAGTTCCATATTTAGCTTCCACCATACGGCTTCTGGAATCAGAATGAGCCTTGTCTTCAGCATGCCTTCTACTCCGATCCAGTGCTGCCGACTACTCCGATCCTACACTTCGGCCATTTTGTCTCGGCCATCATCCTGTCAAAGTTAAGTCTGTCTTCAAGACATGTTCAAGACATGAAAACTTATGCCTATAGAAGAACTTAACAATTCATAAGGAATTAACTGCAAGGCAAAAATCTCGGCATCATCATTATTGTCCTGCCCTTATCACAATTTATTCGGCGTCGGCGCAACATATCTTTTTCTTCCATACTTCTCTATTAGTCGTCATCTCGGTAATCACTCCCTTTCTATCCATATCATCTTCCACACAGTCCATCCATCGTTTCTTTGGTCTTCCCCTACTCATAAAGCTATCGACATTCATACTTAAACTTGACGTTCATAAGTGCCTTTTATGTGCATAATTGAAATAAATTGTTTGACTTTGACTTTGACTTTCTCAAAACTTTCGTCACGACCATTTCATATTCATCCAAACACAACTTAACAAGACCTTGCAAGAACCTCGTTACCATCACAACATAAAACCAATTTCATACCTACACAAGTAATCGAAAGTAATCAATGTCTAAGCAAACAGAATATCATTCGTATTCAATATTTGATTAAAACCAGTTATTATTCTGGAAAATGGCCCGTGTCCGGGAAGTTCGCAGTTTTCTGTTGCCCGGAAGAGAAAGCCGGCGGCCGGCAGCCGGGCCGGCCCGGCCACTTCCGGCCCGGGATCGGTAATGTTAGATGCCGGGAATATTTGTGAGATTATAAACCAGTAGTTTATGGTCACTGGCTCAATTTATTAGCTAACAATAATTGTATCATAACTTGTTTGGAACTTATGCAAAAATAATATTATGACAATTTTGTGGAATGACCTGTTTTTGTTTTGTAAAGTTTTAAGACAGAAATAGGATTCTAGTATTTTTATTGCTTGTACTAAAGTGATAAATAGAATCACTAATGGGTACTAGACTCTATGAACAGATGTTTACGGGTAGGTAACTAATTCGTTATAAGAAAAAACTACTCACTTCGATTTTCTTATCCAGTGCTGTTGGCACTGATCCTCCTTGTCTCTCTAAAATCTTGTGATGGCTACTCTTTACCTTATCCATTCTATTGTCAACTTTCATAGGGACCACCAGGTTAGTCACAAATCACACGAAAAGAAGAAGAAAATTGGAACAATAATCTGAAAAAGGCTCTGGCTCTGGCTTTGGTAAATCTGCCCAGCCTTTTCCCAACTATATTGGGGTCGGCTTCCAGTCTAACCGGATGCAGCTGAATACCAGTATTTACTGTAATGGGGGGTAATACGATAACCCTGGTAACACTGGTTGTTAGACTTTCGGGCTTCTGACGACTCGTGACGACTGTCAAAGAGTCGAAGTGAGTGTCGAATGACAGCCGGGACCAACGGTCTAACGTGATTTCCGAGGCACGGAGGTGTCTCGGTAAGTAAATATGGTCATCCACCCACGGACTAACCCGGCAAGCGTAGTTTAGCCTGATGGATCGATCCATGCAGCTGTTATTACTTAGCCACTATCTCCAGCCTTAGTCAAGATCAGAAAGAGTCTTTAGTCATTCTATCATCGTCTATTATGACTAGCTTCTGTTGCTTAAATTTCTCTCTCTTCGAATCGAATCGCCTGCCAGCACTATTTAATTAGTTTCCGCGTAGCGTTCTATATAACTTTTATCTATTTTTGCTCGGCTCCTAAGGGTCTTAGCGTGTTGTTAAAGCCTATAAGCCTTCCTCTAGAATTGGAAATCAAATGGAAAAAAATATTTTTCAAATTTGGCAGGCGGTTCCAGAGATTAGCGCGTTCAAACAAACAAACAAAAAAACAAACTCTTCAGCTTTATTATTTACTACAGCGAGAAAATGATAAAGTTCAAACGTTTAGAAAAGCCGTAAACAAATTAATTAAATATTTATTATATCTAGTACAGTACGACACAACTTAGATGTAGCATGAATTTGAAAGTTGCATTCATTCATTTCAATTTTACGATTGTATTTGGTTTTATGATTTTACAAGTTATTGCGTTTGCGTAAAGATCTTTTTCACCTAAAGCAGTAATAAATATTGGTGATTTTGAAGGCGCACTCAGTTCGGATGGTGATCGGTTTTACGAATTTTGCCGATGCTACATCTAAGTTGTGTCGTACTGTACTAACTTGTATAACATGAGTAACCAGTCGGAAGTCAGTTAACGTCAATCAGGAACCAGGCAGTAACTCTCAGCTTGTTTCCCCTTTCACTGCGTTATTACTATTAGTAGGTAAAAGTAAAATCTCCTGCAGACAGGCGCGACGCGACACAAGTAGAAAAAATTTCGTCAAGTTTTCATAGAAATTGTTCCACCAGAGACGCTTCGCACAGTGGGCTGAAAAACGATCTTCATAGACTTAGGGATCACTTAGTAATTTATTTCTTTTTTCGACATGTATGGGTTTAGGTATTATTCAGTTTATTAATAAACGTTTTTCTTTACTTGGTTAAATGTATCGATAAATTTATGTTAAAAAGGATATATTTCGACTTTCGTACAAGTCTAATTGATTTCGTACAGTAATATCCTTTGACACGATTATACCCTTATTTTTCTGCATTTTTGATATATCGGACAGTGCGCGCACGCGTTAGATTTTGGGAGAAAAAAAATAAAAATGTGTTTTTAGAATATAAAAAAGGTTTTTAATTTACATTACGTGCTATTTAGCACCTAATGTAAATTATAAACAGATTAAAACCTTTTTTATATTCTTTTATATTCTTTTTTAGTTATTAGAATATAAAAAAGGTTTTAATCTGTTGATTAAAACCTTGATTACGGCCCGCTCCTTCGCACATAGATCATTTAGCACCTAATGTAAATTATAAACAGATTAAAACCTTTTTTATATTCTTTTATATTCTTTTTTAGTTTTTAGAATATAAAAAAGGTTTTAATCTGTTTATAATTTACATTAGGTGCTAAATGATCTATGTGCGAAGGAGCGGGCCGTAATCTACCACGCGGGCCCAGTTAGTACGGGTTGGTAGATGTCACGTGTCGGCTTCCTCGCGATATTTTCCTTCACCATTTGAATGTAAAAGTTGAGCTTGAAACAAAATTTTATTACGGAAATGAATTTATTCGTTATTGGTAGAAACTACCGCACATACCTGGGTAGAATCTGGGTCAATTTCTTCTCTCTCTCTTTGTCATAAATTAAAAACTGAGGCCGAGAATATAATACTAGCAGATGTCGAGAACATAAGGGTACTTGAAGAAAATGTAATTGTTGCCAAATCTGTCATAAGCATTTGTTTTGCTAAAAGAGTCAAATAACCACCATGAGACAGATTTTCAGAGTAGAGATGATATCTAACTATGGAACTAAAACGAAAAGACTTATCTTAAGGTACCATTCTATAGCCGACCGCAGACGGCAACTGCAGGCGACGTGTCACCGCGTCATGTCGCGGCGACACGTCGCCTGCAGATGCTGTGCAGCCTCTTTAGACTCATTTGACATTTAATTCACTCCGACATCCAATATTCCTTCATTATTTATTTATTTATTTCCGTTGCATTGTATCGTGAAATGTATGATGATAAAGAGTAAAAAACATTATTAATCGTAAATGGTTAAGTTCTGTTTGTCGCTGCAGTCATGATTCCGAACCCGACCGCAGGCAGCAGCAGCCCGTATTCCAGTCGGTAGATAGAAGATAGAAAAACGTGTTATCGCACGAGCGTTGCGCGTTGGCGGCACTACTGGTCTCTGCGGTCGGGCTACACGTGTCGTCTGTCGCTCGCCCGTAGCTGCAAACGACGATGTATCGGACTACGGAAGGTATTTCAGAAACCAGTCGCGTCGCGGCGACACGTCGCCAGCAGTTGCCGCCTGCGGTCGGCTACGGAATGATACCTTTATAGTTCTAAATATTGCTACGCAAACTTCCTCCAAACCAATTGTTACTTTAGTAAACAAACACCAACTTTCCAATATAAATAATATTAGTACGACGATACTAACCGTAGGAAATGCTAGTATATATTACCGAGTCGGAACAAGGAAGCTGTGATCAACCGGGCACCGAACCCGGTTCCCTTTCACTCGCTGAACTGTAGTAGCACTTAGGTTAGCTTGTTAGTTTGATGGAATAGACAGAATTATAGGTTATGGTGTGATAGTATTTTGTTTTATGACAATTGAATGAAGATTTATTGACATTTGTTGATAGGTTGATTCGAAAGTTGGTAAAGGACACTTGTTTGTGATGACTTTAGAATGAAATATAGTCCTCTTTATCGATTTCAATAACGGCGACCCTTCGAAATCATTTCCCTGCGTGTGGCCTTAGATGGCTCGCTAGACCGAATTTTGTTTTGAACACCAGCCGTTCGATTCTGTAAAAATATCACCGTGAAACTTAGGTGAAGTGAGCGTGAAGTGAGCTGTCAATAGTGTTAACCCTAGCATCCTGCCGGTCGATTCTGTGGCAGTGACAGCTCACTTCACGCTCACTTCACCTAAGCTTCACGTTAATATTTTTACAGAATCCACAGACCGGTCACAACTAGAGCTTTATATGTAGTTGGCCTGCAGTCTTGTATGTATACGTGTGCCTATGTATGTAGGTATAACATCAAATTAGATATCGTGTTACCTAGTAATTGGGATGTAGAGGTCACTTAGGCAGTCGTTTCATGCAAAATTCAGCGGTATTCAGCTGCATGCGGTTGGACTGGAAGCGCAGATGATGTTTATGATGGTGATGTAAAAGAAGAAAGAACAGTTATCTAATTGCGTAAACATTTTCAGTAAACGATTACCACTAATCTGTTTCATTTTGACAGTTCAACAACATTCATTGCGTTATTTACGTTGTCGAGCAGATTTTTTTTTCGAACTTATTAAACAATGGATTAGCAATCTGTTTCAAAATGATTCAGATTGTGATTGATCGTGTATTACGCAATTAGGATGCAGAACATGAATTTGTTGTTTCGACGTTTCAGAGAATTAATTTATTATGCCGTTTTTTTAGGGTGGGATATTATCAAATAACTTCTCCCACTCTGGGCGGAGCGGGAGGGCGTGTCAGACTCTTACTAACTAAAACCCACCCATGTTCCTTCAGTTGCCTGTACTTTGCCAGGGGCCACGGTATCCCTTTCGGAATTTCCAGCGACCCCGGCAGGCATCGGTCCCAGCAGATGTCACCGTATGACGCGCCGAGATGACGCGCCGTCAACCCGGGCCTGGTCCTTATCGGACGGCGAGCTAACCATTGCTCACCGTCCGCAAGCCCGCGCCTACGGTGGCCGGGAATCGGCCTGCGATTTCTGACGCCCAGGGCGTCTCCTGCGGCGGCTATAATTTTTTTTTATATAGGGCATCTCGCAGTTGACCCCTGAGGAGGTCGTAGCTGCTTAACCGGACTTTCGAGTTTATCATGCCTTATTTCTTCTTCATATTCTTCATTCTTACTCACAGCTATATAACATGGGACCCTCCTCGAAGTGCCTACTACACGTAAGTTTTATAAGTAAGCGTGATGATTCGCGCTTAATCCGTCTCTATAAGAAGTCAAGAAGAAGTCTTTACCCTGCAGTAGCACTATTACAAGCTGACAATAATGAAAACATCAAACACAATGAATGCAAAGAAAGACTTGCAAAATTGACACTAGTGAGACAATGACCCACACATCGCTTGACCCCGTTCATAGATTATAAAGATATTATTCTTTTGTTTACATAGCACACATAAAAACCGCTGAATACATATGGTACAGAAGGCCAGCTTCACGCGACGAGCGAAAATGCACGCATTAAGACACACACAGGTCGATCAATCAAGGTATAACAATAAAACATTTAGTTTCAAGCAACTTAATGTTAGCAACAATTTACTTACAAACAATGTTAGTAGTATTAAGCTACACTTGCCGAAGCCGAGGATGGGTGACCATCTATTACATAATGAGACCTCTGAGAAATCACGTTAAACCGTCGGTCCCGGCTGTCATTCGTAGACCTTTGGCAGTTGTTACGAGTGATCCGAAGCCTGAACGTCTATCAACCAGTCGGCAAGAGGTATCGTGTTACCCAGTAACTGTGTTGTGGAAGTCAGAAAGGCAGTCCTTCCATGTAAAATACTGGTATTCAGCTGCGTCCGGTTAGACTGAAAGCCCACTCCAACATAGTTGGGAAAAGGCAGATGATTTATAGATGAAGAAGACCTTCTGTACCCATCTACATATTTCGTGTTACAAGCGACGGCGGAAAATCACGCATTTGCTAATTTGCATTTAAAAATATACCAATTAGCGCTTTATGAATCAGTTTGAGCAGAAATACTGTAAGTGTGCCGATGACCTGAGGATGTTATGAAGGAGTTATTCATACTTTTGTGTGTACACCTTTATTGTTCATTTGATTTTGTTTTGTTTGTTTCGGCTCTTTATGTGACTGGTTTCCTGGTAGGTCAAATGCTGAATTTGTTGATGCTGACAGCAGGTTATTTCATGTCGAGAGAAGCTGTATGAGTAAATAGGTCCCATTTTATGTCCAGAAAATCACTGTCCATTCCAAGGTTGTCTGGAAGAGATCGCAGTAAGGGATAAGGCCGCCCATTGTATATTTTGTGACGTATTACTTTTTCTTTATGTAATGAATAATCTGGTGTACCATCAAGTATATATAAATAAATAAATCAATAATAGGTCCATGATGTTATGAAAAGATGAGACTTTCAGGAATATTGATTGAGCTGACTGTCCAGGGTGCACGAGTCTGTATAAAAAAATCTGTGAGCATCTCTGTAAGTAAAAAAAATGTGTCTGCTAGGATTTGTTAACGTTTCCGTTCCAAATGTAATTTAAATTAGATCTTTCAGTCACGATTTTGTATTCCTACAAAAGATGCAAAAATGAGGACAAAACTTAATATTTTTATAAAACTATTATATTTTTTGCGACATGCTCATTCATGGCTGACGCGTAATAAGTTATGTTGAAAGAAGCACACTAATATTTTCCTGTTACAAACATTATAAAATTGCTTCTATCTTGACCATTTCAGACCAGCGTGCACCGCATGAAATGAATGCATCACAAAATGTGCCACGTCACGTTTTGTTTCATAGAAAACTGCAATACCTATGCGGTCAAAATGTATGGTTCAGCTGATGTGAAAACGCACAAATATCCTCAAATACCAGTTACGAGAAAAAGTATCGTTCCGAAAGCGAGATAATTAAATACGGTGTTCCTCAGGGCAGCGTGCTAGGACCCCCCTTTTTCTCGACAGACCTTTTTCAGAATCATGTACTGAATCCATGGTAAGAGTTTTCGCGTCGATGTCCCTGCCACCTTGTATAGGATTTATAACTGGAGTAAAGTAGGTACACTTATTCTATTCAGTATTAAATCATACCACTGATAAACAAACACTCCATAAATTAAAAACATCTTCCCTAAATTCCTATCGAAACAAAATACATAAACAAATGCCCTTCTTACCATAATTCTGCTACTTTCGTATATTAATATGTATACGGATTGACCATCGAAGCGTGGACAATTGAACAGAATAGCTTCCTGTACATTACGCGTGCACAATGCTCCCATTCACCACTTATCTGGACAAAGAAAAAAATTCCCAAAATGTACAAAATGTCCAAGACCACAGAAGGGTTGCGATTCCTTAGGGATTATCGTTTCTAGAAGTTAGCGCCGCTTCCTTTCATTTTTTTTTCGATTCTACACAATTGTTGCAATCTTTAACATAAATCTTCGTTTAAGAAAGGTTGAAGGGTTTCTATTAACAATATTAGTGGCTATTTTTAAAGGATTAAAGATCCCTAAGGAGTTTCCCTTTTATTTAGATAAAGATGTAGATATTTCATACTCATTTGTATTATTAATATTTTATAATATTTTTAATTTTTATCGATGTTACCAAATTTTCTTTATTAGCGCTTATTACTAAGTAAGTTAGCTTATTTGTATGATTCATTGTTGTATGCATGTGGTGTTTACCTATAAGTAACTGATGCACTGCTACTTTACTTTTTTGAATATATTATGTGTTTGTATCAGTGTAATCAATTGTTGGTGAACCTAATAAAATAAATAAATTTGCGACGTAGAGATACCACGTAACTATTGACATGACTTGGGTTATTTTTCAATAAAAACAACATGCACACAAAATATCCTTTAAATTGAAATGTTCCAAAACCCAATCAATGTTCATTACTTCGTGGGTTATTTGCCGACAACAAGAAAGAAAGTGTCTCATCATTTTATTTTCAAGTACCTACGCATGCTTTTTGTCATTCAAAATTCGGTTCCAAATATTTGAGCCTCCATAACGTAAGTAAATAAAATGAGAGGAGGAAGCTTTCTCGTAACAAAACAAGTTTAACAAAAGACGAGCAATGTCCTTCACTGGACGTAATGTGCGTAATCCTTTAAATAAATACTCGAAAAGGCCACTTCAATGCTCATCCCACCTCTTGGCTTACCACCCAAGAAAGAAAGCTAATTCTAATATGCTCACCCAATTTTGCAGTACTAATAACTTTTTTCATCTTTCAGTTTAATGCGCCGTAAATAATGATATTTGGGTGGCATTTTTATTGTCAATTTTGTCCAGGATCAATGTGTTTTTTGCCCAATGTGCGGCATTTGAAGTGAAGTAGCGCAAACTACTGAATATTTTTTGGCTAATTAACATTATGACGATAACAATACACGTGAATTCGGTTTTATTTTTGGTGAAAATGAAAGGGTGTTGTAATCTTAGTTATGAATATGTTATTGGATGAATAGAAATCATTGCATCTATTATAGATGGGTAGAACTGGACAGATGAGGTTCTATGTATTTTGTCTCTACGGGTTATAGAAGCTATGTAGGTGTATCTTGTGATATTGACTAGACGCCGCACAAGGACGTCGCCAAGGGGGCGGCAAAGGGGGCAGCTGCCCCCCCCCCCCCCCCCCCCTAGAGGTTCAATTATTATTTTTGTCAAATACAAGGCAGTACGCAAACTACATAATCTATGAAGCCAATTTTATTTATTTGCTTTTTTTTTAGTTCTATATCTCCTAAACGGTGTCTAATCCGGAGTCCGGGGACGTAATATTCGTGTCTATGTGTTGGTGATAGGAGTCATAATACCTACCTATAAATCATAGTTTTCCCATTCTCCATATATCAACTTGCCCTCCCCCTCCCCCCTGGACCATCGGTTGCCTACGCCCTTGACGCCGCATTAAGAACTGAGTCGTCGGGCAACCATTGTCATTTTTTATCATTTTAATGCAAGGCGTTGCACATTCTTATTGCTACTAATATTTTTAGCCCGACGACTCAGTTCATAACCTCAGTAGGTACTTAGATGTTTTTACGAAAAACAATTAATTGCATAAATAAGAAAACATGATAATCTTATAGAATCTATAGGATATGTATTGTATCTGTATTCGTTTTCAGCTTATAATGATTAATTTACACGTTCAGTGCCAAGAGCCCACCTCCATGAGGGTTCCTGGCACAGAACGTGTTAAGTAAGTTTCACACCTAGTCGCATATGGGATATCCCGTAGCCGTCGCGGAGGGGTCATTATAAATTTAGGTTTTTCTTAGCGAATACAGCATTATAAACCGTGAAAATAAAATGTGATGTATATTTTAACAAGATTTATTAGTTTATGCGTTGGTTTTAAAATCTAAGTTTTTTTTTTCTTGGTTATAAATATTTACAAAAAAATTAAAAGGTTGGAAACTACGTATAGCGACAAGACCCGCTAGAAACACTATTTTACTTCGTTTTACAGTGTTTTATAACACGGTTTTAAACCTAATGCCGTTAGCCGTGGTTAACTTTACCGCAAACGTAATGCAGGCAACCCTCCCAGAGGATTCACTTCCAATATGTATGGCGGCATGGTGTATGAGTTCTATTAAAACTGGGTGGAGTCGAAGGTATTCAAAAACCTGAAATATCAACAATTTCAAGTGATCAAAGAATTTTACGCATTCAGTAGGTATTTGTATACCTACCTTCCATAAAAAAAAGAATATCCTAAATACTTGGTAAACACGTAATTATCATAACACACATTCACAAAAATGGCGTCGTTTAACTCAAAACCGAATAAAATAAAAAGATGGAAGGATATCATTCGAATTTCGAATGATAATAAATGATGTGTTATATCGATTCAGACATCGGTTCAAACATTCGATTAAACATGCATCGATGAACGCGTGCGGAAGACATAATAAATGACAATACAAGCACTTAGCGAAATATTTCATCAATCAACAAATGAAAATGAACCTTATTACAACGATAGAAAGTTTAAATGCAAAGTTCAGGAGTCTTAATCGCAGTAAGCACGCGCCCAGACGCTTCTGGTCAATCTGAGATTGGGTTAGATTGATACGGAAAGGGCTTTTGTAAAAGTGATTCGGTAGTTGCGTTTAAGTGTGCTAGCTGACATTATCTACACTTCTACACATTAGAAGAGAAAAGATTTGCATTTTATTTGTAATGAATTAACTCAAAAACTACTGGACCGATTTTAGTTTAGTTTATTAATTTACTTATTCACCAGTAGAAAGGTCTCTGGCGGAAGCTAGTGTTAAATATTATGTTTTGATATTCAGCATTTGCAAACTATCTAATAGTATGCAAAGTAATTAACATTATTAATTATTACTTTGTTTATAATCAAGTTTTACTAACTTAACAGACAGATGTACTGCTAGGGAGACTTATATAAAGACGTTCAAAAAGTGCTGATTTTCAGCCTAGTGACAGATTATTTTTTATTTTGATTTTGATATTTCGAGAGGAACTCGTGGCTAAGTAATAAACAGCCGCATAGGTTGATCCATCACGTTAAGCTACGCTTGCCGGGGTTGGTCCGTGGATGGGTGACTATCTTTAGATACCCAGACTGCTCCGTGCCTCGGAAAGCACGTTAAACCGTTGGTTCCGGCTGTCATTCGTGGATCTTTGACAATCGTTACGGGTCTTCAGAAGCCCGAAAGTCTGACCACCAGTCTTAGCAAGGGGTATCGTGTTGTGCAGGTCAGATAGGCAGTTGCTCTATGTAAAATACTGGTATTCAGCTGCATCCGGTTAGACTAGAAGCCGATCCCATAGTTGGGGAAAGGCTAGGCAGATTGATTGATTTTGATATTTCGAGCCTTCGTAACTACGAATAATAAACTTTGTAAACAAGGAAAATAACATTTTCTTTTACGCATTTTTTTCAAATTTTCCCTGTGTCTTTAGAACGAATTTTAATGCTGTCATTCATATTTTGTTACAGTTTTTCCTATAATTAATAGCCAGTACAACTCTTACATTTTAGCCAGCCAGACAGCAATAGCCATTTAAGTAAGTATCAAGTCATGCGGCTTTGCGTCAATTACCTTGTAAGTAATCATGAGTTTTCTGAGCGTGTAACTTTACTGCAATACTTATAATTTCTCCTTTATAACCGACTTCTAAAAGGAGGTTATCAATTCGGAGGCTTTTTTTTTTCATCATACCTAATTATACATTACAAGACCGGTCGATATGGCGTTGCTTGGGGGAGGTCTATGTCCAGCAGTGGACGTCTTTCGGCTGAAATGATTATACATCTTTTCCATTTTACTTTAGATATTCATCTAACCTATGCTTACTATCCTTACCAATATTATAAATGTGAAAGTGAGTTTGTTTACCTTCACGCTAAAACGGCTAAACAGATTTAGATGAAATTTGGCACATGGGTAGACCATGACCTGGGTACGGACATAAGCTATTTTGCCTCCTGGATCGCAGAAAAAGTCATTCATAAATATCACAAAAAAACAGAAAGTGTTTTCTGAACTCATGCATCATGCTGTGCACTGTTTTTATTTACAAAAACTAAAAACCTTTCAACTAAAAACCAAAGATGTTTACTTTAAAAGATGTTGAAAATAAATAAATAATAATGTACTAAGGGCCGATTTTTCAATCCTCAGTTAAATCGTTGAATAGTTATCTAGCGTATAAATTATCTGGCCGTTTATCAGGCGAATAAATATTTTCAATTTTTCAATCGTATAATAACTGAAGAATAGTTATCCGTGGTCTTTCTTAACCAACTTCACACTATCATGTGCAAGCGAGGTGCACAGATACAGTATTCAACGTGTTAGACAAGAATAGAAACAAAACGTATGTTGGACATTTTGACGAGATTTCTTATCTTTTGTTTAGATCCACAGATCGTCAGCAATAATGGTGACCTTTTTTTTTGTTATTTTTTGTACCTATCTTGACAGAAGTGGGTATGTGTTTAGTTAAAAAGGATCAGTTATAAACAAATTTTCTGTGTTAACGGTGTTTTCGACTTGGTACTAAAAGTTGAGCCTAGTGGTTTTAAAATGTTAAAATAATGTCGCCCAGAAAATGTAAGTAAAGTGATATTTAAAAATATTGAAAAAAACTATAAACGTCAATTGAATCAAAAACATCAACACAAGAGCACGAAAACACGCTTAAGCAAAGCACATTTAAAACCCCAAACAAAACAAACGTCAAAACATGATTTATTCCCTAGAATAACGTACTAACTGGGGCTTGAAGGGACAGTTAACTTTATTCCTCAGTTACGGGCTTTAACCGTCCGATACTGACTATCTGACTGTTGAAAAATCCAGAATCACGCTATCTATGGAATAAACGCTATTCGATTCTTTATCTGAGGATTGAAAAATCGGCCCTAAGAAATGTAGAGACTTGCACTACACTTCTACATTTTTTTTTTTTTTTTTCGGTTCAACAACAATTTTTTGCAAGTGTTTTATCCTAAAGGTAACATGTAAAGATGTACGCAATAGTGCAACGATCACTTACAGGAAAACTCCACATGTATAAAGTTATATATTTTTTTAAATTATTAATCTAGTTTTAAATAGTATCACAAAAACAATAATTTATCATAAATCACCCTACAATTTCATAATAAAACAAATAAACATCCCTTCCCTACTAACCCAACTCTTACCATAGACATTCGTCAGACAACACATGGGTGATCCATCATCGGATGCAATTGTGTTCATTTTTGTCCGCTGCGCTTTTTTCCAGTGATGTACCGGTGGTCAGCGAGCACCTTGCTTTCGGATATTTTGAGACATATCCGTAGTTTTTGTGGGGTAGGGATGGGATTATGCAAAAGAGATTATTTGTCGATGATTTTTGGCTGAGTATTAGCAGTGCTGGATTTTGGAAAATTATTTAAGAAAAAATTGGTTCCTAAAGTTTCAGTCAGCGTCTCTATTAATTAAAATCCAAGTATTTCAGAATTTTAAATTTAATATGTTCCTATTTTTTTTTTGTGTATATTGGGTACCCACCCAAAGTATTATCCAGTTTATGTAATTTTGTTATAATATAATACTTAATTGGAAATGCCAGAATCTATTCTGAATAATTACTTGGTTTGGGATTGCCCAACCATTTAAATTACGCAGCTTGTGTACCTAAGTATATTCCGGCAATCCCGAAACATTACACATAAGTAAAACCATAAACTAGAACAAATGTGAATTGTGTCACGAAAGTTAAAATACCTAAGAAACAATATTCAGAACTCTTAAACAACTAACTAATTTAAAAAAAATCTCATCCCAGCTTTTTTCCTACTAAGTCGGGGTCAGCTTCCAGTCTAACCGAATGCAGTTGAATACCAGTATTTTACATGGGGCGACTGCCTATCTGAACTCCACAACCCAGTTACTGGGTAACACGATACCCCTTGGTAAGACTGGTAGCAGACTGTTGGGCTTCTGACTACCCGTAACGACTGTCAAAGATCTACATATATGACAGCCGGTATACTTGCAACAGTTTTAAAATATAAAAAATATTGATAAAAATATCAATCTAATAAAAACTATCGATATTTTACCCCCACTTAACCCTTTACAAGCGACTCAAGCCCACTTATTCATAATTTGCACATAAAAAAACATGTTCACGCGGTATCCCAATCTATTGTCGAGAATGTATTACAAGATTATAATCCTTATTTTTTTCCAAAGTGGACAATATGGTCGACTTGACCACAATGCGGTGATTGAGGGTTGAAGGATCGATGAGGTGGGTGCCGTGGGTATGGCAGCTCGAAAGTGTCGGCTGTGCTATTACTATAGCGAGCAGCTTGTTGTTCACTGCCAAAAAGACCAAAGATGGGAGCCTTCTATAATCAGTATTCAAGAGTGGATTAGTGGTTGTAAATCGCAGCAGGATACCATAGCTGCCCTCCAGATATATTTTACTCGTCATAAAATAACCTCTAATAAAGTGTTACCAATCAAGTAGGTACCTATGTATGTCACTATTCGCTAATAATTCACGACATATCACCTCAAATCTGTCTTACCATGACATGCACTCGTACTTTCTTCCTACCATGCATGGTCGCCTCGTGCGGGCTAGTGCAGACGTGCGAATTACGAACTGTCCTTGTATTGTGTCCGCAGCTTTAGTGACCAGCCTTACGCCGCCCGCTGTCACGATACACATTACATACAGCGTGTTTTTTTTTTTGTGGGGTTTCGCCAAATAAACTCAACTCACATCCATAGTTTGTTTTTTGGTAGAATAGACCCTTTTTAGTGTATACAGTGAAAACATCAAAGTTCGTTAAACCATAGGTGACGAGAAAAAAATCGCCAAAGTTTCTTTCGGGATTGGTGGGAGTATTAAAAGCGGAGAAGATTACATGGTGGGTCTAAACTTGTTTCTAAGCAATAATAAGGTGTAGTCGACAGATGGACGCAACGAACCCCTGCTGTAAAACAGGGGTTCGTCGCGTTCTTGCAAAAGTATATCAATTCCCAGAGAATTAGGACCCTGTGAACACAAACAACACTTGGAAATTGAAATCAAACAAATGTAAGTAAACTTTGACGAACTTAAACGTGTTTTCTACTCTTTATTCAGTCACAAAAGGTGACATTCATCAAAAAAAAAAAACAATTTCACTACCACATTAACAGAAAAATAGTTTTGAAAATATTGTAGCTCCAATTCAAACCCCCTGTACACAAACATCGGTCATTCATGTCCGAACATATTTTTTTGCACCTTGTCTTGCGACAATCGCAAAACGCAGACCGCTTGAAAATCCACACTTTATTAACTTATCACAAAAGGATTACAGTAACAAAGGCACACAATGGCCTACAACAGGCCACAATAGCCCAAATGTGCATTACATGCCTACAAATCGTTTTAAATAATATTAATGATACTTCAGAAGTTTATTTTCGCAAAACGTTGTCAAAACCTTGTAGATGAAAAATGATATGTTTAATATTTATTAATATTGTGATTTATTAAACTGGATTGGAATTATACTTTTATAGGAATAGAAGCCGTCAATTTTATTGTAATAAATGGTTCTGTTGTTATATATATTACATTTTCTGTAAATTCTCGCATTAAATAAAATTATTGTGTTCTTTTTTTTTATATTCTTGCTCTGTTACTAGATGAACCAGATGTAAACCTGTTGCTAAAGTTATTTTAAAATAATAATCATTATTATGGCGTTAGGATAAGAAAGCAACAGGAAAATCATTCATGAAAAGTCACAAACATTAAATTCATAATCAAAATGATAATAAAATTCATGCACGTTCTTGACCGTTTTAAAAATCTTCAGCAATGAACTTGACCGGAAAAAGACGCCATATTGTCCAAGAATTATAATTTTTAAAACCACATAATGTCCATTCAACTCCCCTTCGAAGCACGCATGCATAAAACCTTCCATGATTAATATCGTTCGTATATAACCAGCCTTAACTTAAGTTAGGCTAGTGCCGGGAGTGCGGCAGGGGATTTTTTTTTCACGGATTCAAATATTATCAAAAAATTTAAAACGTTAAGACCCCCTGAAAAAACTATTTGACTTTGTTTTACAGTGTTTTATAACACGGTTTTAAACCTTATGCCATTGACCGTCCGCGATGTTTAACATTAGCGCAAACATAATGCCTGCAGCCCTCCCGGAGGGTTAACTTTCAGTATGTATGGTGGCATGGCGTATGAGCTCTATGAAAAGTGGATGGAGTTGAAAGTGTTAATCATTAAAATTAAAAAAATGTTGAGCGAAATTCATTTTTTTTTTTTTATTTGTTTTTACTGCGTAGCTTTTTTTGTATCCTTGTGTCTAAATAATAATAACTTTTAAATTCAGGTAAAAAAAAGAGAAAAAAAAAGTTTATTAATTATTTTATCAGTACAATTATAACATTTTTTGATTGAGTATAAATTACTACACATTATTACGGAACATACGATTTAACATTATGTAAGTTTAAAGCATTTTAGTAGGTAGGTGTAGGTATGACATGGGACCTAAAGATGAAAAATGTGGTGAAATCTGGGTGTAGGTACTACATGTACACAGCTGCCTAACCGTTCGGGGAATACCAGCGTAATGTTATGTTACGACTAAAAAAAAGTTTGAAAAAACTACAGAATCATCACAATGCAAAACCTAAGAATAGAACAAAACAATACACAGATTTTAGGGTTACAGACAGTATTTTCTTAGCCATGTTGGCGACCAGCAACCAACCTTTTTTATATTTATATTTATTACTATTTTATGTTCTCCTAACGTCTGTAAAAATGTCTTAGAAATACATAACAGAAAAACGAAATGTATTTCCATTAAAAAGTATCAAGCCATTCAAAATACTATCTGCAACCCTAAAATTTGTGTTATCTAATATACACAATAAAAGTCATGTTACATTATTAATTGCTACCGAATATACTTCCCCCTCTATTTTAAATTTCAATTGCCACAAACACAAACGCAGCATAATGTTATGATTTTATTTAAAAATATGAATAACACATGAACCGGTGGTGTTGTTGACAACTGATTTGTTATTGTGAAATGTTTAAGCATTCATTATTTTGCTTGAAAAACGAAATACAAGGGTCTGTGATCCCTCTGACAGGGTCCTCTAGGAATGACGGGGACCCCTAGGACCGATGCCAGCCGGGGTCGCGAGAAAGTCTGAAAGGGATACCGTGGCCCCTGGTACTGGCTTTAGTCAGTAAGAGTCTGACACGCCCTCCCGCTCTGCCCAGAACGGGAGAAGTTATTTGACAATTTCCCACACAAAAAATTTAAAAAAGCGGTCTGTGATCCCTTACTGATTACCAGTCAATTTAATCATCTGTCTAGCCTTTTCCCAACTATGGTAGGGTCGGCTGCTAGTGTAACCGGATGGAGCTGAATACCATAGTACCATAGTATTTTTACATGGAGCGACTGCCTATCTGACCTCCTCAACCCAGTTACTGGGTAACACCATACCCATTACTATACTCTATGGGTTTTTCCATCAAGAATTTCTCAGTATCAGCCCGGAATCTGGATTTGTGCCTGGTTGATGGCAATAGGCTCGCCCCCTATTACATGGGGCTTAAACATAACTGATGATATGTGGATATTTATACCTACAGGCAAACCTCTGCCAAACCCGTCGGGGAACGACAGCCGTGATGTTATGTTATGCAAACTGTTTCTGATTGGTTTACCAATATGAAAACAAGCAATCCTATAAGTATACATGGGATTCCACAAAAGATGAACTTAAGAGGGCGTCCAATGATCCACTAGCGCCACTTCTTAAAAAAAAAATATCTCTATGACTGAGACGGAATTATGAATAACAACTAGTAAAGACCGTCGGTAAGTGTATCTAGAATGTTCTAATACCAATTCGATCTAAGGAAAAGCGGCACACATTCCTCTAGATCGTATTATTTGTGTTATTTTGTGGCTTCGTGTCTCAATATGAAACTTTATAAAAGGTATAAGAAAATTGTAGACACAATTACAGAGAGTCCTTACTAGCCGTTATTCATAATTCCTTCTCAGTCACGAGATAATTAATTTAATAACGAATTAATAACGAGTTTTTTTTTTTTTTTGTTATAAGGTGTAATGTAATGTTCTGCTGTAATGCCAATAACCGCATTTTTCTTTCTTTCTTTTTCTTTATAATATTTTTTTAAAGAATTGGCACTAGTGGACCGTTGGGCGCCCTCTTAAACCCTATACTTCGCTGGTTGTTCATTCGGGTCAAAGGACCAGATGTTTCTTCGCATAGTAAAATCAGCACAAAATTGGACTCGACACCGGTAGAAAAATGCCCGTGAAGTTTTCATAGAAATTGTTCCACCAGTGTCACGTCGCGCCTTTAAAAACGGGACAGGAGTAAAATTTAAAAAGTATTAACTCTTAGCAATTATATAAAAAGCAGTTTATGGTAGGAATATGGAGGTTTAAGGATGGTTTTACACATTTCAACATTATATAAGAATAACATGTCTTGCCATTCTAAATCCATACGAAAACTACCTTTTGGAAGGGGCGACTAGAATCAATTATATTTCTTTGTAAAATGTTGACATTCAAAAGCCTTTCAAGTGCCTAATTGAAATAAATGATTTGAATGTAACTTTAACTATGTTTGGGTCAATTTGTTTATATTACAAATTGACAGTGCTAATGGACTTTTGTCCATCAGCATTTCTCGACATCTTTCGGCTGAAATGATGACGATGAATGGACTTTTCTTGATGACCGTACACAAAATGACACGTTATTAGAACAAAAATTTGTTTCTTAGATCCCATCTTGATGAGTCACAGGAAACTACATGAGCAAAACCCCGTAAGATCCACCTAAACCCTCCCTGGCCCCTTAATCTCCTGGTACATTGACTCCAGCAAGGAACTGAATAAATATGACTCCACGAAGGTTCATTTCGCAACAAATCATCGAATTCAAATTTGTTTTTGACCTCTTTGAGTATATCAGTGCATGGTGAGTGATGACTGCATAATGCATGCCACCTTTTATGATACAGCTTTTGCACGTGACTCCTGAGAAAGTAGGTTTGTTTATACATTTCTTCGAATTTAAATGATGAAATTTTGCTGAAGTTTTTTTGAATTGATTTGATTGATCCGTCCACAAAGATTTATTGCTTACATACAAGTAAATTCTTATCTTTGTACTAATATATTTTCTTCTGTACGTCTATCAGTTATTGAAGTCCGATTTTGATTTTTTCCCTGTATGGTTTAGATTCACAATTGAACCCTGCGAAGTGGCGCTGTGATCGAAATCTAAAAGCTAAGATAGATAAGCTCTGACGATTTCTAGCGTGTGACAACATCATTAATATTTTGTTGTGTTTTCTTGTGATTTGTTAAGAAATATCATTGGCTGTGTTCTGGTTATCCTTTTTGCATTTCTGAGAGCATAACTTCGCCTTTCTTGGACTATGGATCTTCGCAATACAGTTTACCTCGGTTACAGTGGATGGATTGGACCTTATCTTGGTGCTCTCTTTGCCAGGGTTCCAACGGAAATCCAACGTTCTATAAACTGGAGTATAGCACATATATCATTTGGGATACAGCCGTTAAATTAGAGTGAAATTGAATCTGTTGGAAGACAGTGGATTACTCCGCGATCGACAAATTGAATTTATTTTTTGAAGTCATCAGATTTGAAAAGGGTCTTATGTCCCTTCACAAAGTTTTACGACGAGCAAAGATATACAGGACTATGAAACACTATTATAGCTTCATAATACATTTTGTTTTATTTGTGTTCATTTCTTGGCCAAGCTTATACAGGCCCGTTATCCATCTCCTTTGACTTTAAAATCTACACAAATCTACACAAAACTTTACAGATACCTGTGCATTATGTACTGAAATTACTTATAAAGTTTATAAGATGACTGCAGATTATTCTCATGTGTTCGCAAGGAGGTTGAATATAAAGTTCCTTGCGAAAGATTATATTATTCCGATGTAAGGGTCAGTTCATACCGAGTCGTGACGCGACGCGACGATACTCTAAGAGGCCGGTTGTTTCGCACTGCGCAGCGCGGCGCCGCGAGATGCATCGCAACGTCGTGAGGCACATCGTGAAGTCGCTGGCAGCGCCACGCCTCGCTGCGCAACGAGACACAGCGCGGTGCAACGAGACACAGCGCGGCGCAACGAGACACAGCGCGGCGCAACGAGATTCAGCGCGGCGCAACGAGACACAGCGGGGCGCTGCGAGACGCCGCGCGTCGCAACGGAAAATGTCTACGTTCGTCGCGATCTCCCGCCCCGCTAGCTAGTCGCCACGGCAGCTTCGGGCTGCGTCTCGCTGCGTCGCGCTGTGTCTCGTTGCGCAGCGAGGCGTCGCGCTGCCAGTGACTTCACGATGCGTCACGCCTACCGCCGAAGCAGCGCTGCGTCGTGATGCGTCGCGCTGCGCCGCGAGGCACCTGGAGGCGCAGCACGTGACGCCGCGGGACATTTTCGAACTATCCCAATTAAATGTGTATCTTTTTGTGTAGTAAATAAAGTTATATTTTGTATCACTATCTTCAAAAGTGCTCGCAGCGTCGCTTCGCGTCACGTCTCGGTGTGAACTGACCCTTAGGCCCTTTGAATTTTATTTTAATTCATAGCTGTCGCGTCACTATTGGTCCCCATACATTATCCATAGGTTCGTTCATTAGGTCGCCCTGCCGCCGCGTCAGACCAGTAGTGCGGCGTTCATCACAGCGACCATACTAGTTTGGGATTCAGAGGCTTCATTATGATCTGTAACCTCATATTATGTCAATAAAGATTATTATTATTCTTCCTTTATTTAATTTATATACATATTATTATTATTATTAATAGTTACTTGAATGTTGACAACTGTAGTAGTAGTAAAAAAAGTAAACTACAAACAGCATTGCTGTGAAGTGGTGCTCGGAATCACGCAGCAGGCAGCACTGGCACGCAGCACTGCCGCGTGCGGCGTTGTTCAAAATCATTCCTTTATGAGCGTGCTTTCCACGGGTGCGAAGTAAGCTAGCCGCGACTACGCGACGTGTTCGACGAGAGTGTACAATTTTGTGAAAACGCGGAGTTTTCACAAAATTGTACACTCTCGTCAATCACTCTCGCTACGCACGTTGAAAAATCGCCTTACGGGTATCAAGCTCGTAAATCGCCAGTGTGCAAATCAACCAATTGCAATTGTTACTAACCCTATGAATTCTGTCTGAAAATAAAAGTATTCTATTCTATTCTATGAGGTCCTAAATATAGCATATCAAACATTAGAAAAAGTTAGCCTTTCGATCCCTATTATTATTTTTACGTGGAACTTAAACATAATGGGTGTACTATAAGTACAGCTCTGCCTAACACATCGGTCAAAGCAGTCGTGATGTTAAGTTGTTAGCCTTTTTAGCTATAGAGTCAACTCTGTTAACAATTTCTGGGTGTGCCATCTCTTTTGTATAAAGAAACATTTAATATACATTCATCAGTGCAAAGACAATAATACTTAATTGATAATCGAAGTTAACAGAACTTACAAGTGTCATCTTAATACTTGACTCCAACAATGTATAATTTTCATAATTGAATTCTCCCATCTCGCGATTTATACACCATCTAGATATATTTTTGGAATAAGAGATCGTTACATATTGATAGGAAAATCTAGATTCCAACACACGGTTAATTTTAATTATCCGTGAAAATTCATGGAAGAAGCAAATTTTCAGCAACGTCTTCCGATTATGGAGCATTAGGACAAAATGATATTAACTTATTTTTTTTTTAATTATTGTTCTATGGGCACCCACTCGTCGGCTCGTGGATGGGTGACATCCATTGCATACTGAGACACCTCCGTGTTCCGGAACGCACGTTAAGTTGTTGGTCCCGGCTTTCATTCATAGATCTGTGTCAGTCGTTACGGGTTGTCTGAAGCCCGAAAGTCGTGCAACCAGTCATACCATGGTTTACCCAGTAACTGGGTTTTGGAGGTCATATAGGCAGTCGCTTTATATAAAATACCGGCATTCAGCTGCATCCGGTTACACTGAAAGCCAACCTCAACATAGTTGTTAAAACCTGGGCAGATTATCTGAAAAGTGTTTCTTAACATCACGCTGTATTGCTTTATTTTTCGTTGTGTTTTCCAAACGCTGCCCATATTCAGATCACCCTATAAAAGGAAAACAGCGTGTATATGTATATAAACATAAATAATTCAATTATTACAATGAGATCGTTATTCGAACGAACAGTTTTTAATAATGCGTATTTTTTCACCCAAATTTTGTCGTCCAGACACACACGGGAAACATTTACAATAACAGCATAACCTACACGTCTCGTACCCAAATTATTATTAGGGCTGCAGAATAACAGTTTTGTTTTTATTAAAAGGTTTAAAACAATGGGTGAGGATGAGGAGGCATCGTCATTGAAGCAAGCCTAACGTTGTCGGGTTGGCTAGAAAATGCAACAAATGGAAGCTATTAGAGAGATCTTTCTCCAGCAGTTAGTAATATACATATATCCATATACTTCATGGAATGAAAGTAGATATAAAAAGACTGGATACAGCTCCCTTTTTTTTTTTGATGGGGGAAATTATCAAATAACTTCTCCCGCTCTGGGCGGAGCGGGAGGGCGTGTCAGGCTTTTACTGACTAAAACCCACCCGTGTTCCTTCCTTTGTCTGTGTGCCGGGGCCGCGATATCCCTTTCGGACAAACCCGCAACCCCAGCAGGCATTGGTCTTTCGACCCCGTCAGTTGGTGCTGACATCTCTTTGAGGCGCGCGTGGAACACAACGCGCCGTCGACCCGGGCCTGGTCCTAATCGGACGGCGAGCCCATTGCTCCCCGTCCGCAAGCCCGTGCCTACGGTGGCCGGAAGTCGGCTCGCGACTCCCGACGCCCGGAAAGTCTCCTGCGGCGACTAGGGGCGCGAGGGCGCGAATCTTGCCACTCCCTCGTGCGCTCCGCCTCCTCCTTCGCGAGCATTACTGCTTTGCAGAAGGAAGTGACGGCCTCCCATGCACTCTCGCTCCGGACCATGGCCTGAACCAGGGCCGGACGCGAGAGATCGCCTTCGTGAGGACACGGCGGTGCTCCGCCCAAGCCGGGTATAACCTCCACCGTATGCTCCACCGTGTCCTCCGGGCGATCCTCACAGTGGTGACACCAGGGCGTTTCCTCCTGCCTTATGCGGAACAGGAACCTCCCGAAACAGCCATGTCCGGTGAGGACCTCCGTCAGGCGGAAGGTGAGGCCGCCGTGGCGCTTCTCTAGCCACTCCCCAAAGAGGGGACTTATCGCCACAATTGTGGCGTGTCCATGGGTACAGCTCCCTAACAGATGTATTAGTATAATCAGCCTATAATCTTCCCGCAGCAGACTCAGTCCTCCTCTCTGTGAGATTGGGCTGTAATCTACCACGCGGACCCAGTGCGTGTTGGTAGATGTCACATGTCTTCGAATTTTTGGTTCTAGGACATTCCGGTTTCTCCACTATGTTTTCCTTCACCATTTTGAGAGCAGTAGTGATGAAATAATTTACACAAAGTAAAGGACCAACCTGGGCTCGAACTTTTGAACTAAAACTCGTAAGTCACGGCCGTTACCACTGGGCCACTTTTGCTCTACAAATGTATTAAAAGCCGGAAAAATTATACACTCTCATCCCCAACCCTCGAACGTTCACGTCTATCTAGCCAAGACTAGATTTTAATGCATGTTTTTCAGGGAGACTTAGATTTGTGAGCAGTTTCTTATTTAATCAAACATTACATTACATTTTCAGCAACATCTGCCATCCTTAACACTAAAAAAAACACTAAATAAATGAAACCATTCAGCGCCTACATAAAATATCAATGCTGTCAACAACCTGAAAAATATATTCAGTAGCGTCACTGACTAGGAGATCATAAAGCTTAGGTGGTCAGTTCATGAACGATTCAATATTTTAGTGGGATAATACTTTTAATGGAGTGATTTCTTTTAAAGATTTTCCAATTTACCTCGAGCTTTTACTAGTTCAGTGGGATACATTGTGTTTACGTAATTTTTTTCCCTTATCTCGGCGTGAGCTATACGATTATAGCTCATTTCATTATTGAGCTGAAAATATATAAATAAAGCAGCCAGGATCAGGGGCTGGACTGACAGCGCGGCTTTGAGTATTGCTACACTGGAGGACGTCAAAACCAGCGCTGGGACTGTCTTGGATAGAGTCGCAGTATTATGTTGAGCGATGGCCGGTTTGCGTGGATGTGATGCATATCCCCCAATTTGTTCTTTTCGTGAATTTCCTTCTTTGCGTCATGTTTACAGCAAATAAAGGTATTTTCTTTTTCTTACTTCTTCTTTATAATTTCATAAGGTCTCATCAGTTTTAGTGTATATAATTTTTTTGCTTCTATATTTGAATTGTAGCCACCTATACTGAAAGCAGACTGTCTCCTTTCCTTGCTTCTATTAGGTTTCATATTATATGACGACAGGGAGAACATACGAAAAACATTGTTTTCAAAATATGACATTAATTCCTCTACCAGACATAGTCTTTACGGCAATTTTCCCTTTGACCATTATTAAAAGGCCTAATGACTCAAATCCCAAATTCTCCTGATAAACAAACAAAATATAATAATGCAAAGTCATTCAGACAGACCTTCGCCGCTGCAAACCTGAAAACGTATATATTTGTATCGCTAACTGTAACTGAAGCCGAGTCGTTGACCAACACCCGAAGCATACGCGATCTTACGGACTTTAGTACTAGCTAAATTACAGCATTGAATGAAATACTTAGACAGGAAAACAAAGACGGAATAAAATAATGACATAAATATAAATGGAGAGCAGTGGTGGCCTAGTGGTAGCAACTGCGTCTTACGAGTCGTGGGTTCGAACCAAGACAGGGGCTTTACTTTGTGTATGTTATTTCATCGTCACTGCCCTCAAAACGACGAAGGAAAACATCGTCAAGAAACTGGCATGTCCTAGAACTAAAAGCTCGAAGACATAATATTGGGTCCCCCCCACCTATGAAATTAGCGTTTTTTTCTCACAAATAGAGAACCTCGACACTTCTATGATTTAAAATATTCATCTATTGCTTGGTATTATATCGAATCTTATTACTTATATAGTTTTACAAACATAAAAAATACCTTAAAAATGACTCCTCATTTTGTTAGCAGAAATTACCACTATTTGTTATAATTTAGCCAAAACTTATTTTTGTCGCTTAATCTAAGTGGAATAATCGTTAACTTAGTTTTTAAACATGAGTGCATAAAATTTTTAAAACATTTGTGTTCATGGTTGATATATAAATTAAGAAAATGTTAATATGAAAAATGCATTTTCTTTAAAATTCTCCATACAAAATGCTGATTTCATAAGTGGGGACCTATTATATGTGACATCTACCAGCCTGCACTGGGCCCGCGTGGTGGATTACGGCCCACTCCCTCTCACTGAGAGGAGGCCTGAGTCCCAGCAGTGGGAAAGTTACAGGCTGATTATGAAATACAAATAAACCATAAGAGTAAAAAAAAAAAATTGTTTTGCAAAAAAGGCAGAGCTCAGCATATGTCAGATGGCAAAACTACATTACTTACTTCTTACAATTTTTTTCACGTTAATTTGTTAAAACCAATGTTAGAACAGCTTTTGTTTTTCAATAAACAAGGGAAGACCGATGTGGAGTACCTTCGGAGACAGGAGCCAGCAGTGGACTGTGGAAGGCTACGCCAATAAATGATGGAAATGCTGTTTTTTCGGAGATTCTTTTCTTTTTCTCGTAAGAGTCTTTAAAAGGGAACAGGTATATTATCTCATCAGGTGAATTGTCAGCAGTACTGTCAGATATAAACAGAAAAAACAATCCAAATTAAATCAATCAGCTTTTATGAGCATTGAGAACTAAACAACCCGTAGATTAACTTACTTGTAAAATCTATTTTGGCTGTCTTGCTCGACTCAAAAACTTGCCAGCAGAACTCAAAGGGAACAAATTCTGATCTTTGAATTATGCTCAAAAAAGTGCCACTTACATTAGCACCGCATTAGTAAAATGCACAAAAACACAGTCTAGAAACATCCTAATTAAAAACCTAAGACATAAGTAACCAGGGTATTATAGGCATGGAGAGCTTTTTCTTCCACTTCTGATAATTATGAGTAATTATCGCAAGTATGTCGTTACTCGTATGAAATATGGAGACCCCCCGCTGCCCACCAGGAATGGTTCCGGATTGTATAACCAGTTTTTGTGGGCTATTTTTAGATGTAAACTCCGTGACGTTCCTGCGTGTCTGGTACCAGTTCGAGGAAAGCATATTTTTGTTAGCTCTTTGTCAAGGCCGTCTTAACCATATTCGGCGCCGGGGTGCGAACATCAGCCTGTACCCCCTTGCCAACGAAACAAAATAATGAATTAAGTAATTCTCTACAATAAAATGAGGTTCACATCAAACTATATAATTCCAGTATAAGCTGACCTCGCATTGTAAGAAAATCCTATACAATGCAAGCTCAGCTTATACTATGTGTGTAGCTACATTTTCAAACATCAAATGATTTTTTTCTGGCTTGGCAACGTTAAATTAATTTCCACAAAACAAAAAAAAATTACACAAACTGCACAAAATTAACATTTGACAACATGAATTAAATAACTCTAACCGAACTATAACATTGATACTATAACTTTACTTACTATAACTTTTTTCAATACAAAATAAGTAGGTACTTATGGCAAATGTTACTCACGGTCACTTACTACGGCTATCGCAAATTTAATGGTAATTGTAACACCAGTAGCGGACTAACTCTTGACCATGGCAATTCTATCGATTATCCACCTGCCACATCAATCCCTTCTCCACCCAATAATGATTTTTCAATATCTCAAGAGGCAGTATGCAATAAACTTTCCAGACTTGACCTGTCAAAGGGTGCAGGACCTGATAATATACCCCCAATATTTTGGTCACGATGTGCTCGTTATGTGTCCTCTCCAGTAGCAGATATATATAATACTTCACTAATATCAGGTGTCTTCCCGAATACTTGGAAACGGGCACGAATACTGCCTATTCACAAGAACGATAAGCGCGAGGTGATATCTAACTATCGACCAATTTCGATTCTTTGTACGCTGTCTAAGGTCTTTGAATTGCTAGTGTACCCGATATTTTATAACCAGGTTAAAAGTTACCTAACCTTAAGTCAGCATGGTTTCATGGTTAAAAAGTCTACGAACACAAATCTTGTCACTTATATCACTGAGTTAACATCCGCAGTTGATGAGGGTCTACAAGTAGATGCAATATACACTGATTTTTCAAAGGCCTTCAGGGTAAATCATGAACTATTGTTGATTAAACTTCAGTCCCTAGGTATCACTGGTGCCATATTGGATTGGTGTAGGTCATACTTTAATAATAGGCCGTCTTTAGTTGTCATAGAGGGTGATGAGTCTGATCCTTATTTTGCAACCTCAGGTGTACCACAGGGGTCCAATTTGGGGCCACTGTTTTTCATTGTGTTTATGAATGATATTACAAGCGTACTTAAATATACTACGCCATACCTATTTGCGGATGATCTGAAGTTGACACGCATAATTCTGACTGAATTTGATATTCAGTTGCTACAAACGGACTTGGATAACTTGACTCAGTGGTGTACGAAGAATAAAATGTATCTAAACTGTACCAAATGTCACCACATCAAATTTACCAGAAAGCGGAATAAAATTCAATCTAGCTACAATATTCAGGGAAACACATTAGATGAAGTGACAGTTATCCGAGATTTGGGAGTGTATTTGGATGGTAATTTGAGATTTATAGAACACATTGACAAAATACTTAATTCAGCTTATCGGGCTCTTGGATTTATACTGCGATCTTCTAAAGAATTCAAAAAACCATCCACTTCAATTTTGTTATACAATAGCTATGTGAGAAGTCAGTTGGAATACTGCAGCACGGTTTGGAATCCAACATACCAGGTACACACAAGTCGAATAGAAAGAGTCCAGAAGAAACTTGTTCGTCACTTAGCTTTTCGGTTTAGAGTTAGGAATCTGAGATCATATGCAGACAAGCTGAATTATTTTAAAATCATTCCTCTCAGGTCTCGCCGTACAGTCTCTGATTTAACATTCCTGTTCAACTTGCTTAATAATAGTATTGACTGTCCAGATCTTCTTAGCAGAATAAATCTTAATGTCCCGGCCAGAATGCCGCGTTAATCCCGCCCATTACTCAAGGCCCCACGATACCGAACAAATTTGGGTAAACATTCACCGGTTTCCAGGATGACCCAGCAGTACAATGCTTTATCATGTTCATTAGAAGACATAGACATCTTTTCTAATAGTCTGGGTAAATATAAGTCACTAATCCGTACGCAATTAAATGATAATTATGTAAGTGTTGAACTGCCTGCCTAGTATAATGCATTGTTCGCTATTTTTCTAATATGTGTTCGTTGCTTTTTAATCTTTATATTTATTCAATTTAAATTCAGATGACCAAATTTAATAATGTACTAGTATAATACTAAATAATTTTAACTTTCAGGGCTACTTACATTTTTAATATACTTTTTGCTTGTTTTTATTGCATGATGTGGTCTCCTATAATTGAGGGAGCACATATATTGTTGTTCTTGTCTCTATAGTCCGAGAAATGTCCATGTAAGGTGTATTCTTTGTTGGAGATCCTAATAAAATAAAATAAAATAAAATAAAGCCTAGCGGGGGCCCAGGGCGGCAAACTAAATGGGAGCCTCCCGCCCAGGTATGCAGAACATTTTGAAAAAAAATAATTAAATATAAGAGCGAGTGGAGCGAGCTCTACATTTTTGCACACTACTTCAAAAAGATTAGGTTTTCTTTTGACCATTTATACATAAATAGGAATTACTTTGCAGACTTTCATAGAAAAGTCTGAGTAAAAGAGAATGCAGCATAATGTTAGCACTCTACATTTATATTTAGCATACGTAGGGGGCGCCCAACAAAAACTGCCTTTAACTTACTGCAACTTAGTGCCTTTAACATATTTTGGCTTTGTTTGAGATTTGATTAAAATCATTAGCATTACATTTTTGTTACACGTATATGATTTTCGACGCTCTGCTTAGCGCCGAGAGTTGAATATCCAACAGTGTGTTTTCTTGACGCGCTGGAATACGCACTGGATTTTCTCTGTTGGATTCTCAATGCTCAGCTCAATACCGAGAGTTGAAAATCCAGTATACAAAAAAAAACGCCGCAATAAAAATACGTCTGTGTGAACCTAGGTTTATAGCCACAAGCTCTCTTTGAATGTGCCGCGTGTGTTTGTTGTAATATAAATTTAATTGTTGTCGTAATACGAGCAAAATTGGCTTGCACAACGCAAGTCGCAAGGCGAATGTGCCGAAAGCTGCATGAGGCGTATTTTTTGTAAACAATATTGATGTCTATATTTTTATAGGTACCTATAAGGAATATTTGTTAAGTATTTTTTTTTATTGTGATTACGGTACGCATGTGTAGGTAATAAGGCGACTTGCGCCCCCTAAGACCCTGCGCTCGGGTGCTACGCACTCCTTGCACCCCCGGGTAGAGACGGCCCTGCTCGTTGTACATCAAAGGCAAAGCTAATAAAAAAAAAACTTTATCGAACCTATTCGAGATAATCATAAAGATAAAATAAATATCATAGTCACCCATAGATATCCGATATCCGTGTAGTCACCGCTGGTTGTATATCAAACCCTACATGGTAAGCTAACCAGACAAACGAAATCAGTTTAAGACGAAACAAAATTGCCAAAACATACACCAATTTATTTGCACTAGATGGTGATAATATCAAAGATTATTAACAACCGGAAACGATTCTCGATAGGTCACCTAGGATCGCTTTAGATAGAGACAACACACACAAATCATTCAAATACTCACACAAATATATTTACACAAAGCAAAGGCAAGTGACCAGCCATCCAGAGACAAGAACATAAAACCACAGAACGATACCGCAATCGTCAAAATCTGTTTAATGTTTACCCCTTTATGTTTTCCTCATGGCTCCATAAAATTACAACTTCTAGGTTTTCACCCACCATTATTTAGCACCATAAACAATTGGAAATTCCTGTCCTCTACATCCGCTATAGACTGGTTTGACTAAATTGTGAAAAATAAATCTCATGTCCGCATTCCAGAAAAATGCAGAATAACGAAAGTAAAAGGCTTTTTAATTGGCTTGCGACTTTAAATTGGACTTGAATACGGCTTAGTGTCCTTGGAGTTTGTTTTCGTTTTTAATCGGATATAAATTCAAGCAGATATGAATCGACTAACCTAATGATTATCCCTAAACAACCAAATAATTACGCAAATGAAGGTGAAAACAAAAAAGGGGAAATCTTCAGCACAACCACAGAAACGGGATTTTCTACGGGTTTTGTCGACGGAAGAATAGATTAAATGACAGATTGTGTAATTTTGTCTATTCTTCCGTCGATAAAACCCGTTTCTATTGTGGTCATGCTACGCGTGCAGGAGAGGTCGTCGGACCACGGAAAGCAGCAAATTCGACTAATAAAATTAAGTAAATGGGGCTTTAGGACTTAATTAGATTAACGAACAAATCTAAATCTAAATTAATATTATTAACAGAAAATATTAGATTTTTTATATGTTTGTTTGTTTGTAATGAATAAACTCAATAAATACTGGAAAGATTTTGAAAATTCTTTCACCAGTAGAATGCTATAATATCACTGAGTAACATAGACTATAATTTATACAGATATCAAAATTAAAGAAAAAAAACTCATTCCCTTTCAATGCAATTGCATTTCCACGCTTTTCCTTACGAATCTTGACTAAAGAGAATAATATAAATGAAGCCATACTCAAAAATTTCCCCTCATTCGTGAAATAAGGACAATATGTCAGGGACAGCGGTAATACCAACTTCCGGTTCAAGGTAACAAAGGAATGTAAAAACCTTAATTTTCATTCCAAAGAAATGCAAAGTAGTGTTGTTAATGTTGAAAAGACGTTGAAAAATTTATAGTAATGCACTGTTTATGATGTAACTTTCAGAACAGAGCAATTAACAAGGAAAAAGTCAACTTTTTGGAGATAATTGGAGAAAAAGTATCGAATGCCTCCTAATAATAATCAGCCTACTTATAATGGTCCCAATTCTGGGACTCAGGCCTTCTCTCTGTGCGAAGGAGTGGGCCGTAATCCACTACGGTACCACTGGACAACCACCACTGGCCTACCACCACTGGGCTGCCACCACTGGGCTGCCACCACCGGGCTGTCACCACTGGGCTACCACCACTGGGCTGCCCACCACTGGGCTGCCAGCACTGGGCTGCCACCACTGGGCTGCCAGCCACCACTGGGCTGCCACCACTGGGCTGCCACCACTGGACTGCCAGCCACCACTGGACTGCCAGCCACCACTGGGCTGCCAGCCACCACTGGGCTGCCAGCCACCACTGGACTGCCAGCCACCACTGGGCTGCCAGCCACCACTGGGCTGCCACCACTGGGCTGCCACCACTGGGCTGCCACCACTGGACTGCCAGCCACCACTGAGCTGCCACCAATGGGCTGCCAGCCACCACTGGGCTGCCAGCCACCACTGGGCTGCCAGCCACCACTGGGCTGCCACCACTGGGCTGCCACCACTGGGCTGCCACCACTGGGCTGCCAGCCACCACTGGGCTGCCACCACTGGGACATCACTAATCATCATGAAAGATTTCTCGAATGCCTCCTAAAGGTATAGAAATCTGACAAGACCTGACAACCTCAACGATGACACGTTTTTCTTTTTCAGTTTTCCATTTAGCGACCGATATTTGAAAATTGGAATTAGAAACAAAAGAAAAATAAACGATAACACTTTTATTCAGATTTCGCTTTGCATCAAATTTTTGAATAGTGAACAGGTCAAAGACTCCTTGTTTTGATGACAGCTCGCCGCAATTAAATCGGGACAGTGATTAACATGAAATCACTCACAATGCAACAATGCGTTGACGGGTCATTATCAAATACTTATTTTAAGGTTCTCTCATGATTCTAAGAATCTCGTAAAAGAATGCATTAATAAAAATGTATTAATTATGAGCGTGCATTCTAAAAGTTGGCAACGTCGCAAATAGCTGTCAAATATTTATGTTTTTATTAATTTGTTAATATTACTGTATGGAAATTTGAAATATCGTTTTACAGTGCTACCTAAAATATTAATAATGAATTGCAATTATAACATTGAATTTGATTTTGTAAGCGTTTTAGGCGTAAAAAAGGCATTTGGAAAGTTTCCAAATACTTTTTTTACATCTTAAACTAAATATTCAGTATTACGATATTATTGATTGCATTTCATAGTCAATATTTTAGTTCAATACAGAGTGGTATTTCATATTTCCATACAGTAATATTGCCAAATTAATCAAAACAGCGAAATATTTGACAGCTATTTGCGACGTTGGCCATTTTCAGAATGCACGCTTTTAATATTAGAACACACACACTTTGACACATTGACTTACTGGCGAAAGAAAAATATACTGGACTTTGATCAAAGTAGCGATAAGTTTCGTCCTTGTGATTAATAATCACATAACAAAATGCACCTAAGTGTATGGTATTATTGAATCACTAAGTACCTCACCTGCAGTCCGGTCAGTTGGACAATTTCTAGTTGAAATAAGGATCAAATTAGCAAAACACATATTCGTTTGTATGAAACTGATAGGTGTCAAGAACGTATTCCCTCGACGGCCGGATTGTAGTAGCACCCCGTCCACAGTAGATCAACAAAACTCTAAATGATAGATAGCAAAGATAATAATGATAATCTTGCTTCATGCAATTAGAAGTTACCTTTTCGTTTCCTTAATTTATAAAGTTGCTGTGAGTGCATTACTACGTCTTTTTACACGTGTTTAGTAACGTGATTTTCTTACCAGTTAGTTAGTAATTCAGAAAAGGAATTTTCCCTTTATCAACATTTCTAAGGACCTGAAAATAGAAAGTTGGGGTTAACGCTTTCTATAAAATATTTAAATGTCACGAGTTCAAACATGTTTTCAAAACCACGTGGCTAATAATGAGAAATAAGGTGAAGAAATCAAACCTCGTTTATTTTGGAAGTTGGTGAACCGCGGATTGCTTCATCACTTACACGTGCCTAAAGTCGTCAAATTTTCCTCATTCAAAAAATGTGACCAGTAAAGTCCTCGTTGTCAATATTTTCACTTTTTTATTTTGTGTGTATTTTTAACCGAATTCCAAAGGTTACCTGTACAAGATCGCTTTAAGCGATAAGACCGCCCATTGTGTCACCCTATGTAAAATTTCTAAATTTATTTCTGTAATTTGTATGGTGTACATAATAAAGAATATTCTATCTATCTATCTATCTATGGGTGACCATCTTTACATACCGAGATTCCTCCGTGCCTGGGAAAGCACGTTAAACTGTTAGTCCCGGCTGTCATTCGTTAATTTTTGACAGTCGTTACGGGTCGTCAGAAGCCCGAAAGTCTGACAACCAGTCTTACCAAGGGGTATCAAATTACCCAGTTACGGGGTTGTGGAGGTCAGATAGGCAGTCGCTCCATGTAAAATACTGATATTCAGCTGAATCCGGTTAAACTGGAAGGCGACCCCAATAAAGTTGGGAAAAGGCTGGGCAGATTGATTGATATCGACTGGGCCATTAACACATATAGTACTTTTAATTCCGGTAGTAAGTTCCCGTGGGATATTTTCCGACATCCTCGCCGGCGAACCTAGCGGGCAAAAGCTAGTCTCATCTAAATTATTATCCCTAGAAAAAACGTTAAAGGCACAAGTCTGGTCAAGGTCTGCACAAGCAGACCAGCGCGACTTGTCGCACGACGCGACACCAACAATACAATTTCTAAGAAAACTTCACAGTATAACAATAATCGGTGTCGCGTCGCGCGACAAGTCGCGCTGGTCTGCACAAGCCTTTATACAATACAATACACACAGTACATTGTTTTAATTTTAAATGCGTTTCATACATTCAAATATATTCAGATCGATTTGTATCAAACATGGCGCATGCAACGTGACAGTTCGATGAACTCACCAATCAGTTTTGATTACTTGCTTCAATGATGACAGATAAATCAGAATGTTTATTAACTAGTGCTCGATTCCTATGTCTTACCGACCGTTAACGATTACTGGTAACCTTTCGTCATCTTTGCTTGTCATGTCTTCATAATTTTTCATGCGCTGGATGCATGTTTCAGGGAGAAAAGCATTTATAAAAAAAAACACATAAACCTACATGGGCACTTATGAAACGCCAGAAGCTAGGTGCAAGGTTCCAATTGGTCACTTCCTATGGAGAAGAGCCGGCGAGAAACTCCACGGTTACTCATTTAAAAATAATTGGCTTTTACAATATTTTCAATTAACAGGTATAGGAGGACAGTGGAGGTCTTTCAACAAGTACCAGGTACTTAAAAAAATAGAAGATGGTCAACAAATCTACAGTTCACTAAGCCTACAGCGTTCTCACATTCACAAAATAGAAAAGAATCTATAAAAAAGATAAATACATTAATAAAAATAAAAACCAATTTTAAACGAAATATATATTATAATTCAGCATGTCCCAAATTAGAGAAAAAGGTAAACCAAACAGACTCTTTCTTTGGTTTACCTTTTTAGGAATTACAATCACCAATAGGTGATAAAAAATTACATTAAAATCACATGATTTTATTTTTGGGCTCAACCCCACATCATTTTGACCATGTGTTTCCCTGACTACATAAGTTCAACTGTAAGTCATACCAAAATACTTATTTATATTATAAAAATCCGCCTTTTGCACTTCTTTTGAATGAAAAAAAAGGTTTTTTACATTAACATAATGCTACCTTGAACCGCCAGTTGAGTTTACCGCTGTCCCTGACATATTGTACTTTTAAACACATTTCACACATGCACGGGAAATTTCATATTCTACCTGCATATATTATTTTTTCAAGAATTAACATTATGGGTTCATTGATGTATTCTTGGTTGTTTTCTTGGATACAGATTTTTTATGAGACAACTGACAACTGCTTCCGTTTTCAGTAGAATATTATTATTTGACTGCTGTTTTTTTTTATTGTTACTTGCAGTGGCAGTTTTGTCTCGTTACGTAGAAGATCTAATGTGGAGCAGGGCAACGGAAGGAACACGGGTGGGTTTTAGTCAGTAAAAGTCTGACACACCCTCTCGCTCTGCCCAGAGCGGGAGAAGTCATTTGATGATTTCCCATCCTGAAAAAAAATAAAAATAATGTGGAGCAGCGCCTTAAGTATTTTCATATTAAATTCGTAAAGAAAAAGGTTTCACAATACTGTTCACGTTTTATATATTTATAATTAATATGTCCTAGTTGTAATACCTAGTATAACTAGATGTTGACTCATAACACATAACATAAGAATCACGCCTGTGATCCCGAAAGGTTCGGCAGAGGTGTACCGCATAATATTATTATTAATTAGCGTATACTCGTAGACTCAATACTTAGCTTAGAATCACATTATCATATTTTTTATTGTTTAAATATGATTGACGTGTAAACTCATTTATATTTAGAGGGCCAGTCTTTTGCCAATGACAGGGCACAAATTCCGGACATTATTATGGATAACCGAATAACATTCCGACCTGAAAATCTAATCCAGAACCACACTCAGCAGTCCCGCTAGCAACTAACGAGGCAATCGATTATGGCATGATGATGGTAGATGATGATCTACCCAGCCTTTTCCCAACTACGTTGGGGTCGGCTTCCAGTCTAACCGGATGCAGCTGAATACCAGTATTTACATCGAGCGACTCCCTATCTGACCTCCACAACCCAGTTACTGTATAATACGATACGCCTTGGTAAAACTGATTGTCAGACTTTCGGGCTTCTGACGACCCGTAACAACTGTCAAAGATCCACGAATGACAGCTGGGACCAACGGCTTAACGTTCTTTCTGAGGCACGGTCTTAGTATGTTAGATGGTCTTGGTGCGGTGTGGTGGTGGGTACCGAGCTTAGTATTATGAAATTTAAATAAGGTTTTGAATGTCTGATCAAATTTAATTTCTACAAAATAGTTTCTTCTTTCAGTTTTCAATCGCTATCTTGTACCCACAACACCTTAAGAAAATCTACGAGGTTGGCGATCAATATGAATGAAAATCAGTTAACACCAGAGAACCATCATGCCTTATTCAGTTGTTATTTGGCAGAGATAAAGGACGTTGACCCGTCGCGAGCGCAATGTGGCGCCTGCAAAACAAACGCACCAGAATACGTCTGCATAAATAGGATGCTCTGGAAAACAAACCATCTATATTTACTTTATTTTGCGATTCTGATTATAGACTTTCTACTTTTTGGAACGAAGTTCTTTAACGTGGCTTGCGGTAGAAGTAAACTGGCAGAAATTGTCACGTAACGAAAAAGCGTTATGCCCAAAAAAATCAGATTCAAGTGTCAAAATCAGATTCAAGTGTCAAAATGTGATTCAAGTGTCAAAAGTTTTTGTTTTTATTATAGAGCCAATACAGACCTTATCTAGATGGCGTTGTATAAAAAAACAAAGCTTTTCGACTCTTGAAGCTAAAATACAATAGACGCAGATATATTTAGTAACCTATTCCGCTTAACTATTCCTAAAGAGTCATAAAAAACCCTGTGAGAAAACGAAACGTGTTTCACCTCTCAACTAGGCATCCTCAGGATGACGATTGACTTGTCGCGAACCCGAACGCTCAGCGTGGCAACATGCCGTGTTTAGGTTCGAGCTCTTTAAGAATAAACGGAATAGGTTACTTAATATATCTACGTCTGTTGTATTTTATAATGGATTTCCGCAAGGTCAGGCCTGAATCAATTAACTCTCTTGAAGCTTGAGACCATACTAGATGGCGCTGTATTAAAACACATAATACATAGCGAAAGGAACTTCATTCCAACCGGTCGCACGACTCCAATTTTTTTGCAGTGTACCATACTCTCTCTCGCTTTCCTGCAATCTGTGGGAGTGACTTCGTGAAAAGGGACGGAAGTGTGTAACAGGAAGCCGGGGAAGCGCGCGCTATTTTATTTGACCAACGAGCGTGCGCGGTGCTAGAGTTGGCCGTCAGATGGCACCAACCCATTTTCTGAGAGGTTGGTACTGTCAGCCAAGATGTCAGATTTTACACATCATAATACGCGAATACTGTAAGGCTCGCTTGTTTTTTTCAATTGTTTTAAAAGGACCCTTCATTTGAATTCGGCGTGGATTATGTTATGTGACGTTGTGGAAAACGGGATAGTCAGGATGAAATAAAGCAGTCATTTTATAGACTGCTTTCAGAGAGGGTATCAGGGGTCATCAAGAAAGGTGATTAACTGATGACTAGGTAATGACAGTATTTGCCAAACTAAAGCTTCTAAACTCCTCACATTGTTTAGCTTCCGTTCTAATCTATTCCTGGAGTACTGAAAAGCTGCCAGTGGCGCCTAAGATTCTCCCAGAATTTAGCAATAAACCTAGATATTTTATAAAATACTGTGTCTCAGCATTCTAAATGGCTTTAACGTTACTATATCACAGATATTAAGCTTCCTGTTTGACTCCTATATTCTCCACGTGTTTTCAGGAGGCGTGCGTTAGGTTATACAGGGTGGCAGGGACATTGACGCGAAAACTGATATCAGCTGTTCCATACATTTTGACCGCGTAGATATTGCACTTTTCTATGGAACAGCTGTTTTCTTCTGGTTTAGAATCATGTACTGAATCCATGGTTTCAGTTTTCGCGTCGATATCCCTGCCACCCTGTATATTATTCTGTCTATGATATACGTTGGAGGAGATTCAAAGCACATTTATTTGGGGTATTTGGCATTATATCTAACACTAGCTTCTGTCTGCGTCTTCGTCCACGAGCCTATAACCTTCATCGAGAATTGGGCTATCCAATGCCCAATTCTCGAGGAGAGAGATAAACACGCGCCATTGCCCCATCGGCCTTTAGCAGTCACGTAAGCCTCGGTCAATGCCCTACATTCAAAAAAGAGAACTACTATGCAAAACTATTGCTCACACCTCACAACCTTTCCACTACATAAGTCACTTCATAGCGTTATTTTCCCTTCAAAACACGGCATCATCACATTGTGTTCCACGTGACTGAGGATTTCATCTGAAAACCATTACTGCAGCTTCAGTAAGGCAAAGTTCACACTGAGTCGTGACAAACGATCAGCCTCATCAATCATCATCATCCACAGCCTGAATTTACCACCCACTGGCGGGCATAGGCCTCTCTTTTCTTGTGTCAATCCCCACGCTCCTGCGCTAGCCTCATTCAGGTTCTACCCACGATGGTAACAATTTCGTCCGCCCAACTCGCCGCCAGACGAGCTATACTTCGTCTTCCAGTCCTGGGATACCACTCACCTACTCCACTTGTCATCACTGTGCCTTGCCAGGTGTCCTACCCAATTTCATTCGAGTTCTAGAATTGATTAATTAATTTGAGTTCGTTTTCCGATATCGAAAATCGTATGTACGTCTTCGGATCTCGACGTTTGGAACTCGGTCAATAAGCCTTGTACCAAGCATGGAACGCTCCATGGCTCTCTGTGCAACTATCACCATGTACCACCTGATTTGCAATGCAGCATTGGTGGTTAGACGACTGTCGTTTCTGGCATTATTCCGACGATCAAATTATCGTGGACTGTTTTCGATTACCTCGTTGCCAGTTGCCAGTTGTTACGGGTCGTCAGAAGCCCGAAAGTCTGATAACCAGTCTTACCAAGGGGTCTCGTGTTACCCAGTAATCAGGCTGTGGTCACATAGGCAGTCGCTCCATGTCATCGTCATCATTCAGCCAAAAGACGTCCACTGCTGGACATAGGCCTCTCCCAAGCACCGCTGGTTCGCCGGATTCCTGCGGCCTTCACAAGGTCATCGGTCCACCTTGTTGGAGGCCTTCCAACGCTACGTCTTCCGGTACGCGGTGGACACTCCAGAACCTTTCGGCTCCATCGGCCATCTGTTCTGCGAGCAATGTGCCCTGCCCATTGCCACTTAAGTTTGGCAATTCTTCTGGCTATGTCGGTTACCTTGGTTCTCCTACGGATCACTTCATTTCTGATTCGATCACGTAGGATAACTCCAAGCATAGCATAGGCACTCCATGTAAAATATTGGTATTCAGCTGGATCCGGTTAGACTGGAAGCCGACCCCAACATAGTTGAGAAAAGGCTAGACAGATGATGATGATATTAAATGAAATTGTTTATTCTGAAAATAAAATATTGGAATCACTTTTACACGTCATCTTAAAATAAACTAGATGAGTTCGGCGTTTCCTATCTGACTAATCTGCGAAGAAAGGTCGAAAAAAACTCAGAGGTCACCGTCTCTTTTAAAGTCCAGACATAATCTTGTCAAGACCCTGTAGATTGGTGTCTGAAATGGTCTTTTGAGGAAAGAACCACACAGATTGAGTGGATCTGTCCAGTCAGTACACGCATTTGTCAGTAATCGTGAAGCTCAGCTCGGAACATAACAAACACAACTAGCGAAATGTGAATACATTGTTGAATGTGTACATAATTAAATACACACCTTCATCTAACTCAAGAATTCCCAACCGGAGAGGTGAGAGTGACTAATAAAGTATAAATTTATTCAATTTTATGTTCTTGGTATTAGAAAAGGTTAAGATTAGTTTCCAAAACCCAAACATTTCATAATACGTTACTTAGGTACTGTAAAATGAGATTCAGTTTTTTTGCATAAGTCGACAAAGTAACTCCTTTCTCTGTATGTAAAAAGAAAAGTGTAACGAATCGGAAATTATAAAACATGTTTCGAGCTCGCTTTGCTCGCTCTTACATTATGGATTCTAAGAATTCTTGAGTTTTTCTGCAAAACTCGACAAAGCAACTTCTATTTCTGTTAAAATGATGAAAAGGAAATCTAACCTATCCAAGAGTGTGCAAACATGTTCGACCTCACTTGGGCTCGCTTTTCATTCTTATGCTGCTTTTCTGCTTATGTTAGGGGGGGTCATAACATCACACTTGTACCCCCGAAGGGTTAGGCAGAGGTGTACCTATAGTACACCCACATTTAGCCAGTTATGTTTAAGTCCCATGTAATAGGGAGCGAGCCTATTGCCATCAACCGGGCACAATTTCATACTCCGGGTTGCTACTGAGAAATTCCAGATGGAAAAACCAAATTTCATAGGTCAACCCGGGAATTAAACCCAGGACCTCATTCTCAGCTTGCGAGCAATAGACCTACGAGGCAGTGATGTTTTGTTGTTTTGCTGAGTGTTTTGTTTTGTTTGCTTTGTGATGTGTTTTATTTTCTTATTCTACTCGAGTTTATTATCTTTATTTGTATGCACGTGTTTCTGTGACAAATAAACTTATTTTTCTTTCTTCTTTCTTTTCTTTATGATGAGTATTTGTCGTCTCGACTGGGTCTGAACTAGGCCTTACTATTTGTTGTCATGTTAAGTCAAGTACTGCGTTTTGCACCACATTTGACTTTACAATATTGGTAGTTACGATGTTTTATTTATTGTATAAGTACCGATGAAGTTACGATATTTTTGGTATATACATGTTTGTTTGGTCTAAATACATAGATGTTTAGTTTTGGTACACATGTGCTGTCAGATATTTCTAATTCACCTGGTTAGCTGTTTTTAGTACATAGTTTTTTACTACGGAAGTAGACAATGGTAATTTCTTTAAACTGCATGATATAACATATCATCGCGCAGGGTTAGGCAGAGGTCGGACGGTGAGCAATGGGTAGCTCGCCGTCCGGTAAGGACCAGGCCCGGGTCGACGGCGCCTTGTGTTCCACGCGCGCCTCAAAGAGATGTCAGCGCAACAGAAGGGGTCTGCTAGGACCGATGCCTGCCGGGGTCGTGGGAAAGTCCGAAAGGGATACCGTGGCCCCTGGCAACGTACAGGCAACTGAAGGAACACGGGTGGGTTTTAGTCAGTAAGAGTCTGACACACCCTCCCGCTCCACTCAGAGCGGGAGAAGTTATTTGATAATCTCCCACCCTAAAAAAAAAATGGGTTACGCTGAGGTGTATCCATAATACCTACATCCACATTTCGCCAGTACCCTACGAGTATGAACATGCATTATTTCGACCAGTCTTGGACTAAACCGAAAGCACTTTAAAAAAAAAACATTTCGCAGGTGTAAACGCAGGTGTAATTAATAACAGCCGCACAGGTCGATCGATCAGGTTAAGCTACACTTGCCGCGGTTTGTTCGTGGATGGGTGACCATCTTGACATACCAAGACCCCTTTCATTCCTCGTATAGTCGTTGGTCCCGGCTGTCATTCGTGGATCTTTGACAGTCGTTACAGGTCGTCAGAAGTCCGAAAGTCTGACAACCACTCTTACCAAGGAGTATCGTATTAAACCCAGTAACTTGGTTGTGGCTGCATCTGGTTAGACTGGAAGCCGACCTCATAGTTGGAAAAAGGTTAAGCAGATTGATTTTTATAAAGAATTCAAGCAAAGCTGGATACATACCACTGTATTCTACATGTCACAATCTGGTATAAGTTTATTACCTCATTACAATAGTATTTGAATTGAAAATAGGTTAAGAAGAAATGTCATGCATTTTGTGTTTTTAGACATTATACGTACCTATTGCACATAATTATTATTGTCTACTTATGCTGAAGTTGTTGTCATATCTCAGGTATTGCAGGAAATTGCTTCTTCTTCTTTTCGTGTGGTAAGTGACTAACCTAGTGTCAGAGTTTTAAAGCCGCCCATTTGCCGCGGTTCACATGCCGTCGATGTTCTCCTTCACCGTTGTTAAAGCAAGTGATAATTATACAATACGCACAAGAATCTGAAAATTTTGAGGTCTTGGATTCGAACTCGAGACCTATGACTTGGCAGTCTGATGGTTTGCTCGAATAGACAATAATCACCCTATAATGTTCCCACTACTAGGACACAGGCCTCCTCTCTGTGAGAGGGAGTGGGCCGTAATCCACCAGGCGGGCACAGTGCGGGTTGGTAGATGTCACATGTCTTCGATTTTTTTGTAGGACATGCCGGTTTCGTCACGATGTTTTCCTTCACCATTTTTGAGAGCAGTGGTGATGAAATAAGTTACACAAAGTAAACCGCCTGTCAGGGCCATTACTGGTATTGACGATAGAGATAGAATAGACAATATTAACAATCAATTATCAATCAATTTAACCCCCTGACGACATTAAATGGAGTATTTTTTCCCGGTTAGCAACATTTATTTTACCTTTAAGCAATAATCCGGCCAAATCTCTCACAAACCACTACAAATTAATATTAATAGCCCTTAGTAATTTAATAATACAACATCCTTCCTGTGCAAAGAAAGTGTTAATAGTACCATTTAATAATTCAATGCTATTACAAACGACGTATTATTAAAGCCGTGAGTGAGCTGCCTTATTACTTCATAAATTAGCAAACCAATATGCTTAATTGATATGATATGTACCAGGAAGACACTACAATCGACCATACCACTTTCACTAAATAATAAAAATAGAATCTTAGGTCGTTGACTTAAAGAAGGAATTCGGATGTCAATGGACGAAGAGCTTCCGACGTTTTGATTTAGCAAAATAAATTGCTACAAAGCTCAATGATCCCGCTTCCGTGTGCATCGAAAAGTCAGCTCTATGAAACGTTTTTAGAGTTCAAATTTTCTTGCTGCGAAAGTTGCGATTTATGCCTTTCTCTGTAGCAGATTTATCTCGCACTAGCGAAGTTCAACGTCCGTCCTAGCCCCCCCGCCCCTCTGTGAGAGGACAGCTTTTGGTAATTAACAACAAAAAAGTCTAATTATCAGGGTGTCCAGTTAGAGGAAATGATTAACTCTCGATTGATGCCAAGTTCGTCGCAGCCATGGGGGAATATATCTTTATAAGTATATGGTTAATGTGTGGTAGCATACGGGGTCGCCACCGTGAGAAATTGGCTTGAACAGGTGCCGTCAAATAATTACTGACGAAGTGCGTCAACCTTCATCTTGTCTTTCATGAAAAGAAATAATGTAACTGCAAAGAAAATGTCCTCCATAATATCGTATTTTAATTAAGTTATCTTGTTTATTAAATAATATCAATTTATTTTAGGCCGAGTCAAGGAATTGATATACATATTTTTAGTATACTTAATAACAAATTATTATACACTTATTATAGGTACATGTAGTGATGACTGCGTCGGCGTCGTGTTGCGTTGCATCGTGTCGCGTAACCTTCCACGAAAACGTCGGTACGCCACACCTTTCGGCCAAAACTATTCCTTCATGAAGGTTCCGTCGTCGAGTCGACTCAGTACCTACTGAGTAGTTACCCACACCACAAACGACTTAAAGTTTATGTTATACTTCTCTACTCCCAAGGTCCACATATTGAGTTCTAGGTATTTCAATATTTGCATATAATAGTAACACATATTCTTTAAAAAAAAAATATTGACAAAAGTAAAGACTTTACGAGAGATACGTTGGATATACAGCTTGTACATTATTAACCATTTTAATACAATTTCATCTCCATTATATGATATTACATACCTATAATTTAATTCCAACTCTATATTAGTCGCTTTTGTGGACATGATACTTATTTATTCATATTTGTTACAGTTGTAAATGGCAATCATGTCATTTGGTTTGAAATTGGTTTTTATTTAATTTATCTTTATTAAATAATAAGAATTAAGTACCTGGTATTTGTTCAAAGACCTACACTGTCCTCCCATACCTATTAACACTTGTATTTGAAAATATTGTAAAAGCCTTAAATTAGTTTTAAAAGAGTAACCGTGGAGTTTCTTGCAATAGGGATGACGACAAAAAATTTTTTTTTAGTCCGTATTTGAGATTATAAAAAAATATTGGACACTTATTTTTTCTTTTATTACGTAATCTAAAGATTACGGCGATACATTGAGGTAATGACGTCACGAGTATGTAGATTTTATACATACTAGTGACGTAGCGACCCCTACTCCCCTACTTAAAATACGTTTTATCTAAGTAATTTTTTATTAATATGATAAAGCAAAAAATACGTGTCTAATATTTTTTTATTATCTGACTGACGGACTAATTAGAATTTCATTTTTTTTTACCCAGGCATCATCCCTATTGGAACCGTGCACCTAGCTTCTGACGTTCCATAAGTGCTCATGTAGGTTTATGTGAAATAAAATGTTTTATTCAAACAGACTGATTGTCAAAATAATTACAGATATAATAACCATATAGTTCTAGTTGTGAGTTGAATAAATTAATTTATTCTTATTCGATTCTTGTTTGTTTTTATACACAAAATATAATGCGTTTTAGCAAAGTATTATCAAAGTATACTCACTTCATCTAAACCGCACCGAATTCAATATACCGGCAATAGTTTTAACCAGCAAATGTTGCAAGCTTTTTGAGCTTCTCCGGCTGTGTTTTGTCTTTGTTTTTGAATGCTGACTAATATTATAAATGCGAAGGTGAGTTCTGTTTCTTTATTTGTTTGTTACGCTTTCACGCTAAAACGGCTGAACAGATTTGGATGTAATTTGGCACATGGGTAGACCGTGACCTGGATTAGGATATAGAATACTTTTTATCCCGATACTACCCCGGGATCGAGACTTATGTGGGAGAAACTGCGGGCGGTTAGATTATTATATTTTGATAACTAATCGTGATTATACCAACTATTTTTTAAATGTCTTTACCTACCTACCTACAAAAATTATGCGTATAATATGTCCGGTGTTCTGTGAGGGAAAGTCTGCAAGTTCGGAGTCCACTATTTCATGTTATTTTTAATTAAATGATATATAACAAAATTTTCAATAATAATATTTTTCATGTTTTTATGTTAATTAATGTAATTGGTGTTGTCCCGACTGAATTTAAAATATTGTGGGTTAACATAAAACATTTGTTGGCAAATCTTAAATATAATTATAATCTAACACTAAAATATATTATATATTATTTATAAGAGCTCATTGGGCATCAATCGTTTGAATTGACTATAAATTATTTATTTATAATTAATTATATAAACAAATAAATTTGCAATCGCCAATCAGTCATCAAAATCCTTCCAGCGGATGTAATAATTTAAAGTTTTCCCTAATTAACTTGTAAGAATAATAATATTGTAAATTGCAGGAAATAAAACAAGAAGTATTTAAAATAAATTCGTCTAAACTTGGTCTAGACTCTAGACGGTTGATGATCGATTCGAGTGTCGTCCGATCGCCAAAAGTTCGGTCGTCGACCCGAACACCCTATTCTGTACTAATTACTATCGAGCATCAATTCGCGGTCGGTGATTGGTATTGGAAGTCGATTGTTTTTTTTGTTTTGGTTTTAGAATTCGTGTTTTTTTTAATAACTATTATAAGGAAAACAAATAAATTATGATTATGAACATATTAGGTAAATAAACAAAATGCTTCAGTCCAGTAAAAGAAATTTAAAAAAGGCGAAAAATATTACAATTCGAGTTACGCTACAATTATTATTAGATAAATTAGTTTTTAAATTATTATTACTACTTAGTCACTGTTTTAAAATTACTTATTTTAATCATGTGTAGGAATTTCAGCATTCCCATACATTTTCCAATAATAATCCAATGAGCAAACTATACCATGGCTACTTCGCATCAAATCGGAATAAAGGTGAACGATTTATAATGTGATTCAAGACAAACTAATAAACTAAGTAAGTTATTGCTTTGCTCTTAACTTTAGCTATTTAATTGCTTTATTACTTGCCGCAGTTTCAACGTTGTGGGTATGACTATTTCTTGCGACTTGTAAAGTTCCACTACTCGGCGGCAGATGGCGTTGTTTTTCGGAACGGGAAAACAACATTTGAAAATTGAAAATGGATGATTTTAGTGTCAGAAAATGATGATTTCTCTATTTTAGTTAGATTGTTAAATAAATCCATCAAGTTTTTTTTATTTTGTTTTTTTTTTAACGTTTAGATAACTTCATTGTAATCACAAATAAAGTGAAAATTTATTTTAATTTATAAACAAAATACAAATTAAAAGAAAACCTGTTTAACGTGTAACAATGCCAAAAATGTATTGTCCTCTCTATGGTTTAAAATTACTCGTGGATAATACATGAAGCGAATAGTAGAAAACAACACATGAACCTAATCGATTACAACAAGATCATTCGATATTCCTTCCGCAGCTGCGAATAGTTTTTTTTTTTTACTTATTCACCACTAATTCCAACGATTCGCGGAAAGAATACGAATGCGCTCCCGTGTCGTGCGACAACCGATAAGTTTATTAACTTTTATAATCGAGTTTTTACATACGAGATGTAGAATAATCGGTATATAACATAAATTGGCGCCATTCCTTGTGTAATCGGTATTCATTTTATATATTTTTCTTGAGCTTAGTCTCTATTATGTTATAATTTATGTTAAGAATGCTTTAAATACATAAAGAACAACACTTATATATAAAATACAAGTGTTTAGAACAGCTCATTGCATCTTCACGTAGTTATATTTCAAATTGAATAAGCAGTAAAACTTAATGCAAAACGCCATATACTTATAGAGAGTCAGTTTTTTACCCGACTGCCCCAGAAGGGAGGGTAATGTTTTTCGAGAGTATGTATGTATATCTAAACAAAAGTTACACCATATATCAGGTTATTGGATTGTCGGAAAGAATTTATGGATACAAATGTTAATAAAATAAGCTTTTTATCAGATAAACAGTTTGTGCTATTATAATTACGCTTAGCACCATTGTTTACCATGTTTTATGCAAATAAATGAGTAATTATTACTCTTTATTTAAAGTCTACGAATGAACACCTAATTAGTTAGTAAAATTATTTAACTTTTTTTTATGTGAAAACTTCTTTAGGCGCGTTGAGCACTTTTTGGGTGAACAAAAATCATGGAACTCGCGTCATCGTCACCGAACGCTTTCCATGAGCTATATGTATATGTTTTCTCTTCTATCGGCAGTCCCCAAAGACTGCCCCGCAAGTTCTTTTTTTCTCAAATTATTTTGTTGTAAGTATGTATGTACCTGCCTAGGTTGATAAATTCATCTTTATAATTCAGTCTTTAATATTCTCCTAAACGCAGTAAACAATTTCCATCAATTACGATTTCTAGTTAAAAACAAAAAACGTCGATCACTTCAATAGTATCGCTTGATTTCCAAAACGTTTGCGCGCGTGATCGGAATCATGCGCAGGAGTTGAACACACACTAAATGAACTCACACATACAAGTTCACACCTATAAGTTCTCAATGTGCTATTTAAAACATTGTGGGTGGATGAGAATATCTTTTTTATTGAAGAGTCATCGATAAATATCGTAATTAGTAATCAGTAGGAATTCGACATTTTATCTTCAACGTCTGCAGGATAACTCAAAATCAAAATAAAATATATATTATTTCGCATAAACCTGGCACTTATGAAACGTCAGAAGCTAGGTGCACGGTTCCAATTGGTCGTTTCCTATGGAGAAGAGCCGGCAAGAAACTCTGCGGTTACTCTTTTAAAAATAATTGGGTTTTACAATGTTTTCAAATAACAGTGTTAATAGGTGTGGGAGGACAGTGAAAGCCGGTCAACAAGTACCAAGTATTTAACAAAATAGAAAATGGTCTGCAAACCTAAAAGTCTATTAAACCTACAATGTTCTCACAGTCACAAAATATAAAAGAATAAATATAAAAATAAATAAAATAATAACGTGCCGATAGTCGTGACTGCCAATGGCATAGCCAAGAGCCTCGAGCAACACCTGTGGAGGTTCTCGTCAGGCAGCTGGATCAAGGGATTGATCCAGAAAGCGGTACTTCTGGACACGCGTATCGTTAGGAGGTTCCTCTCTCTGGAGCCCTGACCGCCGGTAGCTTGGACCCTTTTCCCGATACCGGTGGGCTACTATTTTTTATGTTTTTATAAAAATATTTAAAAATCTAAATTATGTTTGTAAATGAAAAAGGACATAAAAAAGTAAAAACCTCTTTATACCAAACTAGCGACCCGCTCCGGCTTTGCACGGGTATGTATTATACATATAAACCTTCCTCTTTAATCACTCTATCTATTGCTGAAAACTGCATTAAAATCCGTTGAGTAGTTTAAAAGATCTAAGCGAACAGACAGCGGAAGCGACTTCAATTTATACTATGTAAAGATATGATTGCCATTTACAACTGTAACAAATCTGAATTAATATCCTGTCCACAAAAGCACTAAAAGTCGCCCTTTGTTATGTTCCACTTCACCCATAACATAACATAACATAACATAACATAACATAACATAACATCACGCCTGTAATATCCGGGGGTTACGCAGATGTACCTATAGTACACCCACATTTCGCCAATTATGTTTAAGTCCCATGTAATAGGGAGCGAGCCTGTTGCCATCAACCGGACACAAATTCAGACTCCGGGCTGCTACTGAGAAATTCCAGATAGATAAACCCAGTATAGCAATGATAAACCCAATAACACTTGGCCCGACCAAGGAATCGAATCGGATCTCATGCTCAGCAGTTGCACTTGCGACGACTAGAGCAACGAAGTAGTTGATAGGATCATCTTAATCACTTATCTGCTTGTATTCGTGATTGTATAGATCTTTTCTGTGAGATGCTCTCCGAATACTAAAGCGTCCAGGTTCAGGGAGTCTACTCTCCAAGCACGGAAACCACTACGGTTTCATTTGGACGAGATTACGAGCCATTCCAACTCTGAATCACTTACGGGCGTAAGATGAGTTGGGGTTTGAACTAAGAATTAATGACAACACGATTTGACAATACTACTCCCAATGTGTCTTTGCCAGTTCGAAAAATGTAATGTGGCACTTGTTTTGACAGATCAACCACTTTCGGACGGGCCCGTATCTTTGGATTGTGACGAAGTTAGAAAGTTCGAGCCAGGGGGCCTCTTCCCTAAGCGATTTCTCCGTTACGGTATGTCCGTAAGAGAGACGGAGAGCAAAGCGTCCGTAACGACGGCCGAAACTACGGATTTCGCTTAGGGACTAGGCCCTCTAATTCGAGCCTCGGGTTAGGCAGTGTTGTAAATTTGTTCCATAAGAAAATTGTCAGTAACAACCCGGTGTCTGGATTGTTGTGGGCTTAATTTACTGAGGGTGACATTATTGTTGCTTATTCTCTTTGGAACACCCCTGCCTATCCGTTCAGTATAAATGGGCGTAATATTGTGTGTGTTTTAATAAAAGAAATGAAGAGAAGCTCAAGTACCGAAAAGTCTTTATTTATTTATTAATTTTTTCACACTCAAAAAGGTACAAAGGCGGACTTAATGCTTTAGGCATTCTCTACCAGTCAACCAAGGGTGGTGAAGAGATTAGATGGCAGGTGCTCTGGTTGATAGGTACAAAGTTTTTTTTTTTATATATCATAATGCATTATAACTAAAATAAGTAAGAGAGTACATAGTATTTTTCTAGTACACATACATTACTATAATAAACTATATTATTTTATTTACTGTAATAAATACCTATATTATACAGGTTGGCAGGGACATCGACGCGAAAACTGTTACCATGAATGCAGTAGGTACATGATTCTGAAACCCCCTGCGTCGAAATTTTTCGTCGGTTATTTTTTTTTTAATCTGCTGTTCCATAGAAAAGTGCAATACCTACGCGGTCAAAATGTATGGAACACCTGATAAAAAAAAAATTGCCGACGTAAAATTTCGACGCAGGGGGGTTCGAAATCATGTACTGAATCCATGGTAACAGATTTCGCGTCGATGTCCCTGCCATCCTGTATATTACATATATACGAATTCAAGGGAGAGAGGTGTTGAGATGAGTTTACTCTATTTATTTTGAAAAAAACTCTGCAATTTCCTCTTAAATGCATACCAACTGGTGGCGTTAAAATTATTTCTTCATTGTATTTCATTTTCCTTATTTTTCAAACAATCTTTAAAAAAATAAAACACTACAAGTTTTTAACCCAGCAGTAGTGGTCCGAGGACCTATGCTAATCAGAACGAGAAATTATTATGATTAGAGATATGCCGATAAGTCGATATTAGAGATATGCCGATAAGTCGGTATTATCGGGAACCTGGTTTATCGTGAGTCATTAGTCTATTGGTTGTAATGTTTTCTAGATCCAATTGATGAGGTAGCCGAACAAGTGGCCAATTCTGCATACTTTATTTTTATTAGGTGCGAAATGAAGATAAATATCTGTTTATTCCTTTTATACGGCATGTTATGAAAGTGTTAAAGACATTTCCCAGAAAATTATAATAAACTCAAAGCTATTTCAATCACAATATGTCCGGAAGCAATTCATTTAAAGTCAATAGCTGATATTTACAATGTATGTCCAATAATAGATACATTTTCTCCTGAGAAATCATTATTATAGTTAAACGAGCGCATATTTAAACAGCATAGAATTGCAAATGACAGTATAAACCATCCAGAACAAAGGGACAGTGTAAACATGGCATTATATGCGCGCCACTATGCAGCCTACCCCATTGTACACCATAGATACTGGCTACACAAGCACAGCTAAGTATAGTCACTCGCCAGAGTTTACTGGGCTAAAAGTTGAACGAACCTAGGAAGCGCTTGCGTCTCATTGCTCTCAGCTCTCGCACACAGCGCCAACCAGATAACATGCATACACGGCTACACCAGCGAAGAAACAAAGATGGACTCGACACACACCGATGGAAACTAACCGTGAGAAATGTTGATAACTCACTTGCGTTAGTGAGCCCGATCGTCACTTCCGACTTTGAATAGAATCAACACGTTCGAAACGCTTTTCGAAAATCAAATTCTTTGTTTAAATTTTTAACGTGTGAACGAACTTTTTGTTTGTGTGCGTTCATTTTTGGGACAGACAGAGACAGACATAGCCAATCAGTCGCAATTTATTCATGACACGTTTGCTCGGAATCGAAGCGCAGACAAATTGATGATAAAAATTTATCATTTGATCTGAGACACCTGCGCGATCACAATCGGCTCACAATTTGACGTTTATTAAAATGTTAAATTAGAAAGAGATGGGGTTGCAATTAATATTCGACCCGTGGTGTGAGTGAGCGCGTAGGCGATATGTTTAATGAGAGTCGGTGTAGTTGCGACTCGTATGACTGGGCGAACTCCGTCAACGTATGTAAGCCTGGTAACTTGGATCTCGTTTGCGCATACATTTTAATACGAGTTTTTTTTTTACATGCAGTTTAAAATAACCCAACCGGCTTGACGGACTTAAAAATGTCTTTGCATTTCCGCGTTGAGAAAAGTAAAAAGGCAATCGCGCCAAAAAAATAATTTTAACTTGAGCAAACACATTCTTTGTGAAATTCTTCATAGATGCTTGACATTGCTGCGATTATATTCAAAGTATAATGAGTTTTATTTAGGTAACTGAAAACGTTAGAGATGTGAATCTCAAGATATTTTATAATTAAGTGCCACATTTTATCATGTCGGGGCGTCATTACTGTGTTCAAACGTATGTTTAACAGTAAAGTAAAAGTTATTAAACTAAGTACTGCTATTATGACTCGGTACAAACAGGCATCACATCGCTTTTGCTTACTAATAACATATTTGCAACTACTATATATACGAGTATCTTGAACGTAGCGTGTTCTCCAACTACATAATATCAATGAAGTGATCATTACGTTCAATTTGAACTCATTGACAGCGTCTGGCATACGATACAAAGGCTTTATAAGTGAGTTTCTTCAATAAAAGCATAATGAATTCTCACTTCTGCCTGTCAATTGACATTGTCATTGTGGAGTCGAGTCAACAATCGATTATACTAATTTTTTGTTAACTGCTCTCAAAACAAAAAAGAATGCACATTCGTTGAGTGAAATGCATCTTTGAATACATTTTCATTACACTATTTTTAACATAATTTATTTTCCTATCGTCGACGAAAAAAGAACAGATACTTTTTTACGCTGTTTACAAAAGAGATTCTTACAAATAGTTCGTTAATCAACAATGGCCACCATCTCATTATTCAAATACCATAAAATCAGTTCTATTCCATATTCAAACTTCGATACTGCTACAAAAAACAACCTATTTCATAAAATAAATAAACCTAGACAACTACTATGAACATTTTCACACAAATTTTCCTCTACCAGGACCGCAGTGCTTCAAAGAACATCGGTATTAGTCACTAGTTAGCACGATCGATAGTCTGTTTCGTGATATCAGAGTTTTATTGATTGTGGAGCAATTTTGCTAGCCTGTTTAGCTGATAGCGTGAGGCAAAGATAAGTAATTTTCATGTAAATATTTCGTGTATATGTACATATATTAAAGGTAAAATAATAATATTGTCTCCTTATTACTGAATTCAGTAAAAGTCAAACTCTTTGCATCATTTTCATGTCATATTACATGAAAATCACCACGCTTACCGCAAGGATTGGTAATCTTTGTCTGCTGGCTGTACCACCTGAAAGTGATACTGCTGATGTCATCTTTCCTACATATTGCAATGGATCACGAGACGTTAAAAAGTAAAAAAAAAACAGTAAGAAAAAATTACAGAAATATTAAACCTTAATCTAATTTCGTAGCCTAAACTAAAACATTATTTTCGTAGAGCCTACTACGATTCGTAGCGCTACGCGTGTACCTACCATTGCATTGTAGCATAGCATGCAGTGTGTATTATTTCGATCGGTTTATCGATTGTAATGAAATGAATCACTATCAATTGATTGATTTTAATTTAATTATTTTCTAACGTTAAGAGGTTTTAAAGTGTATTTATTTCAAATTCAATTCAATTTTCTATAATTTCCGAACTGTACAAATAGGTAAAACTTGATTTGCAAGTTGTAGTAACTTGAACGTTGCATCGCGATAGCCAATAAGCATACTTACTGATGAAAGACAAGACTAAGCAAACCTTACAATATTTTTTTTTTTAATTGGAAACTATCAGAAAGATGAACAAGCTTTTCCCCACGAACAAATTTTTCTCTACGTAATTAGTTCAAGAACAGATCCATCAGCCGTACTCTGTTACTAAGGCACCATAAGTTCCATAGAAACATGAAGAGTCCACAAGGAAAATTCATGACTCACCGTATCAAAGCGTATCTTCAATTAATTTCCCTTGCCTTAATCTCCAAACAATTGGAAGGAAGAACCATTTTTCCTACACACAATTTTTTCTCTACTTAATTAATTATTCCAAGAAAAGATCCATCAGCAGTTCTCCGTTACTAAGGCACCATAACTATCTTAGAACAATGAAGAGTGCAAAAGGAACATTCATGACTCACCGGATCAAAGCGTGTCTTCCATTCATTCCCTTGCTCAATGCTCATGATGCTGGCCACCGCATGCAGTGTTCCGGGGTGAATGACTACGGATGCAAATGTACGGAACCCGTCCCGCGTCAATTAATGTGAACCCGCCGGGAAAATCGCGAGAAAATCGGAAATTATTACAAGTTAACATGGTATAGTTTATTTATGTTTACTACGTAGTTGGTGTTTATTTTTTTGTTTGTTTTCATTTAATGTTATCTTCATAATGTAAGTTGCAATGTATTGAGTTGTCTAAATCAAAATGTAAAAAAGTCTAGATACATACAAAAAACTGAAAATCTTTCACATATCGAAGAACTATTCTTGTGTAACGTAGGAAAACAGCAGTATTGACCAAAAAATCGTATTTTGTATACTTAAAGACAAAAAGAGGAGCACGTTATTCGTCATTGTTGTTTGCAATATATTTAAAATTCGTTCCAACTGACCTTTAAATACTTTTTGAAAGACATAATGCGAAGATAAATTAGTTGGTACATGACTAGTGTCTAATATTAGCGGATCGAATAGGGGCGAATCAACTATATAAAACAAATTGATAAGCAAAATTTTCATTCCTAACACTTCCGCAGAATAAAGTAGAATTTACCTAAGACGCTATGTATCTTTGTCAATCGCTTTGCAGTCCGGACGTTGTAAATCTCGATATATCTTGTAATCCCTTCCATTGAAGAAGTAATTACCTTACTATGATACAAACAAGCGCTAGTCTGGACCTACCATTAGAGTTGTTGCTTAGGGCTGGGTGACATAAAAAGGTTTGATTTAAAATAAAATAAATGTACTTTGTCTATGGTAGGTGATTAAGCATCTGTCAAATTCAAACGTCAATTCGTGAGCCCAATCTTTTTGAATATCGAATGCTAGCCAGCGAATAGAATGAGTAGAAATAACCCTTTTCCCATTTCGTTGCAAGCTTTTGACCCCACGGCCTGAGAATGTATGTTCTATTTGATCAAGATATTACATATTAATGGTTATTACAATCCTGTAGCCAGTTAAGTTACTTGTCGCTACATAATTCTGCTTGAAGTGCACCATGTTTAGAACCGTTTTACTGCCTCAGGAATGGGGAAGTTGACAATTTATAATATCTTAGACGGGAAGCTAAAACAATGTTGGAAAGATACTTTTCATGCATTATTTGCACGCTTACGATTACAGTACTGTTTTAACACAGAATTTGACGTAAATGGTTGAATAAAATTGGCAATACTGAACGTCATAGACTGCCAAATTCATCGTCTATTTTTTACTAGGACATAATAAACGTCAGTAGATATAATCATCAACACGTTGACGTTGAGAAGAGCCGTTTTCAATATGTTTTCAGTACTTTTCGTGGCAAAAAAATGTTTCTTTATTCCAAAGACTCAAATTCGTCTGTGTTATTTTGTTTATTGATTCGAATTTGTCATACTCTGTCTCTATCTTTCTAAAATAAAAGATTCTAAACTTCACTTGTAGGTAGGTAGGCACTGTCAAACATAGTGAAGTGAAACATACTCACCGTATTGACTGACATAAGTAATCAGGGGAGCAGGATGTATCAGATGATATCGAGTTGACACAATCGAGTGGCGATCATTAGACTTTATCACCGGTTATCTGTGTGAGCGCGATGCTGCGTTCGATACTCCCGCCTTCAGGGATGGCGAATGTCAAATAAATTAAAAACAAGTTTAAAATACCAACTCATTGGTGAGCACTTAGGCAGGTGCTTATTGATTCGCCCACACATGACATAATTATTTTTTCTCTCGCTACAATCGTACTTTCTGTTCTTAATTATGAGATAGGGCAACTTTTGTATTGTTATTACAATTTCTTAAAATTAATAAACTATTCCGGAGCCAAAAACAGACAAAAACAGCCAAAAACACTTAATCAGGAAATCTACATTTCATTTCTCTCCTTAATTTTATGCACTCCACACTAATACTTTGGTCACAACCCTACCAGGAGCGCATAATTCTAAACAAGTTGTTCCTGCACCCGTCTAACTCGCGCGTCTGCCAGCACTGGGCTAAAAGTTCAATGACCGCTCAAGTGGTGACATGATGCTTATCGCATATTTTCTTATATTGTTGCATACACGAGTTGACGATGGAACTTGGATAGTAATCGTGGTAAGGAACGTTTCCAACAATTTGTCAGCAGTTTGAGATAATCCTTTGAAGTTACAGGTGATTTTGCATGCGTATACGTCTCGTAGTAAATTCGTAGCACCTAATGCTACGAGGTTCCATATTGCATAGTTTTCTCATAAACTTTGAGAAGTTTAAGAAATACTCATTCTTTTTCAAGAGATTATTCAAGCATTTAGCTAATGCTTCATACAAAAGACGACTTAAGGATGATGTCTCGAGAGTCGAGAAGCAGCCACCTTCTACAGATAAACAAACAACCCCGGCGATATTATACTTCTTCTTTTTTCATCTTCCCTGGTACAACGCTAACGTACACCTTTTCTTCTACGCCCTTGTCTTATACTGCCTCGTTGGGGTAGGAGAACTCGGTGGGGTTGGGGTACTGCTTAACGAGGGGTCCTTCTTGGATTCAATCCATGGGCGAGGCAAAGTGTTATATAGAATTTTACAATTAGAGAATTCTCAATACCAGACCGGAGTGTGTGTCCGATTAATGGCAAAATTAACAATAAAATTACAACATATTCTTGGTTTACTAGCCACTACTTATAGTTTTACCTCTAATAAATAGTTTTTGATGTATATGGGCCTGTTATTATGGAAGCCCCAGAGTATACCAACAGGCACTACGTTTCCATCATAAACTATGTAAAAGGTTCAACGCCCAGAATCCTAAATGTTGACAAGATGGTTATCACTTCTCAGATATTGTTGCATGTTTGAACGTGCGCATGAGCATAATAAGTCCCCCTACATGTCTAGCTGCCCACTTCTTTAGTGCAACAGGTTGTCATAATACGTTCCGTGGCTGCTTGCTTGAGCTTCTCTCAGATTACGTACAAATAGGTGCGCATGATTCGATCTCTGCTTATTGCATTTTACTCTTGCTCTTGGCGACGAACTGCCGAAAATGTCAGGCAGACTGTCGTTGTAGCAATTCGAATAATTTCTCACTGAAGCCTTTGTGAGACTTATAGTACCGTCGTCAAATATTGCATACGGTCGGTGGATTTCTACTATGAGCTATCTGGGCGGCTTTTATGAAAACCGTGGGCAGTGAGGAATGTTTCCGTTGATGTGGAACAGACTGGCTGATTGGCTGGCTTTTCATGGTCGTACTAATGGAAACTTTTGAAAAATTGTAATTGACATTGACAGAGTCGTGAAACTGAGGAATTTAAGCAGCCCATTTCGACATGAAAAACTAGGAAGCTATATTAAGAAAGGTATTTTCGAAACGCGCTTTTACTTTGAATTTTTTTTCACAAAAGTAGGTACTAATTTTTAATTGAATGCTTGATACAAAATTGATACCTGTCTGTCCGTGTATTGCTTCGTCGCTCCTCTTGATACATTCCGTGTCGCGCAGGCATTTTCTTTATAGGTTCCACTTACGTCATTAAAGTCAGTGCGTTGGTGCCACCTACCGCGTGACTTCGGGATGCGTCGGGATTCTTCGGTATGATCGTTTGTGATCAGAGAAGACGGGGAGTATTGGCAAGAAATTGGGAAATTTTTGGGGTGTACCTATGTTTGTTAACTTACAAAACTTCGACACTTTGCATGGATTAATTGGCATTACTGGGTTCCTTTACTGCCAAGTGAATAGCATTATGTTTAATGAGTTTTTCACTTTGTCTTTGAAGCTGCCGGTTGATCTGAAAAATAACAAGTTTTCATAGATTTTCCATTGTTTTGCTGTTAAATACTATTCTCATTCATGGAATATGAAATGTCATTTGGCACTTCTCCCATCTTACTTTCAACACACCTACATTATTTCTAAGACTCATACTGTTTATTTGCGCGAAAGCACTTTAACACTTAATCGCAAAAACCAACAATTACGCGGATGGCCACCGCAGCATCCGCAAACCCATATGTGTAAAGCCGTCATAAGCGTGCTTAGAAAACAAACTTACATTTACCGTCAATTCTACTACACACAAACCAAATCGAACCAAACTTTAATAAAAAATACGCATTTAAAACTTTGCACGCCTCTTGCAGCGACAGCTATAAATCTCCTTTTACAAATACCAATTTGAATTCTAATCCTACATAGTAAAAGTTATTTTTAATTGAAAAGGTTGCTGAGACGCATCAACCGCTGTCGATTGTAAAAGAAAGCAGAGACCAACATTAACCAGCAAGGTACTAGGAAAATAGAGAATTGAAGAGGTGTAGAAAAGTTCGTAGCGCGCCAGTATGATCCACGCCTCCGCGGAATTACGCTTAATTAACTGACATTACGAGTTTATGGCGGCATTTTTACGATTCGAACGTCGAATGAATCTATTACAAAGGTTTGACGTTTGTCTATGGTTCAGTAGTGAAATTAGGTCTTGTGTAGTCGATTTACATTGATTTTTTATCACGACTCCGTCGTTATCTACATGTAATGTTGCTTGTGATAATTATGTTGAAACAATAATAAGCCTTTGTCATTTGTTGCAAATGCTGCTCAGTAATAAATTTTAATGATACGAGTACACCTATTATTTAGTTTATTGCATTTTCATAATGCCTCAAAATTTATCAATAACAGGCGGTATCAATAAACATCCTTGATTGATATTTTAATTAAATTAAGTAGGTACCTACACAGTGTTTTGCGCCTAGTAGCCTTTTCAATATGTTTTTTTTTTAATGCAAATCTCACTGTTTTTTTTTTATTCTTCGGAATTAAGGATCATCAGCATCTGCCTAGCCTTTCTCAACTATGCTGGTGGTCCGGTATTTTATTTACATCAGAACTAAGATAAATGAATTGATTTTTACTACACCACCTTGCATGATATCATGGACCATGTCCAAACCACAATGCTTGAATGAACCTCACCTCACATTTACAATAAAAAACCGGTACACCCACCCAGTAAACATAGACAATGAGGTATTTACACAACCAGATTGCCATGAACCCCGGGTTTACACACTTCCGTCACTAAAACGACCCATCTTGTGTGGAATGCGGAAAACAGGAGGGGTCAACACACAATTGTGGTCGAAGACATGATTTCACGTGGGCAACATTTCTCAATTCGGTATTCCTTTGAACGTGTGACCCTCTAGTTGTGATGTACGCAACCTTTTTGGTGTGTTTGTAAATATCCAGTAACAAAATAACAAATGCTAGTCGATAATTTTTTGAAAATCGAACTTTAAAGTCGGATTCGACGACGAACGTTATTTTGTTTTGTCTTTTTTGAAAATAGAATCGATATCGAATCCACTTGATTCCTGCACGACAATTCTCGGCAGTACCGCGAAGTAAAAAGAAAAATGCTAGGCATGCAGATTTATAAACATTGAAAATTCCTTGTTTATTAAAGGAAACAAGAAACATAAATTAATGAAGTTGTAATGTGTTAAGTATGGTAATTAAATTCATTTATCAAAAGATCTAACACTGCACATATTTCTTATTGTTAACGCTTGTTGATCTCTATCAACATTTGTGAATTTACATTTTACAAAAAGTTACTGGGATAACAACCACAGCCCATTTGTTATCGCTCCTGTAAACGTTTACAGGTGGATTACTAAATATTTTGACAAAAAGTAAAGTTTGAGTTTTCAACAATGCCCTTGGTGTTTACGGAAGTCATTAACGATCGTAATTCTATAATTTTTGACAGCTAGTTGACAGCTACATCGTAGAAAAGTTGCAGAATCGATCTCCAGTATATTCCATTTTCAAACATTGCTTAATATTCGGTCCAAGGGATGAATGCAGAAACGCATGTCTATAGTCACGTTAATAAAAATTCGTGGTTCGTATCGGCAATGTGCTATGATTTCGTAATGGTGAATTTAGTTATAGCGACGTAGCCTGAATTCGTCTTTGATTATAAAAAGAACGGTTTTCAAATTCAACGAGAAAATAGAAGAAAATTGAATTATGTTTTTCGAAATAAAGAGAATATAGAATACGCAGTTGTGTTCTTATCCGAAATTTATAAAAAAAATGTCACATTTTTGTGTTTAGATAAAAATTTGAACTAAACAAAGGCAAACTTTTCCTAAATCACACAATAACAATGTAAGTGCGCTACACATTCAGTTTTATCGATAGACAAGCCATTTTTCCGCTGAATCATATTGAAAGACCCTTCTTTGTATGAATTTTCAATTATCGACAACTGAAACGTGACGCAAACACATCATAGTCACGTTATCTATCGATATAGCCAACGTAAACCGTCAAAAGTACTAGGCAAGCATAACCAAAACAAAAGTAAACTATTTCGACAGCCGTACGCTCAATAAAAACTTCTAAACTTGAACATACTGCGGGACTGAGACGCCGCTATCTGTAGATTCTCCCGTCTCACTCTCTTTACGTCAGTTGACAAGCAGTGGGTGAACGAACTTCGAGAGTTTACTGGGCTAAAAGTTGAATGTACCTCCGTTCGCGGACATTACGAACAAGATAGCAACTTTACCATACGCATCGTGTCAATGAAATGACGCGAACACGTTTTGGTGTGGCGGCGAATTTAATCAGTAAACCGCGTAATTAGAGTTCATTTTCTTTTGCAAGTTGCTAGTGTATGTGCCGTTTTGGTATAGAACAGCAAGTTTCTCACGACTACCACTACATTCGCACGTTAGTAGTGAGACGTGTGTGCGGATGGGCGTCGCTGTATGTTTGTGTGCGCTCGAGGTTGGTGTAGTCTTGAAAATAATTTCGCGGTCACACCAAGCCGGCGGGTTCATATAACCTGAACCACCTGTCTGTGTTGTGCGCCTAGTTATTTATATCTATGCGCGAACCTATGTAACATAGCTATATGTATATATAATCAAAATAAACCAACATAACTTGGCATACGAAGTAGTTTTCAGAGGTGTATGTTGAGCGTAACATATACCATTTCGTTTTTTTTTTTATCGTTTGTGATAGCCGTAAGTATTATATACAATGGTCTGTCAATATGTCTTCGGTGAGCGATTATGTGAGGAAAAAACGTAATGAAATCGAAAGCGTGGTTTGTAAACGCGAAATGAGTGAGGACACCTGCTTCTGACAATGCTACAGCTGCAAACAACTACCCTCTTACTGGATACTTTAAAAAGCGACTCTTTAAAAACGTAGCTATCATTATGGCATTTTCGCGACACCATATCTGAAATAATTGGAACAGTCTTATTTTAAATACAAACACTAACATTAGCTTTGTCTTGTCTATGCGTCGTAAATTACAGTTTTTTAACAAGGAGGATGTATGGGACATGTGTGAACACTGTGCTAAGTAAAATGGCTCCCATGAGACCTATAATTATTATTAGAATATTGACACATTAACAACAGTGTCTTGTTAGAAGAGTCTATCAGGCAGATGTTTCCAGCGCTTCCGATCCAATATAAAGACTTAATTTATTCTTATGTCAAGTTTAGACATTGACAAGTGAAGAAGATTCTTGCGTTTATGACAATGCGAAACGAGCTCGCATTCTTTCAGCTTCCTCAAAGATAGTCAACAGTCTACTCAATACGGACATATATCTACATACGCAGACTAGGAAGCTGTTCTTGTGCCATCGTTCATTGGACTTACATAATGTAACATCACGCGTGTAAATCCCCCCCGGGTTAGACAGAGGTGTACCTCAGTATGTACACCCACATTTCGCCAGATATGACTGTTTAAGTCCCATATAATAAGGGGCGATCCTATTGCCAACAACGGGGCTTAAATCCAGACTCCGGGCTGCTATTGAGAAATTCCTAATAGAAAAACCCAATAAAATTTTGTCCAACCAGCACGTGTAGCATGACTGTCATAGAAACGGGTTTTCTCGACGGAAGAATAGACAAAATGACAGATTTTGATCGATCGTTTATCTGTCATTTTGTCTATTCTTCCGTCGACAAGACCCGTTTCTACGATGGTCATGCTACGCGTGCTGGAACGATGGTAGTGGCGCTGATGCTACCCAGGGTGCGCTGGATGTACCATCAAAGAACTATCACAAAAAAAACTATCGAAAGAATCATCTATAGCCACCGAGCGCTGTAAGCAAGAATAGTCCTTACGGTGGTTAGATACGAACTTTTTCTATGGTACATTTACCTAAGTATCGCCACTATCCACATGAGGCAGTTTATCTTCTCCTTTCGTGTCAGCACGAGCTATAACTTCACAGTCTTCAGAATCAGTCAGTCTGCAGACTGTACTTCAGAGAGTGTGCGCAGGAGCTCCACGATCTGACCCCACCAACGCTCTCATATTACCGGACTACAAGGCGTACTGCAGGGTACCATCCGCACTTGGTTGATATCCCGTCCAGTCTTACTCAGCGCTTCTCTTCCACATTTATTATGCGCACAGCCAAAGTGTGGAACTCTCTGCCAGAGACTGTGTTCCTTTCCACGTATAACCCGTCTGCCTTCAAAGTAAGAGTGAACAGGCATCTCCTGGGCACACTCGCTCCGTCGTAGACCTCATCCATCGCTTTCCAATAGGCGAGATTGGGATCAAAAGCAGGGCCATTCTGTATTTAAAACAAAAGAAAATTTCAGAACTGTTTGGAACAGATCAAAAGTCTATAATTACTGACTTTGTCGGTAACTTAACACCTACACGAATCAAAGTAATTGATTTCCATTACCACCTACCACCATACGCGTAGGCTGACGAGGAGCTAATACACTGATTTATCGATCTCATCCTGCAGTCAGGCTATAAAACTGGATTGTAATGGAGTTATAAATAATTAATGGCTAATTCTTGAAGTAACTACAGTTTAGTTTTTAATAGGTTTTTTATTAGAAAGCCACATTTTTGATACAAAGAATGATTCCATACAGCGGTCATAAAAAATATAACATCACGCCAAATTCCCGGAAGGAGTAGGCAAAGTTATACCTTTAGTACAACTAAGTCTTTTCGCCATTAGGTTTGCTATACCTCAGTCCTATTCAATAGAGGGCGAATGTTTTGCTAATCATGAGTAACTAGATCAAGATGCGAAAATGACAAAGTTTCATTAGCATTCACAAGCGGCTTCGCCCGTGCGATATCTTTATAAATTATAGCCTATTTTACTCAGTGATAATATAGCATTCTACTGGGGAAAGAATCTTTTAAATCGGTCCAGTATTTTATGAGTTTATTCATTATATATTACAAACAAAAAAAAAATACAAACCAAACAAACAAAAAGCAAAAGTGTATTTTAAATTTTCTTCAAGTCAAGATCTTTCTTTTGTTTTTCAGAGAACACAAAATGACATTCTCTATTCCCAATTCAAACATTTCGAAGAAAGATTCCTGTTCCTATTTCAAATTTACAAATAACCGGCGATGTTTTTTTTATAACTGAAAAGGAAACGATTCTCTTTGATTCAATCTCCTTTACATCTAAGATTTCAGAAACGTCAATAGAAGTTCGATTTGAGGTGAACTCGTCCGCAAGTTCATCGACCCTCACCCAGGCCCAATATCGGACGGATTAATGGCATCTTCATCATCAACAATCATCGTAAACGTTGTAAACATTTCCGCAATGGCTGCCAGTGAAATAAATCCTTTTACCTCGACAATATCTTATAATCGGTTGTAAAGTTTAATGTGTTTTCTTTGTAAGATATGATCTGAGGAGATTGATTTGTCAGCTGATCTGCAGCGTTTATTAGGGTTTTGACTTTGCTTAAGTTATGTTTGAAAGAAATCAACATATTTTTATTAGTATTTTGATTAAAAATTAGTAATTAATTATTTAATTTTATCACTTACTAGCTTCCGGGATATCTTTATAACTCAGTGATAATATATAATTATATTAGTGAAAGAATTTTTTAAATCGGTCCAGTTTTTTTGAGTTTATTTATTACAAACAAACATACAAAAATACAAATATTTTCTCTTAAAGAAAAAGAAAGAAAGAAAATACGTTTATTTTTGATAAACATGACGCAAAGAAGGAACACAAAACAAAAAAAGAACAAGTTGGGGGAAAATATACGTCACATCCACGCAAAACGACCATCGCTCAGCATAATGCTGCGAGACAGAGCCCCAGCGCTGATTTTCAGCGACAGTCGGCGTTGACGTTATGACGTCGACCGGTGCAGCATACAATGATATATAATACGATATAAAAATACAATAATTAATCTACATGTTTATATAAAATATAATATTTAAAATGGTAACATTCCATTCAGTCGGCATCGACTCGACTGTTTAATTACAATAGGGATGATGACTAAAAAAATTTTTTAGTCCGTCTTTGAGATTATACAAAAATATTGGACACGTATTTTTTTCTTTTTTTACGTAATCTAAAGATTACGGCGATACATTGAGGTAAAATGTGCCATGACGTCACGTCTACCTACAAACCCCAAAATATCTAGCTTCCTACATCTTTTAGGCACAATGCTGAATAATGATCAATAAATCTGCCTTGACTTTTCACAAATACGTTGGGGTCGGCTTCCAGTCTACCCGGATGCAGCTGAATACCAGTATTTTACATGGCGCGACTGCCTATCTGTCCACATCCCAGTTACTGGGTACCCGACACTACGACATAAGACTGGTTGTCAGACTTTCGGGCTTCTGACAACCCGTAACGTCTGTCAAGCTCCACGAATGACAGCCAGGACCTACGGCTTAACGTGCTTTCCGAAGCACGGCGGAGTGTCGGTATGTAAAGATGTTCACCCATCCACGGACCAACCCCGGCAAGCGTAGCTTAATCTGATGGATCGACCCGTGCGGCTGTTATTACCGAGCTCCAGTAAATGCGGAATAACATCCAAAACCTAAAAAAAACAGACTTAAGGAAGTCCCTTAAGTCTGTTTTTTGCATTCTAATTAATTTGTCATCTGCATTTTGATTAATATATCAATATGAATGAATATATCTATTGTATATCTATAATTATAGTAATAGTAACGATATCAAAACTGTACATTGAATATTTTTGAAGAAAGATAATTGCCGCTAATGCCGAAAATACAGGGCGGCAGGGACATCGACGCGAAAACTATGTACTACTCGTACTAACTAGGACGCGATACCATGGATTCAGTACATGACTCTGAACTCATTGAAATTTTTCGTCGGTAATTTAAAAAGAAATCTGCTGTTCCATATATTTTGACTGCATAGGTATTGCATTTTACTATGAAACAGCAGTATTTTTTTTAATAACCGACGAAAAATTTCAACGTGTCAGAATTATGTACGGAATCCATGGTATCAGTTTTCGCGTCTATGTCCCTGCCACCCTGTATAGTTTTTAGAATTTTTGTCCGTTTGTCTGAATGGATTTAATTTAATATTATAAGTAATTTGATTTTGTTAATATAATATAATAATCGTTTATTTATAAAAAGGGTCACATTTACAATCAGTAACTTAACGATTAAAGTAGGTACCTATGTTCCGGATTGGCACGGAACGAAAAACGGCTGAACGGATTTGGATGAAATTTGGCACATAGATATTTTATAACCTGGATTAAAACTACTAATTACTTTATACCATATGATACTTTTAATCCCGGCCAACGCGGCCGAAACCGCGGGCAAAAGCTACTGAAAATATATAAAAACATTAAGAAAGCTCTTTTCCAAATTCGCTTTTTACACCTAAAACTTTTACAACACCTAATTCAGTGTTATTGTCGCGATTCATAATTAATATTTTAGTGCACTCTAAAGCGATATTTTATATTTCCATACATTAATATTAGGTAACAAATTAATATTACAAACAAGTAAATATTTGACACCTATTTGCGAAGTTGCAGAATTTTAGGAAGCAACCTTTTTTTTGGGTGGGAAATTATGAAATAATTTCTCCCGTTCTGGGCGGAGCGGGAGGGCGTGTCAGACTCTTATCGACTAAAACCCACCTGTGTTCCTTCAGTTGCCTGTACGTTGCCAGGACCACGGTATCCCTTTCGGACTTTCCCGCGACCCCGGCAGGCATCGGTCCTAGCAGACCCCTTCTGTTGTGCTGACATCTCTTTGAGGCGCGCGTGGACCACAAAGCGCCGTCGCCCCAAGCCTGGTGCTTATCGGACTGCGAGCTACCCATTGCTCACCATCTTTTCGAATTCGTCATTTTGAATTGAATTTGAATTTACCGTGGCCGGGAATCGGGCTGCGGTTCCCAACGCTTAGGGCGTTTGCCCCTCACGCCCCTAGCCGCTGCGGCGGCTAGGGGCGTGAGGGCGCGAAATTTGCCTCTTCCTCACGTGTTCCACCTCCTCCTTCATGAGCATTACTGTTTCGCAGAAGGAGCTGACGGCTTCCCATTCCTTCTCGCTCCGTACTATGGCCTGAACCAGGGCCGGAAGCGAGAGATTACTGCCGATCGCCTCCACAAGGACACGGCGGTGCCCCGCGCAAGCCGGGCAGACCTCCACCGTATGCTCTACCGTGCCCTCCGGGCACACAGTGACACCCGGGCGTTTCCTCCCGCATTATCCGGAACAGGAACCTCCCGAAAAAACCGTGTCCGGTGAGGACGTGCGTCAGGCGGAATTTAGGAAGCACCCTCATAAGGATTTCTGGTTTAATGGTACAAAACAAACATGAACCTGTATTAAGACTGTATGCATAAAATAAATAAATAATAATAATAAGAGTCCCAAAAATTGGACGTATCAAGACAATAAAAAAAACAAGAAGAGTCAAATTCAAATCAAAAGTCATTTATTCAAAATAGGCTGAGAATCAGCGCTTTTCAAACGTCAAAATGACAAGACACCCCTAAAAACGCCCACCCTTCACCACTTCCTAGTGCTTAGCTGGGAAGAAGAAGTAGCGCAACAAACTCCCCTGTTCAGTTAGAAAAACTTGATTCAATACAATAGTAGTTATGCAAAATGTACATTACATTATGCAACATAAAACATTAAATTAAATTATTTGCTACATGCCAGATAGCACACGCCAATATACCAACAAAATAATCATCGAAATCTATACTCAAGTGAAAATAAAAAGTAAACAGAACTTAATACCCGAATGAAAGCCTCCAGGCATAAAGGGCGTGCCCGCTTACATATAGCTATTAAAGCTGTAACTCGAAGTCACAAATGATAAACTAGGACCTTCGAAGTAAAAATAAATAATATAAATATACAGTTGCTAATAACAAAACCATGGTCAGCAAAACGACCAGTCACCACAAGCAGCACCCGTTCACGAGCATAACGCAAAGATCAGCCATTACCCCCATCTCCATATTTGAGGGAAGAAGGCAACCCGACCCCCGACGCTACCGCAAGCAGTGACATCTAAGGGAGCATGACGAACTCAAACTCAAAGCATTTATTTCAAATAAACCAATTACAGGCACTTTTGAATTGTCAAGGGGTCGGTCAGTCAGAAATATGAAGCTAGTTGCCCATTGCAAAGCGTAGTAGGTACCTATGGAGAAGAACGGGCAAGAAACTCCACGGACACTCTTTTAAATAAAAATATGTAAGGATGGAGTATGTGAGGATAAAAAAATTAAAAATTAAATAAATTATATATCATTTATTTTGGACCAAACACTTGCATACATTTTATAAACCTGCCAAATTGCGTGACAGTTTGTCGGCAAGATTAGCGCTCGTCTTAAAACATTTGGTATAAACAATATAATTAAACATCTAAGTAGGTAACAAATAGTTCAAATGGACGGTAAGAATATTTTGTTCGATAATTCAGTTCAGTGCTCAACCGATTAATTATTGTCACATGTTGCAACCATTTCATTCAACAGTTCAACCTTTAATTTACTCCCCAGTGTTCGCCTGCTAATTACACCCTTATCTCTTCTCAACCAGTCGATACTATTGAATAGTGTAGGGGTCAAATACTTATTGGTTCTTTTGCCGTAGTAATTTTCTACTGGTGGTAGTACGTGGCGCTCTGCATGCCTCCATGGCAAGGAGGCGTGACTTTATATATGTAGATCTGTATTACGTCATCACAGGTCGAGTTTTCCATTTATGTCGCAAGAAAGTCGCCCACAATATGATCAAAACAAAACAAACTAAAAATAGCATATCGTATCATCGATTAATACCTACAAATATTCAGTTGTGGACATATTATACAAGATTTTTTATTTTTTTTTATTTTTCTAAGATAACTTACCAAGACTCTCGATGTGTGTATCTAAGTTTCATTGATAAGTACGAGTAAATCATTTTCATTCATATTTAAAGCTAAGAAAATACGACGTTGTCATATTTTATTTTTATAAACAAAAAAAGTCTGAATTAAATGTTTTTTTTATTTCAGTTAAGGGATTTTAACATAAATAATCGCGACTGACGAATAATTCGACAAAAAAAAAACATGCCAGTTCATTCTTTGATAAGGTCTCATTGGTACCCTAGAGTTATGGGATATAAAAAAAACACCTTGTATGTTGTCTTGGGTGGTGGTGGTGGTGGTGACAGCTCATTCACTTACTTGCCCCTTTTAAGGCTTGTGCAGACCAGCGCGACTTGTCGCGCGACGCGACACGAACAATACAATTTCTAAGAAAACTTCACAGTATAACAATAACCGGTGTCGCGTCGCGCGGCAAGTCGCGCTGGTCTGCACAAGCCTTTAGCAGCCACACTCTTCTTTACTTCTCCCCATATATTTTCGATCTGATTAAAATCAGGGGCCTACGACCACCTCTAAAGCTACTGTTTTAGAGGTGGTGGTAGGCCCCCTATTATTTTAATATTACTTTAGTGTGGGAACGAGATGAAGCTCTACAGAACGTATAGCTCCATCCCTTTCCCCCACTGAAGTAAGATTAAAATAATACTGCTTTAGAGGTAGGCTCCCTTTTGCAGGCCAATCTAACACAGTGACTAAGAAACCTTTTCACATTCTACATGATATTGACACCCAAACACACTGCTCTGAATGAGCAATATCATGTTGAAATCTCCATACTGTAGGCAACGTCTCCTCAGCATAAAGAAGCATAGTCTCCTCCAATATTTGCCTGTATTGAAATTGGTCTAAAATGCCTTTAATGTTCTTAACTGGCCCGACATCCCAAAACTTTTACGTTTCTGCTTTACTACTTTTTTCGTGAACTTAGGATTCAATGCTTGCAGCCGGTCGACGCACATACTGTGTCCCATCAGAACCTAGTCTGTTTATCTTCGTTTCGTCAGTAAATAATATATTTTTCCATTAACTTGCTATTTATATTGATTAATTATTTAAGTAGTAATTATTGAGTATGAATCACTAAAACCTACTAATAAAGCTGTTATTTTATGTGGTTCAAAGTTGTTATCTGTAATGTGCCATAGACGAATTAGATTTTTTTTTTAGAATTAGAATTTCTTTATTTTGCATAAAATATGGTACAATAGGTCTTAACTTAAATATAAGAAGTTCCACATATCTTGCTTACTTACTATTTCAGCATGCAAAAAATACCTTATAATAAAATTATATACACTTCACTTGTTTACTAATGAGATCATGAAGTAAAAAATAAAAACGTTCAAGTATTTTGATCAAACAGGCTGGTTTAAACAGTTTTATCGAATTGGCATGAATATCTGTTGGAAAATTTGATCAAAAATGACTTGTCAAATGGCACGAAGAAATATGAATTTTCGTATTTTTATTTGATCAAACTGTTTGAACCAGCCTGTTTGATGAAATTACTTGAACGTCTATGGCCCGCATAATTTAATACAAAAGTAGAAGCAACTTGTTTATTCTTTAATAATAGTTATTCCTAATAATTATATGAATTCGTTATCAGTCGTGTCTAATTAGATGTCCACAATAAACTGTATCACTAAGTCGATTAAAAACCAATTACTTTTGATCAGTCAAAATCTTTGTAGTATTTATCTAAACTCACAAATATGTACTTGTTCTGACTTGACTGTATCTATGCTCTTCAGTAGTTGTTCTGTAACGCAGGAGTATGTTGTTCTTGATTATTTTGCTGTGTACACCTCTTTCAAACGCATGGTCGTTCTTCTCTAGTCAAGAGGCGAACGTGACCAACGGTGAGTCGTCGCTAGCGGCTAATCGCTGTATAGGGAATTGTGAAGCAAAAAAGGGTCAATTCAAGTGCAACGAGACATGGAGTGGTAGCGAAGCAACCTGCGTGACTTCGACGGTGGCCACGCGACGTTACAGAACAGAAATTAACAAAGAGTGTATAGGCGACTGCGACAGCTTCGGCTCCACCAAGTACCAATGGTGCGCCACATCCGACTCTGACTGGGGCAAGTGCTCTAGAAGCATCGCACTGCAAGCCACGCGCACCCATGAAACCAGAAACATGTACAAAACGTGCGCGAATGAGTGCGTGAAAAGGGGATCTTCATCGGCTTGGTGCAACGTAATCGGTAACAGCTGGGAGTACTGCGATCAAGACACCATCACACACACGTTTAACTATCCTACCGAGGGGGGCTCGGTGTGTTAGACCTTATGCAAACTGTATGGCGGCTCGCTCCTGCCACAATGCTACACGTCGACCGGTAAGTGGGATAGATGTTTTCTCAACCCTTCGTGCAACAATGTGCTGACCGTAACAGACTCCAACTTACACCAACACTGCCCTTTCGGTGAGTACGAAGACAGTGAAAGCGACGGTTATCGTCTGTGTAGACGTAATCGTCATGCACGCCACTTGGACGACGATACAGAAAATGAGATGTCTTTTAAATGTGCTGTGACATCCAACGTAGGTATTGTCGACCAGAGACAGTAAAAACAACCCCACAGTGGCGCTACGCGACGCCGACCCCAATAATATGATCACTGCGAGCAGAAATCCCATTTTGTCGTACACCCTACTGCCGACCATCAGCTATTTCACCGACAAAACCAAACCGATCCATCTGCCGCTGGTGGTGAAAGCGCTTATAACCCACAACACTCTGGCGCCAAAGGGTCAGCGAGACGCGTTCACCAGCAGCGTGGACGCCAACTACAACGGGATGGATAGAAACTTGCAGCATGTCAACTAAGACAAACGCGGTCACATTTTGGGTTCGCGACTGGGCGGTCCCATGGAAACCTTCAACGTCTTCTCCCAATCGTGGCGCTTGAATTGAGGCCGCAAATCCATGTGGTACGGCTTGGAGGTAAAATTGGACAAATTCCTGCGCGACCACGCAGAACGCTACGCGCTATACACGGCGGTGCTCAGCTACGCCACTGACGACAACCACGTGCTAGTGCACCGACCGACCGCCGTCATGCTCCGCGTTCAAGCCTTCGCCAACAGTAAGATGGTGCGCCTCGACGGCACGCCCGTCACCACCACCCGTTTCAACGACATGGAGAACATGTACTTTTCCAACGACCCTGACCATTCTTGCGTGCCGCTAGCGGCCACGACTACACGACGACCAAGGGGTTGATTGGTTGCTATGACTAAAGTCATAGGAGTTGAGAAATACCTAATAAACCAAGTGTATACGTTCTATGGCTTTTGTTTTATTTCACTTTCTACGCAGACATTTTGACATATCGACAAAGGGGCGTCAAGCATATTTTGTATTCGTATACACAAGGAACCATTTTATTGTCTACAACCATTGTTCCATAACAAACTAAACATTTTGTCCAAACATCTATATATTCTATGACCAAAACAAGGTAATCTACATAAGTCTCACAAATATAGTATACAGTACTTAATCATTCAATAACGAGATAAACAAATAAAAAACTTAATTCAATTCTAAAGTTCGACTTCAGAGGAGGTGTTAGAAATAAGTATTTAGTTGAAAATGCGATGTCATAAAAAAATGCCATTTACTCTAACGCGTCATCAGATTGACATATTATTGTCATGACAACGATCACATCTTAAGGTAGTCACTCAACGGGAGCACTCGCGTGTAATGAAACAGTTCAGTCGAGTATTTCATCAGTGAATGAGGATGACAGTACGTACCTGTAATGATACAATTCGCTACATTGCAGAAGTGAGTGCGGAAAACCGAGCTTTACACCTGAAACGATGTATGTGCTCAGTTGGAGCGGTTACAAAAGCGAATACTCCTTACTCAGTGCTGGCGCCGTATTGTAACGCAAAACTCAAAATCAAATCATCTCTCATCTTCATTGTGTGTGGTCCGACACGCCCTGGGCCGGTTTTTTAAAATATATATACGTATATGTACATATTAATATTCTAAGTTTGTAAATTTTTAAATTATGTAAATATTATACACATGCCCCGTTGTAACTAGAGCACCAGTGGTACGATATCTCGGCCTCCAATTAGATGCCTGCCTATCCTGGAAAACACACTTACAAACAGTGTCCGCACGAATACGAAAACTTATTTTTCTATTTAAGAAGCTAAGGGCTACCAGCGAAATCCTTAAGATTGTTTACTCGGCACTAGCCGAATCAGTACTGAGCTATTGCATCACTGCCTGGGGAGGAGCCGCCAAGACCGACATTATACAAGTGGAACGAGCCCAGAGAGCCGTAATTAAAGTCATTCTAAAAAGATCCTTTAGATTCCCAACGCGGCAACTTTACATGGACTTTAAAACACCAACGGTTCGACAACTATTCAAACTACGCGCAGTCATGCGAAAACATGCCACTCTTCCATACAGCGTAAATAACAGCCCGACAGTAAGAAGAAGACCCAAACCGGCTTGTCCCACAACACATACAAAAACTACATTCGCTAGACATCACTACCCCTACCTAAGTGCCCTTATATATAATAAAATACATCAACAACATAATATACATACACTAAACACACACACATGTAAAAAAATAACTAAAGAATTCCTCCTCACCCTAGATTATGATGAAACAGAAGCACTGATGAAACCCATATATGCAAATAAATAAATAATTATTAATATTACGAACGCTTACACAGACACCCCAAATCACCCTCCCCTTCAACACACACACACTTACACACATCATACACCACACACTCATACACTTTCCCTATTACAACACATCACACGCGCTTACTCACAAACTATTGCCACTGTTACACGTTTTAGATTCCCTAGTTTTGTAAAATAATCTTACCGGACGAATGGATGGCCCCTATAACACAGGATTTTCCTAGCATATGGGTCATTATTCACAAAATTGAGCACAAATGTAATACCATAATAACGTAACATGCATTGTTTTCTTCTTTTTGCTAAATAAATTATTATTAAATTATTATTATTATTATGTTGTTTTTTTTTAATAAAAACTAAATATTATTAATTAAAATCGCTTTTCATGTCTGTCTGTGTGACCGCGTTGTTTTTTTTTATTTTTATATCGCTTATATCAGAACAGGCCTTTATTACCGATCTCATGGTGGTCGTATTATACATAGTTACGCCCGCAGGGAAATTAAAATAAACAGCTCGGCAGTTAAACTGGACTGCCAATGAAGATATTACAATTTTAAGTAACAGAAAACTTTGTAGAAATGTGTGAAAAGGTAAAAACTACAACGATACAAGTATTTCTACAGTCATTATCTCAATCAACTCAGCGCATCGCAGTCCACCGCTGGCCCTAGGCCTCTCTTAAATGATAAATCGCTCTGAAAATACTGACTGAATCTATTGTATTTATTTTGAATCGCATGACTTGACCAATTTTTTAAATTTAATAGTAATGTTAATTGTTGATTTATTTATATTATTATTCTTTGATTTATTAATTTGTACTCCAACCATGGTCAAACATGTTGAGCCAAACAATACACATATAATAAACATCCTACCATGTATATTATATACACATGTTTTTGCAAATAAATGAATCTGAATCTCTCAGGCTGCGCCACAGTACCCTGTCCTCCACCTTCCGCATCCAGTCTGTTCCAGCCTCCTTTTTAAAGTCGTCGATCCATCTTGCCAGTGCCCAGTCATTGCCTAGTTAGATAAAATATGAACTTTTAATTCGTAATTACCGGAGCATAAACGATGTTATGTTTCTGCCGTTCACTGTCGTTTGAAAACATTGTAAAAACCCATATTTTTTAAAGAATTACCGTGGAGTGTCTTGCCATCTCCATAGAAAACGACCAATTGGAACCGTGCACCTAGCTTCTGACGTTTCATAAGTGCCTAGTTAGTATAAGTGTTTTTTTTTTGTTATCGATCATGAGGCTGATTTGTCTCTGGCTGACGAGCCAACAATGCAATGACATAATGGTAATAGGTACGTTCAGCGTCCTAGGCAGATACATCTCAGACTCCCAGTTTTGTATATGTCGTGGCCAGATCATTTCACGCCGCGGCAGCGGCCGGCGAGCGCTACATCCGTGTTAATCGCTTTCCATAATATAATATTTGGAAACCCTATATGATAAATTGGGATAGTAGCCAAGAGAAAGAACAAGAAGAAGAAGATTGACAAACCTAATGCATAGTCGTATTTTAAAACTATCAAATAAATCCTAACATCAAATTGAAAACGTGATTTTTTTCAAACAAATTAAATAGTAGTGATGGGCCGAATATGGGATTTAACAATCTTGGACTAGCTACTTCAATGTTGCATTCTCGAGATTTAATATACATTGCAGTTCGTCCTCCATTGCAATACATTGCCACAGTGTTTAAAGAAAAAAAAACCTATTCATTTGATAGTCTATGTCATCTGTCAACTGCCGGCTGTCGCTGAAAACTAGCGCTGGAGCTCCTGTCTCGCATAGGGTCACAGCATTATGCTGCGACTTTTTTACGTGGTCACCCTAGTTTATTTAATTTGTTGTATGCCGCCGCCATAATGCACAAACAAAACAAAGCAACATCAACGCCTCTACCGGTGGATAATCAAACAATTTTACGATATGATCACAAATGTTTGGCCACATCATGAAGTAGTCATGCGCTTAATGGTTCATATCGTCAAACGTTGAGTATTCAATTATCTGGCCAGACCACATCATGATGTGACCAGCGATGGACATTCATGAAATGATCAATAATTCTAAGATCTGGCCACGACATATAGACAAAAGTAACTCCTTGACATTATGATGACTCCAGACGGCCTAGACAAAGTGACAGTTGATGATGGGCAAGTCGAAAATATGGAACTGACATAGGTTACCGAAAAAAAAAGTAAATCCAGTTAAAAAGTGCTGTATAAATAAATAATGATTAAAAAGCGATTGTTACTTGCTGTCTACTTAATATTAATCGTGAGCTTCTTTTTTATAACAATGATATTTATTTTCCTGGGCGTAAACACCTCGATCTCGTTTATAATTCTCAGAAAAAAAGAATGTAACAATTTATTCAGTTCAAGAGAAAAGTGTCGAATGTAGAACGCGCATACGCATACCATATTAAAGAAACGACGATTAGCATCGCAAGCGAGGTCACTGACCGATCTCGCGGACACCGATTGAATTTCAGACTTAAATAATTGATAAATATATTTTATTGTAGCTATGCAATCAACATTTCATTGAGTGTAAATAAGTATGTATGACCAGAGGTCGCACAAAATAGGGAGTTTTGGAAGAAAAAATAGGAGGCCTTTGCCCAGCGTTGGGACACAAAGAGGGTCAACAAAAAAAATTACTTGTGGTAGACGAATCCAAAAATTCGTTGGTTAAACATGATTTAGTGTACTTTGGTGTTTTATGAAGATACATAGTTTCTTATGTCATAATTATAGAAATGAAAAAGCAGCAGAAGAAGAGAATAGAGGCCCCAGCAACACTGAATTTAATGTTGTATTAAGCTTTATTGATTTACAATTTGTAAAATATCAGATTATTTACAAAAGCCAAGACTAGATACTCTCAAAAATCTTCGATTTATACATGTAACTTTAGTCATAAATTAGACAAATCAACACAAAGTCCAACAAAATGCAGATATTAAGTAGAAATCAATATTTATTATGTCCCCATATACCTATTTGAACCTGGTTTATGACAGTGGACTCGCCTCAACACATAATAATAAATAAAACTGAAGAAATGTGTATGAAACTACGAATTACACCTCGCTTCGGGAAATAAAGACTTCGTGTTCTTAGTTACTATAGTTCCAATACTCAGTTTTATTACCATTTTGGATTACATGAATGTCAAAGAATAATTTATGCAGTATTGAATAAAGAAGAGACATAGCCAGTTATAGTGAAAACTACTACACGAAAAAGGTGGGCCACATAGCAAATAAAATCGCATTCTAACTGGTTTTATTTATGGTTATAATGACCTTTAATGAAACGAAAATAATGAACCTAAGTATTAACATAATGGTTGTCCCGCATAAACATCACATGAATGAATTCGGAAAGTATAATTTGGAAGTCTTTGGAGGACTTCAAGATTCTTCACAATCACAAGTAAACACTGTATTGTCATCGTTTTACCGGAACGTGTGAGTGTTTTAATTCCTCGTAATGAGCGTTTTCATACACTCTTTATCTAAAACATATTGAGGTGCGTTATGACGCCCTTAAAATGAAACTCGAGCCAGTTGAAATAGATGTGCATTTGTACCGCGCAGCACAGTATCCAAGCAATAGCGTAAGATTATATATACACGAACACAGGATAACAAACTTGATAATTACACGTTACACAGAGTCTCGTAATAATATTGAGCTAATACTTATCTTTTACATTCAGATTCAAAAATCCTGTCGTTTTTTTTAACCATAGACTAACTGCCCTAGACCAACTAGTGTTGTCAGGTTATATCTAACAGTGGGAACCATAGATAATTAGTTGGTTCGCCACACATGTATTCCTCTTACTGAATTGTAGTCAATAGTACTGTGTTAAAAAAACACAATAATTATACGCCCAAATCCAGCAGTCCATAGACAGTGTACGACCACTAGAAAGGACAATGTCAGAAACTCTATAGAGCTTTGACCTATCAAACAAAAGTTGGTTTACAAGCATACCAAATGTAGCATTTTATTGCTGCTCCATTGCAGCTTTTTGTTTAAATCTAAGAACAATTATTACTTATTTAAGTCAAGATAGGTAACTACCTACTTACCTTAAGTTAGGTTGTCTGGTGGGCTACTGCCCAACGATTGATGTCGGGACATTGTATATATGCTAGTCGCGCGGTAAACTCTGCTTCCGTGATGCAGAATGTTGTGTGACGTCAGTGTGATGCGTAGTTCGCATGTGGCGATGTAGATGCCGCCACAAAGTCCAGTTATAATTGTAGAACTAATTAAATAAATGCTTCATATTATTACAATGCTATCCTAGGATGTTTGGCTGTGACAGGAAGGAATGATATAAGACCGACATCAACCTATGTAATACTTTTGACTTATGACAGAAAGAAAGAAAGAAAGAAAATACGTTTATTTGTGGTACACATGACGCAAGGTGAGAACAAAACACGAAAATAAACAGTTTGGGGGAAAACATGCGTCACATCCACGCAAAATGGCCATCGCTCAGCATAAAGCTGCGACCCTATGCGAGACAGAGCCCCAGCGCTGGTTTTCAGCGACAGCCGAAACAGGCATAATTACTGTCCTGACTGTTGATCGATAGTAAAATAAAACAACGTATAAAAGTTATTGATCTATTAATCTTCAAACGTTAAAACAATATCAAGAAAAGCTACCAGGATCAATATTTTCTTGATGACGTGCCTAACCAAGGTACCTACCATAAAATGGTCATAGCATGGCAATAACAACCAACCGTTCGAGTACCCACAATACAATTGCAGCAATAGTCTAATATGGAGTCGATTGCACAGCTACTGCTCGGCTGTCTCTCAACTAGGATATAGGTGAAAATAGTTTCTTTGGCCTATGTCCCTAGAATTTATTCTGTTTCTTATTAAAAATGGGTAGTTTCTTCAATGTGTGACACCATTTCATGTGATTACTCCACTTCTGGACACACCTGTAAAGCCCATTTTCGCGAATAATTATGCTCTCCATACTATGAACGGTTCTGTATAATTTGATATGGGCTGTCTCTCAACTAGGATATAGGTGAAAATAGTTTCTTTGGCCTATGTCCCTAGAATTTATTCTGCTTCTTATTAAAAATGGGTAGTTTCTTCAATGTGTGACACCATTTCATGTGATTACTCCACTTCTGGACACACCTGTAAAGCCCATTTTCGCGAATAATTATGCTCTCCATACTATGAACGGTTCTGTATAATTTGATATGGGCTGTCTCTCAACTAGGATATAGGTGAAAATAGTTTCTTTGGCCTATGTCCCTAGAATTTATTCTGCTTCTTATTAAAAATGGGTAGTTTCTTCAATGTGTGACACCATTTCATGTGATTACTCCACTTCTGGACACACCTGTAAAGCCCATTTTCGCGAATAATTATGCTCTCCATACTATGAACGGTTCTGTATAATTTGATATGGGCTGTCTCTCAACTAGGATATAGGTGAAAATAGTTTCTTTGGCCTATGTCCCTAGAATTTATTCTGCTTCTTATTAAAAATGGGTAGTTTCTTCAATGTGTGACACCATTTCATGTGATTACTCCACTTCTGGACACACCTGTAAAGCCCATTTTCGCGAATAATTATGCTCTCCATACTATGAACGGTTCTGTATAATTTGATATGGCCATGTAAAACCAACTCACTATTTATGTTAATACTAACTGCACCCCGCGGTGTCACTCGCATAAGTCTCGATCCCATGGGAATATCGGGATAAAATGTATACTATGTCCTAACCCAGATTATGGTCTACCCATGTGTCTAATTTCATCCAAATCTTTTCAGCCGTTTTAGCGTGAGTAAACAAACAAATAAACTCACTTTCGCATTCAGCCCCCGTAAATTAAAAAAATAGCTCGTTATTATGAAATCAAAAACTATAATTAATCCTTTGCATAAAAAAATTACAAAGGATTAGACACCCCTGTCTCGGAATCTTGGCACAAACCAAATGTCGGGAAACCCACTTGCAAAATGTATGGCGGCATGGGGTATGAGCTCTACGAAAATGGGTGGAGTCGAAAGTGTAAACGTGGCAAACTTTACTTTCGATCTTCGATAATTCGGTATTATCGAAATAGTATATTCGGAATAACTCCGATTCAAAATTTACGAAACCGAGGTCGGAGTCGGAGGTGTAAAATTATTCAGAGGTGCTCTTTCGGAGTCGAAACCAGAGCTCCGTAACATCCCTAGTTTATAGCACATTACAATGCCTGTGCTTCCATACACATGTGATAAGATAACTCTTTCCCGGAATGAAAACACCAGCGCGCGCGCCACCGTCTTCCCGCCAAACGGACAGACGCGCCATAATCGAAATCGACACTTCCGCCCGTTTCAAAACGGAACGCATAGTTTGTTTCCAAGTATCAAACTACATTTTTAACAAATAAGTAATAACTACATGAAAGTTTATCCGATAGTTTAGCCACAAAAACACGCCAAAACTGCTGTTATTTACAGTGACATTAACATTGAAGCTAATGAATACACTTTTGGCGAAAAAGCAACCTACTTACGATCAAACAAAAATATAAAAAATCAAAACAATACAAATAAACCAAGACATATTATTGTATACACCCATTCAGACGACAATGGACCTCGCACAACATCAGCTGAGCCGTACGACCAATCAGATGAAAAAACAAACAAACACAGATACCTAACCATTCCTTTCATTCGGCCACTTAATATTAAACATGTACATTTATCACCGGCTTTTTCCTTCTAAACCAGTGTTAGTTTTTAAACATGTACTGAGTCACCGACACAGTTCCGATAAACAGCCTGTGTTATAGTCGTTTTGTCTGTCTGCCCGTCTGTATGCCTCGGAAGTGAAAGTATAAAGAAAGCGGTGAAAATCTCGGCGGGCGCACGATCTTTCCCCGGTCGAACACTCTAGACAAATGCAACGCCTATGCAGCTCTGTTTCTGTGTACCCTATGTATTGTCTTAGTTTAACGATCGTCGGGAACAGCAACAAATGTGAAATCGAAGAATGCACGAGAATTCTAATCTATCTTCACCAGCTATTGAATACTGCACATAACGACATCCTTATTATGTGCTTCGACAATGTAACAATCTCGAATAATCTCGATTGAATGAGTTACCTGTTAGCTGTTAGTCTCATTAACAAGACCAAAAAGAAATCATCATTAAAACACAATCATAAGAACATTGTTGCTTGTGACCTACATTCGATACACGCGATTCTGACATCAAAATTAAGGAATATAGAGTTGAAATTGGTTTATAAAATCAGTAAAAAGTGAATGGTTAATGTCAAGAACACGATAAAAATATCTAGGGAGAGTATGGAGAGTAGATCACGGTCAAATATAGACTTTCTCCACTTTCTCTAACCTAAATGTGTGTATTGTCGTAGGTCGAGTGGTTGGCCTTCGGGGTGCCACCACTTTTGGTTTTATCTGTCACTTTCATTAACCTATGGCTGTAGAAAGTTGTGACGTAGCATTTTAGGGCTTCGAAGGTAAAAGTACCAGGAGAGAGTTGGGAAATGGGTCGAGAGATGTTGAAGATAAACCAGTACAGAGGGCTCTTGGAGAGGCTGGATATGAGTCAGATGGTGATTTCACAAATCCAATGGTAAGGTGACCAAAAGAGAGATTAGCATATATGTATTATGTGTTTTTTTCAGTCTGGATTGTGGCCGGTTATAGGCAATAGCCTTCGCCCCCTATAACATAGAACTCGAAATAAGGGTGTACTTTAATCTTCCGCCAAATCTGCAAATACACGGGTATCGTGTGCTATGTTGGGTATATTTCAGAATATAAAAGACTCTCTCCACATTCAATGAAAAAACAGTCGCCATCTGAAGTAGTCAGTCACATACAAAGAAAAAATCTGTCTAGACTTTACATGTAGACTGAAGGCGTGTCTTCTAACTAGGTTAGGTACCACTTAGCGATAAAATATCAACAATCAAATCCACCCATCGAAATATCAAAGTCCACTACAATTCAGATAAAGACTAAAATCAATTGGATATATTTTGATATCAACGCAAAATAATTTAAATCACAAGTGTAAAACCTACATCAGTATATGGAGAATATGACTATTTATTTTCACACAATTTCATTCCAGTACATACCAATCTCGACCTTCCATACATGAGTTTTAGTAACTTTCTATAACTTTGGAAAATTTAAAAGCTTTCAATTTAATTAATAAGAGGGTTTATCCTAAAAGTTGGCAACGTCGCAAATAACTATCAAATATCTACCTGTTTTTATTCTTATAGCAATATTACTGAATAGAAATAAGAAATGTGGCTAACTAGCGAACTAGAATATTAATAATGAATTGCAATTATAACATTGAATTTGATGTTGTATCCATTTTAGGGTGTAAAAAACTCATTTGGAAAGTTTCCAAATAGATTTTTTACATCTAAAATCATTCGGTGTTACGATATTAATTATTGCATTTCATAATCAATATTCTAGTTCGCTAGTTAGCCACATTTTTTATTTCCACACAGTAATATTGCCAAATTAATCAAAACAGTGAAATATTTGACATCTATTTGCGACGTTGCCCACCTTCAGAATAAACGCTCTTAAAAGTTTTCTAATCTCTAAACACCATAAACTTTAAGAAACTTTTGATCAATGGCGAAAACAGAACAAAGAACAATCTATGTAGAAAGTTATTTGTTCTCTTGTAGGTTAGATACATTTTCCATTGCATTTCTATCTGCTTCTTTACCTCGATCTGTTTTAGATGTTAAATAGTAAATGCTCTATTTAGCTGTGTAGGAAACTAATCTTCGGGAAACCAATGAGTTTAAATCCAATCAAAAAAATAAAAAATAAAAAGGTGCACTTGTCTGCTACGTTTGAATTTGTCGCGCCCTGAAGTTGGCACCCGGGGCACTGGCCCCGGGCTGCCCCCCCCCCCCCCCCACCCCCCCCCCCCCCCCCCTCCCTAGATCCACGGCTGACAAATATCTATTTCAAAACCCTGCTCACTTCCTCATTTGTATACCATTAAACTTATTATTCATATAACCAGACCTACGACTAATGTAACATTTTCATGGGCAACGTTGCATTTTGCAAACAATAAGATTTCCCATGATGTGTCAATTGCCAGCCCACGCGTCGGGCTTTGCCCTTAGATTTCACATTTTAGAAAAGCAGCACAATTGTAAACACTTCTATTCTAAGAATGGAACATCGAACTTTGAAGTAGATGGATAGGTACAGTACAACAATTTCCTTAATGTGCTTCGGGAATCATCGCATTTCCGAATACAAACGAAAACTAATTTCCATATCCATAAATTATTAGATTTATCGTGTATAATAATTTGAATTCAGAACTAAGTACTTTAGGTCTATATAGTTCACACGGAAATCAAAACAAAACAACAATAAAGTACTTAGTTCAAATTAATATACACGATAAATCTAATCATTTATAATTGATGGACATGGAAGTTACCATTCGTTTGTATTCGGAAATGCGATGATTCCCAAAGCACATTAAGAAAATTGTTGGACTGTATTTTCCTCCATAGGATGTTGAGAATTGACAACAATCTGCCTAGCCTTTTCCCAACTTTATTGGGGTCGGCTTCCAGTCTAACCGGATTCAGCTGAATACCAGTATTTTACATGGAGCGACTGCCTATCAGAACTCCACAACTGGGTAATACGATACTCCATGGTAAGACTGGTTGTCAGACTTTCGGGCTTCTGACGAATTGACAACACAAGACGTTTTCTCGTCTTGTGCATTTTAAATAGGTATCCGAATTGTATCTCCTATTCTGATATTCAAGCAGGTTTGTATTTTATGATCTGTTTTTTTTTAACTTGCAAACTTGACGACATTTAACATGCAGGACGGCACTTCAATGTTTTCTCCCTTTCCTTACTGCTATTTCCTCGCTCGTATATAAACGGCTAATTGCTATTTGCTTCTAAATTCAACTTATTTAACCAGGGAATAACAATTTAGTTTTAAAAACCCTAAACATAGTAAGTACCAATGTGTCAATAAAAACAGCATTCTACTCGAGTCCGATTTAGAAAACTTTTTAGTGAAAGTGAAAAATATGCCATTTCACATTCATGGTAATCTGGGATTAGAAATTATAGGTAGGTAGACCAGCTGACTACTTAGTTTTCCCACGCTTGTCAAGAATTAAAATCCCAACATTATAACTTACAGTGTCCCTCTTCTGGGCCACTGCCTCTCTCACACCCACTCTCTGACTCTAAATGTATTTTTCCACAGAAACCCACGTGAAAGCCTTCTGGTCTCCAGACTCCACGGGGACGCTTTCACACAGGCTCAGTGTAAGTTTAAGAGTGACTGTACCTTAGTACATTTACGCTCCGAAATACTGACAGCTCGGCTATGACGTGTAATTATACAATGACGAACTCCTGACTGGGTAGATGTCTGGAGATCTCAATAGATCTCAAAACCTTCTTTGGGTAAAAGTTAACACTAAATATGTATAAGACGATGACGACGACGAAGATGTCGTAAACAAGATAGATAAATTGGGCAGCGCCGTGAGCAGACTTTGTTGTCTGAGTAGGTCATTGAACTCGACGTGCCTTCTTTCTCTCCAATAAGCTATGAAGGTGTCAAATAGTCAAAAACCTAGCAGATATCCAAAAATCTAACTAAGAATGCACCGAAAACTTTTCCTAAAATGTCTGAAAACTGTATGATACGGAGAAAAGTTTCTATAGCTATCTACAATAACTGTTTTGTAGTGTAACCGCGTTCGCGTGTAGACCACCAAAAATCAAGCAAGACCCGTATGGTAAAAGTTGCCAAGTAAATGTCAATGACCCGCCGCATGTGCGATTTTGACCTTCACAAAGTTTATGTAGCAAACTCAGTGAAAGTGGGGACATCAATCAGTTTACGGGGAAAGTGCGAAACCCTTCGATTATGAAGTTTTAAAAATAACAATTTCGTAGGGCAACACCGTAAAAGTACTTGATTGACGTTGATTGATATTTACTTTTGTAATTGGAACGAAATTGCTAGTTATATATTTCTTGTAATTTTCGTTGAATAATGTTCACACTTTTCTCGTAGCATGTTCGAAATAATTGCTAAACGGATTGATTGGAAATCGATTAATTTTAAACCGATCCGATTAGCTGACCTTAAATTTAAGTGTATTGAATTAATTTGTCGATAAAAAATTCATTAAGAACTCTCGTAAAACATTGCATGAAAGTTTTTTATTTTCTTTGTGGATAAGACGCCATCTACTTACGGACAAACTAACTGTACACACAGGTATAATTATTCTGAATTTTCTTGTACTTACAAATGTACCTACCTTCCTACTTGCGTTACAGGAAACATGGTCTATAACATAAAAAGGTATAATTATTAGAGATACGCCGAATAGTGGTTTCACCAAATAACTGAATACCGAATAATATTCGGTTAAGTTCTTACCGAACCGAATATACTGCCGGATAATTCGGTTCCCCGTTCTATAGTTTTGTCGCGCAAACAAGTTTATACACGCTAAATTTCCAAAGCGCCGCGCGCGTACGGAGTGAGTAGTACTTACCTCGCCTCCCGCTACCCGCTGCCACTGTCATTGCGTATGAAACCACAATACGGATGCCAGATTTTAGTGCAGTTCTTGACTTTTTCATTAAAATTTTGGTGTTTTGAAAGATGATAAGTCGACGAAGAAATTCGCGTGTGTGGGAGGTCTTCAAAGACATCGAAGATGATAATAAAAAAGTGCGATGTACGTTGTGCAACGCAGTGCTTTCTCGTGGGGGCACCACAGGCTGGGCCATCATCTATTGCCGGGTCATCATCGGTTTCGTCTGTGCAACAAACATTGCAGGATTCATTTCTTACAAAGTGGGATATTAAAGACCCAAGAGACCTTACAATAAACGATTTCTAATAAATACGATTGTTAGATTATGGGATTCCTTTAATTTATTTTTCCCTAAAGGCTGATTTACAATGATCAGTTAAACCGAATACATTCGGCATTTCAACCGAATGATTACCTCAAAATTTACCGAATATGCCAAATACGAATATAAAACGAATATTCGGCACATCTCTAATAATTATTAAGGCATGAAGTAGGTAATTAGGTACCTATTCTATTTATATTAAGTAGGTAAGTACATATCTGTGCCCTTATTGCATGGAAATTGATAAGCAACAGCAGTTAACAACACGTAGGTAAGTACCACAGAACTGAAAACTGCATCAGAGGTCACCGACCCATAGGTACATTCAGCAAATTCAATGCTAGCAACGAGCAGGATGTTTTAAAAGAACCCGAAGTTCAACCATAACTGATACGCTATAGTAGAGGACCTTTTATATTGGAGGAAAGATTTAAAGGTTCGCATGACTCAAGTAGGTAACACTAAAGTGGCGGCCGGGTGTGTCAGAAAAACTACTTTGTAAGTAGGCACCTGCACCACTTTTGTACCATTTCCTTGGTGGTCAAAGATGGAGTTCGTCGTACATTAACGTTTTACAGAAGCCAACAGTTTATTATCTGACCAATAACGGCATTTGTCATGGCTTCTCGTTCACGTTATTCGATTGATCGCGTGCAATATTTTGCCGCAGGTGCGTTTTTGCAGTGCATGTCGATTAACGAGTTATGATGTTCTTTATTCGATCTGCTCTTTTCTTTCGACAAATGAACACATCTTACTTACATCTTTATGTGTAAGTAGCAAGACTGAAAATAAAACTAGAATTTAACTATCAAATGTTTTTAAATGGAATACTGACATCTATCGACGATACCGAGAATTAATTTTGAAAGTTTGCTATGCAGCGCCATCTCCTGATAGGTCTATAAACCACTTCGAAATGTTTTTGTTGAACTGTTTTATCAACAATCAAACAATATTGACATTAAGGTCAATGTTACCAGAGCTTGTAATATACAATCTACTAAATAGTATAAAAAGTCTGTAACGTCATAACATAACTTTTTGTTGATAATGAATAAAGAGCGCTTTAGATGCCATGAGGCTGCACCATGAAAGATGTAAGAGATTCTTGTATTATTAAAACTCTTAACCTCGTTTTAACGGAACTACGTGAAATTTCGCTCCTTGTATACTTTCTTAACTTCCCATATCTAGAATAAAGAAATAAAAATCATTTAACAATGTAATTAATTAATAGAGACATTCAAAGTCAATATACACATTTCTTTATTCAGTGGTGCTAGAATTAAGGTATGGCAAAATTTACATATCGAAACATTTCGACCATGATTATGGGCAACTTTGGCGTTCTTATTCTGAGAAACTGAACTGACTTCGACACCTATGAATTATTGAATGATGGGGAATAGATAGTAGTTTATAGGCCTCGCTTTTCGCAATATTTTCTTACTTATTTATTATAAAGCCAAAATTTCGAAGCATGTTTTTCATAAAATGCGCGACGGCACTTTTTCGAGCTTGTGGATTGAATTATACATAAGCAAATGAAATGAAAAATATGTAATATTATCTCATAAAAAGTGGGTTAGTTCATAGCGGCCTTAGAATTTTGAAATAAGTATCTAAAAAAATCCCATTCACTTTAGTATTTTGGTTTTAAGATTTTCTATGAAATCATGGTATAAATCGACGTATGAAAGAAAGAAAGAAAGAAAAATATTTTATTTGGGACACGCACAGGAAATACAAACAGTAATTAAAATAAAAAAGTGTGGTTGGTACAGATTTTATAAAAGTTTTATGTGTTGTATGTTTATGTAATTTTAACGGCACAAAACTTTGTTACCACGAGGCGGCACCGTTTGGCATCTCGGCGAGTTTTTTATCTGAAACATCGTAGTTTGATACTTCTAGCTAGGACGTTTCCAAAACTAATAACAATTAAAAATAAACGTAAATAAAATTAATGTAAAAAATGACGAAATTCTACTACAAAAACAGCAAAGAGTAGATAAGTATTGAAAAACAGCATCTTGGCAACACTACGCAGCGGCTGCCATCTGCCATGATTTGGCGTTTGTGTCACGTATTGGTGCATCGTCTAGAAAATTACAAAAATGCTTTATGAAAAGCTTTATTGGGTGCAAGTGTTCTTAGTTTCTATACTAGTTAGTTCTATTCTAGCAGAATGGAACACAAGGGATTACATCAGACGAGAGCATTCTCTCACAAAACCTTACCAAGGTGAGTGACCCCTGGCCGGTGACTTGAATCTTACCTCGAATTTGCACTAACAATAAAATTAATCAATTAACTACAGGAGGTGGATATTCGGTGCCTTACTGGGACTTCTTAGGTAACACAATAGTGACTTCGAACTACGTACGACTAACGCCCGACTTGCAGTCGAAGTCTGGTGCTATTTGGAATACTGTGGTGAGTACACAGCTATTATCACTTACTTAGCTACGAATTAATTCATGATAAGGTGTTATTAACGAGAACACAGCGCCACGAGGCGACTCTGATCTGTTATTAGAGATAAGCTGAGCTAAATTGGCAGATTTTCATAATTCTGTAATGAGTTTGTTATCATGAATACAATGTCACATTTTCACATGCAGACTGACTATGTTTGCTCAGATGTTTTAAACTACAATTTGTTGTTGTTTCAATATTTATACATGAATTTTAATGCATATATTTTATGTATAAAAGCCCCTAGGTACATACTTTATTTATTATGCTTATTAAATAAGTACTTGTTACATTCTTCTATAGAATTGTATGACTAACATACACGCTTCCATCATAGTGATAACAAAGTAGACAATAAAAATGAAAACTTTGATTATCTTTATTACTTTTCTGTTTTATTACCATAAAGGCCTTGTTTTATGGGAAAATGTCTTTTGGTATTCTGTTGCTTATCCACGAATCTACAGGTGGAACAATAGTATAAAATAATCTGCCAAATTCCTCCTGAAACGTAACATTGTCCACATAATTTTATGTTGAACTAGCTTTCGCTTGCATGGAGGTTGAAAATTATCCCACGAGAAGGTACTACAAGGATAACAAGTCCTCTGTGTTAATCCTGGTTATGCACTATCTGAGTTTCATCTAAATCAGTTCAACCTTTTTGCGTGATTCAGTAACAAACATCCAAACATAAAAACTTTCACATTATAATTTATAAATATATTTAATTAGTAGGATTATTTTGGAACATAACAGTCACAATACCATCCATAATCATAGAAATACACAATATTTTTGAACTCCGTCTTTGTAATATCCCATGCCCTTCATGGTAGTTGTTAGTAGATATCCAAACACTACACTCAAGAGAATGCGGTCTTGACACCTGTCAGTTTAATAGTGAATTACTAACGTTTTGCGAATTTGTTCCATAGTATTACTGAATATTGTCCAACTGACAGGTGTTAGGAACGCATTCTTTTGACGGTTGGACTAACGTGTTTTGTTTGTTCATTGATAGCAAAGTCATTTAAGTTACTAGGTTGTTAACCAACTGTAACACTTGTTTACAATATCTTACACTATTAAAGTGAATTGATAAGGAAACAAAGGAAATAAGTTGAAACTAAAAGCAATTTGATATCTTAATTAATATCTACTTCAGATGTTATATAATTATAGAGTTCTATTGTTAGGAGTTACAAGACAAATGAATACAAAAATCCGATTATACATTGTATTATTTTCGTTGTCTCACAAAACGCACAATTTTTTAAAAAAAAAAGTATTTTTTAAACTAATATTATTTATAAGAGAAAAGATTTAATTTAGGTGTTTTATGTTTGTTTGTTTTCGATCAATTGCAATTGTATTAATGTCAGACCAAATAAAAAACCAAGACAACGCTGCGAACAATACAGTGATGCATGCCAAAACTACACCGCCGCTCTGTGCATACACGCTCACACGCACACATTTACAATCAAACTACACCTCACTTAGTGCACACATGTTTACCAAACCGGCCCCACGTCGTCAGGTATTAATATTGTCAATAGCTTCAATTGCATTTGGTAGACGATAAATTTGCGCATCAATATTTATCAATCACGTAAAAAATTACAGTTAATTTTATTGATTGTTACGTGTGACCCTTTCGCGCTAAAATGGCTGAACGGGTTTGGATATTTGGCTCATGGGTAACCTGGGTTAGGATAGGACATTATGATACTATTTATCTCAAGATTCCCACGGGAGACTAAGGGCCGACGCTCACTGGCGGCATGGCACGGCAAAGGATATTTATGCAACAAATAGAAATATAACTTAACAGTATGACAATAAAATTGAAATCAGCGATGCCGCAGTATCCTTAGGCATGCCGCGACGTCTTTAGGCATCATCATTGAAATTTCAATTTTATTGTCATATCTACCATTAAGTTACATTTCTATTCGTCGCATAAATATCCTTTGCCGTGCCATGCCGCCAGTGAGCGCTGGCCCTTACAGCTCATCTGCCTAGCCTTTTTTAATCTTGTTGGGGTCGGCTTCCAGTCTAACCGGATGCAGCTGAATACCAGTATTTTACATGGAGCGACTGCCTATCGGACCTCCACAACAGCTGGGTAACACAATAACCCTTGGTAAGACAGGTTGTCAGACTTTTAGGCTTCTGACTGCCCGTAACGACTGTCAAAGATGTACTAATGACAACCGGGACGGCTATGTAATGGATGGTTACCTATCCACAGACCGACTTCGGCAAGCGTTGCTTAACCTGGAATATCGATCCGTGTGGCTGTTATTATTTAGTCACGAGTTTGCAGCTAATTTATTATAAAATGAATATTGTCATAACTTTTTCTGAACTGATTATAGTTCTTACATAAGGAAAAAGTAGCCTTCAGATAAATTGTTTAATTTTGCAATGGGAGCAACCAACCAAAACAAGGTCATAATTACACTACACAAAAATATGCAAAACTGTATCTTACGCCTGAGACATAGAGTGCAAAATTGTATCTTATTTGGAAAGGCATTATAGTTGAAATTTCAATAATAGGCGAATTGAATGTAATGCCCAATTTCAATGCCAAATGAAATGTTTCATGCTTCATTCACTTTTGTTATAGTATGGTTTGACGTGAAATTACTTTTTGTAATTATATGCCTGCTGATTAGTGACTCCATATCCAGTTATGTTAATTGATGATGTTAACTGTATAGGTACCATCAAAGAAGTTCATATGTAACCACCGTAAGGACTATTCTTGCTTGCACCGGTCGGCGGCTATAGAACCGGGCCGGTAACAGATGTGGTCATCGTGTTCACGGGATTTTGTTTTGAAACTGGTTAGATATGAACTTCTTTGATAGCATTGAGTTGGTATTTGGAACAACATATCCGGAGGCGATGACAATATTTAATTTGTCTCTTACTTAGCCAAAATTTCAAGCCAAATGCTATGCCAAGTTAGGCTTTTCTATTTTACGGTCTGCAGGAAAAAATCCAAACCCAAAATTCAAATGATATAATTTATTTCTGCTATTAAAAAGACGGAAGTATACTTACGTCTTTTTAATAGAAGAAATACATTTTTGAAGATCGAATGTTGAGTAGGTATCCTTACCTACTTAACATTCGATCTTCAAAGACGGCACAATGTCATACTATTTAATTAGATAACACGTGGAAGTAGGACGGCATGTCGTAAGATGGAGCGAAAAAGAGAAAAAAATGTGGCTAATTAGTAGCCAAATATTGACCTGCCACTTGCGGAACGTGTATAACCTACCTACCTATTTTTACTTATAATATCATTGGGTTATAGAATCACTTTAAGCTACAAGCCAATAATAAAAAACCGGCCAGGTGCGTGTCGGACCACGCACAATCAAGGGTTAGGTAGTTGGGATGAATTTATCCCAAGAGAACAAACTTAATATTGTAGAGGAAAAGCATGTTCTCCCATACATTCCAACTGGTATAAAGAGAGATTTATCATGTTATTTTAAGAGCATAGACTTCTTATAAGTTTTCTGTAATCTATGAGTGAAGAACCAGTCTCTGTACTTTTTTCATAATTTTAAGCTAAGTAGTTTCGGAGATAGGGGGGGGGGGTCAATTTTCATCTACTATCTTAAATATCTATAAAATAATTTATTTTAAAATTATAAAAAAATGTAGGTATTTGAGATTCTCGCAACAAGCCCTTTCATTTGATATGTCAAGCGGTACCGTTCGCAAAACTTCTTTTTTTTTCTAATTTGCTCTCCAAAAGTGACCCCATATTCAAAACTCATTTATTTACGTTACACGTCCGTGTTTGGGTCACAGAAATACATATGTGTACCAAATTTCAACTTAATCGGTCGATTAGATTCGACATCGATTTCCTAATCTGACTACTCTGCTAAGAAACACCGAAACAGGCTCAAAGATCACAGTATCTTTTAAAGTACAGACAATCTTGGTCAGGTCATTTAAGAACCATGTAGATTAGTGTCTGAGATGGTCATTATTGGTCATAGATTTGAGCAGGCTTGCCCATGCTGTGCACGCATTTGTCAGTATAATGTGTAGGTAACTCAACTCAGAACTTAGGGAGCTCATCGACGCGAATTAAAATTTGAATAGCTATTATTCAACGAAATTATTATGTTTAGAAATCTCACACAATAAAACAAACCCTCGATTGTTCATAGAATCTGACTAGCATGCTTAATGTTTATTATTTTAGTTGAACTTTGTCCACCAGTATATTTGCATTAAATTATTGTCTGTGATTAATTCATATTACTTGTTGGTATTTTATTTGTTTATGTTTTAAACAAAGACAGAATTTGAATAGACTTAGATACTTATTCAATCTTTTTGTATTAAGAGCGTTATTATGAGCAGTTGGCAACGTCGCAAATATGTAGCTGTCAAATATTTCGCTATTTTGATTAATTTGGCAATATTACATTATGAAAATATAAAATGTGGCTAACTAGCGAACTCGAATAATAATAATGAATTGCAATTATAACGCTGAATTTGATGTTGTAACCGTTTTAGGTGTTAAAAAGGCATTCGGAAAGATTCCAAATACTCTTTTACATCTAAAACGAAATATTCGGTGTTACGATATTAATTATTGCATTTCATAATCAATATTTTAGTTCGCTAGTTAGCTACATTGCATAGTTCCAGTAATATTAATAAATAATAATAATAACAACAGTAATATTACCAAATTAATCAAAACAGGTAAATATTTGACAGCTATTTGCGACGTTGCCAATTTTTAGGGTAGACGCTCATAAGTTAGATATACGCTTTGTTCGATATCTTCAGCATAGTAATTAGGTACCTACTCCCTACTGCACGCTTAGCATGACCACAATAGAAACGGGTTTTGTCTACGGAAGAATAGACAAAATGACAGATGAACAATCACAATCTGTCATTTTGTCTATTCTTCCATCGACAAAACCCGTAGAAAACCCGTTTCTGTGGTTGTCATGCTGCGCGTGCTGGTGGTGCTAAATGGTTAAGTTTTTAATATTGTTAAGTTCATTCCTTAAGGAAACTCACTTATGTAACTATAATCGCAATCAGTTCGTAGGTATTTAAATTCAGCCAGTTCTGTTATCGCGTTGGGAATTTCTAGGTATCTTCATCCGGCGTCAAATGAATATTGTTATTTGGCTAAAATAAAATAGCACAAGTTTTCCCTACCAGTGCACTTGGAGTACAGTGTAACAAACAGAGTTCAAAAGTAATTTCTCGTGAAATAATTTGATACCCGTGCGCGTAATGCCTTGATTGAGTACTAATTATTATAATGAATGCTAAGGTCAACGTTCTAGTAACTAGGCAGGAACCTCGACCCTCATTTGAAGAGGCTGTTGTTAAGCAGTTGGGCTGAGTTGGGTCAAGGGCTTGATGTTGAAACGTACCCTTGGGCAAGTTTCGTATTATTAAGTTCTCTCTTAGTAAGTAGGTTTAATCCTATTCCCTATGCGCTAGTTTTTTTTACTGACATTATAATAATCATTTTAATTTGAAAATATACGTAATTAATAACTACCGAAATCAATAAAAAATATCTTTTTTTAATTAAACTTTTCCAATGACAATATTGATGCTACATAGAGGTGCATTCAAATTACCTCCACGTGTGGCGATACTTAAATATTATACTATAGTTTGACCGAGACCACTCTTCCGCTTCTTAGGAATGCGCGGCCAGGTGGAGGCAGCGTTGACCAATGAGCGGCGGGAAGGCGTGAGCGTTGACTAATGAGCGGCCTACACTACCCCCCGTCTCTCCGCGCACATAAGTACCTAAGGCGCGGTCAAACTATAAGCTACCACATTTCTGACTGGTTGATATTTGTAACACAGCATGAACTATTCTCATAACAATATAGTTAGCGTCGATATCATTGAGAAAACCATGAAATTATAATTTCACACAAAGTATTTATTTGGCAACAACATACAGGTCGATCGCCAAAACATTGCTCGTGTTAAAACTTGTTTATTTACATTTAGTTCCTAACGACTGATCGTCATATCAGTAGTCAGATATATCAACAATAATAGATATGTACAATGTTTTGTGATGTGAGTCATTTGTGATAATGTTTTGTCTGACGATCTTCATTCTCTAGCCCTTTTCTCAATTTAGTTGGGGTCAGCGTCGGCGCAGCATGTCGTATTCATCCTACTTCTCTATTAGTCGTCATCTCAGTATAGTCACCCCCTTTTAAGGGATCCGTAGTAAACAAGGAACCCTTATAGTTTCGCCATGTCCGTCTGTCTGTCTGTCTGTCCGTCTGTCTGTCCGCGGGTTAGCTCAGAGACGGTTAGTACTAGAAAGCTGTAATTTGGCATATGTATACATATTAATCATGCCGACAAAGTGGTAAAATAAAATTATTTATTATTTTTGTTAGGGTACCTCCCCTACACGTAAAGTGGGGATGTTTTTTTTTTCTCGTCTACCCCATGTTGTGGAGTATCGTTAGAAAGGTCGTTCAAAAATATTGTGAGTTTGGGAAAACCATTTTTAGATTCAGGGATCCGTTTGAGAAATATTAAGCTTTTAACTGATTTTTTTTGTTAGAGTCAAGTGTGTGTGTGTGTGTGTGTGTCCCCCTTCTACCTAAATGGTTGTACTTGAACTTGTGAAAAAATTCACAGCAGTAGTATATATAACGAAATTAAAAGGAAAACTATCAGAGTTAAGAAGGCTCTACAGGTTAACGAGTAATGATCGACCAACTTTTTTTTTTTTTTTTTTTTTGGATGGGAAATCATCAAATGACTTCTCCCGCTCTGGGCAGAGCGAGAGGGTGTGTCAGACTTTTACTGACTAAAACCCACCCGTGTTCCTTCCGTTGCCTGTGTGCCGGGGCCGCGATATCCCTTTCAGACAAACCCGCAACCCCAGCAGGCATTGGTCTTTCGACCCCGTCGGTTGGTGCTGACATCTCTTTGAGGCGCGCGTGGAACACAACGCGCCGTCGACACGGGCCTGGTCCTGATCGGACGGCGAGCTGCCCATTGCTCACCGTCCGCAGGCCCGCGCCTACGGTGGCCGGAAGTCGGCTCTTGACTCCCGACGCCCGGGGCGTCTCCTGCGGCGACTAGGGCCGCGAGGGCGTGCAGCTTGCATCTCCCTCGCGCGCCCCGCCTCCTCCTTCGCGAGCATAACTGCTTCGCAGAAGGAGGTGACGGCCTCCCATGCACTCTCGCGCCGAACCATGGCCTGAACCAGGGCCGGACGCGAGAGATCGCCGCCGCCGATCGCCTCCGTGAGGACACGGCGGTGCTCCGCCCAAGCCGGGCAGACCTCCACCGTATGCTCCACCGTGTCCTCCGGGCGATCCACACAGTGGTGACACCCGGGCGTTTCCTCCCGCCTAATTCGGAACAGGAACCTCCCGAAACAACCGTGTCCGGTGAGGACCTGCGTCAGGCGGAAGGTGAGGACGCCATGGCGCCTCTCAAGCCACTCCTCAAAGAGGGGACTTATCGCCGCAATTGTGGCGTGCCCAGCGCTGGGTTGCGACAATCGCACACTCCATGCCGCCATGAGATCCCGCCGGAGCTCTGTCCGCTGTGCCGTGATCTCTCGCGGCAGCGGAGTTACACCCCGGCGTTTCGCCTCCTCGCGCAACTCCCACATGTGCGCGAGGACTTTCGCCTCCAGATCCCATGGCGGTAGTCCGGCAAGGAGGCTCGCCGCCTCACGGGAGACCGTGCGGTATCCCCGGACCAGCCTGATGGCCATGACCCTTTGGGACGCGTTCAACCGCCGGGCCGGTCGCAGCCTCAATGAACGCGCCCACACCGGTGCCCCGTAAAGGGCCATGGACCGCACGACCCCCGCGTAAAGCCTCCGGCAGGAGGCGTTTGGACCCCCTAGGTTGGGCAGAAGCCGCTTCAGAGCAGCCCATGATCGACCAACTTAAATTTGCGGTTTGAAAAACATGATCTCCATACATTCCGTATGGGAGAACATGTTTTTCAACTACAATGTTAAGTTTGTTCTTGGGATAAATTCATCCCAACTACGGAACCCTTCATTGTGCGTGGTCCGACACGCACTTGGCCGGTTTTTAACCATATCTTTCACACAGTCCATCCATCATTGTACAATTTTATTTTAGGTTTATTTTTAACTTTCTACGACTTAGATTTTTAACTTGTAAGTAATGTATCTAAAAATATTTTTTGCTGTGCCCTGACAGGGTCTACACTGGCTCTTAGCTCTAAGCCTTTTGTTAACATCTTGTTTTACCTTGTGGAACGCAAATAAATGAATATGAATCATTTCTTTGGTCTTCCCCCACTTTTATAGCCATTCACAATCATACTGAAAACTTTCCTTACGACTATTAACTCATTCCTCCGCAACCAGATATAGGTAGTTCTTGGTTTGCGTCTCACCTGGTGGAAAGTGATGATGCCGAAGGTGAAAGCGAGCTTCACCCGGCGGAATCCTCAACCACAGAAGAACTGGCTATCTTACTTCTTAACTGCCGAAACAACAATGCTGTTATCGTTGTTGTTATGGTGACAGACTTGGATAAGATGGCGGTAGCTAGCCAGGCGGACTTAGAACAAGCCCTACCACCAACTAAACACGAGGCCCTCTGGAGGTGGTCTAACCACTTATCCACAGAGGTGGTTACATATCAACAACAATAGCTAAATACAATTTTTTTTAATGTGTCTGATACAATGTGAGTCATTTGTTGTAATGTTTTGTCTGTCGAGCTGGTAGTTGTCATAATAAATCACAGATCATACATCAACGTGGGTAGGACGGATATCGTGTATTATTTTTAGGACATTTTTACTGCCAAAGTGAGCATGTTGATTTTCTATCCAAATTCGTAGGTAGTTTGAATTTCCAACACTTCATTCCACCAATCCCTAATCTCTTTCTCACATTACAAAAGCCTTGCATGCATTCCGTCACAGCTACCTTCCGTAGTATCTCTGTGATAAACAAATACACACAAACACCACACTCACATCAGACGCACACAAACACACCATAGATACAGACCAACTGTCTAGTTTGGAGTTCACTGGTAAATAATACTTTGTAACCTAGCTATAGGTAATATTTCAAGGTACTCATGTCGTCTCAACTTGGTGTTAACCTGTAAACCTGCTGACAAAAAACTATTTTCTATTTCTATGTTGAAGTTCATAATTATAATAGCTAAGAGTTAATAATATCTTAACAACTGTTCAGATATTTTGCTCAATAGTTAACATTATAAAAAACAAAATCGACTTTCGTTGTTGACCGTAACGTAATACATAGGTACTAGGTCTAGAATGCCTTGTCCATAGGATTGTTGTATGTGACACCAATCAATATTTTGTCAATCATGACATGACTGGTGATGCTCCTAAAGAGTTATGTTGTATGAATCCTGAGAGATTCAATCAATCTGCCTAGCCTTTTCCCAACTATGTTGGGGTCGGCTTCCAGTCTAACCGGATGCAGCTGAATACCAGTATTTTACATGGAGCGACTGCCTATCTGACCTCCACAACCCAGTAACTAGGTAATACGGTACCTCTTGGTAAGACTGGTTGTCAGACTTTCGGGCTTCTGAGGAATCGTAACGACGGACAAAGATTCACGAATGACAGCCCGAACCAACGGCTTAACGTGCTTTTCGAGACACGGAGGAGTCTCGGTATGTAAAAATGTTCACCCCTCCACGGACCAACCCCAGCAAGCGTAGCTTAATCTGATAGATCGACCCGTGCGGCTGTTATTACTTAGCCAAGCACTCCTCCTGAGAAATAAAAAAATGGAAATGTAATAAATTTGAATGGGTTTTTTTAAACAAGCTATACCACATATGAATACAGATGATTCACTCCGCAAAATCATTTAAATAAAAAGCGACCTTGCTACGCATTAATAAAGTGCAGTTCAGGTTGCACAGTGCTAATTACCTACAGTTATATTCACCTAGAAGTTGCCTCTATTTCTATCGCGTAACTCTTATATCGTCTGACTACGAGACACTCACTGAATTAGCCTGACAAGACGGGTCCGCCGCGTCCTTGTAGCTTCATACTAAAAATGCGGAGTCAGCCATCTGTATTCATCTGTATAAGTTAAACTATCTTATTCTGTTATATATTCCAAGGTTCCTAACCCAACCTTATCTTCATTCCAGCCATGTGTCACCCGCAACTGGGAGCTCCAGGTCCAGTTCAAAGTGCACGGTCGCGGCAAGGACCTGTTCGGCGATGGGTTCGCGATATGGTACGTGCGCGACCGCATGCAGACTGGTCCCGTGTTCGGCAGCAAGGACTACTTCCACGGCCTGGGAATCATTGTTGATACCTACAGTAACCATAATGGTGCTCATAATGTGAGTATTATAAATACGTAAATAAATGCATGGCTTTTTGTACATATAACATGGAACTTAAACCTAACTGGTGAAATATTTAGGCAAAGGTGTACTCCTCTGCCTAACTTCGGGGTTACAGGCGTAACATTATGTTATTTTTAAACACGCAACGTGTTCATTTTAATTCTTAAGCTGTAGTCATACTGAAGCGAATCACACGCGGAATGCTGGACCAAAATTCGCTCGCGCAGACTGATGTCACCTAATAATTTGTCTGGTGTCTAAGTTGACTCGAATAGTCGCGTGTCTTCCTAGTCATTAAAACAACTGACGCGCGCTGTCGCGTCCCGGGCGTGATTATCCTCAGCTAGACCTGAGATTAAAACCATATTCCATTTCATTCGTTTTAAGTCACACATTACACCTGTACATCACAAAGAAATAAGGTGTGACAACTAAAGTGTACGGCGCCTACTTCTTCTCTTTAGCGTGTCGATGGCAATCTAGATTGCATCAGCTCTTGAACTAAGCTACGAATTACTGTACACCCACATTTAATTTTCTCCAGTTATGTCCAGTTCTATGTTAACTCCCATTTCATAAGAGGCAACCCTACTGCTTTTAACCGGGCACAAATCCTGACTCTGGGCTGTAACTGCCTTTAGCCAGGGTTGGCGTTCTGGGCTGCTACTCAAAATGTAGTGTGGAGTTAGGTAAACTCCGAAACTAGGACAACAACACAATTAAATCAGAATTTATACAATAACACAATTATAGCAGAATTGTATATTTTATTATAGTATTATAGTTTTTTTATAACACTGATTTTACATTACCTACATTTTACTTGAACTCACACACCGACTTATTAGTATTACTTGTTAAAATGTTAGGAATATCGCATAATTGTATTTTTTTTTTTTATATGTGAGCACCATGTATCCATCACATAATTAATTTATCTGCCATTACTTCATTTTTCATTCTTTTTACCTATCGTGGTATAGTAATCTTATTCTAGGTGCATCGTCTTCACATATAATTAATGTATTATACAAAATATTGTGAAAACATTTAAAAAAAGTAACGGTGGAATTTCTTGTCCATTCTTCTCCATACGAAAACTACCTTTTGGAAGGGGCGACTAGAATCAATTATATTTTTTGTAAATTTTGAGGTTCAAAATTGTCTTTATTGTTTGACTTTGACTTCTAAGTCTTATACTATTATTTGATTACAGCACCAGCACCCGTACATATCAGCGATGATAAACAACGGGTCGCTGCACTATGACCACGACAGGGATGGCACTCACACGCAGGTCGCCGGCTGCGAGGGCAAGTTCCGCAACTATAACCATGATACGCACGTATCTATCACTTATATGGACGACACTTTGACTGGTATGTTGTTTTTATAAAAAGATCTAAATAAAATAAAAGAAACCTTCTGACGTTGGAAAACCGATCGATTCATGCCTGCAATAATAAAAACAATTAAGATTTATTTATTTATAGTTCTAATTAAATGGATTACATTAATTAAAATAGAAACATAAAAAGATTAATATTGACAATTTTGTTGTATATAATTTAATTAAACTAACATGGAACAGTGCACTACTAAGATAAGGAGAGATGAAACTGAGCACCGATTGGACAGGTCCACTCAATCTGTGTGGTTTGTTCCTCAAAAGACCATTTCAGACACCAATATACATGGTCGTCACATGATCTGACGAAGATTATGTCACGACTTTAAAAGACTGACCTCAAAGTTTGTATTGGCCTTTCTTCTCAGAGTAGTCAGATAGGAAACGCCGACCTCATCTAGTTTAAAAAATATGATTGACGTGTAAAAGTGTTTGTACAAACCTACTAAAAGAAAGACCAGTAGTATGAAAAATATACAAATTCTCCCGACTCTTCGATTCTTAATACTTCTACAATGCGTCAATATTAATTCAACTCTAAAGAGCTGAACTAATAGTGATGAACCACGGGTCCTGGATATCCTTGGACGTCTTTATTTCCTTTAGAGACTCGGAGTTCAGCTGAAACAAACAGACAGACAATAATTTTTTTAATTGTCTTTTTTATACAGGTGGATTTTTGAGATGGGGCAGTAAGGACAGCAACCTTAAACGTTGTAGCTACAGGAAATTAAGAAATTGTCCTTAATTTTTTTAAAGATTCTGCATTAGCAGATTTTGAAAAAAAAATATAGTCAGCAAGAAAATGCGCAGTTTTCAAAAAAACTTTTGTTGATGCCAATCGATCCTGTTTCTTATAAGGATCCAAAAAACTCTACTGGACTAACTGAGGTTTGAGTACTAGAAAAGTCAGAAATCGCAAAAAACTTTTTCCATACATTTGGTAGGAAATGTGACTCCAACTTACTATTTTACGATGATAGACTGGCCGAAACTAAACTAAAATTGAACTAGGCAACGGTTAAAGTGGCTGCCCTTACTGCCCCATCTCAAAAATCCATCCTGTATAAGTACCGTATATACTTTCATATGCATTTAGTAAAAATCTGTTATTTTGACATTACAAACAGACAGTTTAATTTTATTTATTTGTATTGGTAACGGGGTTTAAACATTAATCTTTCTTCCCCAGTATCCACAGACCTAGATGGCAAGAACTCCTGGAAGGAATGTCTCAAAGTAGAAAACGTGTTGCTCCCGACCGGTTACTTCTTCGGCGCGTCGGCGACCACCGGCGACCTGAGCGACAACCACGACATAATCGCTATCAAGATGTTCGAACTTGATCTGCTGGAAGCTGTAAGTTATCTCACTTCTTTTCTTAAATTCCCGTGGTATAAGTTAGCTCAGTGGTTCAGTGGCGCTCTTACAGGTTGAGTATTTTGTCTGCGCGCCCTAGCTAATCGAAATAGGGTACAATGATTGGGTAGATAGGGACAAACATTAAAACATCCACAATATGAAGCTGAGTTTTTATTTATTGTATAATTTAGCGTCAGTACTTATCGGCGAGTTTGAGTGAATTGTTCATTTTTTACTCGCAAATCCTCGAGTTAAGTTCGGAGTACGGAGGCGCCGTGACACGCTTCTCTTTACCACTCTCGGCACCCCTCTTTACTCTCTACGGCGCACCAGGGTGCCCTGGCGCACACTTTTGGAGTCCCTGAGTTAGCCTGTAATGTTTTTATCGGTGGGACTCGGGCCTCCTTTCTTTAGTGGGCCCTAATCTATTATGCGTATACCTGTCCAGCTTTTATCTCATAATTTCTAAACTACTCATCATAATTTGATAAATGAGGTATCGTTGGAAGCATCATTCCGCTGGTTATAGGGTATGTTAAAAATCCGGAGTCACAAGTAATCCTTTGACTGTGTGACTCCGGGTTTTTAATGTATCTTGTTTATACCTTTTTAGTTGACTTTTTGTCGTATTTGGGTTTTGGTTTTTATAACTTTTGCTTATTAATGCGTTCCTTGCATACGGTACTGTGCCGAATAAACCGTTTTCTTTCTCTCAAAGCTTGTCTTAATTTTTTAAACGGGACATATTGGCCAAATTAAAAAAACAAAAAAATTAAAATAAATTCATTATAAGTGCAGAACCAGTCCAAGAACGCTTTCCAAATTAGAACATAATTGCTCACTACGCTGACATCAATAACTTGCGTACCGATTTAGATATCACGATTATGACAGCTGAGGGCTGTCAACTATTCGGAACACAGTGCTCGCTCAACGTCAAAACTTGCATATCATAAGTTAGTGAATGAGCTACCCCCAAAGCTGATATCGCATGTCAAGTCTAAGGATCAACTTAAAAGAGTTCTACAAAAACATTACCTATCATTGTGTCCATAGCTATATCTGTAACAAACATCGCGTTTGCAACTTTTTGTACAATGTGAGATTTCCTATCTCGACTGTAGGTATGTTATCTTATAGTTTACTTAGCATAATTAAGTTTTAGCACATAAATATTTCAAAATTCAAAATTTGTAATTCATTGTTAGACGAGAACGACTGCCGACAAACTGTTATACAGTTTGGCAGACTTTATGTATGGTATTGTTAATACAGATTTTGAATAAACAAAAAAAAAAAAAAAAAAAAAATTATTTGTGTATACACCACAAATTTCTTCTTCTTTGGTTAGGTGGCGAACGGTAGCCAGAAATACAATTTCGAAAATGTCACGTTAGTATAAAGTTATGATGCGATTCAAAACAAAACAGCACAGCTGTCATTTTAACAGCGTTCACGGTGATATTAGTAAAAGGCATGGTCGGCGTTATCGCAAGATAGCGCATGTCATGACGTCATTTATGTCGATTCACGGCACATCGTTATCGAGCTCACGTTAACTCGGTACGGGAGTTAACACTCTCAAATACATTGCAGTGTAACTCGGAATGCAGCCCAAGTGACCGCAAAAATATCCCAAAAGCGAATTAAAACATTTCATAATATGGTTTTTATATCTTTTCAGCAAAACAAAGACGAAGACCGTTCCCAAATCATCCCATCAGCGGCTTCTTTCGAGGCGCCTCGCGAGAGGATCGATGACTCTAAACCCGCCATGTCAGGCGTCAAAACGTTCCTCTACATGATGGCAATAGCCATCGTCATCATCGTCCTTGTGGTGTTAGGCATCATGTACTATCAGAAACGACAGGAACAGAACAGGAAAAGGCTGTATTGAGAAGATCTGAAGAACTCAGCCCTGGGGACCTACCACCTGTGTGAGAGATATGGTGCTATACAGTCTGTATAGCTCCATCTCATTCGCACACTGAAGTAACATTATAAGAGGCGGTGGTAGGTTCCCTGAAATGAGTTTTCAAACAGTTGGTGGTTCAAAAGACATTCCTTTTTTAAACAGTTTCTTTCAGATTAGTTGTCCAATTGTTTCTTTTCAATTTCGGGTTTCTAGGAATGTCTATGGTTTATGTACAGGTTGTATTTTTTTGCGATGGTACTGTGTGAGAGTGGTACAGTGGTATATGACAGCTATGCGTCGAGAAGAGACGAAACATCATCTGGCTTTCAAAAGTGTCATCGCTAAATAATCTCCCTGAACGGATAAAAAAAAGGAATTATGTTAAAAGCAATATGATTGTATAACAATAATAATTTTTCGAATATCCTGAGACCAATATCAATGAGATATAAAAGACTAATTTTAATAATGTTCTAACTTCAAAATAAATGGTCCTTGATGTATTTATATTGTTACCTATATTCTGTGTTAGATTGGTCCATCCACAAAGATAATTTAGAAATTATATTTAAAAACTAATTTCCAACTTAGAAAAAAAAAAACAGGTGAAAGGTAACTCGAAATCGCTACAACTTTTTGACGAATTAAGCGAGGCATATGTGATTTAGAATAATGTTTCCAAATCCTAAAATTTCCCTGTAAGGCAATTTTCCGCCAAAAAAACAGGTCAATTATTCAAATATGACAATCTAAAATCTTCTGTACGACAAAAAGAGATGACGCTATAATATAATCTCTACGTGCGAAAGAGAGGGAACATAGCCACCGTAAATTCCACAATCCCGCCTGCTTACATCACCCATTTGAAGCATTACCAAATGATTTTACTAAGTTTACGTCAACCTAAAGATGCTATACGACATTTGCAATTATCAACCTTATATTTATCAAATTAAGATACACTTTTTTTTAATTAATTTGCGTTAATAAAAATGAAATCTCATGACAGCTTTCTTTTCTCTTTGGTTGTTTGTGGTCACTTGCTTAGGTATAAAGGGTAAATAGTCATTAAAAGCCCCGTATATAACCTTAACGTAATAAAAATCGTGAAGTTTGACTGCATTTTCATATGTATTTGCGTTAATTTTAATAAGGTTCTTTTTAAAGAATTAAACAAAAAAAATATTTCTCTTTAATACAGAAAAGTATTTTTGGCATCAATGTTAGTTATGTTTATTTTTAATAATGTAACCATAGCTTATAAAGTATATTTTTAAATGCAGTCCAACATTTAGAATTAATATCGTTACATAAACTTTAAGTAAGTACATAAACATTATACATATGTATAGTCACTATTTTATTATTAATATTATAAAAACATACATATTTTTATTTCTTGCTCACTACATAAAGAACTGGTTATCCGCATTATATTTTACGTTTTCTATTGTTTGATAAGAAAAAACTATGATTTCGTATATTAGTTTTATGTTACAAACCCATTGTGTGGTAGAAAACTATGAAAGTTTTGCGCCATCAACGATTAGTGTTGGGACATGTTCTGATTGGTTATCGATTTGAGCCCTATTTTTTCGTAAAACGTCATGTACTTTAGTTATTATCCCTATTCATCTAAGCTTTCTTATTTAACTTTGTTTGCATTAATAAAACATACATAAACAATTACTTCCATCACAAAAAAAAATGCCAAACACAAGTTATAAATAGGGAAAGTACATAATGGTCAATTTTGAACACACTGGGAACGAGAAAACCAAACCACAGATGCATACAGATGTTTCACTCCGCATTTTAGATATGGAGCTACAAGTACGCGGCGGGCTCGTCTTGTCGAATTCAGTTAGTATAACGTAGTCAGAAGATATAAGAGTTACGCGATAGAAAGAAAGGCAACTTCTAGGTGCATATAACTGGGTAATTAGCGCTGTGCGACCTGAATTACACTTTATTGTGTCGTAGCAAGAGTCGCTTTTTATTTAAATGATTTTGCTGAGTGAAACATCTGTACTAATCTGTGGTCAAACTAAAGCCAGTAAAATAGGGATGATTCTTAAGTTTATTTATTTGAAATAGCTGCCTTTATAGAAGTATGGAAGAAAAAATCATGTTGTGCTGACCCCAAATAAATTGGGATAACGGCAAAAGAATGCTGACAATATTTATAATGTTTAACATTAGTGTCTTCAAAATTGAATATCAATATTCAATTCAAATATCAAGATCACAACATGCCTTTTTTTTCTCATACTTACAAGTCAATTCAAAACAATCTGGAAACCTTTTTAAAAAAAATCTCTTTCATGATTGTGAAACCACGCATAATTGAAGTTTGTTATTATTAATTAATTTAATCGTTAAGTCGGTTACTCTTGAACTATTTTACACACGAATTCATAATTAAATATAAAATTATGAAATGAAAGTATTTATTATAATTTAGTTCCTTTTGCAATATTAGCCGATGTTTAAAATGGTTCAAATGTAACTTAATCATTATGTGAACGAATGATGTATGTGTGTTTAATAAAAAACATTTATAAATTTTCATCGCGTTTTTTACTTCTTCGCCCATTGGTTCTCAAATAAATATAGATATAAAAAAAAAGCTCCTGTTTTTAGCGACGCCAGAATACAATGAAAGTGACTGTCGTGAAGGGTGTAAAGTTTAGTATACACCAATCACAACACCTTTATTTTTACCCTTTGTTGTGCTAAAACAAAGCACAAAAAAGGCGGGCCCTATCAGAATATCAGCGCTGTGACATTTTTATTTATTTTTAAATGTCGCGGCATCATGCTGAGATAGGAGCCTTTTGGCCTCGTACAGGACTTCCTTCTTTTTATGTTACTGTTACTTTGTTTTTTATTGTTTTTGTTTTTTTCCTGTGCGAGTCACAATAAATACTTTTTCTTTCTTTCTTTCTAAATAATAAATAAATAGTATAAGATTACAGACAATGAGAGCTATTTCACACGCAAATCCTTGTCTCTACAAAGCCTATAAATGGAAATAAAAACGATTGAATGCAAAGTGTCGCTGCTTTGGCTAAAATCAACTAAAATGAATGAATATGCTCATCTTACTCATATGGTGAATATTTTGGCGCTTTGGCTCTTTATTTAGTATGAATCTACACTTCCGAGCAAGCGAAAGATCGCTCGTACGCCACAAGCAAGCTAACACAGAGCATGTAACTTTCAAGCTAACTTAGTCTGACACGGTAATCAATAGACGCAGGTGCGGCCGTGCGGCTCTAGCATCAATGAATGTAGTCTGAGCGAGTATTCGCTCGCACAGTAAACGAGCATGTTACATGCCAAAAAACCAAGTGGAAAGGCAACTTTTATTTAAGTATCGCAAAGTTGATAGAAATTCGATTCGCAATTAGGTCGTTCAGTGTATTTAAGTGTAGGTAGGTATTTATTACCTATGGATCGGGCTACGATGGACTGCACAGAGTTTCTGTGAAGGATAAAATCAGAAAAGAAGTTATCCGGAAAAGAAACGCAGTTACCGACACACCTTACAGAGTACCTAAGCAAGCTGAAGTGGCAATGGGCTGGTCATGTTTGTCGAAAGATCGGTGGCCGGTGGAGTCCGACGAATCCTGAACTGAAGTGGAGACCGCGTATCGGATAGCGTAGACCCTCCCCAGCTAGATGGACCGACGTCGGTGGCTGGGACAGACTACTGTTGCGGATGGCGAAGGACAGGCTGTTGAGGCGCAGCCTGGGAGAGGCCTATGTCCAGCAGTGCATTGTAATAGGGGATTTGAGTTGATTGAGGTATAAATGATTATTAAAAGTATCAGAGAAAGATTTGTGCCTAGTTTATCGCATTTCGCACTGCTTCACTCAGCGTGTGCATAGAGTAAATAATATTTCCTACCTATTTTAGAGTGTAATATCTATGAATAATTATGTTCCTTGACATCACTACGAATGAGTCAAGTGTCAACTGTCAAACTGACATTTTTGATTACTGTCAAAAGCTGGAAAAGCCAAGCGGCGTTTTGCGTTTAGCTATAATTTATTGAAATTTGGAATCTTTTGAGATTTACGGTTATAAATTCGTCTCATTTAATAAACAAGTGCATCTGGACGAACCCAGAATGGATGGAAAATCATTCCTGTACTCTTGGTGCGCCAAGAAAGGACTTACGCCGGTTTATGATATCCGGGCCACAGGTACCTATGGAAAATTAAGATCATCAGCTCACATTGCTTAGTACCTATACTATGCATGTCTTGGCTAGTATAGCATTCATAAAAGTTAATATTTGTGCACATTATTTAGAATGAGTTGTCGATTTCATTATTTTCATTGCACCCTGCAGACTCCCAAGCAGGCCCTATATACCTAAAATACCATTCCATTTTTTTTTCTATTGCGTCTGCACTTCCATAGGAAAGTTCAAAATAAACATGAAATTAACCTTCAAAATAAACTTTGTTCCCATGAAATCTAACCTAAACTGTCCAGGGCCGCGTCATAGGCAGCGGTTTCTATGTGAAGTTCGCGTCGATACCATCAGCTATGTCGGCGCGGGTAACTCCACGACGAAGAAGGAGGCCCAGATGAATGCCTCCAAGGACTTTGTCAGCTACCTGGTGAGGACTGACCAGGTTGCGGCCTCCGAAGTGCCTGACGACTCTAGATCGGTTGTCAAGGCTGAGGAAGAGGAGCAGGGGCAGAGAAATGGGGATATGCAGCAGCAGGAGCCGAGACAGCAGCAACAAAGATCTGTGTTTCAGGTTGGTGTTTTGTTTGTTAACATTTCTATGTCAGTCTTGAAGATGAATTACTATTCAACATGATCTAAATTACTAACAGAAAAGGAATTATCACTAAATTGTAAAACACCAGTATTATGGTACTGATTAAATAATCATTTATATGCTATTGGATTGTGGCAGGTTCTTGTCATAATTTCTTTAATTTTTGATACTTATTCTTATGGCATATTTTATGAGCTGGACATTCTGCAGTACAGAAACAACTATTGCTGAACAAATTTTGTTGAAATGAGTGCAGCAATTGTGACTTATAATTTGAATTGACAATAATTTCCAACTTTAACAATTCTAGGAGGGTATGGGACCCCAAATGATGGGAGAAGCATACCAAGCGTATGGCGGGCAAAGCCAAGGCGACAGGCCTTCGACTTTCACGTACATGGACCGCATGCAACAGCAAAAGAATGTAGAAGAGGCTGAAGACCTGGATGTTAACGCCAGTCTCCATGGCAACTGGACAATGGAGAATGCCAAGTCTAAGCTTCATCAATTCTTACAGATAAACAAGATAAATACAGACTACATGTATAAGGCTGTTGGCCCGGATCATACTCGGTTTGTATTTAAAATATTGTAATTTTCATGTTCATGTTAGTAGCCTATATCTTATCTGTTACATTTGAAGCCAAGGTTGGTTTCGCTAGTTGTGCATGAGAGGCGGTAACTGTTGAGTACTGTCTAAAGATATGCCTTGGATGATGACATCATCACTTCTTCTTTCATAATTCAATATTAAAATATGTCTTCTATTAGTCAACCACTCATTAAAACCTGATTTACACAGTGCAATTTAATTGCCTGGGGCATTAGTTCCCAAAGTTGACTGGACTGCAACCTACCTAACAAAAACTTCCAAATTCGGGACTCACCTTGTCACCTCAACTTCAATTTTAGTACTTTTAATCGCAATGAGTTTGATATGTCCAATTTATTTCGGTATTTAGTTTTAATATTAATCAAAGCTGAAAATCTATTTTTTCAATGCCCACCCAATATTTGGTCACGTTGGTAGGAACCACTGGGGTATACCATACCAGTTGCAGCAACAATAAAATATTAAGTTGCAACTCATTTGTTGCTTTAATTTTATTGTATACCACCGGCAAGAAACTTGCATTGTGTAAATGGGGTATTAGTGATCTTTCATGGCATGGACCTCTAAATGCTAATACATATCAAAAACATAAAACATTACTTCAAACTATTGGTTTAAAACTTCATAATATTAAGAGGCATCAAACACATTCCACATAAAATAACCAGGCACTTACATATTTTTATTTTTTTATTAATAAACCATTTAAATTAAAACCAAAGCTTACTCTGCCTAATTTACAAATGTATGGATTGCAAAGAAAACTGCTTTCATTTATATTATGCCCCATATTGTTGATTAAAACTGTCTCATCATCACCATGTGCAATACCTGGGCGTTAATATGGCACAACGACTTTTAGGAAAGAAACTTTCCATCATCATAGTTATTCACTATCATATGATAAGTTTCCGTGCCGAATCGAACATCTATCAATGTTATTGACAGCACAGAATAGTACAGAAGACGCACTCCGTATTTTATGTATGAAGTTACAAGTACGCGGCGGGCTCGTCTTGTCGGGCCAATTCAGTTGGCGTAAACGTACAATTCCGTAGCCGACTGCAGGCAGCAGCAGCTGGCGACTTCATATAAATTCGATTCGATTTCATAGAAATATAATAGAAACCAGAGTGTCGCATCGTCACGTCGCCTGCTGCTGCTGCTGCTTGCATTCGGCTACGGACTTGTACCTTTACGCAGTCAGAAGATATAAGAGTTACACGATAGAAAGAGAGGCAACTTCTTGGTGAATTAAAACTGTAGGTAATTAGCGTTGTGCGACCTGAATTACACTTTATTGTGACGTAGCAAGAGTCGCTTTTTATTTAAATGATTTTGCGGAATGAACCATTTGCATTAATCTGTGTCGAAAGAGTCCTTTAATTAAACGTTGTTCACAAATCCGAAACCCGAAAATGCTGTCAGTTTAAATCAAATAGACGACCACTTTTCTTCCAGCAGCTTTTTGCAATCGGGGGCAAAGAAAATCAGGTATAGCTTGTCCACTCTAAAACGCTTTGCCCCACAACCGCATTTTACGTACAAGCCGCGGCGCCGTGTAGGTAAAATGCGGTAGTGGGGCGCGTTTCGCTGATAATCGAAAGTTTGTCATTTTCGACACGGCAGCCTGTCGCATGTTTGTGAATAGCTATGCTGGTATGATTGTATTAAAGTCAGTTGTCTGAGAAGAAGTTCGGCTTTGTAATGACAAAGCTGAAGTTTTTCTTATACTCTACGGCCAGTATTGCAAAACCTAAATCAAAACAAAATCTGTAATCGCGGCCTATGTGCCATATTCACGGCCGCATCGTTTACTGTTTTAGAGACACCTATAATTTAATGCTTTTACAAGCCACTGATTATTCATATTGTACAAATGAAAAATCATTGGCTACAGATTTAATATAGACAACCTGGAAGTGTTGTCAAGGTATTTTTCGCTGCTGGCAACACTTATGAGGCGAAACGCAAGAAGCGCTGTCAATCGCACGCTTGATCGCGTGATCGACAACGTTTTACTGGATTTCACAAGAAGCAATTTGAATGCTCAATGCTCCTTTTGTGCCTGCCATAATTTATTATGAACCATCAAGTTCTTGAAATGAGATAAATATGACCTTTGCGTCTTTGTGAGTGAATCACGCACTGTTTGTTGAATTCGACCAATTTTAATAAATATCGGCGTACCGTAGACCAGTCCCGCAACTACCAGGGCCTATTTATTAAAAAAAGACGGCAGACCGATCTGATAATCCGTCAATTTTACAAGTTTCTTTCACACATTTTCTGACAAGAGCACCTGTCGTGAAAATGTGGCAATTTTGTCAATTTTGAATGTTGACAAATATGTCTCATTGTCACTTTGTCAATAGGGCTGACTGGCCAATATTCATGCCACGGCATCGGCATGAGCTATTGAATTCTTATGTAGTTCGTACTGATGCAATGATGCGACAAAATAAAAATGGCCGCGCGCGCCATTTTCTTAATTTTGATGTTTATTCATACAACGTAACAACACTCTTTATCTCATTTCCTTATGAAGTTGACCACTTAAAGTAAACTTGAAGATGAGTGTTACCAGCAAAAGATATATAACTTCATACAAACAACAAATGAAGCTGCCTTTGCAAACTAAAAGGCAAAGTTAGCTTCATAATTGACCAAGTTGGTTTCAAGAGCTAAGATTTTTAAACCGCACAGAACGAATCCAAGACAAAGAATACCATGTTAAAATTATTAACCACAAAAAATATAGAGAATTAAATATGATTTATTCTCTGAATTTAAACAGTTGTGAACAATAGTTAGTATACATATATAAAGCGTTGTATTCATGATATGGGTTCATTTTCATGTGTATCTCAGTCGCTTACTATATGTCAAAAGAAGTGTAATTCAATAGAGCGAAAAGTCCATTCACACAGTAAAGCGCTTTCGATGCGAATGTTTGCTGCTTGCGAACGGACTTATCGCTCAAGCCGTCATGCGAATGACGCCTCTAAGGCCCGTGTTACAAAACCTCAAGCTTTATTTAAAACTAGTTAAAACCATTTGATTGCTTGCAACTTGTTTTTAAGTAATACTTGAGTCTTGAGTGAGGTTCTGTAATACGGGCCTTAGTTACAGAAAGAGATACAGCAAAATGATGATACGTAAATGTAATTTCACTCTAAAGAATAGTTATGCATCATTGAAACAGCAACATGTTTTTATGTTGCTAGCAACTCTGCATGCAGTAAGATGTGTTAACTGACACATACCTAATCCTGTTTCTGTAACAATGTTGTACAACATTTGTTTACCATGAATACTGGGCTTTAATGCTGGAGATATATCAAACAATTTTTGGGCACTACGTACTATTGTTTCCAGCTGTTTATTACTAACAATTTGGTATATTTTTTGAATAAATATGATAGTCTTGGATTTTGTTCTAAATACAGGTGTGTTTGAGCTCTTTAAACTGACTGTACTTGGCTACACTTCCAGAATGTAACAATTGCGTGACTTCTAGTCAACGAAGAGGTAAGATTATCTATTTAATTATGCTCGTTATAATATTTTCCTTTATGATTCGAACATAACGTTGGAAAAGTGAAAAATCCTTTCTAATTCACTTTGTGATACAAAACGAAGGAGCTTTCGTGTTTTTGCATCGGAGGGAGATACTTCTCATTATAAATGAGCTGTAAACATATATTTTTAATCACTATTATTTGTCGTATCCTATAATAGGAATACAAAACTATTTATAGAATAAACACATCTTCTTTGTTATAAATCTTTTTTTTTTCTTAAGCCTAAAAACTATATAAAAAGTTGCCTCGATTATCTGCTTATCTAAAACTAAATTCCAGGAGCTTTTGCTGTGAAATGTCGATATTCGTTCGTCAGCTTGGCCGTAACGTGACTGGCCGTGAGACCGCGTCAAACAAGCAGACCGCTAGCAAATCTTGTGCGTTGTCCATTGTGAGACAACTGTACCATCTCGGTGTGATTGAGGCCTTCAGTGGGACCTTGAAGAGGGACAGGTAAAGACTTAACATACTTAAAAGTGAAACTACTTATGGATATTAACAAGTTTTTTTATAGAACCAGAAGGAGCATGTATACATCTTTTTCAGCCATGTTGTTTGAAGTTTTATATGAAACATAAAGATTTAAATCGTAGATTCGCCCCGCCGCGTCGAAAGATCGTCGCGTTTTTGTTTCCTTGTGACACCTCTGACACACAGTGTCGCAGAGATGTCACTAGATTGTCATGGGACTCATGGGAACGCCCATTATTATTGTGTGAGCTCACTAATCTCAGAATGGACACTTTTATGCGTGAATCAAGTGAATCAAGAAATCTTTGATGAAACTGTTTTTTTTTTCATTTTTCTTAATTCGCCTAATAGCAAAAATTGTTTTTAATCATGAGTATTTTTGCCCCTAAAAAGTTGCCAAAGAAATTATAATTATTATTATGTGATTAAAATGATGATTAAAAAAATTAAATAAATGCCTTAACAGGACATCGGAAGGGATTATGAAACCGTATCCTGTGGCTATCAGCCCTGACCTAGAACGACAATTAGAAGAGGCGTTACAAGGTAAGTTACCAGCTTCAAATTTAAAGTAATACCTACTTTATACAGTACTAGCTGCGCCACGTGGTTTCACCCGCATAAGTCTCGATTCAAATGTCAGGATAAAAAGTATCCTATGCCCTATCCTCACCGAGGTCATGGTCTACCCATGTGCAAAATTTCATGCAAATCCCTTCAGTCGTTTTAACGTGAAGGCGTAACAAACAAACAATCAAACATACAAAAAATCTAATCTTTTCTCTTTATAATAGTAGTTTAGATTTTAATTAACGAAAGGCGTCCCCGTTAACCCAATAGAGTATAGCGTCCAGTAGAGCGTAAATGCAAAAAGTTTTTTTTTTTTTTATAATAAAATTTTCACAAAAAATAATAAATTGATACGTAAAAGAAACAAATATATAATATATATATATTTATAATATATACGTATTACGCGTTACTACTTTGGTTTTAAACATGACGTTTCGAATTTATTGTCATTTAATTAATTGATTGAATTCGTTTTTTTTTAACTTATTTTTCTATGCCGATATTTTAATTTTAATCTATTAATGAAATATATTAACGAGTTTAACGCCCTTTGTTATTTTATATACTGTATTTATTAGTTCTTTAAAAAAAAGATAGATCGCATTGATATTATTAAAATACTTTCTTGCTGTCTAATATTTTTAACATAGTTTGAGCAATTCTCATACAATTAGGTAAAGCAAATATTACGAGTCATAAAAAAAATATGTTTTTTGTGAATATTTTATTATTTTATAAAAAGTTTTTTTTTTATAGCGTAATTTTTTTTTTTTACAAACCGTATATTTCGTGCCGATTTGACAAAAGACCGAATCATATTAAACATCAAAATCTTTACAGAACTAGAAATCGAACCAGTAAAAATAGACCCATCAAACACGTACTCAAGCGAGGAGGGTCAGTCAGGAGGCCTAACATTGCTCCAAGTGGACCGAGTGAAGGCTATGCGTGAGGCGAGACCCACACCCGGAGGTGTAGTCTCCTGGTCGCCTCCTCAAGCTAACTGGAATGCTTGGACTGGCTGTAACATTGGTAAGAGCATTATATTACGCAGGTATTGTAATTGTGAAGGCAATGCGGGAAGCGTGACCTATATCCGGAGGCGTAGTCTCCTAGTCCCCTCCTCATACTAACTGAGATGCTTGGTCTGCTATAACATTGGTAAGTTACATTTATTTTTGGTGTGAATAATAGCTGTTAACGCTAGTGCCCAATGTACCGCAAAACATTATGTTTATGTGCTTTTATGGGTGCCTGCAATGGTACAGGGGTCGTGGCGGTATTTCAACTTAATTTATTACATTTCAAACTGGTTTTCTTCAAAAAACGTCAAAACTTTGACTTTCAATATTTCCATAACCAGAAGGCTCCCAGGTATGGTACAGTTAAAAAACATATATCATAATGACCAAACGAACAAGTGGCTCGGTTTCGTTAAGTCGCGTTACACCCTTTACATGACGGCTTCGCTTCGGTCTCGTGGTCAATCCCATATAAACCGTGCATTTTGTCGGGCTAAAAACTTTTCAATATCACTCTGCTGTCCATAAACTATAATTCTTTTTCCATTCTCCCCTGTCAACCGTCACGCTGTCATTCACAGCCTTCTCTTTCATATAATTCCTCACACAATCCATCCATTTTTTCTTAGGCCTTCCTCTCCCGCTCCATCCATCAACATTTATATTCATCACTCTTTTAGTCACATGCGTTTCCTCTCTCAATCGTTTGGCCTGGTATGGGCATGTGATGAGGATCACATGCCCATACCAGGCCAAACGATATCCTTTCAACTTTTCTGTCACTGGCGCAACTTTTAAACTTCCCCTTATATGCTCATTTAAACTATAATTATGATCAATGCAAAAAAATCAAGACGATCCGTTGTTCCGTTGTTGCGTGATATAAAAACAAACATATACACTTTTACATGTATACATACACGCAGACATAAACTGACGTCTTCCTCCCTGGGGGTAAGCATAAACTACAGAACGCCATCTGCTACGACCCCTACATACTGTTTTTGTTTCGTTTGCGTTCATACATTTGCTATCTAATTACGCAACACATTTTCGTAAACGATTACGACTAATCTGTTTCATTTTGACAGTTCAACAACATTCATTGCGTTGTTGAGCAGATTTTTTTTTCGAACTTATGAAGCAATGGTTTAGCAATCTGTTTCAAAACGATTCAGATTTTGATGGATCGTGTATACGCAATTAGGGTGGGTACTGGTCATACACGCACGCCGGTTGCGACTTGCGAGTACTACGCACCTGAACTTTCTGAAAAACATCACCAACAAAGTCACTATAATTATGTCCTAGTGTAGCGGCATCTATATCGGTACATGCGAACTACGCATCAAAAACCTGACGTCACACAACATCCTGATGTCACACAAATCCTGCATCGCGCAATTAGAGTTTACCGCGCGATGGATATATATACAAGCTTCCCGACTTCAACCTCTGGGCAGTTGCCCGCCAGACACGACACCCGTCAGGTCGAGGTCGGAGGATCCTCCCTTTTCTATGGTGGATGAGTGAACTTTACATCCTGTTCCTCATACCCCTAAATTGGTGACCCCGACGTGATGGGTGTCGTGTGGTAGTGGGTTGTAGCGTCACCTACATCGCTACATGCGAACTACGCTCCCCCTAAACTAGGGCATCCCCTCCCGGCGTTTCCACTCCTCCTTTTTGCATTAATATATCAGAATGTTCACTAAAATAATGTTTTGTTTCCTACAGATGAGGGTCCGCTAGCCACCACAAGTCTTGACGACATCAGTTCCGATCTCGAGAAACATCACAGAGATATGTGTCAGAACAGTTCTTTGTACCAGGTTTGTAAAATCTAACAAAATATTTAATCAGAACTTCTACGGCATCACCCCTGATGCCTGATGGATTGCATTGGCATAATTCCTTCCTCCATTGGCATAAATAGACTGAACACTTGGGTTGAAATCGGTAGGCATGTGATGCGGAGGAATGAAGAAAATGTCGTGAGGAAAGTTTTGAGTATGAATGTGGATGGCTATAAGAGTAGGGGAAGACCAAAGAAACGATGGATGGACTGTGTGGAGGATTATATGGATAGAAAGGGGGTGACTACCGAGATCACGACTAATAGAGAAGTGTAGAAGAAAAAGACATGTTGCGCCGACGCCGAATACATTGTGATAAGGGCAGGAAAATGATGATGAATTCAATCTAAAATATGACGTCAGACATAGATTTCTATTATCTGTAATACCTTCAGCCATCTATTCAGTCTTCGCCTACCGTTTTCAATTACAATTGACCTATGAAAATTGACCTTATTATATGTACTAGTGGTCGCCCAGAGGTCGAAATTCGACCATAATTAATTTAAATGTCATGATTCTAAGGTAGCCATCTTGTGTCAAACGCATGGTAATATGTGTAATGTTTTTTTTATTAATTGAATTTATTTCTAATGTATATTATATAAAAATATTAGCTTTCTGCACTCCTTCTCCATATAAACTTTAACTGTGCCAAATTTCATACTCCTCCGTCCGCGTAATAGGGATGAAACTAAAAAAAAAAAATTTATGCCGTCTTTGAGATTTAAAAAAAATATTGGACACGTATTTTTTCCTTTTTTAAGTAATCTAAAGATTACGGCGATACGTTGAGGTAAATGTGCCATGACGTCACGAGTATGTAGATTTTATACTTACTAGTGACGTAGCGACCCCCACTCCCCAACTTAAAATGCGTTTTATCCAAGTAATTTTTTATTAATATGATAAAGCAAAAAATACGTGTCCAATATTTTTTTATTATCTGACTGACGCACGGACATTAGGACATTACATTAGCATGTAATTTTTTTTTACCCATCTCTATTTTTTTGTAAAAAAGGGGTACCAAGTTTTTGCTTCACGTATTACTATTATCAATTACTAATTTAACGATGCGGTTGGCGACAACTATGTAGATTTTTCAACGTTTTGTAATATTGTAGGACAGTCTCCGTGAAAGGGAACAGTTGCCAGTGTACGCAATGAGGACGGAAATCATGGCGGCTATCAACGAGAACCCTGTCGTTATCATTAGGGGTAACACTGGGTGCGGTAAAACTACACAGGTAAATAAATATTTGAGTTTCTTAGCTTTGAACGAGCGATACTTAGTAAGTAAATAACCAGAAGGCGGTAAGTCTTGCTAGCAACCTGGTTGGCTGCTTTTCACCACTAAAGAAGAAGAGTTATAACGATCATGGCTTCTTTCATTCCTTCACAGTGACAGCTGTGAATCGGTTTACGATTCACAGCTATCAATTCAATTCAATTTACTCAGTAACAATCTACATTGTGCTCGAAATAATCCAACATGAAACATATACTCGTACACAAATATTACAAAATGACTATGTACAAATATTATTATTAAAAAACATGCAATTCAATTTAAATTACGAAATATTATTTAGATAAAAAAAATACCATGCAAACATAAATTATAAAACAATATGTCAAACAAAATAAACGCAAACAATAATCAAAAAATAAATACACATTATAACCCATAGACAAATAATCACTGTGAAGTAACTGTCTTGGCAAATCGATTGAAATCTTATCACTATGGTGGCAGTGATATTGCTCGCAGAACAGATGGCCGATGGGGCCGACAGGTTCTGGAGTGGCGACCGCGTACCGGATGACGTAGCGTTGGAAGGTGTCCCACAAGGTGGACCGATGACCTTGTGAAGGCCGCAGGAATCCGCTGGATGCGGGGAGCACAGCACCGGTCGAAGTGGCGGTGCTAGGGAGGCCTATGTCCAGCAGTGGATGTTTCGGCTGAAATAATGATTGTCAATCGATTCTTTATCATGCATAACTCTAAGAAAACTGATTATTTCTGATTTGCTCAACTTGATGTAAACTCGAACGTAGCTCTTATTCATGAGATCAACGGCGAGATCGCCAGTGACACCTTGACAAAGAAATTTCTGCTCTTAATAGTAGTATTTTTACAGTAATTACAGCCGCTTTTCGTGGTAGTCTGTGTGACCGCGTGGTTCTTCCAATATATGCAACAGATTTTGATGTGGTTTTCACCATTATTTAAAGAATTTATTCTGGAAACAATATTTAAAAGTATAAAACCTTCTTTGGGAAACATTTCATTCAGTTTTTACTCAAGAAGGCTACATATTGGCTCAGAAGAATTCACCTGGATCTCCTGCAAGCAAAATATTATTTCGAAGTTCAAATTCACTATCATTTTAAAACGTAATTTTATTTTAGCAATCACAAGAAACTACAACATTCAAATACTAACATAAACATTTCTCGCAGGTCTGCCAATTCATCCTAGATGACTACATAGCCAGTGGTCAAGGCGCTTGGGCCAACGTCTGTGTAACTCAACCACGACGTATATCAGCTGTTAGCGTCGCTGAAAGAGTCGCTAGTGAGCGGTGTGAAGAGCTGGCTAATAGTATTGGGTATGTACAGAAACTCAGGTAATGATCATGTTTTGTGAAAACAATCCATCAGGTTAAGTTACGCTTCTTTACATACCAATACCCATCCGTGTCTCGGAAAGCACTTTGAGCCGTTGGTCCCGGCTGTCTTTCGTGGATCTTTGACAGTCGTTACGGGTCGTCAGAAGCCCGAAAGTCTGACAACCAGTCTTACCAAGGGGTATCGTATTACCCATTTACGGGTTTGTGGAGGTCAGACAGGTAGTCTCTCCATGTAAAATTGACTGGAAGCCAACACCAACATAGTTGGGAAAAGGCTAGGCAAATTGATTAATTTTAAGGAAAACAAACTCAATGTCATACATGACAAAGTTCAAATTCGATAGAACCATGTATGTATTTGCCCTCAGTATTAACAGTAATATTTCTCAGTAGCTTTGGCAGATGTCAATTTATTATATCCTTTCTTGCTTATGTGATACTGATATCCTTTTCTCCACAGGTACTCAGTCCGTTTCGAATCAATGCTGCCTCGTCCGTACGGCTCCATAATGTTCTGCACCGTGGGCGTGCTGCTCAGGAAGCTAGAGGGCGGCCTGCGCGGCGTGAGCCACGTGCTAGTGGATGAGGTATGTTGTGGATGTTGCCATATACAGGGTGGTAGAAAGATCGACGCGCAACTTGTTACCATGCATTCAAAACATGATTCTGAATCTCCCTGCGTTAAAATTGTGACTCGGTTATTTAAAAGAAATTTGCTGTTCCATACATTTTGCCCGCGTAGGTATTGCACTTTTCTATGAAACAGCAGATTTTTTTTTTGATAATTGTCTGAAAATTTCTACACTCATGAATCAGAATCATGTGCTTAATTCATGGTTACAGTTTGCGCGTCGATGCCCTTGCCAGCCTGTATAATTTAGTACGCGTACCAATTATGGTACGGTCAGCAACAAAAGTCGATTCACTTCAGATTTATAAATATTATTTATTGAGCAAAATATTTAATTAAACTCGGAACGGAAGTTATATTCTCAAATTAGAATCTTCGAAGCAGTTTATCTAATTAATTTGTATCTATTTTTATGATTTATAAGCCCACGTTCTCACTGACGTAAAAATATCGCGGTGGGATTTTATCGCACACTGGATTTCCAACTCTCGGTGTTGAGCCAAGCGTTGAGAATTCAACGCGCTGGGACGCGCTGGCGTCCCAGCACGTTGAAAAAACATACTGTTGGATTGTCAACACTCGGCGCTAAGCAGAGCGTTCAAAAACCAGTGCGCGAACCTGGGCTAAAAGCGACGGTGGTAATGGACTTTTGACTTACCGGACCTATCCTTATTTTTTGGCTGTAGTGACCCCACATTTTTCGATGTAAAATTCGTGGTGTTTGTCCGTTTTTACATATTTCTTCGATTTGTTCACAGGTTCACGAACGCGACGCAGATACCGACTTCGCGCTTATCTTACTCCGTGACATGGCGCATACATACCCAGATCTACGCATCATTCTCATGTCGGCGACCGTCGACACAACGTTGTTCACTAGCTACTTCGGAAACTGTCCTGTTATTGAGGTAACTATCATAGTAACGTATAATTTGGTGCATAGATGCCCATATCTGCGCATTATTCTCATGTCGGCGACTGTCACCACAACGATTTGTCTGTCTGCAAACACTAGCCACAACTTAACCACATCGCACCTACAAATCTGCGTTCGCACTTCATTTGCCAAACACGAGTTTTAGGAAAAACAACTGTAATGCCTACACATAAGACTTTTTCAACAGTACTAGTCGGTCTAAAATCAACTTTATTTACAATGGTATAAAGTTGATGTTTGTCTAAGTGTAAAATTCGTGTTTGTTTACATGTTTGGTAAATTAGCGAACGCAGATTAGATCCAACGCCACCACAACCCAACTGTAAAAAGTTGCAGCGACACTATTTACACGTAACCGCTGCTTGCCCACATTTTGTCGCTACGATGTGGTGTGGTTGTGGTACGTGTGAACGGACCATTAGCCCGCGAAATTAAATTCTGTAAATACGTATCTGTTATATTCGCAAATCATATTTTGATCAAGATGCAACCTGACACTGACCTGCTAATAACAAAAAACGTAAGAAAATTTGAATTTCGCGGGCTACCAGTGTGGATTCAACTTAAATATAGAAAAGTAAGAAAAATAAATTAATAATATTTTATTTCACATAAACCTATGAAACGTCAGAAGCTAGGTGCACGGTTGCAATTGGTCGTTTCCTATGGAGAAGAGCCGGCAAGAAACTCCATGGTTACTGTTTTAAAAGTAAATGGTTTTTACAATGTTTTTAAATTACAGTGTTAAAAGGTATGAGAGGACAGTGTATGTAGGCCTATCAACAAGTACCAGTACTTAATACTAATCACTATTTTCTACAGGTCCCAGGCCGCACATACCCCGTAAAACAATACTTCCTCGAAGACTGCGTGGAACTGACCAAGTTTGTGCCTCCCGTTGACATGCGCAAGCGCAAGTCTTCCGGCAAGAAGACCAACTCGCGCGGGGAAGAGGAAGACGATGAGGAAGATGGTAAATATAACTTTTTACTAGCGCTTGCCTGCGGTTTCACTCGCTACCTTGAAAAATACAGTTTTTATGTGATAAAGGGCTCTGTTACTTGTGGATGTCTCAATTATTGTAAAGTGATCTTTCCTTTTCTCTGTCTGCCAAATTGATCTGCAGCAAGTTTCCACTTCCAAAATTGTATAAAAATCTAAAAACTGTAACATCAATAATGAACTAAAAATCCGAATCTCAAAATTTTGTAAAATTTTAAAGTGCGAATGGTTTACAATATATCATAACATCACGCCGGTAATCCCCAAAGGGTTAGGCAGAAGTGTGCCTATAGTACACCCACATTTCGCCAGTTATGTTTAAGTCCCATGTAATAGGGGGTGAACCTATTGTCATCAACCAGGCAAAAAAAATAGAGAGAGCCAGAGATGAGCAAGGATGCGTATTGAGGGATGTGTGTGAAATTAGCCAATAACATCGCTTCATTGTCATAGTTAGCATTGTTATTGGTTAGTTTTACGGACATTCCTCGCTACGCATCCTCGCTCATTTCTGTCGGATATGCACCCTAACACTATACCTGACCCGGAGTTCGATCCGAGGACCTCATGCTCCGCAGTAACGCTTGCGACCTCTAGACCAACGAGGCGGTCATAATAGTAAAAGAATTTACATAATAATAACAGTATAATATTTTCGTCTATAATTTTCAGGTGTGGCCGACGAACAGGAAGAAGATCTCAACAAGAACTGCCAACTCGGCACCGACTATTTACCGCAAACTAGCCAAACTATGTCGAAGCTCTCGGAGAAAGATGTAAGTAATACGAACTAATGTTTAATGGAAAAAATACGTACTACGAATGAATATTTAAAGGACAAAAGAAACGAGATATTTAGTAGCAAATTACTCGCGTGACTTACGAGTTAAGCCGTAGGTTTGAACCCACTCACCCACTCTTCATCACCACTGCTCTCAAAGCGGTGAAGGTAAGCATCGTGAGGAAACCGGCATGTCCTAGAACTAAAAATTCGAAGACGTGACGTCTACCAACCCGCACTGGGCCTATGTGGTGGATTATGGCCCACTCCCTCTCACAGAGATGAGGCCTGTGTCCCAGGAGAGGGAAGATTATTAACTGATTATGCTATGAGCCAATAAACGTGGGTTCAAATCCCACCCTTTTCAGTACTGACTGGTTGAATGACTAACTACAATGTTACTTATCTTACCCATGTTTTTGTTCCAGCTAAGCTTCGAGCTAATCGAAGCCTTACTCCAATACATTCGCGACCTCAAAGGCGACGGCGCCGTCCTAGTGTTCCTCCCCGGCTGGAACCTAATCTTCGCGTTGGCCAAACATTTGTCCCAACATCGCGTGTTTGGCGATACTTCACAATACGTGATATTGCCGCTGCACAGTCAGATACCTAGGGAGGATCAGAAGAAAGTGTTTGTTACTCCACCGCCTGGTATGACCAAGGTAAGTCATCTGCATTTTCTTTTCTATATTGGCAACGGCTTCCAGTCAAGATGCTGCTGAATACCAATATTTTTCATGGAGCGACTGCCTATCCCCCAGTGAGACTAACGACTTGCTAGCCATAAATATACTGTTTATTAAAGATAACTTCTTAAAACTATTTTATTATTATTAATTTGGTGTACAGTTAAGTATATTAATAACTAATAACCCAGTTATAATGAAAAAACAGCACTAATTGCGTAACACCCGATCAATCACAATCTGTTTCAATTTGACAATTCAACAATATTCATAGCGTTATTTATGTTGTTGAGCAGATAATTTTTTTGACCGGATGAAGCATTGGATTAGCAATATTCTTCAAAATTATTCAGATTGCGATAGGTCGTGTGTTACTATTGCTGGTGCTGATATTCCCAGCAATCCAAACTCTTTAATTACATTAAAAGCTGCCCTTGGAAACCTTGCTTTCAAAGAATCTTACAATATCTAGTTTGTAATATATCAATCAATATGCCTAGCCGTTTCCCAACTTTATGGGGGTCGGCTTCCAGTCTAACCGGATGCAGATGGATACCAGTATTTTACATGGAGCGACTGCACATCTGATCTCCACAACCCAGTAACTGGGAAATAAGATGCCCCTTGGTAAAACTGGTTGTCAGACTTTCGGGCTTCTGAGGACCCGTAACGACTGTCAAAGATCCACGAATGACAGCTTAACGTGCTATCCGAGGCACGGAAGAGTCTCGGTATGTACAGATGGTCACCCGTCCACAGACCAACCCCGGCAACCGTAGCTTAACCTGATGGATGAACCCGTGCGGCAGTTATTACTTAGCCACGAGCTCCTTCTAGTCTGTAATATACCAATAAACCTAGAAAATTCAAAAAACAAACAAAATTGTGTTCCACAGGTGATCCTGTCCACGAACATAGCAGAAACTTCAATCACGATCAACGACGTTGTCTTCGTCATAGACTCTTGCAAGGCGAAGATGAAATTGTTCACTTCACACAACAACATGACCTCGTATGCTACTGTTTGGGCTAGCAGGACTAATCTGGAACAGGTAATTTAAAAAAAATACAAAATTGAGTATTTGAAGTCTATGAAAAACGTTCTAGAATTAATCTTATTCTGTAAAAGGTAAAACGCTGGGCTCTCAAAACGGTGAACGAAAACATCATGAGGTAGTCGGCATGACCTAGAACCAAAAATTCGCAGACATGTGACATCTACCAACCCGCACTGGGCCCGCGTGGTGGATTACGGCCCACTCCCTCTCACAGAGAGGACGCCTGTGTCACAGGAGTAGGAACATTATGAGTTGATTATGTTATACTGTAAAAGTGTAATTGATTAACGTTGACACTTTACAAAGACTGAAAGATGACGTCAGAGGCCAGTAGTGCGGTCTCAGTCTAGCATAATCATACTGTACCAAACTGCACCGTGCGAAAAAACATTTGGCGGATGACTGTCAAATATCCAAAGTTCTTTTGTAACGAAAATGGGGTCGTATTACCATAAACAATCATATTTTATATTTATTTTCCAGCGTAAAGGCCGTGCAGGTCGTGTTCGTCCAGGCGTGTGCTTCACACTGTGCTCCCGCGCACGATACGACAAACTGGAAGAGCATCAAACTGCTGAGATGTTCCGCACACCGCTGCATGAATTGGCACTAAGGTAATAGCGCTGTTATATTAGGAGATGAGTATACTAAAATGAGCTATCTTTTACGAAAAGTAGAGGGAGAAAGAGAGGGCAGTAAACTTGCAGTAAAATTGCATGTAAACTTCTGCCGGATTTTAAGCGACATGTTCAAAAGAATCTAGAGAAGACTGGTATTTATAAACAGCAAAATATGAGGGACACCTTGTTTCCAGATAGACAACATTGCTAAAACTGATTGTTATTGTAACAATGGAAACAATTATGTGTGATTTCCAAGAATGATCGCTCAGGATCTGCACCCTAATTGTGTGCTTTCAATCAAAGTCTCAAGGATTTAGGAGGAAATTCTTAATCCATTGTTTCATAAGATTTAAAAAATTGTCTGTTCGTCAACGTATTGAATGTTGTTGAATAGGGATGTTGACTGCGAAAAAAAAAACTATTTAGTCCGTCAGTCTGGTAATCAAAAAATATTAGACGCGTATTTTTTGCTATATCAAAATAAAAAATGGTTTAGATAAAACGCATGGGGCATGCGCTAAGGTAAATTAAAATTTTCTTTAGGTTTTTACATTTTGTAGGTCAGTGTGAGGTTTTATGTTGATTAAATTATGAATCGCGACCGTAAGCAATATGGCTTTACATAATTATAATCATTACAATCAGCAATACAACTCCATAAGTAAGCACAATAGTCAAATGTCATGATTTCATAAAATAGTTATTCAATGACTATTTTATGAAATCAAAAAAACTTAGAGAGTTGTATTGATCATTTTTATGATTATAATTCTATAAATAAACATTTGGTACGGCCGCAAATCATATTTAGATCAACATACAACATGATACTGACCTGCAAATTGTAAAAAACGTAAGAAAATTTGAATTTCGCGGGCTACTTTGACGCTTTTGCCTTAAAGTCGGGGAGTGGTCGCTACGTCACAAGTCAGTATAAAATCTACCGGCCAGTGACGTCATGCTACATTTTAACGCATTGCCTTCTCAATGTATTGCCGTAATCTATAGATAATGTAAAGAAAATAAAAAAAAAACATGTCCAATATTTTTTAATAATCTACCTGCCGGACATTTCTTTTTTGTCCACATCCCTATCGTCAAAATAAAAGGAATTGTAAATGTACGTGAGATATAGTTCGTTTCAAACGTAATGGCGGCTCGGAAGTTAGCCACTCTCTGCGCAGTACTGCACCCCTCACCCCCGCTGACACATGAATTCGTTACTGCGCAGCGACTCGCCTCATGTCCCGAGCTGCTATTAAGTTTGAATCGGGCTGTACGCAGTTACTCTGCTATTTCACACACAATTACACGAAATTATATTCCAGATAAGTTAACAGCTAGTCATAAAGATGCAGCACCCCATTTTTCATCTAAATATTTCGTAACTTTTCCAGCATCAAACTTTTGCGCCTGGGCAGCATCGGCCACTTCCTCTCAAAGGCTCCAGAACCTCCGCCACTAGACGCAGTGATCGAAGCCGAGGCGCTACTACGAGAGCTGGGCTGTTTGGACGCGCACGACAATCTCACGCCGCTCGGGACTATACTCGCAAAGTTGCCCATAGGTAAAAATACATATATATTTTGTTTCTACTTACTTCTATGTATATGAGAAAGTCCATTTATATCACTACAACTACGTCCGAGTAGATTGAGTACTTTGTACTTTCTCATATTCGTCCGTGTAGATCGGACTTTGGGCATTCTCATACAAAGCTCCCCCCCCCCCCCCCCTATTTTACCCTGAAAAACCTGAAGCAAGTGTCACAGGATTTCCGAAAATTCCACCACAAAATAGAAACTATTTTTTTTTACAAATCCTCATTCTCGGTAGTAAGTTGTTTTTACAACAACATGAGCAATTTTATCAGCCTGATTTTTTGTCTTTGTGCTGCTGTAAAATATGTGTGTTTAGCTATAGGTAATGTTTAGCGGTAAATCTATTTATAATTGACGAAAAGGTACCTTCTATAGACGAAGTCGCAAGCATAAGCTACTCTATGATCTTACATAGAGTAGCTTATGCTTGCGACTTCGTCTGCGTGAAATTTCGGCTCCATCGCGTCCCATCGCCGCCCGCGCTATTTCGTTTTCGCGTATCGTTCTTTTTACCTTTTTTCTTTTTGCTCGTCTCCTAAGGGTCGTAGTGTCATGTTAAATAGCCTATAACCTTCTTCAAGAATTGGGCTATCCAATGCAAAAACAATTTTATAATCAGGTAGTTCCAAAAATGGTGTAGTGTAAGTTCTCCATATCGTGGACAGAGCCGCGGCTGGGCAAGATGATGGTGCTGGGCTTCGTGCTGGGCGTGGGCGACGCGCTCACGACGACGGCCGCCAACTCCACGACGTTCCCCGAGATCTTCGTGGTGGAGGGCCGCAGGAGGCTCTCCAACCACCAGCGGGCGCTCGCGGGCGACCGGGCCTCCGACCATGTGGCTATGCTTAATGCTTTCCAGGTAAGGCAAAATGAGATTTATAATGTAGTAATTAATGAAGGACCAAAAAATTATGTCGGGGTACGTAGCAAGGTGGTGTTTAGGAGAAACAAATGTTTATGTTGAACACTATTTATTAACTCACTCTCAAACTGTTCTTAATGTTAAAATGTTAATGAAATGTTGATGAATACACCCGGCTAACGCGGTAGACAAAAGTGCACTAAATACATTATAAAATAATAAGTAATAAGTAATATAAAATTAGGTCAACGCGTCAGGCCGATATTGCTAACTAAAGTGTTCGGTGAAAACACCGAACAGCAGCTTTGCTTTGAAAATTCTAGATGTGGAACAGTTTTCTGGAAATACATACTTAAAGCACGAGTAGGTAGAAGTTGTGACGATTGTTTTTAGATTGCTTACATCAGGTAATTTATGTTATGAAGCGGTAAATACGAGCGGCAGTTCCATATCTTCTTGTTCGTAGTTGTTGGCTTAACAGTTAATAAAAAACCCCACACTTCAAGCAGTCTTTTAAAAACATCTTGAAAGATGCAGAACTCTTTTATATGTATACTACAAAATAACACGATGTTCCCTACTATGAAACGAAATTGTGTCATACCAAGACGTATTATTATGTCATCCAGTAACTAAGTTGTAGAAGTCAGATAGGCAACCTAGTTTACCGCGCGACTAGCATATATACAACGTCCCGACATCAATCGTCGGGCAGTATCCCACCAGACACGACACTTATCTGATCGGAAGATCCTCCCTTTTCTATAGAGGATGAGTGAACTTTACACCCTGTTCCTCATATCTCTATAGCTCCATGTAAAATGATGGTATTCAGCTGCATCCGGTTAGACTGGAAGCAGACCCCAACATAGTTGGGAGAAGGCTACGCAGATAGATTGATTTATTCTATAGTTGTTGCTGCATTCATTTATAAACAATACATAATTATTATTTATTACAGATGTGGGAAAGAGAGCACGCAAAGGGTGAGGACGCCGAGGTGAGATGGTGTGAGTGGAAGGGACTGCAGCAGACCACGATGAGGGTAACTTCCGAAGCCAAGTACCAGCTTACAAGTTAGTGTACTGTACTACTTATAATATCCTTTCAGCCTTCCAAAAGTACTTTAGATCAATTTACTTACTTAGAGAATAATAGAAGGTGAAACAGCTTTTTATTAATTTTTGTGCCGTCGAAAATTTTAAAAACATTGCCAATTTTTTTTTTATTCTGTTCAATTCATTTATTAATTTTGTGAACATAGGGTAAAAAAATGTTAAATATACAGATGTTTTACAAATAAATGTCGGTCCATACTATGTCCCGCCAGAAGGCATACAAAATTGTTTAGGTATCAAATGTAACATTAACAAAATTAAAATCTTAATATATATAAATTACGCGTCACGTTGTTTGTCCGCGATGGACTCCTGAACTACTTAACCGATTTTAATCAAATTTGCACACTGTGTGCAGTTTGATCTAACTTAAAGATAGGGTAGGGTAGGTAGGGTTTATATTTGATTGATTGCGAAAATAAGTTCGCCGGGTCAGCTAGTAAAAATATAAAATCAAGGTAATTGTAACATGTCACAATTTCATGCCAAACGCTAATAGCTAACAATAATAATAAAATGTCAATAAATTAAGACAGCACACAGACAAATAGGTATTCAGTCACAATCTCGTATACAATAATAAATTGAATTTAAAAAAAATGTCAACAAAGAATAAGGGAGCAACATTTCTGCAATTTTTTTTATCGGTTTTATGTCCAGTAAACATGTATTTTGTTAGACATATATCTTATCTGATAGACTTTGATGATGGTGTCTTCTACCATCACTGCTTGACCACTAGTGGCTGTCCAAAGCTGGGCTCTATATTCACTCTTTGCCCGCGGCTAGTGGCAGTCGTTCGGTCTGGCTGTTAGAAGTCATTAATTGCTATAGCATAAATAATCAGCCTATAATATTCCCACTACTGGGACACAGGTCTCCTCTCTGAGAGGGTGTGAGCCACAGACCTCCTCTCTGTGAGAGGAAGTGGGCCATAATAATGCATCACGCGGGCCCAGACAGATGGATAATCCGGACAAATCAGAAGTCTGGGAAGCTACTGAGAAACTTTTAATAACTCTGCCTGATCTAGAAATCGACTCGAACCCAGCACGTAATCGACCACGCGGCCCTAGTGTGGGTTGGTAGATGTCACATGCCTTCGAATTCTTAGTTCTAGGACATGCCGGTTTCCTCACGATGTTTACCTTTACTCGCTATCGCATCAGTAAACATAAACCTATCATAACTCCTAAACTTTTTTTTCCAGATATCCTAACAACCGCCATCGGCTTCCCTGAAGAGTGTTGCGTGCCTCAACGCTGGCACCCGACGGGATCCGACCCCACGCTGGATCTAGTGATAGCGCTCATGTGTATGGGTCTGTACCCTAACGTGTGTCTGCACCAGGGGAAGAGGAAGGTAAGCTGTTATATTTGTAGGGAATGGACAGCTAGTGGATTCGTACAATCATTCTAACAAAATCTAAGTGAAGAGAGGTCAAACTCTTTTGTCCATGAATATGATTATGTTGATCATAGAGTAATTTTTTACTGATATACTGATGCAAATGAAATTACAATCATTTATACAAAACTCCCATAGATTTTCTTCAGTTCATGGCGAATTTGAACATTTTCCGGGATTGTTATCAAATTTTTTATTACGAATATTTTAAAACAAAAAATAAGTGAATTGGTTCAGCCATTCCCAAGTGTTGCGCTTACCAATGAATAGCATTAAATTTTTATTTATATAGATTAACATAGTAAAAAAAAACAATCATTAACAAACATCCATTCGAGGCAGCCTCGGGCCGAGCTGCCGCCTCGACCCGAAGCAGATCTAATGGAGACTGTGCCGTGAGTCAAGGCTTGCCGCGACTTGAACCAAACGAGGCGGCCGCGCAGCGAGCCAAACTATGTCGATAAATGGCCATGCTCAAAGACGCATCAGTGTGAGCCGTGCATTGAGGTGGAGACGTTTGTTTGTGCTCGGTACGATATTATGTGGGCTCAAGTGGAGATGCATGAACTTTCCGCATCTCGCGGCACGCTCAGGATGAGGCAGCTCGTCACGAGGCTGCGCAAGTGGATGCCCAGCTTATCAGTTCTCGTTCTGCTTTATACAACATTTTGTTCGGAACGAAAACGAAATGAGAACGTTTGCAAAAACCGGTTAATTCCGCAGGGCGCATCCGCGCACGAACGATGAACTTGTTTAGTTAAATTGTACCTTATATAAATTTTATTACATCATTGATTCCAATGCGCTTGCCGCTTACGTATTTGATTAGGGTTGTGTTGCGAGTTTCCTATCGATCAACCCAAAAATGGTAAACGTTTTATTAACCGAGAACGATTTAAATTTTGTTCTTCTTCGAAAACGTTTTAATAACGTTCCGTTTGAACATAACCGAAACAAATCATAAAGACGAAACCGTTTCGAAAAATATATAGCGTTATCCGAGCCCTGGTGCACAGCTGGCGTTCCGTAATGTATGCCCATTGCATCGCCCAAAAAGACGTGAGTTTATGTATTTGTGTGTATGTGATATAATAATATACAGGGTGGTAGGGATATCGACGCGAAAACTGTTCCATGGATTCAGTACATGAGCCTGAAGCTGAAAAAAAAATCTGCTGTTTCATAGAAAACTGCTATTAATTAACCGACGAAATATTTCAACAAGGGGGTTTAGAATCATGTACTGAATTCGTGGTAACCGTATTACACTTTCCTATGAAATAGTTTTTCTGATAACCGCCGAAAAATTTCAACGTATAGCCAAAACATTTATACTCAAAACTTTCCTCACGACATTTTATGATTTGCGTTGATTGAAGGTCAAAATAAAAAGCCTACCACTGCTTCCCATTGTAAAGACACACCAGCTATGGTTACAATGCAACCTTTAAAAAGGGTGCCATAAACATTCCGTATAAACTTTGTATTTTAAACCTTATTTAGTTCACCTTGTCTCAATAGATGGCGCTGTACATTTACGTCACGTTTCTGAATCGCGGTGTCAAGATTCTCCGCCGTTTGGTTGGGTCACTTGTATTGAGCGTGTTTGTTATCTCTGGTTTCCCTTCAAAACGTATAAATCTTTCGCCTTTTACTAAAGATTTCCGTGGAGGGGAACACTCAAATGAGTCCTATGGATTTTTGAAATACTCTGCTTCGGCAGAGTTTATTAATACAATGAAACAATAACCTTTCTTTATTGAAGTCGGTAATTAACAGTGATCGGAGTAGGTAGATTGATTTTTAGTACTTGTATCATAAATGCACACAGAAAGAATAACATGGATAAGCCATTTTTCCGGAAAGTAATTCCGGTATTTCCGGATTCAATTAAATATTGTTAATGTTGGTAGTGATATTATTACTACTGTACCACCCATGATCCTTTGTTCTGATTGGTCGTTGGGTTTTGTCAAATCGTGACAAAAAAAAAAAAATAGGAAGAATAATAAAGAATAAAATTGCTCATTTTATTACAATTCCTATCTTTTTTTTGAGGATGGCAAATCATCAAATGACTCCTTCCACTCAGGCAGAATACAATTCCTACATAAGTTCCGGTTTTTTTTTAATAATCCGCCAATTCCGGAGGAATGTCCATAGTAATATATACGTTTCGGATCAATGACCCCAGTTCAATCTACCTACTCCGATCACTGGTAATTAATGATTCATAAATCATTATGATTAAAATAAATGACTTGCTGCATCTGTGCTTACACTGCTTTCAGTGCATCTTGTATAAACAAAGTTTTAGCACATTTTGGGATTCTGGATCAATTAATCAGCTCAACAACGGTATAAATAGCGCTATTCGCAACTCTATTTTTAGACTGCTTTGACTTAGTTGGACCAGCACGCTTAGCATGACCCAATAGAAACGGGTTTTGTCGACGGAAAAATAGAAAAAATTACAGATAAACAATCACAATCTGTCATTTTGTCTACTCTTACGTCGACAAAACCCGTAGAAAACGCGTTTCTATGGTTGTCATACTACGCGTGCAGTGGTCGCAAACGCTACTGTCGAGACAGAGGCCCTGGTTTCGATTCCCAGGGCGGGCAAAGTTCAAGTTTCTCAGTAATGACCCGGAGTTGATGGCAATAGGTTCGCCCCCTGTTACACGGGACTTAAAATAATTGGCAAAATATGGGTACACCTCTGCCAACACTTTGTGGAAACAGGATGTTACATCTCTTAAAAAAAAAAAGATTATCTTCTTAATTAATCTAAAATCAATTTAATCATTTGTTTTATATTCCCCAGGTGCTAACAACAGAAGGCAAGCCGGCCTTAATAGCCAAGACTTCGGTGAACTGCAGTAACCAAGAGCAACGCTTCCCGTCGCCGCTGTTCGTGTTCGGCGAGAAGGTGCGCACGCGCGCCATCAGCTGCAAGCAGACCACCATGGTGGCGCCGCTGCACGTGCTGCTGTTCGCGAGCAGGAAGGTGGAGTGGGTGCGTGGACATTGTTTACTTATTGGTGGCGCCGCTGCACGTGCTGCTGTTCGCGAGCAGGAAGGTGGAGTGGGTGCGTGGACATTGTTTACTTATTGGTGGCGCCGCTGCACGTGCTGCTGTTCGCGAGCAGGAAGGTGGAGTGGGTGCGTGGACATTGTTTACTTATTGGTGGCGCCGCTGCACGTGCTGCTGTTCGCGAGCAGGAAGGTGGAGTGGGTGCGTGGACATTGTTTACTTATTGGTGGCGCCGCTGCACGTGCTGCTGTTCGCGAGCAGGAAGGTGGAGTGGGTGCGTGGACATTGTTTACTTATTGGTGGCGCCGCTGCACGTGCTGCTGTTCGCGAGCAGGAAGGTGGAGTGGGTGCGTGGACATTGTTTACTTATTGGTGGCGCCGCTGCACGTGCTGCTGTTCGCGAGCAGGAAGGTGGAGTGGGTGCGTGGACATTGTTTACTTATTGGTGGCGCCGCTGCACGTGCTGCTGTTCGCGAGCAGGAAGGTGGAGTGGGTGCGTGGACATTGTTTACTTATTGGTGGCGCCGCTGCACGTGCTGCTGTTCGCGAGCAGGAAGGTGGAGTGGGTGCGTGGACATTGTTTACTTATTGGTGGCGCCGCTGCACGTGCTGCTGTTCGCGAGCAGGAAGGTGGAGTGGGTGCGTGGACATTGTTTACTTATTGGTGGCGCCGCTGCACGTGCTGCTGTTCGCGAGCAGGAAGGTGGAGTGGGTGCGTGGACATTGTTTACTTATTGGTGGCGCCGCTGCACGTGCTGCTGTTCGCGAGCAGGAAGGTGGAGTGGGTGCGTGGACATTGTTTACTTATTGGTGGCGCCGCTGCACGTGCTGCTGTTCGCGAGCAGGAAGGTGGAGTGGGTGCGTGGACATTGTTTACTTATTGGTGGCGCCGCTGCACGTGCTGCTGTTCGCGAGCAGGAAGGTGGAGTGGGTGCGTGGACATTGTTTACTTATTGGTGGCGCCGCTGCACGTGCTGCTGTTCGCGAGCAGGAAGGTGGAGTGGGTGCGTGGACATTGTTTACTTATTGGTGGCGCCGCTGCACGTGCTGCTGTTCGCGAGCAGGAAGGTGGAGTGGGTGCGTGGACATTGTTTACTTATTGGTGGCGCCGCTGCACGTGCTGCTGTTCGCGAGCAGGAAGGTGGAGTGGGTGCGTGGACATTGTTTACTTATTGGTGGCGCCGCTGCACGTGCTGCTGTTCGCGAGCAGGAAGGTGGAGTGGGTGCGTGGACATTGTTTACTTATTGGTGGCGCCGCTGCACGTGCTGCTGTTCGCGAGCAGGAAGGTGGAGTGGGTGCGTGGACATTGTTTACTTATTGGTGGCGCCGCTGCACGTGCTGCTGTTCGCGAGCAGGAAGGTGGAGTGGGTGCGTGGACATTGTTTACTTATTGGTGGCGCCGCTGCACGTGCTGCTGTTCGCGAGCAGGAAGGTGGAGTGGGTGCGTGGACATTGTTTACTTATTGGTGGCGCCGCTGCACGTGCTGCTGTTCGCGAGCAGGAAGGTGGAGTGGGTGCGTGGACATTGTTTACTTATTGGTGGCGCCGCTGCACGTGCTGCTGTTCGCGAGCAGGAAGGTGGAGTGGGTGCGTGGACATTGTTTACTTATTGGTGGCGCCGCTGCACGTGCTGCTGTTCGCGAGCAGGAAGGTGGAGTGGGTGCGTGGACATTGTTTACTTATTGGTGGCGCCGCTGCACGTGCTGCTGTTCGCGAGCAGGAAGGTGGAGTGGGTGCGTGGACATTGTTTACTTATTGGTGGCGCCGCTGCACGTGCTGCTGTTCGCGAGCAGGAAGGTGGAGTGGGTGCGTGGACATTGTTTACTTATTGGTGGCGCCGCTGCACGTGCTGCTGTTCGCGAGCAGGAAGGTGGAGTGGGTGCGTGGACATTGTTTACTTATTGGTGGCGCCGCTGCACGTGCTGCTGTTCGCGAGCAGGAAGGTGGAGTGGGTGCGTGGACATTGTTTACTTATTGGTGGCGCCGCTGCACGTGCTGCTGTTCGCGAGCAGGAAGGTGGAGTGGGTGCGTGGACATTGTTTACTTATTGGTGGCGCCGCTGCACGTGCTGCTGTTCGCGAGCAGGAAGGTGGAGTGGGTGCGTGGACATTGTTTACTTATTGGTGGCGCCGCTGCACGTGCTGCTGTTCGCGAGCAGGAAGGTGGAGTGGGTGCGTGGACATTGTTTACTTATTGGTGGCGCCGCTGCACGTGCTGCTGTTCGCGAGCAGGAAGGTGGAGTGGGTGCGTGGACATTGTTTACTTATTGGTGGCGCCGCTGCACGTGCTGCTGTTCGCGAGCAGGAAGGTGGAGTGGGTGCGTGGACATTGTTTACTTATTGGTGGCGCCGCTGCACGTGCTGCTGTTCGCGAGCAGGAAGGTGGAGTGGGTGCGTGGACATTGTTTACTTATTGGTGGCGCCGCTGCACGTGCTGCTGTTCGCGAGCAGGAAGGTGGAGTGGGTGCGTGGACATTGTTTACTTATTGGTGGCGCCGCTGCACGTGCTGCTGTTCGCGAGCAGGAAGGTGGAGTGGGTGCGTGGACATTGTTTACTTATTGGTGGCGCCGCTGCACGTGCTGCTGTTCGCGAGCAGGAAGGTGGAGTGGGTGCGTGGACATTGTTTACTTATTGGTGGCGCCGCTGCACGTGCTGCTGTTCGCGAGCAGGAAGGTGGAGTGGGTGCGTGGACATTGTTTACTTATTCTTACTTTTTGCGGCTTCGTTCTCGTCTAACCGACAGGGACCGTGCTTATCGGATAACCTATATCACTTTTGGAGCCCATATCTATGCAAAAATGCTTCCTCAAAGCACAAACAACACACTTTACATTCATACGATAATAAAAACAGACTTGATATTAAAAATGTATACAGGGTTATTGGTTATAACGTCGGCAATCCGTGAAGGGGATGTAAGAGAGGTCATTTGCAACCAAATCACCCCCGATGATCCCTTTGCCAATGTCAACTCATGCCAATGCCAGCCATTATCGAGTAATTTGACATTTAATTTTTTTCAATGAATGAAATAAAAATATAAAATGTCAAATGACTCGTTTATAGGGATGATGCCTGGGTAAAAAAAATTAAATTCTAATTAGTTCGTCAGTCAGATAATAAATAGTAGATTATTAACCAAGGGGATAAAGCAGTGTCTTCTGTCGCGGGTGACGATTTAAATCACGAGCGTAACGAAGGACTCGAGGTTTACTCCCGAGCGTAGCGAGGGTGTTAAATACTTAAATCACGAGCGAAGCGAGGGATTTAAGACGAGTCCTGAGTGTAGCGAGGGATTTAAGTTCACCCAAGACTAAGACAGCTTTATCACCGAGGAAAATACTCTACTTTTCGTACCATTTGCGAAAAAATTAACACAATAATATTATGAGATAAGCATTTATTAAAAATAATGACAATTAAAAGTAAAAGTTAACATTCGAAACATTGGTCCAATTATTGATAGAGAGAGTTACATTTTTGTTTGGTACATTTATTGTTGATGAGTTGATTTGAGTATTTCTCTGTTCTTGCGTCTGAGGAACTTGCGTTTCATTGTAGATAGTATACGTCGGAGATAGTGGTGGTGGTGCATCGTGAGTTACGGACGAAGATAAGATGCCAAAGTTGATGGTTGTGGCTCTGATGGATTAAGTTTTATATTTTTGTTAATTTGACTGCTTAATATGGTTTTATTCGCCATTGAGCTTTCGATATAACCCTCAGCTACTCCATCAGAGCTCCAACCACCGTGTCTTTTTATTGACGTAATTTCCGCCCCTGAATCCGCCAAGAAAGTCGCCGAAGTTCTTCTAAAGCAGTGACCAGTGTAGAGTTCAACATCTTTAAGTTTTAAATATTTAGCAATTTCCTTCGGCATATTGCTAATTTTATTTTTGCCGATGGCTTGTCGAGTACATTTCCTATTCCGATAGTTTATAAAAAATCTATTTTTTTCCATGTTGGTGGGACGTAATGCTTGGTATTTATGAATGATTTTAGTATATTGTCCTTGTACAATGAATGACCGATTTTTCTTTGTCTTAGTTTCCTTTACATTAATCAGCAGCAGCTCATTAGAATGATTTTCAACGTCCTCCACCTTTAAGTTTACAAGTTCACATCCGCGGCAAGCACCATTGAGTCCAAAAATTAAGGCCACCTATAACAAAGATAAAAAACAGGTAAATATATAGAATAATTACCATTACTAACATACGAAATATTCATAGTTAAATCATGTATACTTACTTTTGTGGCCAGAAAAATTTCGTCAGGAGCTTCATTAAGAAATTTTTCCACATTTTGAGTCGTAAAAATTTTAGACTTCTTTGCGCAATTCCCTTCTGATTTTCTTTTAAAAAAAGCCAGTTATTTCGTGAATCTATTTATTTCAATGCTGTGTTTGATGCTTATTGTAGCTTTCAGTTTTGAGTATATGCACCAAAGTGTATTCGGATTCTTTGTCTTGGATAAATAATCAAAATAGACAAGAAGTACTGATTCTGAAATTGATAGGCCATTCGCACTTCTCCACGTTGAAAATTCTTCATAAGTTTTTAAATAATTTTCCTTGGATTTTGTTGGAAGCAAATTATTTATAATTGCGGCAGCATTTGCACTGATGGAATCCGACAATTCACTGTCACTGTCGCTTTGATTTAACATCGTAACTTATTTTTAGAACATTAACTTATTTATAAAAATAAATTAAAATAAACTTAACGTTTATGTATTTGAAGAAAACAAAAACGCGGCAAATTCCTAGACTAATATTTTTTTGTCGGAAAAGCAAAGGCATCAAGCTCATACGGCCTCGTCGGTTTTCGTAATTTTATTTAATAATCATAACTGCATAATAAATGCGTATTCCTTTTTCAAAAAGATGTATAATGCTATGTATACAAACTCAATGGTGTAAACACAGATGTAGTTCAGTATAAATTTCGGTAAGTATTCCAAATTTAAATCACATTCTCCCCCTAGAGGATGAATGAAATTCAGTACAATTTTCTTTCCCTGTTTTTAACAGGTTAAAAATGACTATTGTTATGTTCGCTTTTTGTGGCATAGAATGTCACTTTTTTGAGCAAGTGGTACGAAATAGTAGATTATTAACCAAGGGGATAAAGCAGTGTCTTCTGTCGCGGGTGACGATTTAAATCACGAGCGTAACGAAGGACTCGAGGTTTACTCCCGAGCGTAGCGAGGGTGTTAAATACTTAAATCACGAGCGAAGCGAGGGATTTAAGACGAGTCCTGAGTGTAGCGAGGGATTTAAGTTCACCCAAGACTAAGACAGCTTTATCACCGAGGAAAATACTCTACTTTTCGTACCATTTGCGAAAAAATTAACACAATAATAATATGAGATAAGCATTTATTAAAAATAATGACAATTAAAAGTAAAAGTTAACATTCGAAACATTGGTCCAATTATTGATAGAGAGAGTTACATTTTTGTTTGGTACATTTATTGTTGATGAGTTGATTTGAGTATTTCTCTGTTCTTGCGTCTGAGGAACTTGCGTTTCATTGTAGATAGTATACGTCGGAGATAGTGGTGGTGGTGCATCGTGAGTTACGGACGAAGATAAGATGCCGAAGTTGATGGTTGTGGCTCTGATGGATTAAGTTTTATATTTTTGTTAATTTGACTGCTTAATATGGTTTTATTCGCCATTGAGCTTTCGATATAACCCTCAGCTACTCCATCAGAGCTCCAACCACCGTGTCTTTTTATTGACGTAATTTCCGCCCCTGAATCCGCCAAGAAAGTCGCCGAAGTTCTTCTAAAGCAGTGACCGGTGTAGAGTTCAACATCTTTAAGTTTTAAATATTTAGCAATTTCCTTCGGCATATTGCTAATTTTATTTTTGCCGATGGCTTGTCGAGTACATTTCCTATTCCGATAGTTTATAAAAAATCTATTGGATTCCATGTTGGTGGGACGTAATGCTTGGTATTTATGAATGATTTTAGTATATTGTCCTTGTACAATGAATGACCGATTTTTCTTTGTCTTAGTTTCCTTTACATTAATCAGCAGCAACTCATTAGAATGATTTTCAACGTCCTCCACCTTTAAGTTTACAAGTTCACATCCGCGGCAAGCACCATTGAGTCCAAAAATTAAGGCCACCTATAACAAAGATAAAAAACAGGTAAATATATAGAATAATTACCATTACTAACATACGAAATATTCATAGTTAAATCATGTATACTTACTTTTGTGGCCAGAAAAATTTCGTCAGGAGCTTCATTAAGAACTTTTTCCACATTTTGAGTCGTAAAAATTTTAGACTTCTTTGCGCAATTCCCTTCTGATTTTCTTTTTTAAAAAGCCAGTTATTTCGTGAATCTATTTATTTCAATGCTGTGTTTGATGCTTATTGTAGCTTTCAGTTTTGAGTATATGCACCAAAGTGTATTCGGATTCTTTGTCTTGGATAAATAATCAAAATAGACAAGAAGTACTGATTCTGAAATTGATAGGCCATTCGCACTTCTCCACGTTGAAAATTCTTCATAAATTTTTAAATAATTTTCCTTGGTTTTTGTTGGAAGCAAATTATTTATAATTGTGGCAGCATTTGCACTGATGGAATCCGACAATTCACTGTCACTGTCGCTTTGATTTAACATCGTAACGTATTTTTAGAACATTAACTTATTTATAAAAATAAATTAAAATAAACTTAACGTTTATGTATTTGAAGAAAACAAAAACGCGGCAAATTCCTAGACTAATATTTTTTTGTCGGAAAAGCAAAGGCATCAAGCTCATACGGCCTCGTCGGTTTTCGTAATTTTATTTAATAATCATAACTGCATAATAAATGCGTATTCCTTTTTCAAAAATATGTATAATGCTATATATACAAACTCAATGGTGTAAACACAGATGTAGTTCAGTATAAATTTCGGTAAGTATTCCAAATTTAAATCACATTCTCCCCCTAGAGGATGAATGAAATTCAGTACAATTTTCTTTCCCTGTTTTTAACAGGTTAAAAATGACTATTGTTATGTTCGCTTTTTGTGGCATAGAATGTCACTTTTTTGAGCAAGTGGTACGAAATAGTAGATTATTAACCAAGGGGATAAAGCAGTGTCTTCTGTCGCGGGTGACGATTTAAATCGCGAGCGTAACGAAGGACTCGAGGTTTACTCCCGAGCGTAGCGAGGGTGTTAAAAACTTAAATCACGAGCGAAGCGAGGGATTTAAGACGAGTCCTGAGTGTAGCGAGGAATTTAAGTTCACCCAAGACTAAGACAGCTTTATCACCGAGGAAAATACTCTACTTTTCGTACCATTTGCGAAAAAATTAACACAATAATAATATGAGATAAGCATTTATTAAAAATAATGACAATTAAAAGTAAAAGTTTACATTCGAAACATTGGTCCAATTATTGATAGAGAGAGTTACATTTTTGTTTGGTACATTTATTGTTGATGAGTTGATTTGAGTATGTCTCTTTTCTTGCGTCTGAGGAACTTGCGTTTCATTGTAGATAGTATACGTCGGAGATAGTGGTGGTCGTGCATCGTTAGTTACGGACGAAGATAAGATGCCGGAAGTTGATGGTTGTGGCTCTGATGGATTAAGTTTTATATTTTTGTTACTTTGACTGCTTAATATGGTTTTACTCGCCATTGAGCTTTCGATATAACCCTCAGCTACTCCATCAGAGCTCCAACCACCGTGTCTCTTTATTGACGTAATATCCGCCCCTGAATCCGCCAAGAAAGTCGCCGAAGTTCTTCTAAAGCAGTGACCGGTGTAGAGTTCAACATCTTTAAGTTTTAAATATTTAGCAATTTCCTTTGGCATATTGCTAATTTTATTTTTGCCGATGGCTTGTCGAGTACATTTCCCATTCCGATAGTTTATAAAAAATCTATTGTTTTCCATGTTGGTGGGACGTAATGCTTGGTATTTATGAATGATTTTAGTATATTGTCCTTGTACAATGAATGACCGATTTTTTTTTGTCTTAGTTTCCTTTACATTAATCAGCAGCAACTCATTGGAATGATTTTCAACGTCCTCCACCTTTAAGTTTACAAGTTCACATCCGCGGCAAGCTCTATTGAGTCCAAAAATTAAGGCCACCTATAACAAAGATAAAAAACAGGTAAATATATAGAATAATTACCATTACTAACATACGAAATATTCATAGTTAAATCATGTATACTTACTTTCTTCGCTGCTTCATTAAGAAATTTGTCCACATTTTGAGTCGTAAAAATTTTAGACTTCTTTGCGCAATGGCCATCTGATTTTCTTTTAAAAAAAGCCAGTAATTTCGTGAATCTATTTATTTCAATGCTGTATTTGATGCTTATTGTAGCTTTCAGTTTTGAGTATATGCACCAAAGTGTATTCGGATTCTTTGTCTTGGATAAATAATCAAAATAGACAAGAAGTACTGATTCTGAAATTGATAGGCCTTTCGCATTTCTCCACGTTGAAAATTCTTCATAAGTTTTTAAATAATTTTCCTTGGATTTTGTTGGAAGCAAATTATTTATAATTGCGGCAGCATTTGCACTGATGGATTCGACAATTCACTGTCACTGTCGCTTTGATTTAACATCGTAACGTATTTTTAGAACATTAACTTATTTATAAAATTAAATTAAAATAAACTTAACGCTTATGTATTTGAAGAAAACAAAAACGCGGCAAATTCCTAGACTAATATTAAGCTCATACTGCCTCGTCGGTTTTCGTAATTTTATTTAATAATCATAACTGCATAATAAATGCGTATTCCTTTTTCAAAAAGATGTATAATGCTTTATATACAAACTCAATGGTGTAAACACAGATGTAGTTGTTCAGTATAAATTTCGGTAAGTATTCCAAATTTAAATCACATTCTCCCCCTAGAGGATGAATGAAATTCAGTACAATTTTCTTTCCCTGTTTTTAACAGATTAAAAATGACTATTGTTATGTTCGCTTTTTGTGGCATAGAATGTCACTTTTTTGAGCAAGTGGTACGAAAAAAATATTAGACACGTATTTTTTGCTTTATCATATTAATAAAAAATTACTTAGATAAAACGCATTTTAAGTTGGCGAGTGGGGGTCGCCACGTCACTAGTGAGTATAAAATCAACATACTCGTGACGTCATGGCACATTTTACCTCAATGTATCGCCGTAATCTTTAGATTAAAAAAAAATACGTGTCCAATATTTTTTTATAATCTCAAAGACGGACAAAAAAAAATTTTTAGTCATCCCTATTGTAGACAAATTTTGCATACATTTGCAATACATGTTGGTTATGTTAAAGGTTGAACATGAAAACTAGCGTCAGATTGTATTTACGTGGTATTGTCATCTGAGATTATGCTGAGCTGCTTTTGGCCTTCATTCTTATTTTAAATTGTTTTATGCCAATACCAACTTAAATTTGTTCCATGATGGTTTCAGATCGACAACGTAGTCCGCCTCGACAACTGGCTGAACTTCGAGATGAACCCGCGCGCGGCCGCGCTGGTCACGGCCCTGCGGCCCGCCATCGAGAAGCTCGTGGAGCGCGCCGCGGCCGAGCCTGATGCGGCCCTGCAGCTCACTCCTGGCGAGGCAAAGGTACTTTACAAACTACTTTACGACAATTTTAAGGGTCTGTGCACGAATAAAATCCTTTTGTCAATTTACAATTCAATTGAGAGTATGCTTAAAGTAATTGATTGATTGGTTTTGATTGGTCGGGCGATTTCAACTAAAATTTCATGAATTTTGCTAAATAATAGGAAAATAATAATTTAAGCCAGGAAAACTAAAAGATCAACATTATTTTTCTGCCATATACGGCTACAATGGCGACATTTTAACACATGGGTAGAGCTAGTGGCCAGTAATCATAAAAAATATATTAAGATAAAATAATTCGTAAATTGAGAAATTTATATTTTCGAACGCTCGCCGACATAGACCTTTCTCTTTCCTTCAATTCACCTACTCGTTTTAATTTCATTGATGCGATATTATTTCACCGTGACCCCGGAAAATGACTTCTGCGCTACTGTTCTTTAAGTACAGTTTGCTCCAAGATGCTATTTTAGAAAATTGTAAATAAGTCAATAAATAATAACGTTTAATGAAATTAAAGTATCTTCATAACACGAAAACGCGGATCCGTATACGTGTCTTAAATTATTAGTGTCGCAATTAAAACGGGACGCTGTTTATTATATCGAAATTGAAAAAAATGGTCAAGACACCTACTTTTGTCCAATATAAATAGTAGTTTCTTGTAAATTGATGATCACATGTCACTCTCGCGTTAATTTTCAGAAAACTTGTTGCGTATGTTAGTGATTTGCCAGTATTAAGTACTTAAATTATTTGAAATATCAACACATTGACATTGGACATGCTACGCGTGCAGGAAGACTAAGAACTCGACTTTTCAAATCCCAAACAATAAATTATGTTTGATTTATTTTTCCCTTTCTCGAAAACAGTGAATAAAATGATCAAAATCAGTCCATTTCGTGCACGGCCCCGTAACATAAAATCTCGCCCGTAATCCCCGAAGGGCTAGGCAGAGGAGTACCTATAATATGTGGCTAGCCTATTACCGTCAACGGGCGGGCAGCTACTGAGAAACCCGAAATGATAATGATGATGAAAATTCAATTCATTTGATTACCACGATCTTGTACGCGAAAATCTCTCGTCGATGTCCACCCAACCCTCTAATGTAAAATAGGAACGCAGCAGGGAACTCCAGCTCTAGTCATATGGCAGTTTGTGCATGTCAGATGTTGAAATGCAATTTGAGATGTGTGTTTTTATTTTTATGCTTATCATATTTTGCCCGAGTATGAAGTGGTATGAAGAACCTGTTATTATAGTTAGTTATGGCTGCTATACACAATGCCGGCGGCAGGGCCGGCGGCCATGCCGCCGGGTAACCTCAGCGTGGCCGGCCCTGCCGCACAAAGCCGCACAAAGATCGCAAAGGAAATAGAGGCGCAAAAGTTGGGGGCACGTGCCGCTGGGCAAAAGCCTGCGGCCATGCCGCCGGCATTGTGTCTGGGAGCCATAAGAGGTTGAAAATTCATAAATTCTCTTGATTGCATAGCTACAGTAATGAACACGCTCATATTTTTCTTAATCTATTATACCTTAGTTACTACGGAAACTTCGAGATACAAGAGAAAAAAAAAAAAATAGAGCATTTACTATTCCCTTCAAAGAATATCTAAAGCCAAATGTTTCCCACAGGTCATCGACTGCGTAAAGTCCCTATGCGTCATCGAAGCAGGCGACTACAACATCGAACGCGAATGTGGCACACCCACCTTCAGGCCTGACGTAGCCAAGAGAGGGAACAGAGGCTGGGGCACCAGCGGGCCCCGCGGGGGAGGCGCCATGGCCCCGGGGGGCTTCGGGGCCAACCCGGGCTTCGGCGGCAACCGAGGAGGATTCGGCGGGAACCGCGGTTTCGGCGGGAACAGAGGCGGTTTTGGTGGGGGAAACCCAGGCTTTGGCGGAGGAAATCCAGGCTTTGGTGGCAACCAATTTGGTTTCGGCGGTAACCAAGGCGGCTTCGGCGGCAACCAAGGCGGTTTTGGCGGCAACCAGGGAGGATTTGGTGGTAGTGGCAACGGTTTCGGTCGAGGCGGTTTCGGCAACCGAGGTGGAGGTTTCAGAGGAGGATTTAGGGGTAGAGGCCGTGGTGGCTGGCAGTAACTGGTGAATATTCCATTCCTAATTAGTAATATTTCGTGATCGTTCTATTGTAAGTAATAAAACTATTGTGTGTATTTTGGTTTCATTTATTGATTAGAGACTAATAAGAAAAAATATGATTATAATACAGTAGTTCAATCATGGAAAGCCGATGGAAATAATTATATATTAAATTGGATTAACATAAAATTAATGTCTCTTGATGGTAGCATTTTATAATTAAATTAAAATCCTTGCAACCTATTCTCACGTCCAGCAATCCAGTAAACTAATGAAATACTGCCGTATGAAAGGGCCGTAACAATTTGAAAAAGGTAATTATAAGCAAATCTACGACTAGAGATGGCAACTATAACCATCAAAGAAATATGCGCAATTCGAAACAAAAAAGGCCACAACGTAAAAAAACTGGCTCGGGAGCCAAAGCCTTCGTCATTCAACCGGGTTTTGAACGACGATCAGTATAAAGTCTCTATCTGGAGCTACCATCACTTCAGTTTTCTGGCTGCGTATCCTTAGGAACGTCAGGTCATTCGTGGGATCTAGATCTCTTACAACAGCCTTCGCTTTGTCCACCAAGGAACTCATAAGACCTGCATATTGCACTGAAATATGGTTATCAAGAGTGGTTTTGATGGGTATACCTTCACCGTTCACCACTATGACTCCTGCGACTCCTTTATGCAAAGCTAGCTTGCGAACTGTCTCTTCGGCCTCGTTTGCCATTTTTTCATGTAAAAAAACCTACACTTTTATGACACAAAAAACGCGAAGAAGTTTTAGTCCAGAAATAGCGACTGCTTATTTCAATCTCCTATTTTTTGTGGCAATTCTATTGTCAAAGCGCAAATTCGAATTTTAAATCAAATGATTTTTCGCTCACTCCATAAGGCCAGTAGTTTTGAAACGCCCGCGAAAAGAGTTTCGATTCAAACCTTATACTAGGACACTCGTTATATCAAGGTTTTATCTGATGGATCGTCTGCGTGATCGCTCAATAAAACATTGAATAAGCCTTCTCCGAGCTCGTAAAGCTTTACGATTCATATGTATTGTTGACACACGTAGTTGCTGGGCCAACGAGTCCTGTTGTGGCTGTTGCCATGATCCCTGACGCCGGCAGCAAAATTCAAAATATTTTATGTCACATAAACCAACATGGGCACCTTTGAAAGTTCACAAGCTAGGTGCTTGGTTCCAATTGGTCGTTTCCTATGGAGAGCCGGCAAGAAACTCCACGGTTACTCTTAAAATGATTGGCTTTTACAAGATTTTCAATTACCAGTGTTAATAGGTATGGGAGGACAGTGTAGGTCTTTCAACATGTACAGCAGGCAACAAGTCGTCATCATGCGAATGAAGAAAAATGTAATAGAGTTCTACAAGGATATTTTGCCTCCTGAATGACATTGACAGGGGGCGTTGTTGGTAAACATTGGTGAATTTGTGTCACAGAAATTGTATTGAAAACACAAGATGTCGAGGTTAGTTCTGATTCTGGCCACAATAACCTTATAGCGTTGTAACTTGTAAGTCATACATAAAATAGAATAGTTTTTGCCAGCGGCTTCGCCCGCGTGCTGGGCGTACGGGCGGATGTGCCGCATGCCGTCGGGACTTTTTTTGTTGAACAATCCTATAGAACGTACATTTTATGTATCTTTTACGGTTTACGCGGCGCACGCCAGAAAAGCTCTCACCGGGCATAATTTTTCCCACTTCTTCAACAATAATCGTCATATTTAAGCCAATTTACACAAAATTTTAATTAATTATACACCAAAACCTTCCTCATTAATCACTCCGTCCATTGGTGAAAACCGTTAGAAAATGCGTTTGGTAGTTTTTGAGTAAGTCGCGTTCAGACAGACAGACGCGGCGGGGGACTTTGTTTTATAATATGTAAGGATTTAAATATAAAAAAAGGTAGCCAGACCAAAGGAGCCATGTAGCCAACGTGCGTAGCCTCTGCGTGCATAACATACGCAGCTATGGAGTATGGAACTGCGCCTTGTTCCCGCGGCATCATGTAATTGTAGTCTGTACGCGACATGCATTTCTCCCCTAGTTTTAAGCCACCCTAAAATAATAAAAAAACTGAATCAATCTGCCTAGCCTTTTCCCAACTATTTTGGGGTCAGCTTCCAGTGTAACCACAGTACAGCTGAATACCAGTATTTTTGTTGTGTTGTTTAATAAAAGACTGAATAATTAATAAATTTTATATTATTATTATTACTTTATACATAATTTTTGTTCCTTTTATTTATGAAAACTATTAATCATAATATTATTTGCAGATCATAAAATATTAAAATCTAAAAAATATGGCAGTAATAAATTATCGTCTGTATAACTTATTAATTATTGGCCATCATTTTAGGACTTTATGTGATTAAAAAGATTTAGGTTTAACTCTCAATCAATATCTTGGCCTTGTTGTTTCATGGTTTCTACTTGCAAATACAGAGGCATTCTCCCACTTCTGAGTTTAGCTCTTTTATGCACTTTTAGCTGATGTTTCATCATCTGCTTCCTATAACCAAATGCTTTGCCACAAATGTTACAAACGTGGTCCTTTATCCCTGTATGATCTACTTTATAATGCAACTCCAATTCTCGTTTAGTATAAAACCCTCGACCGCATGTTTCACATTTAAAATCATGTTCTCCCTTATGTCTCAATGTGTGTTTGTTTAAATTACTTTTATTTATGAACCTTGAAGGGCATTGTGCACATTGGTATGGTTTTTCTCCAGTGTGTGAGCGCATGTGCATTTTTAGGGATTCACTGAATCTTCCTTTGTAAGGACAGAGAGAACATTTGAAGGGTAGTTGATAAAAATGTGTCAGTCGGTGACGTGTGAAATGTCCCTGCATTATGAAGTTTTTGCCACAAATATCACACATATATGAGGCCTTATCTTTATGTAATGCTAAATGCTTTTTAAAATACAATTCTGTGTAAGAGTTGTTGCAGATAGGACATGCAATTTTCCTATTCTCATGTTCCTCAGTCATTCTATGGTCATCATAGTCTTTGAATGTATCAAAAAATATTTCACATTTTTTACAATGGTATATCCTCTTTTTACTTGCTTTGCGTTCTTCATATTCCCAGTTGTCGTCCTCAGGGTAATTGAATGTATCATCATTACCAATAGTTATCAAATCTTCAGGAGGATGTTTTAGAATTTCATCAGACTGTTGTGCACTTTTCCTAAATTCTATTGCTCCTTGAAGAAGGGTGTTGCATGGCTCACATAAGTATTTAGGATACGGATCATCTACTCTTACTTCTATGCCGGCAAATGTGTTGAACGATTCGGAAAGATCTTCTGCTGTTTTGTTCCCATGGATGGGTATAAAACCTTCTTTAAGGCAAACCCTGCAAACGCTTTCGTCGGTACGTTCCTTCTTTATGTTGATTTTCCGTCCTGAGTTTTCGTCAAGCGAGATAGTGTCGCAGGCTGAGTCCTCCCCTGCGCTCGTACTTCTGCCATTCATCTGTTTGCAATGTAACATTTTTAACAGTAACATTGATAGCGACATACTGATTTTTTTTTCAGCGACTTACACTAATCTTGTAGTTGCGAGAAAATCTGTAAAATTTAATAATTTCCTTGTTTTCTATTTTCAATTTTTGATGTAGAAATTTAGAAAATAACTGTCAAAATACCAGTCTCAAACAAAATACCACAGAGTACTTTAGAATTGATTGAAACAAAATACTGATTACTGATACTGACATGAATAATGTGTGTCACTGTCACAGGATCTACAAAACGCTGTCACTTTGGCTGCATTCCGAGTTATGCTGTAATCGATTGGAGCGTGCTAACGCCCGTACCGAATAAGCATGAGCGCGATAACGATGTATCGTGAATCGTCATAGATGACGTCATGACATGCGCCAGTTTGCGATAACGCCGACCATGCCTTTTATTAATATCACCGTGAGCGCTGTCAAATATGACAGTTGTGCTGTTTTGTTTTTAGGCGCATCTTAAATTTAGACTAACGTGGCATTTTCAAATTATGCTTCTGGCTACCGTGGCCACCTAACCAACTGAAATTTGTAGTTTAAACACAAAGAAATATGTTGACATTGAGCGAGCACCGTGAGCTACGAGCGTTCCGAATTGTTGACAGCCCTCAGCTGTCATAATCATGCTTTTTTTCACTATCATTATGTTTTATTAATTTCTCAATATTTACATTAACAAGAAACAATTTAAAAACTAATAGACTTAACATGAATGTATTTGTAGTCTTACCTAGATGAAAAAATAACCATTCTGCAAAAAAATACGTGCTTTCTAAATCGGAACGCCAATTATTGATGTCAGCGCTGTGAGCGATTATGTTCTAATTCGGAAAGCGGCCTTTGTTGTAATCATGAGCGTAATATTTTTTTCAGAACTATTTAATTCATATTTCCTGGTAAGATTATATTAAAATTCAATGGTCTAAACCACTAACATTTTTTTTTTCATTAAAATACAATTTCGACTTTACCTCTAAACGGAACGGAACGTTGCCTGTCAAAATTGTTCTAGTTTCTGTCAGTCAGTTGTCACTGTCGGAATAACCAAAACTAAAGTAAACATGAGGTTATCATACTTATCATAAATTTAAGAGAATAAACTAAACAGCTATTATTGAAAACATCACTTGAAATATCTATTCATACCGAAGGCGGAGCGGAAAAACATGAACGCGATCAAGGTAAGGCACCTCCAACGTCAATAAACATTGAACCTGTGTTCTGCCGAAATTTTACTATTACTCAGTGCTTAATATGCTTTATTTACAGTGTTTATGGCGTTCAGCGCCCATGGTTCGCGGTGCCCTAACATCTAACTACGCTATCCGACCTCTTTCGGCGGCCACAGTTGTTCCAATACAGAAGCCTATCGAGCCAGTCCCATCGACAACTGTGGAACTAGACAAGTTATATAAACGAGTGGAGCTTGAGATGCGTGGCATCGACCCCGCGGTACTGCTGAGTTATACCTGGTTCTGTGTCGCGGCAGCCTCGCATTTGGGTATTGAAGTCACTAAGAGGTACGTTTTGAGGTTATTGTGTAGTCCTGAAGGATTTGTTTATTTATTTATTTATTGGTCTATCTAAAATTGTTACACTGATCAACCTGTTTTATGTCCTTGCATTATTCATAAAGAACTGTTGTGTACGCAATCAAGTAACTTTGCTGGAGTACAATACAGTTTTATGCTATTGTCATTTCAGATTCTCCTCATTTATTTATTAACAGTACCATCACTATAGTTTTCAAGTTGCAAGTAGAATCATTCATTCCTATCTTTCAATTACAGTTGGGCACAGCGAAAAGCAGAAAAAGAAAGGCACACCCTTCTCCGCTGCGTTCACATTTACAAGAAGCACCGAGTCCAATATGAAATAAGAACATATTTCAGATTCATACATCTTCAGAGGCTTACGGGCTCCACATGTGACACATACTTGGAGTATATTCAGAGAAACCTTCCAGAAGGTTGCGCCTTGAAGGTTACGAAGATTGAATGCCAGAAGTTACCGGAACACATAACACCACCTACCAATGAATAAGATTAAGTTTGTATTGTAGAATTAGAATAAAATACAATATAGTATGCATTTAATTTTATTTCAATATTTGTTAGAACTATAAAATTGAGCGTTTGATTGGGTTTTTTGAGTTAATGAATGTACACGGGCACCTGCAAAGATTGGGTCCCACTTCATTGAAATACCTTAGAAAATGGGATGGGTGAACAACTGACCAATAAATACAGGTGTCTGTCAGTAGAACATTGTATATAGATAGTGCCATCAACGAAGAGGCGTCACACTCTTCTTCCTAATGGCTTACAGTACAGTAATCGCATTTAAGAAGAAGCTTTCTTCCTAAATGCAATTACAGTACTGTGGCGCGTCTTTGTGGATGGCACTATCTACCTATAGTCAGACTGATTGGTACTAATTCTTAAATTAGGGCCATATTTGATATTAGACAAACTTGTTAATCTAAATGTAGGCACAGAAGAAAAAAAGTTGAAACTAGATTATTATTTAAATGCATCTAAAACTTCATAAGTTCAAAACATCTATTGTTAACTTCATTAACTTTTAAAAGTTATTCTTACATTAAAATAGGTAAAGGCTGTGAAAGGGCTGTGTTTACACATTATGACTAGGAGCTAGGAGCCATATTCCAGAATAGAATAGATCTTGATTTAAAATTAGATTTGAGTATTATCTATGGAATCTTTAATAAGTTTTAAATCAAGATTCGTACTTTAGCATAGTTCAGGAACATGGGCTACACATTTTTTTTTTATCAGTGGCAGGCACACCTCACAAACATACCTACAAGTATTTTATTTACTAACATTTTAATTTCATACAATGTTGGTCTAAACGTTTATCAATAATAACAGGAAAAGTTTAGTCAGTAAATTACAACTTTTTTCATTTTTATGAGGCTTATGTAGGTACATAAGGCTCATAAAAATGAAAAAAGTTGTAATCCATACAAACAGTAGCTCATTAAATACCCTATTAGAGAGTACTTTTTGAAAACTACTTTCAAAGCCATTACTGAGTAAATATTTTAAGTACCTAAAGCTCAGTCAACATTTTGGCATTTAATATCTCTTTGGCAAGTATGTGCTTATATTCTACTCATACTGCTGATGTTTACACACTGTTACTATGAAGAGTATAGCAAATGCTAGCTCTAAAGCATGAAACATCAACATTACGGCACACCATATGTACTCCAATCGGAGTATGTATGTCTGGTATATGAGGAAGTAGCAAACACCTATTGCGGAAGGTATTGTCAGCATTACAGAGAAAAATACTGGCACTTCTGAAAAGGAAAACAAAATAGTTTAGTTATTTGCCAACAAGGAATTTTGAGAAATTATGTTTAAGAGGCCTATAAGAATCTTGATATTATTTTTATTTAATTTATTGATTTTATCTGGATCCAGCTGCTAGGAAACGAGGTTCCAAGTAAGACATTTAGTTCAGTCAGTACCAGTTGGCTTTCCAGTAAAAGTACTTACTCTTACTGGCTAAATTTCCTCTTCTGCCCAAGGATATACGGACAAACTCCACAAGGCATAGCGCACTAAATATCCCGGCTTCGGTTAATAACGCATTCTCAGGGTAAGAAACATTGATAGCTTTCAAAATGCCCATGGCCACTTCACACACGCAAAACATCCCAAGATAAAAACTGTTCAGGTATAACAGTATCTCATATGCTAAACTAGAATTAACATTAGTCACTTTGGACATTTTCCTGAAGGAATCAATGATGACGGCTGTTTTGTTTACTTTTGTTGATGTTTTTTCGATCGACCGCCTAGACAACGGGCTATCGGATACGCAAGTGACGTAAACTTATCGTAAAATGACGTACGGCAAACTGTCAAAATTTAACATCCAATGAAAAGTTTGCGCGCGCATGACAATGGTATTGATTCGCTTTGAAATCGAAATGAAAACAAGACATAACTTACTTTACTCAAAATTTAGTTAATTATTTATAAATATTTTAGACCATACGGTAAAAGTATATAAGGAAAGATTAAAACGAAATAAAATAGCTCTTGACGAAGCCAACTGTGGCCAAACTAAGAAAGTCATGAATTTTCATATAACAAATCAAAGACGATCAATTCATTTTTGACGCCATTTAGTTTGTTGTTACTTGTTAGGATATTTTATTATTTTTATTTAATGTGCATAGTTTGTACCTATGTAGATTATTTTAATTGATAATCAAAGTGAAAAAGTAGCTAATCAAGCTTTCGTTATTGTACCTACCACATTTCCTACCACTGTTTTCTCTGCATCTGGCATGGCATCTCCCAAAGGTTGACTGAAAGAAAATCCCTATGGCATTAAGTCCGTCTGTACACTTGTGTGCATAAAGTATAAAATTAATAAATACAAAAATACGAATAACTTCCTCATGCCATATCCATTCATTAGCGAATTCTTTCCCCGCTTCGTTTACGCACCTCATTGCGTGCGCGCATGGTCGAGTGCGTTCGTCCGTTACGCAACGAATGCAGTAAATGCACTATCATACGTAAATGCTTCTATTTACGAAATCGGAAAGTTTACCGAGTAGGAAGAGGAATGCGGAAGTTGTGCCAGTCCGATTTGTGGCTGCTGGCAATTTCTAGTTGCACAGGTAGGTACCTAATTTGCATTTTGTGGTATTGTCCTGATTGAGATTTTGATGGTCTTTATTCAAAGGGTCAGCCGTTAGACAGAATTACCGTTGGTTTAATATTCAATGACACCTTCATTTACGTAGTACGGTCACCAAAAAAAGTCGAATAATACGATTTTTCCAGTCCCCAGGCCCCCGATCTTGGGGGGGGGGCAAATCTCGAGTAAAGACCCAAACAAGGCTAAAATATCTGTTCAGTAAAGTAAAAGGCAGTTTGTAGTTGGCGGCCCCCCTAAGTATGTAGGTACTTAATAAAAAAAAAACACGTTTATATTTAGCATAAGTACTAGGTACTTATCCTAAATATTAATGTAGGTAGGGTGCTAAAATTTTCGAGGTCGCTGTGCATACTCTTGGATCCTTCATTGTTGAATGCAAAAGTGAGCAGTGGAGAAAGTAACTCGTAAGTCGACAAAGTAACTCCTGGGGTGCTAGAATTTTCGAGCTCGCTTCGCTCGCTATTGCATTCTATAATTATTCTCAAACAAAGTGATTCTTATTTTTGTATAAATGTCCGGAGTGTAAAAATTTTCGAGCTCATTTCGCTCGCTCTAGCATCCTACATTAGTCTAATGCTCTAACTTTTCGGTAATTATAATTATGTCGACAAAGTATTTCCTTTTTCTGTATGAATCAAAGAAAACCTTTCTGCATACCTGGGCGGGGGCATTGCGTTTAGTTTTGCCAACAGGCTTAGTCCACCACGGTACGTACTTGACGATTTAAGTAATGATTTAACCCCGCTTTGTTGGGTATCATCCATCCGTACACACGGCTACACATCAAGCTATACATTTCCAGTTTATGCTGATCGCGCATTGTATAGGATTTCCATGCAACGAGAGGTCAGCTTATACTAGAAATGTATAGCTTGATGTGTAGCCGTGTGCACCTACTATCCATACTAATATTATAAATTCGAAAGTAACTCTGTCTGTCTGTCTGGGTTCTGTCTGGTTCGACAAAATTTGGCAAAGAGATTGATGGCATCCTGGGGAAGGACATATGCCTTAAGGGGGTGATATAGGGGATGAAAGTTGTTATGGGAAACCCAGCACTTTATTGGATAAGAAAATGAAAATTCTATTTTATTAATTTATTTATTAAAGAACGCCAGCAGCATTAACATTCAACGTTGTTACAAAAGTATTTAGGAAAGGTATTACTGCTAATGTATACCTACTCAACTTATAGGTATACATAATATTTAAATAAAACAAAAAAAAAAACAACAACAAAGGGAAAAATAACTTTAATTTCGGAAGTCGTTGTCTTTGGTTTTGAATTTTCGTTTTTTGCCACCGACTTCTGAAATTAAAGTTACTCAAAAACTATCCAAGCAAAGTTAATAAAATTTATATAAAAAAATTAGGAATTATGTCTTATCTACATTGATTTTGTAAAATCTTCCCCCAAGGGGGTAAAATGATTTTAATTCACATGTATTTTTGTGTAGACCTATTTTTATGAGTTTTAAGGGATTGGAAATACTGTCATAGTTCTTAACGTAAGATAACATTTAGTCTTTATTTAATATGACCAAGCACTCTAGACAATTTCCACGCAAGCTCCGCCCCCATCCACCCCGCCACTCCATTTGTGCTAAACGAGAGAAAAAATATCTTGTGGCTGTACAATAAACAATATTTCTTACTGTGAATACCTATATTTAAGACATAAAAGCCGAGTAATCATCATTTTATTAATAATCTTTAAAAAAAGACATGTTTTTCGAATAAAAAATGAATCGAGCGAAAATGTTACAATTACGTAATTATCTTGTACATGGAAAGAAAATGATCCAATAAATTATATACTAAGTCCAATTTTGATTGTATGCGTGCTGTTTCAGAATATTTAATGCAAATTAACAAACAATTTAGGAAGCCTCCTCTTAAAATCGGTTCACTGGATCAAAGTTATTACAATTTATTATCTGTACCTGTTACCTTTTCACTTCATATCGGCTGAACGGATTTGGACCAAACGCATAGGTCATGATTTGGGTTTAGGACTTAGGATACTTTTATCTGTTGTTTTTTTTTTTTAATAAAATATTTTTAATTTCTTTTTTTTCTTTTATTTCTTTATCGCGATAGTAGGTACATTACATTCCCGTTGGATGATATCCGACATCCACGCGGGCGAAGCCGCGGGCAAAAGCTAGTGTAACTATATGTAGTGTAGTTATTTACTGTCCTTTCATAAACGTGCAAATTAGTTATAGGAAAGTTAGGTTCACATCTTCACTTTGCCTGTTGCTGTGTAAGTACTTACTAACTAAACTAACGTATCTAAGTCTTGTTTTATGTGCATTAGGTACCTCTCTAACATGGCCATCGCCAGGTGGTAGGTAAGTTCAAATGAGAATAAAAGCTAATAAAGCTCTAACCGGCTAGGCTTGTTATGCACAGTGCATTCCTAGGGTAACCATGGTGGAAAATAAAATAGGAACAAGTTCCTAGCACCAGTTCCTGTAGGTAGCTAAGTAGTATATGTCGTACCGAGTCGTAGGATGATTTGATAATTCGAATTTTCGCGAAAACCCTAGGGATACTGCGAAATCACGGATGATTAGAAAATGGTGAAATATTTCTGCGACCAACTTGGAAGTGGCACCGTAGTGGTAGGCAAGTGGTACCGCGGTTGGTGACAGTTCTAACCTAACCTAACCTATTTCAACCAAGTTATTCGTAGAAATGCTTTCACCAATATACATTACACCCTTAATTAAATTAGTTGCATTTTGCTTTTGGTCCTACTGTCCTACTTACACTTTCCTTAAATTGGTCCTTCTTTCCATAAATAAGTCCTAGCAAATTTTAGACAAACACTATGTTTTTTTGTCAGTGGGTATTCGTTAATTGGCAACATACCTATCAATTTACATAGATTGAAAGGGGTTTATTTATAAACGTTCCTTTTAAAGGCTTGTGCAGACCAGCGCGACTAGTCGCGCGAGGCGACACCGGTTATTGTTATACTGTGAAGTTTTCTTAGAAATTGTATTGTTCGTGTCGGGTCGCGCGACAAGTCGCGCTGGTCTGCACAAGCCTTTAGTTGCAGAAATGTATGGTTAAACAGTCGCTTATCATTATTTAACTTAAAAGCAACGTTTATAAATAAACCACAAATATGCTGTTTGAATGTTAATAACTGGATGATTATGCTATCAATTAGACTCGACCGCGTTTTTAAATCAAACCAACCGGAGTTGCGAATTCTCGTATTATTTACGTTACGTTTTAATAAAAATTTACCTGTCCCCCTTAGCATTAAAGTACAATTTCATAACTGTCCTTTAACCGCGTACTATACTGGTATTCCTATTGCTAGAAAGTAAACGGCTTTCTGCAATAAGCGAGGGAAACGCGATGCACCGATGCACCACGCAATCACAACACTTCCGTTGAGGGCATTCACTGGACGTCTCACGGACAGCCTGATTTAAAACCTCTTTCGAAAAACAAGTTTTGCTTTCTGTCAAAATGAAGACGAAACCAGTGTTGACGTTTTCGAAATTGGATCCGGAAACAGGTGATCTGTTGGATAGAATGTTCGACAAAAAGGATTGTATGTCGGAGATTAATCCGGGAAGGGTGATTCTGCCAGCTGATTACATGACTATTGGGCAGGACATTTTGGATATGGAAGTCAAGGATAGCGATGTCTGGATGTGCTCTTATCCTAGGACTGGTGAGTATTAAAATTTGTTTTTTTTCCTATACCTGTTTATTACCTACCCACCTAGTAGCACAGAATAAATAATAGTACTAACGTACGTAGGTAATTACTACAGTTTATCGCTCTACCAGCACATGAATAAAAAACCGTGCTACCAGTGTGGATTTCGATTATATTAATAAGTGTTTTTTTTAATACTTGTTTTGATTTCCCGTAACAACGTCGCGACTGTACCTACCTATTATATTCTTCGAAGGTGTAAGCAGGGTTGAACCTAATAGTAGGACCATCATCCGCATTTCGCCAGCGTAATCCAAATCTAGCTTCTAACACTTTGCCCGACCTGGGAATCGAACCCAGTACCTCACACTTTGCAGGCGCACTTGTAACCACTGAACCCATGGTCACAGATTAATACAGATGGGACACTTCGCAAAATCTTTTAAATAAAAAGCGACTCCTGCTACGACACAATAAAGTGCAATTCAGGTCGCACAGAACTAATCATCTATAGTTATATTCACCTACACGCGTAGCATGAGCACCGTTTTGTCGACGGAAGAGTAGACAAAAATGACGTTCCGTGTAGACAGTACGACGGCAGCAAAGTAGAAAGAGTCAACTGCACTTTTTACGAAATTCACTCTTTGACATAATTCGACTCAGAACTCTTTGTTTTGTCATAAGAGTTTTTCTGTTTGATTCTCTATTTTTACATATATAAAGACAACTACAACAATTTTTCTTCAAATGACGAAGTCCCGTGTTTTGGAACAAAAAATATTACAGTAATATTGGCCTTAACCATTTCTTTGGTATAGCCCTAATAACTAAATGATGTAAAATAGGAGAAGATAGCTTTGTTCTTCTATTAATTATCACAATTTTGCATTCAAAACGTTCTTCTGTAAAATCATGATTTTAAGATTTTGTAGATAACCGTTTATACTTTGCGGCCGTCGAGTAGAAAATCAAAGTCAAAATCACTACTTTAGACAACTGTCAGTTCTCAGTGTGATTTTGACAGTTTGGGATAGAAAACTTTCTTCTGAAATAGTCTACATAAAAAAGGACCTAGACAAAGATTGTTAGAAATGAAGGACAAAATGACAGTTTGTGGAAAGATTTCTACGGTGCGATGTCAAAATGGAGAAACGAAATGTCACTTTGTATAGAAAAAGCTATGTCTATTCTTCGTAGAAATAGAAAGCGTCATGCTACGCGGGCTAGAAGTTACCTCTCTTTCTATCGCGTAACTCTTAGATCTTCTGACTACGTTACACTCACTGAATTGGCCCAACAAGACGGGCCCGCCGCGTACTTGTAGCTTCATACCTAAACTGCGGAGTGTCGCATCTGTATTAATATGTGCCATGGTTAACTACAGTTTTAGTTTTGAATGGTATTTTTTGTATCCAGGTTCTACATGGGCACAGGAAATGGTATGGCTCATCGGGCACGACTTAGATTACGAGGGCGCTAAATCATTGCAACAGGTAAGCTTTTTATGAGCTTTTTTTCTACTTTGCAAATATGAATACTCGAATACTTAGTATGAATTTATAAGTCATATCGTCGTTTTTCTGACTGATAGCCTATTTATCTTCTACATACCCCAGATTTCGGCTATGAGTATTTCTACTTCTTTTTTGGCGACTAGGTACCTACAGTTTATTAATATCTCTATTTCTGCTATGAGTGTTGTAAAAGGCAATTACAGACAACTTATTGTGGTTACGTAGAATAACCTTTGGCTTTTGATAGCAATTTTTCTAAGTAGCCAGCTTAATCTAGGTAACCTGGAATGTTATAAAAAATGCCATAATCGATAAGCTTGCAGGTGTCACCCTGTGGTCACAACTATGTTTTTGCCTGAGTCATATATACAACTCAAGCAAATGTCATGCGATCGACAGTTGTAAGGGGTTCCCAAAACAATCAATTGCAATTGATTGTTTCGGGGACGCCATACGTAGGTATACAGCATGTGTTTGAAATATACTTACCTTAATTTCAGATAGTATAATCAGGGCAATTATTTACCTAGCAAATTGACACCCTGCGTCAATTTGCCGGTAGCTATTATTTTATACAACTGTCTAAGAATGACAGTTGTGTGTGTGATTTAAATATACCTACGGTCAATTTAAATTGGTAGTCGGTTTCCTTCACAATAACGACCGCCACCGCAGGCTGCTTCTGTCTCAACAACGACTACTGCACTGACTATGACATAGGTTCATCAGGCATTCATATTTCCCACTCCCAGATAAGATGTCCCCTAGTGGAGCTATCTTGCATCATGGTGGCTGGCCACTCGACATGGCACAAGGAGTCAGTCCAGGGCACCTCCGTGGACCTGGTGAAGCACCGTCTGCCGTACCCTCGCTACATCCGCAGCCATCTGCCTTGGGATCTTCTGCCTGTTGATATTGAGAAGGATGATGGTTCTGCTAAGCCTAAGGTACCTAATTATAAATGTCTCTAGCTTTGGAGGCTTGATAAAGTCAAATTGATAATCCTAGAACTAGGCTGTCTCCAGGGTTAGAACCACTTTAGATATAGTTCTAAGGAGTACCGATCCGCGGGACATTGCGTAACACATAAAATGGCAATCTATCGAAATGTCTTTCATTTTGACCTACATTGCTTCATGGGTTTGAAAAGTTCGTCTGCTCAACAACATAAATAACGCAATGAACTTGGCTGAACTGTCAAAATGAAAGACATTGCAATCAATTGCCATTTTATGTGTGTTAGGCAATTACCTCGCAGGTTTTAGTGCTATGAGATCTAAAACTGCGTGACTGTACTTTTTAATACATAAATACAAATAACGTAATACGCTACCTACATAAACAATCGCCTTTTATGGTGTAATCCAGCTATTTATGAAACAAACTTCATCTTCAAGATATTGGTCCTTTTACGTACTCCTACAAATAAGTATTTTTTCTTAGATTGAGGCATAGGGCTAAAAGCGTTGGTCTTTAACAGGTGATATACACTTCCCGCAACCCAAAGGACATGGTGGTATCGTACTACCACTACTGCACTCTGGTGCACGGACTCAAAGGGACCTTCGAGGAGTTCTGCGACCTCTTCATGAAGGACCGCGCGCCCTTCGGACCCGTATGGAATCACATACTTGGTAAGTTCACTGCAGCAATTTTTGCTAACTGTTTTCGGTATCATTTTTGATTGACTCATTGTTTGGCATAGTATTGAAATGTGATAGGTCAAGTAATTTTAATGATGAGATTCTGTGGTTGCCTGTGGCCTAGATGTAGGTACCTATCTCAATTTGTATACCTACTCCTCATTGAAGATTTTTTTCCTCTTTAATGTACCTACACTACCTACTACTTTAATCTGTCACGAACTCGCTCGCTCGATTAAAAACAAGTTTGGTCCTTCCGCAGGTTGTATTTTTTTTTTACTTTACCTTTCACTTTTACAATAACACTTTTACTACTCAGGTTTCTGGAACCGCCGTCACGATCCGAATGTTCTCTTTATAAAATTCGAAGAGATGAAGCATGACCTCCCTTCTGTGATCAGGAGAACTGCTCATTTCCTGAATAAAGAGCTCAGCGACACTCAAGTGGACAAACTTTGCGACCATCTCTCCTTCCAAAATATGAAGACCAATCGAGCTGTCAACTTGGAAGCCATCTTGGAAAAGTCTTTCGGCGTGAGCTATTTGGAGTCCACAGACTTGAGGTTCATCAGGAAAGGGGAAATCGGGGACTGGAAGAATTACATGTCCGATGATCTGTCTCGAAGATTCGATGAGTGGGCGGAACAGCATTTGAAGGGAACAGAACTAAGTTTTGAGTAAGATAAACGGTGCTAGGGGGTAATTCATTTTGATTTTTTAGTTTTTAATGTAACTATTTAAAGATGTTATTTAAGCTTTGATTATTAAGAACAAAGTTTAGTTTATGCCAATAAGTACGGATAGTTGTTTAGTTTTTATATATGTTTAGTGTGTTTTCCACGATGATTTAAGTATTTCGTTTTCTTTCATAGCATACCTAACGGAATCAGTATTGTCTTTATGTAACGTGTAAATGTGTAGATTCCTATTTTAATTGAAGTTGTTGACGCAACGAAACTTCCGTCTAGATTTTCCTATTGTTACGTTTGCTCATATAATTGTTGATATTAACTTTTATAAATAAGTAGTAATTGTTATTTAATTACATGGTATTTTATATTTAACACTACCGTATGTAGGTAATATAAAGAATTTAGTAACTTTATTTTGATTTGTTTCCATTTTATCCAAAATAGCTTACGACTTCACAATTTGGGAATAGGGATGTTATATGTATATGTCTACAAGGACCAATTTACTGTAGTCGAAGGGTTGAAAAATGAAATAACCAAACATTTTTTATGCTTTTTTTAATACCACAAAAGTGAGATTCACAAGGTTGGCAATTAAATGAAAATGGTAACTTTCAAGCACGTTTTTACAGAGTGGTACTTATACAAGAGTTAAACAAATAAATACCTAATTTATAACGATATCTTTAAAAACATTACCCTCCTTTTCGACTCCGCCGCAGTCAGGTAAAAAGTATCTAATAAAAGTTTAAATTATAAGTGACATAAACATTCTGCCGAAATTTTTTTCGGCAGAATGTTTGTCACATAATATTTTAGTGACGTAATCGATAAGAAACGTTCAATTGTATTTCTCAATTCAAAATAATAATCAATAAATATCAACACGTGATAGAAGTGAAACCTTAAAAAAATAAAGAATATTGAAATTAAAGGGTGAGAGGCAGAGAGAGAGCTATATCTTTCTTCTCTCTCATGTAACGAAATGTCCCTAAACGTGACGCGTTGAAAGTTTTCTCTCAAATCTCGTCCAATTATTGAAGTTTCACTTCAATAAAAAGATAAATCCAAAAAAAAAATACAGGTCACGGTCGGGGTCAATTAAAGGTCATCCATTAATCTGTAAGTAGTTTAATATTCCAAGGGCTATACTACAAGGGGAGTACGAAAAATTATTTTTGGCCTAGGTTGTCTAGTTTTTGAGATATTTCGGTAAAACTCAAAAAGGGGATTCCAAGTTCCAACGAAAAATTGTTGGATTTAAAGTTCACGCACATAATTAAGTGTGTCGCTCTGAAACTTGGCTTTCCGATTATAAATCCAACAATTTTTGCCAAAGGTCACGGTCGAGGTCAATTAAAGGTCATCCGATAATCTGTAGTTATTTAATTACGGATTAATGGATGACCTTTAATTTCTTTTAGTTTTCAAAAATAATGAATTATTCACACAAGGGGGAGATGTAATTTCATTATTTTTTACGTCTAGAATTTGAAATATTTGCAAATAAGTAATAACAAATTGGGATTCCAGTTCCTATGAAAAAAAACGTTGGATTAAGGTTCATGCACACACGTGAGTCACGTCAACGTCAAGTAGCCGATCAGTCAGAGGTCGCCTAGTTGAGATATTTGGGAAAAACTCAAAAAGGGGATTCCAAGTTATGCATTTAAGACGCTACTTACGATAACACTTGTCAAATGAACTACGTAGGTACTTACAATACCTACTTGCACAATCTAACAAAATGGGGGATAATACATCCCACAGATACCCAGTGCGAATGCGGTGCTCCTGACCAAACCATGTCCCATGTGCTGGAGTGTCCAAAGTGTCGACACACCTGCACTTCGGAGGACCCAAAAAATGGGCCCAACTCGTTTAAATACATGGTTTACCATAGATTCGAAAAGAAGATGTAGAAAAAAAAATACAGCTACCTCATAGTAGTATCGTCCATGAGCTACCTATTATACTCTGAAGTTGTAAATGTTCATTTAAAAACATTTTACATGTTACGTGATTTCTCATGTCTTGGAGATCTAGATCATTATGACGTCAAGTACTTATTTTTTACTTTCTTTGCACTTTCTCCTTTATCGGGTTTGTTCAGATTTTCCTCGTTAATTTCATTGTTTCTATGTATTATATAAATAATAGTGTGTTGGTAAGTGCCTAAGTGGTAAATGTTATGTGTTAATTAAGTACAATTGCTTAGGTGAAACTAAAGCTCTGGAAAATGAAGTAGGATTGAATAGGGTTGGACCAAATGGTATAGATATAACTTTATAATAAAAACAGGCCAAGTGCGTGTCGGACCACGCACAATGAAGGGTTCCGTAGTTGGGATGAATTTATCCCAAGAACAAACTTAACATTGTAGTTGAAAAACATGTTCTCCCATACGGAATGTATGGGAGACCATGTTTTTCAAACCGCAAATTTAAATTGGTTGATTATTACTCGTTAACCTGTACAGCCTACTTAGCTCTGATAGTTTTCCTTTTAATTTCGTTATATATACTACTGCTGTGAATTTTTTCACAAGTCCAAGTACAACCATTTAGCTAGAGGGGGCACTTGACTCTAACAAAAAAAATCTGTTAAAAGCTTAATATTTCTCAAACAGATCCCTGAATCTAAAAATAGTTTTCACATACTTACAATATTTTTGAACGACCTTTCTAACGATACCCCACAACATGGGGTAGGCGAGAAAAAAAAACATCCCCACTTTACGTGTAGGGGCGGTACCCTAAAAAAAAATATTTTTCTTAATTTTATTTTACCACTTTGTCGGCATGATTAATATGAATACATATGCCAAATTAAAGCTTTCTAGTACTAACCGTCTCTGAGCTAACCCGCGGACAGACAGACAGACAGACAGACGGACATGGCGAAACTATAAGGGTTCATTGTTTACTACGGAACCCTAAAAACGAAACACGACATTACCATAAAGACCTCGATATCTTTCCTGAACATTCGTTTTAAAGAACTTATAGTCAAAAGTATAAAAGTCACATTATTAAAGCTTTTATTTAACGTCACATCCATAAAATAACAAAAAAAAAAGTATAAATAAAAACAAATTCCTCATTAAAAAAAACGATAAAGAACATGTAAAATACAACATGGATAATCTCAAAAGGACTAGATACGATAAATATTAATTTAATTGACTCACAACACTTAGCTACGCGGTGCATTTCAGCTATACAACTATTGTTGAAAATTAACATATAGAATCTATGTACCTACCTACATGATAACCTACGTAATATAAAGGAATATATACATAAGGAAGTATTTTCCAAGTGTGACAAAATACAGGGTAAAAACTATGAAGGCAGCGTATCGCAAATTATTTTTAAATACATTTTTATTAATAGATTAAAAATCTTCAAAATATTTTTATTTTTAGTTAGTAAAAACAATTTTAAAGACATACCTATTATTTGAAATTAAATGGGAAATTCTTCTTTTTAATTCAGCGCGATAAGTACGTATCTAGTACGTAGGTACAATAGATGTCATTATAGAAAAAACTTTAATTTATTTTTTAAACTTAAGAACTACATTGATCGTGGCTCCTGTAAGTTCCTTAAATACAGGATTAATATTATTACAAATATTAAACAAATTGTGCCTAGTGAGTTAAATAAATTGGGCGTAGCGAGGACATTACTAAGTACATATTTACAAAAGTTAGAAAATATACATTTTCTTTTGATGAGATAAATGATTAGATATTTTCGTTTTAGAAAATTATTAACAGCGAGTCGTATACAAATTTTAGGTAGAAAGTTACACATAATCATTTCAGTCACGTATGAAATGTTAAAAACCCATAATGCTATTATTGGAGAAGAATAATAAAACTGTGGTCTAAGGCATAATAAAAATGATGGTGATGACCTGTCTGCTACGCCCTTTAAATTCTAAAAAAGACGATCCGAAAAGACCTTTTGAAGTTACTAAGTAACGTTCTATCTACAATAAAGGTACAATAAAAATATCGTCTTTGCGTGTACAAGAAAATATATTCTATAATTAATACGTTTATGGTAAATTATCTATTTTTCTCTTACTCCAAAACCGCCGTCAAACAGCGTCAAATATTTTGATATTTTTTTTAATATTTATGTTTAGTTTCTATTGTCATCTTGTAAAGCTCATAACTTGATTTTTTTCTTTAGTAACAATAATCTTTGGAATTATTTTTGGGATGTATTCGTCTGAGATCTATTAAATACTAAAAAAGTTAAATATTTTTAACGATAAGAATGTTCCACCAATTTTAAAGCTCTGATAATATTTTTTTCAGATATTTTTGAGACAAAACATGGTGGAGAAATTTTTTATTTGCATGAATTAAAGATTTTATTCGATACTTACAAAAGTAATTAAGTACAGTCATAATAACTATATATTCTACAACTAGTTGTATTATTTCGTAATATAAAAATTGTTTATGGACTAGAGTGAATTTGTAAATAGGTTTTCAAAACGATACATTAGGCCGAGATAATTAATAGATTATTCTGTTAAAATACTGATATTAACAATTCTGATTTTGATATAGTACACTAGAAACCCGTTTTACCCTCACTCGATAGCAAAGTTATTAAAGACGAAGATAGAACTACAATTATACAACCTTTAAATGAATGTAAGACTTATAACAACTATTCTCAGGTTCATAAAAAATAATTGAATAGGTACTGTTAATAATAATGAAATAACTAACAAAAAGAAAAACCATTTAGAAACTGCACAGAAAGATACTGGAGAAGATAATGTTAAAATTACAAATTGTGCATTTAGTTATCAGAGGGCAAAACAGGTGAATTAAAAAACTATTTATACTTTAAATAAGATGACAACTAGAATTATTTTTATGTCTTACATGAGGGTTTCCGAATGCCCCACAACACTGATGATGGTTTACATTCTTCGTGTGATGATGACCATGAGGATTGACATTCCCTTGTTGCAGCTGCTGCTTCTCTTTATTAGAGAAATCTCTGGGTACTTGTTTGTGTACTGAACAAGTTTTGTTGTGTCCGGGAGCTATTCGCGCTTTGAATCTACCAACTTTGCCAGGTTTAGGATGGTTCTCAATAGATTCTTGGGTGCATAGGTGTGGTACTTGGTTCATGTCATTGTGGGCGTCTTGGTATTCGGTGTCTGTTTCTGAGGAAGATAATCATGTTTTAACATCAACTACTCCTGTTAGGCTTTTAGCATTAAAGATTTGCCTGATTTTAAACGGTAGATTCAGTAAAAGGGTATCATCAAGTGTCCTGCACATTTTGTTAGTTCTTTTGCATGTGGTAACAGAAACACACAATTCCAGACTTTAACATTCAGTGTAAGAATAGGTATTGGTTCAACCTTATATCAATATTTTCGTAGAAAAGGGTCTTGATAATTTGTTAAAAATGGTTTGTATACATGGATGATAAGATGTTTCACAAACATTTGATTGGTGTTCAGGTTGGGGTCTAGGTACTTTCCTTATACCATCTTGCATTGAATAAAATCTTTTTTACTGAACATTACCTGCTTACCTATTTCATCACCACTATGCTTGGCTGTAATCGAAGATGCGGTCTCAGGTCTGAGGGTAGAGTAGGAATCTCCTATAGCTGGCGGAGCTGACCGAGCGGGTGAGATCCGCGCGACGCACTGTTGGATTAGCGTGAAGCACCCAAACGTTAGCCGTGGGCTAGTTAACGATATCTAGAACATTTCAGCGGTCATACTAACTGATCTTCAATTCGGCTGGGCGAAAAATTTTGCAAGATTTTTAGACCCTCCACCAAATTCTTTGTGATCCACCACCGAAATGTTTTAGCAAATTTAGGTGTCAAGCAGTTCAGAGTAGCAACATTTCAAGGTTTTTAGTAGAAGCGAAAAATATTGTGTGTTTCCATGCACATGCACACCCCAAAATGTGATTAAATATAAATTGGTGGAATCTGAACTTCATTATCCTTAAAAACGATTTATTTAGTTTTAGTACTTTTTCTTTTCATAATAACTATTAATTTAGTATGACTCACAGCGTCAATCATATTGTCAGTATCTCGGTCTTTGGGTTGTGGCGCAGTCCCAACTCTGCAAGGGGACGTCGAGCTGTAACTTAAGATAAACTTGATTTTACAACATGGCTGCCAGGCAATTAAAATATTCCAACATTGTGAAAACGATTAGTAGAAATATTTAACACGTCAACACAAAATTACAAAGTGATCCTGAATCACAATTTTATGGTCCTTTCACAGATAATGTACCTGTGACAGCAGCAACTCAACAGCAACCTTATTGTAACGAGAATAAAGATCACTGTGATTTTGATAGTGATACAAATCAAAGGTAAAATAATTGTGAAAGATTAGGACTGTGCTATAAGATTTCCCGAAAACTAATAGTGATTATAATTACCAGATTGAAGAATTCAGGCTGTCTATGGTTGTTGCTGTCGCTGTTCTTTGTGGTTCCACGGATTCAGCGTCTGTCCACATCCCGGCTACACTGGTTGAATTTGATCTTGACTCTATAGAATGAAAGGAAGATCATGTTTTTAATATTTAATTGATTATATTTTTACACAGTCATTTTCGATTAATATGTTGTGTATCTCACCTCGTTCCCTTTCAGTCCTATTTGGTGAATTAGCTATACTCCTCCTGGCTACATCTTGAAAAGTGACCGGAGAGTACATCCGTCTCTCTTCTACCGGTGACGTCATAGTCGTCTTCGGGGCATTCGAAATTTGAGAACTCCTCACAACCGTTGTATTCTGAACCGTTATCAAATTCCCTGAACTATTCGCTAAAGAGTTGGGACCAGAGTTGACGGCATTTGGGAGATGGTTATCAGCATTCTGGATCCTTCCAGAATTTTGCACTTCTTTATTGTTCATTTGTTGGGCTGAATGTTCTGCAATGCTGTCTCTGACGTCAGCAGCTCTTTCCCATTCTAGTTCCGTGCCAGGAGTCAGTTGTGGTGATATGACTTTCGTTAAGGATGGTCTTGATTCGCGACCTTCCAGCCAGTATGTTTTCATTGCCCCTGCAACGGTTTGTGTTGGCTTATGAGAAACATTGCACATTTGATGATCATAATATCTACTAGTATATTTCTACACAGATTTTTTGTAAATAATGAAAAATTATAGAATGAGTGAAATTATGATTATTTCGCCGATTTTCCTGAATTCCAATGATTTCATTTTCAAAACGTCTGACATGATTCTAAAGATTCTTGAATTCTTGGATTGATTCTTACTGAGGATAAATTAGTAGGGTCACCAATGAAAGAATCTCTTTCGTTTAAATGATCCAACTCCAAACAAAACTATTTATATCCTTACCTTTTCCTTTGACCTGTATCTCTCCTCTCTCAGTCACCATATAAGACGGTGACAGTAGTTCCTGCGTTGTCTGCGAGATATGTATCCTCATAGCTTCTGATGTAGACTCCATTCTTGAGGCGGTGTTGACTGAGTCTCCGAAGAGACAGTACCGAGGCATCTTGAGGCCGACGATACCTGCTACCACTGCCCCAGAGTGAACTCCCACTCTTATTGAAAGATGGGATCCTGGAAATATGAAATGTATTGACTAATTGTGATAGGATTGTATAACGGGTGTAATAAAAACACGATTAATGAAGCCGAGAGTTTCTTGTGCTCCCCGTCAAACTGATACATTTTATGGGTAACATCTTTCCTCTCGTTTTCCTGCAATTTGTGGGGTGATTTCGTGAAAAGGAACGGAACTGTGTAACAGGAAGCCGGGGAAGCGCGCGCCATTTGATTTGACCAATGAGCGCGGGCGGCGATAGAGTTGGCTGCCAAAAATTACCCTGACAAGGTCCTGCCCCTTTAATGTTGCTTATTACCAAGGTGAGATGTCAGATGTTTACACATCATATACGACTACTGTTAAGGCTCGTTCGTTTTTTTTTGGGAACTTTCTGTTTACGGAGATATTTTAGGTCAAAGTTTTAAATTTTGCATAACCCAAAAAACACAAAACAGCGATTTCTTTACACCAAAAATTAAAGTCGTTTTCTCAGCAATAATTGTTGCTTAGTATAACTTAGTTTGATGTTCAGAATGCGTAGATAACGGCTATGTGATGGGTCTTTTTACAACTTGTATTTCAGTGAGTTGGGATTTTCGAAAAAGTGTGACTGGTTAAATATACGGAGCTTGTTCGACGTGCCAGAGTTAATGACTTCTTCGAATTATCTTTGATATTCATGATGGTGGTATTAGTGCGGGTTCCTAGTTACGTTTAGACCACTAAAGTCAAGAGTCACTTTCATACACCTTTTCTACCTCGATTTAGTTGACCTTGGTTTTTAAGGGTCTTAATACACTTGAGAGCAATAAAATCGCACACGTTGACTTTTTGTTGTTAAAGCAGTTTTTTTCATAAATGTGAATACATATTAAAATAAAACTTACACTATTTGAATGTTTACTTCAGTACCTTTCTAATGATATCAAATACAGTGTAAAAAAAGTACCCATAGGGAGTTTTAGGGCACAAAACCCAACATACGGATAAAATTACCCAATTTAGCTTAACAAAGAATAAAAATAAAACTCAAAATGCTTGATCAAATTGTTTTTTAATAAGGTGTATTCCCTCCCCTAGCCTTGATTACAGCTCTTAATCGGTTTTTCATGGACCGTATTAATTTCACCATGAAATCTTGTGGTATGGCGTTCCACTCCTCTTCAATGGCAAGTTGAAGCTCTTGGAGGCGCGTAGGAGCAGGGCTTCTTGCTCGAACTCTTCTTTTTAGCTCATCCCAGACATGCTCAATCGGATTGAGATCAGGACTACGAGCTGGCCACTCCATCGCGGTGATTCCAACATCTTCCATGTAGTCGCAAACTGTTCTAGCGACATGCGGTCTGGCGTTGTCGTGCATTAAGAGAAAATCTTCTCCCATAAGCCACGCAAGCGGCCTCACATGTTCTTCGAGCACTTCTTCGACGTATCGTGCAGCCGTCAAACTTCTCGATCTCGGGCCGGTATTCGCCGTAGTGATGAATACAATGTCAGTTTTAGTGTCCAACATTATGCCACCCCAAAACATACACGATCCACCTCCAAAAGCCACACGTTCGCTTATGCAGCATTGTGAAAATCGCTCTGATGACCTTCTGTAGACCCTAAGCGTCCATCATGACCATGTAAAGTCATTCTGCACTCATCAGAGAACATAACAGCCCGCCATTGGTCATACGTCCAATTTAAATGTTCCCTAGCAAATTGTAGCCGGGCTTGTCGGTGAGCTGTGGTCAATTTGGGACCATTTGCTGGGCGATGTGAAGTCATTCCTGCTTCACCTAGTCTTCTTCGAACTGTCCACCGACTTATACTGACATTGCGAACTTCTCGAAGCTGTTGTCCCAGTTGAACCGCGTTCAGTTGCCGATTTCTCAAAGACCTTGTCACAAGAAAGCGGTCGTCACGCTCTGATGTTGTGCGTCGCCGGCCAGATCCTGGTCGCCGAATGTAGCCACCGGTCTCTTGGAACCTCTGGTATACACGACGAACAGAGTAGCGGCTCAAATTTAGCCGTCGAGCAACTTCACTTTGGTTATGGCCTGCTTCGAGCAAGGCAATAACTTGAGCGGCTTCTGCGGGCGTGGTATCCATATTTTTCCAGTAAATCCGTATGCTTCCAGTAGAGATGTTATCACGTTGACCTTCGGTATGCAACTGAATAAAAATTCCAATAAACTGACCTTTTTATACCTGCGGCTAAGGGTGCAAGTAGTGACAACGCAAACGCGTGAATTTGGGGAATTCGGTGTACGGTCGGTTTTTGTAAGTTACGTGAAGGTCAATGATTTTAATTTTATGTTTTTGTAAAGCTAAGCTTGTATGCTTTAATTTTGTCTAATGATTTTTACTCAATATCTTTCGATTTTAGAAAACAATCAGTAATAAACCAAATTACAAGGGGTGTGCGATTTTATTGCTCTCAAGTGTATTTGTTACCATTATGGATAGTTGGGCTCATTAGGCATAACGGACAGTTCTCTGTACAGCGCATGCATGGAGGCTGTTGAAACCGTTGCGAATGAGGTCTTTGAATGCACAAGCGTCACCTACATTAGAACAGAGACCATCGGGTTACCCTGATCTTTCACAGACGTTCTGAACAGACCAGGAGATTTAATCAACTTCTGGAGGGAGGTGGGCTAGTTGGAATAACCACCAACCGCCGCCATGGCTCTCGCACAATGGTCCACCTGAAGGAATAAATGCGGAAACCAAACCCTATAACATAGAACATGTATAGTGGGAATTTCTGCTTAACAAGTCGTGTGCCCAAAGGGATTTCTTATTGGGAAAAAATTCCATAAAAATTTTCATTCTCTGTTAAATTCGTTTACGGGATGAATTATCAATAATTAATAGTTATTTATGCTACAAGTGCGGAAATCATCTTACGCACGTGCATTATACAACGTTTTACTATGCATTGTGCGAGGAAATAAAAAAAAAAACGAGCGAGCCTTACGGCAGTCGCCTGTGAGGTGTAACATCTAACATTATGACGACTTATACATATAATTGATAAAAACACGACGGCACGGCACGGTTGACGCAGTGGCTGAGCGATCGACTGCTGCGTAACGTGTCGCGGGTTCGATCCCCGCACGGAACAAATATTTGTATGATCTGCAAGTAGTTGTTCCGGGTCTGGGTGTTAGTGTATGTGAGTTTCTATGTTTGTAAACGCACCCACGATACAAGAAGAAATTCTTAGTGTGGGGCAACGTTTAAAAAAAAAAAAAAAAAAAAAAAACAACATTCATGACTTTGACTTTTGACTTTGATTTTGACTTCGACTTCGAACTCCATCACCATCGCCATCGTCATCGTTATCATCATCATCTGATTTCTAAAACTTTTCTCAAATAATAAAATCTCTGAGACGAGACGGGCTGACGACGGCCTCAAAAAAAAAAAACAAAAAAGTAAAAAGCATTAGTGAAAAAAGTGACATTTTCCGCACAAATTGACTGCTTGGAAAACTGAATGAATCTACTGTTTCCTAAAAGAGCGATGGCCACCACATAGCGTCTGCAATTTACCGGTGAATGACGTCACTGAGATGTTATTTATGACATGAAGTGGGTGTTTTCCTAGAGAGCGTTTTGCGACACAATAAACTCCACTGCCATAATTTTCATGACCGCCGTCACTGCGGCCGGCTGTTATTTTGCGGTCGTTATTTAGCGGCCGTTTTATGGCGGCCGTTATGTAGCAGCCGTTATTTTGCGGTCGTTATTTAGCGGCCGTTATATGGCAGCCGTTATTTAGCGGTTGTTATTTTTATTAGCTTGATTTTATTCCTGATCTTGATTATCGGCAACTTATATCTGCAATTAATTAGAAACCTGAACAGTAAATTTTATAACGTTACCTGTGCTAGGATCTTTCAAGTCAGTGATAGCGTCGACCATATCGAGCGCCATGTCACACACCTTCTCGGCATGATTGTCTTCCTTCTCTGGTGCCCCGGATACCACCATGTAGGCATCGCCTATTGTTTCCACCTAGAATTGATCAGACAGAGATATATACACAAAATGATTTTATCTGAGGGGGTTTACATAATAACATCCACTATTCGAGAGAACTCGTCTTGGAATATCGATTTGTTTGTTCAGGTTATTTTTAATAATGAAATAAAAGTTTCAAACTTTCATTATCTTTAAGCAAGGATTGATTCAGCATCATTCCAACTGAACTGAAAGATGACTACTGCTTAACATATGTCCATCATGGTGTCATCTTTCGGTTTGAAAGTGAAAAGATGCGCGACCAGTACTGTGCTTCTCACATCCAGCTTGTCGCGACCTTCACCAGCTATCTAATTACGTAACACATTTTCGTAAACGATTACCACTAGTCTGTTTCATTTTGACAGTTCAACAACATTCATTGCGTTATTTACGTTGCTGATCAGATTTTTTTTTCGAGCTCATGAAGCAATGGATTAGCAATCTGTTTCAAAACTATTCAGATTCTGATTGATCGTGTATTACGTAATAACGTAGGTTCAGGTCGTTGGTCCACTATGCAGAAGGGAATCGATCCGAAAAAAATTACAATCCTTTATCCATCTATAAAATTGACGAAGTCAGTTCATCATCTACAGCCCGTCTTCACCCACTGCCTCTGCTTTTGTCTTGTGCCACGCTCCTGCATCAGCCTCATCTAGGTTCTACCCGCGTCGGCAACAATGTCATCCACCCATCTCGCCATCGGACTACCGACACCTCGTTCTCCAGTGCTAGGACGCCACTTGATTACTGCCTCGCCCCAGTCAGTTAGGTCAACCTTATTTTATGAATGCTGAACTCAACGTACCTTATAAACCCGGTTTCTCTCAGTCAGCGTATCAAAGATGGAGTACATGGCGTTGAGCATGGAGACCACCTCCATGGGAGTGATGCGGGAACAGATCTCCGTGAAGGTCACCACGTCAGAGAACAGGATCGATACGCTGTCGAACATCTGTGGGTGTACAAGGAAGGCAGTGGTGAGTTATAACCAGAAAAAGACATATCATAATTCCAGCGCGATATTAAACTAGTAGTTCTACGAACAGTAGACATCGCGAGCACAAACGCTTTTGCAACAATGAATATACAATTAAAGTTATTTAAAACGGGATATTTACCATTTTTTTAGTTTTTTTAAATCATGGTAAATATCCCAATTTGGAAGGAAGTATTCCTTCAATCAAAAGTCAAAACTCGCAAAACCTGTATACCAAATTTCGCCCAGATCGGTTGTAAAATACGACCTGTAGAGGAGTACCAAGTAATAACACACTGACACACGAAAGCAAATTTTGCCAGACTTGAAGCAGAGACGCTTCGCTCGCTCGGTCAATAATATTTTTAACACAGAGGAATGTAATATTGTTTAACTGGTCTAATTTAGTAGATTATGCAACTGTGAGGTTGCAGGATGATGTTAAGAAAGATACTTATGTAGATGTTGATGTTAAGGGAGGAGTAAAAACTATGTGGATATTCGATAAAGGAATTGATTCGATGCAAGGAACACCTGAACACAAACGTCGACGCTCCCAAATTCTCAGCAGAAAATAGGAATTATTGTGATGACGATTTTGATTGATGATGATTGCTAAAAGGTGGTAAATAAAATAAGAAGGATAACAGTCTATTTAAAAGATTTTCAAGATTTAGTTAATGCTAAGACGACAACCACTACTTACTTATACAAACTTTAAACCCTCTAATCCCATAAACGAGCAAACCTTATAATCATTGTTATAATAAACTAAACTTATCGTTTATCTCATCTAAGAGCCAGTCGGCACGGATTCATGTTTGTGCAGGGTGTGGTTAACGAAACAGTGGATTAGGGTAAGCAGAGAGCGAGGCCGGTTTACTGAACCGTCATTAATTCGTGAAAAGATTTTCATTTTCCGGGTCACAAGTTTGTGTTACGGTAGAATGTTTGTTAAAATCAGTTTGTACTTTATTTTTGAGTTTTCCTGGACTATAAGCTTAATCTTTAACTTTCCTAGTCTTCTTGAAAGAGCCTTGCTGTGGATGGATCTATCTTGTTTTGTACAAAAAACTAGAGAATTAGAGTACCAACAACATAAGAATAGTCTATGTTATACAGGGTGGCAAGGATATCGCCGCGAAAACTGTTACCATGGGTTCAGTAGATGATTCTGAACCCCCCTTTTTTTTTTTTTTTTTTTGATGGGAAATCATCAAATGACTTCTCCCGCTCTGGGCAGAGCGAGAGGGTGTGTCAGACTTTTACTGACTAAAACCCACCCGTGTTCCTTCCGTTGCCTGTGTGCCGGGGCCGCGTTATCCCTTTCGGACAAACCCGCAACCCCAGCAGGCATTGGTCTTTCGACCCCGTCGGTTGGTGCTGACATCTCTTTGAGGCGCGCGTGGAACACAACGCGCCGTCGACCCGGGCCTGGTCCTTATCGGACGGCGAGCTGCCCATTGCTCACCGTCCGCAAGCCCGCGCCTACGGTGGCCGGAAGTCGGCTCTGGACTCCCGACGCCCGGGGCGTCTCCTGCGGCGACTAGGCCCGCGAGGGCGTGCAGCTTGCATCTCCCTCGCGCGCTCCGCCTCCTTTTTCGCGAGCATAACTGCTTCGCAGAAGGAGGTGACGGCCTCCCATGCACTCTCGCTCCGAACCATGGCCTGAACCAGGGCCGGACGCGAGAGATCGCCGCCGCCGATCGCCTCCGTGAGGACACGGCGGTGCTCCGCCCAAGCCGGGCAGACCTCCACCGTATGCTCCACCGTGTCCTCCGGGCGATCCACACAGTGGTGACACCCGGGCGTTTCCTCCCGCCTTACGCGGAACAGGAACCTCCCGAAACAACCGTGTCCGGTGAGGACCTGCGTCAGGCGGAAGGTGAGGACGCCATGGCGCCTCTCAAGCCACTCCTCAAAGAGGGGACTTATCGCCGCAATTGTGGCGTGCCCAGCGCTGGGTTGCGACAATCGCACACTCCATGCCGCCATGAGATCCCGCCGGAGCTCTGTCCGCTGTGCCGTGATTTCTCGCGGCAGCGGAGTTACACCCCGGCGTTTCGCCTCCTCGCGCAACTCCCACATGTGCGCGAGGACTTTCGCCTCCAGATCCCATGGCGGTAGTCCGGCAAGGAGGCTCGCCGCCTCACGGGAGACCGTGCGGTATCCCCGGACCAGCCTGATGGCCATGACCCTTTGGGACGCGTTCAACCGCCGGGCCGGTCGCAGCCTCAATGAACGCGCCCACACCGGTGCCCCGTAAAGGGCCATGGACCGCACGACCCCCGCATTCTGAACCCCCCTGAATTGAAATATTTCTTCGGTTATTAAAATAAACATCTGCTGTTTCATAGAAAAGTGCAATACCTACGCGGTCTAAATGTATGGAACAGTTGTTTTAAAAAAAATAACCGAGGAAAATTTTCAATGCTGGGGGGTTCAGATTCATGTACTAAACCCATGGTAAGAGTTTTCGCGTCCCTGTTCCTGCCACCCTGTATAATAATAATACTAAGAGGTAAAATTTGTTTGTCTGCTTGTAAGTTTGTGTGGGGTAATCTCCGGAACTACCAGTCAGATTTGAAAAAATCTTTTTGCATTGGATAGCTCAATTCTTGAGGAAGGTTATAGGCTCGCTTAGATATAAGTACAAATATTTGCGTGCCAAATAGTAGAATAAACCTGGCACCAAACAATATTTTTAACAACTCACCTGTGTAACTACACTATATGCAAATAAACACTTTATATTCCGGTCTAGTCTGTAAACACACAAGTCTGTCGAAAATATAAAACTGTGACAACATAAGTTCATACTCAAAGAATATTTAAAGGAAAACGTGGAAACATAACACATTCTTTTGCTCGCGTGAAAAATTATATGCCGTCACATTACAGTCATTAATAATAACGTCCTGACGTGCAACACATTGTTGGAAAAATAACTGAGAAGCGATGTTTAGTTATATCGTTTATATTTTAAATTTATTAGTACGTAGTATCAAGTGTTGAGATAATCATGCAGCGACGATTATATCATCTAGAAATAAAACGTAATGACAGTTCATAAAATCTGACCATTTTTTGGGTTAGCACTGTAAACGAATTTGATTTTATTTGAAAAACGAATTGGCAGGACCTATATCTGAAACTGAGTAAGTACAAAATATATACTTGGGTTAATGTTGATCCATAATAACCATTTGATCTTAACCACGATCCAAGTCTAAACTATTATTTTAACTTAAGTACGTAATTTGACACTACCAAACTAAATCAAATATCTATTTTAAAGAATGTAAGGAAGTCGGTACCTATCTACTCTGTTACTGTAAAAGTATGTACAAAGAATTTGTTATTCTGATAGTGTACAAGGAAAATTCGTGACGCGTGACTTATCAATATGATAGACAAGCATTGAGTTATAGTAATATGATTTATATTTTATCATATGTTAAGCGACAGAATAACAATGGGGTTTGGAAACAAAACTAACGTAGGTATTTGGGGGAAAATTATTGTGGAAGATTCCAGGAAAGTTTGGCACAAATATTTACCAAAGTTTTTCTATTGGAATATAATATTTGAGCTCGTACTTTTACTTTCCAGCCGGTGTATTATGTAAAAATCTCACCATAAAACCTTAGGTGAAATAAGTTTGAAGTGCTGTCAATAGTGTCAATTCCTAACATCTGATGGAATGACACCTTACTTCAAGCTCACTTCACCTAAGGTTTTATGGTGAATTTTTTACATAATAGACCGGCTTACTAACCAAAAATATCAAAGCAATCACTGAATTTACATTCAAAATGAATTCCTTATTGGAATCGTTTGATTTTTTATCGCTCTTGAGCAGATGCAAATCCCAAAGGCCACGGAAGCTTTAGGAAAATGATCCTAGTCCGGATTAAGAGATCGATCGCCTCTTGCTTCTCTGCTAAAACTCCGATCTTTCATATTGGTTCAGTTTCAGTTTGTTTTGATGAATGTAACCGATGCAGTACTAACTCACAGCCCCGGATCTAGAGGGGGGGGGGGGGGGGGAAACCGGGGCTGTAAACATTTTGAGTATTGTTCGTTAACATTGTAATTCTTCTTAAAACCTAACACTTATATATGTAAGTAGACGATATTGGTATACTTAATGCAGTCACTGTACAGAGAATTACTAGTTTCCAACTATTTTAACCTGTTAAAGATCACTTGCAGGTTGCCTTTTTTTTGCTATGACCCTTGCGATTTGTCTGCACAGGCTTGTTGAATTATTGCATAGATAGTTGACTTGTAAGTTTTATATTACTGTGTTACATTACTCACCTCACAAGTGTCGATAGGGTTCTCTCCATTCCTCAATCTATCAGCCACTTGCTTCGGTATCATCTGGTACAGCAACTCGTCTGTCCTCTTCATCTCCTCGTCCAACTTCCGCATTGATTCCTCTAGCTTTTTACTCTTCTGTTGTTCTTGGTCTAAGGCTAGCTTCAATTCCACTGATTGCTGTGTTCCAGCTAACATTAGGTCTCTGGAATATTGCGAGTTAGTATGTTTTAATCAAGTCAACAGCTTTTGGATCAAGTATTAAACTTTTTTGCTCAAAATTAAAAAAAAAAACAAAAAATTCAAAATATTTTATTTTTCATAAACCTACATGGGCACATGAAACATCAGCATCAAGCTAGGTGCACGGTTCCAATTGGTCGTTTCCTATGGAGAAGAGCCGGCAAGAAACTCAAACTGCTTCTTTGTTTTGCGAAAAGGTGCATGTTAAATTAGCTAGAACCTTAATTTTTAAATGCCGTTTTAACACTTTTATGTTTATTATTTCACTAGCTGCGCCCCGCGAATCCACCCGCATAAGTCTCGATAACGTGGGAATACCGGGATCCTACACCAGGTCATAGTCTACCCCTGTGCCAAATTTCATCTAAATCCATTCAGACGTTTTAGCGTGAAATAAAGAAACATACAAACTAAATACGCGATTGTTAACATTAACTATTGCGTCCGCTTTACGGACAGTGAAAGATTTTTCGAAATTACCTGCTAAAGTCATGCATCGACAGATCGTTGATGTAAAGCCCAGTAGACACAAGAGCAGCTAGGTCCGGCATCACGGGAGTGCCCAGGTACATCATCATCCGCCAGTTGTCCATGTATATCATTTGACCTGGATAAAGACAAAGATTTTAGAACATACTCTTAACAAGGACGATGGAGAAGAAATGGAATATTCTACATGAAAGTGATGATTGAAGAAAAAGACTGAATGTCTTTTAAACTTATTTTGCGAATGAGATAAAAAATAATATATTAAACAATGAAGAAATTAAGTGGATTTAACAACGATGGTGGAGAGAAAAATTAAATATCAACAAAATAACCTTTCAACACAAATATTGATATATTCTAAAAATATACACCACAAAGGTTCGGATAAGTAGGAACTTCAAGTTTATACTTTGTATATAGTATATCTTGGAAAAGTATCTTACGTATAATTCAGTGCGAGAAGAAGTATCTACGATGTGGATTTGCAAAAACCCTCCTCGAGTGTCCAAATATTTGTCGAAAATGATTGGGGTTTAAATTAGATTTCGACGAACACATGGAAAGTTTTCTGAAGCAGCCAAAATCTTGAGGAAAGTAAACTTATAAAGTGATAAGTAAGAAGAAGATAGTTTTAAAGAAGTGCTTTCTAAACATTGAAATAGAGTTAAGAGGAAACGCGGACATGTGGTCGTCGGCGTTAATTCTATACTAACGTATGGAATATCTGTTTTTTCCCTGGTTAGTTGTTGGTTCCTGGTTCTGGTTCCTGGTGGTTGATACGAGTCCAAATATTTTTTACGATAAAATCTATATTAACCATTACCATGTTTAGTAGTAATTATATAAAAATTAGTTTTTTTTTAAACCGCGACCATATAAGTAACCTAATCTAACTACTAAACTTTATAATATTATAAATGCAAAAGTGAGTTTGTTTGTTATGCTTTCACGCTAAAACGGCTGAACAGATTTGGATGAAATTTAGTACATAGGTAGACCATGACATGAATTAGGGCATAGGATACTTTTTATCCCACCATTTCCAAGGGATCGAGACTTATGTGGGTGAAACTGCGGGGCGCAGGTCAGGTTATAAATCGTAACGAAATACTTGGACTAGTATCATTAGCCAGGGGAAAAACCGTAATGCTTTAGTTTGGAATGAACGCCAACGACGTGTTTCCTATTAGACGCTATCTACACGGGCGGGCGAGAGTATCGCGGCGATAGTCTCGCCGAGACATCAAATTCTATAGAAACTGTGTAAAGCAATCTCCACACGGCGATATTATCGCGGCGAGAATTTGATGGCACGACGAGAATATCGCCGCAATTCTCTCACCCGTGGAGACGGCGCCTTAACTAGATCTTTAAGTAGAAGGATTCAGTGAAATTGGTAAAGATTCCAAATTATTTGGTGCACCAGTCATCTAGATAGACATATTTACAGTATTGATTGCATTTAGAAGTAATCGTGCCATATTTAATACATTGTCTAGTGCCCAGGCTACATTGTTTACAGCCAAGTTTTGTGCTTTTTAGTCTCCTCTACCTTTAAGATGTAAATTAATAACGTCAGGCAAAGGTCTTCCGTCATACGCAAAGCGCTTCTTTGGTTGCATGCCTGGAACATTTACCAAATATCAACGGTTTGTGGAGGTCAGATAGTAAAATACTTGTATTCAGCTGCATCCGGTTAGACTGGGAACAACCCCAACATAGTTGGGAAAAAGCTAGGAGATGGTGATGATCTACATTAAGTAATTTTGAATTGATTCATCAGCACTTTTCGAAGGGCATTTTGTTGGCGTTCTTGACTAAAAATGGATCACGTATAGCATATTGTGTTCACTGTTGTTTCGTAAGTCTATCTATCGCTTAGTTAGATATTTCTTGGGGAGTGTCAATGTCTGCATAGGGATAGGGATCTCGCGCACTAGACGGCCGTAACTCCGGCCAGTTATGGTCGTGTAGTGGTATTGTATGGTCTGCGGCTAGTTAGCCGTTGCGACCAAGTGTACGATTCGTATCGGTTTCTATAGTTTACCTTGTCGCTAGATCCTTAAGAATTGACTCCTTTATTCAGAGCCTTTGTCTTTGGTAATACCTGAACCTTCAAAAGTTTGTGACACTTCAAATTAAAGGTCGAGATTCCGAAAGAGCCATGCCTCTATGTAAGTCCTAGTTACAGGTCTTAGTTTGTAGTCCACTAAGTTTCCTACGAAATGTATGGGAAAAGTTTTTTGCGATTTCTGACTTTTCTAGTACTCAAACCTCAATTAGTCCGGTAGAGTTTTTTGATCCTTATAAGAAACATGATCGATTGGCATCAAACAAACTTTTTGTGAAAACTGCCTATGTTCTTGCTGACTGTACATTTTTTTCAAAATCAGTGAATGCAGATCAAAATGTCTCAAAAAGTTAAGGACAGTCTCGTAAGACCGTTTTCTTCTAGCGACAACGGTTAAGGTAGCTGCCCTTACTGCCCCATCTCAAAAATCCACCCTGTATATATGTATCATCTCCAAATCCAGCCATCACATTAATAATAAAATAACTTTTTGAATAAGTTCCTTGTTATTTTCACATAATTTATTTTCTAATTGAGTTTCTGCTTAAGTTATAACTTATAAGTGGCGTCCACGTGAAACGAGAAATTGCGGTTATCATGGAAAGCGCGAGAAAATTCTAACTTTATAATTTCCCTGCTGGCGAAGGAAATTACGAACTAGGATTGATTGTATGAATAGATACTACTCTAAAGTAGGTGCTTTGTATGAAAATTAAGTTAAATTGTTTAGTCTTTATATGCCAGTCGCCGAAAACATAGAAATAGCGTTAGGTCTCAAAGAATTGTACTGTACTGATTTTTTGCAGTTAGCACAGGTCTTTCGAAACTGCAAACTTGGTTTTATACTTCTGGTATTTATCCTAAAAACATAAAAAATATCAGTGTAAGTAGTGCAATTTTTTGCCAGCTAATATGTTTTAAATGATTAGCCTATTAAGGATTGTTGTCAATCTTTGAATTAATTTAATTAATTTCAAAACAAATCAGAGTAGATTATCGAATGAAGATCTATTTTTAGTATCAGACGCAGAGCAAATCGTAGCGCATGCGGCAGCGTCTAAAGACTATCTTAGAGACGGTAGTGGGTATTAATCAAATTCGTGGCGCCGAAAGCGAAGGCGTTGAACGCAAAACTTTTGTCACGGACCGCCTTCAAAGCCGTCAGCTTCTTTACGTCATTTATGTCGTAATGTGAGTAAACTGTGACACGTTTGGTGTGTATGAAAAATGTGACAATGCTGCCTCTAGCAGAGCGGGCGTCTCCTTGCTCCGTTTTATCAGATTACCTCAATAGGGACGCCGACAAAAAATTTTTTTTTAGTTCGTCTTTGAGGTTATAAAAAAATATTGGACACGTATTTTTTCTTTTTTAACGTAATCTAAAGATTACGGCGATACATTGAGGTAAAATGTGCCATGACGTCACGAGTATGTAGATTTTATACGTACTAGTGACGTATCGACCCCCACTCCCCAACTTAAAATGCGTTTTATCTAAATATTTTTTTATTAATATGATAAAGCAAAAAATACGTGTCTAATATTTTTTTATTATCTGACTGACGGACTAATTAGTTTTTTTTTTTTACCCAGGCATCATCCCTATTGCTTGGATTTCGAAGAGCAGTGATGGCCCAGTGGTAACAGCCGCGATTTACGAGTTGTAGGTCGTAGGTCCGAACCCAGACAGGAGCTTTACTTTTTGTTAATTATTTCATCACCACTGCTTTCAAAACGGTGAAAGAAAACATTGTGAGGAAACCGGCAAGTCCCTAGAACCAAAAATTCGAAGACATGTGATATCTACCAAAGCACTTGGCCAGCATGGTGGATTACGGCGAGCCACTATCTCACAGAGGAGGCCTATGTCCCAGTCCCAGCAGTGGGAACATTATAGGATGGTTATTCTTGGTGATTTTCGTAACCACCATCAACTTATTCGTAACTACATAGCTAGAGCTGTCCACCGAGTGTTCGGAGCTAGATTACGGTAAAACTAGAACTGGGACCTCATAAATAATGATTAATCCTTGCTGAACAAAGATACTCTCAGATGAAAATGAATTTTGTAACATAGAGCATAAAGTTGAAAGTTTCTCTGGCAGAACCTGTGTCTATCAAAACGTTGAACTTTCAGTTATCAAAGTTAGTTGTCACAAGAGATACCGTAGTACTAGTACTAGAGTTTTTGTTGATGTATGACATCAATTTTCATTTGTTTTGCAAGATAGAAAGTTTTCTTGTGGAAATAAGAAGAAAATAATTTACAAGGGTCGTGACCCTGAGTTTCATTGTTATACTTTGTTGTACAGCCAAGGAAATTAATAAGGTATTAAGCAAATTAACACACTACATAAATTTTCCGTCATCCTTCCATCTGTGGCGGCTATTTTTTACGATTTTTTCCGTCTGTGTCGGTACTTCCGGAATACGAATGCGATATTGGCACGTGTGAATAACTACGGTTACTAAGAACGTTTTGCGATTAACAGTTTTCGTCTATGGGACTCTGGTTGGTTTTGATGTTAATTAAAACTATTTATTACAATAAAAACAACATCCCAAATTCGAACTTCCCTTCACATTTTTTCTCTCTCGCTCTTGTCTCATTGAACAATGGATTTACAACAAGAACATTTTCGCGCGATGATTTTGTGCGATTTCAAATGTAGACTAAAACCAAAAGAATTGTTTGAAAGACTTCGAATGGCGTTCATAGACAAAAGCCCTTCTAAAGCGACTGTTTTCCGCTGGTTCAACGAATTTAACCGAGGTCGAGTAACTTTGGCTGACGAAGAAAGAAGTAGCCTCCCTGTGACGGCTGTTACATAAGAAAACGTGCTGGCTGTGAATAGTTTAATTCAAGAAAATAGGCGAATTACATAAGAAGAGATTCAGCATATATCTACTGCAGATAATATCGAGAAGTGTGCATGAAATTCTACACGGGCGGAAGATAGTTTCACGCAGGGTACCGCACTATCTAACGCAGGCTCAGAAGGCGGTTGGAAGGTGCCGAGACATGATAACAAAATTTGAAGCAGGCTCGTCTCGGCGCGTTTACGATATCATTGCGGGTGATGAATCATGGATTTATCATTTTTATTCCCCATTATTAAAAATCAACTCAAGGGAAACCAGTTTTCATCACCGGAAGATGCTCTGGGTGCATTTGAGAAGGGGTTTGAAGAGGTGTCTGCTGCGGACTGTAAAATGTGTTATGAAAATTAGTTTAGACGTATGAAACTGTGTATAGACGCCAATGGAGAGTTCTATGAAAAGTTATAATAAAAACCTGTACGTAGTCGGGCCATGCAAGCCGAGGAAAATATTATGGGCATTCGAAATTTGAATATTTAAAGAAAATAAAAACAAAGGGTTTCTGGAATTTTGTTCATTTTCTAAAATGGAGTGGACGCGCAAACAAGACAGAGTCGCAGTAATTGCATTGCATCGTTGCGGTCACGCGCCAACTGAGATTTTCAAACTGCAGAAAAATTTGAAAATTCCACTGAGATTTATTTATCGTACTATCAAACGATTCAGGGAAGATTCAAGATTAGAAGATAAACAAAGGAGCGGTCGACCTCGTACTGTTCGGACTCCAGCTGCTATTAAAGCAATGAAGGCGCGAATCCAACGAAATCCTGTCCGCAAGCAAAAAATGTTAGCTCTGCAGATGGGACTAAGCAGAACTACTGTTAAAAGGGTGTTAAATGAAGACCTAGGACTGCGTGCTTATAGAAAAAAACAGCACATCTTCTTAACGCACGTCTGAAGAAAATCAGACTCGAAAGAAGCCGGGTTTTGTTAAAGCGGTACGCGGGAAAAAAATACCGCGAAATACTTTTTTCGGACGAAAAATTTTTTAATGTTGAAGAGAGTTTCAATAAACAAAATGATAAAGTGTATGCACACTCTAGTGAAGAAGCGAAAAAACGTGTGCCACGTGTTCAGCGTGGTCATCACCCTTCGGCATTCATGGTTTGGCTTGGGGTGTCCTATTTGGGTCCAACAGAGGTGTTTTTTTGTGAAAAAGGAGTGAAAACCAGTGCCCTCGTATATCAAAACACAGTCCTAACAAACATTGTGGAACCTCTTTCACAAACAATGTTCGAAAACAGGCACTGGGTATTCCAGCAGGATTCTGCGCCGGCTCATAAGGCGAAAAGTACCTAAAACCGGCTCACGACCCGTGGAATCGACTTTATCAGGCATGAGGATTGGCCCTCATCCAGTCCAGACTTGAATCCCTTGGATTACAAAATATGGCAGCACTTAGAGGAGAAGGTCTGCGCTAAACTCCATCGCAACTTGGAGTCACTTAAAGCATCCCTGATTAAAGCAGTCGCCGATATTGACATGAATGTCGTGCGTGCTTCGATTGATGACTGGCCTTGCAGATTGAAGGCTTGTATCGAAGCAAGAGGAGGACATTTCGAATAATTTTAATGTGGTTTAAATCTGTATTTTATACCCTTTTATTTGATATATAAATGGTTGTAGTGCGTAAATCATTGTGTCATTTATTTAACTTTCCATATGTGACAAAACTTATGCCCAGACTACGTAGTATACTTTTTTCTAAAATCGCAAAACTTTCTGAATGCCCCATGTATAAAGCTATTTCCTCAGACCAAATCAAAAACCAAGACAGATCGGTGCGAACAATACGGTGAAGCATGCCAAAACTACACCGCCGCTCTGTGCATACATGCTCACACGCACACATTTACAACCTTTTACAATAACACTACACAAACTACACCACACAAAGTGCACACATGTTTACGAAACCGGCTTCCCTCCACTGCTGACAGCGCTCTGTCTTGGTTTTTTATTTGGTCTGAGGCCATCTCCTACAACTCAAAGAATGATAGTTGTGATTTGAATATGTGGACAATTTAAGTTGGTAGTCCGGTCAATATGCTTAACAATTATTTTCCCTAACTTTACCTATTATAGCGTATAAACACAGAATTTATTTGATGGAATTCTGCGAGTGAACGTTTGAAAATGTAACATTACAAAATTGTTGCAAAATGTCAGTGACGGTCTATCGGAGTTAAATTCAATTAAGAAGCTGTGACACCGATTGATGTGGGTTTGATCAACTGTCAGATTGGAATCTTAGTGGTAATTTGATGAGTATTAGGGGAGCAATGGTTTTTAGGTCATGGTTTGTTATATAGGGCATGTTTTGAAGGCGGGTATCCCCTTTTAGAAATGTTCCCGCAACACGTTGTTTGCGGCCCATATTAATGGCAAATACATAGAGTAGAGTAAGTATTGTATGTTTAAACGGTACAACTTATTTATAACAGTCTATAGGTACCTGTACTCCATTTGAAATAAGATTAGATATTTAAATAAACCTTTTTACGGTCTGTTAAACCGATTTTGACTTCTATAACGTAGACATAAGGATGGCATTAAATGCAAAAAAGTGGTTACAATACCAACTGTTCACTGCAGCTGCCATTTGTCATGGCATCAACGCAATAGAAGTCAAAATCGGTTGAACGGACTGTAAAAAAGGTTTATTTACATGTCTCATCTTATTGCAAACGGAGTCTAGGTCTAGGTATCGACCTTCTTATGTTCAGACAGCTGCATTAATTTCGGGTAAGGTCCTAACCTAACCCCTCTCGAAATAAAAATACCTTAGCAAAAGGGTTATCCAATTAATTCAGCCGTTCGTATCTACTTCTGTAAGTAGTTTCTCAATAATTCTGCTTGAAAGACTTCGAACATCGCCCTTTAACTATTTTCCAAATATTTGGTACGAGTCGAGACGTACAAATTTATAGGTACCCCTATTCCCAATGATGTCATTGCTATTCCATTTTCAAATCCTTGATTAAAAATTTTTTTTTTTGGCCCTTATAGGAATATCAACTTTATTCTAGTGTTCATTAAATTGATTTCAGAATTACTATTAGGTAGGTACTAGGTATCTGCCATTAAAAAACAAAAAAAATAATTGAGTTGTAACTTTATGTGTGAGCTGTTAAAGTGAATTTTCCAAAAACACACGTAGTACCTATATGTCCAACATCTTTGAAAACTAAAATGCATATTATATGCACGCAGGATACCTACTTAATTGACGTCTATTCATCCATTACTTCTACATACCTTTAAGCCTGAGATTCTTATCAGTGGCTGCCTCAGTCTCGTCAGACAGTCGCACCAACTCGTTGCGTTTGTCAGGAGCCTTCTCATGCATGACAGCCTCCACTGTCACCAGCTCGAAGATATTGTTCGTGCGGTTTAGGATCTGAAGAATAGAAATATATACCTATGTAGAAATGAGCGAGAGGTTGTGTTGAAATCCGTTGTCATGAAATCAGGATTTACAAGAGACAAAATGTCGATGTCGTGAGGAAACCTTTGGGTTATAGGTCTTCTTCTTCTTTTCGTGTTGTTAGTGACTAACCTGGAGTCAGGGTTTTAAAGCCACCCATGGGCCTCTGACTTGGCTTCACATGCCGTAGGTTACATATGAAGGTACGTGTAGGACTTATAATGTGATAGGTCTATATTAGTTAGCACTTACAGTTTGAAATTTGAAGGCTATGAGCGGCCGCACCAGGTCGAACCAGTTGGTTATTTTCTTTCCTACTAAATCTGGTAGTATTACCATCAAAGAGTTACCGATACTTCTCACTACCATGTCCGATCTGAAATAAAAAAATAGTTTAGTGTTTTTCTCTACATAGTTTTTTTTTATTATTGTCTACAAAACAGAAGAACACTCTTGACATGGAACTTTAATATATTCCCGCCATTTTCTTTTTTCTTTTTCATGTCAATTATAGTCCTCTCTAAAGTTTATCTCTAATACTATTAACTCCCTATTACTAACACGAATGTCTATTTATAACCTTGTTTCCAATTGATGTTATTTCCACTTATACAAACATCAACTTTATAGCTGTATTAATAAAGTTGGTTTTAGACTGACTAGTACTGTTGAAAAAGTCATAAAAAATATGAAGTTGTAGTGCAAACTGAACCTTATGTGTAGGCATTAAAGGTGTATATTGGGTATTTTAGACTCTATGGACTCTGTAAAAAGAATATGAATTTGAATTTGAAAGTCAGTAACAGTACTTTTTTTTTCAGAGTTAAGTTTTAGACCAAAGAGATCGCAAATAAAAAAAATTTAAATTCATAAAATTAAATTAAATTAACTTACCCGAACACAATACAAAACGGGAATATTTCAAACAGCACGGACGCACTGATTGGCAGATGTTTTTCTTCTCTGGTCATAGCTAAAGAGGCTAGCGTGAAGGCCCGATTGTCGAACGTTAGTTGAAAAGTTACGTGTACTGTATCGAATAGTAATTCTTCCCGTAATAACTCTATTCGCATCTCTTTGTGATAGAAATGGCGGGCTACCTGAAAGAAAACATTAGCAATTGTTGGATTTTCAGAAAATTATTTCAAACAATTTGAAGTTCTCATGTATAGCGCCATCTAGTGACATGGTCGAGAAATGAGCAAGACGCACAGTTGTTACATTTGCTCAATAGATGGCGCTATATAGGTCGAGTCTATTTATGTTGTTATGATTGTTTGAATTATTTATTTTAATATTAACTAGCTGACCCGATAGACAACAACATCTGTCGGTTCTGTTTGCCCAAATTTCAATAATTTATACAAAATTCCCATAGAAAAAGCACTTTCAGTTTTTCCGGAAATTTCCAAATTTTCCGGCAACTTTTAAAATTTTTGTTTCTGTATGATCTGATTCGGACTATTACAACATTAAAAAAATAGTCAAATTGATCTAGTTATTCTCAAGTTGTAACAACAAATTATCCACTATTTGATAAGTCATTTCAACCGGGGGCGTAGCTCAGATGGTAGAGCGCTCGCTTAGCATGCGAGAGGTACCGGGATCGATACCCGGCGCCTCCAAAATATGAACCTTTTTATATTTTCGTCTGTTTTACTTTTTTGTCAATTTTCTTCAATTTTGTCGATATTTAAAGATAAAATTAACTGTTATCATAATGAATGATAATACTCACCTCTCTTATTTGTCCCATAGCATAGTAAACAAATCCTCTTCTTTTAGACCTATAATGTAGCGTCAATCCCTGTCTTGTCTCATTTTCACATATAAAGCTGGGGGCCCTCATTCTCGGGTAACTGAATTTCAAATACTCGTGAAGATTGTCCAATCCGTTGAGGAAATCTCTCATGTGCCTGCCAAGTACTGATAAAACTCTGTCGTAGCCGTACTGTGACACGAATCCAACGAAATATACTCCCATTTGGTCCATGAATTCACGTTCTGACATACCTAATACCTGTGAACAAAAAAAAATACGCTTGAGAAAAGTTGTTATTTATTTTATATTGTAAGATTGTTGCTAGTCCGTCAGTAGTTAGTAAATAATAAATAGTAAGTACCGTAGAGTTGCTATAAATCTGCGTGGTCTAATAAAAAAACTAACTACAAAATGTTTTGATGATATTCTTTTTTTTTAATTTGTTGTTTTTTACTTGAATATTATTGAGCTCAATAGTTGGACTCATAGCAACAAGTCGTTAGTGAATCTGTTCTATAATTTCGGCATTTCTGATACCGGGGATGTAACTCAGTGGTAGAGTGTCTGCTTCGCATGCTGAAAGTCCTGGGTTCAAATCCCAGCATCTCCAAACTCTTTTTGTCATTTTGTGTTTTTTTTTGTCATTGAAAACATTTATTTATATTTCAGTGACTATTGAGTACTCTTATAGTTTTTATTGAAAATGTAGCAAGTTTCTAAGATGTTTACAGGAAATATTATATTTTTCGGGCATTGATGAATACATTACTTATTTATTTGAAACAGAAACGGCAAATAACAAATTGTAAGAGAAATTACACGATAGTTTAGAATCGCTTTATGCATGAACTTTTAACATCACGGTATGTTACTTATGATGAGACAATCAAGAGAATAAATAAATATTTATAGAAGTTGAAAGTTTTTTATTTTTTAATACCTGAGAATAAAAAAAAGCCAGATAATTTCCTAATATGAAAAAAAAAAATACAAAATGATGCCGTGGCCCATGAGGGGATCGAACCCGCGACCTTCGCGTTATTAGCACGACGCTCTAACCAACTGAGCTAATGGGCCATTGAATGTTACATCGAAATAGTGGATTCGTATCTGTTGACGATTGCCTTCATACATTACATGTATATTTTGATGTCCATTACTCTCTTTGTATGCAAACGTTCTGACTACGTAGTTGGTAGTCTTCAGTCGATGATTAATTAGGAATTAATTATTGTTATCGGATTATCTTAATCTTTATGTATGATAGTTTCCGCCAGCGGCTTCGCCCGCTTGATATCTATGAATTATAGCCAAACTACTACTTTTTTGAGTTTAAATTACAAACAAACATATACAACTTTTCTTTTTATAATATTAGTGTGGATGGGCAAAGGTTTGTTAAATACGAGTACATACTTATCCATGTTCTATTATAGGGCTTGATTTGCAAATCTACTTATATTTTCCACTACAACCTCTTTGATTCTTTTTTCTTTGGTCCTGTGTCCTTCAGAAGATTTGAAGGCAGGTATTTTGATCAGTAGGTACCGACAAAGTACGTACATAAAATGCATTGATGTCTTTAAAAATAATTAATGAAAAGGGATGCTGGCAAAACAATTTTTTTTAGTCCGTCTTTGAGATTGTAAAAAAATATTGGACACGTATTTTTTCTTTTTTTACGTAATCTAAAGATTACGGTGATACATTGAGGTAAAATGTGCCATGACGTCACGAGTATGTAGATTTTATACATACTAGTGACGTAGCGACCCCCACTCCCCAACTTAAAATGCGTTTTATCTAAGTAATCTTTTATTAATATGAAAAAGCAAAAAATACGTGTCTAATATTTTTTTATCATTTGACTGACGGACTAATTAGAATTTCATATTTTTTACCCAGGCATCATCCCTATTGATCCAAAGACTAGTCGAGTACCTACCTAAGTATATTACATGTACTTTACTTTTACATACGTAGGTCAGAGTATGCACCTACCTATGTAAGTTCCGTTGTATCGCAGTCGTCGAGGGAAATCTAAGAAGATTGTACCTAGCTGGTGTGAGTTCATCTTTGAGAACAATGCATGACAGACTAGGTTCAAGGCTATGGACCAATAGTAGGTACGATCGATGAAGTTCATATCTAACCACCGTAAGGACTATTCTTGCTTGCAGCGCTCGGCAACTATAGAACCGGGCCGGTAACAGATGTGGTCATCGTGTTCACGGGATTTTGGTTTGAAACTGGTTAGATATGACCTTCTTTAATGATATGTACCTACTCTTAGGTGGAAATCTGCTTTATGAATTTATTGAAGATGACAATAGTGTAATAACTAATAATTAGGTAATAAGTAGCTCATGATAGCGAATAATTTTAAATTTATGGAAGTAAATCTAAAAGACTTATTAAGAGCGTTTTCCTAAAAGTTGTAAACGTAGCAAATAGCTGTAAAAAATGTACCTGTTTTGATTAATTTGGCAATATTACTGAATGGAAATAAGAAATGTAGCAAACTAGCGAACTAGAATATTAATAATGAATTGCAATTATAACATTGAAGTTGATGTTGTACCCGTTTTAGATGCAAAAAAGGCATTTGGAAAGTTTCCAAATACTTTTTTTACATCTTAAACTAAATGTTCGGTGTTACAATATTAATTTTGCATTTCATAATCAATATTCTCGTTCGCTGGTTAGCCACATTTCTTATTTCCATACAGTAATAATGCTAATAATCAAAACAGCGTAATCTTTGACATCTATTTGCGACGTTGCCAACTTTCAGAATAAACGCTCTTAATTTATTACTCTACTGTAACGTCTGTAAAACAAAGGCGTTTTAACTTGTCAAATCATTTTTCAATGAGATTGAAAGTATTATACTCGTAATTCGAGCATTAACAAACTGGTAATATTTCTGTTGTCATCTTCACGTCTGCTAGACAATTTTAAAAGAAATTAGGACGCTCTAAGTCAGTCTAAGGTATGTACTTTAAATATAAGAAGGAAATTCACAGACAAGCTATTAAATTTCATCGCCGTCGTCACTTTTATTGACTTTTGGTATTAAATAAAAAGTATGTTTAGCCAGTGCAAACGCACAGTAAGACAGCTGGGTGCAGTGGTATATAACAAAAGGGTGCTTTAAAATAGCCTCAACTAGTAGCGATGATGCACATCTGGCGCACCATGAGGGCCTAGACAAGATGGCATTCTATCAGCGAAAACGATGATGGAATAGTCAAAAATATAATTGACTTGTCATAAGCTACCGAAAAGCTTGTGACAATCCTGTTGAAAATCGTTGTGGAAATACGAAACGCTTTGAAAGTGATTACCACTTGTCTAAGCCCTCTCATGATGTCGACGGAAGAATAGACAAAATTACGGATTGTGACTGTGAGTCTATCATTGTGTCTATTTTTGTCGCAAATACCTATATGTCAAATATTTTGCTGTTTTGATTAATTTGGCATTATTACTGCATGGAAATAAGAAATGTGGCTAACTAGTGAACTAAAATATTGAATATGGAATGCAATAATTAATATCAAACAAATAACTCCGAATGTTTAGTTTTAGATGCACAAAATGTATTTGGAAACTTTCCAAATGCCTTTTTTACACCTATAACGGGTTCAAAATCAAATTCAATGTTATAATTGCAATTCATTATTAGTATTCTAGTTCGCTAGATAACCACATTTCTTATTTCCATACAGTAATATTGCTATATTAATCAAAACAGGTAAATATTTGACAGTTATTTACGACGTTCCCAACTCAAACTCAAAGCATTTATTTCAATTAAACCATTTACAGGCAATTTTGAATTGTCAAATAGTCGCGTCAGTTAGTCAGAAAGTTGAAGTTAGTTGCCCATTCCAAAACGTAGATCTTTATGGAGAAGAGCGGGCAAGAAACTCCAAGGACACTCTTTTAAATATAGAAAATTACAAAATCCTAGGTACATTATTCTTGTTGCTTCTATATGTGAGAACAATGTACAAAAAAATAATCAAAACAATTCAAAATATAAGATAAAAAATAAGCCATGGCAGATATGAGATGACCAGTCACAACTGACGGCGCCCGTTCACGAACATGACGCGTGGATCAGCACCATCCAGCTCAACCATTTTGTAGGGAACCGAATGATCGAACACACTCGCCACCATCAGCGAGACATTTAAGTGAGCATGACATACTCTCAGCTACCATAATCTTTCAAGTCAACATACATCTTAATAAATAAAATAAAAAATGCAAACGGCTCCATGGTGCTCACATTTAAATTATAAAAACTAATTTGCAATGTATTTGAGAGATTAATAGAATGTTACTACCAAAAAGAAAGAAAATCATTATCCATTGGAGTATTCAAGAATTAAAACTTGTTTAAATAAAAAATAAACATTAAGTTTGTAATGTCAGAAAAAATTAAAAGGGAAGCAACTCTTCCAAACATTAAATTTTTTAACTAGTGAGCCCAAGTGGCTGTGGAGCAGGACCAGCATTAAGCCAAGCATTTTTATCTATGATATAATCATCCAACTTATAATATGCTTGTCTACATAGTGTGCGTTTAATGCATGTTTTAAATTTCTTCTCATTCAGTTCAAGAATATCGAGTGGTATTTATTATAACATTTTACACAGTACCCCATAAAAGAAGTGTGCAACTTTTAGGATAAACCCTCTTAAAAACTAGGTACATTACGAAATAACTAAGCCTAGAATAAATTGTAAGAAAATTGTGTCAAGGCACAATTTCTTACAAATTATACCACTGGAAACGTTTTGTGGCCGTTAAAGCAGTGTTCAGCATTCGTGGTCACAGGCGGAATGTCTTGGCAGGAATAAATGGCGCTCGCAGTGGCCAAGAGTGACATTTAATTGAAAATACATGTTCCGTCCACTTGAGGAATGTGGGCGAGAAATCTGGGAAATAAAATTACACACGGAAATAGTGAGTCTAACTTTACTTGTATTTTGCTATTTTTGGCTTAGATACTTTCTCAGCGCCTTCATAATTTCGCTCTCATGGAAACTAGCTAAAATTCGTTTCTGGGTTTTTTTTTTCTCAGATCAACACTGAATGACTGAACTATGTGAAATTGTGAGTACCTAACTCATGCCGTCGTGAAAAATGTAGCCAGCCAGCAATGTGGTAGCGGAGCTGACGCCTGAAGATGGCACGACGCAGCATGGCACGGCAAAACATTAACATTGGTATGGCCCGGAATGGCCGGCTTATTCCGATCGGATCCCACTTTTTGGGATTCGTTAGGAATGTGGATAAAATTAACATTTTGTTCCGCTCGATCCTATTTTGGGGAATTCGTTAGGAATGAGGATTAAATTAATATTTTGTTCCGAACCGATCATCCCGAGGTCCATGAGGCATCGCAAGGCAACGGCATCGTGTCACCTCACTTTTAGAATGTTGTAAAAGTAGTACCTACTTCTCATTTTATTGCCATTTACTTTACTTTGTATACGTACGAGTATGTCGATATTCTGTACTCATTTTCATTTCCATCTATCGATTCGTTGCGAGGATCATTTCGGAACAAATATCAATTTTATTCCCATTTCTAACAAATCCCACAAAGTGGAATCGGATTGTCGGATCCATTGGAATAAGCCGGAATGCCCGAAGCCTTCCGCAGCGACCGTGGTATACCGCAACCGTCCGCGGTATGCTCGAATCTCCTTGTGACGATATCAACGAAATGTGGGTGCTAGAGTATGAAAATAAGATTCAAAATTAATTCCGCTTACGAAAAACAATTGGCCACTAGAGCGCGTTGAATTTACATTAATTACCTAAGTATCTTGGGAGGCTAGTTAAATGATTCGATCATAATATTTATCGGTAAAAACCTACAGAGTAAATGTATATCCTCAATATGCATAAATTTTGTTTTCGTTACAATTCCCATGAAACCATGTATTTGACTGCTATGCAGTACATAGCTGTCACCGTAAGATTGTGAGCACCATCGCTTCGCCATGGATAAATTAAAAACTATCGCAAAGAAATGCGTTAAATTGGAAATGGTTTGTTGCAGTTCACAATTTTTCGATAGTTTATCTATACCCAGCACCCAGAAACAGCTTATTGCCAACATTAAGACAACCAGTGTCATAGTAACCATAATATCATCCAAACTATATAATGGTGCCGATTCTCTTGTACACCAAACTAAATTATCACTAAAATTCCTATGAACATTTTAAAGCTATTCTGCAGAAAATAATCTCTAAATTAAAAAATAATTTTGACACATCTAACGAATTTGACAATCGCGACTCCACGTGGTACTTGTTTGCCCTACCCCGTGACTTTTATTAGAGCAAGCGGCGCGCAGCGGGGAGCAGCTTCGATGTGTTATAAATGGATTTTTTTAAAGTTTTAGGGGTTTATGGGGTTTTCTAAAGGGGGTGTAAATTTTCCTTATTTGCGATAGGACACACCATTTTCGAGATACATATAAGCAAAAAAAAGGAACCAAAAGCACCTGAAGTCGAGGTGTTTGTTTGAATTTTAGTTTATGACAACTAATTGTACTCCACACCATTTTTATCGCGATTAAAAATAGTCAGATTTAGTTAGACATTAAAAAAAATTGGTGAAAAACGTCAAATTCAGAATAGCAAAATTGCGATTTTCACTAAATTAATAAGTCAGTGGTATCTTAGTGCTGTCAAACTAAAATATAGTCAAGTTGTGTCACTTTAGTCTATTTCAGAATAGGAAATCGTCGTTTGACAGGAATAAACTAAATTTTGGTGATTTTTAGTCTAGTTTAGAGGCATTTGTGACAAGAGAATCGGCACCATTCTTGTACTAAATTTCATTATGCAACTCCTTTCGTGGTATCTTTACGAATTAAAAAAAAACCGGCCAAGTGCGTGTCGGACCACGCACAATGAAGGGTTCGTAGTTGGGATGAATTTATCCCAAGAACAAACTTAACATTGTAGTTGAAAAACGTGTTCTCCCATACGGAATGTATGGGAGATCATGTTTTTCAAACTGCAAATTTAAGTTGGTTGATTATTTCTCGTTAACCTGTACAGCCTACTTAGCTCTGATAGTTTTCCTTTTAATTTCGTTATATATACTACTGCTGTGATTTTTTTCACAAGTCCAAGTAGGTACAACCATTTAGCTAGGAGGGGGGCGGGACACTTGACTCTAACAAAAAAATTCAGTTAAAAGCTTAATATTTCGCAAACGGATCCCTGAATCCAAAAATAGTATTGACAAACTCACAATATTTTTGAAAGACCTTTCTAACAATACCCCACAACATGGGGTAGATGAGGAAAAAGAATCATCCCCACTTTACTTGTAGGGGAGGTACCCAAAGTTTTTTTTTTGATTTTATTTTACCACTTTATCGGCATGATTAATATGTATACATATGCCAAATTACAGCTTTCTAATACTAACCGTCTCTGAGCTAAGCCGCGGAAAGACAGACGGACAGACAGACAGACAGACAGACCGACGGACATGGCGAAACTATAAGGGTTCCTTGTTTACTACGGAACCCTAAAAAATAACATTTTCATGCACGCGCTTTTCACTACCACAGCGCTGTAAATAAAAAATAAAAAAAGTATACATAGTTTGTTTGTATTAGATACTCAGCAATTAAACTTTCCATGAATTTAAATAGAGTTCTTAAAACACTGTACAATACTCTGTGCTTTCAGAACCTTTTATAGAGGATTCATATCATGGGTTTGGATAAAGTCTTGCATGCAACTGTACATAATTAGGTATTAAAACACTCAAGTGATACTATTATCACATTCGTGTTTTAATACCCCTTATTATACAACAGTTGCATAAATAACTAAGTATTATAATCTTGCTAGATTCTATAAACTACAGATTTTGACAATCATACGGTGACATAACTAAGGGCAAAGTTAGTATAGGTACTTAGTATGCAGTTGAGAGACCAAACTATGCAAAAAAACGTCTCATTTAGTTTTCTCATTACCCCAGTTGCTGTAGCTATAAAAACTCCCGTCGACACCCGCTGCGATTGCATTTTAATGAGGTCATAATAACTACTAAGGAGAATATTATATAAAAACTATGTAATATCGTCTCCCGTGACCAACTCTCAACCAGTGACGACACAGATCAAAGAGCCATAATTTAAAAATAAACCAACGAAATACATAAATATTAATAAATTACTCAACGCCATACGAAATACTGTTAAGATTTATTTTTAACTTTTTAAATGATTTAGTGATTCTTGAGATTTTTTGCGATTGATTCAACTTTCAGAGCGGCCATGTTGGAATTATTATGCTGCCGGAAAATGCGACCAAGGCCGCGGAATCATTGACATTGTAAAGGAATGTATATTTTTATTTTGATGAGGTCCGCATAATATTACACTGCAACTGCCAAGTAATTTAAGCACATATTAAAAAATCAGGCTGACTCAGATTTTTATAACTTTCGAGAAAAGTATTTAAACATATGCATATCCGGTACGACTTGCAAATCCTTGCCTATAAGAGCACGTCTTCCCTACCATTACAGTGCCCCCCGGTCTACTCCTTGATATGCAACGGCCTCTGTAGCCCCATGAAGCATGAGGCTAGTGCAAATCTTGAGGTTCATTCGATTTATCGAGTCTGGGTTAACCACGCTGGGGTCGGTGCAATTCATTAATATGACAAATTATTACAATGAAACTAAGTATAGATTTAAAGTTTTTAGTCAGTGAACGACGTTTCACTTTTAAAAGTAGAATTTCTGCAATACCTTCCCGAAAAGTGAAAAGGCCCATATACAGAGCGTCCCACGGATTTGCCACATGGAGGGAAAGTACCTACCCTGAATATTGTAGATGGAACATTTTACTGAAAGAAGACATTATTTGAATTTAAAAAACAATTTAAACTGCATTCATAGATATTTAAATAATTACATGGTTGAACCAGGAATCGAACCCGTTACATGAGAAAAATAATCACCCTGCTTTATCATACCGATCGAAAGGCTAGACCGTAATTATTTAAATATGCATGCAATGCAATTTAAATTGTTTTTTAAATTCAAATAATGTCTTCTTTCAGTAAAATGTTCCTTCCATCTACAATAGTCAAGGTACTTTCCCTCCATGTGGCATATCCGTGGGACGCCCTGTATATCATTTAACATTTTACTGTTTCTCCATCCTTACCTCCTGTGCCTTCTTCGCGAGTCGCGTGATAAGATTCTCCGGGTAGACCTGATGCACTGAGAAGGAAGGCTGTTCCACCCCCGCCTGTCTCCGTATGTCCTCCCATCGCTCCTCGCCGTACGTTTGGCGGATGTACTCCGCCATGTTCTCGAGGAGGAGCCCGTACATCGTGGAGCCTGGAACCAAGGAGATATTATTGAGCTTTCTTTTGTTTTCTAAAGGGTTTTTGGAAGAAACGTGCTGGCAACCCGTACATGACCCCGTGTTGGGTTGGATTATGACTTTCTTCTCATAGAGAGGAGGCCTAACAGTAGGAATATTAAATGATAAACGATATTTCTTTAAGTAAATTGGTTACTAAAAACAGTTCTAGACGTCAAAAATAAATTACGTTTTAAAACTAGTTGAGGTCGGTGTCCCCAATCTGACTACTCTGAGAAGAAGAACTATGAAAGGATTATGAAAGGCCATAAGAGGACCATGCAGATTAGTGTCTCAGGTGGTCTTTTGTGGAAAGAACCTCACAGAATTGAGTGGACCTGATCAGTCACTGCACACATTTTTCGGTAATCGTGTAGCTCAACTCAGAACATAAGGAGCTCAACAACTCGACAAAAAATACTGATAAGACATTTGGGTAGCCCGCATAAAGTACCTACCTACTCAAACTGCCAGACAATCGTTAAAAAGTAGCTAAAAAAAACCGGCCAAGTTCGAGTCAGACTCGCCCACGAAGGGTTCCGTACAATATTTAGCAAAAAAACGCCGAATAAAACACGTTTCTTGTATGGACCCCCTAAATTTTTTACTTTCATTTATTTTTTATTATTTGATGTTATAGCAGCAATAGAAATACACAATCTGTGAAAATTTCAACTGTCTACCTGTTACGGTTCGTCAGATACAGCCCGTTGACAGACAGACGGACGGACGGACAGTGGAGGCTTAGTAATAATGTTTAGGGGTATGAGGAACAGGGTGTAAAGTTCACTCATCCACTATAGATAAGGGAGGATCCTCCGACCAGACGGGTGTCGTGTCTGGCGGGCAACTGCTCAGAGGTAGAAGTCGGAAGCTTGTATATATGTCCATCGCGCGGTAAGCTCTAATTACGCGATCTAGGATTTGTGTGGCGTCAGGATGTTGTGTGACATCAGGGTTTTGATGCGTAGTTCGCATGTGGCGGTGTAGATGCCGCCACAAAGGTACCGTTTGGTTCCCTTCCTCCCCACCCGCAATATTATAGGCTGATTACATTAATATAATGTAATGTTGCCAGACAGAGTACCTACCTACCTCAATATTCCCGTTTTTATTTCGAGAACGACAAGTTTTTCTTAAGTTCAAACTTACAGATTCAGTTTGAATGGCACGAATCTTTAGCAGTCGTGTCGTGTCGCTATTTTGAATGGCTGTTGTAAAAGTTTGTTTTTAGTTCTAAAGCAGCGCCAACTGCATGCTAACTGCATTTAAAACACCTACTCCTTATCATCATTAGAATAGAAAAAATCGCAAAACGATGGTAACTTTTATAATTCGCCCGCGTGATGTCGTAATTATCCCTCGGGAACGTATTACCGGGATAATACCGTAAAAAGGTAACAGACAGGGTTCCTTTCACATTTTTATAATATTAAATATGGAAGTATATCAGTTAAGCACAAACTAGATTCGACTGGGATACATGTAAAAATAATTATAATATACTACCTGCGCCCCGCGGTTTCACCCGTATAAGTCTCGATCCCGTAGGAATATCGGGATAAAAAGTATCCTAAGTCCTAATCCAGGTCATGGGCTACCGATGTGCCAAATTTCATCCAAATCTGTTCAGCCGTTTTAGCCTGAAAGCGTAACAAATAAACAAACAAACTCTCTTTTGCATTTATAATATTAAAATTAGGATTAGGATATTAGGATTAGGCTATTAGGATTAGGATATTACGATTAGGATATTAGGATTAGAATATTAGGATTAGGATATTAGAATTAGGATTTCGAGATGCAAATTAACAGCGAAAATTTAGAAAACCCCGAGAAAAAATCTCACAACTACCCGTAGTTGGGTATCAAATCAAAAGAGGTACTTTAGGTAATCAGAAAACTAATCTGACTAGGGAAATGGTGAAGAAGTAGCTACCATTTAGGACTCTATCGTCTGTAATCTTAGCAATTTATGACTTGACGTAACTCCAGCATTATTCACGTTAAAATTGCCTTATTTCCATTTCAGGATATTTTAAAGATATCCTTTGGATGAAAAGTTTAATTTAACACACACTGGCGGATGCAGGATTGTCGTTTGGGAGGGGCGTGACTCCACTGAGGGTAGTGTTTTTAGCATAGTAAACACAAAAAAAACCGGTCAAGAGCGTGTCGGATCACGCGCATTAAGAACAAACTTAATATTGTAGTTGAAAAACATGATCTCCCAAACATTCCATCTGCAAATGTAAGGTACGCACAATTCCTCACGGAGGCGATCGGTCCTCACGGAGGCGATCGGCGGCGGCGATCTCTCGCGACCGGCCCTGGTTCAGGCCATGGTTCGGCGCGAGAGTGCATGGGAGGCCGTCACCTCCTTCTGCGAAGCAGTTATGCTCGCGAAGGAGGAGGCGGGGCGCGCGAGGGAGATGCAAGCTGCACGCCCTCGCGGCCCTAGTCGCCGCAGGAGACGCCCCGGGCGTCGGGAGTCAAGAGCCGACTTCCGGCCACCGTAGACGCGGGCCTGCGGACGGTGAGCAATGGGCAGCTCGCCGTCCGATAAGGACCAGGCCCGTGTCGACGGCGCGTTGTGTTCCACGCGCGCCTCAAAGAGATGTCAGCACCAACCGACGGGGTCGAAAGACCTAATGCCTGCTGGGGTTGCGGGTTTGTCTGAAAGGGATATCGCGGCCCCGGCACACAGGCAACGGAAGGAACACGGGTGGGTTTTAGTCAGTAAAAGTCTGACACACCCTCTCGCTCTGCCCAGAGCGGGAGAAGTCATTTGATGATTTCCCATCCAAAAAAAAAAAAAGGTACGCACAATATTGAGAGATCTGTTATATTATTTGAAAACTACTTTGAAGACTACTAATATGTTTTCCTGCAATCTCTAAGTTTATAACTATTTTCTGTTATTTTTTTCAAAAATTTGGGCTCATTAGTTTCGGAGGTAAGGGTCAATTTTCAAATTTTCATCAATTTTCTTACTACTGCAAAATTATAAAACTGTTTATTTTAAAATTATAAAAAGAAGTTTTTTTTTGAGACCCTCACAATAAGCCCTTTCATATGTCCGTGTGACAGTTTGCCAAAACTTTTTCCTTTAATATTCTAATTTGGGGGCTGCTACTGAGAAATAACAATTGGGAAATCCCATCTAACACTGCCCGATACAGGAATCAAACCTAGAACCTCGTGTAAGTTTAATTCCGTCTAGACAGAACGACTTTTAGTTACAGATTCTTTACATTTTAAGTACGATTAAGTACGATTACAATTTTTTTTTTTTTTTTTTTTTTTTTTAACAAAATCTGTATTAACAATACCATACATAAAGTCTGCCAAACTGTATAACAGTTTGTCGGCAGTCGGCATTTATGGAGGACATTAGAGCTTTAATACCCTTTTAAGGCTTGTGCAGACCAGTGCGACTTGTCGCGCGACGCGACACCGGTTATTGTTATACTCTGACGTTTTCTTACAAATTTTAGTGTTCGTGTCGCGTCGCGCGACAAGTCGCGCTGGTCTGCACAAGCCTTTACACAATGTTAGGCGTTAGAAAAACTCGTATCATTACGTTTATACCAGCTATTACACACTAGGTATGTAGTAGGTACGTACTATATTCTATTATAAACTATATTACATTGCTTCAGTACTTCTTCTTCTTCTTTTCGTGTGGTTAGTGACTAACCTGGTGTCAGAGTTTTAAAGCCGCCCATGGGCCTCTGATTTGGCTTCACATGCCGTCTAGAAATATCTCTCAGGCATGTTTCTTCACGCGTTCACTGCGGCTGCGACCGGCCCAGCGGTTGAACGCGTCCCAAAGGGTCATGGCCATCAGGCTGGTCCGGGGATACCGCACGGTCTCCCGTGAGGCGGCGAGCCTCCTTGCCGGACTACCGCCATGGGATCTGGAGGCGAAAGTCCTCGCGCAGATGTGGGAGTTGCGCGAGGAGGCGAAACGCCGGGGTGTAACTCCGCTGCCGCGAGAGATCACGGCACAGCGGACAGAGCTCCGGCGGGATCTCATGGCGGCATGGAGTGTGCGATTGTCGCAACCCAGCGCTGGGTACGCCACAATTGCGGCGATAAGTCCCCTCTTTGAGGAGTGGCTTGAGAGGCGCCATGGCGTCCTCACCTTCCGCCTGACGCAGGTCCTCACCGGACACGGTTGTTTCGGGAGGTTCCTGTTCCGCGTAAGGCGGGAGGAAACGCCCGGGTGTCACCACTGTGTGGATCGCCCGGAGGACACGGTGGAGCATACGGTGGAGGTCTGCCCGGCTTGGGCGGAGCACCGCCGTGTCCTCACGGAGGCGATCGGCGGCGGCGATCTCTCGCGTCCGGCCCTGGTTCAGGCCATGGTTCGGAGCGAGAGTGCATGGGAGGCCGTCACCTCCTTCTGCGAAGCAGTTATGCTCGCGAAGGAGGAGGCGGAGCGCGCGAGGGAGATGCAAGCTGCACGCCCTCGCGGCCCTAGTCGCCGCAGGAGACGCCCCGGGCGTCGGGAGTCAAGAGCCGACTTCCGGCCACCGTAGGCGCGGGCCTGCGGACGGTGAGCAATGGGCAGCTCGCCGTCCGATCAGGACCAGGCCCGTGTCGACGGCGCGTTGTGTTCCACGCGCGCCTCAAAGAGATGTCAGCACCAACCGACGGGGTCGAAAGACCAATGCCTGCTGGGGTTGCGGGTTTGTCTGAAAGGGATATCGCGGCCCCGGCACACAGGCAACGGAAGGAACACGGGTGGGTTTTAGTCAGTAAAAGTCTGACACACCCTCTCGCTCTGCCCAGAGCGGGAGAAGTCATTTGATGATTTCCCATCCAAAAAAAAAAAAAAAAAGGCATGTTTCTTCACGATGTTTTCCTTCACCGTTTTTGAAGCAAGTGATAATCATACAATACGCACATGAATCCGAAAAGTCAGAGGTGCGGGACTTAGGTTCGAACTCGAGACCAATGACTTGGCAGTCCGACGGTCACAACACTAGGCTATCTTTGCTTTTAATGTATCATAACATAACATTACGCCATAAAATCCCCGAAGGGGTGGGCAGAGACGAGAGTATACCCACATTTCCCAAGTTATATTTAAGTCCCAAGTTTAAGATTATTGCCATCAACCGGGCACAAATCCAGAGTCCGGGCTGTTACTGGCTCAAAACAACAACTAGCCGAACACAGGACAGCCGGTCAGCACTAGAGCCATGAGTTTAAATCTATTCAGATGTTTACCAATTTTTGACGATTACAGGAGATTTGATCGCTCGGGCATTGGATTTTTTTGCGAGCGGACACAGCAATGGTCAAATCTGTGACAGTATCACAGATTTGAATTTGTTAGCTTAGCTTCAGAGGTGCTGTCATCACATTTGGCCAACGCTGACTATTCTTTCAAACCTATTCATAATTGTGAAGCATTTTTAAGCTTGGATATGTAACGCTAATATTATGTTGTCTGTGGCAAGTCAAAGAGTACAAGGATTTTTTGGCGCTCGTAAGACGTTTACAGGGGGTGCTGTTGTTGGTAATCATTTTGTGCAATTGTTCTGTGAAATATATTGAAGAAAGACCACGCAAAATGAAAGGTTCCGTAGTTGGGATAAATTTATCCCAACAAACTTAATATTGTGGTTGGAAAACATGTCTTCCCATACATTCCAATTGCAAATGTAAGTTTGTACCTACGCACAATATTGACGGATTTAATTTACCATACCATTGATTGTCACACAGATTGTAAAACTTTATGTTAAAATTTTCTAATTTGCTTCCCAAAATGGAGTGAGTTTTAGGGGCAAATTGGAAAATTCATTTATTTACGCTACACGTCCGTGTTTGGGTCACAGAAATTCATATATGTACCAAATTTCAACTAGGTCCAGTAGATTCGGAGCAAATTGGCTGTGACAGACGGGCAGACAACCAGTAATCGTATAGGGGTTCTGTTTTTTACCTTTTGAGGTACGGAACTCTAAAAACAAGATGGCGGCGTTAGTTCCGATTTTGGCCACGCGCCAAAAGATCCTTGTACAGCTAAAGGTATGTTTGTTTACGCATGATAGGAAAGTCTATCAAATCGAGTTAACTATTGCCCATTGTGTACGAAAGCTATCACCAATTGCTTTTATCGTTAGGTATGTACACATTTCCTATTGCAAATGTTTTCCGATTTCCGTAGCACCGCCATGTTGGATCGTTGACCTCTTGACCTGCTTTGATTTTAAAATGCAAAATCTGCAACGGTTCTTTTTCTTCGTTACGAGACCGACGTAGGCGGCCGTCCGTTTTTTAATTCATTACAAGATTTAAGTTAACATAAGTATAGGTATTGGTAAGAAAAAGTGTTGAAAACCAATTATTTTAAGCCGTCATTTACCTTTTGCTGTACATCAAAGTAAGTAAAAAAAATTCAAATAATTATAATATATAATAAATATAATATATGTCGGAAATACTTTACCGAGTTGACTAATCGGGACGCTGATAGATTCTACAACATAACGCTCGGACCGGCCGGAGCTAAACAGAGTTCGTTAGTGGCTGTCGAGAAGTGAGCACGTTTAGAAACTCTCGCGCTTTCCGTATGGTTGTATTGTGTCCCTACAGTGTGTGAATTGGTGGTTTAGTGTGATTAATTTGATAGTAAAAATTATAACGTGATCTGAACTGCGAACGGTTTTTCTATTGCGAAATAACCAACACTACCCACAGTACGCCCACAGTAGTTAAAATATGCCTGATAATAACGAGAGAGGCACATACTCTCCTCCGTCATATATACAGGGTGGCAGGGACATCGACGCGAAAACTGTTACCATGGATTCAGAACATGATTCTGAACGCCTCTGCGTTGTACTGAATCCATGGTAACAGTTTTCGCGTCGATGTCCCTGACACCATGTATTTTAAGAATTGTTGGGAAACAACTTTTATTTTTGATTTGAAAATTCTCTGTTTACGGCAGATAGTACTCAAAACATTTTGCTTATGAGTGTGCCACAACGTCCCAGGATCGTGGGAGTATTTAAAATTACGTTATAACATTTAAAACTGGTTCTACCTACCCGCTAATAAAAGCTTTAGTGTTAATAAAACGCAATCTCTACAATGTACTTACTTTAGTAGCTGTATGGCTGTGCAATTCAAAGTGGATTACCGATCAACGGCTAGGGTAGATCATATGAGTTTAGTATGGCTCCGGTCTTATTCACGATGTTTCTTTTGCATAGAAATGTCCGCAAAGTAAAAGTACCAACCATTACAGCCAATAAAACGTACTGGGGTCTACCTCCACCTCTAAAGCAGTATTATTCTAATCTTACTTCAGTGGGGGAAAGAGATGGAGCTATACGTCCTGTCGAGCTTCATCTCTTTCCAATACAATATTCCATAACAATTTCAAAATGCTGATCGCGTTCAATTTCATTGGTGAAATTTGCACTAAACATGATAAAACAAATTTGATTTGTATTTCCTCCATGTCATCAACAAAAAGAAAAAAAATAATGTGTAATCTTCACAGAGGAAATGGGTTTCGAATTTTGGATACCCAAACACTAAAAAACACAAAACGAGTGAACCTCACCGTAGTTGCATTAAGATGTGTAACATCTGACATCTCACCTTTGTAATAAGCAACATTAAAGCTCGTTTCTGAGTGCCAACTCTAGCACCGCGCGCGCTTCAAATCAAATAGACCGTGCTTCCCCGGCTTCCTGTGACACACTTCCGTCCCTTTTCACGAAATCACTCACACAGATGCGATTATTCAGATTTTGATTTTGATTTCAGGAAAGCGACAGGAAAGATGTTACACATCAAAAACTGATTTTCTCAACTAATACGAGTACCTCAGGTAAGATCACAACAAGCGGTCGATGACCCCAATTTTTTTTTTCATGTTTAGATGTCGATGCACAGTTCTGCCAGATAATTTAATTTGACCCTGTACATGGGCCTCAGCAGCAGCATCATAATTTTTCGAAAAAGAAAGATTTTTTATTTATTTGGTATGTACTGACTACGGCGAAGTAAAAAGGAGGGTAATGATTTTTACCGGTATGTATGTATGTTCATCTGTTCCCATATAACTTCTAAACTACTTATTATAAATTAACAAATTAGTGTCGTTGCCTATGTGACGTCACATTAAATATGGCGTCCTCTAGAGGACATAAAGTCATGAACAATTTTTTTTTTAAATTATGCCTGTTTATCAAATGAAAGGGCTTAAATAGCATATAAAAAAAAATGTTGTAACACCAAAATAATTTAAATAAAACTAAAAGTTATTGTATCGATTAAATTACGTGTGATCTATTCGATTTATGCTAACACGACCGACGATCTGAATTCACACACTCCGGATTCCATATTTGTTTGTCTGTGATGTCATGTTTATACCTTTATATTTAGTATTTTTGTTGTAGTTGATTTTAGGCTGGTTTCACAGCTGTGCTCGGGAGACTCGCACGGGCCGTCCGCACACGGGAGAATAGTACGGACGGACCATCCGCGTCGCTGTGAAACATGTTCCAGCGCAGGGGTGGCGAACCTTTATGAATCAACATGCCATTTTTTATAAACGTGCCGTCAAATTTTTTTTACTTATTGATATTGGGAAAAAAATAAAATGAAATACTATCAACTCAAAACTTTTAATTTACTACATTATACCTGTAATCCTTTAAGGGTTAGGCTGAGGTATATCTACAGTACACCCTCATTTTGGCAGTTCACTCGCAACACTTAATTTACTACCAATTTACGTGTATTTCAAATTAAAGTAACATTAGTGCGACTTCTGATGTTGCAGATTAGATGACAAATAACTTAGATTAGGGTTGTAAGATCTTACTTTTAGCAGAATGCGTGCTGAACTAGAGTCATCTGCCAAACTATTTCTAAGCGAGTCTTTAATGGTATTCATCTATGAAATTAATGACTCGCAGGTACAAGTCTGGAATCCAATTCCATGCTTCGACAATTTTGTTACTGGCATTTTTGCTTATATTGCTTGTTAATCTTTCTGTTTCAATTAATTCCAACTCTTTTCTAGTTTCAATCCATATTGAACTAAACTAAAAAAACAATCAGTTGCATTACAAATTCTTCAACAACTAAAATGGAAACCTTTTCGATCGGTGGCGTGCCCAAAATATTTTGAAGCATGCCATCAATGGCACGCGTCCCATTGGTTCGCCACCCCTGTTCTAGCACCTCACGTGTGTCTCCGTTCCGACAGCCCGTGCGGGTCTCCCGCACATCTGTGAAACCAGACTTAGTTTTTTGAAACAATTCTCAAACTCAAACTCAAAGCATTTATTTCAATTAAACCATTTACAGGCACTTTTGAATTGTAAAATAGTCGGTCAGAAAGTTGAAGGTAGTTGCCCATTCCAAAACGTAGATCTTATGGAGAAGAACGGGCAAGAAACTCCAAGGACACTCTTTTAAATATAGAAAATTACAAAATCCTGGGTACATTATTCTTGGTGCTTCTATATGTGAGAACAATGTACAAAATATAAGATTAAAAATAAATGAGGTCAACTCCACTACATATCATATAAAGGTTGTGTGTTTTTCTTCTTTTCACGCAACATGGCGAAAGGGGAAAATAATAAAAAAGCAACATGAAGTATTTATTAGTTCTTTATTTACTGTGATCTGTTTATTTGTTTGTTTTGCCCTTTCAAATAAACTTCTGGCCGTAAGTCGGACAAAATGCGAAGAAAAGTGTTATTCTTCGTAGAAACGGTAAGTCCCTTGTATTTTGCGAACTTTTTGTCTTTGGACGACTGTAACAATAGAAGCCTTTATTTTTAGTTACGTGCTTTTATAGAAAAGGGTTTAGGGCCGAGTCACACCGGAATGGCAGCGGCCGGCAGCGGCCGGCAGCGGCCGGCAGCGGCCACCAGCGGCTGCCAGCGGCTGCCAGCGTCCGCCAGTGGCTACCGGCGTCGCCGCTGGCGTGCTCGCGCGACCTCCAGACCCCACGTGCCTAGTCTCCTCTTGACTAGTTTACTTTCTACATTACATACGCGCGGCCGCCGGCGGTGTCGCGAGCGGCCCCGCGTCGCCGCTAGCAGCCGCAGGCAGAACCACCGACAGAATGCGCGTGGCGCGCGGCCGCTCGCGTCACCGCGGGTGGCCTCGAGACCTTTCAAGCTTTTCGAGCGATACTGGTCTTTAAAGTATGTAGATAAACTTTAAAATTATTTCACACAGAAAGTGCTCGCCGCGTCGCTGCCGGCCGCTGCCATTCCGGTGTGACCCGACGCATAAATATAAAACGTAAAGTAAACTTTTTACGCAGTCGGGTTTTTGATTTAATATATTTCTTTTGATTATTTTACACTTTTCAGTTATTTTATAAGTTCTCATTTCAAATTACATTTAAACTTGTTATATATTTTGTAAATATATTTTTGTAATCACCTTTTAAAACCCATCATTTTGATACCCCACTCGATAGGTATGGGTGTTTTTTTATTAAATATTCGTTTTTGCGCCAAAAATCCGTCATTTTGATATTTTGTGACACAGTGCAATAAAGACGAATCTAACGGCATATCATTCATTAAAATCGGTTCAGCCGTTCAGTAGTTACGAGGGAACATAGGGCCGGACCGGGTTCGTCGCAGTCGGGTAAAAATTGATGCCAAAAACACGGGCCACACAAGTTCTTTTATGTAAAAAAAACTCATATTGAAAAATTCATATCTCCACCTTAATTACGTAACACTTTCAAAACAACGAATTCGTCAACCTACCACCACCTCTAAAGCAGTATTATTTTAATCTTACTTCAGTGGGGGAAAGAGATGGAGCTATACGTGCTTACTCTCTTGCCCCCTGATCAATCGCTTCATATGTTTGAATAACGATTCTGCTCGACAACATAAATAACGCAATGAATGTTGTCGACTTGCCAAAATGAAAGTCATGCAATTGTTAGTGTGTTACGAAATTACCCCGCTGATTTATATTATTGTATGTTTGTGTTACTCGTGGCTAAGTAATAACAGACGGTCGATCGAAGGTTGACCTAAGCTTGCCGCGGTCGGTCCGTGGATGGGTGACCGTCCCTTACATATCGAGACCCCTCCGTGCCTCGGAAAGCACGTTAAGCCGTGGTCCCGGCTGTAATTCGTGGATCTTTGACAGTCGTTACGGGTTGTCAGAAGCCCGATAGTCTGACAACCTGTCTTACTAAGGGGTTTCGTATTACCCAGTAACTGGGCTATGGAGGTCAGATAGGCAGTCGCTCCATGTAACATACTGGTATTCAGCGGCATCCCGTTAGACTGGAAGCTGACCCCAATATAGTTGGAAAAAGGCTAGGCAGATGATAATGATTGTTTTGTGTCATAAAATTAATTTCGTAAAAATGCTTTTTTTTTGTTATTCATTGTAATGATTATTATTCGTCTAAATCTAAATACTAAATTAAATGATTGTTAGAGAAAAATACTTAACTAATGAAACGAAACGAAGTGTTTCAGGTCCTGACCCCTCCAAAGTAAAGCTTTATTAATTAATATGATTCCCGAAATAGGTCAGTATCAGTATTGTAACTTGATATCATTTTAATTAACTTCAGTTCAAAACTCTACCTTTAACGTTAACTAATTAACGTTAATTGAAAAGCGATCCTTTGATCAAGTATCGTTTTATTTGCACAAAGAATAAATCAACCAAACGCAGTTCACTATTGGAGATAGGCCTTTTCCATTGTCACAACAACATTATTGTTAAACAGATTCATGATCAAGTTTTAAATAAAAGAAATAAAGAAAGAAAAGCAAGAAAGAAAGAAAAAAAACAAAGAAAGAAAAAAAAACAAAGAAAGAAAAAAGAGAAAGAAAAAAAAAGAAGAATAACGTTTATTTGGAAACCGTTTGTGAAACACAATATACAAATTACAAAATAAAAAAGTGCAAATAAAGGCTCGTGCATACCAGTGCGACGTGACGGCGCGACGCGACTCGAACAATACAATTTCCAAGAAAACTTCACGATATTTTGTTACACGGTACTTTATGTTTTGACAACAATAGTGTGTGCCGTGAGGCTGTGCCCAAAAAGTTCATTTCAGCATTACTGCCAAAGAGTTGCTGTCTGACTCTGTTTTTCTAATGAACCTTTAGGGACTTTAGTCATACCTAAAGTCTGATTCACATTTTTTTTCGTGCCCGTCAAATATAGACGGGACCAAGTCCTAGATTTCAAACTTTTTTTTTTTTTTTTGAAACGTTGCCCCACACTAACAATTTCTTCCTGTATCGTGGGTGCGTTTACAAACATAGAAACTCACATACACTAACACCCAGACCCGGAACAACTACTTGCAGATCATACAAATATTTCTTCCGTCCGGGGATCGAACCCGCGACACGTTGCGCAGCAGTTGATTGCTCAGCCACTGCGCCAACCGTGTCGCCCACATAATATTTTAATAATGTAAATGTAATAATTTTATCTAAGCTCACTGTTATCCGTCATGATATACTGTACTAGTATGTTGTGTTAAACATCAGCTGTTTCATACAAAAGCTCATAACCTAAATGGTGAAAATAATATGGAACAACAGATATTTTTTTTATAATCGAAAAAATTTTCATCTGTTAGAATTGTGTACTGAATTCATGGTAACAATTTGCGCGTCGATGTCAGTTTCACCCTGTGTTACGATCAATGAGAACACTTCAATCTAGTACCGTAATTGCGTAACACACTTTCAATCACATCCAAATGATTATGAAGGATATTGCTAATCCATTGCTTCATATGTTCAAAAAATTGGTTTGCTCAACAACGTAAATAACGCAATTGTTGCTGAACTGTCCAAATGAAAGCCATTGCAGGTAATTGCATAACACACTTTTGTAAGTATCCAATATCCAGTAAGTACTGGATTAGATCTCAGATGGTAGCTTACTTCCTACATAAATACATACAGAACTCATTGCAAAGCTACCTCGTTCATTGAATACACTTTACGACTCAGTATCGTCATAAACTAAGCGTCATAAACTGGCACGCTAAGATAAAGCACCTAATGTAATAACCCAAATGTCAAATGTATTCAATGTTATGTATTTTTTATGGGTTAACACCTATTTTATCACAATCATAATATTTACATAACATAACATCACGCCAGATCCCAGAGAAGAGAAGAGTCAGGCAGAGGTGTACCCAGCGTACCGAGTGAGTACACTCACATTTCGCCATGTAGTAGGTCGCGAGCCTATTACCATCAACCGGGTACAAATTCAGACTACGGACTGGTACTTACTGAGAAATTCCTAATGGAAAAACCCAATATAAAGAAAAGAAAGGAAGAAAGAAAATACATTTATTTAGCACATACTAAAACGCACACATTATAATATTACACAGCAGATAAAAAAATTAAAATCAAATATGAAGTGTAAAGTGCGCTGTAAGAAGACATTAGATGGGGGGTGTGCCTCAGGGCAGGATATTACTCTAATTAAACTCTTTAGCAAGTAATGTTTAATTATCATCAATTATCCTTAACTTAATAAGTACCTATTACGTTTTTAAGTTTTTTTTTCAATAAGATGTTTTGTTTTGGGTCAGCTTCTAATCTAACCGGATGTAGCTGAACCAGTATTTAACATGGAGGGACTGCCTATTTGACCTCCACAACCCAGTTATTAGGTAATACGATACCCCTTGGTAAAATTAGTCGTTAGACTTTTGCGCTTCTGACCTCCCGTAACGATGGTTAAACATCCACGAATGACAGCCGGGATCCACGGCTTAACACGTTCAGTGCCGCGAGTTCTCCTGGGGGGCTCACCTAGTCCCATATGGGATGCCAGGAGCCCTCACAGAGGGCTCATTTTAAATGTAAGTTTTTCTTAGCGAATACAGCATTTAAACTGAAACAATTAAATCTGTTGTATATTTTAACAAGATTTATTAGTATAAGCGTTGGTTTTAGAACCAAAGAATTTTTGTAAAAAAAAAAAAATGTGTCACGTATTTTAGCGTTGGAAACCCATTTTCTCTGTTGCAAATATTCACAAAAAAATTAAAGTTTGGACATCCCTGTCTCGGGATGCCTGTCATTCGTGGATCTTTGACAGTCGTTACGAGTCGTCAGAAGCCCGAAAGTCTGACACCAGTCTTACCAAGGGGTATCGTATTACCCAGTTACTGGGTTGTGGAGGTCAGATAGGCAGTCGTTAAATGTAAAATACTGGTATTCAGCTGCATCCGGTTAGACTGGAAGCCGACCCCAACATAGTTGGGAAAAGGCTAGGCAGATTGACATCCCTGTCTCGGGATCAGAGCGAGTTAATAAACTTTTCTTAATTTTTATATTTTTAATTATTTCACGTCCCGCCACCCTACTAGTAAATGAAAATACCTCCAGACATACTACGTATCAAACTCAACTCAAACTTAAAGCATTTATTTCAATTAAACCATTTACAGGCACTTTTGAATTGTCAAGGAATCGGTCAGTTAGAAATATGAAGCTAGTTGCCCATTCCAAAGCGTAGTAAGTACCTATGGAGAAGAACGGGCAAGAAACTCCACGGACACTCTTTTAAATAAATTGTTACAAAATATTGGTTACATCATTCATATTGAAATTAAACATGTAAAACAATGTAGAAAGACGTGCACGTTAGAAGCATCCGTAATAAAAAGATAAAACAAAGAAAAATTCAAAAATTAAAATCAGCCATGGCAGTTGACCAGTCCGAACTGATGGCGCCCGTTCACGCATGGATTAGCACCATTCAGCTCAACCATTTTGAAGGGAGCTAAATGATCCAACACACGCGCCACCATCAGCGAGACATCTGACTGAGCATGACATACTCACAGCCGCCAGGGCACATTCAAGTCAATAAAAGACGTATTACCCGGTAAATTTTAGTTCTTTAGTACATAGGACTCACACCTGTGCTCTGCAATTATATAATACAAAGGAAATTGATTTTATACAATGCAAAGATGGTCTTAAAATCTTCAGCAGCTCCAACAGTATTTTCAAATGTTAATCAAATAGTTGTGGTTATGAAGCAGGACGAGGGTAGAACCAAGCATTTTTATCAGCGATGTAATCCCCCAACTTATAATATGCCTGCCTAGTGCTGCATAGTGTGCGTTGTAAACAAGATTTGAATTTCGTTTCATTCAGTTGAAGTATGTGGGGAGGAATTTTATTGTAACATTTTAAACAGTATCCCATGACCAGATTAATACAGTGTTTTGTAACATGGTTTTAAACCTAATGCCGTTGACCGTCCACGATGGTTAACTTTAGCGCAAACGTAATGCCGGTGACCGTCCCGGAGGGTTCACTTCCAATATGTATGGTGGTATGGCATATGAGCTCTATGAAAAGTGGGTGGAGCAAAAATTGTTAACGTGCTTTCCGAGGCACGAGGCTTTACGAGGCATGGTCACCCATCCACCCATCCAGTTTAAAAAACAAACAAAAAACCTAATTCTAAAATCAGTACCTATGTAGGTACATAATTATTCTTTTGTGTGCCCTTTACAGCAAAAATGCCAGACCACTACTGCCTGAGTTTTCAACTGGACATGTTGCGAGGAAGTATTTAACAAAGAACGGGCTGGTATTATTTTATAAAAGGATCGGCTCGATTTCTGACCGGGCAATATTACACGGTTCACGCTTGACCCGCCCAAATTAAAAGTCAAGTGAACCGTGCACTGCTGGGGTTGCGGGTTTGTCTGAAAGGGATATCGCGGCCCCGGCACACAGGCAACGGAAGGAACACGGGTGGGTTTTAGTCAGTAAAAGTCTGACACACCCTCTCGCTCTGCCCAGAGCGGGAGAAGTCATTTGATGATTTCCCACAAGTGAACCGTGCAAACATGAAAGAGAATCGTAGGTTTTCATTTCTCCGATTTTCAATCAAAATGAATCAATTTGGTTGAAAGAAATGTCCAGCACGTAAACCAGCTACAGTTTTCTCTAAAATCAAACACAAGAGTACTTTGTCTACTTTTCTCTGTTTTTAGAGTTTTGAACCCTGATGAAGAGCAGTGGTGGCACAGTTGTAACGGCCCCGACTTACGAGTCAGGGGTTCGAACCCAGACAGGCGCTTTAATTTGTGTAAATAATTTCATCACCCAGTGGTGCTCTCAAATCTGTGAAGGAAAGCATCGTGAGGAAACCGGCATGTCCTAGAACCAAAAATTCGAAGATATGTGACATCTACCAACCCGCACGGGGCTCGCGTGGGGATTACAGCCCACTCCCTCTCGAAGAGAGGAGGCCTGTGGCCCAATAGTGGGAATATTATAGCCTGATGATGATGATGATGATGACCCTGATGGGTGACGGGTTGACGGGTGTCGAAGGGACCCTATATCTAAGTCTGCGCCATCTGTCGTTCTGTCTGTCTGTAACAGGGCTGAATGTTACGAACCATAATAGCTACCTAGAAATTAACCGATATCTTGTATAGCATAAGCTTATACGCATAACCAGCCTATTGTGTTCCCTCTGCTAGGCCACAGGCCTCTTCTATTCGAGAGGGAGTGGGCTGTACTGTAATCTATAGAGTAATATACAATCTCTAGATGTCAGATGCCTTCGAATTTTTTGGTTCTAGGACATGCCGGTTTCCTCACGATGTTTTCCTTCACGGTTTTGAGAGCAGTGGTCATTAAAATAATGCGAAACACACACAATGTAATGCGCCTGCTTGTAACCACTGGCTCCTAAACTTGTATGTTATGCAAATTGTAATTATAAGTTGGTTATTAATAAATACATACATTTTCAGAAGGTTCACCAGTTTTGGAAGTACGGACCTTAGCTAGTTTTAACTGGTGTTTAACTTATCGTAATGTAAAAAAACTTAACAACAAAGATCCCTCCGGACTTGCTTCCTATATGATAATTAATTACCCGTAAAAATATTAATGCAGATTAGCCTAAGGTTATTATCCCAACTGGAAATTTATTGCTAATTGGGAGCAGCGTGGCATTACGCCTGTAATTAAATCGCTTTAGCGTTGTTTCCGTTTTTTTTTTTTTTATGGTTACCTTTCTTTCGACATTATTCTGTTTTAACGACTATGAGTCACCACTTTGTTATACTTTTAGTCAATATCTGCCTAGCCTAACCTTTTCCCAACTATGTTGGGGTCGGCTTCCAGTCTAACCGGATGCAGCTGAATTCCAGTATTTTACATGGAGCGACTGCCTATCTGACCTCCACAATCCAGTTACTGGGTAACACGATACCCCTTAGTAAGACTGGTTGTCAGACTTTCGGGCTTCTGACGACCCGTAACGACTGTCAAAGATCCACGAATGACAGCCGGGACCAACGGCTTAACCTGCTTCCTGAGGCACGGAGGAGTCTCGGTATGTAAAGATGGTCCGATAACCGCGGCATGCGTACCTTAACCTGGTCGATAGACCCGTGCGGCTGTTATTATTTAACTAAAAGCCCCACTGATTATATACTTTTAGAATAAGTTCCAATTATATCACTTTTGACACACTTGTCACTATTGCATTATTTGCAGTGATTATCGTTCTGTCTCGATTTATTTTTAATCGGAACAGTACGTATTATGTTTTCTTCTTTTATACTCGTACATCTCTGTTTGCCGCTATCTCAGTACCTATTTACCTTTTTTCTAGCTATAGCATCTTCCACATAATCCATCCATCGTTTGTTTGGTCTTCTCATACTCATAAAGCCATTCATATTTTATTTTGCAGTCTTAAAATACAATAAACGACGCATATTCTTAAAGAGTCATAAAGAACCCTGTAAGAAATCGACACGTGTTTCACTTTTCAACGAGGCTCTGCTCTCGACGCTTGACGTGTCAACACACCGGGTCCGGCTTCGCAACAAGTCAATCGTCATCCTGAGGATGCTTCGTTGAGGCAATTTCTTACAGGGTTCTTTATGACTCTTTAAGAACAGTTAAGCGGATTAGGTATGTATACGTCGTGTATGTAAATAACGATGTAGGTAAATATACGTCGTCTATTGAATGTTATAATGGATTTCCGCAAAGTCACGCCTGAGTCAATTAGCTAAGTATAGTCTTGTAAAAGCAGAGGGGGAATCTAAAACCACACGGGGTACCCGCAGCAGAATGGGAGGAATCTTCAGTGGAACACTTACCTATAATTTCCCTCCTTACTACTCTTTCTACGGACTAATCTTGGTCATGAACAGTCAACAAACACCCTTGACTCATAATGAATGCACTCTACCGAGGTACCCTCAATAGAAGTTAAGGCCAAGATCACATTAGTATCAAATGAAATGGTTTCACAAAACGAGTTCATCTGTAAACAACACACGTCAGTACCAGCCCTAATTTGGAACGATTGACGTAAACTCGTGTCAGATAAATAGGGTATGAATATCCATTGATTGGCTATCAAAACGATATGGATTTGTCATTAGCTGTCATCAATCAAGTACAGGCTGGAGGTACTCTTGTGTGGTACGGTTAATATCAGATTAAATAAACCAGTTATTTATACGAACTAAGATTGTATTAGAATAGAATAGAATATAATCATTTTATTTTGGACAGAGTCCATAGGGTTAGTAATAATTTTACTTAACGTCTAGTGTTAGTAGGTACAGACACGGATTAACGTAAAATTAAAATTCAGCGTGGACCTGCATCCACTTCCGCAACATCGAGGAATCCCACCGATCTGCGAACACACTGAGAATACTGTTGGTGCCGCCGCGAACACGTGACATCAGGGATGCACATCAACTATCAATGTTATTATCGGTAAAAATCCCTGACGCACTACAACGACGTATGGCATTCTTAAGGCGACGATAACCGACTTTTAATGATTTTATACTGAAGATCACGTCTAAACGAGTAGTGTTAATGATTTAGAAAAAATATAATTATGTTAAATTAGAGAATTTTTTTAATAACTTAATGTATGAATATTTTAGATTATGTTTATATTACATAGTGAAATTAATTTGTAAAGTTATTTCTAACGCGGATGAAAAACTGAGAATCACGGAAAATCTATCAAGCGTATTTGTCTGTAACCATTTTAAAATAATTTAATTAGGTATTGATCTTTTAGTATAAGTACGTGTTTTTTTAAAATACGTTTTGTTTTATGTATAATAAATTAGTAATGCGTCTGATTTGGGACAGTGCTCCTGGATGGGTAAGTCCTATTACTGGCTGAACGTATGACGCGTTGCGTGAGCTCAGTACAGAACATTCAAGCTAGCTACTCAAGGTCACTGGCATATAACTGCGTCTTAAGGGCGCACCGAGCTTTTCGGGATACAGAATGGGCGTTCGCGCGTTAACTAGCGCGTGCTAACGTATTATTAAAACAAATACACATTTTGAAAATGTAAAATGTATATGTTATCGAAAACATGTTGTTATTATAAGAAAAACTGATGAACTTGAAGTAATATTTACGCCTTAGTACGGGTTTATGTTGTTTTTTAGAGATTACTTTGGATTTTTTTTCGATCGAGGAATCTACAAGTTTTCGTGTTTCTAATGTGTACGCTTTATAGAGTTAATCCTTGAATATCTTACATATTAATTGCATAACTAAAGGTTAAGTAATAACGATGCAGTAAGGGATCAAACGAACGCAGTTATTTCGCGATTTCCTCGGCGCGCTTTAAAGAGCGTTTATCCTAAAAGTTGGCACCAGCACAAATAGCTGTCAAAAATTTACCTGTTTTCATTAATTTGGCAATATTACTGTATGGAAATAAGAAATGTGGCTAACTAGCGAACTAGTATTAATAATGAATTGCAATTAACACATTAATAACAATAACAATTAACAATAATAATTAATAACATTGAATTTGATGTTGTAACCGTTTTAGGTGTAAAAAAGGCATTTGTAAAGTTTCCAAATACTTTTTTACATCTGCCGCGAGCCCTTCTACGTATACAAAAATTACAGATATAAATGTAGAAAAGACAGGGTGAGACAATGGGCGTTCTTATCGCTAAAAACGATGTTTTACAGACAACCTTTGGACCTTTCCCATTTTCGAAACAGTTAAATAATTACTTTTATCAGAATACACTGTGTAAGTTTGAACCCATTTTCAAGTAGGCACAATAGTCCCAAAAAATTGACACCCACGGTCAAAGTCACTAAGGCCACGACCACAGTTACCAACTGTACTGCAAAGGCATTAAGTGAGTACAATAGCTACTGTATCTAATATTAGCCACACAATACGACATTGCGACAATGCGCACGCGTCGTAAAAGGCGCGCCAAAACCGCAGTGTCCCAAGATGGCCGCCACATCTAATTCATTTGGTCCGTTTTCCGCGTGTTAATGAACAGTGGGCTATTATATAATAATTTGTTTGTATTGTGTCCGTCTTTTGGGTGGTTTTACTGGTTGTTTGTAGATGTAAAGCTTGAGAATCTGGAATAAGTAAATATGGTGGACTTGCTTGAGAGCACGTAGACCATCGCTCTCTTGGTGGTGAGTTTTCTCTCGTATAAGTAGGCATAATGCGTGTGCGCGGCAGTACTAACAGTATTCTCAGTGTGTTCGCAGATCAGTGGGATTCCCCGACGTTGCAGAGGTGGATGCAGCTCTGAATTTTAACTGTATGATAAATCCGTGTACCCACTTACACTAGATGTTAAGACGAAAGGACCAGGGTAACACGCGAAATTCAAATTTTCTTACGTTTTTTGCAATTTGCTGATCAGTATTATTAGATTGTATGTTGATTAATATGATTCGTAATCGTAACAAGTATGTATTTACAGAATAATAATCATTAAAATCATCAATATAAGTCTCTAACTTCAAATGACCCTATTGAATGATTATTTCATGAAATCATGACATTTGAGGCCAATTCTAACTTAGAGAGTTTTATTGATGATTCAAATGATTATAATTCTGTCAATACTTACACATTGGTTAAGGTCGCGAATCATATTTCCATCAAGATACAACCTTACACTGAAAATACTGACGTACTTACTACTGAATAGGTATTCAACTGCAATTGCAGCCGTCTCCTTCCATGAGATAGAACAAGAATGAATAGTCGAGTACCATTCCTATAAGGTTGACGATATTTTTATACCAAACAAACTTCATTCCATAATTAATCTATCCCCAAACCTATCGATACCAATAAATAGGTGAATGTTACCAAAACAAATAAAGATCAATCTGATGACCCACTTTTGTCGCCTGACCTTTTAATTGGTCCGTTCCAGGCATGCCAACCTTATGGCTCACCAAAAACATGGCTAAAATTATCATAGTTATTGCAATACCTCATTGTCTGTTCTCCACGGTGTATTTTTAGACCCTCGACCTCGCCTCATCCTGCTTATCATTCCATCGCTTTCGCTATTGTCTCAAAAAGGGGCGCGGTGCGTGACCATTTTGTAAAATAGATTTTTTTTTGGGTACTCGATAATAGAATGATGATTAGGTGTGTTATGGTCTTGTTGATAAGTGGGTTTACTTTTAATGGTTGTTTTCTATGAAAAAGCAAGTCTATTGTGTAGTAATGTGGTCTATCATTGTATTTTGCGTGGATGTGACGCATATTTTCCATCAACTTGTTTATTTTTTTATTTTGTGTTCTTTTTTTTGCGTTGTTTTCATGTTTACCGCAAATAAACGTATTTTCTTTCTTTCTTTCTTTCTTTCTTTCTTTCTTTCTTCTTTCTTTTGAAGGCTACCAAAGCCAAGGGTGTCCCAAGAGACTATACAGTTTACAGGTTAAAGAAACTGTCAAAGCTGATGACCATAGTATACTACGCAAAATAAGTCCAAGATAAAGCTAAAGTGGTATTTAAGTAATGAATCTAAATTAGTTGGGGTAGTTACCATGTCTACTTAATAAAACGCCCTTAAGAAACTTAAATCTATTGAGACAAATCTCGACAAAACGTGTCATCGTTTTGTTTGTTTCGTAATCTTAAGCCTATTTGGACACTATTTCATTATCAAGTTTTTTAACTTTTTGAAGTGAAAACTTCTTTAGGTGTGTTGAGCGATTTTTGGTAGGGGGCTCAGTAAACTTATGAACTCGCACCACCGCGCGCCGTAGTGCTGTAACATAGAATATAGATGGCGCTAATACCACTTTTAAGTTTTCTTTTCTGTCGGCAGTCCCCATGATTGTATTTATTTTTGTAAGTAGATATTAACTAACTATAGCCTGGAAGTTATCAAGTGACTCAAGTGAGGTTACTTCTAGACAAGCGTGGACCATAGTCGACCAGATTATCACTAGACATAATCAACAAACTAGTGAGAAAATTATCGAACAACAACAAATCAGTATGAGTATTATTGTTACTGGAAAAGATGTTATCATGCGAAGGATAGTTATGTGGTAATACGTACGACCAATGGCATTTTATCTCATAAACTTGCCAGTAAAGAAAATAGTTTGTTTGTGCAATAGGTTAGTAGGGCAATCGGTCTATCATGTGTCAAGGATTCCACCTTCGTGTCAAAACATTTGATATGTTCTGTCGTGTTGCGGGAGGGACAGTTTTTTACTCTTCCGTTTGTTTCATGACATTTTAATTAAGTTTATTGTCTGTCTTCAGCGGATAGGTTTACAGTTAAAACAATTTCTGTTGGATATATTTTCGCGATTACAAACTTACATTTGCAGGTGGAGAATTGATCGTGACATATGTCGATGTATGGGAGAATATGTTTTTCAACTTCAAAGTTAAGTTTTTTCTTGGGATAAATTCATCCCAAATAAGGAACACTTCATTCGTGGTCCGACACGCACTTGCCCCATTTTTTAAATATTGTGTCAACCGGTTATTTAGAAACCTGAACTTTAATAATCCAGGATCTCAAGTTAACAGGATACTTACTTCATAAAACATAACAATGTTATAAGTGGTAGTCTTAATATTTTTTCCAAAAAGACTTTAATAGCAAAAACTCCAGCCTTTATTTGTAAAAGTTAGTCTTAGTAATAAAAATAACCTACTTTTACTAGTGTTTTAACAGAAAGATACATAAACACGCAGCTAAGGCTAATAAAAACCCTAAATAAAAGCCTTAGCGGAAACAATGGCCAGAAATATTAATAAATATAACCAGTTCGGTGAAAGAGGATAAATAAAGGATTAGTAAACAAGGGCGTAAATTGTGATAAATTCTGTAAAAAGAAGAACGTGTTTGGGGTAAAACATATGCTCGGTGGTCTTAACAAACGTTTCCAGTATCTTTGCGACTCCCACACGACATTTTTAAGGTCATCAGATAACTTGAAGCTTAAAATGCCAATGCATTCCACAACTTTCTTCGACAAATCCTTTTCTGTCCAGGCCGCTCGTTTGTGGAATGCATTGCCAGCTCAAATAAAACGCGCGCAATCGTTACCAGTATTTAAGAGACTCGTGAAGGCTCATTACTTGTTGTTGTGATATTGCTGTCGTAGCTGTAATAATCCGTAGTCGTCATTTATTTTCGTTGCTTATATATCTATCTCTATGTATCTATAGTATATTGTATCTATATAATTAATATTTTGCACCAATGACAACCCTATTTTATGACCACGCAATCACTGTCCATTCCAAGGTTGCCTGGAAGAGATCGCAGAAAGCGATAAGGCCGCCCATTGTATGTTTTGTAGTGTTAAATTTATTATTTGCTATGTATTTTCTGGTGAACAATAAAGTATATATATAAAAGAGATAATAATTAAATAAAAAGTATTTTTATTTCAAGGGAGGGGCTCGTGGCTATATAATAACAGCCGCACGGGTCGTCGGTTCGTGGATTGGTGACCATCCATTTCATATCAAGATCCCTCCGTACCTCGGAAAGCACGACCGTTTGTTCCGGCTGTCATTCGTAGATGTCTGACAGTCGTTACAAGTCACGTTGGTTCCGGCTGTCATTTGTAGATGTCTGACAGTCGTTACAAGTCGGAAGCCTAAAAGTGTGACAACCAATTTTACCAAGGGGTATCGTGTTAAGGCTTGTGCAGACCAGCGCGATACGAACAATACAATTTCTAAGAAAACTTCACATTATAACAATAACCGGTGTCGCGTCGCGCGACAAGTCGCGCTGGTCTGCACAGGCCTTTATACAGTAAGTCTGTAACTGGCTTGTGGAGATCAGATAGGCAGTCACTCCATGCAAAATACTGGTATTCAGCTGCATCCGGTTAAACTGAAAGCCGACCCCAACATAGTTGGAAAAATAGTGCTAAGTATACGTTCAAGTTTTTTTAATGCAAATGAAAGGATTAGGCAGGTACGATCAGCGACAACAGCCTATTATCACTGCTATTTTTACATATCATTTAAATTGATTCGAAAGTTAATTGTTTGGAACTTGGAACTTGGAAAATACTGGTTCAAGTAGATCCGGTTAGACTGCAAGCCGGCCCATAGTTGGGAAAAGGCTAGGCAGATCGATTATCTATGAGGTATCTTCCAAGGTTTTTAGGTGCATTAGTTACTTTATCAAACAATTGTGTTTATATCTTCTAAAACCAATTACAAGATATAAATACAATTTGATGATGTAGTAACGAAACAAAACATTTCTATGATTCTCCTACATCTTGAATCGGCTTGTGAGCAAACAACTACAAGATCAATCAAGTTATACCGGAACGTCATTTTTGTCTACTCTTCCGTCGACAAACAGTTGCTCATGCTACGCGTGCTGGTCAGAAATAAAAAAAATGTTGACAGAAAAATTCGGTTGTAATTTTATTCCTTCAACTGTGGATCTCAAGGGTAGGTTTTTAAATTACATACAAGCAGAGCTTTTAGCGATTCCACGCAACCCTAGAGAACGTCTCTCCAAACAATAAACAAAACCGATTGGTTATTTGAACTATTGTGTGGACAGCAGTATAGGTAACTTATACAGTGGTTCAGAATTGTGTTGTCATTAAGGATATGTTACAGACCATCAAAATGAACAATCATTGTTCAATTTGATCGTAATCGCGAAAAAATAATCAGGTGTCCCATAGAATAGAATAGAACGCATTTATTTGTCAGAATATTGTACAAAGTTACTTTTATTTATTTATTTATTTAACACTTTACACACAAATGTACATAGGCGGACTTAATGCCATAGGCATTTTCTACCAGTCAACCTTTGGGTGATGCAGAGATAAACAGTGGTAGGTGCAATAACGAAAATTGTGGAATAAATATTTATTTTAATATACATATACCTATTAACCTATATATACACGATTATTTTTAAATCGTTCTGGAGCCAAAACACAGTGAGTCCAGACGATTAATAGGTACTATTAGCATTGTTATTGTTTTTTTAAGACATCTAATATAGAAGTTAGAAATTTATCACTTTTATTCTGTCATTCGAGTTAAATCTTAGTAGCGCTTACACTATTTCATTCATAAACGCAAGATCGTACGCGATCCGCTCGGTGATGACGTAGCGCGGCACAGCTGTGCGTGTGCGAGTCCGGCTGCAAGTAAGTACCTACAAGTAGGTATTTCATTTCTGGTACGATAGGTTGGTGTAAGTTCATTCACCTCGTTATCTCTCGTTTGTATCGGAAGCACAGCACGGTGTTTACCACTATCACATCTCCTCGTAAACGAGAGAAACTAATTGAAATTTCATTCACCACTCTCGCATCACGAAATCACTAGTACTCGTACCTTTTCAACTAGACACGACGAGTACGCTTGGGAGTTGTATTTAAGGCCTTGAATCGAGCTAATAGGTACTTAATAAGCATACCTATCTACTATATTTATGATAAATAGAAAGAATACTGCCTAAACCAATTTTTATGCGACAATGCTTGCTTGCGGCCGCGGTGCGGCGGCTTATACAAAGGCAGGCAATGTAAACAGAAAAAATGAATCGTTTTATCTGTCGAATAGAGTTCATTATAAGATGGTGGTGCCCTTTTCTATGAAAATATTGGACCGAATTAAGACCTTATTTTTATACACTTAACCGCGGAATTCGGTTGTGCATCCTTTTGAAGTCCGGTCGGACACTTCTCAGAATAATTTTAGTAAACTGCGTACCTACTTACCTTGTACCTAGTTTGGTGAATTTTCTATTTGTTACCGTTTACGGTTAAGAAATAAAGTCTGAATTCGCTTTTCGTATTTTTATTTGTGTACCTATTTATCTATTGCGTATGTGTTTTTATGCTGTCTGATCGATGAATGGATTTTTCAATGGGTACCGTTCGCAAGTGTTGTCGTTCGTCGATACGTTTTACACACATATGCATTGATCGCAGTTACTTCGAGTTCTCATTATTTCACAAAAAAAACAATAAATTAGATTTTTCGTGTTTTTTTTAAATTGTAATTTATTGAAAATAATAGTCCCAATCGTTTCGAGTTCGATGATCGAGTTTATGGCTTTTCGTTCCAGAACGAGCTAAAATTAACCGTGTATAATACAATATAAATAAATACAAGAACAGATAAATACACATAAATACACGAATATACTAACACAAATAAGACAAACAATGGGAAAACATTACCATTGTGATGATACTGCCAGCTTCTTACGAATGTGCTCGCGAACTTTAACTTTAAAGGATAATCGGTTGGTTGCCATCCTGATTTCCTGGGGGAGCGCATTCCACAAGGATATAGATTGAACGAAGAAGGAAGAGTGAATGAAGTCAGTGCGATGAGTGGGATATTGAAGAAGACGATTGTGTGATGAACGTAGAGTTTTGTTGTGGTTTGCGCAAATGTACTGAAAGTGGGGGGCTAGATAACTAGGGGAAGAGGGAGAGTCAAGAAATGAAAACAAGGTGGTCAGCGCCCTTTGCTCTCTGCGCTGCCGTATGGGCAACCACTTTAGAAGGGATCGATGCGCAGAGACGTGATCATATTTACGAAGATTGAAAACGAATCGAATGCAATTATTGAGAAGACGGTCTAGTTTGTCGAGGAGATCTGCATTCAGGTCATAATAGCACACATCACCATAATCGATGATAGGGAAAATTAAGGACTGCACAAGCATTGCCTTGGTACTTGATGGTAATAAATTTTTTAGCCTGTACAAAGCCCGCAACGTTCCAGTAACCTTCTGGCTGACCCTAGCGACTTGAGTACGCCAGTTCAGGGTCCTATCAATGTGTAAGCCTAGGTTCTTCACGTCAGTGCTAAATGGAACGATCGTACCGTTGAAGAGAACTGGTGGCAAGGTTGACTCATATACCTTACAAATACTACGAGGACTCCCAATTATAATTGCCTGACACTTAGTAGGGTTTACTGCAACACCAAATTTATCAGCCCAGGTTTTTATTGCAGCTAAGTCCCTATTTAACTTGTCGATAGCGTCAGGTATTTCATCAACCTCCCCTTGACAGTACAACTGCAAGTCATCTGCATACAGATGATATGCACACTGAAGCTCGGAAGTTATAAGATTAATGAAAATAGAGAACAGAAGAGGAGAAAGAATACCGCCTTGGGGAACACCAGCTTCCAAATCACACCAGCATGATGAAGAATCTCCAATATGAATGGACTACTGACGCTCCTGAAGATAAGAGGAAAACCATTCCAGTGCTTCGGGAGAGACCATAACATAGGACAGAATAGCTAACAGGATGTCGTGAGTGACGGTATTAAAGGCATTCGAAAAATCAACCAACACTAGAGCAGTAACTTTGATGTCTTCTAGTCCTGCCCTTATATCGCCAGTCACTTTAAGGAGGGCGGAAACTGTGCTGTGCCCAGGCCTGAACCCAGATTGAAGTGGGCTAATTAAAGAGTTATGATGAACAAAATTGGAGAATTGTTTGTGTACACAGGCCTCGAGCACTTTGGATAGGAAGGGAAGTATAGAAATTGGACGGAAGTCGGTAGGAAGAGAGGGATTAGATACCTTAGGAAGTGGACGAACATAGGCTTTGCGCCACAGGGAAGGGAATACTCCGGTGTACAGGGAAAAATTTACAATATGGGTAATCGCGGGTAGGAGATAATCCAGAATAGTTATGACCATACCACGGGTGATATTATCACATCCCACAGCTTTGGATTTAATAGAGAGAATGATCTTTCTGATCTCACCCGACTCAACTGGAATGAAACTGAAAGGATTAATACGAGGACGCGTTAGACCAGATATTAAAGACAAAGTTTGTTGCTTGGTTAGACGATCCATGGTAGAAACAGAGGAGAAGTGACGGTTGAGATCATCTAAGTCAATTGAATTAGGAAGGTCTAAATGTCGCGGTTTGCCGATACCGAGAGTTCCAAGAAATTTCCAAATATCGGCAGAAGAGGAAGTATTGATAGTATCAAGAATATGGCGGCGTTTAGCGTTGCGTATCATTTGATTGCATCTATTCCTTGCAGTCTTGAATATTGTCCAGTTCTCATCAGTCCGATCCTTTTTAAACTTACGGAAAGCACGGTCCCTACGTCGCATTGCCATCTGTATTCCTCTTGTCATCCACGGTGCAGGTGGGCGTTTTAACTTTACTTTTTTGACAGGAGCAAGTTACAATATGTTTTTTTAATTTCGGACAACAATATGGTTCAATTATGTGCATTGTATATTACGATCTTAATATTCTGCCGTTTCCGGCGTACAAATATGGTTTGTAAAATTATAAAAAATAAATAATAATAAAATAAAAATATTTTATTATCAGTCCTCAAGGCCCATAGGGTGTTAGTATTACATCTTACCTAAAAACTATATTAGTAACATGCAGGAACATAAAAATAATCACAATCACAGGAAGGTTTAACAAGCTTTGTTGCCAACATGTAGCTTGGTAAACCTCCCCAATGTAGGCCCATCCAGCCTCTCTGCAAACACCCTCAGAATGCTGTTGCTGCTTCCCCTCACTCGGGATATTACTGAAGCAACTTTCTTCCGCATTATCGCATAGTAGTCGTCAGTGTGCGCATCAGCGAACATACCTGACGCACTACAGTAAGGTGGAAGCCTCAACAGCGCCCTGAAGGCATTGTTGTATTGAATGCGCAGGGCAGTGTCTGCTTTTAGGGTATGGTTATCCCAAAGGCTGCTGGTGTAAAATGTTTGGCAGTAGGCCTTAAAAAGAGTTAGTTTAACGGGAACTGAACAACCATGAAACTTTCTGCATATCATATTTCGCCTCACAGCTGCGCTCTCTTTCCATATCCAAGTCGTCTTTTAATTCTTCAGTAACAATGTGGCCTAAATATTTAACGTGGGCAACTCTCTGCAAAAGTGATCCATTTAGCTTTACAGCTTTACAAATTATGGGTCATTATTACATTAAAATTAAATTAATAATCATTAGAATTAGAATCACAAATAATTAAAAAATAATTAACAATAGTACATAAATACATTTGGGAAGGCTTCCATACAAATTACATTTAGGTCCGTGGGCGCAAAAGACGTGCTTTGACGTCGAGTTGTGGACACCAGTCTGTATTACCTATTACATTTGGGTTACGATTACGATGTTCGTCATACGAAAAGAAAAAAACATTAGTTCTCAACCTCAGTCAAAAAAAAAACAAAGACAGAGCGCTGACAATTGAAGTGAAGCCGGTTTCGTAAACATGTGTGCACTTTGTGTGGTGTAGTTTGATTGTAGTGTCATTGTAAAAGTTTGTAAATGTGTGCGTGTGCGCGTGTATGCACAGAGCGGCGGTGTAGTTTTGGCATGCTTCACTGTATTGTTCGCAGCGCTGTCTTGGTTTTTTATTTGGTCTGAGTTCTCTGGTAGATAACGCGGTATTTTCAACTCCAAACTCTTATACCATGGACACAATCTTAAACAAACACTCTAGGGAAAAGTCAACTCATCCTTGATCTCTATTTGTACACGTTTTCAATTAATTCATTAGAGAAACCTGCTCACTATATTTTCGTTATCTGGAAGGTAAAACAAGTAATACATTGGTGTGATGAAATTAACCTTGAGGTCACACATCTCAGCTAATATTATAAGTGCAAAGTAGCAAATGTTTATCTCTGCGATTCTGTTTGTTTGTTCGGATTGTTTTAGATTTTGATGTAGCACAGTCAGGGAAATTTCTTGTGTAACAATTTGACACACTACGTCAATTTGCCATGTTATAGCCATTTCATAGAACTGTCAAGGAATACAAGTTGAACTGTAACTATACGGGCAATTTAAATTGATAGTCAATTTGGTAAACAGTTACCTAAGTACCCCTTTGTTTATAAACGTTGATTAAAGTTAAGAGACGTTTAAACGTCAAAAATGTGTGTTTAAGCTACAGTAGCTAATGGGTTATAAAAACGTCGAGGTGCAATGTAACATAGCACACGACGAAATGAGTTAGGTTACGTTAGAACTGTGACCAAACGTGCGCGAGCCGAGCGAGCAAAGCGAGTGGTGCCGCGGCAACGGCCTGCAAGCGCTACTTCCAAGTTGGTCGCAGTTACTTGTCAATTTTTACTACACCTTAAACCATGGATACCCTACATTCATGGGACCCATTTTTGCAAACAAGAACCAACCCACAGAAAATTGCTGTGGGTTGGCCCACAGCAATTTTCTGTGGGTTGGTTCTTGTTTGTAAAAATGGGTCCTGATATGGCCAAACGTCGACAGACATATCAATAACCGATATGGCCAATTTTAGCTGGCCATTTCATGAAACACAACCACTTCATGGAATGGTCGAACACTTAATAAAATGATTAATTCTAAGATCGGGCCGCGACATATATAAACCCCATAATTTCTTAGACTTTAATTCGGTATCGCTGTCGGACTGATGACCTGAAGGCCAATTCTCGTATTTATAAAACGTTCACATTCAAATCGCAATCTGTCTATAAGTACAACGCGTGCGTGTGTAAAAAACACTGCCAAAAGCACCATTCTGCTAAATGTAAATGTACAAGGACATTCATTATTAGGGATCTCCTTTTCGAATGATATATAATGCCAGTGATACTATGTATCACCATAACACCGGTAGGTACATTAACTAGCGGAATGTGATTAATGAAGGTTTTGGAGCATAACTTTTTTAATATCTGCCGACAGCGCCACTATGAATATACAGGGTATGAAACTTTTTGGTACAGCTACATTCTTGTTCAGAGTAAAAGCATTCCATATTCAAAATTACTAGTCTATGGACATTCAGTGGATGAAACTGGATGAAGTAAAGTTTTATGTTTGACATTTTTGCAGTAACATTTTGGTTTCATGACGTTTGGGCGATGGACTCAAATAAAACTCAGGTGAACACATAGAAGATTTAATAATACATCTATGGGTGGGCATTTTTCACTGCCACATAACCATTATGTAATAAGATGTACCTTCTTTGGATCTTCCATTTAGACCTACGATTTGATAATTAATACCAAGCAATCATCAAATGCGATGCTTCAGCATCGCATTTGATGATTGCTTGGTATTAATATTGTGCAAAAAAAAATTGTGTGCAGCTCCGTATACGTGATACGACTGACACTTCTTAAAAAAATAAAAATAAGAGAGATTTAGTGTGAGAGACAGAGATTTATATATTTCTTCTCTCAAAGTCGCGTAAGCGTGACACGTCTTTGAAATTTTACTCTCAATTTATTATCGTCCAGTAAGTATCGAATCGCCGCCTAAGAAGTGTCACTTCGAAAACTATTTTTCTACTTAGCCAATTACTATTCGACTTTAGGTATTTAGGGGTTAATAATTACAAACGTCGCTTAGAGGTAATTTAGAATTGACGTCTGATTAACTTTACTTTTTTTATATTGAAACATCTCTTAACTTTAGTTGATGTATTGTTAGTTTATTGTATACGTTTACCCATCACGTCACCAAACGAAAAGATTTCTTAAATATTATTGCCGCCAGAAGATATTATTTATCCGCCATCTTTATTTAGATCTGTCAAACCCAAACGTCAGCATGTCTATGCCCTGATTTATATTAAAAGGATTTCGTCAGACCGCCTAGCTCGCAGGTGTAAAAACCTTGATTGATTATTTATAAGACATGGTTTTGTCTGGCTTTGACATATTGAAGTAGTGAAATACAGAGACAGTCGTATTTTTTCGACTGTGAATAAATAAAATGTGATTGAATAAGTGACGGATGATTTGTGTATTCGGATTTACTGGTGACAATAAGAGCTAAGTACACCTAAAATACTGAAGGATATTGGCTTACTGGTATGTAAATAAATGAATATGATAAGAACATTAATTAGGATCACATCAGCCTCACTGATTAGGTATAACAAATGACTATTAAGAGCGTTTATTCTGAAACTTGGCAACGACGCAAATAGCTGTCATAAGTTTACCTGTCTAAATTAATTTGGCAATATTACTGTATGGAAATATGAAATGTGGCTAACTAGCGAACTAGAATAATAATAATGAATTGCAATTATAACGCTGAATTTGATGTTGTAACCTGTTTAGGTGTAAAAAACGCATTTGGAAAGTTTCCAAATACTTTGCTTTACATCTAAAACGAATTATTTCGTGTTACGATGTTAATTATTGGATTTCATAATCAATACTTTAGTTCGTTAGTTTGCCACATTTCATATTTCAATACAGTAATATTGCCAAATTAATCAAAACAGGTAAATATTTGACTGCTATTTGAGACGTTGCCAACTTTTAGGATAAACGCTCCAAAGTCTAGTTAGGGAAATAAGGACCACAAAAATAAATAAAAAGGCAAGTTTGAGTCAAGAATTATTTGTTTTTAATTGTGTTTTGTCTCCGTCGATAGCAAAGTCCCGTAGATTAATGGTCTATTTGGATGTTTGTTTTTCTTCTCGTAGATATAGCCTTGACCTTACTATAGCGTTAGTAAGGAAGAATAAGAGCACAGTTTTTTTGTTTCAAAACTTTCATTTCAGTCATGTAGTCAGCGATTAACAAAGTCGATTAACACTTCAATTTTTTTAATCTTAGCTGTTTATTTATTAATATATATTTGACTCTCACTCTCTCTTGTCTCTCTTACTTTACTTTGAGCTTAATATTTGATTAAAATCGAAAAAGAATATTAACTCCAGTGGTAGCGGACGCGACTTACGAGTTGTAGGTCGTAAATTTGAACCCTGACAGGCACTTTACTTTGTGTAAATTATTTTCATCACAACTGCTCTCAAAACGGTGAAGGAAAACATCGTGAGGAAACCGGCCTGTTCTAGAGCCACTAGCACACAATCCACGCACTGGGCCCGCGTGGTGGATTATGGCCCACTCCCTCTCACAAAGAGGAGGCCTGAGTCCCAGCAGTGGGAACATAATATAGACTGATTATGCTATGTAAAAATAACAGTAATAATAGGCAGTTGTCAAAAATTTAACATGGGTAAGTAAACTGATTCCATATTGATTGATAAAATCATTTATCTCACATGCTTAGACCTCTTTAAATTGAAAACAGTCGTTTTCGAAGTAATTGAACCGTTTCGGTTTCAATTTATCGGATACCTACTCGATAGCTCGACAAATCCAATTTGAGTCCGACTACCGTAGAAACATTTTTATGTTTTAGGTATCAAATTCAAATTCAAATTCATTTATTTGCCAGAATGTAGGTTTACAAATGTATGATCTTAAAACTATAATGGCCCCTTTACATTCTACCATTACTTATGGTGTGCAAATCTTTAATTTTAACCTATACAATTACATTCCTTTAGTTATAAGGTCCAATAAAAACAGAAAATAAAATAAAATTATAGACAGTAACAACAGATAACAAATAATGTCTCATGCCACAATAAGTATTTAAGGAACAAATTAATTAATAGATGTCAAATTATACCTATAATCTATATTAGTTCAGCAGATCTATAAAGTTTAATAAAAATGTCAGATAATAAATATAAATATAACTCATATACTTAATAACTAACTAACTAACTCAATATCTTGGGGACGATTGGCATACCTCGTTGTGTTTGCAAGAGATTACTGATAAATGAATTATTTAAACTCGGTAGGATAACTCCAGTGTTTTTCGTTGTAACATATCTAATGCCTAGTTATTTTTTTTTGTAAACTAGTTAAAAAAGAAAAAAAGAAATCTTTCACATAAACCTACATGGGCACTTATGAAACGGTTCCAATTTTAAGGTCGTTTACTATGGAGAAAAGCCGGCAAGAAACTCTACGGTTGCTCCTTTAAAGGCCTAAACTTTACGATATTTTCAAATAACAGTATTATGGGAGGACAGTGTAGGTCTTTCAACAAGTACTTAACAAAATAGAAGATGGTCAATAAATCTACAGTCCACTAAGCCTACAGTGTTCTCAGATTCACAAAATAGAAAAAAATCTATATAAACGACTAGCTTTCGCCCGCGGCTTCGCTCGCGTGGAAGTCGGAAATTATACCACGGGACGCACTACCGGGATAAAAAGTATCCTATAAGTTACTCCTGGTTATAAACTATCTGTGATTGAGTAACAAACATCCAAACATACAAACGATCACATTTATAATATTGTATATAGTAGGATAATAGAATTGGTAGGGTTAGTAGGATTAGTAGGGTTAGTAGGATTAGTAGGATAAATAAATAAAAATAAAAACGTATTTAACATGACATGATTCATATTAGGTACCTACAACTGTAACAAATCTGAATAATTATCATGTCCACAAAAGCCACGAATAAAGAGTTGAAATTAAATTGTAGGGATTTTGGTGTGGAAGGCCAGAGGGCCTTCCACACCAAAATGTAATTAAGTATTTTAATTAGGTACTGCAAAAACATGTAATTACAACACCCTTGATAGGTAATTAATTACCATAGAATATTATTACAGAGTCTGTTTTCTTAGGATATTCCAGTTAACCATTTGATCTGGGTTTGTTCTAAACGTTACAACTGTTTTAGATCTGTTTTCATCTGTTAAATGAAAACCGGGACCGAAAAATTACGGAAATTGTGACGAAACAAAATTTGGGCCCAAAATCAACACTCATTTTCATTGTTCCTAACAGTATCCTTCATGTATACAAGCATACTTTGACGTTTAAACGTCAAATATGTACCTAAGGTTAAACAAACGCATAGTCAGAATAAGTACTTTATTGTTATTTTATATGTTCTGCGGTCGGTCTAAACTCTATAGAGCTGTAAGCAAAACAACAATAAAGTACTTAGTTCTGAATTCAAATTATTATAAACGATAAATCTAATAATTGATGGACATGGAAATTAGCATTCGTTTGTTTTCGGAAATGCGATGATTCCCGAGGGACATTTAGAATATAGTTGTCCTACCACATATATGTTAAAAATACCGGTGAACAGTTATATTCAAAAAGAAGTTAAAAGAAACCATCATGAAATGTTATTTTCTAACCGAATTTAGGTCAACATGTCAACACAAATACTGTTATAATAAAAATGTGATAAACACCAACAGAGGCTCGGTTATTAACTGAATCAAAAATCAATATCAATTTGTACGGATTAGTTGAACGGGAGCAAATCATACTAATATGTACCTAATATTAATTGCTGTTATGGGCATAATAATGGACTGTTTGGCAATTATTTCGTACATTTTTATTGTTAAGATGATAGTTAAGATCAGTGGTGTCTTGATGGCCCAGTGATTAAGAACCTTGGCTCTCATGCACGAGGTTGTTGGTTAAAATCCGGATTAGTACCAAACTCAAACTCAATGCATTTATTTCAATTAAACCATTTAAAGGCACTTTTTAACTGTCAAATAGTCGGCAAGTTAGTCAGTAAGTTCAAGCTAGTTGCTCATTCCAAAACGTCGATCTTTATGGAGAAGAACGGGCAAGAAAGTCCAAGGAGAGTGTCCTTGGACTTTCTTGCCCGTTCTTCTCCATAAAGATCGACGAAAGCCTTTTCCCAACTATGTTGGGGTCAGCTTCCAGTCTTACCGGATGCAGCTGAATACTAGTATTTTACATGGAGCGACGGCCTATCTGACCTCCTCGAGACTTAGTTTTTTGAAACAATTCTCAAACTCAAACTCCAACTCAAAGCGTTTTTTCAATTAAACCATTTACAGGCACTTTTAAATTGTCAAATAGTCGGTCAATTAGTCGGAAAGTTGAAGCTAGTTGCCCATTCCGAAACGTAGATCTTTATGGAGAAGAACGGGCAAGAAACTCCAAGGACACTCCTTTAAATATAGATATTACAAAATCCTGGGTACATTATTCTTGTTGCGTCTATATATATGTGAGAACAATGTACAAAAAATAATCAAAACAATTAAAAGTATAATATAAAAAAAACCGGCCAAGTGCGAGTTGGACTCGCACACGAAGGGTTCTGTACCACCGTACAATATTTGGCAAATATGACGTATTAAAAAAAAACTACTTACTAGATCTCGTTCAAACCAATTTTCGGTGTAAGTTTACATGGTGATGTACATCATATATTTTTTTTAGTTTTATCATTCTCTTATTTTAGAAGTTACACACACACATTTTAACACTTTAGAAGTGTCTCTGGCGCAAACTATTCAGTTTAGAAAAAAAATATATTAGAAACCTTAATATCATTTTTGAAGACCTATCTATAGATTCCCCACACTTATGGGTTTGATGGAAAAAAAAACATTTGAGTTTCAGCTCTAAGTATGGGGAACCCCCAAAATTTATTGTTTATTTTTGTGTGAAAATCTTAATGCGGTTCACAGAATACATCTACTTACCAAATTTCAACAGTTATAGTTCTTATAGTTTCGGAAAAAAGTGGCTGTGACATACGGACGTACAGACAGACAGACAGACATGACGAATCTATAAATCTATAAGGGTTCCGTTTTTTGCCATTTGGCTACGGAACCCTTAAAATAAGCCCTGGCAGACAAGAGATGACCCGTCTCAACTGACCGAGCCCGTTCACGAACATAACGCCAATGTGACTTTTTCAATTCATATGTACTTTCCGAGTATATCTTGGACATTACTGACTTTGGTTACGCAAAACAGCATGAGGAAACTTGTACCCTAATTACGTAATACACGATCAATCGGAATCTGAATCATTTCAAACCGATTCAGATTCTGATTGATCGGAACAGATTGCTAATCCATGGCCTCATAAGTTCTAAAATAAATGTGCTCAACAACGTTGTTGAGTAGATTTATTTAGAAATAAATTTAATTTATAATTAATAAATTTAATAGTAATGAATATTAATTTATTTATAATTTTTGCGTTATTTAACGCAATGAATGTTGTTGAACTGTCAAAATGAAACAGATTAGTCGTAATCGTTTACGAAAATGCGTTGAGTAATTAGATCGCTGGACTTATCCTAACTGATATTGTTTGTTTGTTACGCTTTCACGCTAAAACTGCTGAACGGATTTGGATGAAATTTGGCACACGGGTAGACCATGACCTGGAATAGGACACTATTTATCCCGGTAGTACGTTCCCGTGGGATTATTTCCGACATGCACGTGGGCGAAGCCGCTGACAAAAGGGGTCCGTAGCTTAACTTCGAGAGTCATATGTTCGATTAATGGAAAGTCGACTGAACGATTGTTCGAATGGAATTTATTGCGAAACAACCTTTTATCGCCAAACGCTACTTCGACTGAACGATTCATCGAATATTTATTAATCGATGGACTGCTCTTTCGAATGAGTTTTAATTATTATATAGTTGAAATAAAATTATTAAAAAAATATTTTTCGTCACATGTTATTTCATACATAATCGAGGAGATCAAACGCTTTTTTTTGATCCTCCGTTATATTGAAAATACTGCAGCATTAATTTTGAATATAAATGTATGGTAAAGTTGGGGATTATTGTACTATGTTTGACGAAAACACGATTCCATAAAATTTTCTCGATAGTTTTTTTTTTCCAAAGTTACATCCTAACCGAATAATAAATCGCTGGTATTAAAAAAATACTTAGAAATTTCATCATGAAACTTTGCATAATAACTGAACTAACTATAAAACAGATAAGTACTACGTTTTTTATATTTTTTTATTACCATTATTTCCCCCGTAAAAAGAAATTACCTAAACTATTGGCATCTTGGAGCTTTCTCATCGCCGCCCGCCGCGCCGCTCAATCTCTCTTACTCAGTCCCCGAGCAGTTAGTGCGAGCGAGATAAGGAGAGTGAATTTGAGCTGAGGTATTATGGAATCTTAAGTTTAATATTTTTGACCGTTATAGCGTATAAGTAATGGATGTTATGACAGAAAAAAATGGGACATTTGACGAACCCAACGCACTTTCAAACTTGCTGACAGGCTAATTTATGACCACAACATGAGCTATCCATACCAAAAAATCGCCTGTGAGAACCTGGGCTAACTCTGACTTGTGCAAAGACCTATTTTGGTCAAGCTAAAGTAACGAGATAATAATAGCATCCTATATTTTTGCTGTTATAGTTAAGGATGATTACACGAGTCTCCTTGACGACTATTTATGGACTCAAAGGATAGGAAAAAGCAATCTATTTGCATTTATTACTCCCGAGAAGTATAGTGTTTTTTTCAGGAACCGGTATGTTTGAAACGACCCTTGTCATTAGATGAAGTTAATATTAGATCTCTAAACTAATGATGAATAAAGAGAAAATATTTGAATTTTGGAACGAAATTCTTTTACGCGGCTTGCGTTACTCAAATTGAATTAAAATTTTAACATTGTAATTTTGAATTGAATTTAAATTTTGATATTGTAATTTTGAATGAAAGTAAAATTTTGGCATTGTAATATTAATTAAATAAAAATTTTGACACTGTGTTTTTATTTTTTATTTTGTATTGTTTGTCTAGTGCAACTAATTTTGTACGCCATAAATTACAAAACATGTAGCCACCATGTATTAATTATAAGACCTTCATACTGTAATCATGTGTATATTAACTTATCTTATCTTGCGGTAGGAGTAAACTGGTAAAAATCGTCACGTAACGAAAAAGCGTTATACCCGTAAAAATCAGTTTCGTCAGTGTCAATTTTTTAGTTTTTATTTTTAAAAGATGGCTCTGTTATTAATTATATAATATACAGCGAAAAGAAATTTGTTCCAACCGGGTCCCAAGACACCTTCCAACTTTTGTATGTTTGTTTGTTACGCTTTCATACTAAAAGGGCTTAACGAATTTGGATGAAATTTGGCACATGGATAGACCATGGTGTGGGTTAGGATATGGTATACTTTTTATCCTGATATTCCGACGGGATCGAGACTTATACGGGGGAAACTGCGGGGCGCAACTAGAATAAAAAATATTTAAAAAAATTACAGAACCTCACGCCTGCACTCTCCGGAGGAATAGGCAGAAGTGTTGAGCACACTCTCATTTTGCCAGTTATTTTAGTGTTTATTCGCTCTAAAAATAATATGTGAAACCATATAAAAAATCAATCAAGTCAGTCTATCGCACTGCTGGACATAGGCCTCTCCTAGGCTGCGCCACAACAACCTGTTCTCCGACTTCCGCATCCAGTTTGTCTCAGCCACTTTATTAAGGTCGTGAGTCCAGGGCTCATTCCAAACATGGTCACTGGCCAGCGCCCTGTTACTTCAGCTTGCTGACTCTGCAAGCTGTGTATAGTTACTCCGGTTCTCCGATTCCATTTAAAAAAGCCAGACAAACAAGCAAACGGAATATAAGGGTTCCGTTTTTGCCATTTGGCTACGGGAATCTACAAAGGGCAAAACACTTAATTTGAAAAAAAAGGCGGGGAGGTGTCGTGAGAGAATCGGATGTAACGAAGTTCCTTTCCCTTTTTAATATGTATTACTACAGAGCCATCTAGTAAATGTTTTATTTAGCATATAAAAACAAATACCAGATTTTAAAAACACACTACCGTAATCTTGGATTTTAATTTTGACTTTACTATCGACTTTAGCACCCTCGAAAACTATGAAAACGACACCCATGACGAAAAATTTCAAAATTTTCGCAGCCCCCCATCTTGAATTTGCATTTTGACCAAATTCACACTTTCTCTCAGAGAGAGAGAGAGCAAGTCGCATGGATGGGGCAAAACGCTTTTTCGTTACGTAACGATTTCTTCTACTGTAAGCCGCAAAGAACTTCGTTCCAAAAACAATAAAGCTGTTCTCCAAGGGAAAACGGTTGGAATAAACTCAACCTCTAGTTTACATTTTAATGGTCCAGTTAATATTTATACTGGCTCGGTAAATATTTATTTTAACACGTCGCTGTCGGTAGGTTCTGCGCTTGATCTAACATTCAACGCAAATTGCTTCTGTAATTTGAAAAAGAATACTTCATTATTTTCTTACCTACCTAAATGTAAATAAATTCATTGAATTTTTATTGAGGATAATATTTTTGCTACTGTAAATTATGTGTTAGGATTATAAATTGAACTGAATTTCTATTGAAGCAAATTAAAATCTGATAAAGCCATGTTTTTCAAGCAATGGTTTAAAAAAAACCAGTACGTAGATAGAACACATTCTTCTGAAATAGTCTGTAGATTGTTAGAAACGTAAGACAAAATGATAAATTGTAGAAAGATTTCGACGGTGCGATGTCAAAAATGGAGAAACGAAATGTCACTTTGTATAGAAAGAGCTGTGTCTATTCTTCGTAGAAATAGAAAGCGTCATGCTACGCGTGCAGAGAGTACATACCGCGTGTTTATTGTTTTTTCGGGAATATATGCCTACAAGAGTGCATTGTATAACTCAGTACAATAGATAGCGTAACGTATATAATGGCGAACTGGTAAAATTTGCATGTGATATATATTCCTCTGCCCAACCCATCGAGGAATACAGGCTTGATGTTATGTGTTGTAAATCTAATAATAATAATAATAATAAGCCCCCTAAACAACCACACGTCCTGATTGACCATCTAATCACGTGGGGGGCGGACACACGAATGAGAAATTACTGGCGTGGCTAACGTGGCTCTGGAAACCCACTCAAAATGGAGACTCGTTCAAAAAGAAAACGTATAGGACCGCTGCCCGGGGGCAATCGCCGGGGCGCACCTGGAGCTGACGCTGGGTGTCTCAGCATGCGAACCGTCAGCGGTGAGGAGTTGAACAGGCGGGCTCCCACCGACAAAGATGCTACAGCCGAAGCCGACGATGGTGATAGACTGACAAACAGGACAGACACCCCTGTAGAGCCTTATAGTCCAAGTACAGTATCGTACGCACCTTCAAGAACATCATCACCATCAATACCATCTTCACCCATACCATCGTCACCTCCCATAACTAGTTTTAATACAGTTTCACCTACTCCGACCTTGAATGTTGCGCGGGAGGTATCTACCTTCTTACCCGCGTCCACCAAGGCTGGAAAAGCAAGAGTCCGCATGAAATGGAGCAAAGAAGTTAACCTATTCATCATGCGAACTTATCTACACATCACTAAATTAGAGACCGACATGACCACGTACAGACAACAACTGCATGAACGTTTTTCACGTCAATATCCTGAGATTTCCGTTTCAGAACAACGAATTTCAGATCAACGAAGAACTATAGTTAGGAATAAGCTCTTATCTCAAGTAGAATTGGATCAGTTAAAAGAAGAAGTACACACACAATTGCGACAAGAATCAGAAAACTATGCAGACACTAACACTATCACACTAACACAAAACACAAACGAAAATATTTTGCAAGAACAACCACAATCGCTCACTCAATTACATCCTAATAGTCAGCCTCTAACATATAATCAATCGCAAGCTTACACACAAACAGCACACACATCCACACAAACAGAATCCTTAACCCTAACGCTCGAAAATGATATAGAGACCTTAGTTGTCGCAGATCAAAACCAAACCACAGATACTTATATCCAAGAAATACATAACAAATTTAGAACAACAATAACACAATACTCTGGGATAGATCCAGCAGTCCGACCAAGACTACCTAAACTTAAATACACCCCTAACCTATTCCGTTTAGTTAATTTATTTAATGAAAATATACTCATACAATTTATATCTGATGACACACAACTTATAGACATACATTTACTTATATATTGCACAGCTGTAGTAATATCTGAAGAACTCAACTATAAAATCACTAACCACACAGGAACCACAAAAACTAGTCGTATTGTTAAACCAGCCTGGCAACAGAGACTAGAAAAAGATATTGAAAAATTAAGAGCGGACTGTGGTAGGCTCACACATTATATCAACGGCATTAGATCAAATAAAGTAGTTAAGAGAGTTGAAACAATATTTAAAAATTATTCCAATCACACTAGACACGAAAGTAATAATAGAAAACCAGAGGAGTTTTTGGATACATTAAAACAGAAACTAGCTCTTAAAGTTCATCGGCTTAGGAGATATATGAAGGCACAACAGCGCAAAAATGATAATGCAACATTTGCAATGAATGAAAAAGTATTTTACAGAAACATACAGAAAACACACAACGACACAACAATAGAAAACAACACAGACACACCATCAAAAGAACACCTAGAAACATTCTGGTCCAGCATATGGGAAGAACAAGTGCAACATAATGATAAAGCAACCTGGATTACAGAAGAAGAAACAAAATGGAGATTAATAGATGAAATGGAATTTACAGAGATAACAGAGCCTGATATTACTAATATAACAGCTAAATTACATAACTGGAAGTCACCGGGTATAGATAAAATACAAAATTTTTGGTACAAAAAACTAACGACACTACACAAGTCTATAGCAAAAAATTTGACAGCTATTATATTAGGACAACAGAACATACCCGAATTCATTGCCACGGGAATAACATACATGCTACCTAAAACTACATACACAACACAACCTGCCCAATATAGACCAATCACATGCCTCCCTACTATTTACAAAATATTAACATCAGCAATCACTTCAAAAATCAACTCACACATCGAACATCACAATATTATAGCTGAGGAACAGAAGGGTTGCAGACGGGGCCACATGGGATGTAAAGAACAGTTAATTATAGATTCCACCATTCATAAACATGCCACCACAAAAAATAGAAACCTTCATTGTACCTATATAGATTATCAAAAAGCGTTCGATAGTATACCACACTCCTGGCTCATAAAATTTTTAGAGATTTACAAAATTAATTCAAAAATAATAGATTTTTTGCGTATCATAATGCCACATTGGAAAACGACGCTACAGCTTAATAATCGCCACACTTCTCTTATAACACGCCAGATATCTATTAGGAAGGGTATCTATCAGGGAGATTCCCTGAGCCCTCTGTGGTTTTGCCTCGCCCTTAACCCCTTGTCTCACTTGTTGCGCCACTGTCAGGCCGGGTACAACTTTAAACATGATACTGAAGACACAGTTATCTCACACCTCATCTATATGGATGACATTAAGTTATATGCAAAAACCGAAAAAGAAATGAAAAAACTTATAGAAGTCACAACAGAATTTAGCCAAGATATAAACATGAAATTTGGGTTGGATAAGTGCAAGACATTACATATCATAAGAGGTAAAATCAAACCTGGCAGCTATACAATTAACGACACCGACACAATTGCAGCAATGGAACCAACAGAATTATACAAATATTTAGGATACAAACAACTTAAGGGACTCGATCACACAGCAATTAAACAGACACTAAATACAGAATATCGAAGGAGAACTAACGCAGTTTGCAAAACACAATTATCAGGAAAGCATCTTATTAAAGCCTTGAATACTTTTGCCATACCAATATTGACCTACTCATTCGGAGTAATAAAGTGGTCAAAAACTGACATCGAACAGTTAGAGAGAACCACGCGCACAATACTCTCAAAACACCACAATCTGCACCCTAAATCTGCGATCGAACGACTCACCATCAAAAGACAGAATGGAAGGAGAGGCCTAATCGACATTCATCACCTGTGGCAGAAACAAATCACTAGGCTAAAAACATTCTTCTATTAAAAATCTCGCACTAGTGACATACACAAAGCTATTTCTCTAAATGATCTTAACTACACCCCACTTAACTTAAATTAACAAAATATACAAGACACAAATAACTCTGACCCACAGAACCAAAAAATTGAAAACTGGAAGAAGAAAGTCCTGCACGGTAGACACCCTCATGATTTAGAACAATCCCATATTAACATAGTGGCATCTAATAAGTGGCTTAAAATAGGAAACCTCTTCCCTGAAACAGAAGGGTTCATGATAGCTATACAAGATCAAATCATCAACACCAAAAACTATAGGAAATTTATTATTAAAGACCCTACCACAACAAATGATAAATGCCGTAGATGCCACGCTCAATCAGAAACCATACAACACATAACTGGAGCATGCACAACCCTCACACAGACAGACTACACTCACAGACACAACCAGGTTGCAAACATTATTCATCAAAAACTAGCACTCAAACACAGTCTCATACAAAACTCTAACACTCCTTACTACAAGTACACACCACAAACTATACTAGAAAACGAAACACACAAAATGTACTACGATCGCGCCATACTTACAGATAGAACTATCCACTACAATAGACCAGACATAACCCTACAGGATAAAATAGGAAAAATCACTTACCTTATAGACATTGCAGTTCCCAATACCCATAACCTACAAAAAACGATAACTGAAAAAATAAGTAAATATGCTGACCTTAAAGAAGAAGTCTCAAGAATCTGGAGACAAGAAAAAGTATACGTTATCCCTATAGTTCTCTCAACGACGGGCGTTATCCCGAACCACCTTCTCCGTAGCCTGAAATTAATAGATTTAGAAGAATCAGTTTATATCAACCTACAGAAAGCTGCCATCTTAAACACCTGCAGAATAGTTAGGAAATTCATGCAGTTGGAGGAAGAAAACACACCCTCATCTTAATCACACCACACGCTGCATTTACTTGGCTTTGGCCCGTAAATGTAGCTAAAACCAGCCTAAGAGCTGAGAAAAAAAAAAAACACTCCCCAAAATAATAATAATTTATTTGCAGACATTGAAGTCCATAGAATTACATCAGTAACAAAATCATTAATTACAAATAATAGGCATAATAACAAAAATAACATAATCGAAATACATCACAAATTACATAATAATATCACAATAGAAATGAATCACAAATCATACAAAAAACATAATACACACATAAAAATCACAAATAGGCATAATAATAATAACATAATAGGAATAGATAAAATAAAATGCACGTACAGTTATCAAGAGCAGATCTGTGTGTGCAGTCTCACCCATCGACCAAGCATCGGGCAGTCCCACCGGTCACTCAATGCTCTCAACATGCCGTGGGTGCTGATATCTGTTCTGTGCCGGAGAGAAGCGCATCGTTTTCGAATGATGGCATAAAAATCATCCACTCTCGCATCGGCAAACATACCCGAAGCGCTACAATACCGCGGCAGCCCCACAAGCATCCTGAAGGCATTGTTATACTGCACACGCAGGGCGCTGTATGCCTTCTGCGTATACTTGACCCAAAGGCTGCAGGTGTAAAAAGTCTGACAGTAGGCTCGAAAAAGCGTCATTTTTATATCGTAAGAACACCCTGCAAACCTACGGGCCAGCATATTACTTCGAACAGACAGCGCCCTACGCTCCCTCTCGATATCTAAATCGTCGCACAGGTCCTCAGTGACCCAGTGGCCCAGATATTTAAATTTTGAGACTTGCTTTAATAATGTAGCTTTAGATGAAAAATCCTTTGTTATTTTTGTGACGCGATGTTTGACGCTTGTTATTTTTGTGACGCGATGTTTGACGCTTGTTATTTTTGTGACGCGATGTTTGACGCTTGTTATTTTTGTGACGCGATATTTGACGCTTGTTATTTTTGTAACGCGATATTTGACGCTTGTTATTTTTGTGACGCGATATTTGACGCTTGTTATTTTTGTGACGTGATGTTTGACGCCACTTATTATAAATTCACGCTTATTGTAGAATTCTAGAGAGACTAAAGCTAGAGCTGTTCCAAAATAATACGATCTTATTTTCGTCTCGTTTGAACTACAAAGCTAAACGAGAGCTTACAAACAGAAAAGGTAGGTAAACACTGTCTGGTAGAGACTGACTGACTGGCAGAGGTGAAAAGTTACGAAGAAAAATTATAAAGGAATTTCGTTTGTGAGTACATTTTTTTTTTGACATCTGTGTTTTCAAAGTTGAGACTTATATATTTTAATTAGCCGTTCCTAATTGTTGAATATATAAGCCAATTATGCTGCACTATGGATGAATCTAAAAATTAGGTGGGGCCAACTTCGAGAAAGATGTCAATCGTCGAATCCGACTGGACTGAGCAGCGTTCAGGAAGCTACATAATATCTTCTCGTCTCACATACCGCAGTGTCTTAAGACGAAGGTTTTTGACCAGTGCTTTGCCCATACGGTACTGAAACCTGGTCGCACACAATGGGCTTTATTAGAAGGCTAAAAGTCACCTAAACGGCAATGGACAGGGCTATGCTTAGAGTTTCCCTACATGATCGAATCAGAAATGAAGAGATGCGCAGGAGAACTAAGGTAACCGACATAACCCGAAGAATTGCCTTACTAAGTGGCATTGGCCAAGGCACCTCGCAGGCTAAATGGTCGATGAGGCCGAAAGGTTCTGGAGTGGCGACCGCGTATCGGAAGACGAAGCGTTGGAAGGTCTCCCACAAGGTGGACCGATGACCTTGTGAAGGCCGCAGGAATCCACTGGATGCGGGAAGCACAGAACCGGTAGAAGTGTCGGTGCTTGGGGAGGCCTATGTCCAGCAGTGGACGTCTTTTGGCTGAAATGATGATGATGGATGAATATCTGAAGTGAAGTTGTCTATATCTAAGTTTAATAAAAACGGCTTTGGCTTCCTGCTTTCTCTCGTATTGTCACAAACAAAATGATGCTTTAGTAGAATTATTAGCTAGAGAACAAGGAGGTAGCGCGGCGACTGCCCAGGGTAAGCCTGACATAAAGTAGCATTCCAAATAAAAATCAAAATATTTTATTTCACATATAAACCTACATGGTCACTTATGAAACGTCAGAAGGTGCACGATTTCAATTTGTCGTTTCCTCTAGAGAAGAGCCGGCAAGAATCTCCACGGTTACTCTTTTAAAAATAAATGGATTTTACATTGTTTTTAAATTACAGTGTTAAAAGAGTAAAGTGTAGGCCTATCAACAAGTACACAAAATAGAAAATGGTCTACAGATCTACTGTGTGTTAAGCCTATAATGTTCTCACATCTACAAAATATATAAGACTAAAAAAAAAAGATAAATAAAATAATAAAAATAAAAACCAATTAAATCCAAATAACATGATTACCACTATAATTGTAAAAAATCTGAATTAATACGAATTATGGCTTACGAATGGTGGCTATTTTATAACAAAGCTCTCTGGAGTGGTGTGTTTTCAAGTGACTATCTCTTTGTCATGTTTTCATAGTTTAGTTTTGGAGTTCGGTGACGTAACCATTTGTTTGTTTTCAACCATAAATTACGTAATGTGGACGGCAAAATCTTACTCCTTATTTTCGAAAGTAGCCATTAGCCACACGCAGAAAAAAATATTCGCCGGCGATAGCAACTGGCTTATCACAATTTACGAGACCCGATTTCAGATAGCTGGCCAATATAATCTAGTACTAGGTCTAGATACCTATAGGTTAAGGTCATAGGAAGGTTAAGGTACGATCTAATAAGCATAAACTATAGCAGTGATAATCCAGTGGTGTGGCCGTCGGACTGCCAAGTCATAGGTCTTGAGTTCGAACCCAAGGCCTCTGACTTTTCGGATTCATGTGCGAATTGTATAATTTTCACTTGCTTCAAAAACGGTGACTGGAAAACGTGAGGAGACCGGCCATGCCTGAGAGATATTTCTCGACGGTATGTGAATCCAAATCAGAGGCCCATGGGCGGCTTTAAAACGCTGACACCAGGTTAGAAAAGAAGAAGAAGACCTACTAAGTGCTAATTTAAATGAAAGTGAACGCGATCAGCACAACTCAATAGCGTTCAAGAGCTGTCAGTGTCAATATTTAATAACAATAAGGACACTAACGTTATTAACATTGTCATTGGACATTTGAACTTATGTTAAGTATTATATAATTTCAGAGCACAGGTGTCAGTACTATGTACTAATGAGCTAACATTTACCGGGTAATACGTCTTTTATTGACTTAAATGTGCCCTGGCGGCTGTGAGTATGTCATGCTCACTCAAATGTCTCGCTGATGGTGGCGCGTGTGTTGGATCATTTAGCTCCCTTCAAAATGGTTGAGCTGAATGGTGCTAATCCATGCGTCAAGTTCGTGAACGGGCGCCGTCAGTTGGGACTGATCAACTCTTAGCTAGCTGCCTTGGCTGATTAAAATTTTTGAATTGTTTTTAAGTTTGTTATTACGGACGCTTCTAACGTGCACGTCTTACTACATTGTTCTCACATGTTTAATTTCAATATGAATGATGTAAGCAATATTTTGTGACAATTTATTTAAAAGAGTGTCCGTGGAGTTTCTTGCCCGTTCTTCTCCATAGGTACCTACTACGCTTTGGAATAGGCAACTACCTTCATATTTCTAACTGACCGATTCCTTGACAATTCAAAAGTGCCTGTAAATGGTCTAATTGAAATAAATGCTTTGAGTTTGAGTTTGACTACGATTAGCAGTCGTATAATTTATTTCGGCGACTTCATTCACGTGAAAGTCTATAAAATACAGCTCACTAAGGCGCTGATAATGTAGCCTTCTTTATTGAAAGAAAAAAAATACTTTACCGATTTATAAAAATATTTCACGTATGTGACAGAATTATTTCTATCGGTAAAGTATTTTTTTAGTTCACAAACATACAAAAAAAAAATCTTTTCTCTTTATTTTATAATATAAGTTTAAATAGTCTTTTTTATGGGGTGGGAAATTATCAAATAACTTCTCCCGCTCTGGCCGGAGCGGGAGGGCGTGTCAGACTTTTACTGACTAAAACCCACCCGTGTTCCTTCTGTTGCCTGTGTGCTGGGCCGCGATATCCCTTTCGGACAAACTCGCAACCATTTTTTTTTTTTTTTGAGTGTGGGAGTCATCAAATGATTCTCCCGCTCTGGGCAGAGCAAGAGGGTGTGTCAGACGTTTACTGACTAAAACCCACCCATGTTCTTTCCGTTGCCTGTGTGCCGGGGCCGCGATATCCCTTTCGGACAAACCCGCAACCGCACAGGCATTGGTCTTTCGACCCCGTCAGTTGGTGCTGGTGGTTGGTGGTGGTGCAAACTCGCAACCCTGGCAGGAGTTTAAATAGCCTACTAGCAGCGCCCCGTGGTTTCACCTGCATAAGTCTCTAGTCAGAATATCGGAATAAAAAGTATCCCATGTCCTAACCCGGGTCACGGTCTACACATTTTAGCCGTTTTAGCGTGAAAGTAAGATATATATATTAGTTAGGATGTTACTCAGTAAGAATATAGCATAATAATATAGCACTGGTGTACTTTTTTTTATCGATCCAGTATTTGTTGAGTTTATTAATTACAAATAAACATACAAATCTTTTCTTTTTAAAATATATATTAGTGTATATATAGATGGATGAAGAATGAACAAACAGTGGTACATAAGGCGGACTTAATGCCACAAAGCATTCTCTGCCAGTCTACAGTTTGCATTATCTTTAAAACCAATGCTATTTATTTTATCCTCTTATTACGATAAGCAAAAAGCCTTTCACAAATAAAACTCTTTTTACACGAATAAGCAGATTAATAAAATCATTCCAATTAAAAATTGGAATTTCAGGTTGAACGGTTCTCTCATTATAAAATTCTATAAAACTTTTAGCTTTTAATGAAATTTGTAAAAAATATGATGAAACATTCAATAAGCATGATATTGTCTACTCAAAAGACAGAAAGCGTTTTAAAAAAATTTATCTAACGATGGATTCAGGAATATTTACGTCTTATTTACTTAGTCACAATTCAATTCAATTCAGAATATTTTATTTCAAATAAACCTACAGTTCCGTGTGGTCCCGGACGTAAAGAATAGTACCATCCTATTTGTTCCCGTGGGTGTCGTAAAAGGCGACTAAGGGACTTACTCTCTAGTAAGTCCCTTAGTCGCCTTTTACGACCAACGAGAACGCTGCTGCCCATTCTCTAATGGGCAGCAGCGTTCTCTATGCATTTTAACACCGTACTGCGATCGCCAACCCGCCTGCCAAGCGTGGCGATTATGGCAAACTCCCCCATTTAGGGGAGGCCTATGTCCAACAGTGGACGTTTTTCGGCTGAAATGATGAAAGATTAACAGTTTTTTTTATTTAGTAGAAGGTAGGTACTAATGCCAAATAGACGTTTAAAATAAATTGGTAAGTAGTTGAAACATGTTACACATACTATTGTATACATTTGTATGTAGTTATAATGTCTGATCCATACACATAGAGAATGGCCAAGCAATTTTGATCAAGATTTTAAGGTTTGTACGTATAGAGTTAGGCCTTCTAGAGTTAGGGGCTTGGCTCTATATTGGATCTGATAACTTTTTAACAGTGAAAACGTTAAGTAAGTCTTGTAAACCCACTTTACATGAAATATTTTTGGTGAAATATATTAACATTATATTAACGTGCCTCGGAAAGCACGTTAAGCCGTTGGTCCCGGCTGTCATTCGTGGATCTTTGACAGTCGTTACGGGTTGTCAGAAGCCCGAAAGTCTGACAACCTGTCTTACTAAGGGGTTTCGTATTACCCAGTAACTGGGCTATGGAGATCAGATAGGCAGTCGCTCTATGTAAAATACTGGTATTCAGCTGCATCCGGTAAGACTGGAAGCTGACCTCAATATAGTTGGGAAAAGGATTGGCAGATGATGATATTAACTTCAAATGGAATTAATTAATAATTCATTACAAAATCTGAGTTTAAACATGCGTAGCAAAAGCTGTCAACTTGCTACGAGGGCTACGAAGTTAGTGCTACGAGTTTACGAAGTCCTACGAAGTACTACGAGTTCCTACGACGACGTATCAATCATTTGTTTAAGTTTGTACTGTGCTTTACCAGATGTGCCAAACATTTGATATAGATGATGGATTCCAAATGTCCAATATTTGTTACAAATAGAAATGGGTGATTTCAGTTGATGCATTTACAGATCAGAAGCCCGCATCAAATGTAGGCAAATATTTGAATGGACCACTGTTATTTGTTCTTACTTTGGCGCTTGTGTGTGAGTGTGCATTATGGTGCGATGCTACATTTTCCTGGATGAACAGAAATATTAGAATAACCATATTACCATAGAGAGTATTGAGTACGTGTATAGTATTGTATACAACTATCACTATGGGTATCAACATCTGTTTCATGCTTATACCGAAAGATCTGCCATACATATTCTGTAAAAATCAGGTGAAATGAAATAAATTAAAGTCTAATAAATAAAATGTATAAAATTAATGATTATTTAAATAATAAATGTAATATGTTTTTTATATAATTAATACATTTTATAAATAATCTAATATTAATATTTGTAATAGTTAAATTAATGAAGAATGTACGAAATATTTTATGACAATAGATATTTGCACGCCTGTTTGGGTAGGATAATGGTTAAAAAAGTTTTGTTGTATGTATTACCCTATATTCAGGCAAATAAATGATTTGATTTGAAAGTAGAATGACGACTGACTTCAAGCTCACTTCACCTAAGCTTTCATCGGCTATAGCTTACAAACCGGCTATATTTAGACTTTACAAAATATGTGTTTCATACGAGATCCGAACCCACGCAAAGCGCTGAAAATCAATCTTTCTACAATATCACCAATTAAGCCACAAAATAACTAACATTTATTTATCTTTACATTTTAATGAACACAAACCCACAAGTTCTGTAATGACGTAGGTAGTAACTAATTAGGATAATTAATGCCGGGTACAGATTGGTGAAACGTAACATGAAATGTAACACAAATGAGCTGTCCGAATCTATGCAATGCAACATGACATGTAACACAACATCAATATATTCAGACCAAACACTGCGGGAAACCCTTTCAAATTTAGAAAATTCTTTTAAAATGAGTTCCCCGGGGCGTGAGGCGATCTGTTGCTCTAAGTTTGACGCGATGTCTCCGCCTTGCGACCCATGAGAATTCTTATTTATACTCACCTTCCTTTATAAAATTCGGCAGGTTCAAAATTTGCCAACTAAAAATACATTGAAAAACCATATTCAACCCGAACAACTAAAAGAAACTTGAATTCAAACTGTAACAATTTGACACTTATTTTAGATCCAGCTGATTTCAGTAACCTTTCACAAAGAGGGTGACATCAGAGGAGCGGCCAGACATTCAGAAGCGATGTGGTGGCGTCCTATTCTCCGGAAAATCTTTCAATCAGCCCTGGGAAGTGAACATCCAGCGCCTGCGGATGGTCGGATGGTTGGTCCTTTTAATGTTACTGCCCCCAGCTGATTGCAGCCATGAGCTCCATCCGAAGTGGTGGAACAGAACGAGCCTTTTGTATCGTCTGGGTTCATTTTGTTACAATAAAATATCAAAAGAAATAGTACGGTCTCATAAAATAGAAACATTATATACTTTTCTAAGTTATATGATAGTGAGCAAGGGACCTCGTTAGTGGCTTGCTAGTATCGATAGCTGTGCCTGTTCGTTATACCGGCTTGCTCAGTTTATTGGCAGACCTAGAGCAGCGGGGGTTACGGCTATGTTTCATTTGAGGTATTTATTGGATTAATATTACAGATGTTATTTCGTTGTGGACCTTTTAAGGGTCAGTTAAGGTAGAGAGAGAAAAAAAGGGCATGATCGAAGAGACTAGGACTTCAGCCCCTTTATTAATAAACCTCGAAAAATGTGTGGGTAATCCATAGATATACGTATTATACATTCAATTCTCAATTCTTTATTGCGTACCATAATGTATAAAGGTGGTAGGTAAATAGATAAATTAGTCACAATTATGGACCCTGTCGGGCACAGCATAGATCAAGTAGGAGAGAGGAAGAAGAGCACTGGGTGTTTAATGTGATAAATTTCATTATTAGTTAAATAGTTAGTATGTTATTTTCTTTTATTAAAACAGAATTTAATTTAAGAATTATAATTATTGTTTTATAAATTACTTATATACTTTTATTTATTCAGTAACTTTGTAAAAACCCTTTATTTTTAATATTATTCATTATTATTTATTTAATCATTATTATTTTAATTTATTACGTAATTAATATATATTATCCCCAAGGTAAATTATTTATTAGACGCCCCATATTTTTTTTTTTTTTTTTTTTCCTAATATAGGTAGGAAAGCGTATCTTTAATAGTGATTTTATTTGTAGATAAAAATAGATAGTAATGAAGTTAATTATAATTTATCATTAAAGTATTCGTATAAACTATAGTAACATTTGCATTTACGTTTTAAATAAGATGTGGCGGCATCTACATCGCTACACGAACTACGCATCAAAGACCTGACGTCACACAACATCCTGACGTCACACAAATCCTGCATCGCGCAATTAGAGTTTACTGCGCGATGGACATATATACAAGCTCCCGACTTCAACCTCTGGGCACTTGCCCGCCAGACACGAACCCCGTCTGGTCGGAGGATCCTCCCTTTTCTGAAGAAGATGAGTGAACTATATACCCTGTTCCTCATACCTCTAAAAATACATCTATGGGTTAATCTAAAGGTTATACTGGTTGTAACAAAAAAGTATGGTTAGTGTAAAGATTAAAGGTACGATTTGTAACTTCAAGTTTGATAGATTTGCTAGGTTTAGTACATTTGTTCAAATTATAGTCATTAAATTAACGTTATCAATGAGGTTTGTGAAAATATCTGAATAGAAATGACAGCTTTTTGATCATTCTTGACTCTGCCTCTTCACATACAAGACAATCCGTATCTAATCTTACATCGAGAGACGGTGAAGAACGGGGATAATCCTTTCTACATAATGTACAGTCCGATATAACCATTTATTTCCGGAAAGATTTCAGTTCTGATAAATTTTGACAATGACGAATGGTTCGTTATCATTATTAATGCATTTTTCAAAAGGAAGACATAAATTGTCTCAACTGTCTCTCTCTATCGCGAAGTATTTGAAACGGGGATAAATCTTGATAGAAATTTTATTTAATAACAAAAGATATGTTGTCCTCGTTCAAAAAATATGAATGCTTGTCGAGTCGATTTTACTAATTAAACTGGACGCGATCAGTAGATCTAAACTGCGTTCAAGAGCTGTCAGTGTCAATATTCCACAACAATGATGACACTAGCAGCTCTTGAACGCGATTAAGATGTGCTGATCGCGTTCAGTTTTATTAGTGAAATCAACTTTTAAATCTTAGTTTTACTCTGGTCTGGAATGTCTATATTTACTTATACATTTTCTGTTACCATTATGAGCCTCACAACGTGGTATTGTTAAATAAGCCCCACACGCCCACAACAACAACACCAACAACAATTTTGCTTTCTTTCTTCTCATTTACGACACATAAATCCTCTTTGGACCGACTTCCACACATAATTCAATACTCCAGCGAAAACCAAATGCTCCAAAAAAATTCGCCGATCCCATTCATAATGATATTTCTAAATCAAATTATCTTTAAAAAGAAACTAAAAGGGAACATTCTTTTGTACGTAGAAATACGTGGGCGTGAACCGATTCTCAGGACTGAAATAACGACGATATTTTTTACGTTGAACCCAATAAATTTGTCAAGACAAAGAGTAAATTTATTTCAGCCTTAATTTGGGGACTTATACGCGGTACAGACAATTGTTTTTGCTTTTTCATTGGGATGTACAAGTAGTGCCATAACTTTTCTTTCAAAGTAGGTGGAAAAGAGAGTTTTTTAATATTTATTGTAACTAGCAGCTCCCCCGGCTACGCTTGTGTATGCTTATTTTATTATTGCTAGCCAAGGAACATATTCACGACTTAAAGCTATAAAATTGTGTAGTTCGGATCAGCAGTTCCTAAGTTATAAACGCACTGACTTGCTGAGATGCCTTTAATAATATTACATATTTTAGACAAACCAGGTTCAATAATTTTATTTGACCCTAAATCTTTTGAAAACCCTGTACAGAAATATCTTAGACATAAAAGTCCATCTTATAATATTAAAAATACTCTCACATACCGTCCCACAAAGATTTCAAAATGAATCGTTTCGGTCTTCTAATTATGAATGTTTGTCGTCGCATGCGCCGCCGTCAATATTTACCGGCTTTGAAGTGTTCCGATGTAGCGGGTTGTGTAAATAAACGTTATTCGATTCAACTCTCGATTTAAAATCGAGTGGGCGAATAGGAAGCGAGTATCCATAGCTGTATGAGTAATGTAGTTTTAATAAAATTGTACGGGACGATATTCTGGTATTTAGGTAAGATATATTTTTTTTGAGTGAAGGTGTTTGAACTTTTGAATTACTGTGATTGTGTGTGTACACCTAAAGTTGTTGTATTTCTTACAGACGGATGTTGGAATTTATTACAAAACGAGTATGCGTTTTTCACACAAACATAAACAATTAATTACACCAGTATTCTTCGAGGGGCTGGAGAAGGTGACTGAGATATATCTCTCATAACACACAAACGAAAGTCTTTGACCAGTGCGTGTTGCTAATGATGACCTATGGCACTGAAGCGTGGTCGCTCAAAATGGACCTTATCAGAAGGCTAAAAGTCACCAAAAGGGCAATGGAGAAGGCTATGCTTGGAGTGTGCCTACGTTATCGAATCAGAAATGAAGAGATCCGCAGGGGAACCAAGGTAACCGACATAGCCCGAAGAATTGCCAAACTTTAGTGGCAATGGGCAGGGCAAATTGCTCGTAGAACGGATGGCCGATGGGGCCAAAAGGTTATGAGTGGCGACCGCATACCTGAAGACGTAGCGTTGGAAGGCCTCCCACAAGATGGACCGATGACCTTCTGAAGGCCGCAGGAAACCGCTGGATGCGAGAAGCACAGAACCGGTCGAAGTGGCCTATGTCCAGCAGTGGAGGTGTTTCAGCTGAAATGATGATGATGATGAACACACAAACAAAACAAAAACAAACCAGCTAGCCTAATGAAATATTTTGAATTGATTTCGATCTGCGTGATCAGAATATTTACAACAAGATTAGATTAGTACAATATACATACATAACTAGATTGGATCTATTTCAATTAAACTTTAATAAATAAAGTAGGTTGTTCTATTTTCTAATCCCTTTTAATAATATGAACAGAGTAAAACTGTTTGTAGACGATGTCAAATCAAAGTCGAACGAATCTTTTATTAGAATAAAGAAGCACTTTATAAGTTATTCTAGTTATGTGTTAGTTTAACTTATTTTTAACAATAAAGGGTGTTAGGTTAGTACTACGAAAATTCTGAAAACGCTCGTTATTTATAAAGTTTAAAGTGGCCGGGAATGGTTTCAGAAGTCTCCCCAGTATCCATACGAAAAAACTATTTTGGTACGATTTTTTGGATACTTTAATAATCTTTGGTTTTCAAACTTCGTCCTTTTTTTATTGAGAACATTATTTTACCTTCCAGTGGTCTTCCTATTAGCTACCACCAGTATTAGTTTATTATCTACTAAAATTTGCTACATATCCTATATACTATTAATTAAATGAGCAATATTTGTATATAATATATAAATACATACGTTCACGAAAACTGCTCTAATGATTTCGAAAGATTGAAATGAAAGTTGCAATAAGATAGAGAGAGAAAGTCGCAAGGAAGAGCTCATAACGATTTTTCTTACGTGACGATTTCTACCAGTCAACTCTTACCGTAACCGCGTTAAGGAACTTCGTTCCAAAAACCAAAGAGTGACAATTAATCTACATTTTGTGACCAGCGGGGTCCATAAATCACGTGAGGCTCGAAGGGGGGACGTTCAGAGAGAGAGAGAAAGTGAAAGTGAAAGAGAAAGAGGAAGAGAAAGAGAAAGAGAAAGAGAAAGAGAAAGAGAAAGAGAAAGAGAAAGAGAAAGAGAAAGAGAAAGAGAAAGAGAAAGAGAAAGAGAAAGAGAAAGAGAAAGAGAAAGAGAAAGAGAAAGAGAAAGAGAAAGAGAAAGAGAAAGAGAAAGAAAGAAATAGAGAGAGAGATGGAGAGAAAAAAAGAGAGAAACAGAGATAGAGAGAGAAAGAGACGGGGAAAGGCGAAAGAGAAAGAGAGAAATAGAAAGAGAAAGAGACAGGGACAGGGAGAAGGCGAAAGAGATAGCTAACGAGAGAGAGAGAAAGAGAGAAAGTCGCATGGAGGAGCTCATAACGATTTTCTTTTCGTGACGATTTCTGACAGTCAACTCCTACCGCAACCGCGTTGAGGAACTTCGTTCCAAAAACCCAAGAGTGACGATTAATTTACATTTCACCAGCGGGGTCCATAAATCACGTGAGGCTCGAAAGGGGGGGAGAAAAAAATCACGAAATATAACAAGGGGGTGCAGTGAGATATCACGTGTATTAATTTTTTCGTTGCGCCTTCATAAACCGAAAAGCGGCCGAAAAGTAAAATATTTTTCTTTCTATTTAAAGATAAAATATTCTGTAATTTTTTAAGATACTTTGCACCAAAAAAATACACGTGACTTTGGGTAGGAGGGATTAAAATATTGTTTTATCGAAAACAAAGTCATAAGTACTGGTTTCATCATAGTACGAGTTATGTAAGATACTTATAATGCTCGTTTTCGAAAAATCGGGTTTACCGGGGCGAAAAACCAATTCAAAAACAACCAAAAGGAAAATTCGTTTTCTCTCCGTATTTTCACCCGAGCAGAGCTCGGTCGCCCAAAGTTTAGAACAAGACAATAATAACATGTCAATAGCGGCATGTCAGCATAGAATTAGTAAGTCCCTACTACTATCATGGCAGCATGGAATTAGTAAGAACCTACTTTCATGGTAGCATGGAATTAGTATGAACGATTCAGCTGTCAGAGCCATTTATGATTTACATCGTCGCGAATCTCTTAGGGAACTATTTGGAAAGATTAATATTATGACGGTACCTTGCCAATTCATTTATGAAAATATTATGTATGTAAGAAAAATTCTACAAATTTTTAATAAAATAAGTGATAGACATATGTATCTATTACATAAGTAATTCATTTATCTGTAGTTGGTCTCTTAAAAAAAATATTTTTACCTATATTGTGGTATAGTAATTCCACATCCCATTCCCATTCTTCTCCATACGAAAACTACCTTTTGGAAGGGGCGACTAGAATCAATTCAATTTTTTTGTAATTTTTGACGTTCAAAAGTGCCTTGCAAGGGCCTATTTGAAATAAATGATTTGACTTTGACTTTGACTTCTATACGATCAAATGAGCATTCTCTATTTTCATCCGAACAGAGCTCGGTCGACCAGGTACTATATCTCTCAATTACATACATACTTACTTTATATAGGTAGAAAAACAACGAAAAATGTAAAAAAATATCTCTGCCACTTTATTGTAAAATTCCATAATTCAGTTTGTAGGATTACAAAGTGATGGATCGTCCAAAATGATTAATTTTCAGGTTCATTCTCGCCTCTCCACAGCTTCTGTGATCGAGTGCAGGCAAATAGGTTTATTTTGTTTTGTATTGGCTTTATTTTAATTTAAAAAAGTGATGTTTTTAAGGGTTCCGTACCCAAAGAATGCCAACAGGATCCTATTACTGACGCTCCGCTGTCCGTCCGTCCATATGTCACAGGGCTGTATCTTTCGAATAACACTTGAAACTGTCAGAGTGTGTACGTACTTCTATGGCCGTTATAACAATAAATAATAAAAATAAAATAAAGTTTAAAATTAAAGACGGTAAAAAAAAACATGTTCTTGTATGGTGATACTGTGGCGGCATCTACATCGCCACATGCATACTACGCATCAAAGACCTGACGTCCCACAACATCCTGATGTCACACAAATCCTGCATCGTACAATTAGAGTTTATCGCGCGAAGGACGTATATACAAGCTCCCGACTTCAACCTCTGGGCAGTTGCCCGCCAGACACGACACCCGTCAGGTCGGAGGATCCTCCCTTATCTATGGTGGTTGAGTGAACTTTACACCCTGTTCCTCAAACCACTAAAATACAATAAAAGGGTGTTTTTATTAATCAAGTAATAAAAAAATAAAGTGTTTAATATTGTACGGTGATACGAAACCCTTAGTGTGCGAGCCCGACTCGTACTTGGCCGCTTTTTTTTCACATTGAACTAAAAATGATGACTGTTATCAAATAAACAATCGATAAAACGCACTTGTTGAAAAATTGCAACAAAAATAATCTTTTTCAACTCAACACTAGGAATTAGTCTTTAAAAATAGTGTGTAACAGACAAAATTCTCAAACACGAACGTTCAAACGACCATCGTAGATATAAATTAATTTAAATCGCCGAGACCTCCCTAGAGCTTAGCATTGCACATTAAGGAGTCTCGTGTATGACCAAAATAAAAAGCCGGAATTCGGGGATTACATTAAACTGAGTTGCAGTCTGGATTACTGAAGTCTGGATTTGTGCGCATTTAATCAATAGGCTTGCCTGGTTGTTCCGTGTGGTGCCGGACGTAAAGAATAGTACCATCCCATTTCTCCCCGTGGGTGTCGTAAAAGGCGACTAAGGGACTCACTAGAGAATGGGCAGCAGCGTTCTCTATGCATTTTAACACCATACTTGGGACTGACATACGCATTGCGATTATAAATGTCCCTAAAAAAAAGAACATTATACAGCGATCGCCAACCCGCTTGCCAAGCGTGGCGATTATGGCCTATGTCCAGCAGTGGAAGTCTTTTAGCTGAAATGAATGATGTAACTGGCTGTGAGTACCTACAACTCTGCCTATTTCGACGGGGAATACCGGCGTGATGTTATATATTAAAAATAAAAAAGTTAACATGTGGGCCGTACTTATCCGGTGCGGGTCGGCTTATCCGGTGACTGTGAGCAAGCATTACGTTTATTTTCGAGAAATCTGCTCAAGGGAGCATTATCTGCTTTCGCGAGAATTCTGTTAAGAGTTACTGAGAGAAACCGCAGATGCTGCAGGCAAAAGCCGCATTTAAATCCAAGCGTTTGCTTTTAACTACATTTTCCACATTCTGGGGGAGCTGCGGGCTTGTAACTGCAAATTGCGATGAGAAAGAATCGCAACTTGAGTTTTGGTAGCTAAGTTGAATTTTGTATGCACATTATTACTACAGCTACCAAGCTTTCTACAAAATGTTCGAATGGTCGCGGTGCATATGAAATGAAATGAAATTGTTTATTCTGTAAATAGGATATCGGAATCACTTTTACACGTCATATACAACACTAATAAAAATAAGCTAGATGAGGTCGGTGTTTCCTATCTGACTACTCTGAGAAGAAAGACCGAAACAAACTTAGAGGTCGCAGTCTCTTTCAAAGTCCAGACATAATCTTGGTTAAGTCATATGAGAACCATGAAGATTAGGTCTGAAATGGTATTTTGAGGAAACAACCACACAGATTTGAGTGGACCTGTCCAGCCAGTGCAAGCATTTGTCAGTAATCGTGTAGTGTCAATGAACAATACCAAAGAAAGAACATTTGGATAGGCCGCATCAACTACTCAAACTGTCAGACCATAATTAAAATAATATAATATATGTTATATGTCGTAACCTTAGAATTGCACACACAAAATGGCTGCAAAGCGTAGTCAATTGAAAATGTCTACTTAGTTTTCCGACACCGGATTGTCGACATTACCTTTTTTTGTTTTCCCTTCTATAATGTTTCACGTTTGGTGATAGTTTAATCACATTTCAATCTAACCTATTCGCGAATAAGTTTGTGTTGGTCCCGGCTGTCATTCGTGGATCTTTGATAGTCATTAAGGGTCGTCAGAAGCCCGAAATACTGACAACCAGTCTTACCAAGGGGTATCGTATTACCCAGTTACTGGGTTGTGGAGGTCAGATAGGCAGTCGCTCCAAGTAAAATACTGGTATTCAGCTGCATCCGGTTAGACTGGAAGCCGACCCCAATATAGTTGGGAAAAGGCTTTATCAAACGTTTGGCCGTATGCCAATATGTGAGGAACGGTTTCATATTGATATCGAATTTTTAATTGAGTAATTGGGTACAGGGTTGGAAGCAGTCTTGCATGCAAACTAAAAAAGCAAAACCTGTGTATGTGAGACATGCATTATTTTGCATGTATTTTCATCAATTTACCATTTTTTGATTGGCTGGAAAAGCAAGAGATTGATGGAGTGGTTTCCAACAAAGAATTCATACGTCCAATCACAACAAACTGTATGCAGGTACCAGTCGGGGTCTGAAAATAAATTTATTAAACTGTTCCACCGAACCGCATTTATCAAATACATATATAAATATTGCCTATTTAAAGGTGTGTCCAAACATTGAGCAACAAGAGCAACACGCGACGTTTGTAGGACACATTTCTGCTGCGCCCTAGCTAGGACCAAACCAACGAATGTTTGCGCGGCAGTACTGCGTGGCACATCCGAGACACGCCGTGCACTTCAGTTGGCAATATCAATCTGCCTAGCCTTCAATACGTCCGTAGAAATACGTCCAGACACGATTAGTGACGCATGTTTCCTAAAAATGTTTGTGCGCGGCAGGCCGTGCACGATTGCCGCTCAATGTTTGGACACACCTTAATAGTAAGAATAAAGGTTATTTTAACGAACAGCACTTATAACAACACTTAGGTATAATAATGGCCTGCATAGTGAGCACTTGCCACAATAATGCCCACTGACAAACACACCTACACTTTCAAGTGTTTCCCACGCTTTCAGTTCATTCACAACTAGCTATTGTTCGCAGTCATCATCATCTTAGAACGCACTTTTTATTTGTATGTTGTGTTGTGTGCTTTTTTAGTCTTTTTTTTTTTTTTTTTTTTTTTTTTTTTTGAGGGTGGGAAATCATCAAATGACTTCTCCCGCTCTGGGCAGAGCGAGAGGGTGTGTCAGACTTTTACTGACTAAAACCCACCCGTGTTCCTTCCGTTGCCTGTGTGCCGGGGCCGCGTTATCCCTTTCGGACAAACCCGCAACCCCAGCAGGCATTGGTCTTTCGACCCCGTCGGTTGGTGCTGACATCTCTTTGAGGCGCGCGTGGAACACAACGCGCCGTCGACACGGGCCTGGTCCTTATCGGACGGCGAGCTGCCCATTGCTCACCGTCCGCAAGCCCGCGCCTACGGTGGCCGGAAGTCGGCTCTGGACTCCCGACGCCCGGGGCGTCTCCTGCGGCGACTAGGGCCGCGAGGGCGTGCAGCTTGCATCTCCCTCGCGCGCTCCGCCTCCTCCTTCGCGAGCATAACTGCTTCGCAGAAGGAGGTGACGGCCTCCCATGCACTCTCGCTCCGAACCATGGCCTGAACCAGGGCCGGACGCGAGAGATCGCCGCCGCCGATCGCCTCCGTGAGGACACGGCGGTGCTCCGCCCAAGCTGGGCAGACCTCCACCGTATGCTCCACCGTGTCCTCCGGGCGATCCACACAGTGGTGACACCCGGGCGTTTCCTCCCGCCTTACGCGGAACAGGAACCTCCCGAAACAACCGTGTCCGGTGAGGACCTGCGTCAGGCGGAAGGTGAGGACGCCATGGCGCCTCTCAAGCCACTCCTCAAAGAGGGGACTTATCGCCGCAATTGTGGCGTGCCCACCGCAATTGTGGCGTGCCCACCGCAATTGTGGCGTGCCCAGTGCTTTTTTAGTCTGGGCTAAATAAACGTATTTTATTTCTTAAAAAAAAAAAAAAAAAATTTTTTTTTTAATAAATGATAGAGAAATAAGTTTATTGAAATATAATCACGAGCACAAAACAGAAATAGTCAGCAGCAGCTGGCACATCATGAATGTGACAAAAAGGCTACCACTCAGCATGATGGTACACCTCTGCCTAACCCTTCGGGGTTATAGACGTTGAAGGTTGAATTTCTGATTTGCGGCCAAGTAGGTACTGGATTATGGGACTTAAACATAATTCACGAAAATTGCGTGTAACTATGTCAAAAATCAATCTACCTACCTTTTTCCCAACTATGATGGGGTCAGCTTCCAGTCTAACCGAATTCCGCTGAGTACCAGTATTTTACATGGAGCGACTGACTACCTGACCTCCACAACCCAGTTACTGGATAATACGATATCCCTTGGTAAGACAGGTTGTCAGACTTTCGGGCTTCTGACGACCCGTAACGACTGTCAAAGATCCAAGAATGACAGCCGGGATCAACGGCTTAACGTGCTTTCCGAGGCACGGAGGAGTTTCGGTATGTAAAGATAGCCACCCGTCCACGGGCCAACCTTGGCAAGCGTCGCTTAACCTGATGGATCGACCCATGCGGCTGTTATTACTTAGCCACGAGCTCCTTGTGTGTAACTATGTAATAAAAAAATTAACAACATTCCTCTTCAAGAACACATGATAAATGATACTAAAACCTTATCGTTATCCATCGACTTGGACTATTACCCCAAATATTCAAGGAATGCAAACAAGACAGACACAAATTAACTATGTTTTATTTCCCTACATACATTGCTCGAAGAATTTCTTTTTGCTAATTGAATGGCAAAATGGCCATGAACACGTTGTTCTTAATTAATACTTAATAGTATACTCAATAGAGGTATTCGTGATCGAATTGTAGGTTTCGTGTTTCCAACGGAATAACTGTTATACTGTCGTTCAAAGGACGCCCTGTTACTAAGCCTACGTCGTCAGTCAGTCTATCACAGGGCTGTATCTTTAAAACCGCTAAGCCATTTGTACACTACACAGTTTCTTGACGGTACGCATATAAAAGTAGCCGTATAAAAAACGTGTCCGTCAACAAGCTTCCACAGTGATTCATACAACACTAGGTATTGCCGTTATTTCACGTCACTAGTTACAATAACTGGCTACGGGGCATGTAGCGGAATAGCTAGTTTCGAGTCAAACTGTAAACACGTTATTTTGTAAGTAGTTACATTTTCCATTTAGTCAGTCCTAAGCCTGAATAAGGAAGTTTATTTGTATTAGTAACACGTTAATGATGTAACGGCATGAGTAGCTACAAAAACCTATTCGTTCCAAAAACTTAAAACTTGTGATACGACGTGGGCCACTGCCTACGGCCTCGCGGTCCGAGGGACCTCGCACCTCGAAGTTTTATGCATTACTTGAATTTTTTCACATACCCAAAAAACAACCATTTTGCTGGCAGAGGGCGGGACACTTGACTCTAACAAGTACTTTAAAAAGTTAAATATTACGCAACAGCGGATCCCTGAATCGCAAAATGGTTTTCACAGAACCGCAATATGTTTGAACGGCCTATCCTATAACTCGACCTAAACCTGCCTAAAATTTAACAAAAGTTCGTTTAAGTTCGTTTAAACAGTTTTATTTATTATTTCGTCTTCTTGCGCCACGAGAGGGCCTCGTAAAATGTACCTCGCTCACTTCAAATTTTGATCTTGCCCCGCCCTGTATGTATGTATAGGTACGTGATCTCTAGCAACATCCCGGCCGTTTACCATTAACGCGATAGCAATAAGTCAGTTCATACATCATGTAAAAAAACCGGCCAAGTGCGTGTCGGACCACGCACAATGAAGGGTTCCGTAGTTGGGATGAATTTATCCCAAGAACAAACTTAACATTGTAGTTGAAAAACATGTGGGAGAACATGTTTTTCAACTACAATGTTAAGTTTGCAACCCTTCATACGGAATGTATGGGAGATCATGTTTTTCAAACCGCAAATTTAAGTTGTTTGATTATTACTCGTTAACCTGTACAGCGTACTTAGCTCTGATAGTTTTCCTTTTAATTTCGTTATATATACTACTGCTGTGAGTTTTTTCACAAATCAAAGTACAACCATTTAGATGGCGGGAGGGACCACCTTTACTCTAACAAAAAATTTCAGTTAAAAGCTTAATATTTCGCAAACGGATCCCCTGAATCCAAAAACGGTTTTAACAAACTCACAATATTTTGAAGGACCTTTCTAACGATACCCCACAACAAGGGAAAAAACAGCAACGAGAAAAAAAAACATCCCCACTTTACGTGTAGAAGAGGTACCTTAAAAAAAAAAAACTTGATTTTATTTTACCACTTTGTCGACATGATTAATATGTAATACGTATATATGCCAAATTACAGCTTTCTAGTACTAACCGTCTCTGAGCTAAGCCGCGGACAGACAGACGGACATGGCGAAACTATAAGGGTTCTTTGTTTACTATTTGTTTACTATGAAACCTTAATAATTACCCTGACCGATCCGTGAGTTTTTAGGTATCGTTCTGAGAGTATTTATGAGGAAATTTTCAGGAAAAAAAACGCCACATTTTTTTCAATGAGGTGTTTTTCCGGGTTTATTAATACATTGGGCGCGGGCTGTCGTTTAGCGGGTGTCTAAAAGTCATAACTTATGAACCCTGTTGAAAATTTGCTAATTTTTAATGGATTTGGCGTAATTTTGGTACTGAAAATATGAATTATTTTAAATAGCAATAACTTGTTTATTTTCCATAATCATAAAAATAGCTTTTTGGTAATTTTATTGCAGTATCTATATGCCAATTTCGTATCGGACAGATTTGTTTTTAGATATTGTATAAAATAGTACTGCAAACCACTATTGGTGTGAAACATTGAGACTTAAGATCTTTCTAGAAAAACTATGTAGGTACCACAGAACGCCAAGCTTTTGCGAAACATGGTCGGTATATGTACGTCCGTATTTTGATTACATGTACAAAACTTTTTGTAAAAAGAATAAATTAATGTTGGAATTCGTATTATATTGTTCAACAGTAGATAATATTCAATTTGTCAAGTGTTTTCGTTCCCATAAAAGTTGAGAATTCGCTTTTACTTTTGAAGATGTTACTTACAAAGTGTATGTTGGTACTTATTACCCACATAATGGTTATTAAAGTTATGTGACAAGACATAAAAATAAAGTAGAAAGTTTTGTCTCTCATAACGCAAATTATTTTTTTGACTAGGGACATGATATCATGAGCTTCTTTGTTTAAATATCGGTATTGTTTAACCCTCGACGCTTGCAGTAAAGTGCTACAAACTTGTTCGGGTTGATGTTTCGGCACAGCCGGTCGGCAAAATCCAGTCTCATCATCATCATGATGTCGGAGGTGTACTGTCATGGCATGTCCTGCATTCTTCTGCCTTTATACCAATTTATTCGGTGTCGGCGCAACATGTCATTTTCTTCCATACTTCTCTATTAGTCGTCATCTCGATAGGTACCCTCTTTCTAGCTATGTCATCTTTCACACAGTCCATCGTCAAAATCGGCAGTCGTTGGCAAAATCGAGTATATGTAGATATTATGTATTCGGGAAGTAAGCCTTAGTTCTAATTGTGCCAAGCCGACCCGAACATGATTAAACGAATGATGAAGCGATGAAGATGCCGAAAGAAATTTGCCGATCGGCACGAACTGAATGAAAGCCGGATATGTTTAGTCATTGTTTCGGTTCGGCTTTGTTGTTCAACAAATCTTGCCGAACCGAATGTGCCGACCCGAACTGTGTAACACTCCCTACGCAGTATTATTTTAGGTGATCTATCGAAACCACTTGTTGGAAAATTAAGTAATTCTATTAATTTTACAGAAAAGGGAACATGTCAAATTATAATTATTAAAAAAATATATAGAATTGCAAGTTGCAATTTCGTTGCTTATTTCCATGTAAATGCCACTTTCTTTAACATATTAGCTTTTTTAGGTGCCAAAAGAAACAAAACATAAAGAGTGAAGTTAGCTAAACTACATGATTTATCGAGCTTACCTTAATTCCTGCGTAAAATTCCGTAAATGTCATCTAGCATTATCGAAATCTGTATGTAACGTCGCAATTAAATGTCAAATATTTCGCTGTTTTGATTAATTTGGCAATATTACTGTATGGAAATATGAAATGTGGTTAACTAGCGAACTAGAACATTAATATTGCCAAATTAATCAAAACAGGTAAATATTTGACAGCTTTTTGCAACCGTTGCCAACTCTTAGGATAAACGCTCTTAATCCACGTTAATACGCTAGTGAGTTCAACGCTAGCGAGTAATGTTTCAATGACATCATGGTAGACGTGCTGAGCGTTACCGAAGCAAGAGGGGTAGGGATGTAAGGATCAGCAGGTAGCCTTATGTAGTACCTGCTTACCCCCTTCAAGTCGAGATCATCTTATGTTTTCAAGACCCTTTAAAATACATCTGAAGAACTCATTAGGCAAACTTTTGACCCGCTGTTCTAAGTAAGTGGAGTTCAAGAAAATACTTTTAAAATAGTTCTTTAAACAGCTCTTCTGAATAGTATATTCTCGTCTCAGCCTGTTCCGTTGAGTATTTGTTAAAAGTTGTTAAGATAATTTATAAAAGTTGGGAACTTTTAATAAAATAAGTGGAATCGTTTGTAAAGGGTTGTTTTGAAGTTCTTTATGATTTTTGGATAGGTTTTTGAATAGTTTTATATTTACATCATGTATAAGAAAGGTCAAAGTCATATTTAAGGGTGGTCATTCGTGGATCTTTGACATTCGTTACGGGTCGTCAGAAGCCCGAAAGTCTGACGACCAGTTAGTAATAGGCAGTCGCTCCATGTACTCGTAAAATACTGGTATGCAGCTGCATCTGGTTAGACTGGAACCCTACCCCAACATAGTTGGGAAAAGGCTAAGCAGATTGGTTTGTAGTCATATTTAAGGGTGTCAAACTCAAAGCATTAATTTCAATTAAACCAGTTAGAGGCACTTTTGAATTGTTAAAGAGTCGGTCACTTAGTCAGAAAGTTGACATTACCCATTCCAAAACGTAGATCTTTATAGAGAAGAACGGGAATGAAACTCCAAGGACACTCTTTTAAATTAAGATATTAAAAAATCCTGGGTACATTATTCTTGTTGCTTCTATATGTGAGGACAACGTGAAAAAAAAAAAAAAACAATTCAAAATATAAGATTAATAAAAATAAGTTCTGGCAGTTAAGAGATGACCAGTGTGAACCGACGGCGCCCGTTCTCTAACATTACGCGTGGATCAGCACCGACCAGCTCAACCGTTTGGTTGAGCTGGATGGTGCTGATCCACGCGTCAATACAGGCGCGACCTTTAGTGAGACATATAAGCCCGAGCATGACAATCAAACTTTACAACTTTCTCCGTGGGACGAGCATCGTAATTGAGCAAAAATTATCCGCCATCCACTACATGTGGGTCGAGTAGGTACTGAAGTTTTGTATAGGGTAGTTGTTATGACCACGCATTTCTAATACAGGATGTATACCAATCTCTTTGTTTGCCTGTACTGTGTACATAATTCCGCACTTTTGTTCTAAAAAAGCTCAACCTAAAATACTTTATTAAACCTTCCCTATATCAGAAGGAGATGTAACCTTTTGATGTTGATGAATCGTCCTCTCGTGCCAATAATGAAGCTCTTAATGGTATATAATGTGACGAACGGCCGCACTTGACGTCTCAACCCTACCGTTTCAATAAATATCAAGAGCACTTCTGGGTTCTCGAGAGATCCCAATTTGCCACTCGATACCAAAGGGTTGAGCAGTTATTGGCCAGTTACATAATTTATGTTTCCACCAAGACCCTTCCGTGCCTCGGAAAGCACGTTAAGCTATTGGTCCCGGCTATCATTCGTGGATCTTTGACAGTCGTTACGCGTCGTCTGAAGCCCGAAAGTCTGACAATCAGTCTTACCAAGAGGTATCGTATTACTCAGTAGCTGGGTTGTGGAGGTCAGATAGGCGGTCGCTCCATGTAAAATACTGGTATTCAGCTGCATCCGGTTAGACTGGAAGTTGACCCCAACATAGTTGAGAACAGGCTAGGCAAAAGATGACATAATTTATGTTCAATATTGGAATACAGCTGTGGGGAACGGCAGCTAATTCAAATATAGACATACATACTCTAAAGGTTCCAATAAAAAATGCACCATGGTATATCACTAATGATATAGCTTATATCGGGACTTAAAAATGCTGAAAATGTAAAAAAAGGAGGCTTAAAAGATTGGACCCACAAGACTTGATAAGAAGACCGACAAACTAATTATATAGTTTGATGTGGATGAGCCAGTGGGCGCATACCAAGAACGACTAAAGACTAACAACACAAAAAATGCAGAATGTCAATAAATGTACAGATGTAGTAATACGTGGAGTTTCTTGCCCGTTCTTCGCCATAGGTACCTACTACGCTTTGGAACGGGCAACTAGCTTCATCTCTCTGACTGACCGACCCCTTTACAATTCAAAAGTGCCTGTAATTGGTTTATTTGAAACTATTTGTTACGAAGTGTTATAAAATTAATGCCTCCTTGGCCTAGTGGTTGCAAGCGGTACTGCTGAGCATGAAGTCCTGGGTTTGATTCACAGGTCAGGCAAGTATTACTGGATTTTTCCATCTGGAATTTCTCAGTAGCAGCCCGGAGTCTGGATTTGTGCCCGGTTGATGGCAATAGGCTCGCTCCCTATTACATGAGACTTAAACATAAACAACACGGTTGGCGCAGTGGCTGAGCGATCGACTGCTGCGCAACGTGTCGCGGGCTCGATCCCCGCACGGAACAAATATTTGTATGATCTGCAAGTAGTTGTTAGGGGTCTGAATGTTAGTGTATGTGAGTTTCTATGTTTGTAAACGCACCCACGATACAGGAAGAAATTCTTAGTGCGGGGCAACGTTAAAAAAAAAAAAAAAAAAAAACAATATGAAATGTGGGTGTAGACTATAGGTAGGTACACCTCTACCTAACCCTACGGGGTACACAGTCGTGTTGTTTATGTTAGGAAATTAATTCATAATTCATTTTTAGGTCAAAGAATCAGCATTGCCATCCAACGTGGCAACGCTGCCAGCCTTTTGGGCACTTTTCCCGCTGTCAGCGATGCGGACGAATTTTTTTATGCCCAATGAGCTCTTCCTTTATTTTGTTTTTTTCCCTCTGTACATAATTTATATATTTTAGTGTTAGATGTATATATAAGATATATATTATATTTAAGATTGTATAGTTTCAAATTGTATTTATTGTTATTAGATTCATGACATAGTCAGCCATGGAGTGATGTTGATTTGTGCCCGGGCAATAGGCTCTCCTCATTTTACATGAGACTTAAACATAACTTGCGTATAGTTGAGGACCAAAACCCACTGCCTTCCCGTTCCGGGAAATACACTGCTGATGTTATAATCATCTTTTTTTTTTTTTTTTTTTGAGGGTGGGAAATTATCAAATAACTTCTCCCGCTCTGGGCGGAGCGGGAGGGTGTGTCAGACTTTTACTGACTAAAACCCACCCGTGTTCCTTCCATTGCCCGTGTGCCGGGGCCGCGATATCCCTTCCGGACAAACTCGCAACCCCGGCAGATGTTATTATCATCTGCCTAGTCTTTTCTCAACCATGTTAAGGTCGGTTTCCAGTCTAACCGGATGCAGTTGAATACTAGTATTTTAATCTGACCTCCATAGCCCAAGTTACTGGGTAATACGATAACAGACTTCATGTTATATAAGTAAGGTTTAGCACAAACGCGCGCGAGTACCTAACATAATGTTCGAACGATTTTTAATTTGAAAATACTCATTTCCATGGGTGCCTACCTACTTATTATTGTGCTTGCGGCATACAAAATTGAAATGCTGTTGGATAGTTGTTTTTTCAATTCAAATATCGTTCGGAATTACGTTACGTTTAGGTACTTAGAGCATTCGTGCTAGGGCTCTGGTAATGGAGTTGCGACAATCTGCCATATAATCTAATAGCTGTGCCCCGCGGTTAAACCCGCATAAGTCTCGATCCCGCAGGGATATCGGGATTAAAGGTTTCCTATGTCCTTCTTCAGGTCATGGTTTACCTGTGTTCCAAATTTCATCCAAATCCGTTCAGCCGTTTTAGCGTGAAAGCATAACAAAGAAACAAACAAACTCACTTTCGTATTTATAATATTGCTAGCTTTCGCTTCGTCCGCGTGGAGGTTGAAAATTATCCCAAAGGAACGAACTACCGGAATAAAAAGTATCCTATATGTTAATCCAGGGTATAAACTATTTGTGTGCCAAATTTCATCCATATGCGTGATTGAGTAACATACACACAAACATACAAACTTTCACAATAATAATATATATTTTTAATAATTAGGAAGTAGCATAGTTAGAAACTACATTTTTATAATATTAATTTATAAAACCAGAAACTAAATCTTCTAACTAACAGCAAAATCCAGATAAAAATCCCTGAAATTGAACTGAAATTGCGGAAATTGCGCAGTCTTCGTTTGCTGCAAGAGGGAACAAAATAACGGCACAACGTTTATGAACTATATAAGACTACTGAGCTGGCTCACATTCGGGATTTTATCCGATTATTGGACGTTCGGGAACAAAACGGTTTTTCTTAAATCCGGATGTCGGCTTACAGTGTAGTTAAAGGATTTAGGAGTATTGATTGTTAACGAATTCCCGATGGATGTTGTAAAAGTAGAGGGATTACTTTAAGAGAATCGGTAGTTAGTAGCAACAACCTCCTTATTTGCTATTAAAAACATACTGCGATAATCCTTGGAAGCGTCTGCCAATGCGATAAATAATTTTTAGTTAATGAATTTTTAGCTAATTCATAAATCTATGCAATACATACAATATAAATAAATAATACATAAATACAAATAAATAAAATGTAATTGTCTGTTTGTAATGTCACAATAACAGCTTTTTACTAAATGCATAATTATGAAACTATATACAGTACTTATAAAAACCGGCCAAGTACGTGTCGGATGAAGCACAATGAAGGGTTTCGTAGCTGGAATGAATTTATCCCAAGAACAAACTTAACATTGTAGTTGAAAAACATGTTTGAGATCATGTTTTTCAAACCGCAAATTTAAGTTGGTTGATTATTTCTCGTTAACCTGTACAGCCTACTTAGCTCTCATAGTTTTTCTTTTAATTTTGTTATATATACTGCTGCTGTGAATTTTTTCACAAGTCCAAGTACAACCATTTAGCTAGAAAGGGAGGGGATACCTGACTCTAACAAAAAATTTCAGTTAAAAGCTTAATATTTCGCAAACGGATCCCTGAATCCAAAAATAGTTGTGACAAACTCCCAATATTTTTGAAAGACCTTTCTAACGATATCTCACAACACGGGGTAGATGAGGAAAAAAAAACATCCCCACTTTACGTGTAGGGGAGGTACCCTAAAAAATTTTTTTTTTCTTGATTTTATTTTACCACTTTGTCGGCACGATTGATATGTATACATATGCCAAGTTACAGCTTTTTAGTACTAACCGTCTCTGAGCTAAGCCGCGGACAGACAGACGGACAGACAGACAGACAGACGGACATGGTGAAACTATAAGGGTTCCTTGTTTACTACGGAACCCTAAAAACAAACACAATTTTTACATTGCCCGTCTGTTTGTTCAGCATAAAAATGTTGTCTTGTTTGTTTTAGTTCTTTTGCAGCGCGACACACTATCTAGACATATAAATAATCAAAGTTCTATTTCTGCCAATAGTTTGAAGATGACAGAGACAGAATGATGTTTGAAAGAGGTACGTTTATAGTGTTAAATGCATTTAATGATTTGTGATACAAGTGGGCCCAACTAGTAAATAGATGAACAAATTGAATTTTCAATGTAAGTGCGGATTTCATTAATTACATTAACCGCGTTCAGCACATTCAAACGCGTTCAAGAGCTATCAGTGTCAAAATTGTTATGGAATATTGTACATGTCAGTGTACAATATTCCATAACAATTTTAAAAAAGAAATGCTGGCCGCGTTCGGTTTCATTGGTCAAATCAGCCCTAAGACGTCTTCTCGTGGGTGGGAACGCCCTATGATATCTTACGAGAAATGCTCCTACGATGACCCGTAGGTAACAGATATTTCTATATTTTAATGACATAAAATAGAAACGTACCTTGTGGGTTATATCTATTTCCAAATACTTGCGACTCCAGACAAACGTACCTACAAAAAAAAAAATACAAATTAATACAACAAAGAAAACAATATTTTTTTGGCAGTCAACTAACAGTCATCCCTCTGTAATACCTACTCTCGACTCTTTCGTATACGGATTGCCAAATCCTGTTCCTAATATTAAAACAAGAAATATAACCTAATTCCGGACTCACTTACAAGCAACCCCAAACTGCTACTTGAAAATTGCTTTCCCTCCCCGAGATTTGTATTACAATAACATAAACATTGGCGCTCGTGTGTAAACATACTAACAGACTAATAACAGTAACAGTTTTCACACAATCTACTTAAACGTGGTAGGATACAGCTGGGGGTCACAGAGTAGTGAGTACACAGAGACGGAACGCGTATTTCTCGAAAAGTTCACCGCCCTCTCTACGAGTTAGTGTCGGGAAACTGACGATTTATGCCATGTGCAACACCTGTTATTTCTACTGAAACCAACAATTGGCAATCACAATTCCGACTGGGAAGCGTAATGATAGTAGCGATACTCCGCGAGATATTTTACTAGTTATAAGGATTACTACAGTTATTAGGATACTTATGATTAATATAGTGGTTTGGGCTAGATGTTTCGCAATATTACAAACACAAAGTTGTCAAAGTATGGCCTAAAATAAATCATCCACGAAACGATTTGCGATATGCGACGTTGTGGTTGATGAGTTAGCACTCCATTAATTACTACGTCTTGGTTATTTACTATCCACTTCAGTAATATAATTCAAAGTTTACAAATAGTAGTTACTGGAATTAACATAGATTAATTGTGATCTTTGTGTGTAGTCAGAGGATTTGTGTGTTTTTGATGTGAAAGGGATGGAATAAATAACAAATTAATGTTCAACGTATAGGTAGTAGGTAGAGCAGTGGTGGTAAAGGCCGGGACTTACTAGTTGCAGGTCGTAGGTTTCAACCCAGACGGCGCTTTATTTGTGTTAATTATTTCATCACCACTGCTCTCAAAACGGTGAAGGAAAACATCGTGTGGGAACCGGAATGTCCTACAACCAAAAAATCGAAAACATGTGTTATCTACAAACCCGCACCAGGCCCGCGTGGTGGATTACGGCCCACTCCCTCTCACAGAGAGGAGGCCTGAGTCCCATCAGTGGGATTATAGGCTGATTGAGTATAGGTAGTTGTTCTAACTGACTATATGGCAGGTACTTTTGAGTTTGAGGCTGGTTTTTGGTTAAGAATCGTTATGACAATTTTATTCTTACATACATAAACTCACGCCTTCTTAGGGGGAATGCCGATACTATGGAGGTCTGCCCGGCTTGGGCGGGGCACCACCGTGTCCTTGTGGAGGCGATCGGCGGCAGTGATCTCTCGCGTCCGGCCCTGGTCCAGGCCAGTGTACGGAGCGAGAGGGCGTGGGGAGCTGTCACCTCCTTCTGCGAAGCAGTAATGCTCGCGAAGGAGAAGACGGAGCGCGTGAGGGATAGGCAAATTTCGCGCCCTCAACGCCCGCGCATGCGCCGCAGGAGACGCCCTGGGCGTCGGGAATCGCAGGCCGATTCCCGGCCACCGTAAGCGCGGGCTTGCGGACGGTGAGCAATGGGTAGCTCACCGTCCGATAAAGACCAGCCCGGGTCGACGGCGCGTTGTGTTCCACGCGCGCCTCAAAGAGATATCAGCACAACTGACGGAGTCCGCTAGGACCAATGCCTGCCGGGGTCACGGGAACGTACAGGCAACACTGAAGGAACACGGGTAGGTTTTAATCAGTAAGAGTCTGACATGCCCTCCCGCTCCGCCCAGAGCGGGAGAAGTTATTTGATAATTGTGCACGCTAAAAAAAAAGAAGGGGTTAGACAGAAATGACAGAACGTCACCTGCTACAATCCTTACATCACCCTTAGATCATCTTTTTTTTTTCATTTAAACAAAGTATATAGTGATGTCACTTCATTTCTTGAATTACTTATGTTTTTATTTTTTGTATAGTGGCATCATGTTTTTATGTATATTCATGTAATTTTTTATCTTTTAATTGTGCTTTTATGTGTCTTTTGTATGCACTGAATAAATGTTTTATCTATCTATCTATCTATCTATCTACATACTCCATCTGCTATCTAATAGCGTAAACATTTTCGTAAACGATTACGACTAATCTGTTTCATTTTGACAGTTCAACAACATTCATTGCGTTATTTGCGTTGTTGAGCAGATTTTTTTTCGAACTTATGAACCTCTTTCAAATTGATTCAGAACTTGATTAATCGTGCTGGTCATACACGCACGCTTTTGCGAGTACTACGCACCGGTCAATATGTCGGCGTTTCTACTCACATCTGCCTTGTAAAAACCTTTTGTTAGTCGGTTTTCATTCATACTCTCAACATAACCAAACCATCCAAGCATACTCTTTTAAATTTTTGTCACTACATCTTCTTTTATTCTTCATTCAAGGGAAACTCCTTGGTCTGCCAAGTGCAGAACGAAAGATAAATCTCTAATCATATACAGTAACGAGCTCAGAAGAAGATTTTCGTCTATTAATGTAGAACTAAGTGTTCGTTCCGACTGGCGGGTTCGAATCGCAGCCGGATTGTCTGATCACGAATACCGGTGGCAAAATGATTCCACTTGTTAATCTGATTTAATGTATGGCGGCGTCTACAATCGCCACATGCGAATTACGCATCAAAGACCTGACGTCACACAACATCCTGACGTCACACAAATCCTGCATCTAGACCAGGGTAGAAGCCTTTAAAAATAATGAAAAGTGAAAAAAAATTATAATAGAATGAAACCCATTAGAAAAGGAGGGAAATATGATAAAAATGAAAGGAAAAATAATTTACGGGCGATCTGAGGTTGGGAAGGGGATGGGGGTGAGTTTTTAAGGGTAAAAAACGGTTTTTCTCGATTTCCGGCAAAACTAAAAGTCCTATCGAAAAAAGTCAAATGGAAAAGTTGTAGATAATAAAAAGATCTAAAACTTTTGTATTTACACTTTTTTCACATAACCTCAAAATTTATGTGAAAAATTCAAAAAACCAAGTTTTTGGTTTTTTATTTTTATCTTTTACAAAAAATTTTTTTTTTTAACGAAATTTTGTGAAAACTTACCTTTTTATGTCCCAAATACGCTGTAATTTATTTAATTAAAAATATTTATTTTTTCACCTTATTTTGAATTAATATCGAAAAAACACCCTAATTTTCAATCGAAAATTCACCCGTCAAAATATCAGCTTTTTTCAAAAAGTTGGTGTGGTTTCTGTTCGTTGAAATCTCTACTTTCCGATGGTGAAAAAAAAAAAAATATGTTACTATGGTAAATCTTCTCAGAAAACGCAAAAATTAAAAAAAAACTTGAATTTGAAAAATTTTTTTTAATTATTATAAATAATTTTGAGCTATTTATTAAAATTTAGACTTTAATTACTCGAAAAACGTTAGATTACATGTGAGGTTGATAACAAAAAAATTGCAAATAAAAATATACTACTATAATTAACAAACAAATAAGTTAATTAAATTAATATTTAATAAGACATCTACAATATTTGGAGAAAGTTGTCTAATTTTCTTTAAATTATATGCGTAGATGCTTATTTATAACTATTTTGAGATAAATTATATATATACCTGAGTAGATATACCTGAGTGACCTACGAAAAATTGTAGCCCATCAAAAGGTATTTCGTGGAGAAGTGGGGAAGGGGCTAGGCGGGTCTGGGTCTTACTACATACATACCTACTATTATATACTATATATTTCGTAGCAGCTGTTACAACCGCTAGCCTAACCAGTATTCGAAATACAATACAGTATACAACATCGTTTATAAAAATACACGTGCACGCTGAGTTTCTTGAAGATAATTGTGACAAGTTTACTTAAAAAAACAATAAAACTTTTCGAATCTGCATAGAAAGGTAAATACTATCTCTATTTTTATCTGTATCAATCAACTCAACCATAAAAATCGTAATATTTTCTTTAAAAAATAGTATGCTTAACTTAACATAACCTAAAGATTGAAAAATTAAATGATATTTTAGTACAAGATAAAAAAATAATTATCTCCTTAATTTTGCACAAACAAATTTAGTTAATCCCATGAAAAAAAATATATTTCAAAATCTATAAAAAATATATAAAAAATAAATAAAAAAAATTTCGAATTCAAGTTTTTTTTTAATTTTTGCATTTTCTGAGAAGATTTACCATAGTAACATATATATTTTTTTTACCATCGGAATGTAGAGATTCCAACGAACAGAAACCACACCAACTTTTTGAAAAAAGCTGATATTTTGACGGGTGAATTTTCGATTGAAAATTAGGGTGTCTTTTCGATATTAATTCAAAATAAGGTGAAAAAATAAATATTTTTAATTAAATAAATTACAGCGTATTTGGGATATAAAAAGGTAAGTTTTCACAAAATTTCGTTAAAAAAAAAATTTTTTTGTAAAAGATAAAAATAAAAAACCAAAAACTTGGTTTTTTGAATTTTTCACATAAATTTTGAGGTTATGTGAAAAAAGTGTAAATACAAAAGTTTTAGATCTTTTTATTATCTACAACTTTTCCATTTGACTTTTTTCGATAGGACTTTTAGTTTTGCCGGAAATCGAGAAAAACCGTTTTTTACCCTTAAAAACTCACCCCCATCCCCTTCCCAACCTCAGATCGCCCGTAAATTATTTTTCCTTTCATTTTTATCATATTTCCCTCCTTTTCTAATGGGTTTCATCCTATTATGATTTTTTTTGGTTTTAAAAATTATCGACCCTGGACTAATCGTGCAATTAGAGTTTACCGTGCGATAGATTTATATACAATCTCCCGACTTCAACCTCTGGGCAGTTGCCTGCCAGACACGACACCCTAAAGAGGATGAGTGAACTTTACACCCTGTTCCTCATACCCCTAAAAATGTATTGACAGTAATTTGGACAATATTTGACGATTAATTCCACTTAAAATTGAATTAATGAATTATGTTACATTGAGAGCTACGATGACCGGTTGGTTAGACCTTTTTTCCCATAGACCATAGAAAATGATAGCCAACCATAGATTTTCACTCAAAATCTATAAACTAATGTTGCAAGCAATGAATTTAAGTTTCGATATAAAATACAGATAACATATGATTAGGTTAATGAATTCAGAACAATAATATTAAAAATACAGAACATGTTCATTTGCGTTAACAATAAGTAACGTACTAAAACACATCTGACAACATTGTAGGCAAGCATCGAACCGGATTTTGAACACAGAGTCAATGTCTTTGTCTCACTACATTATTCGTTTATTACTACTACAATCCCTTGCATATGACATAGAATAAGAGCCCAGTCGTAAAAGTAAGTGACCCATTTATTTCCACTAGGATTCAATTACATGTCGCAGCCGCCATTGCCATCCGATCGAAAGGGGATTGCGTGGAAATTGCTAACGATATTCTAAAACTATCTGTAGGGTATAATAAAATTGTAGTATTAAAATTGTAGGAGCAAAAATTCAAAGCCATTTAAACAGTAATTTACTTTACAATATTTTTTTCCTTTCACCTCGTTTCAATAAATCTATACAAACATTATACATGTCGTGGACTCGTGGTATTAAAATTATCCAGACAGAAAGGTTGGCATCAGGACTGATTATCTATAGAATGACATAAAATCCTAGCGGGAGCTTTTCAAATTCACATAAAAAGAAGATACATCCACTGATGACCTAAATCTTCTAACAGATTTTGTTGAGAGTATTGAATATTCTCTCAACAAAATCTATATATCGAGTTACTATAAGTAACTTACATCTTGATATGTCAGTATCTTTGTTGCTTCTATGTAGTTTACCAGAGTATTCAGAAGACAGTTTTTACTTAACCTCTTAGTCACCTTTGATCATAATAATATGTAGGTACAAGGTCAAATAAAACCACCTAGCGAAACTACACAGGGGTGATGGAAATTTGATTTTTAAATTCATTTTAATCGCCTCTATGGTCTAGTGGTTAGACCATCTGTCTCAGACCCAGAGGTACCGGTTTCAATTCCCAGTGGGGGCCAAATTTTCTGCTCGGTTTGGTTGGTGGTAGAGCTTGTTCTAAGTCCGCCTGGCTAGCTACCAACATCTTATCTAAGTCTGTCGCCATAACAACAATGTTAACAGCATTGTTGTGTTTTTCATTTAGAGGTAAGATAGCCAGTTCCTCTGTGGTTGAGGATTCCGCGGAAGTTCGCTTCCACATTCAGCCATTACTTACCATAAAGTGAGATGCAGGCCAAGAGATACATCACTGTGTTTAAAAAAAAATGGCACTGCCCTAGACACCGCAATCAGCTGTAAAGAAGCCATAAAAGAAAGTATGCGGTTTAATCTTAACAGAGGGGCAATTGCCGTAATTTTTAAGAACGTTCGCATACGCATCTCATTCGCAATCTGTCAATAATACAATCAATTTACCAACATTTTTGACAAGTTTGACAGATTGCAACATGAATGTGAACGTTTTTTAAGGACGAGAATTGGCCTTCTGGAATCACAAAGTATGGCTTGGAGTGGACCTTCTGTACATTTTACCACTGTTCTCTATAATCTGTACTGTAGGTTTGAGGCTAAGTAGTTTAGGGGTAAGAGGAACAGGGTGTAAAGTTCACTCATCCACCATAGAAAAACGAGGATCCTCCGACCAGACGGGTATCATGTCTGGCGGGCAACTGCCCAGAGGTTGAAGTCGGGAGCTTGTACGTAATATACATATGTCCATCGCGCGGTAAACTCTAATTGCGCTATGCAGGATTTGTGTGACGTCAGGATGTTGTATGACGTCAGGTCTTTGATGCGTAGTTCGCATGTGGCGATGTAGATGCCGCCACAGTAGTAACATTTTATGCTCGTGTACTTTATAAAGGCTGTTATAAGACTTACTATGTAGGTATTGTAAAAGGCATTATTGTTTTCGAACCATTCAGTTATTTACGAAGGTATTCCCATTACATTACCTTTTCTCAACTGTGAGTATTTATATACCTATAATATATAAGTTTATACTCGTATATTCAAGCTTTGTGTATTTATTTAAGTGTATGTTAATTTTTACGTTGTACATGTAGGTATATTTAAATATTTTAGTCATATTCATATTTTTCTCTTCTTGTTCTCATACACTTATATTGTCTACATTTTTTTATCATTTCTCCTTTCGCAAGTCTGCTGGCAGAAATTTCTTAAGAAATAAGCAGTACCTTTGTACTCTAAATTATAGTTATGTCGTATCTCTATGTATGTTACTGTACCTAACTAATATTATAAATGCGAAAGTGAGTTTGTTTGTTACATTTTAACGCTAAAACGGCTGAGCGGATTTGGATGAAATTTGAGACATGACTATGACCTGGAAATGGACATAGGTTATCCCGATATTTCTACGGAATCAAGACTTATGAGCGTGAAACTGTGAGGCGCAGCTAATAAATAATAAAATAAATTAGGTAAAGTGACTTTTTAAAGGCAACTCGCAAGATTTAGAGGGGTCAGCAATATCCTTCGGTGAGCTAAAATATGCTTGTTGTGTTGTCAAAAATATTTGTTCGCCAAAATTATGGTTCTGGCACAATTCCCTCGGGTTCGTTTTACGTAGTGGTCGGGTAGAAAATTCATATTCAGTAGCGAATGGTCACGACATAATAATAACTTAAATATTCTATTTACTTATTCCGGTCCGGATACCTAAATATACAGCAATGCTATTTGAAGTCAGAAATAGCTGGTATTGTCACCGGCAAATGTCGATTAACACATCATTTTTTTTATCTTAATTATTATGACAAAACATTTAAGTAAAATGGGTATAGAAGTTAAATTTAAAGAATTAACTCTTAGCTGCTCTAAGAGTCGATATTCTTAAAATTTTACTTCTGTACCGATTTTACTTATAGCTTTATGAAAAGCCAAAAAGTAGTGTATCGAATCATTTTGTGTAAATTTAGATTACATGTAAAAGTGGCAGTATTAATGGACTTGTCGCTGACCTATAGCCTAAGAACGTTATCGAATTTAAGAGTGCAATCCCAGCTGTAAAGTAAGTTACGTAGGAAGGGTTTTATCAATATTAGATTGTGTGTAACAATCTATTCCGATTGGTCGGCTGCATGATGCGTATTTATCTGTTACGAGGCGGATTTGAATATAAATGGGAACAGGCCTTGTTGGCCATCGCTTTCATGCGGACTCATGGATTGTTTAGGAAACTTGTCTATGTGTTATAGGCCTACCCTCATATCCATATCGATAGTGAATATTTTTTATTGTTTATCGTAGGCCAATTCCGTTGCTTGTGACCGGTTATTTAAAATTGAATTTGGACTGGCGAGTCATTTAAAGGTACACATTAAGGTGCTGACAAATTTGAGCATTCCCTTGTAATGAGCATTCTAGCGAAAGGACAGTTTTGCTTCTATCTTATTGCCGAGCCGAGCCATTCTGTCATTGTTCCGCCGCTGTCTCTCTTGACTATTTTTTTGACGAGCATTGACTAGAGGGTTCGCTAGAATGTTCGTGAAAATGTTCGTAGCGATGTTTGACTCTATGCTTGGCTCTGTTCGTTGTTCAGTTCGACAAATTTAAAAACGGCGAATGGTCGAGGTTCGGTTACAAGTGAATGCTCAAATTTATCAGCAACTTTAGGAAATTATTTCAAAGGGTGGCCGTTATCGAAGTCGATAAAGAGGACTTCCTATTATAGTATTTGCTTGTAAACATGGTAAGGTAGTATTTTATAAACTTAGCCCCAACCATCTCAGAAGCATCAATGTCCAGACTCCTAAGTAAAACACGTAAGCTATTTGTTCCAAGCGGGAATTAAATCCGCGGAAAAAGTGTTTGACTCACCACGCAGCGACCAACAAATACCAATTTGCCAAACCACCAACCAACCAACCAACCACCAACCAACCAACCAACCACCAACCAACCAACCAACCAACCACCAACACCACCAATTGTACCAATACTGAACTGGGTTCTGTATTGTATTTTTACCAATTTATTGTACCCACTTAAAATAACATCAGTCTATAATGTTCCCGCTGCTGGGACGCAGGCCTCCTCTCTGTAAGTTACCCACTTACCCAGAGGTAAATAATCGCATTTTTATTTTATAAATCCCTCAAATCGTTAACACAATACTGTTGCATACACTCCCAAAAGCTTTTAAATGATTAACACCAGTTTCTGACAGGCGAGTAACAAACGAATACGGATTGTAGCAAAAACAAAACGCAACTGTCAAAACTTTTTTTACACACTCATCGCTCGTGTTGTTTTGGCAGGCTACAACGTTTTTCAGGGAATTTTCGCTGTTAAAAATACTCTGTTTTCCTTTTGAGGGTAATCATACAGTTATATAATGTGATAAACCTGCTAACAGACATTTTTATGTAAGTATTCAATTTAGCAGTGAAAATTAAGAGTGATGATGAGGGTGAATTCGTTTTGTTGCGTTTCCAATCGCAAAACCAGAGTGGATTTGATGTGCTATTGCACTGATAAAAAATAATAAATGTGTTCGTTTATCATTGAACATTTTTGCCCTTATTACGATCAAGAGCCACTAAAATTGTTGATGTCACTAATATTCGCCATAAGAAAGATGAAAAATACTCATAAAATTAGATAATACAGTTGAAATCATGGCCGTAGTGTGTTAATCATTTTTATCTTAAGTTATTTCCGGAAAAATATGCGTACTTAAGTTAGTAGGTATAATTTTATTTTATCATATTTGATGGGCTAATAAAATAGCTCACGTTGCTAATTGCTTATAAGAGCACACACACACGACCACAGTATTCCTTGTCTTAGGGATCTCGCGCACTAGACGGCCACAACCACGACCAGTGGCCGCAGGGACCAGATAAACTATAGAAACCAATACGAAACGCGCACTTGGTCGCAATGGCCAATTAGCCACAGACCATACAATACCACGACTGGCCTGAGTCGTGGCCGTCTAGTCCGCGAGATCCCTTAAAGTCGTATTCATACATTCGCAACTAGGTTCTATTGGCGCGTGGCCAAAATCTGAACTAACGCTGCCATCTTGTTTTTTCAATATATCACAGTACATTTCAAAATATCCTTGTAGTAGTGTGAGCATCTGATAAAACCGGTAAAGTGCGATTTGGACTACCACACGAAGAGTTCCGTACCGTATTAAGATCGAGCAGAAAAAGCCAAAAAAAACACGTTTCCAAGTGGTATAGAGGTGGTACGGCCGAATGAAGGCTAATAAATAGGTTTATATTAAATAACGATAACATCGCTCGATGTCAGAACGATTGCTGAGCTCTCGGCGATGAGACCACACCAGGGGAGGGCGACCGACTAACGCGAACATTTATTGTTGCTACCGCGCTCTGTTTATCGAAAATCGCCCTTTGATGGACGTGTAATGCTACGTAAAGTAATTGTGGGGTACAAGTACCTGTTTATGTTTCTAAATAAAAGTAAAAATGCTAACCAGCTTTCAGTTTTCAGTCATAACACCAAGTACGGAAGTAAAAGTAATTTGAGGATTGCAGTTTAATTTGAAGATAGACGATTATCAAACTACCGGATTTTATATCGATCAGACGACAAACAATAATTTTCAACTCAAAAAAAAAAAACACTCAATACTCAAAGCATTTATTTCAAATAAATCAATTACAGGCACTTTTGAATTGTCAAGGAGTCGGTCAGTCAGAAAGATGAAGCTAGTTGCCCATTGCAAAGCGTAGTAGGTTCCTATGGAGAGGAACGGGCAAGAAACTCCACGGACACTCACCTACGTATATCAAAATATTCTTAAACAATATTGGTTACATCATTCATTTCGAAATTAGACATGTGAGAACAATGTAGAAACTTTATTTTACTTTTATTATTTGTTGTTAAAGTGAAATACACAATCTTTGAAAATTTCAACTGTCTACCTATTACGGTTCATGAGATAGAGCCCGCTGACAGAAAGACAGACGGACAGCAAAGATGTAGTAATGGGGTCCAATTCTCTTCACCCTAAAAATTACTCACACAATAAGTTTACTACAGTAAACCATACTAAAAGGCCAATAGTAATGCCTAAACTATTTTAATTGTGGTGATTTGCAATCCGTTAGCCTATAGTAAGATTATTTAGATTTAATAGTAATAAGGAGGTCTTTATAAATTTAGATATTCTGAATTATCTCTAGATTTTCACTAAGCAAAGAATATTCAATATTAATAAGTTAACAGTAGAGATGTAACGGAGCTGCTTGGGTTGCGGGTTTGTCCGGAAGGGATATCGCGGCTCCGGCACATGGGCAACGGAAGGAGACTAAAACCCACCCGTGTGGTGGGTTTTAGTCAGTAAAAGTCTGACACGCCCTCTCGCTCCGCCCAGAGCGGGAGAAATCATTTGATGATTTCCCAACCTCCAAAAAAAAAAAAATGATATGGAGGCCATCTTAGCGAAGACGCAAGCGGAGGTGAACTAATAAAGAATAGTTAATTTAAAATTTAAAGAAAAAAATGACCGATTAATAATCAAAATTTAGAAGCTTCAAACTATATTTCACAAAAAACACACTTCACGTTCATAAATTAAACCAGCTCCACTTGCGGCATGAAACGAGATATATTTCAACCACATTATGGAAGTTGGAGCAGATTTTCATTATTAGACTTCCGTTACAACTCCGATAAAAACTTGCAGAAGTTCCGCATTTGCGGAGGCGGAGGCGAAGTTCCGTTACAACCTTAACAGTACCGACTGAGGTTTAGTCTCAAAAATGCCGATCTACCGGGTCCCTTGTTACGATTTGCTGACAGTAATTTACCGAAAGGTTTACGACTCTGTCGGCTTTGCCAAGACTTTGTAAGTATATTTGATATCCTTTTCCCTCCTTCTCATTTATACGGTTATCTCACTTTATGAGGCACTTTTCCTACAGCTGACGATTGACGAGAAGCGAGTAGAGCTAGCAACTAAAAACAAGTTGGCAAGCAACGAGAAGCGAGTGCACGACGGTGACGAGAGATTACTCGCTGGCGAATGTAGGAAGTTTGAGTCTCTTAGAGAGTATTTTGCCCGTCAAACGAGTCACTGAGCGAGTACTCTCTTTGATAGCTTATAAAATTTCTAAAAGCTTATCTTATAAGCTTTTAGAAATAATAAACAGAATCCAAATCGAGTCAATAACATCGGAGATATGGCAAAAAATGTAAAGGAAGGTCACAAACGCTACTCAAAAAATAAAAATTGAATAACATGAAAAAAAATTCATGAATATTCAGAAAAATACGGGCGGTCACATGGCCATGGGTGGCATTGTATATGTATATTTTACTTACACGGGACCTACAATGTTTTGTACGTTTCTTCAGTGAGAAAATTGTTGTTGCTAGTCGCTTCCTCGTCAGTGGGACAGATGCCTTATGAAGGGCTCATTTCATTGGATCAGAGTTTTTATTCATCCGTCTTTTCATCCTCATTCATCCACTGCTGAATATAGGCAGCTTTCATTCTTTTAGGTTTTGAAGTAAGATCTCATTTCTTTCACATTTTTTTTATACAGCGTGTGTCAGAAATATGTGCTCATATTTAAGGGTGTGACACAGACCTTCAAATTGAACAACTTTACCAATGGGACCAGCATCTTAATCGCGAAAAAATTATCGGCTGTCCCATACATTTGGGTCGAGTAGATATTGAATTACTTTTAAGCATAATTTTAAGTAATTAAGACAAATCGTGTTACATGTTTACTCTTTCTGGTCTAATAAATAAATATTAAATATTGAAGTTATGGCATGCAGCATATGACAGCTGTTCATATTGTCGTGATTACGAAACATGGAGAAACTTGTTGAGTTTGATGGTCTGTACCACATCGTTAAATATGACCACACATTTCTGGTACCCGCTGCAGAAAAATATTACTACTTTTATAGTTTCTTTTCTAATACTACTTACTTACTCTAAGCTTCATCGTCCAGCTTTAGAGATTATTTTTTATTAAGGTTTCAGGTCAGTTTTTCCCCGGATTATTATATTTTAAGGCTTAGCTAGAAGGTAATCCTGTAGATAAAGCGTGAATTTAATCGTTTCTTACAAGTCTGGGCCGCTGAGGCTTTGAACTCAAGGCGTACTGTCATTTAGATGGATAATGAGAATTTCTAATATGTTAATTAATGTTGTATCAAAATGATTGAAGTGTAAATATAATTGAAGTTTATTATTAGATTTAAATAATATGTACAGCAATATTTTATAAATTAATAATGTTCTATACAAAATTAATTAATTATTATAAAATAATCAAAATGTCTATTTTCTATTCAAATATGTAAGTTTCACGTTTAGATTTCGATAATACCAAGAAATTTTAATGTAATTTTATTACTGGAATGAACATTGTCAAACGAGAGCATATCAGAGTTTATTCTAATATATATATCGTTTAATTATTTAAACTCATTAATATGTAAAGTGGCTGGCTACAAAAAAAATACATGTCCAATCCCTGACAATTAACAATGTTCTAAGAAACTTTTCGTAGTAAGCTCGTAGCACTGCTACGGTGGCTACGCCGTAGCCACAGAGTTATTCCGCTAAAATTTACAACTAGCGACATCAGTATTTGTATATACTTAGGGCCATCCCATAGTTTTTTTGTTTGTAAATAGTAGTAATTTTGGCGTAAAAACGTAAGAACCAGGGTGTGAGATATTACGACTTCTCATTTTAATTAGTATTTTTTCCACACAATTTAGAATCAGTGCCTCTTTTAAAAACTTTCACATTTCCCACTAGCAAATAGACAGACTTCACTATTGGATTACTACGGATATTGCACACACTCTTTTAGAATTAAACCTCAGCTAGGAAAAGGTCCTCCACCAATGCCTAGACATATATATATTTTTGCAGCAATTCAGTAGCGATGCTGTCGCTGGCTGTGTACCTTCACCCAGATTCTGTATCGCTACTATCGCGATGCTGTCGCCTCCCCAGCACCCCTCCCTCCATTCTCCACCCTTCGTTCCCCGATGTCGTCAGAAACGGTCGTGCGTTTGCATCGTTTCTGTCGCACGTTTCAAACGCGACTAACGCGCGATAGTAGCGTTGCAGAAGCGCGTTTACAAAGCGCGCGACAGCATCGCTACAAAAAGTCGCCGTGGGCGAGCAGCCTAAAGACAGAGACATTAATTGTTAAACAAATTGATTACTAACTTAAATTGTATGTATATTCAAATTAAATGACAGTGTCATTCTTTGACCGTTCTATGATATGGCTATATATATAATAAATACAGGCAAATTGACCCACGTCAATTTGCCTCGACAGCCTCGTTGGTTTAGAGGTCGCAAGCGCTACTGTTGAGCATGAGGTCCTGGGTCCGATTCCCGGTTCGGACAAAGCGTTATTAGGTTTTTCCATCTGGAATCGCTCAGTAACAGCCCGAAATCTGGATTTGTTCCCGGTTGATGGCAATAGGCTCGCTCCCTATTACATGGGACTTGAACATAACTGGCTAAATGTGGGTGTACTATAGGTACACCTCTGCCTAACCCTTTGGGGACCACAGTCGTGATGTTATGTTATGTGACAATTTGCTTAATCGTTAAATTTTTCGACGAGACGAAGAACGTGGTAACAAAGTAACTCATAAAAAATCAGAAGTAAGTTAAACTTCGAACTAACTCCTAAATTAACTCTTTAAGAAATTAAATTAATATTTTAGGTTGCCTTTTAGGTTCGTTTCAAAGAGTGGCTTTGATTTGTCTTTGTTTTAATCTTAAGTAGGAAGTAATCTTTGATTTTTAATATATTTTTGGATTTTATTAAAAGAAAGGTTTATACGTACATACACACAGCTGTACTTTTATTGAGTTACTAATCGTGTTTAGACAAATTGTTTCTGAATCTTAGTGACTAAGATTGCGTGAAAAACTACTAAAAGATTTTTCTTTTACCGAGGAAGGCTAAAATAACATAACTAATCCTCCGCTGTCCGTCCGTCCGTCCGTCTGTCAGCGGGCTATATCTCATGAACCGTAATAGGTAGACAGTTCAAATTTTCAGTGTATTAAAAAAAAAAGTTCATTAATTCAAGAAACGAGTTTTTTTCAGGCGTTTTTTGTTTAATGCTATACGGTATGTTATACGGAGCCCTGCGTGTGTGAGTCCGACTCGCACTTAGCCAGTTTTTTAGATTTGACCCTATAAGTTACTTAACCTTTGGCTACGTAATAACAGCCGCACGGGTCGACCGAACAGGTTAAGCTACGCTCGCCGCGGTTGGTCTGTGGATGAGTGACCATCTTTATTTATTTATTTTATTTATTTAAGGACTTTGGAAGACTTACAGCTAAATACAATGTTGATAAATAACAGTATGATAATTTGACAGCCAATTACAGGTCTTCGCGTTAAGAGCTTGTCTGGTATAAAAGTACTGTGGAACAAAATATATACGTACACACTGCCAAATTTTGCCAAAACAAAAAAAACAAAATAACTAATCAAAAGTAACATAAAAAATAATCAAATTTGCAGGTAGATCATCACCTAAAACATGTAAAAACTAATATAATTGCCACAGGTTATTTCCCATGAGAACCAAGATGTTAAAAATTAATTAAAAAAGAAAAAGAAAACAAAGTCCAAAGAATTTAAGCTTCATTGCTAAACACTTTTTTGCCGAGGTCACACTTGTTTTAAAAAGATCAAAGTCTTGCTTGCACACCTTATTAAAATACCTACTAACACGCACTAACGTATGAATTTTATCTGTAGTTAGTAGTTGTAAATGGCACCCGTAATGGTGGATTGAACCGTTTGGATCTGCTTGGAACGTTAAAATAGAAAGTTGACAAAATATCAGAACATTTTATGTCACTTTGAAACGTCTTCAACAAAAATATACAGTCAGAGATCTGACGACGATCAGACGACGATCGATACGGTACCCTCTGATGAAAGCATACATTTTTTATAAATCTTTTTTGTACACGCTCAATACGGTCAATATACTTGTGATAGCGTGGACTCCATATTTCAGATGCGTGTTCCAAGTGGTTTCTAACAAAAGTGCAGTACAGAATTTTTAACGTTTTAGCTTCCCTGAAGCACTTGGATAACCGCATTAGGAAACCAAGGGATTTTGAGGCTTTAGCTACGATGGCATCAACATGCTTATCAAATATAAGTTTGGAATCGTGATGAACCCCCAGATCACGAATAGTACTACGTCTAGGTAATATATGACCACCAAGAGTATATGTTGTGGCTAGGACTGACCGTCCACGGGAATACGTTACAACTAAGCATTTTTTGGGATTAAGATCAAGCTTACTTTTTTGGCAGTATACTTCAAGACACTGTAAGTCAGTTTGAAATGCCGTCATGTCCGCAGTCGATGTTATGGTAGCATAAATTTTCATATCGTCAGCGAAGCACTTTTTGGATGAGGTCAGACAGGAATCGATGTCGTTTACATAGATGATAAATAATAACGGACCGAGCAACGAACCTTGGGGGACTCCACTGGGGACTAAAACCCAGCTGGATATATAATTATTAAGTACCACAGATATTTACATACCAAGACCCCTCCGTGCCTCGGGAAGCACGTTAAGCCGTTGGTCCCGACTATCATTCGTGGATCTTTGACAGTTGTTACGGGTCGTCAGAAGTCCGAAAGTTTGATAACCAGTCATAACGGGTATCGTATTACCTAGTAACTGGGTTGTGGAGATTCGGTTCCCTACAAAACGGTTGAGCTGCATGGTGCTAATCCACGCGTCATGTTAGTGAACGGGCGCCGTCAGTTGTGACTGGTCATCTCTTAACTACCTGGGCTTATTTTAAATCTTATATTTTGAATTATTTTGATTATTTTATGTACACTGTTCTCACATATAGAAGCAACAAGAATAATGTACCCAGGATTTTGTAATTTCTATATTTAAAAGAGTGTCCTTGGAGTTTCTTGCCCATTCTTCTCCAGAAAGATCTACGTTTCGGAATGGGCAACTAGCTTCAACTTTCCGACTAATTGACCGACTATTTGACAATTTAAAAGTGCCTGTAAATGGTTTAATTGAAAAAACGCTTTGAGTTGGAGTTTGAGTTTGAGAATTGTTTCAAAAAACTAAGTCTCGAGGAGGTCAGATAGGCCGTCGCTCCATGTAAAATCCAGCTGCATCCGGTAAGACTGGAAGCTGACCCCAACATAGTTGGGAAAAGGCTGGGCAGATGATGATGACCCTATAAATTACTGAAAAGCAAAAAATATTGTTTTCGAATGTTTCATGTAAACAATCATAAAACCGGTCGAAGTTAGATCAAAGTTTCAGTTTCATGGATATGTCCTTGATCTTAAATCACCCTGACAACGACGAACCATCTCAATGTCATCTTGGTCACAATATCACCAAACTAGAACAAACTGTGCCCCATTTGTTATTGTCGTTTGTCTAGTCGGTGACGTCATCAATTGTCTTTGGTTCTGGCCATCAATCCAGACGTTTTGACGTTTTCAAACAGTTGGATCTGATTCGATAGGACAAGTTTAGTTGAAGAACGGTTCGGAAATATGATTAATGATTGTTTTATTATGTTATTTGAAAATCGTTTATATTCCCTTAATGATTGTCTTACCAAAGAAGAATGGTTTTCTAAAAGGATTGTGAGTAGAATGAAGTAGCGTTAGAAGTACATAATTATTATTGACTGAGCGAGCGAAGCGTCCCTTCTTCAAGACTGCAAATTTTTTTTTTCGTGTGTCAGTCTGTTGATACTCCTCTACAGTCGGTCGATTCTGTAAAAATATTTACGTGAAGCTTAGGTGAAGTGATTAACACTATTGACAGCTCACTTCACGCTCACTTCACCTAAGTTTCACGGTGATGTTTTTACAGAATCGAACGGCTGGTCGTATTTTACAATAGACCTGGGGCGGCTGTCTCGACATAGATAGCGATCGCTATACGACTGAATTCGGTCGCAAAATCCTAAAAGTGTCCCTCGACGGTCAAAATTGCTTGACAAGCACGAAAAAAATACGTGCTGACTGCTGGGCAAGCACGTCGCGCACGTCTAGGGACGCCATTACGACTTTGCGACCAATTCGGTCGTATAGCGATCGCTTATTATGTCGAGACTGCCACCCCTGGATAAATATTGGTATACAGGTTTTACGATTTATAGATTTTTTTGGTCGTCGGGGATTTTTGATTGGAGGGGTACTTCCTCGAAAAAGGAGCAAAATTTGTAGTAGTAGTAGTTTATTTCTGTTTAATTATCGTCTTGCCACGATATGGTTTTTACTAACCTACAGTCGCAGTCGGGTTTTTAGTGTTCCGTACCTCAAAAAGAAAAAAATGGAACTCTAATAGATCATCACTTCGTTGTCCGTCTGCCTGCCTTTAAGAACCTTTTTCTCAGGAACGCGGTATCTAGGTAACTGATAATGCACGTTGCTTTACTGGAGAGACGTTTTAAAGAAGAAGCCCTAAAAAAATACTGTTCGCCGCAGAAATCAAAATCAGAACGCCACTGGCACATCAACAACGCAATTATTAACTAACCAAATATTAATCTCGGCCCTAATAATACATATATCTCAATTACAACTATGATAAACAATCTCCAAAAACAAACATAAATTTTAAATAATAATATTATCATTAACTTTTGCTTGCAGCTGTTTGGTTATAATTAACTTTCAGTAAACTTCGAGAGAACTGTTTTCATTCATAGTACGCAATTACTGTGAACTTATAACGTGGCCCCTAAATAAATTATCATTAATGTTCACGGAGCACGGAGACGCCGCGGCGTCCGTTGTTATAGATATAGCCCTCCACGAAGAGGCGCCCCACCTCTTCTTCCTAATCGCTTACAGTACAGAGGCCCTAATGTGAGTTTCTTTTAACCATCTCGACTTTACGCATCTACCGCGTTCGGCGCTCCGATTGGCCTTTCACCAGTGAAAGCCAGTGAAGGGCCAATCGGAGTTAAAAGAAACTTACATTAGGGCCCCAGTAATCGCGTTTGAAGAGTGAGCGCGTCTTCGTGGATAGCACTATCTATAGAGGCGACATTGTCAACACTTTGCATACAAACCAAGCGTGTCACCGTTTAATCGCACTAGGCCAGGGCTACGACCTAAGGCGGTGCGTCTTGCGGCGTGAGGCGGCGCTCGAATGTTCCAGCCCCGCTCTCGTCTCCTCATCGCAGCGACTCGTGGCACGCTCTAAATAACTCTAACACTTGTTCTCGCCGCGGTCGCAGACGCAAGACGCAGGTCGCGCGAGCGGTGATGTCGTGGCCAAAGGGTTTACGGCCTCGAGCGATGCAACTTGCGACACTATTAACGCCTGCGACTTGCGACGGTACTTGCGTCAACCGTCACGCCCGCGCTTGAAATGTGTTTCCGTCCGTCGCTCCGCAAGTCGCATAGGTACTAACAAATAGCCATTTTAGCTGAATACATATTTTAAATATTTATAAAAAACGCACTTCTAACGTCAGAAATTTTATTTTATTAGTACTGCCGACTCTAGACGATTCCGTGCTCTGTGTTCATGTTAATGATAATGAATGAAGTTGAACTTTTGAAAGCTAGTTAATTATTTTTGGGTACGAATTTCTGCGTACTTGGCCTTGACTGCTGTGTTAGTTTTGTGGTCGCAACTGTGACTGCTGAGAGTGAGGTCCGGGTCTCGATTTCCTGGACGGAATTTATTGGATTAGCGCCCCGTATTACACGGGAGAACGTAACCGTAAGTAGCGAAATGTGGCTGTACTGTATACGTACACCTTGCTCAGCCCTTCGAAGAAGTGTCGTTCAGTAGTACAGTAAGCCGCACCTCAGTGTTAACAAAATCAGTATCTATTGAAACTACGCTAGACCAATTCAAGGTCAAAGTGTAGCTACTGACGCAGCGAAGTGCGTTCGACTATACCTATGTGCCTTTAGTTGCCAGAGTAAGCGCACCTTTACGATCCATCAAACTAAAAATACCAAACCAAACGCGGTAACCAAATAACGGGTATGTTGAAATATCAGATATTTCAGATACTTATATCTGATTTTTCAGATACTTATATCTGATTTTTCAGATACTTATATCTGACTTTTCAGATACTTATATCTGATTTTTCAGATACTTATATCTGATTTTTCAGATACTTATATCTGATTTTTCAGATACTTATATCTGATATTTCAATATCAAACACACCGTAAATTTTTTTTAAAAAATCTGTAAAGTTGAACTTTTCGCGCATTCACCACAACGAGAGAGTTAAGGAAATGTTATCGCCTTTTGCGGCAAAATCGCGGCGAAAAGCGGTGACAACTAGCAAATTCGTCGGACAGTGAAACTTTCTTACTTTAGCATTGAAAGTGAATTACTGAAACACTACAGAAACTCTGTCCAGCTTTCTTGTCGTGTTTGGTGGTTGAAGTTCGTTTTGTTCTATTGTGTCATGCGACTCTGAAAACATTGCCTGACAGAGTTTGAAGATTCACTTTCCATTAGTCTTTCGCTTTGGTTTTACAACACTACAAGGTTATTTTGGAGCGCAGCTAAAATCGGACCTAACGCCGCCATCTTGTTTTGTCATTACATAATGACAGTGACAACTACCCAAACGTCATTTAGGTGCCAAAGATTCTTGTAGCGAGTACTCGAGTTAGTGAGTTAGAGGCATAAGCTATATCTACTTATTCTTCACGATAGTGACTACACAAACGATTAAAGATCGAGAACAGAATTATCAACAGCTAGCTGATGCTCGCGGCTTCACCCGCGTGATACTAATTATTTTGCTAAGTTACTCTTTTTAACATCAGCTATCTGGCAGTGAAAGTGCCATCACGATCTGCCCAGCTGTTTCGGAGCTTAGCCGGAACAAACAGACAGATAGACAAAAATTTCAAAATTGTTTTTTTTGTTGTAAGTACCATATATACTTTTATATGCATTAAGTAAAAATCTGTTATTTTGACATTACAATCAGACACTTAAATTTTATTTATTGTTTAGATATCTATATCTAAACAATAAATAAAATTGTATAGATATTGTATAGATATGAAAACAATATTCTAAAATAATGTACAAAGAGTATTATTTAGTTAGAACATTGTTTGTTAGTCATAAAGGGTAGAGCGTTGTAATTAAGTTTTTGGAGGACACGATGTCAAATAAATTGGAGGAATATTAATATAATTTGTCTTTTCATAACGACGGCAGACGTCCAATAAGCGCTTGTTATTTTTTATAAACACAGTTTTCTCCACGCACATTATTTGAAATTTACTCTAGTCTCTTCTTTATTTTTCGTGTGGTTAGTGACTAATCTGGCGTGGAGGTACTTCTCAGGTACTTATCCTTTTTAATAAAAAAAAAAACAAAACTAGAATTTCATAATATGAATTGAAAAAAAAATGGTTTTTAAAGTCACAGAGATTTTACAAAAGATATATTCAGCAAGAGCAGTGGTGGTCAGTGGCGTAGTAACGGCCGCGACTTACGAGTAGGTCTAGGGTTCAAACCCGGACAGGCGCTTTACTTTGTGTAAATTATTTCATCACCACTGCTCTCAAAACGGTGAAGGAAAACATCGTGAGAAAACCGGCATGTCCTAGAACCAAACATTCGACATGTGACATCTACAAACCCGTACTGGGCTCGCGCGGTAGATTACAGCCCAGTTCCCTTCAAAGAGAGGCCTGTGCCTCAGCAGTGGGAACAGTATAGGCTGATTATGCATTTTCAGCCTGCGATGCATTCAAAATTAAATTAAATTTAAATTAGTTTATTTCTCACATAGCTACTAGCTCAGCATAGCAATAAGGATTACATAATAAAAGTACTAGGTTAACACTAGGTAAGTATACTAATATCATGTACATTATAATAAGAATCTAGCAGCATTAGTGGTAGTGAAGAGGATTTACTTAGGGTACTGACTCTATTTTCTGAACTAGGCGAGGCCTGTATCTCGGAAGATAGGGCTCTGTTGATAATTTCTTTATTTTATAACCTAAAAACATTGTGAGCTACTGTTTCAAATGTACTAATAAAGAATGTAAGTAGTAAATAAAAATGTGTGTTTGTGTGTTTTATTAATATGTTTTTGTTTGTGAAAACAAAAGATATTCGGTATTTAGGTAGTCTTAACCATCTTTTCACTAAGATATTTGCTGAAATGTAATATATTAAATTATTTATTATTTTTGTTATAAAGTATACTGCTTGTCATTGTCTTCTCGCAAATGCTGTGTGATGTGAAGGATTATAACAAACTAGTTTCTGTTTACGTTTGGCAGCATCAGTAGGGAGAACTGATCGATGCTAAGCACCTTGCAGTCAGACTATAGTTGTGAAATGGCTTTCTGGTTATCACTTTAAGGACAGCTCTCTGTGCCCGTTCTAACGCAAGAGACCGTGTTTTTGCAGCACCCCTCACACTGAGATGCAGTAATAACACATAGCATACACTTACAATTTTGTGTTCTGTTAAACAAGTATGGGCAACAATACTAACAGTTTCAGGTGGTTGAGAGATGGCAAATGTAACATAGTTTGTTTTGTCCAGGTTAAGAGTGAGGAGGTTGGAGCTGAGCCATTTTATAACTACCCCCAAAACAGTCTACCGCTGTTATCCTGACCTCGTCCCAGGTAGGAGCAATAAACAGCGATTAACATGATAGTTAATTGACTCAGGCGTGACTTTGCGGAAATCCATTTTAAAATACAATGGACGAAGTATATACGCTAATCCTAATCCGCTTCACTGTTCTTAAAGAGTCATAAAGAACTCTGTATGAAATCGACACCTGTTTCGGTGTTGACACGTCAAGCGTCGAGAGCTGCTGTGTCAACACAGCTCCGTAACAAGTCGGGTCCGGGTTCGCAATAAGTCAATCGTCATCCTGAGGATGCCTCGTTGAGAGGTGAAACATGTGTCGATTTCTTACAGAGTTCTTTATGCCTCTTTAAAAACAGTTAAGCAGATTAGGTTACCAAATATACGTCGTCTTTTGTATGTTTTTGATTAACATGCTCATACTTCTAATATGCTCGTCTATTTCCGCACAGTTCATTGAACCCTAAATACCGTAAAGCTTCTTAATAATAAATAATATCATATTGGGGACATTAGGGACCCGTTCCAAATATCGGGAAAATTAACGATATCACATGGGCCGGTTCCGTACATAGAAATAGCCATAAATCATTATATACATGTAAGTGAAACCAGTGTAGGTTTAAATTGGGTAATTATTGCGACCTTCGCGTGACCTTGAAATGTTATTGGTATCATTTTATGCTGTATAAACGTTATTAATGTAAAAAATTGGGTATCGATATCTTTGGTGTAGGTGCATAGAACGATAGTTATTTCTTTGTTGACAACTAGTTGCGAAATTCAGTTGCCAAAGCGGCCGAAAGGCAATTACCTACATATTGATAACAGTCTGCAGGGTTAAAACCCTTTTTTTTTATTTCTTTTTTTTTGGGTGGGAAATTATCAAATAACTTCTCCCGGTCTGGGCGGAGAGGGGGGGCGTGTCAGACTCTTACTGACTATAACCCACCCGTGTTCCTTCAGTTGCCTGTATGTTGCCAGAGGCCACGGTATCTACAAATGACAGCTGAGACCAACGGCTTAACATGCTTTTTGAGGCACGGAGGAGTCTTGGTATGTAAAGATGGTCACCCATCCACGGACCAACCCCGGTAAGCGTAACTTAACCTGATGGATCGACCCGTGCGGTTGTTATTACTTAGCCACGAGATCCTTCCTAAATAAATACACAAAAAAATCCGTTGCAAAGTTTATAAGAACAACGCGGCCACACAGACAAACACGAAAAGCGACTTTAACACATTATTATATAGATACATAAAGATAATATGATACAAAAAACCGTTTGACCGAACTGTTCAGCTTATCTCCTAATGCGTAGTACTGGTGTAAGTATGAAGGTAAAATTTTACGATTAGTGAGCTTACAAGCCATTTTCTTGAACACAATGCCGTGGAGCTAGGGTGAAGGTAGCGATTAGGGGTTAAGTGGATTCCTTGTGGTATAAGATGACTCTTTTGAAACTCATACTAGGTTTCTGAGATACCTTGTAGTAGTAGCAGAGAGGTAATTAAGTAACACACTTACAGCAGCAATGACATGACTTTCATTTCGACAGTTCAACAACATTCACAAGATTTTGCCTTGAAGGTACTTTCTATTTATAGATGATAGATTTAGAAAGAAAGAGAAGAGAGAAGAAGAATAATGTTTATTTGGACACAGTTTGTGAAACACTAAATACAAAATAATAAAAAAAACCATCACCACCACCTCACGGCTGCGCCAAAAAGGTTCATTTCAGCATTAATGCCAGGCAGATTCTGTCTGACGCTGGTTTTCTAATGAACCTATAAGTAGGGACAAGTGACGCCAAATTTATTATTTTATGTAGGAAATACACAGCTATTGGGTATTTAGTTTACTTTCTCATTAATCACAACACAACGCACACACACGTGTATGTCGCAACATTTTTTATTTGATTTTTTTATTTTACCTTGATTTTATTTATTATAATGGACAGACAGTTATGTTTATTATTCTAGCGTATGGCACTCGAGGGTTGCAGCTGGAAATCAGCGTCAGGTGGTACACTTTGTGTTGCCATCTGACATTATGCTGAGCTGAGGCCCTTTTGCCATTATAATAATTTGTTTTCTGTTTTTATAGTTTCAAGGTGTATTTTTTGTAATACCAATAAACGAATTTTTCTTTCTTTCTTTTTATTGCGTTATTTACGTTGTTGAGCAGACAAATTTGTCGAACATATGAAGCAATGGATTAGCAATATCATTTTGATTGTGATTGAAAGTGTGTTACGCAATTAAGGTGGTGGTAGTTTTTCGACTATTACTTAAGAGCGTTTATTCTGAAGGTGGGCAACATCGCAAATAGATGACAAATATTTCACTGTTATGATTAATTTAGCAATATTACTGTGTGGAAATAAAAAATGTGGCTAACTAGCGAACTAGAATATTGATTATGAAATGCCATAATTAATATCGTAACACCGAATTTTTCGTTTTAGATGTAAAAAAACTATTTGGAAACATTCCAAATGCGTTTTGTACACCTAAATAGGGTACAACATCAAATTCAATGTTATAATTGCAATTCATATTAATATTCTAGTTCGCTAGTTAGCCACATTTTTTATTTCCACACAGTAATATTGCTATAAGAATCAAAACAGGTAAATATTTGACAGTTATTTGCGACGTCGCCAACTTTTAGGATAAACCCTCTTAAGTCACTAATATGCCAAGATGGCTTCATTGGTCTCATGGCAGAGATTAATACAGATGGTTCACTCCGCAAAATCTATACATATAATAAAATCTTAGCGAAGTCAAAACTGTACATTGAATATTTTTGAAAAAAAGTAATTACTACGAGGTCCTGGATCGATTCTAATGCCGAAAATATAGTTTTTAGAATTTTTGTCTGTTTGTCCGTATGTATGTTCCAGCATCACGCAAATTCTACTGGACAGATTCTGCTGAAATTTGGCATAGATATTCCCTATAAGTCTGGGTCGAGCTGTAGGCTATAAACTATCACGCTATTTGCTATGGGGGATAAGTAATATTAGATTATATTCGTATTCTTCTCAGCAAATCTTAAAAGGACGTGCTAAAATGTTAGGATATTGCAGATAGTCACCGATTTAACATTTTAAATGATTATCATCACGCTATACCTTTATGGAGCTAAGCAGTCAATCATGAAATATAAGAACGGTTATTTCAGCTAACTTTCAACAACATCAAATAACTGGGGGTTACACAACTCTTTCCAAAGCAGTGGTTGTAAGATCTATTCCCAACTATTGGTATTTTTTGTGATAATTTTTTTTACGTCAACTATTACTTTTTTTTTCTTTATATTTTTTTTATAATTTTTTTTAATAAAATAAAAAATATAAAGTAAAATATAAAGTATGTTTTTTTTTTTATATAATAATTTTTTTATTTATTTTAATATATAAAAGTTCGTAGATCGTATTAATTCAATAAAAAAGTAAAGCTTCGTAAGCAATGGGAAATTGCTACGACACGTCACAAGCCCTTTACAGTCGTAAAACATTCAAGCTTCTGTACTGATAATTTTAGAGCTAAAGACTAGAAGAATAAAATGTTTAATACAGGTCATACAGTAGATCTAATGAAGAAACAATATTATTAGTGCTACTTGTATTTACTTTAAGAAGCATATTGTAAGGTAGTTCAATATCACAAAAACAAATATATGCATAAAATACTTTAATTTAATCTTTTGGTATTAATAATGAAATGAAATGAAATTGTTTATTCTGTAAATAGGACATCGGAATCACTTTCACACGTCATATAAAAAATAAGCTAGATGAGGTCTGGGAAGAAAGGCCGAAACAAACTCAGAGGCCGCAGTCTCTTTTAATGTCCAGACATAATCTTAATCAGGCCATATGAGGACCAAGTAGATTAGTGTCTGAAATGGTATTTTGAGAAAAGAACCACACAGATTTGAGTGGACCTGTCCAGTCAGTGCAAGCTCGTGTCAGTAATCGTGAAGCTCAACTCGACGAACAATACCAAAGAAAGAACATTTGGGTAGGCCGCATCAACTACTCAAACTGCCAGACCATCATTAAAACTAATATATGAGCCTGTAACAAAATATATTACCCAAGTCACGTTCCTTTTTTTCAATTAGGACATGTTGTGACAATTCCTGGGATACTGTTAAAACATTTACTCGTAGACATAATATTTGTACTACGTCTGGAATGGGTACAGAATACTAAATTCAGGGCAGGTACTATTGCAAATAAAATCAGAATAATGTTCCATTAATAGAATCGCCGAGTGCGAAATAATTTGATCGCACCGTATGGATGCTCAAACACAAAGCATTTATTTAAATTAAACCAATTACAGGCACTTTTGAATTGTCAAGGGGTCGGTCAGTTAGACAGATGAAGCTAGTTGCCCATTTCAAAGTGTAGTAGGTTCCTATGGAGAAGAACGGGCAAGAAACTTCTGGGACACTCTTTTAAATCCAAGCATTTTTATCAGCGATATAATCCCCGAACTTATAATATGCTTGGCTGCATAGTGTGCGTTTATTTATTTATTTATTTATTTATTTATTTATATATACTTTATTGTACACCACAAAAATACATAACAAAAAAAATACTGTTAAATACAAGATTTAAATTTCGTTTCATTCAGTTGAAGTATGTGGGGAGGTAATTTATTGTAACATTTAACACCAGCCAGCCTGAAACCCGGTTGAACTAATTGGTCCGGATGGTATAAAGATTTTAAGAAATGCGGGGATAACGCAGCCAAATATTGCCAATACTAAATAAGACACCACTAGTTTTTGTCAGTTGTAGGGACTTGAAAATCAGCCTATAATTTTCCCACTGGGACACAGGCCTCCTCTCTTCTAGAGGGAGAGGTCTGTTATCTACCACGCGGGCCTAATGCGGTTGATAGATGTCACATGTCTTCGAATTTTTGTTTCTAGGACATGCCCGTTCCCTCACCATGTTTTCCTTCACCGTTTTGAGAGCAGTGGTGATGAAATTATTTACACAAAGTAATTCGCCTGCCTGGGTTTAAAACTCCAACTCGTAAGTCGGGGCCATTGACTTAGCAAGCGATTAACGAATAATAATAATAAATCCACTGCAAAAGTGTCCTAGTCAGAGAAAAGCTAACAGGAACCAAAGATTTAAATGACTGTACTAAGTCACACGAAAAATCGTCCATACTGAGAGGAGCGAGCTCACACAATAAATAACAATGGCGTTTCCATGACAATCAAATCAAGTCTCTGCGACACTGTCTGTGTCATAGGTGTCAAAACGAAACAGAAAAGCGACCATCTTTTGACGCGGTAGGGCAAATCTAAGATTGAAATCTATGACAGGAACTAAAATTATTTGTTCCTACAAACTTTACATGTTTACTGAACTCATAAATCTGCCTCTTAACCATCATAAATGAAAGTCAACTTATCTGAATGTGCCACACGACTTCAAAAACCTTACTTATTAAATTCCATAGAAAATACCAGCCCCACATACCAATCAGCTTTGCATAGATCATACGTGTCGATACATTAATGTATCGTCCTCAACCAACTCCAATATTTAAAACTTCGTCAAGGTTTACTTACAAGAAGCCATTTTCCATGATACTTTGCTTACTCATAAACAAGTTTCTCTTGGTATTTGACTGAATATTCAACAGTTATGAACAAACTTCTAATGAGATGCGTGTTATATGAATAAACAACAAAAGTTTTACTTCATGTATGAAGAAGGGAGATATCAAGTTTGGATATATACACAAGTTGTTCCAAAAGTCTTCATAATCTGGCTGACGGACGGAAGATGAAAAGATAGATGGCATGCCTGAGAAAGTTTTTAAATGCAGAGAGATTTTTCTGAAAATCAACCCACATCTCAATCGGTAAAACACTGTTCGAAAAAAATATAATAGACAGTCATGGGAACTGCAGATAGAAGTAAAACCTTTAAACTATAAAATTAACAAAAGCAAATTCAAAATACAAAAGTCATTTATTCAAACTAGGCTGAGAATCAGCACTTTTCGAAAGTCAAAATTACATAAGACAGTCCCCCAAAACGCTCACCCTTCACCACTTCCTAGTGCGTTAGCTGGGAAGAAGAAGTGGCGCAACAAACTCCCCAGCAGCACTGCTATCTGTTCAGTTAGAAAAAAATGCTTCTACATAATAGAATAAACATTTTCGACCTCTTTTTCGCTCGCTTTACATTCTTATGGTTTCTGCTTATGCCAACAAAGTAACTCAGGGGCGTAGTGATGAGCAATGGGCAGCTCGTCGGCCCGTCCGATAAGGACCAGGCCCGGGTCGACGGCGCGTTGTGTTCCACGCGCGCCTCAAAGGGATGTCAGCACCAACTGACGGGGTCCGTAAGGACCAACGCCTGCTGGGGTTGTGGGTTTGTCCGAAAGGTATATCGCGGCCCCGGCACACAGGCAATGGAAGGAACACGGGTGAGTTTTAGTCAGTAAAAGTCTGACACACCCTCTCGCACCACCCAGAGCGGGAGAAGTCATTTGATGATTTCCCATCCTCAAAAATATACTATATAGTCGTTGAGAAATGGTCCACTCATTACTTATTCTTTGTTATGTGGTTCCGCACAGAAGCCACTAGAACAAAATCCTTATTGTTCCCGCTTAGACATCCGTCCGCCTCTCTGTCACCATAGCTCAAGATATAATGCTATCTACATTATCATATTGTGTATGTACTACACTATAATGTAATACTAGCGATCTGCTATGCATGGTTTTACGACTGGATAAAACAGCAAGATTTCTTTTCTTTCATATGTATGTTTAGTATTAATTAATGTATTGTACCTACACATAAACATCCTGGAATAAATTCTCAAAATTATGGTGTAAACCACATCAAGCTCCGTTTCGTAATTTATAAGAAGTACGCGGTTACACAGACTCACACGAAAAGCGACTTTATTCTATAGTATTTATAGATTATTATAGATGACTAGCTGCACCCCGTGGTTTCACCCGCGTAAGTCTCCATCCCGTGGGAATATCGGGATAAAAGTATCCTATTTCCTAACCCAGGTCATGGTCTACCCGTGTGCCAAATTTCATCCAAAGCCGTTCAACCGTTTTAGCGTGGTTTTAGAGAGGAACCTCCTCACGATGCGTGCCGTGTCTAGGAGTACTGCTTTCTGAAACAAGCCCTTGACCCAGCCGCGCAATGAGAGCCTCCTGAGGTGTTGGTCGAGGCTCTCCGCTATTAGGCCATTAACTGTTACGATTATCGGTACAATGATTGCAGAGTCCACGTCCCACATGTCGACAACCTCGTATGCTAAGTCGAGATACTTGATTTTTTTATCTTTCTCAGCTTTCACGAGATTCTCATCATGAGGGACAGCGATATCAACAATCATTGCACGGCGCTCTCGTCGATATATCACCACAACATCAGGCTTATTTGCTACAATAGTCCTGTCAGTGATGATAGATCGATCCCAATACAATGTGGCGTGACCATTCTCGAGAACTGGGTCGGGCACATACCTGTAGTATGGTACTTCTGACTCAACAAGGTTGTATTGCAAGGCAAGTTGCTGGTGGATAATCCTAGCCACTAGATTGTGTCTATGCAAGTACTCGCCGTTAGCAAGACGAGAACAACCGGAAACAATATGTCTGATTGATTCACCGGGACGGTGGCATGCCCGACAGATGTCAACCGTACCGTCCTTGACAATGTATTTCCGGTAATTATCCGTCATGATAACTTCATCCATAATCGCACAGACAAAACCTTCGGTTTCTCCGAAGAGATCACCGAAACGCAGCCAGGATACAGATGCCAAAAAGTCTACATTAGGCCCATGGAGGACCCGGAAAAATCGTCCGTGAAGCTCTTTGCCTTGCCAGACTTCCTTAAGATCGTTCGTATCAAAAACTGCAGGTTTGCGCCAGTTCTCTTTCGCCAAGGAGAGTGGGGTGAGGCCCTTGTCCACTGCGACCACATCTCGGTGCATCCCCACGTCAGTTTGAAGTAAATATTCCCTGAGACTGCAAATCTCGCGGTTGTGGAGGGTTTTAGCATTTAAGAAACCTCGACCCCCACACTTCCGCGGGATATACAGTCTCATCACTGATGACCTTGGGTGATGCATCCGATAAGCTGTCAGCAATGTACGGACCTTCCTATCCAGAGTGTCAAGTTCCGTCTGAGTCCATTTGAGTATGCCGAAAGAATACATCAAAACCGGCATGACCCAACCGTTGAAGGCATAAAGTGTTAAATAGTCTTTTTTTTATTCAGGCGGCCAAAGAAACGCTCCCTCAACGATTGTTTCATCTTGGTAACATTGATGCCTAATGCTACCGACATACCCAAATACTTGTAGGTTTCGGTTGAGGAGAGGGATCAAAGGTGTATGGAATCCGAGAGTTGATATATATATCTTTATTATAGTTAAATAATCATGAAAATAAAATAAAATTTTATAATATATATTTTTTTTGCCTTTGATCAAGTTACACGGGGGTATTATGTTTATACAACGAAATCGAAATACTACATCTACTGCAGTATATCTTTATAAACAATATTTTTTTTGTTTTTCCTTTGGATGCTAGAATCACCAGGCAACTCTGTGCGCTTACTATGGAGAATGCCACATACAACTGGCCGAGGGAGAAGCAGCTTTCCCTCAAGTCTACTCCCGCTACCTTAAGAGTTTGACCTTGAGCTTTGTGTATGGTCATTGCGACACAGACTTTGATGGGAAACGCAACTCTCTTGAATACGAAGGAGTAATTTGATGGTGTTAGGGGAATCCTAAGAATAAATACAGACCTCTGTAAAGCTTAGAAACCGTCAAATGCGGTACTAATATAGTACGGTGACTTTCGAAACATTCCAATTTTAAAGAGTATTTGCATTGCACCAAGTTTTTATGTGAGTTCAACCTTGTTTGAATAAAATCATCGTAATTTAAATCAAAAGTACTAAGGAGTATTGATATCAACTTCGAAGCAAATCAATCCCAAAATTACTTTTTACCCCCGTCTATTAACCCCGTTAGGGGATGAATTTCAATAAAATACGAATCACGTCTTCCATCAATTCTGTTAAAGAATGTTTATGTAAAATTTGAAGTATAGATTACTAGCTGCACTCCGTGGTTTCACCAGCATAACACTCGATCCTAGGGGAATATCGGGATAAAAAATGTCCTAACCCAGGGCATTGTCTACCAATGTACCAAATGTCATCCAAATTCTTTCAACCGTTTTAGCGTGAAAGTGTAACAAACAAATAAACAGACAAACAAACTCACTTTCGCATTTATAATATTAGTTAGGATAACAGAAAAAATCTTATTTTTACTATGGTGTACAATAAAGCAAAGATATTCCGTCATCTATAGGCATGTAAAAACGAATTTCCACTTGACGTGCTTTATGAAATGATATAAAAATCGACTTAGTAAAAATTATTAAATTCATTCATACATCCAGTGACAGACAACGCACAGCCTAAACTACTGGGTCTAGAAGCAATGAAATTTTGCACAAGTTTTGTAACGAAAGTGAGCACAAAGAAAGGGTTTTTGAAATTTCAAATTCATCCCCTAACGGGGTTAAATAGGGATGAAAGTTTGTATGGAAGTTCGTCATTTTGCCGATGGGAACTTCTATCGGGCGCACGGTTTGTAAGTAAAACACCGGCCATGTACGTGTCGGACCACGCACAATGAAGGGTTCCGTAGTTAAGATGATTATCCCAAGAACAAACTTAACATTGTAGGTGAAAAACTTTTCTCCCATAAATTCCAACTGCAAATGCAAGTTTATGCGCACAATATTGAGAGATTTACCATGTCCTTTTAAGACCATAGACTTCTTTTATGAGTAATGAACGATTCTCTGTATTTTTTCAAAATTTTGGGCTCAGCGGTTTCGGAGATAAGGGTGATAAATTTTCACAAATTTTATTAAATATCTTTAAAAGTATTTATAAAAATAAAATCACCTCGGTCTCCTCACAACAACACTTTTCATTAACACGGTACTGTTAACAAAAAATTGTTTTTTATTTTCCAATTTGCCTCCGAAAATTGACCATATTCAAAATTCATTTATTTACGTTACACTTCCGTGTTTGGGTCACGAAAATACATATGTGTACCTTTCAACTAAATTGGTCTAATAAATTCGGAGCAAATTAGCTGTTTGGACGGACGGACAGACAGACAGACAGACGCACGAGTGATTCTATAAGGGTTCCGTTTTTCATTCGGACATTTTTGGGTTCTCTTAAAAAAAAAAGTGTTAAATACTTTCCTTGAGTTTTAACCAAAAAGGTTTAATAATGATCCCTGGCTTTTCATTTTCCTCCCGAGAAAACAAACAATACCCCTTATCTTTTTATTAACACAAATCAACGTATAAAAAAGCGGCTCCATTACTCGCTTAAAGCGGATTTATTTTTTGTCTAAAGTCTCCTCTTTACTTTCGCCTCGGCAGCGTTCATTACCCTACTTTAGGCTGTAAAATGTGATCGCTTTTCATCTTATTAAAATACTGATTAACATTTTGACTATTCAGATTAATTATATAGGTACTTCAAAAATAATTACAAGTTTTCTCTTCATATTACTAAGGTTTAAAAATCATAAACAGTTACGTTTCCCACATCATGAAAAACCGAATCCAGATTTGTTTGTTTTTTATTCGAGTTAACTTAGTTTTTTATATGTACTTGTTTCTCAGTGTTTTCAGGTAAACCCATGACCTTGTGAAGGCTACAGGAATCCGCTGCATGCGAGAAGCACAGAACCGGACGAAGTAGTGGTGCTTGGGGGAGGCCTATGTCCAGCAGTGGATGTTTTGCCACTGAAATGATGATGATAACGTGTTTTGGTGACAAATAACAACACCAATTTTTCTTTAATGTCTTCTGTTCAAATGATGACAGAACACAATATAAAAAAGCTCTGGTTTCATTTGCCTTTCTTTCTTCGTCCAGGCTGCCTTTCTTTGGAAGGCGCTCCCTCTGAGCATCACGACGGCAACCAGTCGGTTAACTTTTATAGTGAAGGCACGTGAGCATATTCGTAAGAAGTTGGCAGAATCATCCCAGCGCTGATTTGCTGGATTCGTTTTCTCCTCTACCTATAGTCGTTATTTCTCCTACGTGTTTATATTTATGTATGTACTAGCTTTTGCCCGCGGCTTCACCCGCGTGGATGTCGGAAAATATCCCACGGATACGTACTACCGGGATTAAATACCTAATATTCGAGGAAAAGTCTCCTACCGCTGCGCCCGCGTTGTCGTCAACCATAATTATTTTGTTACGCGTAATTTTTAATCTGTGATATCTTATAAAGTATTAATTTTAATGATATGGCATATTTTAATCTATATTAGATGCCCATTTTAATTAACATATTATAATGGATAAGGACAAATATAATACTGGTCAGAATAGCTTCGGAAATAACAATAACTTATAATAATAATTGTAGGTCATCCTTAGAAGGTAGACGTATGCTATTGCGGACTTTTTTGTTGAAATTTTTAAGATCTACAATTCTGTAGAACATAAATTTGATGTTACTCTTACGGCTTACGCGGCGTACGCCAGTTAAGCTCCCAGTCGGCATGACTATTTTCCGACATCTTCGACAATAATCGTCATTTTCCACAAAGTCATTTTAAACAAAACCATAATGAATTATACTTACACAAAAACCTTCCGCATGAATCACTCCGTCCATTGGTGAAAATTCATTTAGTAGTTTTTGAGTTTATCGCGTTCAGACAGACAGACAGACGCGGCAGGGGACTTTGTTTTATAATATGTAAGGATGTAAGGATATGGATGTATTTATGTATCTGTGTATTAGTATTTATTATTTTCGAGATAACGATCAATTATGCTGCACCTGCTATGTTTTGTCTCTGCATCACCCTAAGGTTGACTGGTAGAAAATGCCTCAGCCATAAAGTCCGCCTTTGTACAGTTTTTTTAAAGTTGTGCATAAAGTTTTAATAAATAAATCAATAAAAAAGACTTACTATTCAAAGTGTTCTCAAATAAACCATCAGCACTGGAATTAGCAAGTACCCTTATTACCCTTTGGGGAATACGAGCTTACCCATAATTCTCGACTAAATACCAAGACCGAATAGAATATTTGAGGTAGCCACTATCCTAATTAAGACCACATTTTACACAGATAGCTCCAACCAGACAATTCACTGGGAATTAAAGCTATTTCGGCAATTTATTGCCCCACAAATAATTACTGATTGCTCTTCTAGTAATTAAAATGTACAAATCAAAGATAGGATCGTATTCGCCTGAGATTTGAGCACTACATATGCTCGATAATGGATCTGATTAATTTTGTTAATTAGTTAGCACGTGGAGCAAAAGAGTGGACTGTATTTTAGGCAATAGTTTATTGCCGTGTTAATTCATAAATTATCAACTGTCCTGGACAAACAATTAAAGGTTTAAATTAGACAGGAGAATCGTCCATCGCGGTGGAGTAGGGAGAAGCGAGTGGTTGTCGGGCCAAGCCGTTGGGGCGCCGCGCCTCGCCATGCGGATGACGCGTTGATGACGCAGCCTGCTGGTGCAGACCGCTGAAGCGCGCAAGGTGTTGGTTTGTTTCCCAACAAATTGTTTGATAAAAGTTTTAACGAAATGATCGTTGATAGAAATTGTACTTTCTGACATATTTGGCATAATGTCCGATAGTAGGTTCCTACAATTGCTGTAAAATTGTTCGCCAACGGCACCGACCTTATTTACTAGTATTTAAAAATACGGTGGTACGGAACCCTCCGTGTTCTGGTCCTACTCGCACTTGGCCGTTTTTTTTGTCGATGGTAGAGTTACACTAACTGCAATAGGAATTTTGAGGATGAGCGTATTACTGTCGACCATAGCCACATTTTTCAAACTGTTTCTTCGGTTTTTGGAAAACCACTAACAATAATTTTTCAGGAGCCCATTTTAATGATGCCAGCTGATTATATACTCGTAGTTACCTATATAGATACAGAAACAGTATGTCATCGTTATCATCTGCCAAGCCTTTTCCCAACTATGTTGGGGTTTGCTTCTACTCTAACCGGATGCAGCTGAATACCATTTTACATGGAACAACTCAATATCTAATCTCCACAGCCCAGTAACTGGGTAAGACTGGTTTTTACACTTTCGGGGTTCTGACGACCCGTAACGACTGTCAAAGATCCACGAATGACAGCCGGGACCAACGGCTGAACGTGCTTTCCGAGCCACGGAGGCTAGGTATGTAAAGATGCCAGGTGGTCACCCATCCACAGACCGACCGCGACAAGCGGCTGTTATTACATAACCACGTAACCCTCTATACATTTTTTTGTTTGTTAAAGTATGTACCTAAACGTGCGATAATTTAAGAAGCCCGATTTGACACCTATCAAAATATTTTGTGTAGTAGGGTAAAAAAAAATCGGTTGCTTTAATATCCGATTCTTGAGACATATCGATTTAACATACAGTTACATAGAGTTTGTAATCAGCAATTTACCTACATTGCTTAAAACTGATTCTCGAGGCATATCTTTTTATTACACGTCATCATCATGATCACGACGTGTAAATAAATAAATTCACTTTTGTAAAAAAAAATCACTTTGTCACTTCGGATGATCCAGAAAAATTATATAACATCAGTTGAACTGTCATCGTTGGTTACCATTATAATAAATTAATTTTCCATCATATTGTCAAAATGTACATCTCTTCTACAGTCTTCCGTTATAATTTTCTTTCCATCGGCTTTGTTTTTATATGTTTAAACATTTAATAATACAGTAATTATACTCTTCTCTCTTTCCTTCATGTAATTTTTGTAAAAGTACCTATCGATTTTTCAGTATATCGATTTTATTCGGTCAAAAAACGACTTAAAACGGACACAACACTACAGCAACGAACCCAAAAACATGACATTGTAATAACATTCAGTCGGAATATGAATCAACGATTAATTCGTGTTTTTGAGTGCATTTTTCCAATATAAAGTGAAACATGGTGCTTACGAATGACACTCATTGTTATAGTCTACGGATAACATAGTGATTCATTAGGATAATGAATTTGATATTTCGATTTCTTACGTAGACGTTCATACCAAGTTATCGCGGTATGTATAATGAGAAACGTCAAATCGGGCTTCTTAGATTGTCGTCGGTTTAATACCATAATAATATGTAAAGTTGTATTTAAAGTTGAAACCATTTTTATCGGACCTAGATTCCAAGTACACCATATAGACAATTAGGTCACAGTCAAACTGTAATTGATGATCGTGAACGGTTCTCATAACTATTACGCAACGCTGCAGCGCGAGATAAGCCGGCTTATGACTCCAGCATCGTTATGCGATGTCCGAATTGTCTGACAAACATAGTATTCTGGCCAATATGTCAGTTATCTGACTATCGCAGTCCACGGCTGGAGGGTTCGAGCAAAGTGCTTCACAATAACTGTGGTAATTTGTAGTTGTAACTTCAGTTTCTACAGGCTTTTCAATCATCGCTCCATTTGTTTTAAATATGACTGGCCATGTACAAAATACTACAATGCATTGGTACTTAGGTAGAATACAAAAAAAAAACAGCAGACACCCAAAAAAAAGGGTAATATTTTTCACTTTTTTGTTGTGGTACCTACCCTATACAAATTCAAATACAGTACCTGCTATGTAAATAAACAGTGACAGGAAGTTATTATAACATCATCCATATAAAATACGTATTATTGATGCTAATACAAAAAGTATCTAAACCAAGTTAATAATGGTGGTCCCATATAAATTCCTCCATACCTCGAGAGCAAACCCTTTCAAACAAAAAAGGAATTTTCCAAAGCCGTCAGATGATAGAGTGAGGATGGGAAATCATCAAATGACTTCTCCCGCTCTGGGCAGAGCGGGAGGGTGTGTCAGACTTTTACTGACTAAAACCCACCCGTGTTCCTTCCGTTGCCTGCGTGCCAGGGCCGCGATATCCCTTTCGGACAAACCCGCAACCCCAGCAGGCATTGGTCTTTCGACCCCGTCGGTTGGTGCTGACATCTCTTTGAGGCGCGCGTGGATCACAACGCGCCGTCGACACGGGCCTGGTCCTTATCGGACGGCGAGCTGCCCATTGTTCACCGTCCGCAAGCCCGCGCCTGCGGTGGCCGGAAGTCGGCTCTCGACATTAAAAAAAAAAAAAACATCCTAATTGAGAACCTCCTCTTTTTTTTGAAGTCGGAGAAAAATATACAGGTGGCTGACATCGACGCCAAAACTGATACCATAGATTCAGTATATGACATTTTTAGTCGGTTATTAAATAAAAAATCTGCTGTTTCATTGAAAAGTGCAATACCTACGCGGTCAAAATGTATGGAACAGCAGATTTTTTTTAAAATAACCGACGAAAAATGTTAATGCTTTAGATTTATGTATTAAGTCCATGGTATCAGTTTTCGCGTCGATGTCCCTGCCACCCTGTATTGAGCTCATTATGAACCATGTCGGGAACAGCAAGATAGTAGAGGAGGAGAGGAAGCTTTGCTTAGCTTTACTACTTAACTTATAACAGGTTGGTAACTGTCACCCTGCTTCATCCTACATAGCTTCCAGTTACCTGTGTACTTCCAGGAGTAATGTGCACCATTGCTTCTTGGTTCGACCAGTTCGTCCCGCCATCTTCTAAGTGTCCTCGACGCATTGAGGTTGCATTATACTAATATTTCTGTGAACAACCACATCATCTATCTCATCTGCCTAGCCTTTTCCCAACTACGTTAGGGTCAGCTTCCAGTCTTACCGAATGCAGCCGAATACCAGTATTTTACATGAAGCGACTGACTATCTGACCTCCACAACCCGGTTACTTGGTAATACGATACCCGTTGGTAAGACTGATTTTCAGACTTTCGGGCTTCTGTGGACCCGTAACAACTGTTAAAGATCCTCCAATGACAGCCGGGACCAACAGCTTAACGTGCTTTCCGAGGCACGGAGGGGTTTTGGTATGTAAAGATGGTCACCCATCTACGGACCAACCGCGGCAAGCGTAGCCTAATCTGATCGATCGACCCGTGCGGCTGTTATTACTTAGCCATAATATATCTAAACTTATTACAATATAAGTTCGGGCTGATGCTCACATTTTACTGGAAAGCAAAATGAAAAATGTACATCCAAATGTAGAATATATACCCAAAACAGAGCGCGAGAAAATATACAATTTACAACGAAAAAACAAACAACCTTGTTTTTCGACATTTCAACGTAGCTTTTAAATTAAAACTCACACACATTTATTAATGAATTGGCACGTCCGTTCAGTCTGGTGGCACCCTTATCAACTCCAAACAACACACTTAATTACGCACACAAACCACGTCCAAAAATAAATCTGCATTGTATAACGAAACCAGCTTCTGCCCGCGACTTCATTCGCGTTTAAGTCATAAAATACACAATATACTAAAATAACAGTCACATTTTATAAAACTCTTCGGTCTTCAATCTACCGCGTCGTATCGTCTCGCCCGCCCGCGCTAGTACTGCGTTTTCACTTAGCGTTCTTTCTGACTTATTTTCTTTTTGCTCGACTCCACAGGGTCGTAGCGTAATATTTAATAGCCTTCCTCAAGAATTGGGCTATCAACTGTAATAATAATTTAAAATTGAAATCCGGCTGGTAGTTTCGGAGATTAGCGCGTACAAATACACAAACCAACAAACTCTTCAGCTTTATTATTAGTATAGATAGATAAAATGTAGATATAGATATAAGTACGTTTAGATAAATAGTTAAAAAAGCTCAAGAGTTTGTTTGTTTGAACCCATTAATCTCTGGAACTTCCAGTCGGATAAAAAAAAAACTTTTTTTTTCTGTTAATTTTGATAGCCGAATTCTTGAGGAAGGCTATAGGCTATTTAACATCACGCTACGACTCCTACGAGACGAGCAAAAAGAGAAAGAACGCTAAGTGAAAACGAAGTAATAGCGCGGGCAGGCGATGCGATGTGACGCGATGGGACGCGGGGGCTAAAATGTTTCACACGAACGAAGACGCGGACAGGAGCTAGTATTAGTATAAATATGAACGAAACCTTATTCGTGTTGACAACATTTTGCACTTACGTTACGAAGCATGGACAGAAAAATAAGCTACAAAGTCTTAATCATATTCTATGTAAAACAGGGAATATTTCTTCAAGAACACTCTTGACTTTTTGTTTAAAACCTCTATTGTTTTCCAGAAAATTAAATTAATGTTGATGTGAAAATGGCGTGAAAAGTTGAACTGGAGAAAGAGCTGAAAGTTGAAGCAAGATTTGTGGCGGCATCTACATCGTCACACGAATCCTGCATCGCGCAATAGGGATGATGCCTGGATAAAAAAAATGAAATTCTAATTTGTCCGTCAGTCAGATAATAAAAAAATATTACTTTATTATTATAAAATATTACTCGTATCTTTTGCTTTATCATATTAATAAAAAAATACTTAGATACAACGCATTTTAGGTTGCGGAGTGGGGGTCGCTACGTCACTAGTATGTATAAAATCTAAATACTCGTGACGTCATGGCTCATTTTACCTCAATGTATCGCCGTAATCTTTAGATTACGTAAAAAAAACAAATACATGTCCAATATTTTTTAATAATCTCAAAGACGGACAAAAAAAATTTGTCTGCATCCCTATTAGAGTTTACCGTGCGATCGACATTATATATATGCTGCCGACTTCAACCATTGGGCAGTTGCCCGCCAGACACGACACAGGTCTGGCCGGAGGATCCTCCCTTTTCTATAGCGTATAAGTGAACTTTACACCCTGTTCCTCATACCCCTAAATTTTAAAGGTTTGGGTCTGAGTTTTGTGTTTGAGCTTTGCCGATACTTTTGATGTTCCTTTAGATCTTGTTAAGTATCTTTTTGTTTTGGTTAACTTAAAACCTTACCTTTAATGTCGTACAGCTTCTTGGGTTAGGACTCAATGATATCTATTTCTAACTTAAGCTCTTGCCACGTTCTGGTTTAAGAGGAGGCTCCCTAATTTGTATGTTAATTTGCATTAATATTCTGAAACTGTCACGCAAATCAAAATAGAACTTTAGTATATGATTTATTGGATCTTTTTATCTCCATCATCATCACAAGACGTAATTGTAACATTATCGCTCGATTCATTTTTTATTCGAAAGTCTTGTCTTTTTTTAAAGATTGATGATATCTAAAATAAACATTCACAGTAAGAAAATATAGTTTACTATCCAACCACAAGATGATTTTTCTCTACATCAATTATTACTTTGGTTATAAACGAAATAAGAATTTAGACCTATTTAGTTTCTTGCTCGAACACGATCAAAGAGCGCACGCGATATCCAACTTTACTACTGATGTGTTAGCGTTTACAACATATCGGAAGGGCGAGGTGCATGGGGGCGGTGCTTGCGTGGAAATTGGCAAAGAATCTATGCAAGCATTTTAGCTTTGGCGCCACTACGGTCTTAAGATGGGCAGGCACATTGCTAGCAGAAGAGATGGCCGATGGGGCCGAAGCCCGAAAGGTTCTGGAGTGGCGACCGAGTACCGGAAGACGTAGCGTTGGAAGGCCTCCCACAACGTGGACCGATGACCTTGTGAAGGCCGCAGGAATCCACTGGATGCGGGAAGCACAGAACCGGTCGAAGTGTCGGTGCTTGGGGAGGCCTATGTCCAGCAGTGGACGTCTTTCGGCTGAAATGATGATGATGGTTCGCAACTTCTAGCCAAGACTTACTTAATTGCTTTTGCTAGGATACTGGCGCCTGACCACTTTTCAACCTTATTCCTTAGGCTATTAGGTCGAAAAGTGGTTAGGCGCCAGTGTCCGCGATAGTACATCCTGTAATAAATTGGTAGGTATTAAAGGGGCTAAAATTTGCCATTTAATTTCTCTCAACAGACTGATAGATTTTATATCACGGGCAAGGCAGCCTAATCTTACAAAATGTATACGTATTGTTCCCTAGAGGTACATGAATCCTGGATTAACCTGAAAGTATTTAGATATAAAAGTAACACAAAAATCGGGCTTAGCTGTGTCGGAACACACGAGTGTTGGTTTTAACGTGTAAGGGGTGTTCCATTAATCACGTTATGTTTTTAAGCAGCTTTTTACCCCCCCCCCCCCCCCCCCCCCCCTTGGTGATACGCGGTGAGGTTTTAGGCTAACCCTACCCAAAGTCACGTGTATTAGTTTGGTTTTTGTGCAAAGTATCTTAAAAAGTTACGGAATAATTTATCTTTTAATAGAAAGAAAAATAATTTATTTGGGGGGCCGCTTTTCGGTTTAGAAATGCGCGTTAAACGGAAAAATAAATACACGTGATATCTCACTACACCCTCCCTCCCCATTGTGATATTTCGTGATTTTTTTGGAACCTTTTTTTTTCCTCCCCCCCTTTCGAGCCTCACGTGATTTATGGACGGTTCCTAAAGTCTATGGAAGCCAGGAACTTTATTGGCATGAAATGGAAGCTATATAAAACCTTTTTTGTTACGATATCCATTTCTGTGCTGATACCCTAGCACTGGTGGTAGGTTTGTGTAAGGTTTTAAAAATAATTGGATAAATTTAAGGAAATAAACATAATGACAGTCGCATCTCAATATGTTTATGAGAACCTGATTTATGTAAAAAAGAATATTAATCTATATTCTAAACACAGCGACATTCATAGCATAAATACTAGACACAAAGATTTATTTATTGTGCCCAGGACTAGGCTCCAAAAAATTTGTAATTCATTTAAGTGCCAAAGTATACGTTTTTACAACAAACTCCCAAGCCATGTTAAAGAACTGAGCTTCAATAAATTTAAATCATTTATTAAACAGAAACTATGTCAAAAAGGTTTCTATAAAGTTAAAGATTACTTAGACGACCAAAAAGCTTGGGAATAATTAAGCTGCTCCAATGTACCCCCCCCCCCCCCCCCGAAGCAACAAAAAGTGTTTTAAAATCAACGACTAGATGACACTATATGAGTTCATATAATTGGTTAGTTCATTTTATTTGACTGTATAAGTCAATTTATTTTTTTTAACTTATTATTACATAATCTACTCATTACAGTTTTTTTTTTTTAATGAGTTGTAATGTTTTACGTTGCATAATGTAAATTGTTTTGCGTAACTGCTATTGTATAGAATCAAGTTTTCTAACTGAACCCAGCTAAGCACTAGGAAGTGGTGAAGGGTGGGCGTTTTTGGGGGACTGTCTTATGTAATTTTGACGTTTGAAAAGTGCTGATTCTCAGCCTATTTTGAATAAATGACTTTTGAATTTTGAATTTTAAAGAATTTTCACGTCGAAACGAATTTCATTAACATGAAGTGACTTTGCTGATAAGAATGGTCACCATTCCAAATCATGACCTCGGAATATGCAGCTTAACCTCATAGATATACCTACAACAAAACATATTTTAGCCAATTTGCAATGAGGCTCTATTTATTTTGTAACTTTAAAATAGGTACCTAATAATGTGTATGGTGTCTGTACTGACATACAAGTTTGTATCGTATTAATGCCGATACGTGTGTTGGCCTCAATGGCTACTGGCCGGCGACAGCTGTAGAAAAGGAAACCACAATAAAATACAATAAAGTTTATTTTACGATGGCACGTTAGCGCGTTGTGGTTTAAAACTTTACAGACTGATATTAAACCTAGATCTGTTCAACGAAAATAAAGCTTTATTAGTTAATCTTTTAAGAGGAGAATTGTATGTGTTGTATGTCAGATTAATGTGTCGATAAAGCTTTTATTGTTGATTTCACACTGACACGTGTCATATTTGACCTTTAGGCTAAGCGTATGCTGAGACGCAGGTGACGCAGGTTCACGCAGCGCAGGGCAGGGCAGTTTTTGTAATGCATGAACGTACTGACAGCTGCGTACGCTTCGGCGTAGGCACGTGTCACGTGCGATGCCGACATGTGTCTGTTCTGCTCTGCGTCTTGTTGTAGGGCCGCCACAAATGTTTGCGCGACGCGTTCAGGTCGTCATTTGTTTGTTTGCTGAGACGCAGGTAACGCAGCACAGCCGTCTACAATAGACGGCTGTGCTGCGCAGCATACACTAGCGGCCTATGTCTGCCTAACCTGCCCTACCCTGCAAAAACTGTACTGTGCTGTGGTCAGGCCATATGAGGACTAGGGAATGCAAATCCGTTCTGTTTTAAAATCCGGATTTTTAAGAACGGATTTTTGGTCCAATCTGGATTATCCGGATTTTACGGATTTTTCATGAGAATAAACAAATGGACCCATATTAGTTAGTATGATGTTTTTTATATTTGTGTAAATGGATTAAAATAAAAGCACATGAAAATCAAATTAAATGTTATTTGGTTTTTTGTCATCATCATTAAATACCATAATTCTGGTGTTATTGCTATAACTCGCGTGCTGAGTAACGTAAGTAAAATAATTAATATGTACAAATTAAAAGAATCTTGAAGGAAGAAAAATAGACAAGGACTCTATTTGTCTTTATTTTTGTTATTAAAGAAACAAAAGTAACAAAACAATTAACTTCACTTAAATCAACATAAATTTAAAAACGTAAAAAATCTATGTAATTTTTTGAGAGATAAAATGTGACTTCAAAAATAATAAAGCATCTAAAGCGCTGTCATTTAACCTGCTGCGAATTCGGTTGCACTTAATTCCTGCTGCGGAAAAAGCCCGCTCTCATTCGACGCTTGTAGGCGGAATGCATTGAAGAGGCTTGGACGCGGCCTCCAACTATCCTCCTCGTGAACCGCTATCCTCGAATAACGCCATTTCCACTCGCATTGAACTGGGATATCAGTTACAAGCTTTCGGCTGATGAGCTCATTTTCTTCTCAAGCCTTATCGATTTTATTTAGCTCAAATGCTAATCTTTCTCGAAAACACATTTCTTGATCGGAGGACTCTTGTTCTCTGGATGTAGTTTCCTGTGATTCAACAGAGACTTCTACAGGATTAACATGACTTTCTACAGTTTTGCTCTTGTGTTGTCTAAACTTTCGCTCATCAGTTTGAGTGCAGTATCAGCGATGATCAAAGTAGCGTCTCTTCTGCACAAAGCTTCCACTGTCGGTTTAACATTTTGTAAGACATTGTAAGACAGAGTCGTTTTTATTCGGAGAATTTCATAAGAGTTTTAATTTCATAAGAATTTCAATGCAGGTTGGTCCAGAATCATGTACTGAATCCATGGTAACACGGCGCTCGTCGATGTTGCCAGCCTGTATTATAATATCCTTGAGACGAAAATAGAAATTGCTATTGATCATATATTTCTACACATGTCTTCAGATTTACATTAATTGCCTTGTGTCATGAATGAGCTGTATTTTTAAACCAACTTCAAAAAGGGAGAGGTCCTCGATTCGAAAGTTTCTTTTCTTTTTTCCCGTCACTCCGCCAATTACGAATTGATTTTGATGATTCTTTTTTTGGTGGGGTGGTGTCATATATAAATTTTATTAACTTTGCTTGGGTAGTTTTTGAGTAAGCTTCAATAATACGTATTTTCCCACTTAGTCTATAGGGATGATGTTATAATAGTCGGAAACGACGAACTCGACGAACGAGTCGGAAATCATCTTACGCACGTGTATCATACAACGTTTTACTATGCAATGCGCGAGGAAAAAAAAAAAAAACGAGCGAGCCTTACGGCAATCGCCTGCGATGTGTAACATCTAACATACCACGACGTATATACGTATAAATGATAAAAACAAAATTCATGACTTTGATTTAGACTTCGACTTCGACTACGACTTCGACTTCGACGTCGACTTTGACTTCGACTTCCACTTCCACTTCCACTTCGACTTCGACTTCGACTTCGACTTCGACTATGACTTTGGCTTTGACATCGACTTTTTGATTTTGACCATTGTCATAATCATCACCATCGTCATCATCATCATTCTGAAATAATTCAAAATTCAAAATTCAAAAATTCAAAAGTCATTTATTCAAACTAGGCTAAGAATCAGTACTTTTCGAACGTCAACTACCTAAGACAGTCCCCCAAAACGCCCACCCTTCACCACTTCCTAGTGCATTAGCTGGGAAGAAGAAGTGGCGCAACAAACTCCCCAGCTGCACAGCTGTCTGTTCAGTTAGAAGAACAACAAAAAAAAAGATTCTATATATATTCAAAATAATTTACATTACGCAACACAAAACGTTATTTAAATTATTAGCCATATGTTAGCTAGCACACGCCAATATACCAGAAAAAATCATCGAGACCAGCTACGCTAATAAAATCTCTGAGACGAGACGGGCTGACGACGGCCTCAAAATTCCAATTACGCAATTTACGCAAAAGCGTGTCATGGTGCACGCAATCAAAGGCTTTGGAGAGATCACAGAAAACCCCAATAGCATTTGTTATTGGTGTTTGATAGTGATTCGGTTTTACGAATTTTGCCGATGCTACATCTAAGTTGTGTCGTTCTGTACTTACTTTATATTTTTATTTTGTTAATGCACGCATGACATTTGACTACCTCAACAATTTTGAATGCCTTCTGGCGGGACGTAGTATGGACCATTATTTTTTTGTAAAACATCTGTATAATTTTGAGATATATAGATACAAGATAGAATATTCTTTATTATGCACACCATACAAATTGCAGAAATAAATTACGAACCGAAATTTAGTTTTTTTAATATACCCTATATTCACAAAATTAATAAATTAATTGAATTGAATTGATATGTAATGAATGGTCACCCATCCACGAACCGACTGTGGCAAGCATAGCTTACCCTCCGATCGACCCGTAAGGCTGTTACCATTTAGCCACGAGCCCCCTTTGTCTGTCTGTGGTATCGAAAATGTATCTATCAATTTGCAAAGAGATATTTCATTTTTAGTATTCCTAGAAATCCATTTCATTCCGGCTAGTGACTTACGTGGATACATAGCGGATCTGTTATAGTATAGATATATGAAACCATGCATGGATAAGCTCTCAGGCAAAACACTGCCGAAGTTTTAGTTTCAGCCTTTGTATACAGGTCGCTTTTTATCAGTCTCAATGACAGAAATCCATTCATTTTCTCTTTTCTCTTCTTGGATATTGAATGAATTAAATTTATTTTAATTTTTTAATCGTTTTTGTTTTTATTGTTTTATTACGGACGCTTTTAACGTGCACGTCTTTCTACATTGTTCTCACATGTATAATTACAACATGAATGATGTACCCAATATTCTGATTTAAAAGAGTGTCCGTGGAGTTTCTTGCCCGTTCTTCTCCATAGGAACCTACTACGCGTTGGAATGGGCAACTAGCTTCATATTTCTGACTGACCGACCCCTTGACAATTCTAAAGTACCTGTTATTCGTTTATTTGAAATAAATGATTTGAGTTTGAGTTGATACACAGTTAAATTCTCTGCACAAAAACGCACTATCCCACTTTTTTTACGTCTTTTCAGAATGGACATAAATAAAGCCGCATTGAATGGAAAACGTCACTTTTTTGTATGAAAAGCGATGTGTATCCGGAACTCATAGAGACGAGGGTTCAAAGGGTTACGTCATAGATAGATATCTATAGGTATCGGTTGAATACATGGCACATACAGTAACTGTGCGACTGACTGTACCATGGACCATGATTGATTGCTGTTTACGGAAACCCTTGTTTATTTGACCGTTTTGCTTAGTAACTGTTAATTAGAGTTTAACGGTTTTCCGGGCAGTGTTCTATTTTCAAATACGCACATATTATCACGCCTGCATTTCCTAAAAATTAGGCAGAGGTATATAGTATTTAAGTTTTCATTTCGACAGTTATAATTGAGTTCAATGAATCTAGTAGAGGCGAGCCTATGGCCCCAACAATACTTTGCACACTGGGGATGCTTAGTTACTGCCACCAATTCGGCTCGCACGTGGTTGGTCACAGTTCTAACCTAACGGCACTCGTGCCTATACCCTAGCTTAGTTACTGCCCCCAGTTGTGACAAAAAGCCAGAAAGTTAAAAAGGGCCTCAATTATTTTAAAAAAACCGACCAACTGCGAGACGGACACGCACATGAAAGTTTCCGTACCGTGCTTAAGATCAAGCATAAAACGCAAAAAAAAAATATTCCTTTAATGGGGACCCGCATAAATTATGAACTGTATTTAATTTTTATTTATTTGTTGTAATAGAAGTTCATAATCTGTGAACATTTCAACTATCTACTTATTACGGTTCATGAGATACGGCCCGATGACAGACGGACGAACGGACGGACAGCGGAGGCTTGGTAATAGGGTTCCGTTTGGCGCCCTACGGTTACGGAACACTAAAAAGTGTGCATCATAAGAAGCGCCAAAAGTTTTTAGAGGTTCATTCATTTAAGGAAGTGTCAATTCAAAAAATGTTTGACTCTCTGTTAAATATGTCCCCTTCTACTATAGATAACATGCCAATTAGGCTACAAATTGAATGTTTCAATGAAAAGTTAACTACAATACTAAAAATCAACCTAATATACGAAGAGGTAATTTCCCTGCTCTGACATAATTACAAGCTGTTATTAATATACAGCTTCCTCTGAACATCAAATACTAATCACTTTGCTTCCTATCACGACGTGACGCCTCATCATTAATGGCCCTACCGCTATACCAAAATGTCACCCCTAGATAACACGATATCTTCATTATAACTTAATGAAGCCTCAGAATACGGCCTCTGTATTATCTTTAGGAAGATCTTTGACACACATAGCACATCTATTTAACTCGACACGGTAAGATAAGAATTTTTGATGAACCACTTGTAAAGCTATGGTTTCTTACGACATCGGTGATTGGTCACACAATAACGGCCGACGGAATACAGAGCGTTTTTCGACAACTTAAGGGTGTACAAGTCAGAAGGGGTCCGGTAGGACCGATGCCTGCCAGGCTCGCGGGAAAGTCCGAAAGAGCCCCTGGCAACGTACAGGCAACTAAAGGAACACGGGTGGGTTTTAGTAAGTAAGAGTCACGCCCTCCCGCTCCACGCAGAGCGGGAGAAGTTATGTGATAATTTCCCACCCAAAAAAAAGAAACGCGTGAAATTACATGAACAGACTTAATTACTTAACTTTTTCACGAAATTCATTCGCGATTATCAAATGCAATAGCTGTGGTAATATAGTGCTAAATAACCTAAACATATATCTGAAATCTAACATTAATCTAAAAAATAATTTTAAATTACATAATCAGTCCCACATTTTTAACAAACCACTCCACCCTGTTAATTACGCGGCGAAAATCCGAGATTACGTAGCCTCGTAGCGAACTGCTACGCGCCCCGCTACGCTCACGTAGCGTTCCGCGCCGATGCCGCTACGAATCTCGTATGCTACGGACATCCAATAGTACAATAGAATGTAATTCCATTGTTTGTTTAGATCGGAACATCGAAGTTAAGCTCACGTTTATAGTGGAACTGTGTTCTTTTATGCTTTGTTATGCGATGGGTAAATATTCAACAGGGTAAAATGCCGGGTAGTTATTAGGGTAAATACCCGATGAGCGTTTTAATTTTTGAAAGTTGCAACTATCACCCTGTGCTATGACCAGTCCTTGGTGGCTGGTAACTAACGGGGGTAATGATTGTTAAAAGTATAAGATGTTAAAAACAAAAGCAAAAAAACTTCCTGACTTTAGACTGCATTATTCAGAATCTATACGTATGTTTTAAAATAGTTTAAGATAACTTTTATTTAAAATGTATTCAAAACAACACTAAAGTTGTTGTTTAGTTTACTACTACGGTAAACTAAACACCCGAATATTTACCCGCCCAATATATTACGGGTACTTACCCGGAATGTCCCATAACCGGAATTTTACCCAGGTAGAATCCCATCCCTACTCCCTTTGTTAGTTGCTGAACTCTTAAGAAAAGTTTAAGTACTGCAAAGACGGTTTAAAAGAAGAAAAAGTTGGTTTAATGTAGCCTAGGTTATTTTCTGAAGCACTAAACGATAAAAATATATAGAAAAGACTTTAGAAGCACTTAGCCTACTTTTTAACTAAACAGACTAAGTAGATAAGTACCTACTTTCTTTTGATGTTGAGTTTAACTTATAATGAATCAATGAAGACTAAATTTAGAATTTGAATTTAGAATGTTTCCACTCCAGTGCAATGAGTTTCGCGCTCATTTGGGCGGGCTGCGTCGTATCGCAACGCATTGCAAAAATCCTCCTGCATCGTTTTAGTACATTTTGTATTCACCATCGCACACTGCGAGTGTGGCTTCCTGTACATGATGCCAGAGCCGCCGCAAGGTTTTGTATACGAATGAATATCGCACAAGCGCCGCACCGCCGCAGCACCGGAACCGCGTGTACACTGGTATTGATGCCGACTTAACACGTTCACAGCCCTCCTGGAGGGTTCACCTAGTGGCATATGGGATGTATGGAACCCTCGCGGAGGGCTCATTTTAAATATAGGTTTTTCTTAGCGAAGACATTATAAACCGTGAAAATAAAATCTGATGTATATTTTAACAAGATTTATTAGTATATGCGTTGGTTTTAAAATCCAAGTTTTTTTTTTTTTCTATACTAGTAGTATTCACATAAAAATTAAAAGGATGGAAACTACGTATAGCGACAAGACCCCCTGAAAACACAATTTTACTTCGTTTTACAGTGTTTTATAACACGGTTTTAAACCTAATGCCGTTGACCGTCCGCGATGGTTAACTTTAGAGCAAACGTAATACTGGCAACCCTCCCGGAGGGTTCACTTCCAATATGTATGACGGCATGGCGTATGAGTTCTATGTAAAGTGGGTGGAGTCGAAAGTGTTAAATAGTAAAGCAGCGATCACAGTTCAGTAAATCATTGCCAACGAAACATGCGGTTCGGCGCCGGTGCGGCTCCGGCTTCATGTACAGGAAGCCCGCGGGTGCGGCCCCAGGCGCGGATATAATGTGCGCTTACCTTTATAAAAAAATGGTTGCACTCCACTTACATGGAATAAAAACTTTGTGGAGATTTTTACAGCAATCAGTAAGAAATAAAACATAACAACACGCCTGTTTCTCTCAAAGGGTTATTCAGAGGTGTACCTGTAGTACACCTACATTTCACCAGTTCTGTTAATTTCCCATGTAAGCGGATGACCCATTTGCAATCAATCGAGCACAAATCCAGGGAAATTCCTGAAGGAAAAACCAAAATAACACTATGCCCGAACTGAGAGTTGAACCTAGTATAACACTTTCAGCAGTCTAGACTCACGAGACAGTCACCATTAAAAAGATAAACAAACAAATAAACAATCTGAACAATATATTTGTGTAGTCTATAAGCATGGCTATAACTTACATAACAGAATTTAAATCACAAATAATTGATACTTACTATTGATATCTTTTTCGAGGCATAACGAGTGACATACAGGATGGATTTTTGAGATAACCCAGGCCAGATTATAGCGGCCAGTCTATCCATCATAAAAAAGTAAAATAAAAAAGTAAGGGTCACGAAATATATCGGAAAAGATTTTTGCGATTTCTGTCTTTTCTAGTACCTACTCAAACTTCAGTGTGACCGAAAGAGCTTTTTGATCTTTATAAGAAACAGGAACGATTGGCATCAAATAAAGTTGCCAATTTTCTTGCAGTCTGTACTTTTTTTAAATCTGTGAATGCAGATCAAAAAGTTAAGGACAGTCTCCTAAGACTACTTTCCTGTAGCTTCAACGGTTAAGGTACCTGCCCTTACTGCCCCATTTCAAAAAGCCACCCAGCATAAACCTACTCGTAAAGACCACTATACAAACTCTGATGAAACGTGTGTACTGTATACTTTTACGAGGATTCATTTCGTTTGTTAGGTTGGTATTAGTGCTCTGTTCATTCTTGAAATGGATATTTTTGAATAAATTATTTTTATCGTCGTATGTAGTGTAACTTATTTTTATATTTAAGCTTGTACTTCGGAAAGGGAAGGAAAAGATGTACTATTTTAATTCAACAGTACTCAGTGTGTAATTTTTCTATAGTCCGTGCGCGACTGGTAGTCACCGCCTGAAGTATGTGAGCGGTGAGACTGAAGAAGGCGACATTGACCAAATTGGCAGACTCAGTTAGCTTGGCCTTTACTCGTATCTACCTCCTCCGTATCATCACTCACATACCACCAGGCGGTGACTAGCAGTCGCGCACCGACTATAGGCGTAACGGTGTTCAGTCAACTGACATCAGTGCTAAAACTTGAATGACGAAAGCCACCTTACTGCATTGACATAAGAGCGCTATCAATGGCAAATTGAAACCAAACATAGGCTCAATGACATTTGCCTGATTTCAGAATCGAACCAATCAAAGACACGTTCACGAAAAATTCGTATCAGCGACTATTAAAAAGATAAGACGAAATAATGATATCTGTCATATTCTAACTCTAGTTCAGAACTTTGATCTTAAAAATGCTTAAACAACCGAAACTTTTCTCCCTGGATTTTTCAATACAATTCCCATACTGTATATAAATAGGAACTATATCTAATGTCTCCTAAAAACATTTTCATTCGCCTAGAACGGTTAAGGTTATAACTACTGCCTCCTAGACTCCTATCTACACTACGACCCAACTAAGACGTAACGTAAATTTTAAAATTTGCGTTCATTCATTTCAATTTTACGAATGTATTTGGTTATATGACTTCACAAGTTATTGCGTTTGCGTAAAGATCATTTTCACCTAAAGCAGTAATAAATATTGGTGATTTGATGAAGGCGCACTCAGTTCGGATAACATCGGTTTTACGAATTATGCCGATGCTACATCTAAGTTGTGTCGTACTGTGCCAAAATCTTAAAAGTAATGTGCATTAATTCAAACAAAGGTATGATACTGACAGCTCTAACAGTAATTGCTTTACACAGTTCACAAACAGGCACTCCTCAAAGGGATACTTACAAAAGATTTTCCGGACGAGCGCATTCTAAACTCCAAGAGAGTTGGACACAGATGCGAAGCCAAAAGTGATAGTCAGTGAAAAAGAAAATGGATTATGGAAAGTTATGTCCGTGGTTTTGACTTTAAAAGCCCCTTTGCATTATTCGTACCTGTAGTGAATTTTAAAATCGTAACATGAGAACAGGACAAAATTTTAAAGACCTTTTTTTTTTTGAGGGTGGGAAATTATCAAATAACTTCTCCCGCTCTGGCCGGAGCGGGAGAAGTTATTAGGAGGGCGTGTCAGACTTTTACTGACTAAACCCACCCGTGTTATTTCAGTGTTGCCTGTACGTTGCCAGGGGCCACGGTATACCTTTCGGACTTTCCCGCGATCCCGACAGGCATCGGTCCTAGCGGACCCCGTCAGTTGTGCTGACATCTCTTCGAGGCGCGCGTGGAACACAGCGCGCCCTCTACTACGCGCGGACTATAACCTCTAAGTACCTAATGCTAGAGTAGAGTTTGACAACAACTTCAAATTCTCAATTCAGCCCTAAGCCAATAACAATATGATTTAGAACTACAGCAGAAATGGACGAAAACTTATATTAAAACAACATTACATTCTTTTAGATTCTAGTCTATCTTACTTTTATAGAATCAAGGAATTTTGAGGAAAATTATCAATTACCTGATGCACTATTTAGATGACTCATATTAGGGAAGACTTCCAGTTCCCCTTAGAAGTTATTTGTTTGTAGTTTTTAATTTGTGTTAATGATGTCGTATTTTTTCTTTAGATTTATGTATCGGCTCCAACACCATTAAGGTGTTGGAGACGATACATACTGCAAGAAGTAAAAAAAAAAGAAAAGAAGTACGACTTAGGCTATAGGTAGTACGAATTAGGTAACCACACCCATTAATCGTACCGAAGAAACATTTTTGTAAAATGCTATAAAAACCTATGTTAAAAGATTGTAGTATTTTTATGAATGCTACACAGCATGTATTTTTATGAATGCTGCGCAGTTTGTTATGCTATGCTTGTTTTACTATGTGTACATAAATAATAAAATAAATAAATAAATGCTGGTTGATAGCTTAATATATAAAAATTCAGTGGACATAAAAGATTTTGATTAACTTCACAACATAATATCTGTTTCCCCCGAAGCGTTGGGCAGAGGTGTACACCTCTATAGTACACCCACATTAATTACAAGACACACACACACACATTGATTAATTTCAATTAGCCTAAAAACTACAGCCGTTTTCCCATAGGGGTTACGACTTACGCAACCTTACCCTACGACGAATTGTCAGTTATAAATAGGTCCCTGACGATCGAACCCAAGACTTATCCGTCGCACTTGTAACTACTAGATTAACGAGGCAGTTTGACTCAAAAATAAACCTTCTATACAGTACAACACAACTTCTTTTTCTTTTCGTGTGGTTAGTGACTAACCTGGTGTCTGAGTTTTAAAGCCACCATGGGCCTGTGGTTTGGCTTCACAGCTTAGATGTAGCATCGGAAAAATTCGTAAAACCGATCACCATCTGAACTGAGAGCGCCTTCAAAATCACCAATATCAATAGCTTTAGGCGAAAGGAGGCGACTTGATGACGTGTGCGGCTCAGCAAGATCAGTTATAAAAAATTGCAAATTTTGCTTTATGTTATTTAAATGTCGAAATGACAGCCATTGCCATCGTAAGTATGTTACGCAATTACCCCGCAACTCATCGTGTCATGTCAAATATATTTTTTTCTGAATATAAGGTAAATACTTTTAACAAAATTTGGATTTTAAATTGAAAGCATCCATTCCCAAATACATAAAAAAAGGTTTAAAAGGAGTAAGTAGTGAAGCAGGAAAGATTATATTAAGTCATGCTACTTAAGTATCCTGTCTGTGTCCCCGCTGTGGGAAAATTATAGGCCAATTGAGTTGTGAAATTAAAGCACTCTTCCTTTCTTCTAGTTTGCCGTGCCCGACAGGTGACAGGGTCCACAATCATGATTTTGTAAACCTTCCACCCAATGCAATAAATATATTAAGTACTAACTCTTGCCTGCGGCTTCACCCGCGTGGTGGTTGAAAATTCTCCCATGGGAACGCTCTACCGGGATAAAAATATCCCATGTCCTAACCCAGGTCATGGTCTACCCATGTGCCAAATTTTATTCAAATCCGAGCAGCCATTTTAGCGTGAAAGCATAAAACAAAGTCACTTTCACATTTATAATATTAGTTATTATGCTATGCTACTTATCCTAACTAAAAATATATTTGTCTAAGCGATCAATCAATATTCTCTAATTCTCGTATTGCACACCAGATTCCGAGATAACCTTGAAATCAACGCATCTGGCCTCGTGTGGAATGTTTGACACCGTATCGATCGTGCGACATCCACACACTTCACATAGTATCCTATTTCCTACACCTATATACCTAGCTTAGGTATCCTATATCCTGGATAAATCGCAATGCAGCCTCCAACTAGTCAAGATTAGAGCAAATGCAATCTTGTGCCCTTGGGGAATGATTAGAGAGGGCTGTGAATATCAACTAAATAGTGTTGGATTTAGAAACTACACATTTTGAGGCGTATCCCAACTTAGAGACATTTTCATGTAAAATTATTTAGTTTAGATTTCTTATTCCTACAGTATATATGAAAATGATGATATTTTGTTTCCAAAGTTGTTTATTGGTAAAAAAATATACAAATATAATGCTACAACATGCATACATACAACATAAGTACATGCGAGATCTATAATTACGAAGAATTGGGTTAATGCTGTGTCTGTGTATACGAGTAGTTAGTAAGCCTTTTAACATACCTATGAATATACAGCTATTAGTCCCTATAATAATACCTACAGGTATATATATTTAATTAATTTCAAAATTACCCCCAGCCAACGAATCTTTAAGGCGACGATAACCGACTTTTATTGATTTTATACTGAAGATCACGTCTAAACGAGTAGTGTTAATGATTTTAAAAAAATACATGTTAAATTAGAGCATTTTCTTAATAACTTAATATATATATTTTAGATTATATTTACGTATATATTACAGAGTGAAATTAATTTCTAAAGTCTAACTGTTTGTTATGTCTAACGCGGATAAAAAAATGAAAATCACGCAAAATATATCACGCGTATGTTTCTGAAACCTTCACCATTTTGAAGATAATTTAATGATTGATCTTTTAGTACACATGTTTTATTAATAAAACACCTTTTGTTTTAAGTATAATAAATTAATAATGCGTCTAACTCGGGACAGGGCTTCTGGATGGGCGAGACGTATTACTGGCTGGACGTATGACGTGTTTCTTCAGTACAGAACACGCGAGCTAACCACTCAAGGTCACTGGCATATATCTGCGTCGTAACTGTACAGTTTGTTCAATTAGTAAATTTAATATTATGTTTGTGTCTTTTTCTTAGTTTTTCGATGGCAATCTAAACTAACTCGGCCCAGAATTTAGCTACCTGTTTGGCACCATCACTAGCATCCATCAGTTCCTGTAACGTGCAGACGACAGGACACGCAGGGTATGATATTAAGTGTCCCATCGTTTGTGGAACACACATTGACACTCCAAGGCGGAGTCGTCTACAATGGGGTTTATTTATAAAAACGTTGCTTAAAGTTATGATATGTTTAAACATCAACATATTATAGTTAAGCAGACGTCAATCATTAAGCAAAGTTTATAAGCACAATAAGTTATCTTTTAAATATATATTTTTATTCTTATCTATCTTTTGATATCTTCTCAATCAAAGCACCTACCATCTTATCTCTTCACCACCATTGGTTGACTGGTAGCGAAGCTCTATTTTGTGCGAGAAGTTCAAATAAATAAATAAGCAAACCCCAGTATATAAAAAAAAATCAGAAACACATTTTTTGAAGTTATTTTCAACATAACAATAGGTACAACATGGGGCCAATACGGTCCATCACCCAGGCCAATAAAGTAGGTATATCTCCGCCCCATCTTCCTGGAAACAGGATCCTTTCATTTCGTCTCTTTTCCTTTGATCTGAAGTAAAATCTATGGACCATATAACGTAGGTACGTATATCTTCGGGCGTATTTATGGTCTGAAATTCGACATCAAGTCAACTAAATGGGATTCGTTCACGACTGAATATTTATTAATATCGTGACGAGACGAATGGAAGCAATTTCAGATTGGGTCTGTAATAGACCATGAATGTTTATACTTAGGATTTATTTAGATAGTAAGTCTAATAGGTTTCTGAACTGAATACATTTTTATTAATGTTATTTTGTTTGGAATCTAAATTACCTTGTATGGGGTGACTGTATTTTGTTGAATACTAATTATTTTTTAATTGTTTAAGTAAAGGATGGAGTTATTTTTTTGTTCCCAAAGATAGTATTATTTTATTTGCTTATGAATGAGTAAACTTTATTGTATGTAACTGATGGTTTTCCATTTTCTATCAATAAGTCAGAAGTCCGGGAACAATCCCTAATGCCGTGGAACCACGGGTAATTAAAATTACCCATGGACCCGGAAATAGGTCGACCCACCAGGACCACGGGTAACGAGTAGATTTTATTAAATACATCTCTCTAAACTTTGCTATACAATAGATAGATTCTGACCAGTAAGACATAGGATAGATAAGATGGCGAATCGAATTGGAAAGATTCCTTTCGAGTTTGGTCCATTGAAATGTGAAATTGAGAAGAGTGGTAAAAATGGACGAAGGCCGTTGCCTATGAGATGAACAAAATAACCTAAGAAACAAAGTTAAGTAACTCTGAAGCCTGATTTCTTTTCTCAAGATAAATAGAGGTCATAGACCTTTTTAAATCCATCTATCAATAACAACACTTTATTAGTGGCTTTTGTTTGTGTACATGATAATTATTCAGATTTGTTACAGTTGTAATAGCAATCTTGTCATTTCGTTTAAAATAGGTTTTTATTTTTATTAATTTATTCATATCTCATATACTTAGATTTACTTTTTCTATTTTGTGAATGTGAGAACGCTGTAGGCTCAGTGAACTGTAGATTTATTGACCATCTTCTATTTTGTTAAGTACCTGGTACTTGTTGAAAGACTTGCACTGTCCTATACCTGTTAATACTGTTATTTGAAAATATTGTAAAAAACAATTATTTTTAAAAGAGTAACCGTGTAGTTTCTTGCCGGCTCTTCTCCATAGGAAACGACCAATTGGAACCGTGCACCTAGCTTCTGACGTGTCATAAGTGCCCATGTAGGTTTATGTGAAATAAAATATTTTGAATTTGAATTTGAACATATATGTAAATATTCACAAATTAAAATAGCCAACACAGTGTCTGTGCACATCAACAAAGTTGACACTTCGTTATAAATTTCAAGCAGCCGTGAATACCATGATGAATTACTGTAGTTTGTGTCCACAGTTCCTCTCGCTTTAACTTTATAGTTTAGTTTTAGTTTTGTCACACAACCTCACGGAAATAATGGTCTAGCTTATAAACTATGCTCCAGGGCATTTTGAACAACTTGTGGACGAAGCATAACTTTGTATATTTGGGTACTGTACGAGGTATGGTGGAACATCGTCATAAACACTATAATAATATAAACTAATATCTAATCTAAAGTAATATGATAAAGAGAAAAGATTTGATTTTTTGGATGTTTCTATATTTGTTTTTTACGCTTTCACGCTAAAACGATTGAACGGATCTGGATGAAATTTGGCACATGGGTAGACCATGGCCTGGGTTAGGACATATTTATAAAGAGAAATGATTTGTTTTTTTTTTATTTGTAATGAATAAACTCAAAAAAGAGTAGACCAAATTAAAAACATCTTACACCAGTAGAATGCTATATTATCACTGAAAAACATATGCTATCCTACTTATTATATATGCGCGTGAATAAACGCGTAAGTTTGTGACGATGGAGGGATGGATGTTTGTTACCCTTTTAAGCAAACACTACTGAACGAATTTGGATGAAATTTGGCACACAGATAGTTTATAACCTGGATTAACACATAGAATACTTTTTTATCCGATATCCTTACGGGATCGAGACTTATATGGGTGAAACCGCGGGGCAGTGCTAGTAATTTATAAAGCTATCACTCGGGTGAAACCGCTGACGGAAGCTAGTCTTATATAACGTGTCAGTAAGTACAAAAATTTGCGACTATGACCGTTTTAAATGAATGGAGTTTTCTATTTTTTTTATCATATTGATCAAAATCAAATAGCGACCGCTTCCCCGGCTTCCTGTTACACACTTCCGTCCCTTTTCACGAAATCACTCCCACAGATTTGATTATTTAAATTTTGATTTTGATTGGAGGATAGCGAGTGGAAACATGTTACAAATATTCGTAAGAAATCTTACATCCTTTTAACGACCACCTTTCTGCTAAATAACCAGAAGCTTTTCACCGTACATTGCAAGTTAAATAAAATCGTGTAGGAAGTCATGTATCTTTCAGAGGACACACACATACAAGGTTTAACAAGGAAGCCGTTATCTACGCATTCTGGACATAAAACTAAGTAACTTTGTGCGAAAATTTGATGTTTACAGCAGTGCACAATGTAACGTACGCAAAACATTGTGATTTGTTTGCATGCGACGGGACAAGGATCGTGGGAGTATATATACTTCTATACTAATATTATGCAGAGGTAAAATTTGTTTGTCTGTTTGTTACTAAGTTTGTATGTAGCGGTAATCTCCAGAACTAACAGCGGGATTTGAAAAATTATTTTTGCATTGGATAGCCCATTTCTTGAGGAAGGTTACAAGGTCGCGGATGAAGTCGCGGGCAGAAGCTAGTTTAAAATAAATGTATAACATTTAAAAATTGTTTTCGTAAAAGAACGTCAATAAAAGTTGCTCAGAAGCTGCCCAGGTATGGTTCAGTACAAAATAAAACATAATTACTGGAAGAACAAGTGACTCCCGGCTTCGTTAAGGATATTTTTACACACGTTGTAAATCACATCACACATTCAAAATAAAGTGGACACAAAATAATCACCATTTATTAAATATTTCTGTGATAATTAAGTAATAATTAAAAAGTTTCCGTCAAGCGCCCGCTCGTTTAAAACACGAGCCACGTTCAAAAACTTTGTTTAAAATTAGTTTTTTCTACCACCCCCTTATACGGGTTCTATATTAAAATACTAAAAGCTTAAAAACTGTTCTTGATTAAAGTTAAGTATCAACACCTCTATACGCCAAGAACTCGGCATCAAAAAGAGTCTTTCTTTTCTGGTCCACGCGCATCCTCAAATACTTCGGACACGTCTCGAGGCGTGAGGGTGGCTCTATAGAGCGCCTTGTCGTGCAGGGCAGAGTGCAGGGCCCTTGACCACGCGGACGCTTACCCATGAGATGGACTGACCATATCAAATCCGCAGGGGGCGAACCCGTGTATGAGCGCACTAAAAACACAAAAAATCGGAGTAGATGGCGAAAAATCGTGAGGCGAATCACATCAGCCCCTGGACAACAAACTGTATGAAGACAGCGACCGCTCTGTCAAGACTGCTACGAAGAAGAAGAAGTAAGATATTTTGTCATAATCTTCTACACTACCTTCCAATCTTCATAAATATTATGATGAGAGTTTCGCATAATCTTCACAGGCAAAACATCGAGCAAAAAATAATCATCTTCCTGTCATTAAATTCAAGATACAACATTTTTTATCGAAAAGGAGGAATTTAGGTTCGAGTGATACAGAGTCGAAATTTCTACTTACACATACATACACACTCTTGAAAAACATTGCCCACCTTCTAGAGCAGTCGGGTAAAAAAATACATAAAGTACAAGTAAAAAGCAGCCAATTATTTACGCTTTTCATTTACACACGGAACACATTTTTAATAAAGGTACATATATCTATTATAATTTGAAATCTGCCTAATATAAGGTGTTGTGAAACTAGGCTGAGAATCAGCACTTTTCGAAATCAAAATTACATAAGACAGTCCCCCAAAATGCTCGCCCGTCACCAATTTCTAGTGCTTTAGCTGGGAAGAAGAAGTGACGCAACGAACTGTCCAGCAGCACAGCTGTCTAGTCAAACGCACACAAAATATTAAATTGTACCTATTTAATGGTGCCCAAGATACAGGCTGTCCCTAGTTTGGGACCAACGATACCTCCAAATTGTCATTTTGAATGTTGAACTATAAGATTTTTACTTTTAAATTAAATAATTTGCCTTATGTCAGCTAGCACACGCCAGTATACCAAAAAAATCGACTTGGTATAACAGTCGACAGCATGTCCGTGGAAACACTTTTACCTTAGCTGGCATAGTGTAGTACGGAGTATCAATATAATAAAACTAATAAACTGGACTGGTTTTGTTGCCACTGACGTGCAGCCTTACCATACATATCGTGGTGGCCCTAAGTACCTCCCACACGCCAATCGTTGACATCTTTATACCAAGCAATAATGGGTCCAAAAAAAAGTCCCTGGTACATTACAATCAATCTGCCTAGCCTTTTCCCAACCTGCACAACCCAGTAACTGGGTAACACGATACCCCTTGGTAAGACTTGTTGCCAGACTTTCGGGCTTCTGACGACCCGTAACGACTGTGAAAGATCCACGAATGACGGCCGGGATCAATGCCTTAACGTGCTTTGCAAGGCATGGAGGAATCTCGGTATGTAAAGATGGTCACCCATCCAGGGACCAACCCCGGCAAGCGTAGCTTAACCTGATGGATCGACCCGTGCAGCTGTTATTACTTAGCCACGAACTCCTCCCTGGTACATTACGAGTCCCTGGTACATTACATAAAACACAAGTCCCTATATACATTTTATCTAAGACCCCAAACTTCTCTCAAGTGTGCTAACACGTCCGCAACCAATAGTCTCCTATTTACCAAAACAAAAAGGGAGCAATGGCCTTGAAATACTTCCGGACATACGAGGGTCAAACTACACTGACAATATTGCATTACTTTGCTCAACCTTGCAACAGAGGTCTGACAGCTAACGGTCTGAGTAAAATAAGTGGACTTATCATTTGTATCACGAGTTCAAGAATCAGCTGTATCACGCAAATGAGAGAATGGATAGTTAGGCTAAGTAACTCTGTGTAAAGTTCTGGAAAAGCTGAGGAAATAAAGAAAAATGCTACGGGTTTTGTCAACTTGATCTTTGCAACAAATCAGACAGTAGGTACATTTCCCTCTCCAGAGTGCCTAACGGTTACGCTAAGTAACTCTGAACTAAAGTCTTGGAAAATGCTGAGTAAATGAAGAGGAATGCAACGATTTTTGGCATTTTTACAAATCAACAGTAAAGGAAATTATTATCAAACTTTAGAGGCATGAGAGACAGGGTGTAAAGTTCACTCATCCTCTATAGAAAAGGGAGGATCCACCTACCCGTCCGACATCCGTCTGATGTCGTGTCTGGCGGGCAATAGCCCAACGATTGATGTCGGATAGTCTTATATATGTCGTCCGCACAGTAAACTGTAATGCTAAGCGTATGCTGAGATGCAGGTGTCGCAACACAGCGCCGTACAGATTTTGCAGAGTAGGGCAGGTGAGGCAGACATAGGCCGCGAGCGCATGCTGCGACGCAGCTGCACAGACACATTCGCGTCCTAGCTAGTACAAACAATAGACGGCTGTGCTGCGTTACCTGCGTCTCAGCAAAAAAACAAACGACGACCTGCACGCGTCGCGCAGAAATCTGTGCCAGCTCTACAACGAGACGCAGAGCAGAACAGAGACATGTCTGCGTTGCACGTGCCTGAGCCACAGTGTATGGAGCTGTCAGTAGGGTCATGCTTTACAAATCTGCTCTGCCCAGCGAGGACCTGCGTCACCTGCGTCTCAGCATACGCTTTGCCTTATTGCGCGATGCAGGATTTGTGTGACGTCAGGATTTTGTGTGACGTGAGTCTTTGATTCGTAGTTCGCATGTGGCGATGCAGATGCCGCCACAAAACTGACACTAGGTCAATTTAATACAACTGTCAAAGAATTACAGTTTGGATTTGGGGGAAATCAAATTGGTAGACGTTTATAAATTATAACTCGACAATATTATCATGGACGTATTATCCTGCACGTATTTCCACACATTTTACTTGCCTGTGTTATCGTGATGTCGTGGACGTCCACAATATTATATCGTTACGCTATAAATTATAAAAACGTCCAACTTTATAAATAAACAACTAGCTTCCGCCTGCCAAATATGTTTCTTAAATAAAACTTAGTCCTTAGCCTTAGTTATTCCTTATAATATCAGTTATCTTCCAGTGAAAGTCCTGTCAAAATCGGTCCAGCCATTTCGGATTAGCCGGAACATACAGACAGACAAAAATTTCATAAAATAGCTTTTTTGTTAAAACTACCGTATATATTTTCATATACATTATGTAAAAAGCTGTTAGTTTGACATTACAAACAGACACTTCAATTTGATTTATTTGTAATAGATTAATTTCCCCGACTTTACTTTTCTCACTGCAGAGTAAACTCGCAGCAAGCATCGATCAGTAAGAATAGCTAAAAAGTTTAGTTAGTTAGTGGAGCTCGTTAATTAAAAACTTTTTCGAAAGCTCGACTTTTGTCGTGCTGGTTACTTTTCAATAAAGAACAGTCTTCCGTTTTGCAAAGGAATCGATGATTGCAGAATAATTTTTTTACGGCACAAGTTTTTTGTCATAAAGTTTCAAGGGTACGCGTCGGTAAAATTACTGGCACTTACGAGACATTATATCTTTGCCTCTATCAAAATCCAAGATAAGAATGCTTCGAATATGCTATTCCTGCTCCATAAGACAATTTAGAGTCTAGACAAAATCAAACTGGTTGCTAACCTAATTGTATAATTTATAATTTTTTATTATTTAAATGACATTGATTTTTTCTGTGATTACTTCCTCACACACTGACTTATTAATTGTAAAATTTTAGGAAAATCGTCTACTTTTACAATGTTTGTAAATATGTGAGCACCATGTATCTATATAACTAGTTTATCTGTCATTGCTTCATTTTTAATTCTTTTTACCTATTGTGGTATAGTAATTTTATTCTAGGTGCATAATCTTCACATATACATAATTACATATATATAATTAATGTTTACAAAATAGTGTAAAACATTTTAAAAGAGTAACGGGGTGGAGTTTCTTGCCCATTCTTCTCCATACGGAAACTACCTTTTGGAAGGGGCGACTAGAATCAATTCTTTTGTAAATTTTGACGTTCATAAGTGCCTTTTATGTGCCTAATTGAAATAAATTATTTGACTTTGACTTCTAAGGATGGTAACGCATCTTCAAACTCTTGGTTGATGCGGGGTTGTGGGTAACCAAAGACCATCTGATGTCACGGGAAAGTCCGTAAGGGATACCCCTGGCAACGTACAGGCAACTGAAGGAACACGGGTGGGTTTTAGTCAGTTGGAGTCTGACACGCCCTCCCGGTCCGCCCAGAGCTGGAGAAGTTATTTGATCATTTCTCACCCTAAAAAAAAATTCAAAAAATAAAAAAAGTGCCATCGGATAGGTAGATAGACAAAAATAGCCCCCTTTTTTTTAGCCCCTAATGCGACGAACGTATTTTGTACCTAACTAAAGTTACCACATATTTATGACATTATATAATAATTACATATACAGTAGCATAATTTCCCGTAATTCCAAAGCTATTCTACAGAATACCTGAAAATTACTTGCAGTATTGGCATTAAGACTGTAATAGTATTCTCGCTCCGAGGCTACTGTCACTATAAAATGAATTTATTCACTTTGAACACCGCCTGTGTACGATGTACGGGTATTACTAGACGCAAATTGAATGCCTTTACGAGTACATGAAGCAAATTATAGTTATTATTTTAATAAAGAATAGGGAGAAATAATTCAGTTTGAGTTATTATGATGTGGCTCATTTGTTTGGCGTAGCACGTAGCATTGTCGTAGGCCGTAGCGCGGTCGTAGCACGTAGCAAAGTCGTAACAGGGATTTTTCATTATTGTGTAACTTTTTTATTATACACAAATTATTCCCGGCTATACCGATGCGTCGGATTTGCATGTGGAGCTGTGTCGTAGGTTTATCTGAAACTAGTAACTAGACGTAGAAATTAAATACCCTAGAACAGTGTCAAGACAAAGCGCCCCGGACCATCAAATCTAAAGAAGTACGTTTTAATGATATCCCAAACACGGTCAAAATATTTTCAGTAAGAAGTAATTTAGAGTTGGAGGCTGAGAATGAAAATTTTCGAGCTCGCTACGCTCGCTACAATCTACATTCTGCATGAGTCGACAAAGGAACTCCTATTTATGTACGACTTTCAAAAAAAAACCTTTCCTTCACAAGGCGGTGTGCTAAAATTTTCTAGTTCGCTTCGCTCGCTCTTGAATTCTATATTTTTCTAACGGTTCTGCATAAGTCAACAATGTTACTCCTATTTCCGTAAGTATATTCAATAGAAACCTAACCGGGAATTCCGAGACGAGGTGCAAAAAAATTCGAGCTCGGCTTCCTCGCTACCGCATCCTACATTCTTGCTTTTCGTAAATAGCCTATTCTAGATACAGTATGGAGCAGAATGGGCAAGAAACTGCATAGTTACCTACTTTTTTAATTTTTTACTTTATTTTGTATACATTATTTAATAATAATGATATGTAAAGACGATACATTAATTATTATTATATGTGTGACGATTACAGGAGCTAATGGATGCTTCTGAAGATGTCAAACTCGTAACTTGCGTAACTGCTATTGTATAGAATCAAGTTTTCTAACTGAACAGACAGCTGTGCTGCTGGGGAGTTTTGTTGCGCCACTTCTTCTTCCCAGCTAACGCACTAGGAAGTGGTGAAGGACGGGCGTTTTTGGGGGACTGTCTTATGTAATTTTGACGTTTGAAAAGTGCTGATTCTCAGCCTATTTTGAATAAATGACTTTTGAATTTTTGAATTTCGTATCCAAATTCTGGGCTGGTTTTATTTAGATTGCCATCAAAACGTTAAGAAGAAGAAGATGCTATGGATAATTCGGTACATATATCTTATAACTTTATCTACAAATGTGAAGAGTGCAGAGGTCAACAGACAGAGAATTGCTCCTAAAATGACAACATTCCGACGAGTTACCGCCTCTGAACTTATACTTAAAGTCGTGTTCACACTCGTTTAGTGTTTACGACTAATGTTCTGTTACTTTTGTTGCGACGCTCGAGTTATGTTATACGAGAAATTACGTTTTTAATAACTGTTTAGGTACTTTTTCATGTAGGTTTCTTCCATATATAAAAATATGTATGTATTATTGTCTGTTTATGACAGTCAGAATTTAACAGAGATATCTTCATGCTTTTTGTCGCTTTTGTGTTGCGTGCACTCTAATTTGTCATGGTCTTTTCACTATAATAAGTACAAAAATGGTGACTTTTCCTTAATTTGTGATAAAATAGCTAAAATTGACAATGTAAATGTTTTGTTATACGATAACACAAGCTTGTATAACCGCTAATGCTTTATAAAGACGGTCTTAGCGATAAATTCGCTGATATTAAGGAAAGCCACTTCCAAAAGGTTCTCATTTTATTACTTGTTCAAAGATCCCTTTATTAAATCCCGACTTTGTTGCCAAACAAAATATATAAAGAGGACTCGTATAATAACTATATATACATTTTATTTTTTTAAGAATATTTGCTGTGTGGTTTTGTTTTTAATTTATATATTTGAATTATTTCGGGTTAGGTCTTCATCAAAGTAATACATTTTAAAAAACTAGCAGTCTCTTGTCGCCCCGTTCACACGGCGAACTATATTTTGCTGTATAATTTTAGGGTCACATGCTAATTTCGCTATGCATTTGTTTTTAACCATATCAACAGTCGGTTGTTGAGAGCTCAACTTTTTACCGTTAACTATCGTTCAGATCGTCGCGGTCGCCGTGTGAGTGGGACCTATGGAAACATTTAGTAACAGCGAGTCGACTTGCTATAAGTATTACTAAAGAAAACACTAAATAGTGAACATGAGAATGTCAACTTATGTTATAAAACTTGGTAGTTGGACATTCTAACAATTTAATGAAACGCTTGAATAAAATGTTGGGGTAGACGTGTTCGGGTCCGCAAATCGGCAAACGTAAGGTAGGACGCCCTCAGGCTAGGTGGAGATCTTCGCAGGGTGGCAGGTAGCGGCTGGATGAGAGTTGCCGAGAATCGAGCTGAATAGCGTGCAATTGGAGAGGCCTATGTTCAGCAGTAGACTGCTGTAGGCTGATGGTGATGAATGAAACGCAATTTATTTCATCCTGTCTGGCCGTTAGTGCGCGAATATAAAAGGAAAAAAGCTGTTGAAATGATAACAAAACTAGAAAATAAAAAGAAACAGGCCGCTGCAGGCACAGCTGGTCATGTAACATAATATTACGTCACAGGTGATTATTATCGTTTTTTTTTTAAACGCAAACCTTTTACCTTTTCTCCACTCTATAATAAAAGGTGACAATAAGCAGGTTTTCATTAAAATCGCAGTCTTAAAACTTTAAACAGTACCATCTATTTTCATTCCAGTACAGACTTAAATTATACTTGGAAAGTTAAACAATTAAGCTAGCCAAAATGCTGGAAAGCTGCTGACTGCACCTGCGTCTCTCCCTGCGTTAATTATGTCTGTTTTCTGAGATACAAACTTTCCTACGTGCTTGCCAAAATTACCTACATTATTCAATGTTGCTGCACGAGTGACTTTTTAGGGTTTCGTACCCTAAAGTGCCAACGGGTATTACTAAGGCTCCGCTGTCTGTCCGTCTGTCACAGGGCTGTATCTTTTGAACCGTAATAGGCACACTTGAAATCTTCACACAGTGTAAACACTCTGTGAAGATTTCAAGTCTGCCTAGTACTACTATGGCCGCTATAACAACAAAGAATAAAAATAAAATAAAGTTAATAATTAAAGTAAGTACAAGAAACGTGTTTTTTTTACTTAAATTTATTTTATTTTAAATATGTAGTTTGAAATATTGTACGGACGGAGGCTCTTCAGAGTATTAAAAAAAAAGGCGACGCTTGACTTGTCCACACATCGGGTCCGAGTTCGCAACAAGTCAATTTTCATCCTGAGGATGCCTCGTTGAAAGTTGAAACACGTGTCAATTTCTTACAGGGTTCTTTATGACTCTTTAAGAACAGTTAAGCGGGTTAGGTTACTAAATATATAAGTCGTCTATTGTATTTTATAATGGATTTCCGCAAAATCACGCCTGAGTCAATTAACTAGTTTATAATATAGTATTATAAATGCGAAATTGAGTTTGTTTGTTACGCTTTCACGCTAAAACGGCTGAACGGGTTTGGATCAAATTTGGCATACGGGTAAACTATGCTTTCACGCTAAAACGGCTGAACAGATTTGTTTTAAATTTGTCATATGGGTAGACCATAACCTGGGTTAGGACATGGGATGCTTTTTACCCCGGTATTACGTTCCTGTGGGAGAATATCCAAACTCCACGCGGGCGACGCCGCGGGCAAAAGCTAGTTTTTTATTAAGGTTCTATACAACTTTCAGCCGTTTATTCTGTAATAATTCTGAAAACTTAGGTAAACTGAGCTGTCATTCCACCTGATGCTACGGATTGACATAATTGACAACTCAGTACACCTTTTTTTTTTTTTGAGGGTGGGAAATTATCAAATAACTTCTCCCGCTCTGGGTGGAGCGGTAGGGCGTGTCAGACTTTTACTGACTAAAACCCACCCGTGTTCCTTCCGTTGCCTGTGTGCCGGGGCCGCGATATCCCTTTTGGACAAACTCGCAACCCTGGCAGGCATTGGCCCTTACGGACCCCGCCAGTTGGTGCTGACATCTCTTTGAGGTGCGCGTTGAACACAACGCGCCGTCGACCCAGGCCTGGTCCTAATCGGACGGCGAGCTACCCATTGCTGACCGTCCGCAAGCCCGCACCTACGGTTGCCGGAGGTCGGCTCGCGACTCCCGACGCTTGGGGCGTCTCCTGCGGCGACTAGGGGCGTGAGGGCGCGAATCTAGCCTCTCCCTCGCGCGCTCCGCCTCCTCCTTCGCGAGCATTACTGCTTCTCAGAAGGAAGTGACGGCCTCCCATGCACTCTCGCTCCGGACCATGGCCTGAACCAGGGCCGGACGCGAGAGATCGCCGCCGCCGATCGCCTCCGTGAGGACACGGCGGTGCTCCGCCCAAGCCGGGCAGACCTCCACCGTATGATCCACCGTGTCCTCCGGGCGATCCACTCAGTGGTGACACCCAGGCGTTTCCTCCCGCCTTATGCGGAACAGGAACCTCCCGAAACAGCCGTGTCCGGTGAGGACCTGCGTCAGGCGGAAGTTGAGGACGCCGTGGCGCCTCTCTAGCCACTCCTCAAAGAGGGGACTTATCGCCACAATTGTGGCGTGCCCAAACTCAATACACCTAAGTTTTATGGTGAGGTTTTAACATCGTCTTAATATCAAAGCTTTTTCTAGAAAATAATGAACTATCGTCAAAACCCTCATCAAGATTAGACATTTTAGATACAGAAACTTATGATAATTACGGCCAGATTTATCTCAACTATAAATAGCTGAATAAATTACAACGATAAACTCTCTAAGGCGTAAAATATCAGCCCTATAGTGTCATATTATGGATCTAAAAATAGTCTACTTTAAGAAGAAATTGGAAGCTCCCTTCGCGGTTTGTCGACACAGAATAAATAGTATCTCCAGAAGGTCGGGTTCATCAAAACAAAAACAGGCACACGCACGCAAAGACACTACACAACTGACTTACGAACTGTTCCATCTTTTTGCTCCTATAAACTATAGCACCCTGTACATGATACCGGAGCTGCACCAGCGCCGACCCGCAAGATGAAAAAAATTCAGAACAACTCAGAATGAGAATGTAAAATCTACGCGGTGCCAGTGCGGCGATGCCGCGGCGTCGCATGGGTGATACATGTATCCGTATACACAAACATCCGGTCCGGTGCCGCCGTTGCGGCTCCGGCGTCACATACAGGAAGCCTACCAGGATGCACAGATTGTTCGGCCTGCCTGGGAGTCGAACTGTCGCTCGACCCCAGTATCCTGTCTTGGCAGCCCGACCGTGATGTGCTCGCAGACGGAGAAGATTTTATCAGTATGTCTGGAGTATTGTGAGATAAACTGACTGTCGAGTTTTTGTATACTTTATTTTATTGTTTTTGTCGTTAACTTATGTAATTAGCCTTGGCCGTTTTATGTAAAAAAAAAAAATTACACGTGCGGTCAGCAATAAAAGTCGATAATACTCGTAATTATTACTTTTGATCATAGATAAATAGACACAAAATAATCCTATATGTGTTCGATATAGTCCTTTTCAGCATTTCATGAGATAGGTAAGAGTTAAAATTATCTTTACTTTAGTCCTTTTCCGACTTACAAAAAAAATATTTTCACAGTAATTATTATTTAAAATTCTGAAGTGGTTTATCGACTTTCGATGCTGAGGGTACGTATGGTGATTTAATTGAAAAATGAAACAACTGCCAGTCGCACTCTCTATACGTGAAGCGTGTCAATGTGTGCGTGAGTTTTCCCTCGTTGCATGGAGCTGATCTTCTGTACCTATTTATTTTGTGACATCGACCCCAAGTCGGGTGAATCACGATCACTCTCGAGCGCCCCTGAAGAGCCCGACCACGTTATTTAAACTTATCCCTTTTCTAATTTGTGGGTAGTGGGAAAACTATTAAACGCTTGAGAATACGGGTTGGTTCGCACATAATTATAATTTTGTGTAAATTGAAGTGGATTTACTTCGTTACTTAGGGATTTCTATTTATTTCGAAGACTTTTTGGGTACATACCGAATTGTTTTTTTTTTTTACCTGGCGATTGCTCAGCCTAACTATCCATTGAGAAAATACGAACAAATAATGTGAAAGAGAATGAAGATTAAGGACTACATTTTTGAGCTTCTTTAGGAGCACTTTGCGCTCTTTCTGTACAGTAAACAAAATTGAATCGTCACGTTCGGGTCGGTAAATGGGTAATACCCGGCTCGAAATGGGCGGTGACGCTGAATCGCCTACACTCGGCGCTGAATCGCGTACACTCGGCGCTGAATCGCGTATACTCGGCTCATACCTATAAAGGTTTCACTTCTATCATGTGGTCATATGCACACCCACTCACACCCTTTTTTTCTATAGCTTCTACAGTTTTTCACTTAGCTTCTCATTTGCAGAAGCTGGAGTACTTACGTAAACTTTTTATTTAATTTATTTTCGCTAGTTTAGTACGTGTTTCGCATAAGAAATGCTGTTGAGTTAAATAGTTTAGCGCTTGCTTTAAGCTTTTATATTTACACGGAAAACCCTGTAGTGTAGCATTTTGCTCCTAATTCATTTAGCGCGACGGGGCACACTTTTAAATTATTCTGTTTAGAAAAATTCAATTTGTTGTTATACTACTATAGTGCTTACTAATTCCATCGTCGCTACTATACTAATTTGGTTTCGCAGCGGAATTCGGTTTCGCATAGTTGTTTTCGTGCCTTAGGATTATATAAGGAGGATGGTCAAAAGCATGGAATTAGTATTATAGTCACCCTTGAATGGGTTGCTTTGTAAGTTATACTGCGCGCAAGATAAGTCTGCGCTCGGCTGAAATCGAAACTATTAATCGTATGCCGCTGCGCGTCTTGTCGCTTATGTAAGGTAAGTAAGGTTATGCAAATTAAGTATACAATTATTTAATTAATTAATATTATTATAACATTAAATTATTAATAATAATTAGTAATAGCAGTATAGAATTAAGCACGCCAGCGCTACCAGTCGCGCGCAGACTTACCGTGTTAGTGTCAGGAAACGACTTTAACTTGCGCGCACTCTAAGTTCACAAACATTCTGTAATTTTTATATCAAAATTAACTTTCGTGTTAATTTTGATGTGTTTGCGGTGTTACTTACGTATTTATTCCGGGTTCGACCGACTTGTTTCGAACTTGAACGGAGCTGCCTGCCTGCCTAGCCTTTTCTCAATTACGTTGGGGTCGGCTTCCAGGCTAACCGGATGCAGCTGAATACAAGTATTTTACATGGAGCGACTGTCTATCTGCCTTCCATAACCCAATAACTGGGTAATACGATACCCTTTGGTAAGACTGATTGTCAAACTTTCGGCCTTCTGACGACCCGTAACGACTGTCAAAGATCCACGAATGACAGCCAGGACCAATGGCTTAACGTGCTTTCCGAGGTACTTGAACGGAACTCAAACGGCGAAATCACGAAACAAACTCTCTGCTATTACCAAACCATGGCGGTCTTCAAGCATTCAATAAACGAAAAATGTAACTACCGACATGGCGTGGTGGACCAGTGGTTCTCAGGCTACGCCTCTCAAACACGAGGTTGAGAGTCCAAATCCGGGCAAGTACCAATGTGAATTCATATGCACTTTCTGAGTTTATCTTGAACATTACTGACATCGGTGAAGGAAAAACATCGTGAGGAAAACTGGACTTATAGTTAACATAAGTCTAAATTCGCCAACCGGTCTTGAGGAAGCGTGGTGATCAATGCTCGTGCCTTCTCTATGATATAAGAAGAGGCCCTTGCACCACAGTGGGACAGTAAAGAGCTTGTACCTATAATAGGCACTACTGTTCCTGGTTGCCGTTTTGGGGGAGACCATGGTCTAAAAAAACTAGGTCTGGCATTCCGGGAGTGACACATGCTTACGTCACTATTCAGTTGCCACTTTATTGCAACAAAACACGAATTAAGGAAAGATTTTCTGTCACCATTCTGTTAAAAATATATACAACGCATTTAAAGAACAGTGGGAAAATTTGTATGCACCCCGTCCCCAGCAGTGTAGCATTATGGCCATGTGTGAAAAAATTGATATTATTCTGAGTAACAGTTTACTGAAAGAAAGAATGAATGTGTGAATTAATTATTTTTATATTAGACTGCTCTTTATGATTACCATTTTATGATTATTATCATGTTCTTATACACGTGTTGTATACGTATGGTTCAGTATAGTAATAATCAGTAGGGTTGTAGAAATGAATGCTTCTAAAAGATGATAGTTCGAAAACAACTGACTGATACTGATTCTCGGTCGTAATTATTATTTATTTATACTCAATTAAATAATTCTTAATAAAAAATATTTATTGTCTTTCTATCTTTATGAATGAATAACTCTTTTTCCTTATTATTCACACATTTAATGCCATAAAATTAAATTATGTATTTTTAACGTTCTTTCATTTGATATATGAGAAAAGGTGCTACAAGGGTGGGGACGCTTTTTCCCAATGTTCTTTCCTTGTAGTGCCGGACGTAAAGAATAGTACCATCCCATTTCTTCCCGTGGGTGTCGTAAAAGGCGACTAAGGGACTTACTAGAGATTGGGCAGAAGCGTTCTCTATGCATTTTAACACCATACTGCGATCGCCAACTTGCCTGCCAAGCGTGGCGATTATGGCAAACCCCCCCATTTGGGGAGGCCTATGTCCAGCAGTGGACGTCTTTCGGCTGAAATGATGATGATGATGATTCAAATTGTCGTTTCGTTTGTCTAATCAAACGAAACAATTCAATTTAAACATATACTCGCGTAATTGTTAATTAAAAGCTCATTGTTTTATCGGATTCGCACAGGTAATAAAGGTGGTTGGGGAGTTATTATTACAAACTTCTGGTAACACAGATGTGATGACGTAGACTTGTGTTGCCCACGTGACCACTGTGTCTGGGAATGCTATACCTGGCGAAGTATATTAATATACCATGGACGAGAGACCAAAGTACAACAACAATTTTTTTTTCTTTAAAACGAAGTTAAAGTAATCATCCTTCCAATTGTTATTTCGGCCACGTCCCCAAACAAAACAAGCCAACAATGTCATCTTAAAGTTTTGTTCCTGTGTTCACTGTTTGGGGACACCATAATTAACATAATGCGATTTAAAACCCGTCCTAATGAGCGTTTCATGGATGGAAATTACCATTTTTATAACTACTTTGATTTACACAGGGCTGTATTAGGGTCGTTGAGGTAGATGTAGATAAACGCAAATCAAGATCTTTTTTTTTCTATTGCATTCTTTGTCTATTCTTTGAGCATTGTCAAATACTATGTTTGTTATTTATTGTCACAAAGTTTTCATTAAAAAAACATTATAAACTAAAAACACAAAACAAAAAACCTTAGAGTCAGCTTGAATTCCACTCTAGAACAAAATTCTCGAGAATTTGACAGTTTAAAAAGGATAGTTTCAAACTCTTTTCACATTTTTATAAAACTTTAACACCATTATCTGAACTCATGATCGATTCCTATAATTTACGGCCTGTTATTGGTTAAAATTCACTCTTGTATCTTTACCAATAATGAAGCAAAAACCTCATAGCTTTGCATAGTAGACCCTCCCATATGGAAGTAGATCACAGGTAAAATTTGCATACGAATCTATATATATGCCCAGTTTGACAATAAAAAATTTCAAACTACCATTGGTAAGGAAAAATACTGTTTTTTGATAATAGGAACTGAGCATCAAACTACGTAAGTTAATAACTAACACCGTAGTTTTAAAGCAAAGAAAATAGTTTGTAATAAAAAATAATAAAAAACCATTTCTCCATTACCTAACTTTAAGCATCGGCTCCCCAAGTCCGTCCCTCTTTACTTTAAGTGGAATTTTATTACCGAACTGTCAGATGTCTTGTTAGCTAAAGTATGCCAGGAAAATATTTAAGATGAAGGGAATTCCTGAGGTATCCAACGTGACAGTTTGGCGATAAAAAGCAAGGCACACCTAAAAGATAGGTCGTTTATTAAGGGCGGATTTCTGAACTGAACGCGATCACTGCGATCAGCGAGTTAATTGCGTAACACACTTACAATAACAATGCCTTTAATTTTGACAGTTTAACAAAATTCATTGCATTATTTACTTTGTTGAGTAGACACATTTTTCTAACATATGAAACAATGGATTAGCAATATCCTTCAAATCGTTCAAATTGTGATAACACGCTATTAGGGTGCAGCACTTCCAAACTGCGTTCAAGAGCTGTCAGTGTCAATATTCCACAACAATGATGAACCTGACAGGTCTTGAACGCGGTTTAGATGTGCTGATCGCGTTCAGTTTTATTGATGAAATTAGAACTAAAGGTATTTTAAGAACGGAAGTTCCTGATGTATTTCAGAACCTAAAGTTATTCCATACTTTTCTCTTTAGTCTTGCGCCTGTAACAACCAGATAAGTGACTTTAAGACGCAGATATATGCCAGTGACCTTGAGTGGTTAGCTTACGTGTTCTGTACTGAGCTCACACACCGCGTCGTACGTCCAGCCAGTAATAGGACTCGCTCATCAAGGAGCGCTGTCACAAATTGGATGCATTACTAATTTATTATACAGAAAACAAAATATATTTTAATAAAACACGTATAATAAAAGATCAATAATTAAATTATCTTTAAAATGGAGAATGTTTAAAAAAAATAAGCATGATAGATTTTGCGTGATTCTCAGGTTTTTATCCGCGTTAGACATAACTTTACAAATTAATTTCACTATGTAACATAAACATAATCTAAAATATTCATAATGCTTAAACTGGAGTTTACGTTTATTGGTAATTTGTTTGTTTTGATTTCGATCTCTCCCTCTTAGGCCCACTTGCGTGTTAACAGTTAATTGGGAGTTAGCAACTAACTCAGGGTTAATCCAATAATTCTCTATGGATTGGGTTTAAAGATTCTTTATTTATTTAGAATATACATTGTTCACTTAGCGATATATATAACTAAGGTATTTTTATTTTATGTTTTTATTGCTGTTAGGTACGGTGTCATATTTTATGTGCAAGACGGGTTTATGTCGTTAACTTAATACGAGTAGTTGCGTGTTATTAGTATTAGTTGTGGATTAATCCTGAGTTAGCTGTTAACTCCGAGTTATTTAGCTAACCCATGAACGTGAAAGTGGGCCTTAGATATCTATACTAATACACTCCCGGACTCCTAAATCGACCATTTTGTTTAGAGGTCTCTATGTATTTAAAAATAATGGTAGGGAAAACAAAAATAAATTTGGTTTTAAAGCCAGTCACACACTATCATTTCCGTTTGTCATTGTTCCAAATTTGAAATCGGAATACTAAAAAGTAACATGTACAATAACATACGTGTGGTCACAATTCTTTCCTCTTTAAAATTCATTGTAAATACAAATAATAATTCCTCTTTATAATACATTGAATTATAAAGAGGAAAAATTTGTGACAACAGCACGTCATAGTACTCGTAGCATTAATTAATTCCATGCAAAACCGCATGACAGCCGTCGTAAATGCTCTTGGGGGTAACACAAGTTACTACAAAAACGTTCTCTTGTATAAACCATTGTTTATAAAAAAACACAAGCTAAATTTTCGCTTGAGAAATGCAAAAAGACGACTTATTGCAATTGAACTTTTATTAAAAAATAACAGTTCAATTGGTGGTTTCCTCCAAAACGTTAACAAAATGATGAAATGAAATGACGAAAAACATTACAATCCATTTTGGGCAAGTTTTTTATGTAGGTTCAAAAAAACACTTACACGCCAAAAAAATCTTGTTTTAAAACGAGATGAGTTCAGTGTTTCCTTTCTGACTAACAGCTTACTCAGGGTTAATCCAAATAGAATTATTGGTTTAACCCTGAGTTAGCTGTTAACTCCGAATTAGCTATTACCTCTGAGTTAGCTGTTAACTCCGAGTTAGCTGTTAACTCCGTGTTTGCTGTTAACTCCGAGTTAGCTGTTAACTCCGAGTTGGCTGTTAACGCGCAAGTGTTGTGCAAGTTGTGCGAGTAGTGTGCAAATTAGAACGACTGAAACAAACTCAGAGGTTTCTTTTAAAGTTCAGACATAATCTTTGTCAGATCATAAAAGGACCAAAGATCGGTAGTTCCTTTTTTCGTTCAATGATTGCTTGCCAACCAAGGTTTGGTGATAGCAGGGAGTTTGTCTCGTATTTTTTCCGCCTAATTATGGCTAAAAGCTCTGTTCAAGTCCGAAACTAGTCAGTCAAACACGAAATAAATACGAGAGTGACACCGTAAATATAAGTCTCACGAAAGTATTTTTATTTTTTTTATTGTATGTTGTTGCACCTAGTTATAAGACACACAAATCAAGGAGTTTTTGACAATCCTACTTACATAATCAAAATCCAAATTAATTTATTTAAATTAGGCTAAAAACCAGTACTTTTTGAACGTCAAAATTACATAAGATAGTCCTCCAAACCGCCCGCCCTTCACCACTTCCTAGTGCTTTAGCTGGGAAGAAGTGGCGCAACAAACTCCCCAGCAGCACACCTGTCTGTTCAGTTAGAAGAACTCGATTCTATACAATAGTATGTATTAATATTACAAAACAAAAAACACAAAACATTAACGATTATTATTTATACCAACAAAAAACATTGACCTTAAATGTGCAATACTGGATTATGTTCTTATAGCTGTAACTCGGAAGTCCCAATAATAAGAAAACCGGCCAAGTGCGTGTCGGACCACGCACAATGAAGGTTTCCGTAGTTGGGATGTATTTATATATTTCGATGAGTTTGTATGTTGTGGTAATCTTCAGTACTACTGATCGGATTCCGAAAATTCTTTCACTAATGGGAAACTACAGTATTGCCGAGTGTCCTATGATATATTTATATATATATTTTGTGTTAAAACAAAAAAAAACACACACAACAAAAACATGCTAATGGAGTCGCGGGCGGAAGCTAGTAACATAAAAACACCTTCAAATATACAAGTTCTATATTTTTCACTCCTCTCTCTATTATATGCCTACGTTTATTTCTGTCTCGTTTTATTAAACGTCATAAAAGAGTGACAGAATATTGTTTTGGTATGTCAAGATTTAATACAAAAAGGGGTCGGAGTTTCGGAGTAATTTAATAAAGCTAGATAATTGGTTTATTAGATCGAATTGGTTGTTTTCGGGATGAGGGGGAATTTCCGTGATATGTTGCGTGTAATATTGGTAGGATCAGCAACAACGGGCGCTAGTCAAATCATTTGTAGGGCTCTTGTGCACGCTTATTTGGTTATTTCAGCAATTTATTGAAAGAAACACTTGTTTTTTTTAAATTGACTTTTGCTGCTCACTTTCCGGATAAAATGAGTGTTGACGACTGTTTTATTTAAGTACTATTTTGTTCAGTGCAAAAAGACCTAAACTTCCTCCCATACCTATTAACACTGTTATTTAAAAATATTGTAAAAGGCAATCATTTTTAAAAGAGTAACCGTTGATTTTCTTGCCGGCTCTTCTCCATAGGAAACGATCAATTGGAACCGTGCACCTAGCTTCTGACATTTCATAAGTGCCCATGTAGGTTTATGTGAATTAAAATATTTGTAAATTTGTTTTTTTTTAAATATGTACCATCAAAGAAGTTCATATCTAACCAGTTTCAAAACGAAATCCCGTGAACACGATGACCACATCTGTTACCAGCCCGGTGCTATAGCCGCCGAGCGCTGCAAGCAAGAATAGTCCTTACGGTGGTTAGATAAGAACTTCTTCAATGGTACAGACTGTATTTACGGCATAACGTGTTCTATCAGAAAGAAGAAGATGCAGAAGGGAAGAAGGGGTATGTAAATATTTTCTGTCAGCCATTACTGGTCCCTAATTTTCTATTACTCCGAAAAAAAAGGGTAGGGTTTTCTACCTAAAATAAACAATTATATAACTTTACCTTCACAATGTACTTACAAACTCAATATCCAGCAGTTTTGCCTTCATTGAAGATATGTTAGGTAGACACCTCTATAAAACTTACATAAATCGACCGTACAGCTACTCTAATAGTATTATATTTTATTACTTTGCAGTTTTTCGTAGTTTTGTCTTTTTATTTCTTGTTTTATTCATTTTTTACGATAGCACAAAATATTGGTTCAAATATTGGTTAAGTTCTTCAGAAAAGTCAGGTGCGTTGTACTCGCAACCGACGTGCGTGTATGATCAGCATAGCTCACAACCATTCGATACGCTTCCGTGCCGAGTCGAACATCAATCAATGTTATCGAAGGAGTCCTCTAAACGCTGTTCACAAATATGAAATTCGCAAACCATATAGCCGACCGGTATTCTTCCGACAGCTATTTGCTGTCTGGGGACTGGGCAAATTAGGTAACCGAAAATGTGTCATTTTCGACTCGGAAGCCTGTCGAATTTTTGTGAATGGCTATGAACATGTATCAACGTAAGCGAAGCAAAGGAGTATGTAAAGATCTATATGTAGATCGTAGAAGGTGGCGTTATGTAGTTTCCGCATACGCCCATGGGGAGAAAGCGTGAGTTTATGTACATAAAGTGTGGAAGTGGTGTGTGTGTGTGTTAAATTAGTGAATAATTAAGTGTTTTCATTTTATATATATTGTTTTCTCTTCTAATCTTACACACGTTGTCTACATCTCTTTAACTACTTTCCTATCGCAGGTATGCTGGAAGAGATTTCTTTAGAAATAAGCATCACCTTTGTACGTTTTTTTCTGTTCCTTTCTTCTTGTCTATTTATAATGTGTGTACATAAACTGTTAAATAAATAAATAAATAAATAAATAAAATAAAGTACAACCATTTTCTTAATGTCCCTCGGCAAACTTCGTGTTTCGTCGGTCGTCGGATTTCTATCAGTTGCCCTTTGCACTTGGTAATTATGGTTGACGGCAACGTGGGCGCAGCGGTAGGAGTCAATACGTACAAGCACCAAGTGCAAAGGGCAACTGATAGAAATCCGACGACTGACGAAACACGAAGTTTGCCGAGGGACATTAAGAAAATGGTTGTACTTTATGTACCTACGTAAAAATATTTTTACGACGAGGGGCACATATTAAGTGGATAATTTTGTTTTAGAAGTTTTGCATTCCATTTCCCGCTCAGTAGAGACAAAACTATCTTAGGGGTAAATATTTTTCCTTTTACTTCGATTTTAAAACTATCATCAATAATACAAGCTTAGATCGTCCAATTCCGTACTGATATAACGTTTCAAAGAATAAAATATCCAATAGGAATCGACAGAGCTTACTCTGAAATGTGTAGCTTAGCTGTTCAGCCCTCCGTCTTCAATACAAAAGGTTAAGAAACTCCACATATTCTAGTACAGTACGACACAACTTAGATGTGGCATCGGCAAAATTCGTAAAACCGATCACCATCCGAACTGAGTGCGCCTTCAAAATCACCAATATTTATTACTGCTTTAAGTGAAAATGATCTTCACGCAAACGCAATAACTTGTGAAGTCATGTATCAAAACACATTCGTACAATTAAAATGAATGAATGCTTTCAAATTTTTGCTACATCTAAGTAAAAGTGCAAACGATTCTACATTTGTATCGGTATATTTGAATCTACGATCGCGTTGACATTTTTATGTTGCTACTAGCATAACCTATAATGTTCCCACTGCTGGGAGTGGGACCCATGCCTCCTCTCAGTGAGAAGGACTAGGCTCCTATTCACCACGCGGGTTGGTTTCACATATTGTCTTCGAATTTTTCACAATTCGTTCGTTCACGATGTTTTCCTTCATCGTTTTGAGAGCAGTGGTGATGAAATAATTTACACAAAGTAAAGCGCCTGTCAGGGTTCCAACCTACTTCAGCTATTGATGTAGGTACTTCACTTTCTCCGTATAGTGTTAGATTACCTATATATGACTCTTTTTTTGTCTTAGTTTTTATTATTATTAAGAACTTTTCATATACCTGCGGCTACCCCTAGGCCACCGCTGTTTTTGGCACTATTATGGGCAAGCACTACAGTAATACCTATATATCATCATCATTTCAGCCGAAAGACGTTCACTGCTGGACATAGGCCTCCCCCAAGCACCGCCACTTCGACCGGTTCTGTGCTTCCCGCATCCAGCGGATTCCTGCGGCTTTCACAAGGTCATCGGTTCATCTTGTGGGAGGCCTTCCAACGCTACTTCTTCCGGCTCGCGATCACCACTCCAGACCCTTTCGGCCCCATCAGTCATCTGTTCTGCGAGCAATGAGCCTGGCCCACTGTCGGTTACCCTGGTGCTCCTGCAGATCTTTTCATTTCTGATTCGATCACGTAGGGAATGGTACATACAAGTTTAATTTTGAATCTCCATAAATCCATAATCAATGACTACATCAAGTTTTTTCAAATCACACTTATGTAATGTTGTTTGTTTTTATTTTAATCACATTTAGAACCTTTGGCTTTTGTATGAAAATATTTATTTTTATTGTTAGTGTCTGTATCTACAATAGAAATATATATTTATCTTAGAAAGTGTACCTAAAACTTTTATTAAAATCGTCATAAAAATAATCCATCTAGCTTTGCGAATAACAAACAAATCTCTGAAGAAAATCTTTGTAAAGAGGAATAAATACAAGTATTAAAGCAAATATACCAATTTGTTGTACCGTCATTCTAGGACTTTTAATTTTAGCTTATTTCGTGATAAACAACATTTTTCGCAAAAGGAATACTTTTCTTGAAATGAGAACATTGCTACGCTAACAATCAGAGGGACAATTTCAGGGAAGCGCATTTTCATGAAAAATATCTTACATTCCAACTAACCAGATACCTAATGTGCTGGGAACATTAATGAACTTTAATGTTCTAAAAGGTTAGGTAGAAAGGCTAGGCAGATTTACAAGATTCAGGTCAAGGTTCCCTCACGATGTTTTTCCTCCACCGATATCAGTCAAATCCAAGATAAACTCAGAAGGTAATCATTACCATTTACATAAATTATCATTATCCTCCTTTTACCAATCCATCGTATGTCCGTAAATGTGACTTTGAACTTGATATTGATCTCTTGTTTACATTGAGAGGAAGATTTCCTCAATTACAATCCTGAGGAGAATTTCCTTAATAATTTAATTAACGGTCCTCGGTCCTTAAAAATAAATACTTTCGATTAATCAAACGCATCTGTGGCTGTGAGCTTCCTCTTCCTCACTTAAAAAAATCTGCTCTCATAACGGTGAAGGAAAACATCATGAGGAAACCGACATGTCCTAGAACCAAAAATTCGAAGATATGTGACATCTACGAACCCGCACTGGGCTCGCGTGGTAGATTACAGCCCACTCTTTCTCGAAGAGGCCTGTGTCAAAGCTGTGGGAACATTATAGCCTGATTATGTAGTATGTCTGTATATACGTATAGGTACGTTATTTTATCTTTTAAACGTTTATATACTCCCCTTTAGACTAACCTTCCATTGAAGCGGAGAAGTGCAAATATTAATCAATAGAATTCCACTAAATTTATCATCATTCCCTTGGGCGTATTCCAATATATTTGGGGTCTGTGTATGTCGTCTTCCACACCTCTCTATTAATCGTCATCTCGATAGTCACCCCCTTTCTATCCATATCATCTTCCACACAGTCCATCCATCGTTTCTTTGGTCTTCCCCTACTCTTATAGCCATCCATCCGCATTCATACTCAAAACTTTCCTCACGACATTTTCCACTAAGTTTATGTCCTATGAATTTAGTGGAATTGCGATGCATGATGTGCTAAATGTACAGGTAAAAGCATCGTGCTGAAAACGAGGCTTTACTGCAACAGCACCTGAGAATTTTGCAGCACACGCTAGAATATTCCATGTACAACATATAACCTATATGACTTTGAAACATCATAATATTCTTCAGCATTTGAAATATCATTCGCTCCCAAACCTTTGACTCGATATAATGAGACACAATTCACTTGTTCATCATACCAAGATAAAAACAAAGATTTATTTCAAAAACACTAACAAAGTTGTTACTAACGAAACCCCTAAACAAAATACAGTTCCAAATAAAAGCTCCTAGTCAAGACCCGTAAAAAATAACGAAGTAAAGATACTCAAATCAAATGTATTCTACTCGTTATCCAAAATAACATGAAAGTCAAATAATACTCACGATATACTATTCTACTATTGAATCTACTAACACACTAGTTCAGAAAAGTGTTATTCTTAGCACGATCTTCTACTTAAGGGCCAGTGACATCTGGACGTAGGTGCTGGAGCGATTTTACGTGCTCGGTTGTTCTATCATGTATGCATAAAGGTTGTGTGCAAATGGAACCTTACATAATGCAGGCTGGCAGAAAATTTATTCTGGCATGAATTCAGAATCGATTTCAAAATTGTAGAAGAAGCGTTTGTCTATATATAAAAAAATACTGTTTGTTGGTAAGCGCATCACTTGAGAACGGTTGAACCGATTTGGCTATTTTTTATTCTAAAATTTTCGTAATAGTCCGAATCAGGTTCTTAAGGAAAGAAAAAATTGAAAAGTTGCCGGGACAATTGGATAATTCGGGAAAACTGAAAGTGCAGAATGCACTTTCAGTTTTCTCGAATTAAGGGAATTTTATATGAATTATTGAAATTTGACTGTCTGGTCAGCTACTTTCTAAATAAAACATTATTGTGGTAGGCCACGCGAAAACATGCTCTTAAATATATAGCAAAACATCAATATTGCTTCTTATTTAGCGGCAACGCCGCACTGTGGAACGAAAAATGGCTCTCGGCAGACATTGGAGCTTAAATTTTAAAGTGTCGGGTTATTGCTTGAAATGGCTTCTAGTAGCCAATATTATGCATAAATATATCATAGGATACAATCTGGTAGACAAATTGGCAACTTATATTTTTACATAATATTTACATTAGAAGCCATTTCAAGCAAAAAACCGACACTTTAAAATTTAATCTCCAATTTCTTCGAGTCTTTTTTCGATCCACAGTGCACCACCACCGTATCCCTTGCAGGACCAGCGCTCATAGGAGCTCTACAGTACCGTCCTGTAGGGCTAACTTGACACACGCGACAATTACTCACTCTCGCGGGAGTAATTGTCGTCTATTTCTGTCACTTTTCTCGTTTTCTGACAGCGCTGCCATACAAAATAGTCGACTCATTCTGTCAAACTTGATATTTTATCGACAAACTCTAACATGACACCTTAGTTATCTCGATTTTTGACAATTCAACACGAGATAATCTGCGATTTTTCTGTCACTCTGTCGTATTTACTCGTCCTCGATTTTGACGACGAGAAGAGTAGACAAAATAATAATGTTACAAAAAAAAAACTCTGGTGATTTTGTCTAGTTTAGAAGCATTTATGACAAGAGAATCGGCACCATTGAATGAAAGAAACGGAATCTCAAGCCGATGTTGCTATCATAAAAAAGATTTGTTTTTAATAATTTGCAACATCGGTTTCTCGTCGCGAGATATAGAAGTGTCAAAGTGCCTTTTTCGAGTAAACTCGTCGTTTACGGTCATGTTAGGGATTAGAATGACGTCAGAATCGCTGACAAATTTCGATAAAACGAGAAAAAGAGCGTTCTCGCGTTTGTCATGTTAGCTGTAGTGGTTTCTATTAAGGCAGATCAAGTTTCAGAAGAAGTTTTCAGGCTTTGTAGAGCGTCGTCTTTGTCACTCATCCCTGTGTGGCATGGCGGTCTCTTTCTAAAAGATGTGTCAATAAAAGGCCTCTTGACTTGACCTAAAAACAAAACACGATCTTTGCATCTTGAAGCTAAACAAGATTGAAGTTCTTCGGCATCTATTTGAAAAACAACTGATGATCTTTCTGTTTGCAAAACTTTCTGACAGTTTTCATCTAGTTTTCAAGAAACGAATTATCCTACTAAACCAAAATGTCGCAAATATATTAGATACTAGTCAGATTGCTTCGAATAATAACATGGATTTTCTCTATGCAATGCCACCCCATGGGCATGTGTATTTTTCTGAATATTCATGAAATTTTTCTAAAACAATCTTTTTTTTTTTCTTTTCTTCCTATTTCATTTTTTTTTCTAATAAAAAAAAATCCCCTATGATTTTATGGATAAAAAAATACTGACTTTTTTTTGAAAAAAATGTCTTCACCTCCGTTTTTTTTTCATAGTCGACAAATTTTACCAAAAAAATTTAGTTATTCCGATAAAATACATCAACATCATAAGCATTTAGAAATAATAAACAGAATCCAAATCGAGCCAATAACATCGGGGATATGGCAAACACTACTCAAAAAATAATAATTGGATAACGTGAAAAATATTAAAGATAGACCCCCTTTTTAAAGTAAAATTTCGAAAAAAAAAACATGAATATTCAGAATAATACGGGCGGTCACATGCCCATGGGCGACAGTGTAATAAAAGCTCTGGACAGGCATAAACAAAAAGCTTAGATCTCTGTGCTAAAAGCTAAAAACAGTAAGTACCTAATACGTTGAAGCAGTAAGTAATTAATCCCCTCCCTTGTCAATGAAATCGCCGCTTGGCAAAATCAATGCCGTTCGAAGCTAAATCCGTCTAATCTTTCGACAAAGATTCCCGTGACTTAGCTTTTACATAATAAATATCAAAGCGACGAGTACTCGGGTTTTTCCATCAGGAATTTCTCAGTAGCAGCCCGGTGTCTGGATTTCTGCCAGTTTAATGGCAATAGGCTCGCCACCTATTACATGGGACTTAAACATAACTAACGAAATGTGGGTGTACTATAGGCACATCTCTGCCTAACCCTTCGGGAAATACTGGCGTGGTGTTATGTTATATGACAAGTATAATTTCTTCATAAATATCTTTTTCCAGCTCACTCCAAGAATATAATTCCCGGAAAAACTGGAAAATAAACAAATTTAATATGAAATGTGATAAATCTGTTTTTCTTAGGATGCCGTACGTAAAGAGATACTTTGTCTTAGTAGGAGCTAATTTTAAGTTAATCTTCTTCGTTTCGTGTGGTTAGTGACGAACCTGGTGTCACAATTTTAAAACTGCCCATGGGCTGAATTGGCTTCACATGCCGTCGAAAAAACAACTCAAAGAAACATACTAATTAATATAACATAACGCCTAAGAGTATGCCCCGAAAGGTTAGGCAGAAATATGTAGATAGTACATAGGTACCTACTAGTACATGCCGCCGGTTAATATTTAAATCCCACGTATGTATCTCATAGTGCATGCCAACTATTAGTTACATACAAGTCTATTACTATTAATGGCACAAATCCAGCCTATGAGCAGAAAAAAATACACTTGCTCGATCAGGGAATCAAATCTTGGACGCTGATTAGTCGAGCTTGCTTAGCCCGAACTTAGAATCGAAGCCAGCCAGACACATTTGGGACCACTTAACCGCAAAAATGTTTGAGCAATACCACAGGTCATAGAAGTTAATACTATAAACTGTTTTCGACCAAAACAAATTCTTTGGTTTCAGACGTTAATTTCACCAGTTTTGTTATAAAACCAGCAGGTATAAACCCACCAAAGTTACGGGGTAGAAGTTTTTTCAATTACAGTACAGGGGTACAATTTACGAAGCAACAAGAACTTAGATTTACTTCGGAGAACGACAATTGTATGAGATTGCTGTGTGAAAGTCTTAGCGGTCAGTAACCGTTGCCTAGCGAGGTAGCGAGCACAGACCATTTACTTATTGAGAGGTACATAGACACCGATGTAAATAGTAAAGTTTTCCCGATGTATTTCTCCGGGGTTAGGAAAAGCTGTGTAAAATTCTGTCTGTAGACAAATTCTTTCCTTTCGGCCGCTTTGGCAACTGAATTTCGCAACTAGTTGTCAACAAAGAAATAAATTTCGTTCTATGCAACCGGTTGCCAAAGTAGAACTTTATTTCTTGTGTGGCAAGTGGTTGCCAATTAAGAATTTCTCGAAAAGCGTGGTAGCGATAGAGGATTTTTCTTTCTTAGTTCATAATTTTGATTTTATTGCCTTGTTGTATGCTTAGAAGAGCCTAGCTAAAGTAGGTGAAAATGTGCTCTTAATAATACCCGTGACAATGGTCGACACAGTAGGTACTGTCTTCTGAATCTACTGTCAGGAGATCAGTCGAATACAAAAAATCCTTTTTCACAAAAAAAAACAACCGACTTCCAAAAAGAGTAAAATAAATTTAATTTCAAGTTGGTAGCAAAAATCGAAAATACAGAGCCAATGACACCGACTTCCAAAATTAAAGTAATTTTTCACTGTTTTGTGTTTTTTTTTCGGAATGAATGAATGTAGTCACACAAAGAAGAAAATCATGATACTTTGTGGATACGCTTACGTCATGGGCATGTGTGAAACGCAACTTTTTGGCACCGATTACTTTATTCCTTCCATTGTAAAGAACCGTTTTTACACTGCTGAACTTTGGTATTCCAGTGGTGAAATGATATCCATATTTTTTTAGTTTACATATCATGCCATCGTATTGCTTTGAAATGGATTCAAAATTGCAACTACTTCTTTTTTCAAATGATCTATTTATTTTAAAACGGTATTTCTCCCAGTGCTCTTTTTACAATAATTTTCATGGGCCCTTTGGTTTACAATCTCGTTACGAACATTTAAAGTAATGTTGCCTTTACATCCTTTCGTTGTAAAGCATTTTCAGAATGAATTTTCATTAAAGTAAATTTTTTTTCGATGATGACGTCGGCCATCATGCAGCATTGCTACTACTCAACTCTGGCAACTACAGAAAAAACATATTTAAATCCTTCCAAAAAGGTTTTTTAATTGTGTTGAAACATAAAAGTTTGTATGACTTTTTTTTTATCGGGAAAATTAGATATTTTTGGTAACTGGTTGTGAATCTTCTGCAATAGTGGTTACTGCTTGCCAAATAAGAAATAAAGTTCTTCTTTGGCAACCGGTTGCATAGAACGAAAGTTATTTCTTTGTTGATAACTAGTTGCGAAATTCAGTTGCCAAAGCGGCCGAAAGGAATTTGTTTTATTACAATATCCTGTATTATTGTGTAGTTCTAAAGCCATACATTGTCTATAAACAGTGTTGATTTGGTAATCCATACTATTATTATTTTATTTTTTAAATTTATTTTCTCAGGTTCTTAGAACCTGGTATTTTATTAAAATCTCACGGGTGTAAACCAAGGTGAGATTTCAAGTTTGAGTAGATAGATTAGGGTTTTGTACTGCATTGAAATTATTGTCTAAATCTAATTGTAGGAATTTCCGTACTATGCGACATGTGTTTAATATAGCTGCTTTCTGTAGTGTAAGATATGTATATTTGGAGAGATTGATTGTATTTAAACTAATAAATAGTTGTTTCGGGATAATACCAGTTGTTGATACCACTATTATTATTATTATTCATTTATTAATTCGAGTTACAATGACTTATAGACAATAAACAATATTCAATACAAAACAAAAACCACCATACTTTCAACACTACAACATTAATGGCCAACGACTGTAGGTGACGTGCAGTCACTGCAGCGTCGTATGTCTGGACAGTAGAGTCTGTCACCTATCATCATCAGCACGAGTATTCTGTAACTATATTTACTAATATTATAAATGCGTCCATGGAGGATGAGGAAACCGTCGCGCACGTGCTCTTTGAATGCACAGGCGTCACACAGATTAGAACAGAAACCCTCGGGTCACCCAGATCTTTCACAGACGTTCTGAAGAGACCAGGAGATTTAATTACCTTCTGGAGGGAGGTGGGCTGGTTGGAATAACCACCGATGGCCGTCATGGCCCACGCACAATGGTCCATCTGAAGGACTAAGTGCGGAAACCAAACTCTTTAACATAGAACAAATACGAAAGTAACTATGTCTGTCGGTCTGTCTGTCTGTCGGTTACCTTTTCGGATTTGAATTAAATTTTGCATTCGATTGGTTAGAACACAACCTGGGTTATGATTTATGATACTTTTTATCCTGGTAGTACATTCCCGTGGAATAATTGCAGACCTCCGCGCGGACGAAGTAAAAGTAAAGTAAAAAAGATTATTGTCACAAAAAAATTAGAGCATTCACAAAAATTTGGTACATAGATACAGTTTTTTTTTTTTCTGTAGTTTCTGAAACTGATACCCAAACTAAGCCAGGGCTTGTATATATTTTGGGAGTCAGTCCTCAAACGTGGAGCATTACAGGAAGATCGGGTCAAAGTGAATGTAGTGGCGTAGATTATTAATTATTAATAAAGCATCATTATTTGGGTTGTACTTTTGAGTGTGGGTGCGAACGCGTCTACGTGTGTTTCTGTGTGGGCATGAGTGTGTGTGTGTGTGTTGAAGTGTGGTGAGCTAGCAATGTGAGTGTGAAAGTGTGTGTTATATGATATTATTATAAATCATGGCCAAAAGCTAACAAATAATAAACTAAATATTATCAAAGCGGATGGCAAGATTCGCAAGACCTTGCTTATGATAATTTAGCAGCTACAATGTTTCAATTATATAATAGAGAAAGTAAAATAACCGCTGAACTAAGTTCAGCTATTGGTAAAACTGAATGTCGGACAATTCAGCATAATAAGCTCATAAAAGAAAAAGATAAATTAAATCAATATCCGTAGCTACCGCGAAATAACAGTAAGAACTCGATTAAGTAATAAAAAGAAATGGAACTTAATTCTACAGCCGAGGAAATTGGTATTTGTGGGATAAACAACGCCATTTTGTTTTCTATTACTAAAAGTGGTGTTACTTTGTTTCCTGTTATTTTATCCTTTTATCTTTTCTTATTTTAAAATTAGTGTCTATGGTTACAAAAACAAGTAGTTATTACATGACTAAACTAATACTTAAATTAGTTTAGTCATGTCGGTAAGTTTATTCTTGTGCTACAAATGATTTTTTGCTTACATAGCTGTTTGTTGAAATTGCAGACGTACTTTTAAAAAATAATTATTACATTCGTATAAGGATGTCGTCAAAAAAATATTTAATTGCCGGCATTTTTGCATTGTTTTATCGCTAGAAAAAGTAAGTAGATAAGTATTGCCTAAAACTAATCATTTCAAGACATTACACTTTTGATTCTCGCGGTGCCTTATAAAAACAAGAGTAGACAGGTCCCAATAACATAAATTTAATCACATCAATTTAGAAACTAAAATTAAGATATAAATCATCACGTCCTATATAATCTCTTTGTCTATGGAACTTGACCTTGGATCCGCCGGAAGTGACGGACAAGCGGCCATTATCCTTTACGACGTGATGTCATGACATAAGGTACTTGCCACCTTTTTATTAGTGCGATTGATTGCCATTAGATAATTATTATTTTGGATTGAAGCGAGTGTACGTGGAAATCGGTGGACGATTATTTGGTATGTAAGTAGGTACTAAAGGTTATGGCAGTAAGTACTTACCTAATAAGGTCAGTATTAATTGGATGTGATTGTTGTTATAGCCAATGAAATAATAAATTAAAATAAACTTACACTAACGTATCTAAATTCATGAAAATAAACTTTAAATTAGTTTGAATACTTATTGATGTTTTTGCTACAATAGATAAGTTTGCTGAAAAATCCTCACTAATGAAAAAATATTCTCATTGAATTACAAAAAAAAAAATACTAACAGTTAAATAATGATGCTATAAAATTAAATCTAAAACTTACCGTTTGTTGTGCTCCCTTCAAAACAGCAACACTCTTCAACTTCGTGATAGTTTTACCGATAATAATAAACTCACATTCACAACACTATCAAAAACAATAAATAGTACATAGGTAACAAAACTCTTTGCTACATTAAAAACAAATTATTTTTGTTTATACAGAACACTGGAACCACAACCAACTCATTCTTTATTTGAAATTCCCGCGCGCGCCTTCGAAAGCATGTACCGTCAGTCGAATAGTAAATAAGGGCGGGAGTAGACTGCCGCGTTTCGCGGCTACCGTTCGACTGCCATCGCGGTCCTTGCAAAATTCGCGCGGTATCTAAACGCGTAATACCGCAGGCGCGATGCAGCCGAGATGAAATGGGCCGTGTGCGCGTTATTAGCGCGTTTATCGTAATTGTCGCGCCAATATAAACGACTTTATGTGACGTCATTGTTTACGCGATTATAGCTTTTCGATTGAAACGAATTTGTATGGGGTTTCGTTCCATAAATAAAGAGTTCTCAACTCCTTAATTCATACAACAATTTAAAGTTCTACTAGAATTTGGATTAAAGTTACGAAAAAGAAAAATTATGAAGTAGGTAAGATTTACATTGAACTGATTGATTTATTATTTAATCCAATGCCGTCGAAAGCCAAAATATGTAGGTACTTGACAAAACATGAGAATGTCGTGCTCAACCATGAGCCAATCATGATGGCTTTTTGTCTTTTACTTCATAATGGATACCATCCCACGTTTATCGTTTTCGGCTTCACTGAGTGGCTATTTATAGAGTAGCTATAACTTTCTTGAACTGTAAACGATTTAAAAATTAACCCAGTACCCAATTCCCTAGATATTCAACGCTACTAATAACAGTTAAATTATTAATAACCTATTCAAACAGCTCTAAAATAGATCCACTATTAATGAATACTGAAGATTAAGATAGAACTCATTACCATAGTTTCGGATGAGAGGCTCGATACTATGCCAGCCGCACAGTCAAAGTCAGAGTCATACATATAAGACATTTTTGAACGTCAAAAATCAACAAGAAAATGGAATTGATTCTACACTGACGAGCAATATAAAAAAGCCACTGTCAAAGTGCAAAAAAAAAAAATCTCCTAAACCACACAAGTTAGCTAAATGAAGTAAAAAAATCTTGAAAATAGTTTTATAGAGGTGTTTTTTATGCGCTATATACTTGAATGTTCCTTTTTACTTCAAGAAGCTATCTTGCGTGGTTTCGGAAATATTTCATGATAAGTTAATGGCTTTTTTATATTGCTCGACAGTGCAGATGTCCCTTCCAAAAGGTACTTTTATATGGAGAAGAAACTCCACCGTTAGCCCACATATGCATGGACGTAAAAATATCGCGGGGGAATTTTATCGAGCAGTGGATTTTCAACTCTCGGTGTTGAGCCAAGCGTTGAGAATCCAACGCACTGGGACGCACTCTCGTCCCAGCGTGATGAAAAAACATACTGTTGGATTTTCAACTCTAGGCGCTAAAAATCCAGTGCACGAAAAAAAATCGCCGCGGGAAAAAACCGCCCGTGCATACCTGGGCTTACTCTTTCACGAGTCAATCGAAGTGTTGCCACAGTCGATTGGTGGATGGGTGACCATTCATTACATATTGAGACCACTCCGTGTCTCGAAAAGCAAGTTAAGCCGTTGTTTCAGGCTGTCATTAGTAGATCTTTGACAGTCGTTACGTGTAGTCAGAAACCCAAGTCTGAAAACCAGTCTTACCAAGGGGTATCGAGTTACTCAGTAACTGGGTTGTGGAGGTCAGATAGACAGTCGCTCCATGTAAAATACTGGTATTCAGCTGCACCCGGTTAGACTGGAAGTCGACCCCAATATTAGTGGGAAAAGGCTATAAGGCAGATTGATTGATACTATGGTAACGGGTGGCTTTTCGAAGGGTAACCTACAGAAGGTATTATCAAGAAAATTCTTCACCCCACGCCAAAAAATACAATTATACGTCAACTTTTAGGTTATTATAAATACTTACATCATTAAGATATTTTTACTGTAATTAATGCATATGTCAATATTGATAGTAAAAGATATGGTCATATGTGTGGTACCTATTTTTTTTATTAATTTACAAATTCTTATTGTTCATTTTAGTTCAACCGCTGAACCAATATGTCTATTGGAACTTGTAAAATATTGATAGTCAGACAAATGATCACCTGACCCGAAGCCACATTACATTTTAATCAAGAATTTATTCAAATTCTTTCAATTTCCGGGTAGTTACATCATTTGAGAAATGGAGACGTCAAATTATGAGGAATCCGTAAAGTTCCGTTTTTAGAGTTCCGTACCCGAAGGGTGCCAAACGGAACCCTATTACTTAGCCTCCGCTATCCGTCCGTCTGACAGTTGAAATTTTCACAGATTGTGTATGTCTATTCCCTCTATAACAATAAATTATAAGAATTAAATAAAGTCTAAAATTAAAGGGGAATCCATACAAGTAACGGGTCTTTTTTCGGCCATTTTTGCTGAATCTTGTAGCGAGTGCGAGTCCGACTCGCACTTGGCCGGTTTTTTCATTCGGCTACGCAACACAAAAACCCATTTTTTTTTATTTACCAACTATTTTTCCAGCCACCGTTATGAATCTTGTGTCCCCATATACAATGGCCCACCTTCCATCCTGCGCCGCATGCCATGTCACCTGTGCACCTGATGATCTTATGACTGCGCTGCGTCATTGAGCGAAGATCGAGTAGATGAATTTTGGGCCTAACATATATGAACTTTTTGCCATCGATACTCCAAGAAGAAAAAGAAAAAACTGTATATTAATAAAGGACTGACTTAGGCATACCATCGGCAGCCTTAGAGCAATACTTATGTCTACCAATCTAACTTAAAGAGAACAATATCTAGTGGTTAAGCTTGTCCGTGCTAAGAGCTTAACTCAATAACTTTTACTTAAGTATTCATTTTAGAGACTAATACTTTAGGACACACTATTTTAGTCTAGTCTTGACTAACAAAGTTTTTATACTTGTTAGGACGCAAATATATGCCAGTGACCTTGAGTGGTTAGCTTGCGTGATCTGTACTGAGCTCACGCAACGCGTCGTACGTCCAGCCAGTAATAGGACTCGCCCATCAAGGAGCGCTGTCCCAAATTAGACGCATTATTAAATTATTATATATAATACAAAAAGTATTTTAATAAAACACGTGTACTAAAAGATCAATAATTAAATTATCTTTAAATAGTGAAGGTTTCAGAAAAATACGCTTGATAGATATTACGTGATTCTCAATTGTTTATCAGCGATAGATATAACTATATAAAAATAATCTAAAATATTCCAATATTAAGTTATTAAGAAAATGCTCTAATTAAACATATATTTTTTCCAAATCATTAACACTACTCCTTTAGAAGTGATCGTCAGTAGAAAATCATTAAAAGTCGATTATCGTCGCCTTAAGCACACATATGTGTGTTGTACCAAACCATAAGTCATTTCTATAAATATTTTGAGTAAAATACTTAAAGTAGTTGAAAAGCATGGAATTAGTATGTACTATAGGCTGGTCCTTGGAGTAAAGTACAACGTATTTAGGTACTGAATGAATTCTATCTGTCAGGTATGGTCAAATTAAAGCCTAGCTAATAATGACTGCCTTTAGTTAAGTAACGTTGTGTATAAATCTATTTTAATTTATTAAGTTACTACCTACCTACTCAAGTGATCCAATTCCTTCGTGGGCGATGATAACAGATGGCGATCATGACAGATACGTGCTCTATTTTATTTAGAGTTGGTTTTTGTCCCTCTTTTTTACCTATCATGTAAGTACGTTACGTCTTAACAATCACTCGTGTAATCCAATTAAAATTTCATAGTTTTTGCATGGAGGACGTGCTCACAATGACACACATAGCTTTTCTAGTACCTATACAATAGGGAAAATGACAAAACAATTTTTTTTAGTCCGTCATGGAGATTATTAAAAAATATTGGACACGTATTTTTTCTTTTTTTACGAAATCTAAAGATAATGGCGATAGATTGAGTTAAAATGTGCCATGCCGCCACGAATAAGTACATTTTATACTTACTTGAGTTTATCAACATCAAACTGCCATAAGTCCACCTACAACAAAAATTGACTTTTTGATTTAGTTGTATGCACCTTTTAAATTTATGTTTGACAGCTCACTTCAAAAGCTGATAAGTCTTCGGCATTGCCTTGAATAAAACGGTTAAATTTGTCAGTTTTTTTCAAATTCTAGTAAGTCCACAAAGACATTATTTCAAATTCTCACATGTCCATTACGACCAATCACAAAACGTCAAACTTGTCAATATGGCGTCAATCTTGCCGAAAGTTTTGTGATTGTGGTTGTCAAACAACTATAGTACATATTATTCATATCAATAAATCATAAGGGCGTATCATATAACAAAGGCGCATAAACTAACTGATTAGCATTTGAAAATACTGTTGGAGCTGCTGAAGATTTTAAAAACTATCTTTGCATTGTATAAATTCAATCTCTTGACATTGTATAATTGCATAGTACATGTGTGAGTACCATGTACCGACTATAAATCTACCATTTAGGTACTGGGTATGTCTTTCATTGACTTGAATGTGCCTTGGCGGCTGTGAGTATGTCATGCTCACTCAGATGTCTCGCTGATGGTGGCGCGTGTGTTGGATCATTTAGCTCCCTTCAAAATGGTTGAGCTGAATGGTGCTAATCCATGCGTCATGTTCGTGAACGGGCGCCGTCAGTGGGGACTGGTCGCCTCTGGGCTGCCACGGCTTATTTTAATTGAAATTAATTTTTGATTTTATTTTTTATTTCTGTTACGGATGCTTTTAACGTTTTACATCATTCTCACATGTATAACTTCAACATGAATGATGTAACCATATCATGATTTAAAAGAGTGTCCGTGGAGTTTCTTGCCCGTTCTTCTCCATAGGTACCTACTACGCTTTGGAATGGGCAACTAGCTTCATCTTTCTGACTGACTGACAATTCAAAAGTGCCTGGAATTGGTTTATTTGAAATAAATGCTTTGAGTTTGAGTTAAGTCCTGTATGGGCATATCAATCGGCAATAAGTACAAACTATTTTTTATCTTTTTCAAAGTATCTATGAATGTAAGTGTTAAAAAGTTCATTAAAATACTTAGACACAGTCGATAGTCAACACTGTTAATCACTGTTAGTACAATATACCATAACACTAATGTGAAACTAAAAACGTTAATTTCCCAAATTTTACATGTGGCAGTTACAAGTACAGTTTGAAATTTATCAACTCACTTTTGACGTAGTGACCCCCAACTTAAAATGCGTTTTATCGAAGTATTATTTTATTAATATGATAAAGCAAAAAATACGTGTCTAATATTTTTTTTATTATCTGACTGACGGACTAATTAGAATTTCTTTTTTTTACCCAGGCAGCATCCCTATTGGCGTTTGGTCTTGTTTTTACGGTACGAGGAACAGATCCTCAAAAGGAAAAAACGGAACCCTTACAGGTTCACTTTATTGGGCGTCCGTCCTTCTGGCCGTCTGTCTGTCTGTCAAGATCCTTTTTCTCAGGAAGTACCAAGTTAAAATTAATATCAAATACATAGGTCTACGGACTCTTGGAGCTCTAAAAAATCAAGCTTCTAGGTCAACGCAATAAAAACTACGGCCATTTATACGACATATTTTGATACTGGCAAATAATTCAAAACCTATAGGGTAGTTGTTTAACACATTAAAAAAATCTGATTACAAACTTACATTTGCAGTTGGAGAATAGACCGTGACGTATGTATGAGAGAAAAATCAACTACAAAGTTAAGTTTATTCTTGGAATAAATTCATCTCAACTACGGAACCCTTCATTGTGCGTGGTCAGACACACAATTGGCCGGTTTTATAATACATTTCCAGTGACATTTCACAAATGTTTACCAACAGCGCCCCCCGACTCCCCGTTAACGACATTCCAGCATCACACGATTCTTGTAGCAATGTATATTTGTTTTCAGCACAATTTCCTTACAGACTTATTCCTTCAGGTTGCCACAAAGTAAATCAAATTCTCATACGTTTAAAATTCCATTGCCAATAATAACAAAATGACAGAAATAATCAAAGCCGTGACGTCTGGCTGAGCCGCTCCCGGCCGCTATTTAAGTATGAAACGAACCAAAATTTACGAAATACGCATCGATTGGGTGACACAAACGTGGCTAATGATGCCATTAAATAATATGCATAGGTAGATTGGAAAATATAGGCTTGAAATGCGATGGGAAATCATTATTTATCTAAACTAATATTGTAATAAAGAGAAAAGATTTGTATGATTGTGTGTAATGAATAAACTCAAAAACTACAGGAATGTTTAAAAAAATTCTTTCTCCAGTAGAATGATATATTATCACTATAATTTATAATGATATCACGCGGGCAAACCCGCTGGCGGAAGCTCGTTATTTATACAAGGTATATATTCTCATGCCGATTTCGGCTACGGTGACCATTTCTGTTTTTGACGGCTCTGAGTTACGAGCGTGTGCTCTCATATGTGGCTAATGTAACTTATCTTGGCTGAGACGTTACGCGCACAATCCGGACACGTTAGAGTACCATAGATAGGATTAATGAATTAGTGAATCGTAAAATGTGTCTAGTGGCAAGCACGACTACTATGGGTTGATTTCTGCTGAGTCCGATCCGGTGGAACAAAGCGCTAAATTAGGTTTTTCCAATAGGAATTTCTCAGCACCACCCGGAGTCAGGATTTGTACTCAGTTAATGTTAAGACGCAGATATATGCCAGTGGCCTTGAGTGGTTAGCTTGCGTGTTCTGTGCCGAGCACACGCAACGCGTCGTACTTCCAGCCAGTAATAGGACTCACCCATCAAGGAGCGCTGTCCCAAATTAGACGCATTTTTAATTTATTTTACATAAAAAAGGTACTTTAATAAAACACGTATACAAAAAGATAAATTATTAAATTATCTTTCACATGGTGAAGGTTTCAGAAAAATACGCTTGATAGTTTTTGCATGATTCTCAGTTTTTTATTCGCATTAGACTAAATTTACAAATTAATTACACTATGTAATAAAAACATAATATAAAACAATCACAAATATTTATATTAAGAAAATACTGTAATTTAACATATATTTTTTCTAAATCATTAACACTACTCGTTTAGACGATAAAAAAGCATTAAAAGTCGGTTATCGGCGCCATAGTAGGCTCGACTACTATTACACTCAACTACTATTACACTGGACTACTATTACATGAGACAGCCGAAACGCTGTGATGATGAGCCAGTACCTAATCTGCAGTCTAATTTTTAAAGATATGATTATGTAAAGCTACCGTTTCCTAGAAAGGCTGTTCCGTCATATTATAACGACCGTCACCAAAAACTGTCATTTTCACCAGTTTTTGACATTAAGACCGTTCATCCAAAAAGTTGGCAACGTCGCAAATAGATGGCAAATATTTACATGTTTTTGATTAATTTGACCATATTACTGTATGGAAATAAGAAATATGGCTTACTAGAGAACTAGAATATTAATAATGAATTGAAATTATTATTTAAAAAAAAAAATATTTTATTATATTTATTATGCGACAATAAACAGCTACAATATAAAATGATTACAAATAACAATAATATAGGTTCATAAGTATGTCGTCGCAAGCGATTTCAAGACGACAACTTTATCAAAATTACTACCCGTTGATTTCATAATATTGGTCAAACTGTAACTTAATTCTTATTGGTTGATCGGTTAGTACTGTGAACGCCGTGAGGTGGCGCTTTAATTTTCCCGCCACAAGCGTGGACAGAGTCGATCGAGAATGCGAGATTCACATTGCTGTAGCTGACGCCTTATTGTGCAGATCATACGATCGAAACTGTCACGTTCACCGTACAAGCCTTTGTTCCTAGCTACTAATAACGACAACTATTGTAAATTGCCGAATAAACGTGACTCTGATTGTGCTTCTACCTACGTTTTACTGGTTTGCCCGAGTACCCACCTGCAACATGGAACCCGTACCAAGAAACGAAGAAGATGACCCCGTTATCGCTACGCCCACGTTCCCGCCGTCATCAGAAGTGGGATCAACTCGGGCGCCTACCATGGATATTTATTGGCGCCAGCTCCTCGAGCAGCAAAACCAGATTACCATGCGCATGGTTGAAGCCATGCGAGGATCAACACCGAAGCCAGATTCAATCAAGCTGCCAGACTTCAACCCGGACCTACCAGACGTCGATCCACTTGCTTGGAGCTCGACGGTGGACATTTGCCTCACAGAACGTCCCTTGGAAGGAGGCGCGCTGATTATTGCGCTCAGCAAATCTCTGAAAGGAAATGCATCGACATGGCTTTCTCAAGTGTCGCATACTGGTATGACGTGGAGCCAATTCAAGAACCTGTTCCTAGCACGATATGATTGTGCGGAAACCTGTGCAGCGACTATAATTAACGCCAACAATAGCCAACAAAAGGAAGGTGAAAATTTAGCTGCATACGCAAGCCGTTTGATGACGTCACTCCTAGCTAAATGGAAGGACATGAGCTGCGAGGAGATAGCTGTATCGTATGTACTTGCTCACTTAGCAAAAATGGATAGTCGAATCAACCGACTAGCTTTTACAACGGAAATTAAAACGAGAACTAAGTTGATCCAAGAATTAAACGCATTTTCGTTGAAGAGAAAATATGATCGACACGTTGACAACACCACTTCGGACGCTAAACGAACAAAGACAAGCAACATGCCGCCGTTCCAATGTAATTATTGTCATAAGGTTGGACACAAAGCAATCGACTGTCGTTTACGTAAAAGCAATCAGGCGCTTGCTACACAAAGGACCACTTCTACCGCTACGCCTACGTCATCGGATCCTAAGAAGAATGTCACCTGCTTCCGCTGTGGAGAACAAGGCCACGTCGCACCTCGCTGTCCGAAGACGAGCAACGCAGCAGCCAGTAACACCAGCAGCATCAGCGGTGCGGCCCTGGAACGAAGAGTCAACTACTGCCAAGTCCAAGGTGTACGTGGAGAGCTAACACAATCCGGTGAGTCGTACATTTTTTATTTCGATAGTGGTGCTGAGTGTTCTCTCGTAAAGGAAAGTATCGCGAATAAATTCTTAGGAGAGCGTTCCGTTGCTAACATACAATTAACAGGCGTTGGTAACGCTCATGTTTACTGTAGCGAACAAATTTTATGTGAGGTAGTTATTGCCGGACATTGTTTACATTTGTCATTTCTTATCGTTCCGGATGAATTTATGCCGCATAACATAATGATAGGCTCTGATATTTTAAATTGTGATTTGAGCGTTACCTTATCGAAAGAGTGTCTAGTGATAACAAAACCGGTTTCTTGTTTTGCCGCGGTGACAGAAAGGAATTTAAATGCAATTAATACCGACGTTCCGCCCGCTTTTAGGGATAGTCTTGCGCGTGTATTGAGTGAATTTTCGTTTGCGTTTATTGATGGTTTACCGGTAACTCGGGTAACTACAGGTGAAATGAAAATTCGTTTAAAAGATTCAACCCGTACTGTTTATCGCCGCCCTTACCGACTCAGTCCCCGCGAACGAGATATAGTGCGTAACAAAATAAACGAGTTGTTGAATGCAAACATTATCCGACCGAGTAGTTCACCGTTTGCTAGCCCGATTCTACTTGTCGAAAAACGTGATGGTTCACAGCGTATGGTAATAGATTATCGAGAGTTAAATTCGAATACAGTGCCAGATAGATTTCCTCTCCCGCGTATAGACGATCAAATAGCTAGACTGAATGGCGCCAACTATTTTACCTGCCTAGATTGTGCAAGTGGATTTAATCAAATTCGTATCCTAGACCCTGAAAGCATTGAGCGCACGGCATTTGTCACACCGGACGGGCAGTTCGAGTATCTGGCCATGCCCTTCGGTTTACGCAATGCGCCCAGTGTTTTTCAGCGAGCAGTATCAAATGCTTTGGGGCCTTTAGCTTTTTCATACGCGATCCTCTATTTAGATGACATTTTAATCCCATCAACCAACGTAGAAGATGGACTTACTAGGCTACGTGAAGTTTTAACTGCTTTGACCGATGCTGGGTTTTCACTAAACCTCTCGAAGTGTTCTTTCCTCAAACAAAGAGTCGAATTTTTGGGCTATGATATTTCGTCAGGACAGATCCGACCAAACCCTCGTAAAGTAGAGGCGCTTAGTAAGCTTCCCCCTCCCGAAAATAGTTCTCAATTGAGGCAATTTATAGGCCTGGCTTCCTATTTTCAAAAATTCGTAAATAATTTTTCACTTATTATGCTCCCATTGTTCCATTTGAACACCAGTACCCAATTCAACTGGAAGCCTGAGCATGAAGAGGTAAGACAGAAAATTATTTCTGTTTTAACCGACAAACCGGTACTTACGATTTTTGACCCAGACCTCCCAGTTGAATTACACACTGACGCGAGTGCTATCGGTTATGGTAGTATTTTATTTCAACAAGTAGATGGCCAGTTACGCGTTGTCGAGTACTACAGTCGAAGAACCATAGACGCCGAGTCGAGATACCACTCTTATGAGTTGGAAACTCTGGCGGTGGTGAAGGCTGTAAAACGATTCCATCATTACCTTCAGGGGCGTCACTTTGTAGTAGTTACTGATTGTAATTCCCTAAAAGCATCTCACAACAAGGTCGATCTTTCCCCGCGAGTCCATCGCTATTGGGCTTTCCTACAGGCATATGATTTTGAGATTGTCTACAGGGAGGATAAACGTATGAGTCATGTTGATTTCTTATCTCGCAACCCTTTGCCCGAACTACCCGCATTACCTGAGAATGTGTCAACGGTCGAGAGGGTAGAACAAAAACGAATTGACCTTACAACTCTTTCAGAAAACTGGCTATTGGCTGAACAGTTGCGAGATGATGAAATTCAAGCTATTGTCATAAAACTTAAAGAAAATCAACTCCCTGCCGACGTTGTCAAGACATATGAGCTGCGATCGGGTGTATTGCAACGTAAAGTACAAAGAAATAATCGCACGCGTTGTCTGCCGATAGTACCGCGTGCGTTTCGATGGTCCGTTATAAATCACGTACACGAATCGATCATGCATCTTGGTGCGGATAAAACATTAGAGAAGGTATATGAACATTACTGGTTTGACGGTATGGCTAAGTACGTACGTAAATTCGTAGATAATTGCATCACGTGCAAAGTTTCAAAGTCTCATTCCGGCCGTATCCAAGCAGAGCTTCATCCCATTCCCAAAATTACTGTCCCCTGGCATACAGTGCATACTGATATTACCGGTAAATTAAGCGGTAAAAATGACCAAAAAGAATACGTGATAGTATTGATAGACGCATTCACAAAGTTCGTGCTTCTTTATCATACGCTTCGTATCGACACCACTAGTGTCGTCAAGGCGCTCAAATCTAGTGTAGCTCTCTTTGGTGCACCCTCACGCGTAATAGCGGACCAAGGTCGTTGCTTTGCTAGTAAGGAATTTAAGGAATACTGTAGTTCGCATAACATTCACCTTCATCTAATCGCGACAGGTTCCAGCCGAGCTAACGGTCAGGTAGAACGCGTGATGAGTACACTAAAAAGCATACTTACTGCAGTAGAAACATCGCAAAGGTCGTGGCAGGATGCTCTTGACGAGGTACAACTGGCGTTAAATTGCACTGTAAATAGAGTGACAAAGGCGAGTCCCCTCGAACTAATGATCGGTCGCGTAGCTAGACCACTGAATCTTTTGGCTGCTAACGATACTGAAGTTGAGGTAGATATTTCTGAGACGAGAGAGCACGCAGCCCACAATATCGAACGAAGTTCTAATTACGAAAAGTCTCGTTTTGACAGTAATAAGGCTAAATTAGTCAAATTTAATGTCGGTGACCTGGTTCTTATTCAAAACGAAGAGCGAAATCAAACAAAATTAGATCCGAAATATAAAGGTCCATTTCAAATAACTGATGTACTTGAAGGCGATCGTTACGCTTTGAAATCATTGACCAGTAACAGAATCTATAAGTATGCCCACGATCGTCTTAGAAAGATGCCTCAATGTGAAGTTCCATCTGAACTGATTGTTGACATAGAATCCAGTGTAGATAATAATAGTGAATGCACTTCCGCTACTGTTTAAATGTACGCACACTAAAATGACTATGTAAATACCTACCCTTTCCTAATCAAACTGTACAGTCTAGTCGTAGTTGTAACTGCGATTCTATGATTCGTTCAGGGTGCAATGCGCGGCTAGACGTATGGTGGCTGAGTCTGTAAGATTATTGCTTGGGTCTTAATAAGACTAGTAATGGGTCTCTGTGAGACTACTGTTTGGGTCACTGTGACTATTGTCTGGGTCTGAATAAGACTACTGTTTAAATTGGGTCTCAATGAGACTACGCTGCGGAGCAGCCGGGTCATATTAGTGTTGTGTGTTTGTGTATTGTTCACTGTACAATAATTAAAGTTTATTCTGAGTATGTTTACTTGTGAGGTATCTTTCAAACTTTTTTTTTTTTATGTTAACCTTGTAGTCAGGTTAAGCCGAGCAAGTGTTTTGCTACAAATGAGAATTTTGTTACAGATACACACGAGGACGTGTGACTCATCAGTTTGGCCGTGTCGTCGCAAGCGATTTCAAGACGACAACTTTATCAAAATTACTACCCGTTGATTTCATAATATTGGTCAAACTGTAACTTAATTCTTATTGGTTGATCGGTTAGTACTGTGAACGCCGTGAGGTGGCGCTTTAATTTTCCCGCCACAAGCGTGGACAGAGTCGATCGAGAATGCGAGATTCACATTGCTGTAGCTGACGCCTTATTGTGCAGATCATACGATCGAAACTGTCACGTTCACCGTACAAGCCTTTGTTCCTAGCTACTAATAACGACAACTATTGTAAATTGCCGAATAAACGTGACTCTGATTCTGCTTCTACCTACGTTTTACTGGTTTGCCCGAGTACCCACCTGCAACATGGAACCCGTACCAAGAAACGAAGAAGATGACCCCGTTATCGCTACGCCCACGTTCCCGCCGTCAAGTAGTATTAACAATAGAATATTATAATATCAACAATACACTGAATTTGATGTTGTTTCCGTTTTAGATGTAAAAAAAGTATTTGAAAACTTTCCAAATGCCTTTTTTACATCTAAAACTAAATATTCGGTGTTACGATATTAATTATTGCATTTCATTATCAATATTTTAGTTCACTAGTTAGCCATATTTCTTATTTTCATACAGTAAAATCGCCAAATTAATCAAAACAGCGAAATATTTGACAGCTATTTGCGACGTTGCCCACTTTCTATATCTACGCAAGCCGCTCTGTTTATGGGCAACCACGTTATTGTGTGACCGCCCTTTGTTTTCCGCTTTCTTAGGAAGCCAAATGTTTGCGACCTAATTAACACTGCAGCTTTATCAAAGATTTCTAAGGGCAGTGTATAGACATCTGCTATTTCGATTTACGCAAGGAAATGAGAAAACGATAACTTCTTAGGTTAGGGCTCCGTGGGGTAGGGTAATACTGTACTTATGTCCAGCTGTGCTATGGACTGTTAATTAAATAACGAATCCAGCAACCAAATGGACAAGTTATGGAAAAATTCCCCTACCAATTTTCATTGTGATTTCCTTAAGAAAGTTTCCTAAGTATTAGATATTTCCAAAGATTATAATCTTGCATGCTTTTCCATTGTTACGATTTTCAGTTTAACTAAAGAGGCATTTGCTTAGTAATAATCTATATCTAAATAAATAAAATTGAAGTATCTATTTGTAATGTCAAAATAACTGTCTGTCTGTTTGTCTGTCTGTTTGTTTGTCTGCCTGTTTGTCTATCTGTTTGTCTGTCTGTCTGTTTGTCTGTCTGTTTATCTGTCCGTTTGTTTGACTGCCTGTTTGTCTGTCTGTCTGTTTGTTTGTCTGTCTGTTTATCTGTCTGTTTGTCTATCTGTTTGTATGTCTGTTTGTTTGCCTGTCTGTTCGTCTGTCTGCTTGTTTATCTGCCTGTCTGTTTGTCTGTCTGCCTGTTTGTCTGTCTGTTTGTTTGTCTGTCTGTTTATCAGTCTGTTTGTCTGTCTGTTCGTCTGTCTGTTTGTTTGCCTGTCTGTTCGTCTGTCTGTTTGTTTGTCTGCCTGTTTGTGTGTCTGTTTGTTTGTCTGCCTGTTTGTGTGTCTGTGTGTCTGTTTTATCTGCCTGTTTGTGTGTCTGTTTGTTTGTCTGCCTGTTTGTGTGTGTGTTTGTCTGTCTGTTTGTCTGTCTGTTTGTCTGTTTCCTTCGACTCATCTCTGACAAGGCTGGACCGATTTTGACGGGAGATTTTACTTGGTGGTTGTACTTTTATTTTAGAAAAATAATTAGGGGCCACACGGGCGAAGCCGGCAGCAGCTAGTGTAATTAATACAAATGTTGAAAGTGTTTAATTTTATATAGATTCTACAGTTCAATAAATTTGGTATCAAAAGGATCTAAAAGATATAAATTGACCGTCTTTAGAACCTCCTAGATTTGATCAATATTCAATTTGGCACTAAGTACCTAAGTAAATTCTTGAAAAATATTCGTTTTAGCATACTTAAGTAACTTTTCTGGACCCTTTTATGTTCAAATTAAATATTTTGTTCAACACTGTCTAAGTGATAAGTTTTAGGCTTAGTTTACATTATCGAATGGAATCGAGTTTTTGTAACGATATTGCAACAAAATGAACTTTATGTCAATATGATCACTAAAAATATTTTTTTAGTCTGTCAGGTAGATTATTAAAAAATATTAGACACATATTTTTTTCTTTTTTTACGTTAACAAAAGATTACGGCGATACATTGCGTTAAAATGTGCGATGATGCACGAGTGTAGATTTTATACTTACTTGTGACGTACCGACCCCCACTCCCCAACTTTAATGCGTTGTATCTAAGTAATTTTGTATTAATATGATAAAGCAAAAAATACGTATCTTATATTTTTTATTATTATCTGACTGACGGACTAAATAGAATTTTCTTTTTTTTGACCCAGGCATCATCCCTATTGTGTATTTTTTTTTTTTTTTGGTTTGGAAATTATCAAATAACTTCTCTGGGCGGAGCGAAAGAGCGTGTCAGACTTTTACTGACTAAAACCTACCACTGTTCCTTCCGTTGCCTGTGTGCCGAGGCCGCGATATCCCTTTCGGACAAACTCGCAACCGTGCAGGCATTGGCCCTTACGGACCCCGTCAGTTGATGCTGACATCTCTTTGAGGCGCGCGTGGAACACAACGCGCCGTCGACCCGGGCCTGGTCCTAACCGGACGGCAAGCTACCCATTGCTCACCCGCAAGCCCGCGCCTACGATGGCCGGAAGTCGGCTCACGACTCCCGACGCCTGGGGCGTATCCTGCGGCGACTAGGGGCGCGAGGGCGCGAATCTTGCTTCTCCCTCGCGCGCTCCGCCTCCTCCTTCGCGAGCGTTACTGCTTCGCAGAAGGAAGTGACGGCCTCCCATACACTCTCGCTCCGGACCATGGCCTGAACCAGGGCCGGACGCGAGAGATTGCCGCCGCCGATCGCCTCCGTGAGGAGGACACGGCGGTGCCCCGCCCAAGCCGGGCAGACCTCTACCGTATGCTCCACTGTGTCCTCCGCGCGAACCACACAGTGGTGACACCCGGGCGTTTCCTCCCGCCTTATGCGGAACAGGAACCTCCCGAAACAACCGTGTCCGGTGAGGACCTGCGTCAGGCGGAAGGTGAGGATGCGCCTCTCTAGCCACTCCTCAAAGAGGGGACTTATCGCCACAATCCCTATTGTGTACCTAACGTACAAACTAGATACTAGCTTTTATCTACAACGAGTTTGTAATACATTTGTTAACGCCATAATCAGCCTATAATGTTCCCACTGCTGGGGAGGCCTCGCTCTCGGTCAGAGGAATGGGCCATAATCCACCACGCGGGCCCAGTGCTGGTTGGTAGACGTCACATGACTTCGAATTTTTGGTTCTACTATATGCCGGTTTCCTCACTATGTGTTCCTTCACCGTTTTGAGAGCAGTGGTGATGAAATAATTTACACAAAGTGAAGCGCCTGTCAGGGTTCGAATCTACTTCAGCTATTGATATAGGTCTTAGTTTTTAAGGTTCCGTAGTAAACAAGAAACCCTTATAGTTTCGCCATGTCCGTCTGTCTGTCTGTCTGTCTGTGTGTCCGGCTGTCTGTCCGCGGCTTATCTCCGAGACGGTTAATACTAGAAACTTGTTATTTGGTATATGTATACATATTAACATGCCGACAAAGTGGTAAAATAAAATCAAGAAAAATATTTTTTTTTAGGGTACCTTCCCTACACGTAAAGTGGGATGTTTTTTTTTTCCTCATCTACCCCATGTTGTGAGATATCGTTAGAAAGGTCTTTCAAAAATATTGTGAGTTTGTCAGAACCATTTTTGGATTCAGGGATCTGTTTGCGAAATATTAAGCTTTTAACTGATTTTTAGAGTCAAGTGTCACCCCCCCCCCCCTCCCCACCCAGCTGAATGGTTGTACCTGGATTTTTGAAAAAAATCACAGCAGTAGTACTCGTATATATAACGAAATTAAAAGAAAAACTATCAGAGCTAAGTAGGCTGTACAGGTTAACGAGTAATAATCAACAAACTTAAATTTGCGGTTTGAAAAACATGATCCCCCATACATTCCGTATGGGAGAACATGTTTTTCAATAATTCTAATTTTTTGGAATAAATTCATCTCAACTACGGAACCCTTCATTGTGCGTGGTCCGACACGCACTTTGCCAGTTTTTATTACTATTAATAACTATTCATATATTTTATTCAAACATCTCACAGTAATTTTTCTGTCGTAAAACTAAATAACAGTCGGTGTATCTGACCGCCGCGCCGGTCGGCGGCCTGTTGCGCTTTTAAATTGTGAGTGCAGTGCGGTGCGCGAATCAATCTAGCTAATCGCAGAACAGGTGTCGTTTTCGTATTTTTTATTGTTTTTGTAATTAGTTTATTTGATTACTAGTTTATTTATTTATTTAGAAGTACTGTTTAGTTACTAGTTTGTTGGTATATTGGCGTGTGCTAGCTGACATATAGCAAATAATTTAATTTAATGTTTTATGTTGCATAATGTACATTATTTTACACAAGTACTATTGAATAGAACCAAGTTTTTCTAACTGAACAGATACCTGTGCTGCTGGGGTGTTTGTTGCGCCAGTTCTTCTTCCCAGCTAAAGCACGAGGAAGTGGTGAAAGACGGGCGTTTTTGGGGGAGTGCCTTATGTAATTTTGACGTTCGAAAAGTGCTGATTCTCAGCCTATTTTGAATAAATGACTTTTGAATTTTTATTTAATTATGTATTAGGTATGTTGAAACTGTTTGTACTCCCTTCACTTGTCCTTAAGGGTTCATTAGAAAACCAGCGTCAGACAGCATCTGTCTGACATAGGACACGCACCCATTATTGTCAAAAGATTATTTTCAGCTTTTTTATGTTGTGTTTTGACGAACTGTGTCCAAATAAACGTTTTCTTCCTTTCTTTGTTTGTCGCGGCCGTTCACACTCGACCACCACTCAAATATCACTTTATATCATACTAACCACCCATATTAAAAGACTTTATATTAAAACCAACATTCATTATCGAGCTTCATGTCCACCTAGCTAAATACACGGAAATATCTTTTTTTTTGTCCCTCGAGCGCAAATTGTACCAATCCAAAATTATTGTAACCATTTTCATACAAAATGCTTACCATGAATCAGGCACAAACCTGTTCCCACAGTTCCGGTTAAAATGCAGTGAAGTAATACATTTCAAAGGGAATCCTGGGTGAAGCAGCGTATCAAAGGGGAATGCTTTAAAGTGAAAATGAAATACTTAAAGTTGCATTTGCAAAGATATATTTAAACTGGTGTTGTTTTGTGGAACTACTCGTGTTTTTCAGGAAAGAATTAGGGCTCCCACAAAAAACTGCGATGCGATGCGTTACGACGCCGTATAGCTGGTTTTTAGAGGCGCTTTGTTATTTAGGAGCTCGCAGATTTTTGCAATGCGATGCGAATTCGCAGTTTTGTGTGGGAGCCCTAAACCCAGGACGCACGGGTGATTTTTTCCCGCGGCGTTCTTTTGTCGTGCACTGGATTTTCAACGCTCTGTTCAGTGCCGAGAGTTGAAAATCCAACAGTGTGTCTTTTCAATGCGCTAGGACGAGAGTGCGTCCGAGCGCTCTGGATTCTCAACGCTCGGCTGAACATCGAGAGTTGAAAATCCAGTGCGCGATAAAATCCCGCCGCGAGATTCGTTATGTCCATGCGAACGTGGGTTAAGTGTGTACATGGGTAGGGGCGAGTCATGCTCAGCCGCGGGACACGCGCGTTTTTATTCATCGAAGTGGTAGGCAGTGTAGGCACATCAGCCATTTCGAGAAATACAAGCGTGTGTGTAAGGTTTAGGTAGGTACCCATTTTACCCAAATTTCGTCAGCTGTTTTGTTTGCAGATCGAGTACCCATGTAATAGGGGACGATCCTATCGCACAATTCTAGACTCTGGGCTGTTACTGAGCAATCCCAAAAGTCAACCCAGTAAAACTTTTCCTGACCCTGGAATTGCGATTTCAGACTTATATTAGATAATAGGTTTCCACACGATTTTATTTCCTCTCCGATGTCAGTAATCATGCCCAAGATAAACTCAGAAGATACATAGTGGCGGATTAGCCTTAAGGCCGACTAGGGCTATCGCGAATCGGCGAATCTGCAAAAAAGCAGTCAGTTCTGACTGCTTTTTTTTTTTTTTTTTCAGGATGGGAAATCATCAAATGACTTCTCCCGCTCTGGGCAGAGCGAGAGGGTGTGTCAGACTTTTACTGACTAAAACCCACCCGTGTTCCTTCCGTTGCCTGTGTGCCGGGGCCGCGATATCCCTTTCAGACAAACCCGCAACCCCAGCAGGAGAACTGACTGCTGAGTTACCGAACGATAAAGAGATCAGTTTGTTGCGTCAAAAGCTAAACGTGTTTTGTAACCACAACACGATGTCTTCCACAACCCTCCCGGCTTGGTTTCTTGCCCGTCCGAATGTGCGTCAGTTTCACCAACGAAATATGGTGGGGAAAAGTAATGTCATAATGTGGATATTATTTCTATATTTTTCTTATAGCTATATTTTTTTTCAATTGGCGTCCTAATGTCATTCTGATTTGACACCACATGTTGTAGACATATAGAGATTTGTTGGCAATGCAATGGAGCCACAGCTCAGGCAATGACAGAGATTTTGAAACACCAATTTCTGGCCCGGTTAATCTCTTCGTTTTGGCGATTGGAACTGGCTAGCCAGATCGTCAGTTGTGACGGCGCCAGACTTCCTCCTTTGGGGCTTTTTGAAAGCTCGCGTTTACCAACATAAACCACTAACCTTGCAAGTCTTGGAAGCCAACATTGAACAAGAAATCATCGAATAGGAGCCAGATTAATTAAAAATGCCGTAAAACGATCACAAATGTGCGTCACCTCAGAAGGTGGTAAATAAATCTTTCTGTGAAAATAGGGCCCAATTTGGTTAATTTTAAACAAAAAGACATCCGATTCCCCAAGTTGTACTTACTTAGCTCAATTAAGTTTAGTAAAGTTATTAAACTCAATGACAATCCTTGAGCATAATAATAAAATATTATACTAAATGCAATGGTTATTTAATTTCTCATTTCTACATCGCTAAATTAGTAGAAATTAAGGGGGCGGCTGGCACTAAACGGCCTAGGGCGGCCAACGGTGCTAGTCCGCCTCTGACCCCAGATTTGAACCAAAAATCTCGTACATGAGAGGCTGGGCCATCACGACATTTTATATCAAAACTATAGCTTTTGCTCGCGGCTTCGCCGGCGTGGGTGTCGGGAAATATCCTACGGGAACGTACTACCGCGTAATGCGTGTAACTCCGCTGCCGCGAGAAATCACGGCACAGCGGACAGAGCTCCGGCGGGATCTCATGGCGGCATGGAGAGTGCGATTGTTGCAACCCAGCAGTGGGCACGCCACAATTGTGGCGATAAGTACCCTCTTTGAGGAGTGGCTTGAGAGGCGCCACGGCGTCCTCACCTTCCGCCTGACGCAGGTCCTCACTGGACACGGCTGTTTCGGGAGGTTCCTGTTCTGCATAAGGCGGGAGGAAACGCCCGAGTGTCACCACTGTGTGGTTCGCCCGGAGGACACGGTGGAGCATACGGTGGAGGTCTGCCCGGCTTGGGCGGAGCACCGCCGTGTCCTCACGGAGGCGATCGGTGGCGGCGATCTCTCGCGTCCGGCCCTGGTTCAGGCCATGGTTTGGAGCGAGAGTGCATGGGAGGCCGTCACCTCCTTCTGCGAAGCAGTTATGTTCGCGAAGGAGGAGGCGGAGTGCGTGAGGGAGATGCAAGCTGCATGCCCTCGCGACCCTAGTCGCCGTAGGAGACGCCCCGGGCGTCGGGAGTCGAGAGCCGACTTCCGGCCACCGTAGGCGCGGGCTTGCGGACGGTGAGCAATGGGCAGCTCGCTCGGTTGCGGGTTTGTCCGAAAGGGATGTCGCGGCCCCGGCACACAGGCAACGGAAGGAACATAGGTGGGTTTTAGTCAGTAAAAGTCTGACACACCCTCTCGCTCTGCCCGGAGTGGGAGAAGTCATTTGATGATTTACCACCCACAAAAAAAAAAGGAAAAAGATAATAAACTATCTGTGTGCCAAATTCCATCCAAATAGGCATCAGACTCGTACTATAGTATATAATAGGCATCACACGTACTATTATTTATTCTATGCCCACGCCTTGTCGCCAGTGGCACACCTCCGCCGCGAAACCGTAGCAGCGAAACCGCAGTAGTTTAATTCAACTGGCTTGCGTCATGTTCCGCTACTCAAATTTCGCGTAGATAGCGGAATATGACGCGAGCCAGTTGAATTGAACTACTGCGGTTTCGCGGCGGAGGCGGAGGTGTGCTATCGGCGTGTAGAATTTACTTTTTTTCTAAAATAGTCCATGTACAGTTTTGACTTCGTTACTATTTTATTATAAAGTGTGGCATATACACGTAGGTATACAGGGTGGCAGGGACATCGTCGCGAAAACTGCATGGATTCAGTACATGATTCGGAACGCCCCTGCGTTGAAATTTTACGTCGGTTATTTTAAAATAAATCTGCTGTTCCATACATTTTGTTCGCGTAGGTATTGCACTTTTCTATGAAACAACAGATTTTTTTTCTGTTCTATAATTAATCTATAAATACATGCTGGAGCAGATGTACAGATTAATTATATACTCGCAGATATCCACACATTTTCACCGCGACATTCAAGCTACGAGTATTATACCTATATATTTTTATTATTATTGTAAAGCAATAAATATATTGAGTATTATAGAATCATCAAATCATCACTCTCTATCTCTTTTCCCAATTTAATTGGGGTCGACGCTAAGTTAATACAGAATAGGATAAGTAATAAACAGTCAAGTATCTTACAGACATGAGAAGAAAATATTAGCGTTTATATGCGACTGCTGTTTAAAACCCATTATGAAGCTGATAGATATAGCAGCCAGCAGGTACAGTGCGTCGTTAGTCAGGTCATCAGGTGTATATGGCCGACATACGATTGTGTCGTTTTTGGCGCGAAATTAATCGACTATGGCTCGCACGCGACTACACACAATAGTAAGGTAGGGCACACATGAGCGTTTGCGATGGCGACGATGACCGACTTTTTATGATATTACACTGAAGATCACATCTAAGCTGTGAAGTCGAAAGTGTTAAGGCTATAGCTTATTATTAAGGTGACTGGGACATACAGGATGCGGAAGGCAGACGACAGAGTGTTGTGGCGCAGCCTGGGAGAGGCCTATGTCCAGCAGTGGACTGCGGTAGGCTGGGTTGATAGCAATTATTTCGTTCTAAGTTTAGTAAAAAAGTTACAGCCCAGTATAGTACCCTTGGAGAATCACCGGTGTGGGTACTTACGGTTTTGATTTTGAAAACTTGTCGCCTAAAAAACGAAGCGAGACGATTTATGAAAGTTTTAGCGACCCCCCCACCCATGATTCGTATGGTTATTAAGACTTGACAAAACATAGAGTTTTCTCTATTATATGTAAGTTTAATATTTATGTATTATCCACATAAAACTTCCGGAATAAATTCTCTAAATGATAGTGAAAACCTGCATGAAAATCCTTTGCGTAGTTTAGAAAAACAGCGCGGTCACACAGACATGTACGAAATGCGACTTTAATTTATAATATAATGTAATAATATTATAATAATTTAATATTTTCTTTATTTACACTTCAAAGTCACAAACATCTGTGTAGCCCTTTTTTTTTTGAGGGTGGGATATCATCAATTGACTTCTCCCGCTCTGGGCGGAGCGAGAGGGCGTGTCAGACTTTTACTGACTAAAACCCAACCGTGTTCCTTCCGTTGCACGTGTGCCGGGGCCACGATATTCCTTTCGGACAAACCCGCAACCCCAGCAAGCATTGGTCCTTTCGGACCCCGTCAGTTGGTGCTGACATCTCTTTGAGGCGCGCGTGGAACACAACGCGCCGTCGACCCGGGCCTGGTCCTTACCGGACGGCGAGCTACCCATTGCTCACCGTCCGCAAGCCCGCGCCTACGGTGGCCGGAAGTCGGCTCGTGACTCCCGACGCCCGGAGCGTCTCCTGCGGCGACTAGGGGCGCGAGGGCGCGAATTTTGCCTCTCCCTCGCGCGCTCTACCTCCTCCTTCGCGAGCATTACTGCTTCGCAGAAGGAAGTGACGGCCTCCCATGCACTCTCGCTCCGGACCATGGCCTGAACCAGGGCCGGACGCAAGAGATCGCCGCCGCCGATCGCCTCCGTGAGGAGGACACGGCTGTGCCCCGCCCAAGCCGGGCAGACCTCCACCGTATGCTCCACCGTGTCTGCTTCGCAGTCTGTGTAGCCCTGGCTCTTGTACAAGGATTTCCTGTATCACAAGAGCCAGACCTCTCAATTTACAGGGAATGTGGTACAGAAGCGATAGACAATAATGAAATAATTAATTACAGTTATGGCATGCATTGACGGATGGTTAAATATACAAGAGAAAAATTAATAAATAATTGAAATACATAATTATAAAAAAGTTTTAATTAATACTGCGTTCTGTGGAGAGTGAGGGTTTATGTATAGCCACTAAAATCATCCTTCTCTATCTTCTTTTAACTAGATAACTTACTTCCCAGCAGAATCGTATAATCTTCACATTATTTAGTTATACTAGTACCCTAATTGCATAATACACGATCAATCAGAATCTGAATCGTTTTGAAACACATGGCTAATCCATTGTTTTGCTATAAAAAATCGAAAAAAAAAAACAACAACGTAAATAACGCAATGAATGTTGTTGAACTGTCAAAATGAAACAGATTAGTCGTAATCGTTTTCGAAAATGTGTTGCGTAATTAGCAGTGATCGGAGTAGGTAGATTGAACTGGGGTCATTGATCCGAAACGTATAAATTACTATGGACATTCCTCCGGAATTGGTGGATTATTAAAAAAAAACCGGAACTTATGTAGGAATTGTATTCTGCCAGAGTGGAAGGAGTCATTTGATGATTTGCCATCCTCAAAAAAAAGGTAGGAATTGTAATAAAATGAGCAATTTTATTCTTTATTAATCTTCCTATTTTTTTTTTTTGTCACGATTTGACAAAACCCAACGACCAATCAGAACAAAGGATCATGGGTGGTACAGTAGTAATAATATCACTACCAACATTAACAATATTTAATTGAATCCGGAAATACCGGAATTACTTTCCGGAAAAATGGCTTATCCATGTTATTCTTTCTGTGTGCATTTATGATAAGAATAAGAATAAGAATAAGAATAAATTTATTTCGCAAAGTATACATTCAAGTGGATTGAAATCCTAGACCTCACACTAGGATTCCCTGTGTTGTGAGATCCAGGCTCCTTCGTTCCGTTAACAATTTTACATAAAAAGGTAGGTACATTTAAAAAACTTAAATAATAAGTACATATAAAAAAGAGTGTACGCGTATGCTTGGTGCTGTGATTTGTGCTAGTATTGTTTATGTTGTAAAAGTGTTTGTATGTTATAGAATATTAGTCAGTGCACGTGTATTATTTGTGAATTGTCAATGTGTATTACTGTGAGTTTTTACTTAAGCTAAGAAACTTTCGGTCATGTCGTAGTCCAGTGTAAGAAGCCAGTTTGTTATCGTCAGTCTGCATTTTTTTTGTGTTAGTTTTAGTATTTTATGTAGACTATTGAGTTTTGCGTATATGTGTGGTCCCATATAACCATAAGACCTTCTGCCGATTGTTTTACGGCATTGCACTTTATCCCAATTTACCCGTCGACTTGAAATGACAAAAGTGCTTAAGGCAGTTTTATGAAATCGTAGGGTGACAGAGAGTATGTAAAGTTGTCTAACCCTAAGAACTCCCACTTCATTATAGAGTGTATTTGTGGGGTACCGGTAAGGTCGTCTATAGGCAACTTTTAGTAGAGCACGCTGAGCTCGTTCTACTTTAATTAGTGAGGTCTTGCCCGCACCGCCCCACGCTACTATGCAGTAATTAAGAACAGATTGACATAGCGAAAAGTAAATCATTTTTAGGACAGAATCATCAGCAATCTTTCCTAGTTGCTTAAATATACGCAGCATTGTTCTAATTCTGCCCTTTAAAGCGCTCAGATGTGCGGACCATGTCAATCTGTTATCTACAATGACCCCTAGATATTTAATAGCGTCGACCTCTTCGATGTATGGGCAAGAACACTGGTCGGAACGAATACAGGAGTGCAGCCGTAAACAAGATACTCTTTTAGGGGAAGAACGTTTAGAAATAGCAAAGTTGATTGCCTTGGTTTTTTCTATATTCAATGTCAATAGATTATGTTGTAGCCAATTCGCTACATTCTTCACTCCGCCTTCAACCGCGCATTGTACTTCATCCCAAGATTTCCCATGAAAAATTATCGCAGTGTCATCAGCATATGTGAAAATCTTAGCTTGTGGGAAGTTCATGCTGCATAATCCATTTATATATATAATAAACAGAGTGGGACCAAGCACGCTTCCCTGGGGAACACCAAAATGTACTGTGGTTGGGTCACTACAATATTTCCCTAGCACAACTCTTTGCGTTCTTTCACAGAGATATGAGGTAAACCACTCCAAAGCAACGCCACGAACTCCCAGAAGTGACATTTTCTTGATCAGGATTTTTCTGGAGATCGTATCGAAGGCTTTTGCAAGGTCCAGGAAGATGCCAGTACATGCCTGTCCTTGACCTAGGTTCAGATTTATATAGTCGGCTAAATTAGTTACTGCATCCTCCGTGGACCTGCCAACCCGAAACCCATACTGATTGTCCGACAGTAGATTGTTTTTTTCCAGGTATGCAAGAAGTCTCTTGTTGACAACTTTCTCAAGGATTTTTGAGAGAGCTGTCAGCAGAGAAATTGGGCGATAATTTTCGGGCGTTTTTGGATCTCCACTTTTGAAAATCGGGCAAATATTTGCAATTTTTATGCAGTCGGGTACTACACCTGTACTTAAACTTAAATTGCATATGAAAGCAATCGGCCCCACTAAAACATGTGCGCACTGCTTAAGGAATGCGTTATTAATCCCATCATAACCCGTTGCTGACGTCGTTTTAAGACGGTTAATAATTGAAAATATTTCTTTTTCGTGAGTCGGAGCAAGAAAGAAAGAGGTTGGGCTAGTGTGTAACGTACTATATTGCTCATTGGTATAAGCCAGTTCAGTTTCAGTCATGTCAAGTTCTCTAAGAGTTACAGATGCTAGGTTTTTGCCCACTGTTGAGAAATAGTCGTTAACTTTATTTAGTGTGGGGACTGGGTTGTCACTATCAGTTACGAGCTCAGACTTGCCGGTTTTTTTATTTTTAATATTGCAGATTTTCTTAATTTCATACCATAATTTTTTACAGTCACCTTTAGTTTCCATTAATAGTTTGCGGTCATGATACAAGTACTAAAAATCAATCTACCTACTCCGATCACTGGTAATTAGATAGCTGATTTATAAAGTTTCGATCAGTGAAAATACGTCCTAAAATCTTTAACAAACGTAAATATTCGTTCATAAAACACTTCGAACGGAAAACAGCAGACTGGGTATAAGACGTTCATTGAATTAATGAATGCAACAAAGATTATGTCGCCTTGCTAAAAATGTCGCCTGGCTGAAAATGTTCCGACGGCGACCTCTGCGGCGACATTGAATTATTTCCAGAAATAGTTGAACGAATTAAGCATTTCAATGTTCACCCCCCGCTGTTGGGAATTAAGTTAGTGTTTTACAAGCTAGGTTAAACCTCACAACAGTCAGAAAAACGTTTTTAAGAAGAACTTCTAGTAAAATTTTCAGGAGTTCGAAGATGTGGTGGCGTGGTGGCAGGGGACATCGACGTGAAGCCTGTTACCATGGATGCTGCATGCTCCTATTTTAAACGCGTTGAAATCTTTCGTCGGTTATTTAAAAAAAACAGCTGTTCCATACATTTTGACCGCGTAAATATTGCACTTTTCCATGAAACAGCAGTTTTTATTTTTAATAACCGACGAATATTTTCAACGCTTGGGGGTTCAGAATCATGTACTGAAGCCATGGTAACAGTTTTCGCGTCGATGTCCCTGACACTCTGTATAGATCTTGATTCTTTGGACTCGTCAGTTTCATACTAACAAACACGAGTATGTGTTTTGCGAATTTGTTTCATAGTAGTAACTAGAAATAAATCAACAGAAAGTTTTCAGGAACGCATTCTTTCGACGGCCGGACTGTAGTGTTACTTATTTTTCGATGCCTTATGGTACACCAAAATGCGAACACATCAAGGAATTATTGCAGCGATAATATTATTTAAATAACTACTTCAGATTTTTCATACATAATGGCCAATTTACTGATATGCGGATTTGCCACCGAACGCGAAATTGGTGTAAAATTTCCAGGTGTTTTTAATATACTTAGGTATACAATATACATAAGATAGTATACGAGAAGGTTAATTGCAGGTGCAACGCATGCAGACCAATACCTGCCACATGCGAGAGCAAATCCGCATAACAGTAAAAATACCAAGCATACTGGCTCCTGATTCGAAGCCTTTTGTCTTTTGATTTAAATCGTTTTTTTTTTATTATTATTTTATTTAACTTTCTTAGATTCTCTTTTATCGTGTGAATGTGAGAACGTTGTAGGCCTTGTAGTCTCATAGTTTTTGTTGTTAACCATTTCGTATTTTGTTAAGTACCTGGTACTTGTTGACAGGCCAGCACTGTCCTGCCATACCTATTAACAATGTAAGACAACATTGTTAAAGGCTTGTGCAGACCAGTGCGACTTGTCGCGCGATGCGACTCCAACAATGAAATTTCTAAGAAAACTGTACGGTATAACAATAACCGGCGTCGCGCTGGTCTGCACAAGCCTTAACGCCAATTATTTTTTAAAGAGTAACCCAGGAATTTCTTGCCGGCTCTTCTCCATAGGAAACGATCAATTGGAACCGTGCACACAGCATCTGACGTACCGTAAGTGCCCTGGTCTCTTGAACTCTGTCTTTAAAATATTTATATGTCCATGGCGAGACATGTAGATCATAAGCATAACTCTATTATTAAGACCATTGTTGTACCATATTTAAATGCAAAAAACAATCTGCCTAGCCTTTTCCAAATGATGTTGGGGTCGGCTTCCAGTCTAACTGCATGTAGCTGAATACCAATATTTTACATGGAGTGACTGCCAATCTAATTTGCACAACCCAGTAACCGCGTAAAACGATACCCCTTGGTAAGACTGGTTGTAAGACTTTCGGGCTTCTGACGACTCGTAACGACTGTCAAGCTCCAAGAATGACAACCGGGACCAACGGCATAACGTGCTTTCCGAGGCACGGAGGAGTCTCGGTATGTAAAGATGGTCACCTATGCACGAACCAGCCACGGCAAGCGTAGCTTAACCTGATGGATCGGCCGTGTGCGGCTGTTATTTTAATGCAAATAAATATCTACTCTATTCTATTCTTGACATACCTGCCTAAGCTCCATTTAACATTTTGAAATTAAAGTCTTGCTAAACAGTCGCAAGTGTGTGCCTTCTCCTTACCTACGTAGTGGCGTTGATTAAGGAAGTCATTACTGGTGCGCACAGACAATACTAATAATGGCCGGCCGCGAATAAATGACGCCCAGTCTGTTCACTTCTATCTAATGTTCTTGAATTTAAGTCTTGGAGGGCTTGCAGACTTTGTACGCTTTAGTGTTGCGGTTCTCAACTGAAACATTATGGGCATAGTGGGTTTTGTAGGCCTTCCTGAAAACTTATTTGTGGGACCTGAAATATAGATTTTTGTATAGGTATTTAATTAAAAGTTTAAGGTTAAAGTTTTATAATACGCTTCTCTCTAATGTCATTGAATTTAAGTCTTGGAGGGCTTGAAGATTTTGTAGGCTTTAGTTTTGCGGTTCTCAACTGAGACATTGTGGGCATAGAGCCTCCTGAAAACTTATTTGTGGAATTCAAAATATTATAGATTTTTATAAAGGTTTTTAGTGTTGCAAGTCGTTAAAGTTTTATAATTCATTACAGTCGGTCTATCGGTCCATGATTAGGATTACTAAATCTATACATATTATAAATTAAAGTCTCGCTTTTTGTGTGTGTCTGTGTGACCGCGCTGTTCTTCTAAACCACGCAACGGATTTTGATGATTTTTTCAACATTATTTTGAGAATTTATTCCTGAACGTTTATGTGTATAATACATAAATATTAAACTTACATATAATAAAGAAAATCTCGATGTTTTGTCAAGTCGTAAAAACCGTGCGAAACACCAGCGACACGCCCCGGTCGCTAGTTCATTATGAAACTACTTAAGTAAAAAGTCTAACATTTGAAACACTCTTTCTGTACCTAAACTGTTTCTTAAAGATTTTTTTAATTCAGGGTAATAGGTTCCCACTGGAAAATAGATGAAAAACTGGGAGTTATTTATCTCTGAAATATATTCTCTATAGGCCTCCCTAGGTAACACCTGCGGGTTATTCCACATTTTTCCACACATTCCCATTATGAGCTCTATGGGACGTCAATGGGGATTTGTGGGAGTAAAGTTCCATTGATGGGGATTTTCAATTTATTTATTTTTATTTATTTATTTAAACTTCTCGCACACAATAAGGTACAAAGGCGGACTTAATGCCTTAGGCATTCTCTACCAGTCAACCAAGGGTGGTGACGAGATAAGATGGCAGGTGTCAATTGGGTTTAGTGAAGTAACCCATACCTACACTTAGATATCGCTTTAGTTTTTAGGTTGTTTGTTGGCAGTTCATCCTAGGTGTGGGCGTTATTTCACGTAACTAGTTACAATAACTGGCCACGGGGCATGTAGCCGAATAGCTAGTTTCGAGTCCAACTGTAAACACGTTATTTTGTTAGTAGTTACAATTTCCATTTAGTAAGTCCTAAGCTTGATAAAGTATGAAGGGAAGTTTATTTGTGTTAATAATACGTGAATGATGTAACTGCGTAAGTAGCTACAAAAACCAATTCGTTCCAAAAACTTAAAACTTGTGATAAGTAACGTATTACGTAGGTAATCCTAATATTATAAACGTGAAAGTTTGTGAGTATGGATGGATGTATGGATGTTTGTTACTCTTTCACGCATAAACTACTGCACGGATTTGGATGAAATTTGGCACACAGATAGTTTATAACCTGGACTAACACATAGGATACTTTTTACCCCGATATTCCCACGGGATTGAGATTTATGCGGGTGAAACCGCGGGGTGCTGCTAGTCATTCATACGAGTATTTGCGTTTCGCAAATAACTGTACAAACTGTTACTTCGATAATATCACCATGTTGAATCACCGAATAGAATTTGAAAAAATTACTAGTTACTAAAATCACAAGCCTTCGAAGTCACAAGTTACGTTACGTTACGTTTCGAGAAAATCACGTAACGACCCATCCCTAGTTCATTCCACACAAATTGTTTATCCCACTAAGTAGACGTACACCATACATATCATAATAATGAAGTAGGTAATTATCGTGAAAGCCGAAAAAGATAAACAAATCAAGTATCTTGACTTGGCTCGCGAGGTTGTCGACATGCGGGATGTGGACTCAGCGATCATTGTGCCGATAGTCGTGACAGCCAATGGCCTAATAGCCAAGTGCCTCGACCAACACCTAAGGAGGCTCTCGTTGGGCAGCTGGATCGAGGGCTTGATTCAGAAAACGGTACTTCTAGACACGGCTCGCATTGTTAGGAGGTTCCTCTCTCTGGAGCCCTGACCGCCGCCGCCGGTAGCTTGGACCCTGTTCCGGATACCGGTGGGCTACTATTTTTTTTTATTTTTAAATATCTTTTTTAATAATTTTTATAAAAATATTTAAAAATGTTTTCAATAAGTTTATAGATGAATAAACGAAAAGAATAATGTAGCTAATTACATTTTAAGTATACGGCCCAGAAAACCTTGAAAGAAACTTTGAGTATCGTCCTCTTGTTCTTAGTTTACTCAATAACAGTAAATGTCCCGCGATATTTTGTAGAATTATTACTACAGAACAATAAGGGTACAAAAAACAACGTATTTCCTTTGTAACTATTAAATGCTATTGAATATCGAGCATTAGGGCTTGAAACAATATTGGTTTTTGCTGAAAATGTACCAGAGTTATTAGGGGTATTTGCATAATTTCATACCGTTTTTAGTGGTTTTGTTGTAGGAACGAAATAGAGCATAAATAATAATTATATTTGTCATTTGATAGCTCATAATGAACTGAACCTTAAGCTCATCTAAAATACATCTTCAGGGTGGCAGGGACATCGACGCGAAAACTTTTACCATGAATTCAGTACATGATTCTGAAACCCCCTGAGTTGAAATTTATCGTCGGTCATTTAAAAAAAAATCTGCTGTTGCATAGAAAAATGCAATACCTACGCGGTCAAAATGAACAGCTGATTTAAAAAAAAATAACCGACTAAAATTTTCAACGCAGGGGGGTTCAGAATCATGTACTGAATCCATGGTAAAATATTTCGCGTCGATGTCTCTACCTCCCTGTACATTTGAGTTTAAAGACTACTATATCCAACAATATCAGAATTGAATCAGAATTTTTATCAAATAACTTTACTTGCCGCGGTAGGTTCGTAGATGGGTAACCATCGATTACCTTTAGAGACACCTTCGTTCCTGAGAAATCACGTTAAGCTCGCTCCATGTTAGAGCCTAGCCGAAAACGCTAGGCAGATTGATTACCTATAAAATATTTGCCCTAAAACAAAATCCAGACGATTGAGACTAATTACTGGATAATATTGATTAAGGCGTTGTACGAGTACAACAAATATTTCTAGATCTTTCTTGATGTAGAAAAAAATTAAGATCAAAGAAGGGGTCTTAAACCTAACAGAAATATCTAAAGAACATAACTGGCTATACAAAGAAATTCTATCTTCTATCTACAAAGACCTTCCTTTTGAACGATTTTAATAAAAGGTTGTAATAACGGAACTAAGCACCGTAGGCAATTTCCTTTCCAAAAGGTTAGGAAAAGGGATCACCAAAACAAAATCTTATGAATACATTTAGAAGCTTTGAGGGCTCTTAACACGTTTTTAAGTGAAAATGAGCGAAAAACAGCTTTTAATATAATTTATGCGTCTCCACTTAGTAGTGAACTTCGCCCACCAAACTGCAACTACGAAAACTCGTATATTGTTCAATAACACCTTCTATTTAAGAATTTGTGGCGTAAAATATGCTTTTTAATTTAAAAAAAATACGGAACTGCATCACCAGCCATCATAAATGAGACGAGAAAAACTCTTATGTACAGTGATAGGGACCTAATTAAGGACTAAAGTTAAAAGCAGTGGACTGTAATTAAAATGAATGTATTCTAAAAAGGTACAATAATCTTGACGATGTTGGTAAACGTATGGAGTGCGCGAGCGTGCCGTCGTCGGAGATCGCTAGCGAAGTGGTCGATGGCCCGCGTCCCGCACGCCGCACCTCTCGCCGCCGCCCGCGCCTTCCGCCATCTCATGACAGCAGCCGAAGATTGCCGAGTGGTCGGAGGCGCCCGAACATCCTCCCCGGATTGAAGCATTCAAATTAGAGGAAGGGGGCAGACGTTGTTGTAAGCCCGGACCACCGTCTTCAGCTCCATTACCCTTGTGGTCCCGGCGAAGCCAGGGTGAGGCCACTGGGGCGTGTCATTAAGGTCTTAATGACACGCCCCAGTGGCCTCACCAAGGGCGGTTGGCCTTTCTCTTTGATGAGATCCAGTACTCCCACAGAAAGTTGGTGGTCGGAGGCGCAAGAACTCACAGATTTATTTGGAGAGCCCTATTCAGTAGTGGACTAGTTATAGGCTGATGATAATTATAAGTAGGTAACATAGAAGAACTTCATATCTATAAATTGGACGGACTATTTCTGCTTGCAGCGCTGGGCGGCTATAGATAACCGGGGCGGTAACAAATGTGATCATCGTGTTCAGGGGATTTTGTTTTAAACTGCTTAGATATAAAATTCTTTGATAGTACCTAGATAAAAGTGACAGAAAAGGTTTCTTGAGAAAGTCAAGACAATCCAATCTACCTAGCCTTTTCCCAACTATGTTAGGGTCGGCTTCCAATCGAACCAGATGCAGCTGAATATCGTATTTAACATGGAGCGACTGCCTATCTGACCTCCATAACACACTAACTGGGTAATACGATACCCCCTATTAAGACTGGTTGTCAGACTTTCGGGCTTCTGACGACCCGTAACGACTGCCATTGATCCAAGAATGACAGCCGGGACCAACGGCGTAACGTGCTTTCCAGGGCAAGGAGTCTCGGTATGTTAGATTGTCACCCATCCTCAGACCAACCCCGGCAAGCGTAGCTTAACCTGATGGATCGAACCGTGCGGCTGTTATTACTTAGCCACGAGCTTGAAAATGAGAAAGACAAACAACACAATGAGAAAGTCAAGACAAGTCAGGTCATAAACAAATTAAAGATAGAGTAGTCATCTCAGCGCCTCTCTTCCTCGAATTTGTATTTATTTATATATATAATATAAATATATATTATAGTAAATATGTATGTAAGTATGTGTATTATAAGTTTATAACCTATTTATTTCCTGTTGTACTTATTTTATTTATAATGCATTATGATTTTTTTTTTCTTTGGTCCTCTCAAACAGAGCACCTCACCTGCCATCTAATCTCTTCACCACCCTTGGTTGACTGGTAGAGAATGCCTAAGTCATTAAGTCCGTGAGTGTGTTTTAAATAAATAAATAAGTTCCTAGCTATAATATATAAGGAATATACTTCTCTGGTACTTGGTAGTTTATAGTGTGCAATTTTCCCCGCGTTGATGGCTAGTCTCCTCTGCGATTGGCCGCCATTGCCGTAATCAGGTCTGGAGGACGATTGTTAGTCCCAAACTACCAATTACTCCCAGGGACGAGCAGCTGTAGACTAATTTCGAAGTTTGGACACCCAAATAATAAATTGGATTTTCCTATGGCCATAGATTACCTAACTATTGGCACGTGTCACGTGTATAGGCTGTCTGGATCCAAATATGGGCACCCAGATATGCAATGTCATTGATATTTGTAATAGCACCTGTGACTTATAGAATACTAATGTAGATTATTAGTTAAAAATTAACGCTAGACCACGTGCTAATGTTATTTGTCCCCAAAATAGTGGAACGACGAACCTGTAGAGATTGATGAAGACCATCCATTAGCAATTTTTTTTTTTTTAAGCGGCCAATTGCGAGTCGGACTCGCCCATAAAGGGTTACTGGCTCCTGAAGGAGCCAGTGACTTCTTCTAAGAAATATTTGAGACCGTGGCTCCATTGTCTGGAGCCAGGGTCTCAAATTTTTCTGTAACATGTTTATAGCAATAAATAATTTATTTATTATACACCATTATCACAAAGGTGAGGTTATATACATATATATATAAGGGTGTGGTACGAACTATCATACAGAACAACTTTCGAAATAATCAGCCGTCTCATACATTTGGGTCAAGTAGTATTTTTTTAAATGTTTGCCTTTAATGCCCTAAAAGCAGCCTCCCGCTATGTGCTTACGCAACAATTGTCAAGACTGATTATGGCAATATTTTTTATACCAGGCTCAAAAGCGGTGCACAGCGGCGTCATCAGGTCAACGTCGGCTGTCGCTGAATACCAGCGCTGGGGTTCTGGCTCGCATAGGGTCGCAGTAATATGCTGAACGGTGGCCGTTTTGCGTGGATGTGACGCATATTTTCCCCCAAATTATTGTTTTCGTGTTTTGTTTCTTCCTTGCGTCATAATTACCGCAAATATACGTATTTTCTTTCAAAATCGATTCTAACTGAGCTTTTACTGATATTTAAGGGATATGTTGATCAAAATATGATTCGCAACTGTAACAAATATGTAGTTACAGAATTATAATCATTCATCAGAATCATACTTTCTAAGTTATAATAATTATAAGTTCTTTGTACTTTGAGAGTTGTATCGAAAATTAAGAAATAGATTAGAAATAAGAATTTGAGTCCATATTTGGAGCTTTAAAATTGGTCTCAACTCCTAACAGTACCTAGTGGCACATTCGTCTAGGGATGCAAATCTGCCAGCTACAAGAGAAGTCCATCTGACTGAGTGACGGCTGACGTGACCACGTTTCCAATGACCGCCGCCCTGTTTATGACCACGATCGAGAGGGTGAAGGTATTCAGGGTCGGTTTACAGCGATACCTACACACTTTTACCAAAGTTCAACCTCAAATGGTTTTGGAATAAAAAAATATAGTAAGAAAGGTATTTGCGTTTTGGTCTTTGAATAAATATATTCCATTTGCTTTCTTTACGTGGTTAGGATTGAACCGAAAACTAAACGAAACAAAAAAACAACCGACTTCCAAAAAAAACACTACCTGCGGAAGTCGGTGTCTTTGTTTTTGAATTTTCGTATTTTTTCCGAAATTAAATTTATTTTTCACATTGTAGTGTTTTTTTTTTAAAGACGGTTTTTTTTGGAAAACCTTTTATATTTTTCACTTTTTAGTTGTGGTACCTACCCCACACAAATTCGAATACCACTACCTGCTATGTAAATAACAGTGACAGGAAGTTATCACCATATCATCCACATAGGCTAAGTGGGAAAAATACGACTTGAATGTGCCCTGGCGGCTGTGAGTATGTCATGCTCACTCAGATGTCTCGCAGATGGTGGCGCGTGTGTTGGATCATTTAGCTCCCTTCAAAATGGTTGAGCTGAATGGTGCTAATCCATGCGTCATGTTCGTGAACGGGCGCCGTCAGTTGGGACTGGTCAACTCTTAGCTGCCTTGGCTGATTAAATTTTTTGAATTGTTCTTTATTTTATATTTTAATTACGGACGCTTCTAACGTGCATGTCTTTCTACATTGTTCTCACATGTTTAATTTCAACATGAATGATGTAACCAATCCTTTGTAACAATTTATTTAAAAGAGGTGTCCGTGGAGTTTCCTGCTCGTTCTTCTCCATAGGTACCTACTACGCTTTGGAATGGGCAACTAGCTTCATATTTTTGATTCACCGATTCCTTGACAATTCGAAAGTGCCTGTAAATGGTTTAATTGAAATAAATGCTTTGAGTTTGAGTTTGAGTTTTTACGTATTATTGAAGCTAAATCAAAAACTCAAATCAAATCAAATTATTTATTTGCTTAACTACCAAAACAAAGTTAATAAAATTTAAATGGGACCAACTCTGAAGTATGACCAAACAAAAAAAGGATCATCAAAATCAATTCATAATTGATGGAGACATCGCGTAAGAAAGATATTTTTTTTTTTTTTTAAACTGTCGTATTGAAAACCTCCTCCTTTTTGATGTCGGTTAATAACTCGTGAATAAATAATGAAATCTATTAACAGACACCAATAATGAAAAAGTTTGATAAAAATCTGTACCTGCGCACTTAAACACTTCTCAACAAAAACAGAAAGGGCCCACAAACATACCGAGGTACCTAGTTATACGTAAATGTAGAAGGCGTAAATGTAGAAGGCGTAAATCTCTTCAAAAACAAACAATACAAAACTTACCTTTTTCACTCACAACCATACCTAAAGCTGTTTGTTCCAAAACTTTTATATTGTGTCTTAGAAAAAAGTTGTTTGAAAACCTAAATTTTGTCCCGAACTTAAACAAACAATATAAAAAATTTATAACCCCTTTGTTATATTTCACACGACTTGTCAATAAAAATGTCTTGAAACAAATCAAATGACTAAGTTCCCGAAAAGTTGTGAGACAAGATGACGAGTTTCTTCAAGAAATGTTTTTCTAGAAAAAGTAAATCTGATGAAGAACAAGTTTCATCCAAGGTTAGTTGGGAATAATTTTGTGAGAGATTGATATACATACAACATGTAAAAAAACACTCTCCGATCCGTGAGGATGTTGTTAGGTATCATCCTTAGAGTCTATACATGTGGTAATTTTCTGAAAAAAAAAAAAAAAAACTTTTATTTTTTTTCATTGGGCAATTTTACCAGTTTATTACATCAGGCGCGGTCGGCTGTTTAGCGGGTGTCTACAAGTCATAACTTATGACTCCTGCTGATTTACAATTTTTTTATGGATTTGGGATCATTTTGGTACTAAAAACGTGAATTTTAAATAGCAATACCTAACTTTTTTACTTTCTATAATAATAAGATTTTTTATTACTTTTTGGTAATGTTATTACAGTACCTATATGCCCCTTTCGGATCGGATTTTAACCTACATAGACATCCCAAAACTATGCGAACAATAGAGCTAACTTAGCTAACACACACGCCACAACCTAATCTCGTACATGTTAGGTAACCATGGGTTACCTAATGGCCGCTATAATATTCGTAGATAGCGAATGCAAAGAACGATACATGTATTCAGTGTGGCAGGGACATCGACGCGAAGCCGGCTACCATGGATTCAGTAGATACATGATTCTGAACACCCCTGCGTTGAAATTTTTCGTCGGTTATGAAAAAAAAATCTGCTGTTTCATAGAAAAGTGCAATACCTACGCGGTCAAAATGTATGGAGCAGCTGTTTTTTTTTAAATAACCGACGAAAGATTTCAACGCAGGGGGTTTCAGAACCATGTACTGAATCCATGGTAACCGGATTCGCGTCGATGTCCCTGACATCCTGTATATGTCGCAATAAGATGTTATTGCCGTGTTAAGGTTATATACCTAGGGATATAGCTATATATATACCGTAATATAGTTATATGAAAGCGGTTCATAACTGTCGGAGTGCCTTAATTGTGTTACTGCGGCCAATTTCGGAGTTGGTCACAGACTCACAGTTCTAACCTAACCTAACCTATTTGGTTCGAGTGCCCTAATAGTTATATTACTAGGTCGTGCTCGTATCATAGTTATATTCCTAGTAAGATAGTTATGAACCACTTTCATATAACTATATTAAGGTATACAATGTTGTCCATGGGCATGTGACCACCCGTATTTTTCTGAATATTCATGAAAATTATCGAAAAAATTTCATGTTATTATTTTTTTTTATTTTATGAGTTGCTATTGCCATATTTCCTATGTTTTTGGCTCGATTTTGATTCTGTTTATTATTTCTAAAAGCTTATGAGTTATTTTATCGGATTAACTAACATATTTTAATAAAATTTGAAACTGAAAATAAGGGGGTGAAGAAATAAAAATATAAAAACGATTTATTAAAAAAACATAAGTGTAAGCCCATAAAATCATAGGCAGATATTGAAAAAAAAATAAAAAAAATAAAGATAAATTATCGAAAATTAACTTTAAAAGGGGGGTTCCCTTTTAAAGTTAATTTTCGATAATTTGTCATGAATATTCAGAAAAATACGGGCGGGCACATGCCCATGGGCTACATTGTATAGCTTACCCCTAGGGATATAACTATGTCACGGCTATAACGATCCTACTGCGACTTATAGTTACATTGAAATAAAAAAGTGTGTCTTTCATCTAACTCAGGTTTAGTTTTTCATACTTTTTCAGGTGTATTATGTAGATGCCTATGATGCAACGTTTGCTATTCCAAGGGCTATTCTGAGACTGGTCGGTCTTCGTATCACCAGAGATGATTCCACTTATGTCAGGTAGGGCGATTCGAATCATAAAATTTTTCACTCGCACATTATTTTCGCTGTTTATAAAAACTTTTACCCTTTTTATAGAATTGATTTTAAGCTCGTTAGCAAGCTTAAGTAGAAATAATAATTATATAATATTGGAAGTATATAGAGTGCCGCAAACGACATTGTATATCTATCGGAGTATCGGTTATAGTGCCGCCGCCGCGCGCCGCCAGCTTGCAGCATAATAGTAGCGATATCTAGACTGCCGTAAAGAGTATGCACGGTAAAGTTAAAGTGCCGTAAGCAGTGCATTTTCACTTGTTATTTTGGTTGAGTATTGAGGTTAGCTCCCTGCCTTTTGATTTGTATTTGTTTTACTACATAAGTGATATATCAAAAGACACTACAACGTCGTTAATGGATTAATGCCCGTTTTTACCAACACTAAGTGACCCATAAATGAATCCCTAAATAAAAGTGCACTATTGGATTTTCAACGGTACGCTCAGCGCTGAAAGTTGAAAATCCAGCAGTGCACTTTTATTTAGAGATTAATAATAAGTGTCACTTAGAACAAGTTGTTGTTCTAAAAACGGGCATAAGCTTTATATAATGAAGAGTATGAAAAACAATATTTTGTGTATGTTACTGTTACTAAGAGAACTTAGGATGCAAAAGCGAGCGAAGCGAGCTCGGGACTTGGGGCATTCCGACTCGGACTGGTTAGGTTCGAAGGAGATCTAGTGAACGAGCGGAGCGAGCGAACAAACCCCCCCCCCATCCCCAGAAATAGGAGCCCTGCGAAGCTGGGGACTTTCGACTACGCCGTATAATGCCGCGGGCGGCTTTTTTAAATTATGTACTAGTATGCAGCAAGCTGACGGCACTATACTATAAACGATAGTGATACAATGCCATTTGCGGCACTCTATACACTGCCTATAATATATCTATATAATCTATCTCCTTACAGAAAATAAAAAAGAGAACTCAGTGAGATTCCATTTCAGATTCCTATGGAACATATTCTACTGGTTCGAATGTGGCAACCTGTTCGTGGTGACTTGGCTGGAGTTGATCAACATGGCGCAGACGGCCCGGGGCGGCTCCTTCCAGGATGCCGTCGAGATCTTTCGCATGATGCCTTGCGTTGGATACCTGCTGCTGGGTTCGTTTAGACTTCGATATTAAGGAATACAGAAATAAATGATTACTTTGATTACTTTTAGCTTTGACACATCCTACTGATTTTGGAGCATTGTATGAGCTTTGAGGTCTCTTCTAGACATCCAGCATGTTTGAAAAAAATCAGTAACATAATTATACCTATGTAACCAATGATTACATTCAGACGGGCTACCATACAAATGAACTCCTGAAAATCTAATATAATTTGCATGGTATCATGTTTTATCAAATGCTGATTTAAGACGCAGATATATGCCAATGACCTTGAGTGGTTAGCTGGCATATTCTGTACTGAGCTCACGCAACGCGTCGTACGTCAGCCAGTAATAGGACTCGCCCGTCAAGGAGCGCTGTCCCAAATTAGACGCATTATTAATTTATTATACATACTCGTAAAACAAAAGCTATTTTAATAAAACACGTATACTACAAGATTAATAACTAAATTTTCTTTAAAATGGTGAAGGTTTCAGAAAAATAAGCTTGATAGATTTTGCGTGATTTTTATTCGCGCCACATATAAATTTACAAATTAATTTCACTATGTAATATGAACATAATCTAAAATATTCTTATATTAATTTATTACGAAAATGCTCTAATTTAACATATATTTTTTCCAAATCGTTAACACTACTCGTTTAGACGTGATCTTCAGTACAAAAACATTAAAAGTCGGCTATCGTCGCCTGAACGGATGAGAGTGGCGTGGAATGTGTATCTCAGCCACTCTAATCGCGCTCTTCTAAATAGCCACCCTCAGAAATCATTGATCATCGTACCGGCTCGCTATGAAAACGATGACAAAATAATATAAACTTATCCACCTATTTATTTACAGCAATGGCCAAATCCTACAAGATAGTCTACCACCGGTCCGTTTATGAGAACCTGGTGAGTGAACTACGCAGCATGTGGCCGAGGGGGGAGGTGTCTGACGAAGAGCATCAGATCGTCAGCACCGCGCTAAAGCACCTCAACTATGTCATTCAAGGTGTGTATCAAATCCTACGAAAAAGTCTCCACCGCTCTGTGTACGAGAACCTGGTGAGTGGACTCCGCAGCATGTGGCCGAGGGGGAGGTGTCTGGTGAAGAGCATCAGATCGTCAGCGCCGCGCTGAGACACCTCAATAATGTTATACAAGGTAAGTGTCATTAGGGCAGCGAACCACTGAACAAGCATTACTTGGGACAAACATAAGAATAAAGCGTTGTGTTGTGATTAAATGAAAAACTAAACTATTTACCCACTATCTATGTATATCCTACATAAAATAATAAATCTATTATCTATTTAAAGAAAGTAACTTTAATGCAAAATCATGTCACTGCGTTGTTCATCTAAACTACGAAATGGAGGTTGATGCGGTTTTTATTATAATTTAGGTAGGTACCTATTGATATAACGTGGTTGACAACAAACTTCAGACATCCACTCCAGCTATCCAATAACAGAGCAGACATTACATTCCTATTAATTAGTCCTTACCGCTAGCTCCAATTAACGGGAGACCATCTTGGAAAGCACCTATCTAGTGCTCGCGTGAAAAAACCTAATAACGTTAACTTCCATTTTCATCAGAATTCTTTGAATAGATATTACTTTATACTAATATCTGTCTAGGTAGGTACTAGTATTTGCTGTTAGGTACATAAACTGCAGGTTGTTAAATGTCCAATTGTTTTATATTTTCATTCTGTAGATAGTGAGTTCTTCGTTTTTGGAGCTTTTCATGCTGTGGTAAAAATGGCAACACTGTTAACATTTTTGTTAATAAATATACCCATGACAGTGACCTTGAGTGGTAAGCTTGCGTGTTCTGTACTAAGCTCACGTCGTACGTCCAGCCAGTAATAGGACTCGCCCACCAAGGAGCGCTGTCCCAAATTAGACGCATTATTAATTTATTATACATAAAACTAAAAAAAAGTTATTTTAATAAAACACGTATACTAAAAGATCAATAATTAAACTATCTTTAAAATGGTGAAGTTTTCAGGAAAATAAGCTCGATAGATTTTGCGTGATTAACAGTTTTGTTATCCGTTTTAGACATAACTTTACCAATTTTTTTATTTTATTTAGAAAATGCTCTAATTTAACTTTTTTTTTCCAAATTAGTACACTACTCGTTTAAACGTGTTCTTCGTACAAAATCATTAAAAGTCGGTCACCTTAATTTAACAGTCACATTCAGCCCTTCTGTCACCTTACTAATATTTGTGAACATTTTTAGGGTTCAGTACCCGAAGGGTGCCAAATGGAACCCTATTACAAAGCTTCTGCTGTCCGCCCGTCCATTTGTCTGTCAGCGGGCTATTTCTCATGAACCGTAATAAGTAGACAGTTGAAATTCACAGATTGTATATTTCTATTACCACTATAACAAAAAATATAAATAATTTAAACACCTGCCCTGCCAAAAAACAAACAAAAATGTAAAAAAAACAAAGTTGTATTCGTTAATCTATAGGTCAAAGCGAAAGGTCACTGATTTACACGCTGACTGTAAAGATAAATAAAATGTCATTGCTGTCGGGGGACCATTGTGTCATTGTGTGGAATACTGACACTATACTTGTGTCTTGTGGCTATGATGACATAAATATATCAGTAATAAAGGACAATATAGACGTACTAGCGGAACCTTTAAGCATTTTTTATAATAAATGTTTTGACAAAGGAATTTTTCCAGATCAACTGAAGATAGCCAAAATAATACCTGTACACAAAAAAGGATCTAAAACAGACCCAAAGATGTACAGACCAATTTCATAACTACCTATTCACTCAAAAATTCTTGAAAAGCTAATTAAAACTAGATTACTCAGACATTTCAACCTAAATGGAGTGTTAAGTAGAAGACAATTTGGTTATCAGAAAAACATTGGGACACAAGACGCAATATCGACTCTAACTAAGGACGTAGTTAGCAGATTGGACGACGAACAGAAAGTAGCTGCGCTTTTCTTAGACCTAAGTTCAGCATTTGACACGGTGGATCACAAATTACTGCTAGAAAAACTTGAGCACTACGGTGTCAGGGGTAAAGTATTGGCACTTCTCACGTCATATTTAAAAAACAGGAAGATGTTCGTGGAGATCAAAGCAGTGGAGTCACAAACAAATTCTTTAGGTAAAAAGTGTCCAAGTGAAGAAACATATAGGTCCCAACTGTCTCCTGTGCACACTGGCGTACCACAAGGCTCCATACTGGGTCCGATATTTTTTATCGCGTTTGTTAATGACCTTATACAACACATGAGTGGAAAAGCTGCGGGATCTATCCAGCTTGTAGTGTTTGCTGCGATACCAATGCAGTTGTTTCGGCTGACAATATAAACGCTCTTAATTCCATAGTTAATCAAACCCTAGATATCTTCCACAGCTGGTTTGCTGTTAACAGTCTTAAAGTTAATGTCAGTAAAACGAATGTAATGCTTTTTCGTTCTACTTCCAAAAATAAAGATAGCATTAACTGCGTCATAAATGGTGAAACAGTGAACGTGGTCCCAGTGGTTAAGTTTCTGGGAGTTCATATCGATAGCCAGTTAAAGTGGAAACAAGAGCTAACACACCTAGAGAAAGCAATCAGCTCTACCTGTTACGTACTAAGAAGTCTAAGAAACGAGGTAACCATAAAACATTTAAAAATGGTCTATTACGCATTAGTTGAGTCAAAACTGAGATACAGCATACCTTTCTGGGGAGGAAGTTATGATTACAATACTCAAAAAGTTTTTGTGAATCAGAAAAGAGCAGTCAGAACCATAGCTAGAATTCAACAGCAAGAATCATGCAAGCCACATTTTAATGACTTAAATATATTGACAGTCCCAAGTTTATACATTTTGGTCCTACTTAGTCACTTATCAAAATATATCTTCGAATATGAGACTGAAGATGAAAGGAAAAAAAGGGAGAGTACAAGAAGAAAAGATCTCCAGATGAAGCAAGTGACTCATCTGAACGTTGCAAAGCATAGCGCCTACCACAAGTCATTAAAAATTTTCAATAAACTGCCGACAGAAATAAAAAGACTAGTGTATACAAGTGGGTTTCAGAATAAGCTTAAACGGTTCTTGTTAAATAAGTGTCTATATTCTATTGATGAATTATAAATTAATACAAAAGTTGAAAGTAACATAATTTTATTGATTTGAAATGAACATTGTATTGAATTTCATGAATTGACTTATGACATTTATTTTTATATTTTTTATTATTTTTATTGTTATTCTGATTTTAATGTAATTTGCATAATTGTAATAATTTAAATATGGATTGCATGCATGACGATGTTTCTTATGTAGGTATTTAGTTAGAGAAATTCAGACACGATGTAAAAATTGTTATTGAATAAATGAATTGAAATTGAAATACTTTTAATCTAAGAGGTATAAGAAACGTGTTTTTTCGGCGTTTTTTGTTAGATCATAATACGGTACGGAACCCTTCGTGTGCGAGTCCGACTCGCTCTTAGCTGGTTTTTTTTATCATAACCTGAGCTTTTCTCTCAGAACATAGAACATCTTGAACTCCCTTGGTCAATGAAATAGCCTCTTTACGGCAAAATAAGCTTTGGCTAAGAATATATCTTAAGAAAATTCAACACAAAATGTCTGGGCCATGCAGTAAAAATGCAGGGATATTAGGCCGGGGAAATTGGTTTGAACCCTGCACTAAATCCTAACAGCAATTTTCTTCTTGAATGTTAGCTCATAAAAAATATTTTTTTAAACATTTTCCAGGACCGCAACAAGGTAAAAAAAACAAAATCGGTTTTTTGTGAATAAAAATTGAGGCAAAATAGTTAACAGGAAAATGTTGGTTATATTATGTAAAATATCTGGTAAAAGTTGAATAATTAAATATTTAACTCCACTGAAATTTCAATAAAAATAAAATTACGATTTTTTTAAATTGTACTTCAAGCATAAATATTAACAGCGGTTTTTTTTAGCGGTTAAAATTAAACATATTGTTCTAGTTAGACATTATAAAAAAAAACAATAGCACTTCAGGCAAAAATGTAATGTTTTCTTGTAATTAGATCGGATCCCAGGTTGGATAGAGCCTATATACATATAAAAGTTAAACTAAATTTAACTCTTTACATTTTTGCCTGAAACCGTTAATGCAAAATACTTTGATTAATATCTTGCGCTAGTACAATATGTTTAATTTGGTTGAATAGTGTATTAAAGTATTGAATTAAGTAATTTAATGCCAAAAAACTGCTGTTAATATTTTTGCTTGAAGTACAATGAAAAAACATCGTAATTTTATTTTTATGAAAATTTCCGTGGACGAACATGTTAATTTTTTTACCCTACATACAAACATATCTGTTAATATTTTTTTCTACCACGTAAAATTGATATTTGATGTTTTTTTTTTTTTAATGTACACGTGGGTGTGTTCTTTTCGCGGTATACATTTTTGCATACTCCCTTGTCCATACCCTGCACTTTAAATGCAAAAAATCGCTGTTTTAAATGAATGCAAAGTTAGCCTAAAATTCGGCGTAACTTCCCCGGGATATATCTCAAATCCCGTGGTTAGGTGCAGAGAGAATACGTAGGTAGGAGTTTGGTAGGGGAGCATCTTGCAAGGTATGCAGAAATAAGTTACGCACATTTATCATGTCCCAATTGATATTCCGACGCAACGTATTTTTATGATATTTCCATATTTTATCTTTTAGCTATAGATGGTTTGAATGATTTGGTACAGTTTTTTGGTAGCTTAGAGATAAAAGCTAATTCTAAATAGATACTACTTACTCCAATAGTCCATAGTTAATGCCTTCAATACCGAATTATTAACAAAGTGCAGTACGACTCAACTTAGATGTAGCATGAAAATTTTCATTTATTAATTTCTATTTTATGAATGTATTTGGTTATATGACTTTACAAGTTATTGCGTTGTCGTAAAGATCATTTTCACCTAAAGCAGTAATAAAGATTGGTGATTTTGAAGGCGCACTCCGTTCGGATGGTGATCGGTTTTACGAATTTTGCCGAGGCTACATCTAAGTTGTGTCGTACTGTAACTATATTACAAAATATTAGCTACTTATTTGTAAATTAATCAATACCTCACAGCTACTCTAAAACATTTCCCAAAATAATGTTTTTAGGCTTCCGTACCTCAAAAGTAAAAACGGAACCCATAAAGGATCACTTCGTTGTCCGTCTGTCTGTCTAGCTGTCAGTCTATAAACACCCCTTTTCTCAGGAACGCGTCGAGGTATCAAGTTGAAAATTAATATCAAATACGTAGTCTATGATCCCTTGGAGCTATAAAAACAACAAGCTTCTAAGTCAACGCAATAAAAAAATACGGTCATTTATGCGACACATTTTGTTACTCGCATATAAATCAAAACCTAGGTACAGAGTACTTCCCGTTGACCTAGAATCATGAAATTTGGCAGGAAGGAATGCACTCTCACAGCACGTCTAAAGAAAAAGTCTGAAAATCGTTAATTTGTAGTATTATCAAACAATTTTTTTTTCTGTTTCAAACTTACATTTACAGTTGGAGAATTTGACCGTGACGTATAAGTATGGGAGAACATGTTTTTCAAACGTGAAGTTTGTTTTTGGGATAAATTCATCACAACTCGTCCGACACGCACTTGGCCGGTATTTTGTCAAGAATCCCTTATATTTCTATTTTCTGAATCTCTCTACTCGTTAACGAAGCTTTTTATCCAAACAATTTGTTTCAGGGAAAATCATTTGTAAGCATTAACAGAGGTAGCCAAGGAAGAGTTAATTACTATACCTAACTGTGATATGGACATTCATATTCGATTCCCAATATTGTACTAACTGCTAGTGCCTATAATATATTGGTTTTGCTCGAACATATACAGGGTGGCAGGGACATGGACGCGAAAATTGTTACCATGGATTCAGTACATGCTACATCTACTGTGTCGTACTGTACCCATATTTGTCTATTCTATTCTAACCTTTGTCAAAATTCCAGGCTACTACTGGTGCAACAACGCTCTCCTGGTAATCTTCCTCTCGCCGCCATTCGTGGAGATCGTGAAGATAGCGATGGGCTATGAAGTGCCTCTCATCCTACCGTTCTTCTACTGGTTTCCCTTCGACCCCTTCCAGAGAGGGTACTATGAGGTTATTTTGGCTGCACAGACGTGGCATGGTAAGTGAAATATCTAAGTACATACGCATAGTCGAACATAAAAAAATTGTGGTCAAGAATCTTCATTTAGAGAGCGCGCCACGAAAGGACGGCGGAAAATTGTGGAACTACATTTTTTAAATGTGTCTAATGTGATGCAATGACATAAACCTAGCGCCGCGTCAAATGGATTTCAGTTGTGGCGCAGACTCTATACCTACCTACTTTAATGTCAAAAACCGTCATTATGAAATAACTAAGAGCCTGTGCACACGATGTGCTGCGGCGTCGGCGCGTCGCCGCGCCGGAGCGATGTCGCTGCGGCGCTTTACATATAAGTATCCATGGTATGGCACACGGTGCGTTCCGGCGTGGCACCGCACGTACACCGGATTTGCAGCCTGTGAGACGAGGCGGAAGGGGTGTTAGCGTTGCAACGCCGGAGCGGCCGGGCGGCCGCTCAGTTGTTTGTGTGACCGCCAGTGCGGTGTAATCATTGCGGCGCGGTGCCTGTTCGGCGTAACAACGATATGGCGCCGCAGCACCCGTGTGCCCACCAAATGCGGCGAAATCTTTGCGGTGCGGCGCCGCAACGCATCGTGTGCACAGGCTCTAACAGCTATCTCTTGTATAAGTGCGAATATAAAAAAAATCTTTATCCAAAACCTTAGCATCAAAGAAATTCATACAAATATCTCTTCATACCTGAATCATAAAAGTAGATATGTATATAGATACTCAGACAGGCAGTGCTTCAGTAAACTAACTTCAATACTTAACAACTTAGATACTTCAGCACCTACCTACCTAAGTTTAAAACTAACTAGATTAATAACCGCCTTTCAATACAAAGCAGTTGTTTGAACCTTTATACGATAAGTTTAACGTTTAAAGGCAAAGCGAAACGCTATCGCGATGGGCTTTCAGATCACGACAATAATTAATTACTTTTCGTTCAGAAACCTTTTTTAAGCGGAAAAACGTAGACAACATGACGGATAAAACAGGATGGACAATTTATCTGCGAAAATAGACGCCATTTTTATTTCTTATCCCGGCTTATTATGCAGATGGCCAAAAATGGCAATCATTTTATTTAGATTCATACCTACTTTCATAATCTTGTTTATTTGGTGGCCAACGCCAGCAAGAGCGCAAGCGTTACAAGCTAGAGTAGCAAATGTTCCCAAGATCAACAGACTATTAATAGGTAAACACAGGGAAATTAATATTGTTAAGCAAATTACGAAACACGTGTCAAGTATAGGTTTGGATTGCAAGTGGTATTGCATCATGTTAACCGCATCTTCTGCATGTGCATATTTTTCGGGCGAGGGCAGTGTTGCATTCTGCATGATCTGCTTCCAAGCCTGTTTATATTGCGTTTAAAAAAAAAAAAAAAAAAAAATTATGCATTGTATTGTATGACATGGCTATATTACTGCAAATTGACGTACGGTGTCAATTTGCTTATTGTCCGTGCGCGACTGTTAGTCACCGCCTGAGATATGTGAGCGGTGAGACGTAGGAAGGGCGCCATTGGCAAAATTGGCAGACTGAGTTAGCTTGGCCTATGTCTCCCTCCCCCGTCTCACCGCTCACATACCTCAGGCAGTAACTAGCAGTCGCGCGCGGACTATAACAATTAATTTGCCTGACTGTAGGTAATATCGCGGTATATACCTAAGCAATAAGGCCGAAAAGTGGTCAGGCGCCAGTGTCCACGATAGTACCTACAAGTTATTAGAGCAAAATATATTTTTTCGATACAATTTATGTCTGCGATATCGTTAAACTGAATTGTGCCAGTTTATTACACACGTCAGACACGTCTCTGTGTGAAAGTTTCCGGAAAATAATAACCTTTCTCCTTTTTCATCGGAAAGTAGGTCAGCCCATCATCCGGTGTATCAGTACCCAATCAATTAAGGTGGAACTAGTTGATATGTTTTCCATACAAATTTCGAGGGGGTTTTACTACGCTGTTTGACATTGTACATCCAAAGTTAAAAATGAACGGGCATTAATCAGAAACAGAATAGTAAAATAATAAGCCATTAAAAAGTTAACGAGCCAACAAAGATTCCTTTTTAGGGTTCCGTAGTCAAATGGCAAAAAACAGAACCCTTATAGATTCGTCATGTCTGTCTAGACGTCTGTCTGTCCGTATGTCACAGCCACTTTTTTCCGAAACTATAAGAACTATACTGTTGAAACTTGGTAAGTAGATGTATTCTGTGAACGGCATTAAGATTTTCACACAAAAATAGAAAAAAAACAATAAATTTTGGGGGTTCCCCATACTTAGAACTGAAACTCAACATTTTTTTTTCATCAAACCCATACGTGTGGGGTATCTATGGATAGGTATTCAAAAATGATATTGAAGTTTCTGATATATTTTTTTTTTCTAAACTGAATAGTTTCCGCGAGACACACTTCTAAAGTGGTAAAATGTGTGTATCCCTCTGTAACTTCTGAAATAAGAGAATGATTAAACTAAAAAAAAAATATGATGTACATTACCATGTAAACTTCCACCGAAAATTGGTTTGAACGAGATCTAGTAAGTAGTTTTTTTAATACGTCATATTTACTAAATATTGTACGGTGGTACGGAACCCTTCGTGTGCGAGTCCAACTCGCACTTGGCCGGTTTTTCTTGTTAATTTTGACGCAACTTTGGGCGTAAATAATAAAAGAAGTGTAAAATCTCCAAAACAAAGTCGAGAAGAGTTCAATAAACTTTATTTGTAATTGATTTATGCAGTGGTTTGGTCATAAAACTTGATTTTCAAAAATAATTTCCGTAACTTTTTTACGCGCTCGTTTTACTAAAATTGTTCGGAACGGTTTTTGTGTGCGTGCGAACTAGACGTTGTGCATGTTGACCAGCGTCTAACTGCTCATCACTGATACTATCTCTGGACACGATGCCATTGAGACAGCGTGCTTTTTGGCCATGCCCAGCCAGTTGAACTCGAGTCCGCGACTAGTTCAACCTTAATAATAAGTACTTACCTATACAGGGTGGCAGGGACATCGACGCGAAAACTTCACGTTCACTGCCACTAACAAAATATGTGTTTTTCATTCAGGCCGTGGCGGTCACTGTTGGGCGACAACAAACATTTCTGTTCGGGCCGCGTCGCCCAATGGTGACCGCGCGTCAGACGTGTTTTTAAACTGCAACTGTAGGCCAACGGACAGAAAAGTCTTTAAATTTTGTATGACAGGGGACCCGCGCGGCCCTGCATTTTATCCTGTTTAGCTTGGTTTTTGCAAACAAGACAAGTTTAAAATATATGTCGTGTTTTTACTTGTGAGCTCTAATTTTCACTATAGTGGACTACTTGTGTCGACTTTAACTGTACCTGTGTGTTATAATTATATACAAATAGCGTTTAGCGTTAGCCTAAACATTTTGGACTAAACTTCGCAATGTTAGATGGAATAAGAAATACTAGCTTTCCGCTCGCGGCTTCGCTCGCGACTTATATGTTTTTCGGTAGGAATGAAATAAATTGGTATAGATTACAAATAAAACAGTTTTGACGCGCATATAAAAGTTTATTGTAAAAATGAGGTACTTAATTACTGAAAAAGATAAATTGACAAAGTTTAATGAATTTTAATAAAATATTCGGGACATAAAAAAAGTTCATTAGGACAGGTTTTGCAAAAAGTAGTGACTTTTTTTGTTTTATTCCTAGCTACTAAGCGTCCCAGGGTGGCTACGTTCTGGTTATAACATTGTTGGCACTGACGTCGAACGACTTTAGATGATCCTTCTTTTTTCGCCAGTTCATGTTTAGCTCTCTTCGGTCTCGATGAGAGAGGTTCGGACGTTATGCCTTTTGTTAGGAAATTGGTCATAATTTCTTTTCTAAAATCTACAATAGGAATGTTCTTCTTTGTTACACTTTTGTAGAGAGTGAGTGCGATTACAACAGCTACATTCAAGATTAAGTCTAGGGCCACTTTTTTGTACCACTTCACACTTTTCCTTAGTGGTGTTTGGTACGCTGACATTTGATCCGACACAGCACCTTTAGCTTTATTATAGTCGACAACGATTGCAGGTTTTGCGATAACTTTGTTACGTTTTACCACTCTCACAAAACGCGTCGAGTGTTTTGTGGACAAAACTAACACATCGCGTTTATCCTTCCATCGCATCACTGTTATTCCATCCGCACTTTCTTTAGCAATAAATTGCCCCTTTTTCAACTTTGTAGAAACTATTGTTTTAGGGAAATGTCTCCTGTTTTTCCTCAATGTTCCAACAAGATGCGTCTCTCTATTTAACAGCTTTCTTGCCAATTCGACATTTGTGTACCAATTGTCTGTGAACAGAGTGTGTCCTTTGTCGAACAAGTCATTACACAGTTCAATAACTACATTTGTAGGTGTAGTATTAATTTCGTCATTCTGTTTACCAGCATAAATGTTAATTTTATAGGTGTAACCTGGCAGTGTACATAATTTAAATAGTTTTACTCCATATTTATGACGCTTTTGTTTGTTATACTGACGAAAGGTTATGCGTCCTCGAAAAGGCACAACACTCTCGTCGATACATAAATCCTCACCAGGTATATAGTTTTCCTTAAAATTGTGATTCATTACATTCAATAAATTTCTTACCCGGTGTAAGCGATCAGCTTTGTTCTCCTCATCTTGTTCTGAAAAATGTAGCATTTGAAGCAATATCTCAAACCGATTACGGGACATAACGGTTCTTGGCAAATTTTGTCCCATAATTTCATCTTTGGATCAGTAGTCTGATATTTTAGGTAATCTCACTATGCCCATAAACAAAATCAAACCAAAGAATTTTTTTATTTCGACTTAGTTAGTAGGCGCCCAGTTCCGAATGCGTGCACATTTTGTAGCTTCTTGTGAGTTAAGTATTTTAGCAATTGCAAAGTTATTAGTGTTTTTCACTATTTCATTCAAAACATCATCCGTTACCAAAAGCGCATAAAATTCTGCTGAGGATTTGTTAGTCATAAGCCTGCGAACATGTAACGGTGCACCAGGAATTTCGGTAAAAGCTATCAATTGGCGTTGGTTACCTTTGGGATCGGTCCATGTCGAGGGTGGTGAACTCTCCGCTAAATCTTGAATGGCACGATTAATTTCAGTTTCACTTGACTCACTATCTGATAAGATGATTCGACGCCGTCTTGTCGTTGTCGTCTTCATCAGAGCTTATTTGAAAGCTTTGGTTAAGGAGAGTAATTTCTATATTATCTATTCGAGACAGGTCTTCTTGGCTAATCTCAAAGTCATCGAAATCCATCGTTACGACGTAAACTTACAAATACAATCTACGTTATAATATAACTATAAACATGTGATTACTGCGCAACGAAGTAACAGCGACTAGCCGGGACTAAGTACGCGCGATGTGCGTGAGCGGCGCGGACGCGGGCGGGTGGGCGTCACCGCGCCCGCGCGGCCCCCTGTGACAGATTCCCGGTATTCCTTGCGCAGAGGCCGTGTCGGACAATGGTGGGTGACACTTATTAATACTTGTAATTGGTATAAAATGTTGCTTGTGAGAATTAAATCATGTTTTATGACGTCAAATATATCACTTAAACCAAAAAAACACACTGATGAAATTTGGCAAAATTATACAATTTTGTCTGGCTCCAGATGAAAAGGGGTGTCAACCACCATTGTCCGACGCGGCGTTGAACGTGTTAACCATGGATTCAGTTCGTGATTCCGAAAACCCCTGCGTCGAAATTTTGCGTCGGTTATTTTTTTTTTATCACCTGTTCCATACATTTTCACCGCGTAGGTATTGCACTTTTCTATGAAACAGCAGATTTTTTTTTTGTAATAATTTACGAAAAATTTCAACGCAGGGGGTTTCAGAATCGTGAACTGAATCCATGGTTAAAGTTTTCGCGTCGACGATGTGACGACGCGAAAACTTTAACCATGGATTCAGTGGTAGGGATCCCAACCTGTATAGGTATGATAACGGGGTTGGAATAAAACATCTATAGTAGTCGCGTTTTAGCGTGGCAATAGCGGTCATTGCCCTTTCCCTAATATCTCTCCGTAAGAACCCAAACAATAAACTATGTATGATTTTTCGTTATTGGAACATGTTGAAGATCACGACAGATATTGATTCGGGACGTTAAGACGCAGATATATGCCAGTGACCTTGAGTGGTTAGCTTGCGTGTTCTGTACTGAGCTCACGCAACGCGTCGTACGTCCAACCAGTAATAGGACTCGCCCATCAAGGAGCGTTGTCCCAAATTAGTCGCATTATTAATTTATTATACATAAAACAAAATGTATTTTAATAAAACACGTGTACTAAAAGATCAATGGTTAAATTATCTTTAAAATGGTCGTGGTTTCAGAAAAATACGCTTGATAGATTTTGCGTGATTCTTAGTTTTTTATCTGCGTTAGACATAACTTTACAAATTAATTTCACTATGTAATATAAACATAATCTAAAATACTCCTATATTAAGTTATTAAGAAAATGCTCTAATTTAACATATATTTTTTCCAAAACATTACCTCTACTCGTTTAGACGTGATCTTCAGTATAAAATCATTAAAAGTCGGCTATCGTCGCCTTAAAGTAGGTACTTTATTTCAGTTTGTGAAATAAAGAAAGGCTAGAAAATGTAGGTCTGTCAATAACCGCTATTGCCATGTTAAAACGCAACAACTATAAGCACTTAAAGTGAGAAAAATATTTATTTATTTTGTACAGTTTGAATTACTTAAGAACTATCAAACAGTAAGTAACCCCGTGGGGTACATTATGGTACCCAATTCAACATTTTGACAGAAAATGTGTGTTATACATTAAAGGTGATCGAAATGTGTAACGCATGCTATTAATTTAGTAATTGGCCGAATTTACAATTTCCGAGAATACCAATTTATGTTTTAAACTTCGAAGATCACATGGATACTATGTGAACCTAACACTTAACAAAAAAAAACACTACAAACTGAAAAATTACTTTAATTTCGGAAGTCGGTGTCTTTGGTTTCGAATTTTCGTTTTTTGTGCTTTTTTTGGAAGACGTTTTTTTTTTTTTTTTTGTAAATATCTGTTTCACTTTCCAGTTGTGGTACAACCCCACACAAAATAGAATACCACTACCTGATATGTAAATAAGTAAACAGTGACAGAAACTTATGATCATATCATCCACATAGACTAAGTGGGAAAAAATACGTATTATTGAAGCTAACTCAAAAACGATCCAAACAAAGTTAATACAATTTATATGGGACCACCTCGAGAGCATACCCTATCAAACAAAAAAATAGCTTTCAAAACGGTCCATAATAGACGGAGAAATCGGTGAACATACATTAAAAAAAAACACTTTTTGTATAGGTCGGTTAAAAATAACCGTTATGTTATGGTTTTGTTCAAATCATTGGTCAAAGACTAGACACCTAATTCCTTATTATAATGATTAGGTACCTAACTACATCATAATAATTTAGATACCTAATTTAAAAAAAAAAACCTAAACAAACCAGTCATGGAGACTTCAGACAGAAGCGAAAACTTAAAACTGGTATTAGCGCCATCTATATTTAAGGTTACAGCACTACGGCGCGCGGTGACGTGAATCCATGTTTTACCCCTATCAAAAATCGCTCAAGACGCCTAAAGAAGTTTTCACTTCAAGAAACACGTATAAAAAACAATTCTTAACTTCTAACATATTCACAGCTAACAGCTAAGTCAAAACTATTTATGTAACATTCACGTCCAAAATGAAACATTTTTTTTTTCACGAATCGTCGCCATCGCCATCGTTCAAATAAACTACAGTGTCCATGTTAAGTTGGTCCATTTTCGCGTAAAACATGACTTCTCCTATTAATTTCTCTGCCAAACATCGTTGTAGCTTCGGAAGCTCTTTGAGCTGGGAACTGATTGACTTTCCAAATGTGTCAGCAGAAGATTCCCCTTCCCCTGAAGATGTTAAAAAGGATTGAGCAGAATCTATCAAGTCCATCTGTCTTTTAACCAACTGATCTGCGTTGAATTTTGGTATATTCCTGGGTCTTTTGCGTTCGGGTTCCTGAAACCGTATGAGTTATTTTGTTATAAAGAGAAAAATCTAAAGACGAAAATATAAAACCATACTTGTAACACCCCACGCCACGGAAATGACGCGCGTGCACAAACAGCTTTTTTTTTACTACATGTGGCCTTGGACTATTAAATCTGTTACCAGGCTTTATTCATATGACCTAATCATTAAAATCTTTTTTTTTATAATACTTACATCACTTCTGTTATCGCTATCATTACAATTTTCCGTTTTCATTGTGAAAGGATCAGAGTCTTCATCCAAAAATCTAAAATACGGGTAGTACCAAAGACTCGGTACATGTATAGTAGTCTGACTATCATCGGCTATACTTTTGTCCACCTGAAATAATAATAAAAACATAACTTGATTTATCATGAATAGTGAACAAAATATTTTAATCGGTTATTATAAAAAAACTGGCAACACTACCTACGCGTAAATAAAAGTCAGTCATTCATTCAGTTTAGTTCACATGTGATTCACATTCATGCATACAATCATTGTCAAAGTGAAGTTGACATTAACGTTTTTATTTTGATGCCTATTTAAAACTTTTTCTTCGTTTACTTTTTAAGATTAGATGATTACTAACCTTTTTCTTCTCCCGCTTGTATGCTGCTCGCATATTGTCTAGTTTCCTTTTCACGTCACCCAAGCTGGCCCTTTTATCAAATTTGTGATAGCACTCCATCAAAGTTTCGTAAGCAACATGTCGAGCGTCTTTATTACTATAAAATTCGTGGTTAGGGTCCCATAGGCCTGGTAAATCTCGATAAAGTTCTAAAAGCTCAATTAAAACTTCGCGTTCTGAAACTACTTTTTGGTCATCTTCCATTTTGTAAAATGCGCGCGCGGAGTCGCGGACTTGTCGGCTTCGGACCGGCTCTGACCACGTTTCGGTCGTTACTGAATGTCAGTGCGACCGAATGCGACCAAATCGTTCACACACTCCGATTTGGTTCGGTGCGCCATGTTGGTAAGCATCAGAGTGAGATAGAGAGATTACTAATGTACAATGTTTTTTTTTTTAATGAAGATACATAAACTCTGAGTGAAGACATGAATAAAGTAGATATGCTGGAAGAGATCATCACCTTTGTACGTATTTTTCTGTTCTATTCTTCTTGTCTGTTAAATAAGTGTCGTACCTAAATGTGTAATAAATAAATAAAATAATTATTGAAGGTACAGGTCAACATAAAAGAGTCTGACGTGGTGACATTTGGAACTGACTATTTTATATGCAGACCTATGATGATGGCACTACTTTGCCGACAAGTGTTATGTTACTAGGTTTTGATTTCAGTAACCCACAAGCAGCGTTTTTTGTTGCACATTTATTTCCCATTCGAAGTGACCTAAGTGCGATAGTGGCGCCCTCATTTTCATTGTGTTGGGTATGTTTTAGGATGTAATATTATATGTAGGTCTTCTTCTTCTTTTCGTGTGGTTAGTGGCTAACCTGGTGTCAGAGTTTTAAAGTCGCTCATGGGTCTCTAACTTGGCTTCACATGCCGTCGAGAAATATCTCTTAGGCATGCCGGTTTCCTCACGATGTTTTCCTTCACCGTTTTTTAACCAAGTGATAACTATACAACACGAACATGAATCCGAAAAGTCAAGGTGTGGTGTTAAGTAGGTAGGACTGCTTTACGTTATTTTCCATAAAATGTTTATACTCGCTAGGTACCTACCTATCGCTCCACCCTACTACCCTCTAGACTGGCTTGTTAGAACACGTCCAGATAAGTTTTGGATAACTTAACACAACATGGCCTTTCAGTAACATAACGTCGATATATTCATACACCACAGCTTCTATTCATCTGGTGGATTATGCCTTTTCGGAAGCTGTGATCAGGCCCATGACGTCATCATACCTTTAATCAACTCGGCATAAATAAGTCAACTGTTGGACATAGACTTCTCCCAGGCTGTACCGCAACACCCTGTCCTCCGCCTTCCGCATCCTGTCTGTTCATATTGTTTTTTGGAGTGTTTTAATTAGTTTAAAGAACTGTTGTTATATACATAAAACGTTATTTTTAGGTTAAGTTTTGATAAGTGTGTAAGTACTTAGGTATATTTATTGTAAATTAAAATTTTCTTAATTTTAAAAACTATATTAAAACATAGGTATTTTTCTGTACCTATAATTTAAACAAGTAGGTACCTATTAGATTACTATAATTGTAAAATCAATTTGCATGCCCTAGACAGGCAAATTAAGGATTGTACATTAACCACCAACTTATACAACTGGTAACACCTGTATTTTCTGCAAATAAATTATTCTTATTCCGAACACCTTTATAAGGTCCCAACTTATTAAGAGTCCGCATCGTGTCTTCTTCCTCCATTCTTCTCTACAAGTCGTCAACTCAGTAGTAACCCCTTTTCTAGCTATCATCTTTCACACGGTCCAAACTTCCATCGATTCTTTGGTCTTCCTCTATTCTCTCTCTCTCCTATTATCCTCTCTTATTTTACAGGACTCATAACGATCTGGTTCATGTTATGCGGGGACCTGTTGTTCTGCATATTCTTGAGCCATATCACGACGCAGTTCGACCTGCTGGCGGTCAGGGTACGAAGACTCGTCTATGTACAGGTGGACAAGCAACTTGTTGATACTTATCCGCTAGGTAAGTTAGTAGGTATGACAAGTGTGCGCAAGCGCAACTGAGCAACCGCCGCGAGCGTTTATTCTGAAAGTAGGCAACGTCGTAAATAGATGTCAAATATTTAGCTGTTATATGTTGTATAATTTGGCAATATTGCTGTATGGAAATATGAAATGTGGGTAACTACCGAACTAGAATATAAAAAAATGCAATTCCACCTACTACCACCCTAATTGCGTAGGTAATACACGATCAATCACAATCTGAATCATTTTGAAAGAGATTGCTAATCCATTGCTTTATAAATTCGAAAAAAAAAACTACTAACAACGTAAATAACGCAATGAATATTGTTGAACTGTCAAGATGAAACAGATTAGTCTTAATGGTTTACTGAAAATACTTACGCAATAAGATAGCTGTTCAGTTTTCTTACCCTGTGAACATTGAATAGGTTAGTAGATACCAGGTACCTCCTACTCCTACATCATTTTCAAACTTCCGGTAATATTTTCTGCAATAAAAACCCTCAACAAAAACATATTTTTATAAAAACAAATCTTTATTTTGCTAAAGATACTCAAAATTTAAAAAGCGATGGCAACACAATGTAAATGATCAAGGTATTTCAATGAACAAAAGTTTCTAATTAAAATGGTCTTTATTAGAAATGCGCACGGGTTAACGTTTGAAGCGAGTCCACCCCTTAGCTTGATTAAAACTCAAGTTGCCTTCAAGCCTCTTATATGGCGACGGTGAAAGGCGTAGCTATATGCACCTGTCGCATCGCCGCGCCGACGAGGAAGCGACTAGCTATTAACTATAGATATAAGAAGGAATTCTATGCTATCAACGATAGTCTCGCTCAAGAAACGTAGGTACAAAAGATTGTAGGTCCCGTATAAGAGAAACAGAGGCGGATTATCCCTAAGGCAAACTAAGCACGTGCCTAGGGTCGCGAGCTTACAAAGGGGCGCGCGCGGAAGATTATAAAATTCATTGTGTAAGTAAGTATGCACCTATTTAAACAATATAAAAAAATCTTTAATTCTATAGAGATGTCGAGCTTCCGAAGCGTGCTCCACCTTCTACATCGTGTCCTGGGCTACTTAATTATCCCTACTAATACGCGTAATAAACAAGGAAGTCTAATAAAAATGGTTATTGTAGTATATTGTGTTGTCTTACTACTTCCACGTGAGCGAAGTCGCAGGCAGAAGCTAGTCCCATACATTTAGACCACATAGGTATTGCACTTTTCTATGAAACAACAGATTTTTTTTAAAATAACCGACGATTAATTTCAGCGCAGGGGGGGTTCAGAAACATGTACTGAGTCTATTGTAAAAGTTTTAGTGTCATGTCTCTGCCACCCTGTATAACTGCGAAAGTGTGTGTGTGTGTGTATAGGTATATCTTACTTCTTCATGCAAAAAACTACTAAACCGATTGTGATGAAACTTGGTATGTAGATAGCTGGAGACCCAGATTTACACATTTTATCCCGAATATGGGCACCGCCGGGAGCGGGATGCAAGTGGGTACTTGCACCTTTCTGTCTTCAAAATAGAAGGTGTAAAAACATTCAAAACTAAAGAAATCTCTAAAAGCGCCTAACATAATAATAGAGAACTTAACCTATTCGAGGCGAGATCCAAAAATTTTCGCGTGGTTAGTGACTAACCTGGTGGCATAGTTTTAAAGCCGCCTATGGGCCTCTAACTTGGCTTCACATGCCGTCGAGAAATATCTCTCAAGCATGATTCCTCACGATGTTTTCCTTCACTGTTTTTGAAGCAAGTGATAATTATACAACACGCACATGAATCCGAAAAGTCAGTAGGTGCGTGGCTTGGGTTTTGAACTCGACACCTATGACTTGGCATCCATCTAGGCATCCTTGTTTTAATAATTTCAGTTTCTAATAATATAAATAGCAACTAACCGTTGTGTTGCCTAAACACCTTGAACTTTCTTGAAAACATCTTCTTAATAAAAATGACTAACATGAAAAAACAAAACACAACACAAATACTCGTAAATCCAGATAAAAAAAAAAGAGTCAAGTTACCTAATACAATGCGATCACATTATACGGCTGGGAACGAACTAGCAGTCTGATTTACAGCCGGTCTCCGTCTGGACAGAATTTCCAATTAATCAGAGGCCGGACTGTTTCCATTTCCATTAAAAGAAGTACTTGTGTAGTTTCGACCAACAACCGTTAGTTAGCTTTTAGGGGATAGACGGTGGTACATACGATTGTACGAAATATTTCGGCGTAACACCCAGTTACTTGGATTTACTTACCTTTTCTTTGAGGCCTAGATTTTTTGTTTTTTAGGCAACGTTCCTATTCTAGAACAATGGTTGAATCTTGATTTATAGGTACGTTCAGTGCGGCTTCTCGTTACTAATAATGAGTTACGGGTGGCGGTTGAAGGCTAGAGCCCTCGTTCAACAGTCGAGCATTTCGACTCAAACAAAAGCTAAAAGTCAGGTTTTAAGGGTAGCTAATTCTGTAATTTTTTTTGTGGGGAGATACTTTGACCATTTTTTATTTTACAGATTAGGTCATGGTTAGTTTCACTAACAACATCGACCGCAATAAACTACAGCTAACTAACTACCTATTCGATTTTAGGGGAATACTGCAAAAGTTATGCACAGAAGAACAAAGACCTAATTGACAGTTTCGATGACAAGGATTGGGAAGACAAGCATCAAAAGGACATATCTGAGATCATAGTGAGACATCGCGCTTTGATCAGGTAGGTACCTACCAGTTCAGGTGGACATACATCTGACGGAAGATGCGTCCGACGTAACTTCGTTAACTTCCAGTTAGTACGGCCGACGCACTAACGCGGATCATCGCTTGAGTGTGTAACGTTGAATGTTTTACTCGTATAACAATTTGTCCGTTCTGCACCCTGATTGCGTAACACACGATCAATCACAATCTGTTTAATTTTGACAGCTCAATAACATTCATTGCGTTATTTACGTTGTTGAGCAGACAATTTTTTCGAACTTATGAAGCAATGTATTAGTAAGATCCTTCAAAATGATTGAGCGTATGTTACGCAATTAGGCTGGTGGTCTGACGCGCGACGATACGCGACGCATCAATTGCACAGACTAGTTAAATGTGTGACCACCCTATACGAGTATGTATATTACAACTTTAATGTAGAAGCTAGAAGTCCAGGATTTTACTGAAAAGGTTTATAAGTAGGTAGGTACCTACTTATAGACATGAGGTTGCCAAATTGCAGATAGAAAACTACGAGGTATCGATAACTTTGGCAATCCTGCATGAGAAAATCTCGAATGAAGAAGTGAAAGGAGGCTTTTCCACGACTTAAGCCGTCAAATCATCAGAACTAACTAACATTATCTACTAAACTAAGGTACACAAGAAAACTATAAGCCAGACATTATTTGCAGGCTCTCCGGCGATGTGGAGGACATGTTCAGTTTTGCTTTGCTTGTCAATTTCTTCAACAGCTCCATTATCATCTGCTTCTGTGGTTTCTGCTGTGTTGTAAGTATCCAAAACCTTCAAACTATAGGCACTAGACATTTCTGGCCATACCGAGACACCCCAATATCAATATTGCTACCATAGAGAATTTTTATTTGCGAAGGTATACAAATATTTATGTCCATTGGTAGGATTTCCTTGCATTTTCCTGAAGGACAAACACAGGAAAAGCAAAGAAATCCTGCCAATCACATCACAGGTGATAATATTTTATTTGTTTGTTCTCTACCTCTTTTCATGTATCTACTGTGTTCGAAATACCAGCTTTGGTAATGTTAACCATAATTTTTCTATTTTACAGATTGTGGAGAAATGGAACGAGATGATTTACAAGTCGTTTCTAACAACAGCCTTGTCACAAACTTGGTTACTGTGCTGGTATGGACAGCGGCTACTGGAGTCGGTAAGTTCGGTCTATCTATCTAAATGACTACCGTACTTATCTAATATCTATTTATAATTTTATCATTAAGTCGTAGATTTATTTTTCGGCTAAAAAAAGGATAAACATTTCTTAGAGAATAATGATCAAATACTTACAAGAATGCGATGGAAAATTTGCGATTTCACAAATATAAAAAAATATTCCTGGATACACGAGGACACACGAATTATCCAATGTATTTAACTTGTTTCCCTCAATATAAGGAAACCACAAGGAAAAAATCTTTGCAATCTCAATTTACGAGGGCGCTCGATTTTTGTTATAAACGTGAATTTTAAGGAAGCTGGTTTTATTGCACCCTTTTTGGGTATCCCAAATTAAATGAGTCTTGAAAATTTACACGGTCATCTTGCAAAAATTTGTGGAAGTCGTTAGTCCGTCCCTGACTTCCACAATTGTGTCCACTTGAAAAACGACTAAAAAACAATTTGGCGGGAAAGCGGCCATTATGGAAAGTCAAACATTTTTGTTGTTTGTAGGTACCTACTTGTACAGTACCTGCGAACTACAACGAAGGAGAGAGTTATTATTAGAATGTGGATAAGAAAATTTACCGTCGATGGAATTTTTAATTTTATTAAGTAAATGCAATCCTTTTTTATGAATCATTCTACTTTATTCCTAGTTAGGATCCTCATTTTGGTTTTTCCCTGCAGAGTGAAGGACTCTCGGATGCGCTCTACGAAAGCGGTTGGTACAGAGCATCCAAAAAGATCAAGAGCTGCGTACTCATTATGCTGCACAGGTGAAAAATACCTATGTATTCTTTGATCTTTTATAGATGCCAATTAGAGATATAAAATAGCCTCTACGGGTGACGATACTTTAATTTGGGTAGGTACAGTAGGCTACACGACGTTGGTTACTCTTTGACCTCGAGCTGGCGTAGCGTAGTTTCAATAGAAAAAGAGGTCAACTTCAACTACTGGATTTGTAACCACTTAGGTAGGTATCTACAGTATTTTTATCTCACAAAGCGACAACGCGCGCTTTACTTGTGGTAACCAGTGTACAAACACGCTTATTTTTACCACGGCAATAGAATTTTTTAAGAAGGTACCTAGCTAGCCTAAGTGCATAAAAAGTCATAGTTTGTGCCGATACGAGTGAAGAAAAATAACTTAATTTAATTATTTTAGGTTTTTCAATTGTGATACAAAAGAGCTTTAAAACCCCTTGCCAAATAAAAAAGGTCTTCCAATCAAAATATAAAATAGTGTTACTCTAAAAACTTTCGTAGAAATCCGACCCAAAATGAAAAATGTAGGGAGGTAGGTACTATCGCGGACACTGGCGCCTGACCACTTTTCGACCTTATTGCCTAAGAAATAAGGTCGAAAAGTGGTCAGGCGCCTGTTTCCTTGATATTTCCTAGTTACCTACCTATTTATCGACAGTCTTGTCCCATAGATATCGATCAGCTCTATGATATTACCTACATATATAATATACCTAATCCCACTTGTAGTAGGTATGTACTCGTATGTAGATAAAACCCCTTATTCGTAAACCACTCGTTAGGTCGTAAACTTCATTTGATTAAGAAGGTACGTATAGTACCTACCTACCCTAAACGTAAAGCGTCGTGCAGACCGGCGCGACGCGACTCTAACAAACAATTTCTAACAATTACCGGCCCGGGCGTCGCACTAGTCTGCACGAGCCTTAACTCATAGGTAGGTGATTATGCTAAAGTTAGGTAGGTACGGGTTTTTGCTTATGTACCTACAACTCCCGAGTCATTAGCACTTGCAAAAATGTAAATTACCTGATGCACCTTTACTTAACTTTCGGGCATTTTCTTGCCTTATCATTAAGGCTAGGTCCCTTAAAATGCACCGGCCGCGGCAGCTCATTAGGAATCACCGCACGGTACTAATTGCACATTCCATGATAGTACAGCAACTAAGTACAGTTCGCATCAAATAAGTTTGCCGCTATGAAGTAGGCTACAAATGACTGCGCAGTAGGTACTCAAGGCGCAAGCATCGCAACCTAATTTCAGAGCGGCAAAGTTATTTGACGCGAATTGTATATTACATAGTATAAATATGTACTTCACCATTTAGGAATTTTGGAATTCTAAAACCCTGTTTCGCAATGTCCGCATTGGCACTATATCTATCATATAGGTAACTAAAAATGTAATTTGTATGTAATTATTTGATAGATATGTTGAACCGGAACTTATCCAGAAGAAATAAAACCATAGGCAGAGGCACTTCATTCCTGCTGGGGTTGCGGGTTTGTCCGAAAGGGATATCGCGGCCCCGGCACACGGGCAAGGGAAGGAACACGGGTGGGTTTTAGTCAGTAAAAGTCTGACACGCCCTCTCGCTCCGCCCAGAGCGGGAGAAGTCATTTGATGATTTCCCACGCTCAAAAAAAAAAAGAGGCACTTCATTATGTTATTTCCTATTAAAAAAAAAACATTAAGCACTCCTGTGTTCCGAAGGGTTAGGCAAATGTGCAGGTACCTATTAAACCGTTACAGATTGAACATGGCTTCCTAATCTGAACTACGGAAGTTACGTTGCCTACTAATCAGTATGCCGTATGCGTCTTTTCAGGGCTCAAAAGGACGTTCATGTGACGACGTATGGGTTTTCAATCATTTCATTGGCGAGTTACACTACGGTAAGTAGGTAACGTTAAATGCCCTAACTTCGCCTGGCGTTCTATGTTTGCCTATAATGAAAAAGATGTAATATCTGTTTCATTTTACTTTTATGGCAATGGAAACTTAAAGCTCTCTATGAAAACTCAAAGTTTCGATTGACATAATTATAAGTAAAATGAACAAGATATTTCTTACAGCTTTTTAAACATAGGACGCCAGGCGAAGTTAAGGCAGTTGACCGGTAGTAACAACTTTCATGGATGTCCTGCCTTTCAATCGTTTTAATTTCAATATCTGTTTCAGATAATCAAGACTTCTTGGTCGTACTTCACCTTGCTCCTCAATATTTATAAAAATGAAAGGTGAAGCCACACTTTGCAGTTGCTTCATAGACACGGTGCTAGGTACCATGCTTTATCCATTATCTAATGTTAGTTCGAATTCGAACTAGCTGCTACCCACAACTTGGCCGGCGCGGACCCTAATTCTTTTTATCTAAAATAAAAAAAACATATGCGAATCCATAAAAATAAAAAAACAGCCACTGAATGTCCCGTCAATATTGGTCCAGCCGTTTCGGAGATTAGCCGGAACAAACAGAAGAACAAAATTTAAAAAAAAATTGGTAGTGCCGTATATACTCATTTCATATGCATTTAGTAAAAAAAACTGTTATTTTAACGTTACAGACACTTCAATTTTATTTATTTGTATGTATGTAGTAGGTATGTATTTCACATGCACATGAACTAAAATACGCCAGTACTTATGTAGTGACGCAAGAACCAATAATTTCAATCTAGTATTGTATGTTATTAAAGAAGTAGATATTAACTTAGTGTTTTATTTTAGTAAAAAAAGGTTTGCAACTTTGAATGGCTGTAAAGTCCGTCTCACAAAAGAAGTCTCGCAGACGCAAGACGGGTCGCTACACGTACGGGATCATAAATCTTTATTTAATGATCTAACTCAATATCATTACAGGCACTGGTAGAAAAAGGTGTCTGAAGTAGGAGGGTTGCTGTGTTGGTAACTAGTAACTATGATAATAATTAGTTCCACTTATTGCCACGGGACATTTCTTGTGAGAGGGACTCTCTCTAAATTTACATTCATGTGTTAGGAATAAATTAAAGTTACCTCAATGAAAATTAACTCGTTTGTTGGTTTGTTGAAACCAATGGTTAAAAAAAAAATGTTATTAATATCAGCTCAGCATAGATTAATGCCCTGGGTGCTATTCCATACGTTAACTTGAAAAAAGTAAACCACTTGTCCGTGGCTCCGTTTCTGTTCAGTTTTCTTTCAATCAATTGCCGACTCTATCATTCATTATTTGTCTGTGGTTATTGTTTGTGTTTTACGACGTACGGTTGTGTCGGCGGAAATAATGTCGAATAAAAAAAATAAAGAAATAGAAATTCACGACAGTGAAAGTGACGAAGAACAGGATTCTGGCAGCGAAAAAGACTCGGACTTCGATTCGGATGGGAACTTTGTTGGAAATGACAAGGTGGGTTTTAAATTATAACCTAAAAATCACATGGCATGCCGCGTTTTATTTGTTTATTTTCCATTACGAAATTCTTTTTAATTCTTGTCACGTTTAACATTATTATTATTTAGAATTTTTCATTCGTAAGTTTTGAAAAACAAAGGTTGTTTCGATTCTTTTGATTGAGTTTTTTGCCATAAACCTATTGTTTTTTTTTTTCATAACAATACGAAACGAGTACAGCTACAGTGGCACTGGGGTGGAAATTAGTCATACATACATTCCGCTATTTTGTGCTAAGTTTTTTATTGTTGTTTTAGGAGTTACAAGCCGACTTCGAAGGCCGTAACCCTGAGGATTGTGACTTCCACGGCATCAAGCAGCTGCTGAGACAACTATTCCTCAAGTCCAATGTTGAATTGGGTGGCCTGGCACAAATCATTATTTGTAAGTACCTATAAAATTATCAACCTAAAACTCTTTGCTGCTTTCTTTCTTTACAAAAGCCCATCTTCCCAGGGGGGCATGCAGAAACTATAGAACATTCATTTTTTTTTTTTAAATATAAACTCAAACTCAAAGTATTTATTTCTATTAAACCATTTACAGGCACTTTTGAATCATCAAATAGTCGGTCAGTTAGTCGGAAAGTTGAAGCTAGTTGCCCATTCCAAAACATAGATCTTTATGGAGAAGAACAGGCAAGAAACTCTAAGGACACTCTTTTAAATATAGAAATTACAAAATCCTGGGTACATTACTCTTGTTGCTTCTAGATGTGAGAACAATGTACAAAATTAATCAAAAAAAATCAAAAGAAGCCCTGGCAGATAAGAGATGGCCAGTCTCAAATGACGGCTCATGTTCACGAACATGACGCGTGAATCAGCACCATCCAGCTTTTGGTTCACCATTCAGGTTTTGTAGGGAACCGAATAATCCAACTCACTCGCCACCGTCAGCGAGACATTTAAGTGAGCATGACATACTGTCAACTGCCATGCTCTTTCAAGTCAACATACATCTTAATATCATAAATCAAAATTAGTCGCCCACCAGTATTGGCAAGGTCCAAGCTACTGGTGGTCAAGGTTCCTTAGAGCCTCCTTATTTTCCTAAAGATTTTTTATGAAATTCTCAATATTGATTTATTTTATTTCAGCTCAAAACTATGTTGGCAGTGTTGTGAAACAATGCTTAGATGATGGTTTGGACGATGAGGATGATGAAGATGATGGCAGTGACGGAGTGTTTGGCATCACCACTATTATTAACATTACCAAGAGAAAAGTAAGTCTGATATACTGTAACATGAAGATTTCCGGGTCATCTATTTATGAGTCCGGATATGATATTTATGACCCACTCAGTGCTGCTTCAACTATGTAATGTTTTGTTAATATTAATTTATTTACTAGAATATTTTACAGTTGATGTCAGATAATTACCTATATCAACCTCCCTATTGCAAGGGCAAAGCCCCTCACATCATTCAGATAATGGTGATGATTTTCCTCTAGTTTATAAAATATTATTGCAATTTAATAAATCTGCAACAATGGAACTACATATTTGCAGATAAGCTAACTTCCTCTGACCCATTTTATCACACAGATAGTGCTTTTACAAGTTATAATTTGTTTCATACTCTATTTAATACACAATAACCATTAAGTGCAAAAAAATTGCCAAAATCATAATTTATATTACTGTCAAATCATACACAATATAATTGCAAATGATATTATTTGTTCTTATGGCATTCATTTATACACAAGTCTACATCCAGGCATGATTCCATGACCAAGGTTCATAATAGGAAAAATTCTAGTATAAAATCTTTGCTTCAAACACTTTGTAAGCCATAACATTAATTTCAGGAAGAACAATCCATACAACAGATCCGGACACTACTCATAACACTAGCTGATGAGAATGCAGATGACAGAACTAAAGCACTGATCAAGAAGATACTGGCAAATGAGTCAGAGCATGTTGGACTAGTCATCAATGAAAGGTAAGAGTAAGATTAAAAAATCGCAAGAATAATCTAAAGCTTCAGATAGTACCATCGACGCGCCCCACTCCGCGATTACTGAAAGCTGCACTGTAGTATGGAGCGGAGCGTAGTAGGGCGCATCTTCGTGGATGGCACTATCTATGTATATTGTGCTATAATTTGTAATTTTCCTAAATATGTACTTATATAAATAAGAACCATCTTATTGCCTTGGGATATCCTGTAATGATAGTTTGTTCTGGTTAATAAATAAATAAAATAGCTTGCACTAGTGGCACCTCTTAAGAGCAGGATGCTCTGGGAACGAAGCTAGTTCATTTAGCTTCGCTCATATATTACATTCTCTTTTGCTTAAACGGACCCTGGTCACAGTTCTAACCTAACCTACCTTTCAGCCATTTTCATTTGCTACTTAATTTTTCGTAAATTCAGGCATCAGTGACTTTTGATATAAGTAATTATCTAAAACAAATATGATCAATCAATACAAAGGGCAGCGAACTAACCTAAACAATCAAACAAAATAACAAGTGACAGTGACTCAGTGACAATGACAATGCAATGCTTACAGGACAGTTAGGCCGAGGCAGCACCACTATTATGCTGCAAAAAGTACCACATTATTCGATAGGGATAGAATGTTGTTAAAGGCACTCTATACACTTCCTAATTTATATGAATAACAATTGTATTTACACACAGCAGAAGCACTTAATTAGGGCTGAAGTGCAATGAAATCTCTGAAAAATTCATCATTACTTCGTTGCAAAAAAAAAAAAAAACTAATACCTATATTTTTTCTGTTATTGCAGGATTCTGAACATCCCCGCAGCCATCAGCGTACCCCTATTCTCATCTTTGCAGAATGAACTGGACAAAGCGACAAAGAAAAACATGCCCTACACATTCCAGTACCTGATATGGATCTGCAAAACTTACAATACTGGAGGTATGTGAATACAGAATATCGAAACCACGACCTTATTGTCAGCAGTTGCAGCTTGCGACCAACTAGTGCCTAGGTCAGGCGAGGTGCTGCTTCGTTTTCCATTAGAATTTTCTCAGTCTGGTTTTGAGCCCAGTTCATGAGAATAGGCTGGGACCTCTATGAGTTCATTAGATGGGATGTAAATGTAACTAATTTTATGCATGCGAAGTTTTCCTGTAAGTGCATACATATTTTGCATGTTACCTTTGGCATTAAACTAGTGTGAACAATTTTTGGTGAATAAATAAAATTAAACTATACTCCATTTATTTTAGCATTAGATAAATAATGGGTGAATAACGACAGTTATTGTGTAATATTGTTGAAATAACTGCAGTTTAGACTTGTAAATGGTAAATAGATTACAGTGCTTTGTATTTATCGTGAAATAACGGAGATTTTCATGAACATCAAGCAGAAGGAGCACTCTCGCAACAGTCTTCTTCAGTGACTAGTCTCATCGAAGTGGGGTGCTTCGCCTGAGATTATGCGGACTACTGGGCTGGCTCTGTCTTTTTCTGCGGGTGAATTCGTTTGCCCCGTGTGGAGTCGTTCTGCCCATGCAAAGTTGGTGGATACAGTTTTATACGAAACCTGCCGTATCATCACTGGTTGCGTAAACCGACCCCGGTTCAAATGCTTTATCCACTAGCGGGAATAGCGGCACCAGTAGTTCGCAGAGCGGTGGCAAGCTCTAGCGAAAGATCCAAAATGATCTCCGACCCACGACACCATTTGCACGACAAAATCCTTGTGCCACAGAGGCTGAAAAGCCGAAACAGTTTTTTAAAGTGTCTCTTTTTTTTTTTTTTTTTTTTTTAACTCGTTGACGAACGGCCAAAAGAGAGACTGAAGTTGTGGCTAGACTGTACATTTACCCAATCCATTCGTTCCACCTGCTGGAGATCTCTCACCTGGACATGAGTTGCCTTGGTAACCTGGAAGTCTCTAAACAGACTCCGAACCCAGTTTGGCCGAAGCAAGGAAAATCTGTTCAGGTGGAGATTCATAGACGAGTCCGCCTTGGAGTGTAAATGTGGTGCTGTTCCACAAACGATGGGACACTTCATGTCATGTCCTGCGTGTCCTGTCAGCTGCACGTTACAGGAACTGATGGACGCTAGCGATGGCTCCAAAAACGTAGCCGAATTTTGGGCCGAGTCGATTTAGATTGCTATCGACACGCTAAGAAGAAGACGGAGTTTAGTTTTATATTGAAATAACGAAAGGGTGATAAACATTTATTTGTCTAATGTTAATAAATGGAGTATAGTGAAATATGAGTGTAGTAGTTCTGCCTATACCTTCAGAAAATTCAGACAAGCGTGATGTTATGTAATGTGTTTATGAATATGTCACTGTTTTGTAAACAATTGTATGCTAAGGGATTAACAATGATGTTTGTTTGATTGGGAAATATTGTTGTTCTGAGTTATAGCTTGGTTGTTATGTTTGTTTTATTCATGTAACTGTAATAATGGACGATTGTGTCATACCTGAATTTCGTAAACGGACTTGTATAAATTATAGTATTTTATGAATGAAGGTGCTGCCCGCGGCTGCGCCCGCGTGATCCCTAATTGATAAAATAAAAGAAGCCTAAGTTACTCCTTATAACATCAGCTATCTGCCAGTGTAAGTCCCGTCAAAATCAGTCGAGCCGTTTCGGGGATTACCCGGAACAAACAGAAAGATAAATTACAAACAAAGGGTTCCGTAGTAAACAAGGAACCCTTATAGTTTCGCCATGTCCGTCTGTCTGTCTGTCTATCTGTCCGTCTGTTTGTCCGCGGCTTAGGTCAGAGACGGTAAGTACTAGAAAGCTGTAATTTGGCATATGTATACATATTAATCACGCCGACAAAGTGGTAAAATATAATCAAGAAAAATATATTTTTTTAGGGTACCTCCCCTACACGTAAAGTGGGAATGTGTTTTTTTTCCTCATCTACCCCATGTTGTGGGGTATCTTTAGAAAGGTCTTTCAAAAATATTGTGAGTTTGTCCAATCCATTTTTGATTCAGGGATCCGTTTGCGAAATACTAAGCTTTTACCCTCTTAACCGTCGCGGGAACCGCATAGGGGCATGCAAAATAATGCCTGTCTAAAGTATACCTATGCTGCTCTAACTTTATCAGTTTGTAGGGAAAAGAACAGGAAAGGCATATAACATCACATGTTAAATTCGACTCAGAACACGTCTCAATGAGTCGAACTTACACTTCAATTTTATTTATTTAATTTTAGATGTATAGATATGAATATGCAATTCACATCCACCACATTTTAACGGAACCATGCTGTTTCCAATCTGGAAATAAAACTCAGCAATAAATTGTTTTTACGCCTGATACACTCAAATTATAAATTACCAATTTTATATCCAGAATTTGGAAGTATAGAATATGTAGTTTCCTTCTGCATCAATTTCCTAATATTATTTATTATTACAGAAGAATCCTCAGAAGTACTGTTCGCGAATCAAGAAGAGAAGCCGATAGCAGACGAAGCGCTGGCCAGTTTTGATGTGGACGTCACCGAACAGGCTGACCTGTCGCAATGGGACGAGGAGGGCGGTGCGCTTACGCCTTGCAGAAAGGTATGACTAATTGACTTGTTGTTTCGATAAATTCACTATTTACATACACATATTTTTTTTTATATATTAGAATTAAAAGATATAAAAACTTTTATAAATATAAATAAAGAGTAGCCCACCGGTATCGCGAACAGGGTCCAAGCTATCGGCGGTCAGGGGCTCTAGAAAGAGGAACCAGGAATATCGCTTTCTGAATCAATCCAGCCGCTCAACGACAGCCTCCTTAGGTGTTGGTCAAGGCTCTTGGAAATTAAGCCTATCGGCACAATAATCGCTGAGTCCACATCCCACATGTCGATAACCTCGCGACCAAGACAATATACTTGATTTGTTTATCTTTCTCGGCTTTTACGAGGGACTTATTCTTATTATTATACTAGTGACCCATCCCGACTTGACAAAATATCGAGATTTCTTTAACAGCTTTTGCCCGCGGCTTCGCCCGCGAGGAGGTCGAAAATTATCCTACTGAAACGTACTACCGGGATAAAAAAACATCCTATGAGGTAATACAGGTTATAAACTATCTGTCTGCCAAATCCTAGGCCAAATTTTATCCAAATCCTATTATTAGGTAGTGTAATACTAATGATTGAAATACTATCGTGAGTTATACGCCAGTAAAGCTCGCAGTCGGCGTGATTTTTTCCGACATGTTCAAAAATTATCGTCATATTTCAGTCAATTTACACAAAACCTTTAATGTATTATAAAGAAAAAAAAACATTTATTATCAGGTAAATAACACCCCACACATAAATTAACAAATGAATAAAATCAAATGAAAATAAATTTCGTTAAATCGAGAGCAATATATAGGTAAAACAAATTAAATTAAATCAAAATAAAATTTAAAATAAATAAATAATCAAAAACAATAAAATTAATGCCCTCTCTCCGACACTGGTACAGCAACATGTCTGCTGGAACAATGCCGAATGAAGGGGCAGTCCAGCCTTCCCGCAATCATCGCCAGTACGATGTTGGGGCTAACACATACCCTGCGCACCAAGGACGCGGCGCGCTTGCGCATGGTCGCGTGAAAGCAATCGGTGCGCGCCTCTGCGAACACTACCCACTCTCCCGTCTATTATATTCCTAAACCTTCTTTATGAATCACTCCATCATTGGTAAAAACCGTATGAAAATCAGTTCGGTAGTTTTTGAGTTTATCGCGTTCAGACTGACAGACAGACGCGGCGTTTAATAATATGTATGATATGGTTGTTTAATATAAATGTATTATACACATGACTGCCACGTTGGTCGCAAGTACGACTGCTGAGCGTGAGATCCTGGGTTCGATTCCCAGGTCGGGCGAAGTGGGGTTTTCCGTCTGAAATTTCTCAGTAGCAACCCAGTCTGGATTTGTACGCGGTTGATGGCAATAGGCACGCCCCCTATTACATGGAACATAAAAATAACTGGCGAAATATGGATGTTCTATAGGTACACCTCTGCCTATTCTCTTGGGGATTACAGGCGTGATGTTATGTTTATCTAAATAAATATTATCTTTGTTTCAGATCCTAATATTCGATGGCAGTAAATTCAATCACCTAGTGAGACTTATCAAAGAGGAAGTGGAGTCCGTCTAAACTTGCTTTTATCACATCTGTGACTATTATATTTATGCCATACAATGTCCTGTATACATATTTATATTTTATTATTACATACATATTAAACGTAAGCTTTACCTATTTTTGACTTTTATTCATAACGACTCGACTGTATGCCTCCATCAACTATTCCATATGGTTTTAACTAGGGATGTAACGATTTGATTGCGATGCCGATTTATATTTTATACAAAAAGTTCGAGAAGCGTGCTAACCGACGACGCGCGCGCAACATTGTTGCTCCGTTGCAGGCGGGACTGGCGGGAGAGCCGCGCAGCGCATGCTTAGAGACATGGCAGCAAACGGCTGTGTTTGCAGTTTGGTGAGCGTTGTCTGAGCGATGTATTGTTTCCTGCCTGTTTGACTTCACCGCTATTCGTAATTCTGTTTATTCACAAGTCAAGTGAGGACTATAACGTACTATTAAACAGTTTTGCCTGAAATACAAAATTCTAAAGACATACAAACGCCCGATGTACCTACATTCATACTTCATTATTGAAGTGAAAACTTCTTTAGCGTCGTTGTGATTTGAAAGTCGATGAAACGAAAAACCGACAGTAGAAAACTTTTTTATTTTAAGTCTGTTATTTTTTTTGTAAAAAAGTTTTTATTTTTCGCTTTTTAGTGGGTCAGTTTGTAATTTATCTAAGTTACAATAGCCTAATATTAACTACTCATCACCTTTTATAAAATATTGCTTTTCCCGAAGCAGGGACGTTAATCGCGGAGGAGTTCGCCTGGTACTTCACATCAGCTCCACTTGTCCATATACATTGTGACGAGCATAAATTGCTTGGTATTCATATAAATGTAATCGAATCGCAACCCGTGAAATACTTATTATTGAGTAGTTCCGGTGGCCATCTGTGGTCTTCATCATCAGTTCCACTACTTCTCCAAATGGTGCTTTTCAAGAGCAAATGCACGTGTCAAAAAATACCCAAATCGCTATAGGTGTGCATAATGGTGGTGTGTATAATATTTGAAGAGTTGCCTCGATTTCTCCAGGATCTCATCATCAGTTCCACTTCTCCAAATGGTGCTTTTCAAGAGCAAATGCACGTGTCAAAAAATACCCAAATCGCAATAGGTGTGCATAATGGTGGTGTGTATAATATTTGAAGAGTTCCCTCGATTTCTCCAGGATCTCATCATCAGATCCTGACCTAGTGACAATGGGACCATCTCGGAAGTATACCCTTTCAAACAAAAAAAGAATTTTGCTCCTCCTTTTGGAAGTCGGTTAAAAAGAGACAGACACATACATTCATAAGATTTAACGTGGGAGAAAATGAGATAGGAAGCATTATACAGTGTTTCTTATATTCGTGGTTCTCTTTGTGCTCTGCTTAGTACCCCCTCCACTCGTGTTTACCAAGGCATAGTGGGAGTTTGCTTGGGCCTCAGCGTTTTACGTTTGTTCATACGTGTTTGTGCGCGCATGCGTAGTACAAGAAAAGGCATCACAACAACCGTGGTGAAATTTTTGAAGGTTTCACTTCTACCACGTGTGAATTGCACACGTTTTTCTTTCTTTTTTATTTGATTTATTATCTACTAAGCCAGCGATATCGGCATCGGTATCGTATCGGGAAAATTATGTATCGTTACGTCGCTAGTTTTAACTTATTGTAGTGTCATCATCACCTTCCTGCCCTTGTTCCATCCATGTTACGTGGGGTAGGCGCAACAAGTTTTCTTCCACTCTCCTCTGTCAACCGTCACGCTATCATTCACTCTCTTCTCTTTGATATCATTCTTCACACAAACCATCCAACTTTTCTTTGGCCTTCCATCCATCAACATTTATATTCAGCACGCTTTTAGTAACATGCCTTTCTTCCAGTGGCGTAGCGTGCCTTGGCGGGGCCCCGTATAAAAATTTGTTTGCACTTATGAAGGGTAAAGATTTCTCACAAAAGAAAAAAAAATGTTTGCATAAAATTAAAGAAATATTTATTCATCATAATTATCTATCTGTCACTTTTTCCAAAAATTTTACAAACAATTCAAATTAAATATACACTCTCCTTGCCTTTTTTTCGGCAAACTGATTTATTAAATCATTTAAGAGCGTTTATTCTGAAGGTGGGCAACGTCGCAAATAGATGTCAAATATTTCACTGTTTTGATTAATTTGGCAATATTACTGTGTGGAAATAAAAAATGTGGATATCTAGCGAACTAGAATATTGATTATGAAATGCAATAATTAATATCGTAACACCGAATGTTTAGTTTTAGATGTAAAAAAAATATTTGGATACTTTCCAAATGCGTTTTTAGGGTTCCGTAGTAAACAAGGAACCCTTATAGTTTCGCCATGTCTGTCTTTCTGTCCGCGGCTTAGCTCAGAGACGGTTAGTACTAGAAAGCTGTAATTTGGCATATGTATACATATTAATCATGCCGACAAAGTGGTAAAATAAAATCAAGAAAAATATATTTTTTTAGGGTAAAGTGTGGATGTTTTTTTTTTCTCGTCTTCCCCATTTTGTGGGGTACCTATCGTTAGAAAGGTCGTTCAAAAATATTGTAGTTATAAGTTTGTGGAAACCATTTTTGGATTCAGGGATCCGTTTGCAAAATATTAAGCTTTTAACTGAATTTTTTGTTAGAGTCAAGTTTCCCCCCCGCCAGCTAAATGGTTGTACTTGGATTTGTGAAAAAAATCACAGCAGGAATTAAAAGTATAACTATCAGAGCTAAGTAGGCTGTACAGGCCTTCAAGCCCCAATGAGGCCAATGTGACTCACCGTGTTCGCGCGGTTTTAATCTCTATTTTCACTATAAAAAATGGTGAATCTGGTCTGTGGGCTGTTTCACTCCATGGCCTGACGGATATTCTCGTCGATTAAATCACTCGCATACAAAAATATTAATAGACAACATTGCAAAAAAATGTTGAAACTGACAGTTCGCGCACGTCAAACGCGAGTCAAACTAAGCTGGTCGACAGTGCGCGGTCCGCATGTATGTATTTAATTATTTTAAATAGTTTTCTTGTGTAAATCAACGGGAAGTGGTGTTTTTTCGATTACTAAGTAGTTTTTACATCGTGGTGGATAATATTTGCACTAAATAACATCGTACTAAACCTATTTTCAACCAACCAAAAACATGTGAACAAAATTGTCTGTGGAAAAAGTGATTATTGTGTTATTTTGAGTGATGTGTGTGATTAGTGTATTATATCGCTGGTAAGTACTTAAATTCTTATTAGAAAATAGAATATCGTTTTAGAGGATATTCTAACTAAAATATACTTCGAATTATTTTTTAAGACTCGAATTATTTTACGTAAACAAACCGTTAGTACCTACTCAAAAGTCGTAATTTTTTGTGTTTTTATTTTCTGTGTTTGTCTGTAAAAAACCCTCTTCTTAGATAACTAATCTATTCATAAAGTACCCTGCAAAATCTCGTGTAAATTGGAACAGTAGTTTTATCAGAATTCGTCTTATCACTATCCGGCGCAACGGTCGATAAAAATCTTTATTTATCAATTCTAACAAACGCACACGCCAGTGCTTATCTTTACAAAGAATCCTTTGTCTAAACACGAACCCAAATCAGTTAACGATAACACCGGCGACGAAAACAAAAAACTGGAGTGTTTTGTTTAAGTGCGGTCGTAAATCTGTCGCCATGGGTGGTCGTTCGGTACTTAACGGATGTGGCTCGCGCCGCGGGGGAGGGGCTAGAGCGGTTAAATTTGCGGTTTGAAAAACATGATCGCCCATACATTCCGTATGGGAGAACATGTTTGTCAACTACAATGTTAAGTTTGTTCTTGGGATAAATTCATCCCAACTACGGAACCCTTCATTTTGCGTGGTCCGACACGCACTTGGCTGGTTTTTTTACACCTAAAATGGGTACAATAACAAATTCAATGTTATAACTGCAATTCATTATTAATATTCTAGTTTGCTAGTTAGCCACATTTCTTATTTCTATTCAGTAATATTGCTATAAGAATCAAAACAGGTAAATATTTGACAGTTATTTGCGAAGTTGCCAACTTTTAGGATAAACCCTCTTAAAGCTGATGATGACTTTAGTTTTTCTAAAGTTTCTGCCTCTATGGACAATAGTGACAGGTCTGACAGGCGTTCATCCCATCGAAGTTCTTAGGTAATTTTTTATCAGTTTTAATTTTTAAAAACTCCTTTCAGCAGTTGCGGTTGTAACTGGAAGGGTCAAGAATAAAAAGCATACTGTTATTACCTCAAAAAATTTGGGAAGTTTTGCTTACGCACGTACGGGGGCCCCCGTGGCCCGCGGCCCCGGCACACAAGCAACGGAAGGCCGTTGCCTGTGTGCCGGGGCCGCGATATCCCTTTCGGACAAACCCGCATCCCCCGTATCAACTATACGGGGCCCCCGACGTGCATAAGCAAAAATTAATAAAAACTTCCCAAATTTTTTAAGGTACACGGGTGGGTTTTAGTCAGTATAAGTCTGACACACCCTCCCGCTCCGACCAGAGCGGGAGAAGTTATTTGATAAATTCCCACCCTCAAAAAAAAAAAAAAAAGATGCGGCGGTAGCTACGCCCCTGGTTTCTTCCCTCCTCATCACCAAGCCAAACGATTTCCTTTCATCTTTCTGTTGTGTTTCAGACTTTTGTAGTGTAAAGTTACATTTTATGTCGCGTATAGCCAGCTATACGCATATCCTAGTGACGTGAACGTCTATGGAAGAAATGCATTCTTTGACCCAAAGACGTTTTGATGTATCAAGTGATGAATCTTGCGATGATTATTGGGAACTTGGGAACTAGCTGACCCGTCAGACGTTGTCCTGTCAAAATTACAATTTCGATTTTCGGCTGTTCCTTCGGGTTTTTCCAAATTTTTTTTCTTAAACCACTCTCATATTGAGGACAACCAAACAAAAAAATAATTATTCAAAACGGTCCAGCCATTTTCGAGTTTTTGCGAGACTAATGCACGGCAATTGATGTTTATATTTATAGATACCTAAAATTATATTTCTACTAAGCAAGCAGAAACGCTCTATTCTGCGTATTTCCCTTTCCATGTTTAGTTCACGGAACACTGGTGGCTTTTGGATTAAATTTCTTCGCAAGTATGTCAAAAAGTAGACTTGTTAGATCAAAAATTATGAAATTTCCACCACAGAAAATATAGATTTCCACCCCCCTTGTATAGTACCCCCTGGGACATTGTGTCTACTGGGTAATGGATGACCTTATTTAACCTTGGCCTTTGTATATTTTTTTACAAATTTACAGTACACGTCATCTAAGTTTCTCGTAAAGAAGCTTTTTACTACATAGTACTTACTATTCCATGTTTGACGCTTTGAAACCGGGCTCTTTCGGATACGCACGTCATGGCGCTGCTGTTTTAGTACAAATATTGGCTTTTTGTAAAGTTTTTATTCCGCCCATGTAGCGTATTTAGGCTGTTGGAGGCAGCATTTACCAAGCGGTCCACACTACAGAAGACCGCATAACTTGGACACGCATCGTATGTGGTCGATAGCTCAACATGGAGAGATCGACGAAGAGAGAAGCGTAGTTTGAAATCAACACGGATTAATATTGGAACACAAATCACTTACAGTTCAATTCAGATGTATACTGGTTTGTAAAAAAACAACCTCCTCCTTTTTGAAGTCAGTTAAAAATAAGGTTAGGTACTCACAGCTGTACCGTTCCACAAAAGCGTCGGTATTTCACACATCCACAACCATTCGACAGGTTGTCGAATCGAAAATGACACTGTTCATTTGGCTTACCTCCGACAACAAATAGCTGTCCGAATAGCGGTCGTCAAAAAATTTCAGGTTTTGGATTTGTGAACAGCCTTATAGGTCTCTTTTGATAACATTGATTGATGTTGGATTCGGCACGGAAACGTAACGGTTGAATAGCTGTCTAGAATTGAGCACGGAAAGATGTTACTCTACTTCGTCAACTTCCCAACACTCCAAAGAAAGTTTAAGATTGGAAATAAAACAACACCATGATTTTATAATACTTTTATTATGAAGTAAGGTGTCACAGATCTCATAAGCATAGGTATACTAAGTTATTTTTACCCTCGATTAAGAAAATAAACTTCCCTTACAAAATAGATATACAAAAGAAAAAAAAACATAGTTAAAGCTAAACTGAAACAATATTTACTTGTCCAATGAATATTCTAACAAGTTTTTACGATATTTTATCATTAATCTTACAGATACTTTCACATAATTGTATCTTCCGTTTTTATAAACTATCTTATTACTTTTCCGCCATTTACATTCAAGTATTGTTATTACCATATACGACTTTAGACAGATGCAAAGCGTCCTTCATCATAAAATCTCTCAAAGAACAAAGTCCTTTGAGAATCTTGGAGTTCTGATCCATTTTCTGTATGTCAGTTTCAGAGAGACTCTTGTCCTGTGCTAGGTAGCCATTAATGGCTTCTTCTGTCATCCAGTGTGCTGGAATCTTGTGCATATTGAACTGAGCTGGGTCTGGGTTTATCGGCATGGGGGTTAAAGATTTTTCCCAGGGAGTTATGTATTTTTGTTCTGAGTGTAGGCCTTCGATGTATCTGTGGAGAGAAAGTATGGGGTTAGATTTTGTATTGTCATGTCGTCTTTGAGTGTAAAACACTCTGAATTCTGAAGGATTTATTTTCGTATAAAAATGAAATGGTGGCATTCAAATAAACATTCATCAAATTCAAATATTCATGCCTGCGCTGATCTAAAGCTACTTACAGATGATGGGAACTTTGCGGATGACATGTTATTTCTGGAATCGTGACAATAAGCATGCCGGTCATCTGTATGAACGCTAACAATAAATGTATTGTGTCAGCTTGACGCCCTCCACGGTTAAGTGACATCTATAGCGTTTTGTGGAGTGTGGCGTTCAGAAAATCCTTATATTACTTGATATATAACATAGGCAGCGTGGTGTAACCTTCATCGGCGCCAGGAGATGGCGTGTTGTGCGCTAATTAGCTGCTTGAGCATAATTCTCAGTCTTTATCTTAGTACGTTGGTCATTATAGATGTATTACTTGATAGGAATTAGATTTGAGATTAGGTTGATGTTAGTTGGCGGTGTGATACCTCGTGCCTCGGTGCGCACGTAGCGCCGTTGGCCCTGCGCTTGATCTCTCTCCGCGAGTGTCAAGTTGCAATCCCATCGGACTATGGAGAGTGAGGGAAGAGAGAGTGCACCTGTCTGCGTGCTCACTTGTGCACTATAATATCTCCCGCGCCGAAGGCTAGTCTCCGTGGAGATTGGCTGCCGTGGATATATTACTTGATATAATTAGAATGTGTAAGACACACTCAGCATGGTAGAACCTGCACCGGCGCCGGGACATGGCGTGTTGCGCGCTAAGTAACTGATTCAGTATATCCTAGTATGACGGTTGCTATAGATGTACTGTAGTACCTGATATAAGCCTCGGAGTGTGTAAGCCGCTGCGCGCGCGGCGGCGCGGCCACGAACAGCGGGTCGAGCGGCGGGCGCGCGGCCGGCGGCGCCGCGGCCAGGGCGGCGGGGCCCTCGGCCGCGCCCGGCGACGGCGTGTTGCGGGCCAGCGGGGACATGCCGGAGAGGGACGCTGGGAATATAACGACTAAACTTTAAATGAAAACCTAAATATTACAGAATCTTCGCAGAATTTAAAAGGTGTCAAAATTTACACTTCATCTTAATTTCATACAGTCGCAAACATTAGATAATTAATAAAAAATTCTTGTTGATTAGAAAAAAAAAATTGTATGATTTATTATTACATTCAAAAAGACGTCTAAAATTGTCTACATTTTCACTAAGAAGTTTTTTAAATACCTATTCAATGGAAGACAAAAATGAGCTAAATGTAATTTAAAGTTGTTTGGTAAAATAAATACAAATCTTACCTCCTGGTGACATCACACCACTGCGCACATTCGAACTGAATTGTTTTGGCGGCTTCTTTGACGACGGCACGAAGTTCCTAAAATGTAGAAAAGGCTAATAAAAAGAAAAATACTAAACGGCTAACTTTAACACTTCAATTTCAAACATTGCCACTGCCAGAACTTATGGGTGTAAAGACACTTGGGCAAAGAATAAAGATATTTTTTACCAAAAAAGTGATTTAATTTAACAACATTAGTATTTCGAAAGCTTGCAAAACAAACAAGAAAGATTACAATTAATATTTGCTTCAAAACTGACTGGTCAAATAGTAGTTTTATTACCATAATATATGTATCTACGGCTAGTACATTACCTGGACCTCTCATGCACGGCCATCAGTCGTCCGTTCCCCTTATTCACGTGTAGATCCCGCACGTGGCGCAGTAGCCGCGGCAGGTTGGGGAAGGGCGCCTGCCCCTTGCGCACGCGCGCACAGTTGCGCCACACGCACGGGTACTCGTTGAGGGTGCCGCGGTAGTGTTGCTGCACGTGGCCGGCTGCCGACACGCATGTAGGGGGAAAGGGGTGAAGGTTAGAGAGATAGTAAGGTACAGTACTGAAGCGTAAATATGGCACCGAGTTTTAGAAAGATTTTCGCACAGTTATGTGGCGACGCTCACTCTATAAAACCGAACGAAAACTTCCAAAACTTGATGTTTTATTAACGGTCACATATCGGACAAGTAGTCACATTGTTTTAAAGTAAGGATTTCAAAACAAATTCTTAAGTGAAAATTACATACTTCCCATTTATAACGAACATAAAGTTGTATGGATAAAGTTTTGTAAAGCTGTTTAAAATAAAATCCCGCCAAGAATGTCAGTTTAGTGGAAACAGTAATAAAATCTATATTTTTTATGCCTTTTCAGTAAAAAATATAGATTATATTGTGCTAAACTTACTTATGGGCCACGGCCACACGAAATATTTTGCAGGCTTTTTCTCGGGTTGTTCATCAGACAGTCTTTCTGTGTAACATACTGGTGTTCAAACTCATCTGGCTATACTGTGAAACCGCCCCAAACTTAGTTGGAGAATATAGTAGGCTGTGACCGCGTATAAGTACTTTTATAACCGTCGTTAAAACGACTAGCGGTTATATCATCATTCTCTAGCATGTGCTACCTATAGTAGTATTCCTTTAAAAATAAGGCAGTGTATCGGTTAAAGTGCCGCTGGCGGCATAATAGCGGCGATACCACACCCCGGCTAAAGTGCCGCAAGCATTGCATTGTCATAGTCTCTGCACTGAGTCACTGTCACTTGTCATGTTCATGTCTTTGTTCGATAGTTGAGGTTGGTCCGCTGTAAAACACCATATTTCCAAAAAATTACATTCTCGTGTGCCTAAACGGGCCCTGGCGCTGGACGTTGTGTGGTCACAGCTCTAACCTTTCAGCCATTTTCATTTATCATCAATCAAAATAAGTGACAATGCAATGCTTACGGCACTTTAGCCGGGCCGAGACAGCGTCACTAAAGTGCTGCAAGTAGCGGCACTTTATCCGACAGGGATAAAGTGCCGGTATCGGCACTGTATACACTTCCTAAAAATAATTTGTTGTGTAGTATCTTAGACAAGATGAAAATCAACTGTTGCCAAGAAATGGACATTGTCATGTCATTGAAAAAATCAGTAGAAAAATGTGGGTGGCGAATAACCCTACGGTCCACCTGATATGAAGTGGATACTACCGCCTACGAACATTGCAATGCCAGAGGCATCGCAGTTGTTTCCATTCCAGGAACAAACAAAACTCAAATGGCGTATGTGCTTGTACAGGTCACACAGTATAACTTGACCCGTGACGAGATTGGTAACACTACATTTTGCAGTCATGTGATTGGTAGTACTGTTCTGTCAGTGGCCATTTTGAATTCCATCAGTATTGAAACTAACACCAGTAAGTAAGTAAGTTCTAAGTCACAACCTTATGAATTCCTGGACTCGAATCAACCTCGTTTAGGTAGTTTGATATTCATAGTTGCAATTTTACTCCTCATCTTAAACAGTTTCCTCAGTCGAGATAAGATTGAGTTGAGGAACCAACCGTCAAATATAAGGTACGTCAGCATCTACCTTGAGGAAGTTTTTAACCAAAACAAAGCATATTTTATCCGATTTTCGTAATGTCTTTTGAAGAGTTTATTGAATATTTGTAAGATAATCCATACAATTACGTATCACGACGCTATTTACGAGATGCAGAAAATCCAATTGAGTTTTATGATGCAAAATAATTTAAAATTAGATTTCTCTTTACAAAAGATATTTGACTGCAAAATGAGTGCTACCAATCGTGTCAAGACATAATGAACGCGCTGTAAATACATAAAAAATACGTAAGGCTAACTCCTTGGTAGTAGTAGATTGTCATCTTGTCTATGATATATCTAATCTATGTTACGTTACTTACGTTCTAGCTTGGCTTTCTTGGTCTCGATATATGTACCAATCACTAGCAGCATTAAAACATTACAAAACGTTAGGTATGAAAATGAATATAAAAAATGTGCGACGAAAATACGTGAACCAATAATGAATTTAACTTGGAGATTACAAAATTATGAATTTGATTTTATTTAGTTGAGTAACTTTTTCAAGTTGGTCTACGACGTACAAAAAAGCTTTTGATTAATCTTTTTTACATGCAAATATTTGACAGTGAATGATAACGTCATGGATTGCAGGAAGAAATGAAAGAGGAAAATATCTAAGTGCAGGAAAAATTCACGCACAAATTTGAATGGTTTTTTTTACCCAACTTCAAAGAGCAAGAAGTTATCAAATAGACTATATTTTTATATGTTACTCAAAATCTCCGCATTTAATTAACCAATTTTCCTGATATATTTTTTTTACTTTTAATCGTCTCATGAAGAACATTTCACAAAATTAAAGCACATGAATTTTATTATAATGACAGCTAGTTACAAAGGTACATATAACAGAAACACTTACTGTTACCTCCATCGCCTATGCAGTGCTCCATGCAGTCTGAAAGGTCTTCGAATTGATAGTCGCAAGTGTCCCAGGCACATTCATAGGTAGTCTCCATTGGGGTCTGGAGAAATGAATATAAATGGTTCATGAAGATATCTTTCTTAAAAGAATGAAAATAATACAAGATTTTAAATGGTAGAGGCAGATTTAACTTACGATGTTCAAGGTAACTTTAATACCGAAATAATTTAATTTAAATGGGATTTTATTCAGTATTTGTTATTATCTCAACACAAAATATACAAAGTCTACGAACAAATAATAAGTACAGCAGCGATACTTAACACAGTTTATTTATAAATAAATTAAAACAATTGGGAAATACCTTAAAGTTTAGGAAGATAAGCCATTTTTATTATTTATGTAATATACCGAAACCTTTCATTTAGTAGCTTTCCTAGATTTCACTAATTCTCTGAATTTCAGACTTCACAAAAAGCTCAAATATCCCCTACATTGAGTATGACTGCAGTACCTCATAAAGCCCTTTTTTCATGGTAAACAAAAGTTGAACAACATTTTTTCATATTTTTGTTTTCAAAGAAATTGCTGGCATCCTTTCATACAGTTCGAATGTGAAATATGTTACCACACACTCTTAACATCACGGCGGTTTGCCATAAGGGTTAGGCAAAGGTGTACCCACTCACTCACATTTCGCCAGTTACCAGCAGTGCACATGTTACTAGCGAGCGAGACAAAACGATGTTGCTTTAAGAATGTTCCGCAACTTTTGTCAACCAATAACAAGAGATTTAAACAAAACTACATTACTAACATGTTGCGCCATCTCCCGAACCTCTTCGGCAAGTTTCGCCGATGTTTCCTCATTGCACCTCGCAGCCCTTTCCTCCCAACTCTGCTTAGTGGAGGCCGGTAGCGAGCGCCACTCGTTGCCGACGATCCTCGAGATCTCGCCTACACAGACATACTACGCTAGACACGTACCTTTGAGTTACACCGGGATAACTTCCGCGGTGTGTCTCTCTCTGGTCCAATGTGTGCGTGAATTCAAAGAGGTTATGTTGGTACTGGTTTTTTTTTTTTGCTAGCAGTGTGGCGGTTAGGCTTGTGTACAATCATGATTTTTATTTGAACATAGATAACCGATTTAAAAAAAACGGAGAAGTTTTTCAATTCATGGAGAATTGGACGATTGTTTCTAATTTTATAGCGAGTTTGGTTCATTTTTGTAAACATTTAAAAAAGGTTTTATTGTAAAATCATGAATGATTTATATTATTTTTATATGTCATCGTAAATAAATAATACTTTGCTGTGAGCCAAATATACAAGCCATGCCAATAATTAAAGAAGCAAATGAAAAAATGTGGCGCGAATTTAAAATCTTCCCTTTCAATCGCACAATCAAGACATAAAGAATGAGCGAGGAAGAGAGCATGATTATTGCCTCCATTTTCAATTATTATAATCGGGTATTCACAGCATTTAGTTAAATGTTGAATATATATTTCGAAAACAGACTACAGGAAAGTAATTAATATGGAAACTTATTTGACATCTAAATTATTTCCGGTTTCTTTTAAAACTTTGTACACAAAAATAACAGCCAATGAGATAATAGATATACACAACATATATACGTACAACGTGCATTTAATGAGTAAGCGAACTAGAGTGCTACAAGTATCTTTTGGCGCCTGAGTGACATTGACAGGAGGGCGTTGTTGGTAAACATTTGTGAACTTGTCACAGAAGTTGTTTTGAGAAAACAAGATGGCGACGTTAGTTCCGATTTTGGCCACGCGCCAAAAGATTCTCGCACCGTTGTAATTGAGTAGAGGAAACATTACCTACCCGATTTCAAAGATTTGTCCTTGTTAGCTAGATTTACATATAGGTAGCGTTAGGATCATTTACATAAGGATGATATTAAGCAAAATGGAGATACAGTTTGATGGTTTATCACTGTTCAATTCTTTTTAAATAATCTTTAAGGCTTGGTGGGCAGTTTATATTGTGAAGAGCGTTTATCCTAAAAGTTGACAACTTCGCAAATAGCTGTAAATTTTTTACTTTTTTATATTAATTTGGCAACATTCCTGTATGGAAATATGAAATGTGGCTAACTAGTGAACTATGTAAAATATTGATTATGAAATGAAATCATTAATATCGTAACACCGAATATTTAGTTTTAGATGTTAAAAAAAGTATTTGGAAACTTTTCAAATGCCTTTTTCGCACCTAAAACAGTTACAAAATTAAATTCAATGTTCTAATTATTATTATTCTAGTTCGCTAGTTAGCCACATTTCTTATTTCCATACAATAATATTGCCAAATTGATCAAAACAGGCTATTTGCGACGTTGCCCACTTTCAGAATAAACGCTCTTAATAAGTTTGTTGTGAAGATGAAATTGCATTACGTTGGATTTGATCCTGATATAGGGAGGGTTTACGAAAACCGTATTAAGTCGGATATAAACTAAGATTTTCGGACCACCCAAGCCTCCAATTACTCATTACTAAATGATTGGATTTTTCAACAGTTAAAGAGGCGTTGCGTTCTGTTATGTTGGGTATGGCGAAGTAATTTCGTCCCAATGTTTTACTCAATCGAGAAAAAATATTAAACAATGGCAAATCAGAGCTTAATACAAGCAAGATCTTTATACAACAGAATGAGCGATCACAGATACAAAATGGAATATCAGCAACTATGAGTATTTTTTTTTAATGTTAGCGAGTTTCTTCTTCAATGCAAGCAGCCTATTTAAACAATATTTTTTTAATTTATTTTTTTATGTTTTCAAGAAATTTTACTTCTTTATCTAGTTAATCGAAAATATATTTTAATCCTAACCAAATGTTTGTTTCAATGAATACTGAAAGTCCAGTTCAGATATATCTGACAAATATTTCCATAAAATTTGCTTGAATTTTAAGTCAAGAGAATTTATATTCAGAAAGCCAGCAATAATATTCAGCTCAGCTTTCAAGTCTACTGCATGGATGAGATTGAACTAACTAAACCTTATGTATAAAACGAATACGACCGAAGGGTCCATCGGTTATTTTCGGAAAAGCCGAAACTCTATACAAAGTTCACAACCACAATGAAAAAAAAAAAAATATATGTTGTCTTGATATATAGATTGAGTATTGACGTTTAATTTATTTTTATTTCCTTAACACGAAGGCCGCGTCGTAATAGAAAACGATCATCGTGCGAACACGCGATCGTCGCGTTCATAATTATTTCAATTTTGTTTTCCGGAACGCGTGGTCGCGCCGACAGAGGGCGCCTACCGAACAAAAAGTGACATTATGAACCCGATGATCGCTTTCTGTTAGGACGCTGGTAAATTCAAAAGCTTCTACACATAAATCAAAACAAAACTCACCGAAGGTTGACTCGGGGTTGTTAGCGACGATGGCTCTCCTGACCTCGCTTGAGTACAGAATGTATCCAGTGACAATCTTCTGCTTGTTGTCCTTCTTCTTCTTGCCACTGGCTGGAGTCGCTGTGCTGGTCCGCTCTTGTGTTGGCGTGGCCGTCAGGGAGGGGTTGTAGGGGTTGCTGTTGCCGCCTAGGAAAAAGGTATATTGTTAATGTTTTTGATAGTTGTGAGTCGGACTGAGTATAGTTTAACTATAACAATCTTTTACCTTAGTAGCTCTAATTTAGAGCAGTCAGTATATGTTCAGAATACCATTCATGTTTCTAAAAAAACAACGTGTTTCTTTTGTTACCTCATCTCTCTAGGGTAATGAGACCGTATCAAAGAATCAATTGGCATATGAATTATTTTTATTTTATTTTTTTATTGTCTTGTTCATTTTTCATACTAAAACAGGGATTTTGAAGTTTGCAATACAAGAATTCTGGAGGCATCAATGTTATACCATTCTCCTACTATCTGGGTGGTGCATGCTTGCTTACTATGTGCAGTGGCGCATTAATTCATCTTGAAGAGTAAATGAGTTGTCTCACATGTAAACTTACCTATAGAGAGCGGTGTTGCGGGCGAGGCGAGTGACGAGTCGTCAAGCGAGTTCTCTAGTATCATCTCCACGTCCTGACTGCCTATAGTCGTGTTGATTAGGTTTGTGAACTGAGGCTTGCTGTCCTGTATGGTGGAATTGAACGATATCAATACTGCAAGTTCGAATAATAGTATTGTTTGGACACTTTTCGGCCGAACATGTGTGTCAAAACGAGCGATGATTTTATTACAGTAATTTTGATACGCCGCAATTGTAAGAAAACTATAAATGATTGATTAATTCAATCATTTATAGTTTTCTTACAATTAATACATAATATTTCTAGGTGATTTAGGAAATAATACACACTGACATCAATTGATTCAATCAAAAATGTGCACTCTTTTACCCTCATAAAATTAAAGTGTGTGTATTTTTTGCATAAATACTGGACACCTTATAATTTTATAATAATAATAATAATTTTAAAATAATTAATAAATACCTTATAAATTTGAAATACCCATGTAAAATGCAACGCGAAACATACCATAGAATCCATAGAGTTTCCATGAGGGTTGAACTGTTTCTGAGTGAAGGCACTTGATGTTGACTGTACTTCCTGAGCCGTGGCCAATGTAGGAGGGCCAAGAGTTTTCGGGAAATAGTAGATCTGCAGACAAACCATATTTGTTTTAATAAAGATAAACAATACATCACTACAAACACACACTAAGAGAGGTGATGAAATGTCAATTTAAGAGCCAAAGTTGAAATGTGGTTTTATGATTGCACCCTTCATACAGCAAACAATGCTGGAATTACTTCCTCAGGCAGTTTTTGCATTGGATTTTTTTTGCTACGTATTGTTTATTGATATCATGTTATTATATGTATATCGTTTTTATTTATATTTTTTTCAGGAACTGCCAAAATTTTTAATACAATAAGAAATGGGAGAATCGGTAACTTTCCGATTTGGTCAATCACTAGCGTTTATGTAAAATAAATGCCTTTTGCACAGCACAACGATAGCGATCGATGTTTTCGTGTGAGTGAGTTGTACGGTGCATGGTAAATACACGCTGTGTTTGATGAGATAAGGTTTATAATTGATTTTGCAGTACGTTCTGATTTATGAATTGTAAGTGATGGGTTTACTGATCTGCATGTGTAGTTGTGGCGAGGTAGTGGGGATGAAGTGGAGACATTGGGTTTCGATACTTTTTCAACTACCCTCTTCTTCTTTCTTATATCTATGGTACAGATAGTGCCATCCACGAAGAAGCGCCCCACTCCCCTCCGCTCCATACTAAAGTACAGCTTACAGTACAGTTATCGCGGAGTGGGGCGCGTCTTCTTGTATAGCACTATTTGTATAGAGTATATCTTCTGGTGTTGGCATAAAATTCTTTGAATATCTCGAAATCAAAATGGTTTATATTTGAGCAGAGATAACTCGCGAAGCATGAAACGCGAATTGTGCTGAAGTTCGGCGTAGGCTTTACGCTTTGGGCACGCCACAATTGCGGCGATAAGTCCCCTCTTTGAGGAGTGGCTTGAGAGGCGCCATGGCGTCCTCACCTTCCGCCTGACGCAGGTCCTCACCGGACACGGTTGTTTCGGGAGGTTCCTGTTCCGCGTAAGGCGGGAGGAAACGCCCGGGTGTCACCACTGTGTGGATCGCCCGGAGGACACGGTGGAGCATACGGTGGAGGTCTGCCCGGCTTGGGCGGGGCACCGCCGTGTCCTCACGGAGGCGATCGGCGGCGGCGATCTCTCGCGTCCGGCCCTGGTTCATGCCATGGTTCGGCGCGAGAGTGCATGGGAGGCCGTCACCTCCTGCGAAGCAGTTATGCTCGCGAAGGAGGAGGCGGAGCGCGCGAGGGAGATGCAAGCTGCACGCCCTCGCGGCCCTAGTCGCCGCAGGAGACGCCCCGGGCGTCGGGAGTCCAGAGCCGACTTCCGGCCACCGTAGGCGCGGGCTTGCGGACGGTGAGCAATGGGCAGCTCGCCATCCGATAAGGACCAGGCCCGTGTCGACGGCGCGTTGTGTTCCACGCGCGCCTCAAAGAGATGTCAGCACCAACCGACGGGGTCGAAAGACCAATGCCTGCTGGGGTTGCGGGTTTGTCCGAAAGGGATAACGCGGCCCCGGCACACAGGCAACGGAAGGAACACGGGTGGGTTTTAGTCAGTAAAAGTCTGACACACCCTCTCGCTCTGCCCAGAGCGGGAGAAGTCATTTGAAGATTTCCCATCCAAAAAAAAAAAAAAAAAAAAGGCTTTACGCTTAAGTGGGTTCATATAATTTTTTAAGTGAAAACTTCATTACGCGCACTTTGAGCTCTTTCTGAACTGTGAACGAAACTGAACCGTCACGCTCGGTTCGGTGATGCTAAATCGGGTATATTCGGCTCCGGTCGTAAGTTTTCACTTTTTTCGTTTGGTCATAAGCACACATCGATTTTTTTTACTAGTGGTCGCCCAGAGATCGAAATTCGACCATAATTCATTTAAATGTCATAATTCTAAGGTAGCCATCTTGTGTCAAACGCATGGTAGTGTGTGTAATGTTTTATTTATTAATTAAATTTATTTCTAATGTTTATTATATAAAAATATTAGCTTTCTGCACTCCTTCTCCATATAAACTTTAACTGTGCCAAATTTCATACTCCACCGTCCGCGTAATTTTCGTAAAAAGGGGTACAAAGTTTTAGCTTCACGTATTAATATAATAATAATAATTGGCAAGCCCGCGTTTGACCGCTTTTGCTCTCGAATTATACAGTTTAGTTACGGTTTTAGCTTTTCATAAAAAAAAAAACATTTCATTATACGAACCTCATCAATAGTGACATCTTTGGTGTGTTCAAACTTGCGCAGTCCGGCCTTCAGTTTGCGAGCGACGCGGTTGGATTCGTCGTATACTGACTCGCACACGTATATGTCGTTCTCTGCTATCTCTGTCGGGCGACCTGGGCGAGAGAAGGACGGATAGTATGTTAAATTTGTTCAGGGTTGGGTGGTAAGTTTGAAATGAAGAAGTTAAAACAAATGTGATAAATATACAGGGTGGCAGGGACACCGACGCGAAAACTGATACCATGGATTCAGTTGAAATTTTTCGCCAGCAAAAAAAAAAGAATCTGCTGTTACATAGAAAAGTGCAATAACTACGCGGTCAAAATGTATTGAACAGCAGATTTTTTTTTATAATCGGCGAAAATTTTCAACGCAGGGGCGTTCAGAATCATGTACTGAATCCATGGTATTAGTTTTCGCTTCGATGTCCCTGCCACCCTGTATAGAATCTTTGTTTTAGAAACATAGTCTTGCCATGGGGTATCGTATTACCCAGTAAGTGGGTTGTGAAGGTCAGATAGGCAGTCGCTCCATGTAAGATACTGGTATTCAGCTGCATCTGGATAAACTGGAAGCCGATCCTAACATAGTTGGGAAAAGGCCTAGGCAGATGATGATGTTTTAGAAATGTAGTCATAATGACAATAAGATGAAGGGGATGAGACAAAAAAAATACTTACACTTAAGATAATCATCATAATCCAACACACCACATTTCCCCACAATACCCACAAGCGGACTTGTATCGTGCATGGTCGTCAAAAGCACCTCTTGTTTGTAAAAAGGCTGAAAATCAAACATACTCTTCAGTTAATGATAAATTAAATATAACATTTACAAAAGAGTTTCAGGGGTAGACACACATTTGTTGAATCTAACCTTGTTTATTATGTTTGCGACCTCTGATGGGAAGATTAGGAATGGCCCGCGGAAGTAGCATTTGTTGCTGTAACAAAGAAAATGATTATGAGTATATTATGTCTGGCTTCTGAAATTTATAGGAATTAATGGGTATGGCAAACAGGATTTGGAAATAGAACTTTAATTAATTGCCAATTGGCTCAATATGATAATGGAAAATGTCATTGACATTATTTTGTAGTATTTGGTCTTTATCAGTAACACAATCGCTGGGTACATTTTATATTTCGCTTTTTTTATTAATTTGATAATATTACTGTACAGAAATATGAAATATGGCTAACTAGTGAACTAATATTGATTGTGAAATAAAAATATTTAGTTTTAGATTTTAAAAAAGTATTTTCAAACTTTCCAAATGCCTTTTTTCACCTAAAACGGTTACAACATCAAATTCAATGTTATAATTGCAATTAATTATTAATATTCTAGTTCACTAGTTAGCCATATTTCATATTTCCATACAATGCAATACAGGTAAATATTTGACAGCTATTTGCGACGTTGCCAACTTTTAGAGCTACGAAATAAATTTCAAAGTCAAACTGTTGCAATCGACGTGTCGGTTGACTGTAAAAATACTTTTATTGCTAAATATTATGCGACTCTTAGCTAAACTAGGAGCAATTAATACAGTTTCCCGTTTTCTCCATCGAGGACTCTTCTACATCAAGCTTCTTTTAACCTTGGTTTCAACTCAATACTCAATTCTTTATTGCATTCAATATGTATAACAAAGTAAAATACAGCACAGCAAAATTAGGAGAGAGGAAGAGGGCTAAGTATCAATTTAAGCAATTCAATTTCATTGTACTCCTATCTCAAAAATGAGCCCTATATACTCACTCGCCCGTCTCCCATATAGTGTCAACCTGCGCGATCATCTGCTTGCCTCCGTCTGTGACCACATACACATAGTCCCCAGTCTTGATAACTCCGGAACATACAGTGTTGTACTGTTCATAGTAAGTATTCTCGTCGTCTGTGCCAAGAGGATTGTACATCACCACGTCCTGGGAAATAGGAGGTAAGAATAGTTTTACTTATGAATCTTCGTCGAGAGTGAATAGTTTACATCTAATGTGCGTTCGCAATGTATTTGCCAAATATGTAAACAAACGCGAGTTTTCCACTTAGACAAACATCAACTTTATGCGAGTGTAAATAAATTTGATTTTAGACTGAATTGAAAAAGTCATAAAAAATATGAAGTTGTAACGCAAACTGAACCTTATATGTAGGTTTTACAGTTGTTTTTCCTAAAACTCGTGTTTGTTTACATGTTTGGCAAATGAATTTCGAAAGCAGGTTAGGCTAACGTGCACACATCATCTATTAGGGATCGTCATCGATTAATCACATGATGTTTGAAAGGGGGGGGAAGGGGTTCGGAAAAGATCACGAAATATCACAAGGGGGGTTGTCGTATTTTGCAATTTTTTTTAGAATTAAATTAGATTAAAAGATAAAATATTTTGAATTTTTTTAAGATACTTCGTACCAAAAAATACACGTGATTTTGAATAGGGCGGGGGTTAAAAAGTTGCTAAGAAAATTTGAGGTGATTCATGGAAGACCTTTTATTATCAGGTGAGATAGTGCTCAAATACGAGCCCATCAATAATAAGAATTATTTTTAAAGAATTCCGTTGAAATTGTAAAAAAATTGGCGAAGATCATTATGAGTCTTAAACTTGTTGGACAATTATTATGAAAGATGTCCGATCAACCGCCAGTCAGTGATATTTTAACTACGAAAACAGCATTTACTGCTACGACATAAAAGCGTTATCAATATCAAATTGTTACCCTTATGGACGTGAAAATCATAAACAGTTGTCTTTGGAAACCTCGGTATCAGCTTGCATTCAATTTCGTTATGTTACTATAAGTATTTAATCTGAAAATAATACTTTTAACTAATTAGCATATTTTTTGTAGCGTATACATGCGCAAGCGCAGGCTTACTATTTATTTTAAAAAAAATAACATGCTGAAATGAATACTGTTTTTCTTAATACATACATAATGATACTCACACTAGAATTCTGGCCCAATCCGGAAGCAAGAGTCAAAACAAAATCGTCATGTTAATGATAATAGGGTAAATAATAATATTAAAAAGATGTATTTGTAATAATAGTATGTTCAAACAAACTTACAGGTCTTTCCTTCTCATGCACGTTTTCCAACACTTCAAGTTCAGCAAGTTCATCCTTGTGTTTTTCTACGCGTTCACGGAATACTGATATGGTTCTGTTTGGCTCCAGTGGGACCTGATGATAAAAAACATGTATATGTAAATAAAACTGTTTACCTGCCGTTATATCTTAATTTTAATAAATAGCTGCGCTAACGCTGATATCAGATGCTTCATTTAAGTGTTTTTTTTTATTTATATTCCACGTTCACACAAAATTCCATACGAATAAATGTTCATCTGCTCATTTAATTAAAATTTTCGATAGCGAGTGAAAGGTACCGAAATCCAAAATCGCTGGATTGGTTCACTAATGAATTTATTTTTCACTTTTGATTCATTTTGTGTTCAGACGTTTTAGTTCGAGGTAAAAATGCCGAACGAAGGACAAAAATGTACAAAAAGTGAGGCCTATATCTGCTTTGACATTAATACAATTTTTGTTAATGCATAATAATCCGATGTCTAAATAAATATTTATTTACCTCTCTGGGTATGAGCGTGGCTTCCTTCTCAGCGCCCTCCCACACCTTGATCTTCTTGAACCAGCGCTGTTTAGTATTATACCGGCTCTCGCACACGTAAACGTCCTTGTCGGCAAAACCTGTTAAACAACACACACATTTCTGAGCTCGCATTATGGGTTATTTTACCATAGCAGACCATTATTGGACAAAAATCTGTTCCAGCTGAAGTTTTCGTGTAAAATATGTCTACCAACAAATTATTGTTTACTGATCTTGAATTCAGTCAAAGAAATTAGACGTGGATAACAACTTGACATATTCCTTTATAGTTACTGTTATAATAACACTTACCTTCAGGTCTAAACTTGAAGTACTCTTTAACGTTCATGACGTAGCAGTGTCCCACGATCTGATCGAGAGGCACGACGCGGTGCGACTCTGTCTTGAACACCTCCTGGTGTAAGAACTTGCGCGTGCGCACGTGGTATGTTTCTTGAGGCCTGTGGGAGAAGAACATTTTTTTTTTAAACGTTCCCCTTACGTGATTTTAGATGATGATTATACAGTGTTTTTTTATCGATCGTAAAGGTTTTTTTTTTAGTTATTCAAAATCTGAAGTCAGGTGAGAATTTCTTAGAAATCTAGCTCATCTAGCTCTTAAACTATATAATTGTTGCGGCATCTACACCGCCACATGCGACCTACTCATCAAAGACCTGACGTCGCACAAAATCCAGATGTCACACAAATCCTGCATCGCGCAATTAGAGTTTACCGCGCGAACACCATAACTTCCCCGACATCAATCGTCGTGGAACCCGTCTGGTCGGAGGATCCTCCCTTTTTTATAGAAGATGAGTGAACTTTACACCCTGTTCCTCATGCCTCTAAATAATCACTGAACATACATTGAGTGTTTCGGGAAGTTCTTGAAGAGGGGATTCTAAAATTTCAGCTTTAATGATCCAAGGATCTGGGCTGGCCGTTGATGAGTCACTTAGTGAGTGAGTCAGAACTTTTCTTATTAAATGTATCGATTACTTACCTGTAGTAAGACGTACAATACATGCACGGCACGCCCTCGTTGTTGGTCCACACTCGTTCGACCTGTACTATGGCGGCCTTGTTGCCCTTGTCCAGCTGTATATATACAAAGTCTCCTTTGCTGTACGCTGTCTGTTGGAGCGGCGCCCCGCCTGAGGGCAGGGAGTCGTCTGTGCTGGATCTGGGGACAATAAAGTTATGAGAGAGAGTGACACTAGGGATGCGTGAAATTCAGATTTTCTTACATTTTTTTACAATTTGCACGTCACGATCCATCACAATCAGTTTCATTTTGACAGTTCAACAATATTCATTGCGTTATTTACGTTATCGAGCAAACACATTTTTGGAACATATGAAGCAATGGATTAGCAATATCGTTTAAAAATTATTCAGATTATGATTGATCAAATAAAAATATGATTTGCGACCGTAATTCTAGCTTGAAAAGTTGTATGAGGATTATAATTAACCCGGCCTCTCATTTAGTTAATAACTAACCTGGTCTCATCCTCATCTTCGTTCTCTTGCAGCAGCTTGCACTGCTTCACCAGTTCCACACTGGTCGCCATAGTGTCCCTCGTGAAGGACAAGGCTGGGGACTGCAGAGTGCCGCGGCACAGCTGGTCGCGTTGGTCGATGTAGTAGGTCTGGAGTTCTACTGAGTCTTCGAATATTTGGCTGTCGGTCCGGGAAAGGCGACGGGCTCTGAAAATAAAGTTAATGTGAACTATCTATTAGACTTATCAATCACATGTTGTTTTGGATTGGATTTCTGTAAGCCTGTCTTATTTGATGAATGCATAGAAAGAGGTGATTTACAAGTGGTTTGTAAAAGTTTTTTGGAAAACAAAAAATGGTTTTTGCCCCAGTATATGAGAGACTCTGCCCAAGCAGACTCCAACGGGTTTATTTATTAACGTTGCTTAAAGTTAAATGACGTTCACACATCAAAAATGTATGGTTAAACGGTCGCTAATCATTACTTAGCTTTAAGCAAGATTAAACTACCAAGTCGCAAAGAACGGCAATTATATGCCTCTTTTCCATTTTCTTTTCTTGAAAATTTAAATGACTAGTTGCGTTAATAATCACGTGTAATTAAAAGAGTTCGTTGACAGACTTCATTATTAGTTTCGGCACCAATAAATTACATCATTAAACATCTAAAAACCTACCTTTCAAAAACAGCGAACATATCCTGCTGGAAGTAATCGAGCCTCTTGTACAGGCCTTTGTCGAGTCTTCTCTTCACCAAGTCAAGTGAGATAGCGCGCACTTTCTCTCCGTTAGCCGCCTCATCGTGTTCGGCCAACTCTGCCATACTGTCTGAGTAGCATCTGAAAGTTATTGGAGATTTTTTTAAACGGCATGACGCGTATATAAAAAAGCATTCGAAATTGTTCACAGAACTTAGCCTAATTAAATACGTTCTAAATCTAGTCGCAATCACATCTCAGCGACGATCAATGTCAAAAACTTATCCAAAATATTGGTAAATTAAAGGTAATAATAATAATAATAAAAATATTTATTTACTCAAAAACAGTAGGTAGATACAGTACATTCTTACAAATATAAGGGTTACAGTTTAATTATAGATAAGAGAATGAGCATCCGCAGCTGAACTAGGCGTGAGCCTGTATCTCAGCTAACAGCGCCGTTTCCCCTCAGAAACAATACACTAGGTAACCTAAATTAGCAAGATGCAAGAGTTTAGGACCATTACAAATCAAAGAGAAATAAGAAATTAAGGTAAAACTAAACTTAAATGACTAACAATTTTTTTTTTTTTTTTTTGTGTGTGAGGAATTTTGTGTGAGAATGAGAGGGTGAGTGTGCGTGTGTGTGGGGGTGTCTGTGTGTGTAAGTGTAAGTGTATACATATGTCTTCATGATAAATGCACAGGAGTAGAGTGAATATACATATATATCGATATACAAACAAAAATATTAATTTATTATTTGAATAAATTTTTCAGTGTCTTCGTATGATAGTTTCATTAAAAATTCATATGCCTTCTTTTTACATTGGAATTTGTTAAGAGAAAAAATATTTAAGGATTTATTAATTTTATTGTACACATGTGGTGCTAGAAAGACGAAGAATCTCTTTATGAAAGAGGTTTTAGGTTTATGTATGCGGACCACAACGTCATGTTTTCTGCGTTTCTTTGTGAGATCAGTATCATATATAAGTTCACCATGTTGTTTTAGTACAATGTTGAGTAAGAACAATTGTCTCACTGTAAGGACTTCGCATGAGTTGTACAAAATGTTTGTGGGAAAGCGAATTGGGCGAAAAGTGTAAACTTTTAGAATTGCACGCTGAGTTATCTCAAGGCCTTTTAGAGTCGTTTTGGCAGCTCCTCCCCATACAATTATGCCGTAATTAATAATGGATTGACAAAGAGAGAAATAAACTTGTTTTAATAATTTGAGATCAGCAACATGTCGCAAAGTTTTAAATATATAAATTAGTTTTCTTACTCGTCCCGATAAAGCTTTAATATGGGCCTTATAGGATAAATTATGGTCTATAATTAATCCTAAATATTTCACATTGTTGACACGTTCTAGAGGTACACAATTACAGTTATCTATTCCAGGACAATTGTGAGGAATAAGGCAATGTTTTGTAGTAAGAAGTTTGGGAGGATTTCGTATGCTGAAAGTCAAGTATTTAGTTTTATCACTGTTCAGTGTAAGTAAATTATTTTGTAGCCATTCTTTTACGAGATCAAGTCCACATTGTCCAACGTTAAATACCTCATCCCAATTGTCGGCGTTGAATATAAGAGCAGTGTCATCTGCGTAAGAGATTATTTCGCCTTGGGGTATAGATAGGTTCGTGAGGTCGTTTATATAAACGAGAAAGAGGGTAGGTCCCAAAATGCTGCCCTGGGGAACTCCGTATGTAATAGGAAGATAAGAGCTAGTGCAGTTTCCTATTCTTACACACTGGTATCTTTCCGACAGATAGCTCTCAAAAAGTTTGAGTTGATTGCCTCTTATACCGAAATTCTCGAGTTTTCGCAAAAGGATGGGGACCGAGATCGTGTCAAATGCTTTGGCCAGATCCAAAAAGATGGCAAGGCATTTCTTTCCAGAATCTAAATTTGTAGCTATACAATTGTTTAATTTAAAGATAGCATCATCTGTGCTTCTATGCCTCCGAAAGCCAAATTGTGTACAAGAGAGTAGGCCCTCGCCCTCCAAGTAGCTAACAAGTCTCTTGTTTAGTAGTTTTTCAAAAACCTTTGACAAGGAGGGTAGGATCGATATCGGCCTGTAGTTATTAACACGATCCCGGTCACCTCCTTTATGAATAGGGTGAACCTCAGACAGTTTGAGATCTTTCGGGAATACACCATATTCTAAGCACCTGTTGTAAATAAATGTGAGAGGAGGAACTAAAAGCTCGATATTACTTTTTATTAGGTTCGATGAGATATTGTCACAACCTGTGGCGCAGTTTGATTTTAATGTAAGGATTGTACGGGTCACTTCTTCTTCCGTCGTCTCTTCACATACAAATGATCGCGAATGGGAGTCGCATGAAGACATAGAGGACCAATTATTAGATGTTGACGGAGAAGGGTTAAGGTAGTTTTAAAAGATTGAGACTGAGATTATAAAGGTGTGTTCAAACATTGAGCGCAAGAGCGCGGCAGCAACACGCGGCTTTTGCAGGATAATATCTGCCGCACTCTAGTTAGGACTAAGCCGACGAATTTTTGCGTTTAAGAGAAGCGTTCGCGCGCGGCAGTCGTCCAATCGCAGCGCAGCAGCGGCGCACGATTTGCCGCGTTATGTTTGGACACACGTTTATGCGAAAGAAACCCGCTCGTACTGATGTCAACTAACTTGTATGGAGGTGTTCAAACTGGCGCGTAATATAACTTGGCTTCCTATTAATTAAAACAAATGACGCGCGCAGTCATTCAGGATTCACCTCAGTGTGGCCAGAGTATTAACAAACAAATAGCCTATAAAAAAAAATAAGGATGTGACTAACCTGCCTTCTTCATCCTGGTGGTTGTAGACGCTGGTGAAAAGATTGAGCAACAGTTCTTGGACCGCTGCCGGTACATCCGGTACTGCATCATCGTCCTCCCTGAATGAATAGTACTTCTTAAAGTTTGTTACATTAACATTTAGACACACCAAACTATACTACGACAAAAACTAACACAGGAAACTCAGATATTAACTTTTAGGCCCACTTGCACCAGAAATAACTAAATGCATTTAACGCTAAACGGATTGCAAACATCGTTCTATTTCTGTCAACCGTTTGAAGATGACAGAGACAGAATGATTTCTTATAGTGTTATCCTTATCACGCTGACGATTTGCCAACGTGTTTTCAGCGAGGCGATTTATGAGCGTGCTCTCCACGGGTGCGAAGCGAGCTAGCCGAGACACGCGACGTGTTTTCCGCACTTTCACAAAATTGCACACTCGCTTTTGTACACTCTCGGCAATTAATCTCGTTACGCAAATGCGGCGAACACGTTGCGCATACGTGGCGAGCTCGCTATGCACACGCAGCGAGCGTAATGAATAATCACCTCGCTGCGCAAACACGCTTGCAAATCGCCAGTGTGATAAGGGTCTTAAATACGTTTAGTGAGAAATGCATTAAGCGATTTGTGATGCAAGTGGGCCTTAGACACGCCAAAGTATACTACGATAAAAACGAACAGAAAATTTAGAAATTGACAAAACGGCTGAAACCGCAAACGACATTTCATTTGAGCATTTTTTTTAGTTAAGTATTGCTAATGTGTCATGCATTTTGAACTCTTTCTAAGGAAATTCTTCTTTCTTTTCTTTATAACAACAAATTAACTTCAGGTGACGTAAGCGACATTCAAAATCAAGGCAAAACAATAAAAAATACATGATGTATATTTATTTGAACAGCGGGTTAATTGCGTAACACACAAAATGACAATCGATCGCAATACTTTTCATTTTGCGTATATAACGCAATAAACGTGGCTAAACTTTCAAAATGAAAGGCATTGCAATCGATTGCGATTTTATGTATATTTCGCAATTACCCCGCAGGAATGAAAAAATATTAAGTAATATTGTTATGTTATCCTATTTGTTCCAATAAGAATATACACCTTGCTTTTTTCTACACATCCAATAATAAAATAACATCCAATCAGGTTTTCATGGCGACTAACAAAATAAATTAACATCAATCAATCTTTTTTTTTTGAGCCACAAAATTTTTTACTAAATCGTTCGCACAAATTAAATAAAGTCGCAACTAAGGTTTATTTTAAACTAGAAAATTATTATTAAAACATCACGAAAATCTTTGCAAATGAGTTCTTATGTTTTATGTTATTTATGTTCTAAGGGTAAATCTCACAGAACCGCATTCAAGAACTGTCAGTGTCAACATTCCACAACAATGATGACACTAGCAGCTCTTGAACGCGGTTTAGATGTGCTGATCGTGTTCAGTTTCATTGGCGAAATATGCTGATAATTAATCAAGGAAGCAAATTTTGCCGGTCATACTTTAACATAAATAAATTAACAGCCTGTTTATTAGTTGCGTCTTTATAGTTTTATCGTGCGATATCATTCCGAATGTAGCAGACGCACCTGATATTGACACGGCCTGATCCTCTGCTCACCCCGTAAGTACGTTGCGTGTAAATATATATTCATAATATATCCAATAAGCAATACATTATATACCCTAATTTGTGACGGGATAGAAAATTTGTCGAATAATGGGGATTAAATATAATGGCATAAGATAGCTATACTGCGTTCGAAGAATCAAGAGGATTAAGTAAACAAAATATTTTTAACTTAATACATAGTAGCTATTATTTTATACATTTTATGGAGGACATGAGAAATATTTTAAATGCAGGTAGTTTATTTAAGTTAATCCTTTCTTTCACAAAAGACTTAAAGCGTTAATTCTAAAAGTTGGCAACTTCGCAAATAGCTGTCAAATATTTACCTGTTTTGATTAATTTGGCAATATTACTGTATGGAAATATAAAATTTCGCTAACTGTGAACTTATTGTGGATTATATTAATAATGAATTGCAATTATAAGACTGAATTTGATGTTGTAACCGTTTTAGGTGTAAAAAAGACATTTGGAAAGTTTTCAAATAGTTACTTCTACACTACATCTAAAAGTAAATATGCGGTGTTACGATATTAATTTATTAATACATTTTATAATCAATATTTTAGTTCACTAGTTACCCATATTTCATATTTCCATACAGTAATATAGGCAAATTAATCAAAACAGCGAAATATTTGACATCTACTTGCGACGTTGCCAGCTTTCAGAATCCACGCTCTAAACACTTAAAAATAGTATGTATTTCCTTGAACAGAGGCGGGCTAGTGTGAGTTTCTTTTAACCATCTCGACTTAACGCATCGATCGCGTTCGGCGCTCCGATTGGTCCTTCACCAGTGAAGGCCAGTGAAAGGCCAATCGGAGCGCAAGCTCACACTAGGGCCTCTAAACAAGTATAGAAGCTGTCAAGTGGAGTTGTGAATATGGACAGCGTATTGGAAAATTATTGTTTTTTTTTTGTCGTTGACCTAGCAATTATTTTGTTGCCTGTACAATGTACATATGCAAATGTTTGTTGACGTATAGAAATATTACAATTAAAACATGAAAATATGACAAAACCTCACCTCAAAAGCTGTTTAGTCTGCAAACAAACCCGATGCAGGATCAAGGCATCCTTATATATCTGTGAATCAGGCTCGTTGTACTTGCAAGCGTTATCGAACATCAGTATGAAATCAGAAGCAAGTTCGTTGACAGAACCATACACGTTGTTCTTTAGTTTGTGGGCGATTTTTTCCATGTCTATGGGGTTTTTGATTAGCTCATAGTAGTCTGGGTACTCGATTTTGCTTGGGAGTTTCATGAAGATTAGGGCGAGTTGGCGGTTGGCTGTGGAAGTAATTATCATTATAGTTTCACAATAGGGAAGACAACAAAAATTTTTTTTTAGGCCGTCATGGAGATTACAAAAAAAATATTGGACAAGTATCTTTTTCTTTTTTTATGTAACCTAAAGATTACGTCGATACATTGTATAATGTGCCATGACGTCACGAGTATGTAAATTTTATACTTACTTGTGACGTAGCGTCCCCCCCCCCCCAACTTAAAATGCGTTTTATCTAAGTAATTTTTTATTAATATGATAAAGCATAAAATACGTGTCTAATATTTTTTTATTATCTGACTGACGGACTAATTAGTTTTTTTGTTTACCCAGGCATCAACCCTATTTTCAGGATGGTATTAATGGCAATTATTTATTTTCAGTCGTAAATGGCGCTAGAATTTTTGGTGGTACAGCTTGCCTCCTTTTATTTTATTTATTAGGGAAACAAATAGGGACAGACTCTTTCTAGGTAGAAACGTCAAAACGAGCCTTAAGACCCAGGAATTAAATGAAACATGAATATTTCTGCTACCACCACGATGGACCATAGCATGTTATTTTATAAAGCTATTATTGAAGCTGTACTTGATTAAACTTTGTAACATCTATGAGAAAATACATTATGGTATAGACGATTATTCTTTGCGGGAAACAAGAATGATTTATCAAAGCCAGTACTGAATAGTTACTATTCGTAAATGCAATTGACACATCGAATTTCAGAAAAAGTTCGGCAAAATATAGCGCTGTCTCTGTTACTCATACCTGGACAGTCTCGTTCTAAAGTACTGCTTTGGGTACTGTACCTATGGCTTTATTATTTCACCTTCAATAAACAATAGCACTAAATTAAGGATTAGGAACAAAAACTCATAATTGCTTATAACTTGATAATAAACTTTAACACTCAAACATAAAGTTTATTATCGTTTGCAAAATATTTGCTACTTCGATTGAAAAGTAAACGTATGTTTAAAATAAGAACAATAATATTTATGGAAAAATAAAACTATAACGATTTCTAAGCAATAAGTTTGAATAAACTATTTTGCATAATAAGACCACAACATTATTTTGTGATCTTATTTTTCCATCCGTTTTTGATGCGCTCATCGGAAATCTGGTACTATTGTTGATCGAAGCACGAGACACGAATTATTCATCCAGAACCATAAACTAAAGAAAATAACTAAATACATAGATCATCGATACCAACCTTTAGGATCCCGATAATCCCTGATAGCATCATACAAGGTCCTTAACTTCTGTTCAAAAGGCGACAACTGCCTAGCCTTGGGGGCCGCCTTAAAAGTCTTCAAAGGCGTTTTCCTCTCGAAACTAGTACTATTATTAACCTCTTTGAGTTTCTCGTTCATGACACGTTCTAGAAGATTCGCGTCTTCATATATCATGGAGCCTTCTTCGTTGAATTGACGGCAGTTTGAGAACATTAAGCGGAAGTCGGAAACCATTTCATCTATTGAATTGTAGCGATCGTTCTGGAAGTAAAGTTATCAGTGTGAAAAAGTACACGTGGAATTTTCATATTTGTCCATGTGTTAGTTTACGGATAGCATTGTTTTACAAAGCTTTGTCCAAACTAAAGCGAGCGACCGATTGTGTCAAGTAACTTGTATAGAGGTGTTCTAACTGGCGCGAATAGTCACGTGAATTCATAGCCATTAAAACAACAGACTCACGCAGTCGCGGCGCTCGCTCGCTAGCTTTCGAATGGACAGAGCCTTAGCACGGCATCTTCAGTCAATTTTTACTTGTAACTATTTCCTATACAATTTAAATTGCAACAATAGGGTAATTGCCAACTGAAACCTTTCTGGGAATTGGCAAATTCTGAGAATTAAAGCATGGTATGGTTCAAGGTATTTTTTTTTGTATTTCTGTCCATAATTCATATTATAAAAGCGAAAGTAACTCTGTTACTTTATAACGCATTTACAGCAGAATGGATACAGATGTTTGGCACACGGATAGACCATCACCTGGGTTAGAGCAAGCGGCAACGTCAGTCTATTTTACTTGCAAATGATTCTTTTACAATTTAAATAGGAGTAGCAGTGTGCTTTCTAATTAAAAACTTTCTAGGAATTGGCAAATTCTGAGAATAAAAGCACTAATTTATAAGATTAAATATTTTTAGTATGATCCTAAGGTCAAATTCGACCAAACTTTTAAGCCTAGTATAACTTCTAGGTATCCTTTTCGTACAAAATTATCAGACGTCATAAAATTATTCGCAGTTTGGTCGAATTCGCCGTTTCTTTTTTTGTAATTAAATTTTCTCCATACCTTAATATTAGCCTCAATAGTGATCATATCTATAGGCTTATCAATAACATTATAATACTCCGGATAGAGTTTCTTGCTGGGTTTTTCCATAAACAACAACATGGGTTGTCTTCCATCGGAACAGGTGAACTCCACCATTTGTTTCGAGATGTAATGGAGTTTCTTCTTCAATGGAAGGTTAGTTTTGTTCGGAGTGCTTACGGGAGAAGGCGCTATGGGTGTTACAGGGTTGAGACGGGGACGACCTGTAAATAAGTTATTTTAAGTTGGCATTTAGGAAGATAATAAAGTAGGCTATAAGATATTTGTTCTACAGATCTCCAATGAAAAGAATGCGCTTCGGCAAACATAGTCAATCTTCAGAAATACGAGCATGCGATGATGAGATCTAATATTGAACTGCTACAACCATCGACGAACTTGCTTTTATATATTAACATGTTTGCAAATATACAATGTCGCCCATGGGCATGTGACCGCCCGTATTTTTTTGAATATTCATGACAAATTATCGATAATAAACTTAAAAAGGGGGGTCTATCTTTAATTGTTTTTTTTTTTTAATGTTTTCTTTTTTTTTTTTCTGTATCCCGCTATAATTTTATGTATAATTAACATAATTTCACGTATGTTTTTTAAAATAAAAACTGTTTTTTTGCAAAAAAAAATCTTCACCTCCGTTTTTCTTTCATAGTCTACAAATTTTACTAAAAATGTTTAGTTAATCCGATAAAATAACTCGTAAGCTATTAGAAATAATAAACAGAATACAAATCGAGCCAATAACATAGAAGATATGGCAAACGCTACTAAAAACATAAAAAATTGAATAACATGAAAAATATTAAAGATAGACCCCCCCTTTTAAAGTTAATTTTCGATAATTTTTCATGAATATTCAGAAAAGTACGGGCGGTCACATGCCCATGGGCGACATTGTATATATTTAAAACTCTGCAATTCAAAAAACTTTTTTGTGACTGATAACGAGGTGCGACCAGAGTAGGTAACCCGAAAGATAAAACTTTAAACGAATAAAAGCGCGGCAGAACAAGCTTAGCCGGAAATACGAAGATGACCGAAGCACACATCTTTTCTGGTTTAACTGTAATAGAGTATGGGCTTTTAAAATGTATTTGTTAGATAGTGCGGCACTATACTTGTAAAGAACAAAATAATAAAACATAGCTAAGACCATAAATAATTACCTCTAGGCCTTGGTGTTTGAACTTGCGCCTGGTTTTTCACAGACGAAAGGCTCTCGTCATCGCTTGATGAGCTCTGAACGATGTCCAATAACTCTTGAACGCGTTGCTGCATTATTCTGTTAACAAAAATACATGTGATGAAATAAGGATTATTCAAAATCGAATACTCGTTTTCACTTACACAAGACGACACGTAAATGAATACTTAAATAAAAGCATGCTGTTGGATTTTCGACTTTCAGCGCTGAGTCGAGGGTTGATCCAAAGATGCGGTTTTATGTAAGCATTCATTTGGAGTCGCCTAGTGTTAGTGAAAACGGGCATAAATGCACCATGGGAGCATCCTTAAATAACAAAATGCCACGTGCTTCTTCTCTCAAGAACGCACCGAGCTTTTGCCGCTAATGAATGGGATAAAGCGGGATAATGAATGGGCGGTTCGGGCGCTAGCTTAGGTATTTCCTCTTCGTATTATTAAAACAAATACACATTTTGGAAATGCAACATGATACGTTATCGAAAACATGTAGTTTTGTTATTATAAAAAAAACTGATGACCTTCCGTGAAGTATTTACGAGGGTTTATGTTGTTTTTAAGACATTACTTTGGATTTCTTCTTTTTGTCTACGTGTGTTTTGTATTTCATAATTGTTTAATATAAATATTCAGGATGAAAAGTAGCCTATGTCCTTCTCCAGGCCCTAGGCTACCAATCTGTTAAATTGTATAACGATCAGTTCAGTGGTTGGCTTCAAAAGGTTAGACAGACAGACAGACAAGACTTACTTTCGCATTTATTATATATATTATTATAATAATAGCAATTTTTGGACTCCATACTACATGGATCTATTAATTGCTACAATCAACCGTCACAAAAAAAATACGACGCATATTTTGCGCACATAGATGTCCCGTAGAATGCACGTGCAATGCATAATAATCTATAGAACCATAATCGAGGCTATCCATAATTACCTATAGCATTTTATGGATACCGGGCAGAATACACTACGCGGACCCAGTGTAAGTTCGGTTACAATGGGTCCGCGTTCGCCTTCATGAGCAATCAATCAATCTGCCTAGCCTTTTCCCAACTATGTTTGGGTCGGCTTCCAGTCTAACCGGATGTAGCTGAATACCAGTATTTTACATGGAGCGACTGCCTATCTGAGCTCCACAACCCAGTAACTGGGTAACACGATACACACCTTGGTAAGACTGGTGTCAAGACTTTCGGCCTTCTGAACGACTGTCAAAGATGCATGAATGACAGCCGGGACCAACGGCTTAACGTGCTTTCCGAGGCACGGAGGAGTCTCGGTTTGTAAAGATGGTCACCCATCCACGGACCAACCCCGGCAAGCGTAGCTTAACCTGATGGATCGACCCGTGCGGCTGTTGTTACTTAGCCACGAGTTCGCCTTCATGAGCAATAATTTCAAATATTATTATATTATGTATAAACACGACCAGTTTCCTAAAATTGTTTGAACAGAAACTTACTGTCCTACTAGTATTGTTCTAAAATTAGGGTTACTTTTACTACCACCTTCGTAGAAAGTTACATAGGACCGGGAACTGCCTAATCTCCTAACTGAATAGCTTAATTACCTACCTATTATATATTTTGGTGTTAGTTTCGTACCCACATTTCATTAGAGGAATCAGTTCACAGAAATGTGTGAACAGTAAGGAACAATAAGCTCCCTACCTAACCCAACCCTTCGGCCGTCTATAAAAAGGCCAAAATTCTGTTTTTAGATCAGTTCTAATTTGTGCGCCGCAGTGATAGCACGTCCTACGTGACGCGTGTTAAATTAAGAAAGTGTTATACTAAAAATGTCCAGTTCATAGTGTATGTGTGCGACCCCCAACATTCATTAAGGTAAATAAGTTTTGAAATTAAAAATTATTTTTTATCATCATTGTAATATTGTTTTGAATGGATTCACTTTTGTAAAATGAAACTATTACTTCAGTCTTACACATTTCAGTAATCTGTTATCCCCATAATTTTAAGACTAATATATTATCCGGTTAATAACATAAAACATAATTATCACGCCTTTTATCCGCGAGGGCTTAGACAGAGGTATACCTATAGTACACCCACATTTAGTCCCACGCTATGGTTAATTTATGATATTAACTTAAGTCTTTTTATTTGTTACAGATATCGACATTAGTTAAATACTACTCAACGCGCTCTCTGACGTTTCCTGCTGTGAATTACTCGGACGTGTTAGTGAAAAGTACCGCAGATTTATTCATATTGGATGAACAATATTGTGCCGCAAATACAGTTTTAATTTAAAATTATAAGAAAGTCAAGAGTCTCGTAATATTGTGCGAAGCGTCATACAAGCGACAAGCAAGAATAATCTGGATTGTTTCAACAAAAGTGAAGAACGATGCGTATTTATTTGAAACAAAGTAAACAGTACAATAATCTATTATTATTGTGCCGCATATTCAGTTTTAATTTAAACATGGAAGGGTGAATTCGACAAAACTTTTATACCTAGTTTATGTCTAATCCAGCGAATAAGTTTTTAATTTTTGTCATTTTTTCCATACAAAAACTATCAGACGTCCATTTTATTCCACGGCCAAACGGTTAAATCAGCCTTAAGAAAGTTAGGACTACAACAATCTAATAATATTGTGCGAAGCATCATTCAAGTGACAGTGACACTCTCTCAGCAGCATCTGAGAAAACTAGAAACCGAAGAACGTTGGGTTTTTAAAAGAACAACAGTTTTATATTATTGTGCGACGCTACACATAAAGTGAGGAGCAGCAGTTTTCCGGCAGATTATAAGAACACTAGAAACCGAAGAACGTTGCGTTTGTTTTTTACCCGACTACGGCGAAGCAAAAAGGAGGGTTATGATTTTGACCGGTATGTATGTATGTTCATCTGTTACCTCATAACTTCTAAACTACTGATCATAATTTGACGAATGAGGTATCGTTGGAAGCGTCTTGATCGTCCACTGGTTATAGGCTATGTGACGTCACAATAAACCATTATGGCGATATTAATTCAAAATGGCGTCCGCTAGAGGACGTCATAAAAAATTGTTATCGATGTTGTACATCAAATGAAAAGATTTGACGAGTAATTACAAATATGTATACACAGGGTTACTGGTAACTCGACCTATCCCTTGCAGGCCGTCATAGTAGGGTTAAAATGCAACAAATTAAGGCACCAAATGTTCTACTGAAGTTCTGCAGTTTTTGAATTAGTTAGTTTTTTTGTTTTTTTATAAAAATCCCCGATTATTTCATTTCAAGCCAATTTAAAAATGATTTACGGTGATTGATGCCGTAGCAAATCTTTGTTAATAATTAAAAGTTCAAAAATGCCTAACACCTTGGCAAATATCACTTATCAAACATTATTTGTTTTGTAATTTTTACTATTACTTCATACAAAATGTTGTCTATGAAGGAAATGCACCGATCCCAGCGTGGTTTAACCAGACTCTATAAATCGAATGAACCCCAAGATTTGCACTAGCCCATGAAGCCTCATGTTTCATGGGACTGCTAAGGCCATTGCAAATCAAGCAATAGACCGGGGGGCGCGGGTAATGGTAAGGAATGAACGTGCCCTTAGGATAAGGAAGGATTTGAGAGCCATACCGGATATGCATCCTAGAGTAAGCATAGGAATAGTGGAGAGACGGGTGTTAATTATCTACGGATGGGCATCTTTTGCGACGTCGTCTTTATGTTGGTTCGAGTCGATCTTCACCGGTGAATTCTGAGACGGGGTTACGCTGCATTCTTACATTTTGCTGTGTCTAAGTCTTTGTCAGAAGCGTCGCTGCTATCCGTTTCAGGTTTCTTGTAGATCTCGCTGTGCGGCCTTCATGACCTTGTATCTGTCTGTGGCCTTATCCATCCAAAAGTTTAATTCCTTGTCGAAATAAGTCGAGTCCTGTTTAAGATTTTCGTTCCATGTGTAAATAGGACGGCCTACTTTCTTAGATTTGGCCTTATACTGCATCGCTGCGTGTAAAAGGTGTGGTTTGCCACGCCTGTGGACGTGTGCGAGATAGCACATCCTGTGATTCTTGATGCGTTCGGTTACAGTTTTTCCATCTAAGATTTCGTGCATCTTCTTTTGTCTTGGTTTATTACTGGCGTGGTTAATCAAGTCTCTCATGATTACTCTCTCATATGTTCTCAGTCTTGACTTGTTAGCTTTGGTGATTGTCAATACTTTCAAACCGTATATCATACAAGGTACGATAATATTCGATACATGAGTCTGGCTAGTTTCCACTCCATCTTTGAGTTTATTATGAATGGTAATAGTAACTTTGCGTTTCTAGTGGCCTGTTCACACCGTTTTCTAATTGTCCTTAATGCAGATGTTATGTATGTACTTAGGTATTTAATTTCATCGACAGTATGTAGACTTAATCCGTTCATTGACACGTAGGTCGCTTTCTGTTTAGCCATTGGGTCTGTAATTAGTGTTTTTGTTTCGTTTATTTGTATTCCGACACTACATAGTAGGGGTTTAATATGGTATACGATTCCCTTTTAGATCATCTGTTATGAAGATGAGGTCGTCCGCGATTTCACAAGGTTCCAAGGACCTCATCCATGACCAGTGTAAAAAGGCGAGGGGACAACGGGCAACCTTGTTTGACTCCCTTTCCTTTGATAATCAAACTACTTTTCTGACCACACCATTTGATGTGTGTTCGTTCATTCACGCAAACTTTGATTATCCTGTTGATTTGTGAGTTATTAGTTCTTTGTATTAAAATGTCTCGCAGTGCTTGGAGGTCGACGTTGTCAAAAGCTTTTTCTATGTCCATGAACGAGTACATAAATTCTGTTACCTGCGCGATATTCTTCGTCCAGAACCCTTTGTAAATATTTAATATCTATTGTTTAAAAAGGCCGCTTGGTAATTGCCCAATTCTTTTATTATTTCGTCTATTTTTTTAACGTAGGAGGCGTAGATTCCGTAGCCCGTATTGCAAACCGATATTCGTCGGTAGTCATTTGGATCTTTAGGGTTGTTTTTCTTCGGAATTGGACCTGCACTGTTTCTAGCCACGTGTCGGGCGCTTCATCGTTGTAGAGCTCAATTACCACTTGGTCTGTTCCGGGCGCTGTCCCGTTCCGCATATTGTTAATTATTTCCATTACTTCATTCATCGTGGGTCCTTCATTTTGCGCGACGGTCACCCGCGAACTCTTTTTCGCTTATAGAGGTTTCTCACTAATTCGACTTTCTAGCTTATAGAGGTACAGGAGATGCCTTTCTCACTTATAGAGGTTTATAAAAATAACAGCGAATACGTAGTGATAAACATGTATGTATTATAATTGTATAGTTATTATTCATTAGAATTTGACGTAAATGCTTACAAAAATAAAACAAATCTAACACAAATAATAAATTCCAGTTCATACATTTTATCAAATACAGTTTTATCACCAACCGTCGAGTATTCAAAAAACTTGTGGAGTGTCACCAGTGTATTTAAAGCTTCTATCTTTCTTGAAATGTTCTCTACTTCTGTAATTAAGCTATGTGATCGGTCGGCTTCATCTTCACTGTCATTTCCGTCAGTATACGTGCTCACACAATTCTGAACGATATCTTCATCCGTGTGTTCTCCGGCGGTAGCCACGTCGTCGTCAATCTGTACGAAGTCTTCAAAGGTAGGCGTTAACATATTACCAGTAGTTTCGTGAAACACAAGCTTGGTCCATTCTTCATTGCTAAGTCCAACTGCAACCTCATTCTCCTCCGGCAAGTCTTGTTTATCTGTACTGATCCAAAACCCAGCTTTCTTGAAGCAGTTTTTGACAGTAACGTCGCTTACTTTGTACCATGATCTCTTTGCAAATTTCATGGCTAGAAGTACGTTAATCTCAGGGATATTACAGGGTATTTTTCCAGGCAAGTAAGAGTATGTTCAAGGACCTATCTGCGATAAAATCGTTTGAATGTGTGTATGATACCTTGATCTAAAGGTTGAAGTTTACTAGTGGTATTGGCAGGCAAAACATGGCTTTTACGTTTTCAAGTGTTGGTAAGTCCCAACAACACCCCCGTCCCTACAACTGTACTGCCCGCACGCAGTACAGTTGTCAATGAAAAGCAAGTTTTTTTTTCGTTTTATCTTCATTTCCTTGTTAACTTTTTTCAACCAATCTTTAAATAAGATCTTTGTCATCCAAGCTTTTGTATTATTGGCATAATCAACAGGTAGAGCCTTGACACCTTTAAAACACCTAGAACGCTTTGATTTCCCGATAATGAGATGGGGGAGTCTGTCCGTATGTTGTTCATCATGTTTACACATTGATGAATAGTAAGACGTTCCTTGCTTTGTTTTCCTCCATGGCATTTTTCGCCTTTAAATGTGAATGTTTTATCCGGAAGACACTTGAAGAACAAAGCAGTTTCATCCTCGTTGGAAATATTGTCTGGATCATACCCTTTTAAAAGACTTGGCAGATCTTCAGTCCATTGATTACACACGCCTAGGTCTACAGATTTACTTTCCCCGGCTGCTTTTTTTAAAGCTATGTCATGACGCTTTTTAAAATCATCACCAATCATTACCACCATCTAACCAACCATTACTTGCCAAAAACTTCTGAATTTCTAATTTTGTAGCAAAGTCTTTAGATTTTTGTTTCAATAAGATTCCATCTATGGGAATGTTCTTATCGAGGGTTTGTTTTATCCATTCTAAAATACACTTTTCAATGTCGGGAAACTCTGAAAGTCGACTCCTCTTAATATTTCCGTGTCCAATTCTTCGCAATTAATGTTTCTCATCTGTAGTAAGTTCGACAAATAAGTCGATACACACGCACATCTGGCCATTCGAATCTTCGATCAACAATAGGTATTGTGTATCGAAGATTTGAATAGAATACGATGCAAAAACAATGTTAGTTAGTTCCTCGAAATTTAAGAAAGAAAAAGTATTTATTGGGACCCCCCGCACAGGTGATCGTAAATAAAACTTAACACACATAAAGAAACATAAATAAAAAACAAAGTGTAATGAAAATAAAAGCTGAAAGAATAAAAATTATACAAACAAGAAAACAAAAACAACGTTCCACGGAATTTAGGAAAGAGTCATAAATAGCAAATGTTAAATGACGCTCGACTGTCGCTTATAGAGGTACAGGCAAGTCTCAGTCATAGAGGTCCACGAGTGAAAAACGATTTTCTCTTAGATGTTTCTGATTCTCGGTCATAGAGGGTTAAAATGACGGGACCTGGCAATTACTCTCATTTATAGAGATTTCTCGCTTACCCAGTTCTCGCTTTAAAAAATAAGCACTCGGAGTTTTTTTTTTGGATTTGCTCTCATTTAGACATTGGTATACAGGATGATGACATGATTGGAAGATGGGTGCAAAGCGTTAAGGCGAAGATAGTATAGACAATTTAGACCCATTTAAGCTTGTCTTAGACGAAGACTTACCATTTTTTTTTTAAACCAAATTTTTGTTATGTTTTCGAAAATTCCCAATATTTTAAGTAAACAGCTTATTTATGGCCAAATTGAATGATAAATAAATTCATTTTAATTTTAATAAATTAAAGTAACGTGGAATTAATCAATCAAAACATGTTTTCGGCCTCTGTGTGATTAGATATTTTCATTCCCGAATTTTTAAAGTTCATAAATGTTTTAAATTTTATGTAAATACTTTTAGTAAACCTTATTAAAAAAAACGGAGGGTCCTTTTTTTTTCAAATCTTTTTGAAAACATACTTGATAATCGCTCTTTCTTCTGAGGTATCAGTTAAGCGGATATCTTACAAATTATTCAAATTAAGACCTACAAACCAATTTGAGGGAGAAATTTTAAATTTTAGACAGACTAATTGAAACAACATTTGAATTGAAATTATTTATTTTTCATGTTCAAAATTTCTGCCGTGATTCCTAACACAAGCACGGCTCCGTCTTCTCACTTCTGTTGTTGTTATTTTCAACATCATCTCCAGTTTCATAGTTTCAAACGGTGAATTAATTCTCCCTATCAATTCTTCTCTCGTGTTTATTTCTAAATTCGTATACACCAGTTCCTTGGCCCGACCCCACACGAAAAAGTCTAGCAGTGTCAGATCTGGTGAACGAGCGGGCCAAGGCATGGGTCTATCTCTGCCGACCCAGCTGTCAGGAAAGCAATTTTTTAAGTGTTCCCTTACATTTAACGTCCAATGCGCTGGACAGCCGTCTTGCTGGAAGATGACTGTTCCGTCTCTTTCGAATATCGGGACATCGGTTTCCTCTACCAGCACTGCTAAATCGTTTTGTAGAAATTGCAAATAATTTTCGACATTATCCCGTTGTAATTGGAATATTCATGATGAAGATTTTGGTGAATCAGCTCTTTGCGTTGAATGAATGATGAATGAAATGCACCGATCCCAGCATGGTTTAACCAGACTCGATAAATCGAATGAACCCCAAGATTTGCACTAGCCCATGAAGCCTCATGTTTCATGGGACTGCTAAGGCCATTGCAAATCAAGCAATAGACCGGGGGGCGCGGGTAATGGTAAGGAATGAACGTGCCCTTAGGATAAGGAAGGATTTGAGAGCCATGCCGGATATGCATCCTAGAGTAAGCATAGGAATAGTGGAGAGACGGGTGTTAATTATCTACGGATGGGCATCTTTTGCGACGTCGTCGTTATGTTGGTTCGAGTCGATCTTCACCGGTGAATTTTGAGACGGGGTTACGCTGATTTCTCACCTTTTTTCTATAGTGCTGCTGTGCTGTGTTACATTTTGCTGCGTCTATGTCTTCGTGAGAAGCGTCGCTGCTATCCGTATCAGGTTTCTTGTAGATCTCGCTGTGCGGCCTTCATGATCTTGTATCTGTCTGTGGCCTTATCCATCCAAAAGTTTAATTCCTTGTCGAAATAAGTCGAGTCCTGTTTAAGATTGTCGTTCCATGTGTAAATAGGACGGCCTACTTTCTTAGATTTGGCCTTATACTGCATCGCTGCGTGTAAAAGGTGCGGTTTGCCACGCTTGTGGACGTGTGCGAGATAGCACATCCTGTGATTCTTGATGCGTTCGGTTACAGTTTTTCCATCTAAGATTTCGTGTATCTTCTTTTGGCTTGGTTTATTTCTGGCGTGGTTAATCAAGTTTCTCATGATGACTCTCTCATATCTTCTCAGTCTTGACATGTTAGCTTTGGTGATTGCCGATACTTTCAATCCGTTTATCATGCAAGGTACGATCACCATTCGATACATGAGTCTGGCTAGTTTCCAGTCCATCTTTGAGTTTATTATGAATGGTAATAGTAACTTTGCGTTTCTAGTGGCCTGTTCATACCGTTTTCCAACTGTGCTTCTCCTGCTTAATGCAGATGTTATGTATGTGCCTAGATATTTAATTTCGTCGATAGTATGTAGTTTTAATCCGTTCATTGACACGTAGGTCGCTTTCTGTTTAGCTATTGGGTCTCTAATTAGAATTTTGACACTACCTAGTAGGGTATGGTTTAATATGGTATACAATACCTTCTAACCCTTTTAGATTGTCTGTAATGAAGATGAGGTCGTCCGCAAATGATAACACCAAGGGGAGTGATATTTCAAGATCTTGGTCTAATTTGATTAACTGAGTTTCCTCTTCGAGGGTTCTAAGGACCTCATCCATGACCAGTGTAAAAAGGCGATGGGAAAGCGGGCAACCCTGTTTGACTCCCTTTCCTTTAATAATCCAACTACTTTGCTGTCCACACCTTTTGATGTGTGTTCGTTCATTCATGCAAACTTTGATTATCCTGTTGGTTAGTGTCTTATTAGATCTTTGTATTAGAATGTCTCAAAGTGCTTGGAGATTGACGTTGTCAAAAGCTTTTTCTATATCCAGTGCGAGTACGTAGATTCTTTTACCTGCGCGCCATTCTTCGTTCAGAACCCTTTTTAGTGTAAATATGTGATCATCTGTAGATCTGTTGTTTAAAAAAGCCGCTTGGTAGTTGCCCAATTCTTTTATTGCTTCGTCTAATTTTTTTTAAACGTTTGAGGCGTAGATTCTGTAGCCCGTATTGCAAACCGATATTCGTCTATAGTCATTTGAATCTTTAGGATCGTTTTTCTTCTGAATTGGTACCAGCACTGTTTCTAGCCAGGTGTCTTGTGCTTAATTTTGGGTCCACGCTTTGTTCATGTGCTTGGTGACGCCTTCCTGTAATATTGGCGGCATCGCTTTGAAGAGCTCAACCATTTGGTCGGTTCCGGGCGCTGTCCCGTTCCGCATGTTGTTAATTATTTCCATTACGTCATCCAGTGTGGGTCCTGCATTTTGCGCGACGGATACCGGATTTGTTATGGTAACCGTTGGTATAGGTAGGCCCTCGGGAGTTTTTTAGGACTTGCTCCCCATTTGGACATTGGTATATAAGCGTTTCTTTTCCGGCGTTTGGTTGCTTGCTTGTTTTTCCTGTAAAATAGATAAAGTACCTGCATGCGTTTTGAAGAATGGGTTTTTCCACAATCCGGTGAAGAAAGCCCTGGATTCTTTGTTTTCTTCTTCAGTTTTAATCTTATGAAGTATTGCCTGACATTCCTTTACACGATTATGTCTATTTGGGTTATCTAGTTGTCTTCTTTGTAAGAATTTAGCCTTTTGGAGGTTAACAAGAGCTATACGAGGATACCTAGAGTGACTCTGCTGAAAAATCAAGGTTTCCTGGGCCGCCGCTTTTAATACTTCAATTATGGTACACCATGGTATTTCGACGCTTTCATCTATTGAGTCTATTCCTACGTTTTCCAATTTTTTGATTATGCAAGCTTGGTATTTTGCTTTGGTTGATTTGATATTGAGAGCGGCATAGTAGCATTGTTTGTAATTGAAATCCTTGGTTTTTATTGTTGTTAATTTTTTTTGTGTCTTGTGTTTATTGTTTTCATCATTGTTTATGATTTGGCTTGTTCTTAGCTGCCCCCAAATTATTTTATGGTCGGATATGGCCCTACCTGCCCATTCGCCTTTAATATACTTAAAGAGTTTTTCTGTTGTCCGTGGCGTAATAATGTGATCCAATTGTGATGACTGCCTTTTGACCATGTTATCCTGCATGATGATCTCGCTTTTGTTGTTTCTATTTTCAGTTTTTCGTGCTGACTATATCCATTAACATTTCTCAGTTGTAATTGGAGTAGTCATGATGAAGATTTCGGTGAATCAGTCCTTTGCGTTGGAAACTTATTGTATCTTGTCTACCAATATGTGCGTTAAAGTCGCCTAGGATTATTAAAGTACATTTCCTTGGTTTTTGTTTAATCAAGTTTAGTACACCCGTGAAGGATCTGGTTGCTTTAGAGGTACAGCTGTTGATGTGAGAGTTAATTATATAAAGCGGAGCACGTTTGTCACTTCCCCTACCAACTTTAAGAGTGATTGACATCACGTCGGTATCGAAATTTCTATTTATTATTTCCATTTAGGCATACTCTCTGACTACAATTGCAAGTCCCCGGTGAGCTTTACCTGCGGTTCCAGATAGGTGCCATTCGTAATGGGTGGAGTTGTACGTTCCTACGTTCATCCCTGTTTCTTGTAGGCAGTCTACGTGAATGCCCCTATTTGAAACTTCTGCATCTATTTTAACTTTTGTGGCCGGTTTCGAGGCCCCACTGACGTTCCAAGTTGTAATACGCAGGTCTGAGCAAGTATACTTAGTTGCGGCAGAAGGCTAATTTAAGTATTGTGTCTTCAGTGTCATTCGCGACTTCACCCGATATCTGTGTACCTAATGTTGATGTTAATTGTTCACACGGTGTTAATGAGCTAGCTACTTGGGGGCTGTTCAGGAAGCGGGGTTTTGCCCTTGTTCGTCTCTTTTGTTGTATTTGTTATCTACCGTTTCGGTATGTCGTGGTGTAATTTGTTGGTTGTTTCTTGCGTTAGACTTTGCAGATTATTATTGTACTGTTTGTCGGCGCTCATGACCCAGCTATCATAATGTTGATCTTTGTAAAGGATATGTATGTTTCCAGGTATTGATTCGCCGGCAGGTGAATGCACCCGTGTGTTCTCGTGATTTATGTGCACATGTACGTTTGCGAGATAGAATCAAGCCGCGGCGATTAGGATGTCTTCTCCTCTCCAGAACGTCTCATTAAAATGCGTGGTTATGTATTTTGTTATCATTTGTTCCTGAGAAGGTTTGCTATTAGGAATAAAGTCTGAAATGTTATTCCTAAGTCCTTGGCAAATTCTGGCATCACCGCGATTATCCGAAACATAGATAGCGAGGTCTCGGCGATAGTCATGTGGTCGAAAGTTAGCCCCATTATGTTATTTATTTGGTGGGCAATCGCGTTAAACAGACTAGATTGCCGTCCTTTTACATGGCCGTTATTATTGCCATTGTAAAACTATTGTTTCGGAGTCAGAACCCCACGGTGCCGATGGCCGAACGTGCAGATTTCGTTTAGAGACAGAGATATGAATTTTTGACAGGGTCGTGCGTTGACTGAGATTATTTTAGATTTTAGGGCCCCTATTGGATTGGCGCGTTATACATCGATAAAATTGATTCAAATGAATCGATTAAAATGAAAAAAAAATCGAGCTCGCTTCACTCGCTCTTGCAGCTTGGTAACTACTGATTCTTAATTTTTTGTCAAAGTCTAGCGGCGTTAGATCAGGGCTTCGTGCAGGTCACGGAATCGACCCACCGCGCCCTATCCATCGGTTTGGATAGTTTTCATCAAGCAATTGTCGAATTGTGATTCGGAAGTGGGCTGGACATCCTTCATGTTGATAAATCATGTTTGCTCTTCTTTCTTCCGGTACATCCGTGAGCAGTGCTGTTAAATGATTTCTTAGGAAATTTTCATAAAGTTCCCCAAAAAAGTGTTTCTTGCCCGTTCTTCTCCATAGGAACCTACTACGCGTTGGAATGGGCAACTAGCTTCATATTTCTGACTGATCGACCCCTTGACAATTCAAAAGTACCTGTAATTGGTTTATTTGAAATAAATGCTTTGAGTTTGAGGGTGTGGGCCAATTAATTTGTCGGCGATAAAACCCATCCAAACATTAAGCGAGAACCTACGCTGGGATGCGGTTGGATTCAGTTTCTTAGGGTTTGCTTCTGCCTTCGGTGCCCAGTAATGTAAGTTGTGGTAATTTGTAATACCATCATGGTCATAACATGACTCATCGGTCCACAGAATGTTATTTAAAAAGTTTTCGCCTTCGGCGTCGGCACTTAGCTTAAAACGACAAAATTCAAGCCGTCTCGGCGGATCTCCCTTCTAATGACCGGACGGGTTGGTGGTGGTATGGATGTCGGTCTGACAAGTGAACTACAGACCAGACTTTCAACTGTGACATAACAAGCTCACGCGCTACGATGTTTGTCGATATGTTGGGGTTGTCAAGATTTTACCTGCTCCCCATAAAACTCTTCTCTTCTCTGTCACACACGTTTTCCTAGTAATTTGTGCATCAGGTGTAGTATTTTTTTGCACTAGATAATATTTTTTATGATATAATACCAAAAATTTAAAAAAAAAGTTGTGATTTTTGCCAAGGTTTTAGGCATTTTTGAACTTTTAATTATTAACAAAGATCTGCTACGGCATCAACTATTATAATAACTTAAATTTCAGTACAGTCGCGCCGGAAATCATTGTTCAAAATTGGCTTCAAATAATTAAATCTGGGAATAAAAATAAATAACTAAAAATCTAACTCAAAAACTACTGAACTTCGATAGAACATTTGATGGCTTAATTTGTTGCATTTTAACCCTAGTATGATGTCCTGCAAGGAATACGTGGAGTTACCAGTAACCCATATATTTTCTAAGTAAATATGTTTAAATTGTTAAAACAAGCAACAGAGAAACTGTGCTACGTACAGCGCGGCTGTAAAATTAATAAGTCCCTATTATATACGTAGAATAAACGTTTAAAAAAATATTAAGCAGCTCTGCAAATACTTTGTCACGAAATAATTTGAATAAAAAGCAAGTTCAAAAACTAAAACCCGACTACTGAAAATCACGCTCTAAAAAGTATGAAACAAGAAAATATTTCAGACAGAAATCAAGACATAGGTACAAAAATGGTCAAGGTAACGCCGCCGTGGTCACATGCCTATACACCAACAAAATTATAATGGCATGCGACATGCGTTTCTTGTTTCATACTTTTTAGAGCGTGATTTTTCAGTAGCCGGGTTTTAGTTTTTAACCGACTTCCAAAAAAGAAGAGGTTATCGAACTTACTTTTTTAAAGAAAATTAAGAGTACTTCAAATACAGTTTAATTTAAACGTATAAGAAAGTCAAGAGTACAACAGATCGCCGCATATCGGTTTGCAATACGGGTTACAGAATTTACGCCTCCTACGTACTGCGGAAACTCAATGAATCAAACTAGACCAAGATCGTGAAATCTCAGTCCCCTGGTGCTATCATTTGCGGACGACCTCATCTTCATAACAGATGATCTAAGGGCTAGCAGGAATCGTATACCATATGAAACCTCTACTAGCTAGATTCGGCCTCCGAATAAACGAAACAAAAACAAACATACTAATTAGAGAACCCATAGCTACACAGAAAACGTATTAAAAAAAGCTTGACGAAATAATAAAAGAATTGGACAACTACCAAGCGGCCTTTTTAAACAACTGATCTACAGATGATCACATATTTACGCCAAAAAAGGGTTCTGGACGAAGAATAGCGCGCAGGTAAAAGAATGTATGTACTCGCTCTGGACATAAAAAAAGCTTTTGACAACGTCGACCTCCAAGCGCTGTGAGACATTTTAATAAAAAGAACTAATAACTCACTAATCAACAGGATAATCAAAGTCTGCATGAATGAACGAACACACATCAAATGGTGTGGTCAGAAAAGTACTTCGATTATCAAAGGAAAGGGAGTCAAACACGGTTGCCCGTTGTCCCCTCGCCTTTTTACACTGGTCATGGATGAGGTCCTTGGAAACCTCGAAGAGGAAACTCAATTAATCAAACTAGACCAAGATCGTGAAATCGCGGACGACCTCATCTTCATAACAGATGATCTAAAAGGGATAGAAGAAATCGTATACCATATTAAACCCCTACTAGGTAGTGTCGGAATACGAATAAACGAAACAAAAACACTAATTACAGACCCAATAGCTAAACGATAGTGTACGAGTAAATGTGCGAGTCTCGTAAAATTTTTAAAGGTAGACTAAAGTGGTGTTGAAAGAATCAAGAGCAATTGAAAATGTACATGATAGCGAAGTGTAAAGCCACTAATTTTTTTTCCCATTTTTGGAAAGCTACCAAAAAATTGGATGTTAGGTCTGGCCTCCCGGCGAATGTGAGCGGCTGAAGCGATCGGAGCGAGATCGCGAATATGTTTAGCACCCATTTTAGAGTTCGGTCGCCGATTGGTCCATTTACTGCGATGGTTAGCGCTGCGCCCTGCAGCCAGGGGGAGGAGCCTCTGTTGCGTTTCCGAGAAAGTCAAGTTAGTGCTCTTATTAAAGGAATGACCAAAGGCAAATCTCTTGGGCATGACGGGCTCAGTGTCCAACACCTGAAATATGCTGGAGTGCACCTCCCGAGGGTGCTGTCTCTGTTGTTTACTATGTGCATCAGTCATGCGTACCTTCCGGCTGACCAAATGAAAACCACAGTGGTCTACCGCCCGATCTCCCTCGCGACCGTGATAGCAAAGGTGCTGGATGGTTTATTTGATTCTTTCTTGCAAAAGTATCTTAATCTACACGATGCGCAGTTTGGGTTTTGGCCCGGTCTATCTACTGAGAGCGCAATCTTAAGTCTAAAGCACACTGTCCAGTACTACACTGATCGTAAGACACCGGTGTATGCCTGTTTTCTGGATCTCTCCAAGGCCTTTGACCTCGTGTCTTACGAGGTGCTTTGGAGGAAGCTAGGGGATAGTGGTATACCGGTGGAGATGTTGAACGTCTTTAAATATTGGTACAATAACCAGACGAACTGTGTCAAATGGTCAGACACTCTTTCTGATTCGTACAGGCTGGAGTGCGGCGTGAGGCAGGGGGGGTTATCATCTCCAAAGCTCTTCAGCCTTTATGTAAACGATCTCATAGTGGAACTCAGCAGCATGCGTGTCGGATGCCGAGTGGGCGGCATTAGTGTTAATAATATCAGCTACGCGGACGACATGGTGCTGCTGGGTCCCACTGTGGGGGCGCTCGGAGAAATGCTGAAAGTTTGTGAAGCCTATCAAGTTAAGTCACATGGACTTATTTATTTATTATTTTATTTATATATACTTTATTGTACACCACAAAAATACATAACAAAAAAATACTTAATCAAACACTACAAAATATACAATGGGCGGCCTTATCGCTGGACTTATTTACAATGTAAAGAAAAGTCAGTACATGGTCTTTAAGGCCGCCGGTAAGTGTCCTGAATCTGTTCCACCCATTACTTTGAATAGTGTTAACTTAGGGTGTCGCAGTTTAAGTACCTTACCGACAACCTTAAGGATGGTGTTGACATAGAGAGGGAGCGCAGGGTCTGTCAGTCCGTGGCAACATGCTAGCCCGTAGATTCGCCCGCTGTACGGAACAAGTCAAGATCACGCTATTTAAAGCGTATTGTCAGGGTCTGTATACGGGTAGTCTAAGGGTTAGTTATACCAAAAAATCCCTGGACACTCTGCGTGTCCAACACAATAACATTTTCAAGATGATGTTGGGACTTCCTCGTTTCTGTAGTGCCTCCGAGATGTTCGCGCAGGCTCATACTGACGATTTTCATGCCGTCATTCGGAAAAAAGTCAGGTCACTTATGAGGAGGGTGCGGGGAGGACACAACAGCATCCTGAAAACTATAGCTGAAGATCTGCGTGCACCTGTGTTGAGGCCGTTCGTTCGTCTGGTGATCTTTTAGGGAGGTACCTCCCTATTGGTTATCATGACGAGCCGGGGTGTCTCAGCACAGGGGCATTTGTGTATAGAATTGGTGTGTCCTTTGTAATTGTATTTAAGTGCTAACAATAGTTTCTAAGTTCTTGTATACTAACCTTTGGATCTAGCTGTTCCAAAATAAATCATTTTGAATTTAAACAGAAAGCGACCTACTTGGCAATGCATGGATTAAATCTATCAACAGTCGATAAAATTAAATACCTAGGTACATACATAACATCCCCATTAAGCAGAAAAAGCTCGATTAAAAAACGGTGTGAACAGGCCACTAGAAATGCAAAGTCACTATCACAATCACTAATGAAGTCACAGATGAACTGGAAACTAGCTAGGCTCATGTATCGAATGGTGACCGTACCTTGTATGATATACGGATTGAAAGTATCGGCAACCACTGAAGCGTACAAGTGCTGCGATGTACAAGTATGATGCTACTTAAGAGGACTGTGACACTCTCACAGCAGTTATCTTAGAAAACTAGAAACCGAAGAACGTTGCGTATTTATTTGAAAGAAAGTCAGAAAGTTCAGGTTTACGCGCCGACCTCCGCACACTCGGATGACGAAGTTGAGGAAATGTTCGACGACATCTCCAAGGCCTTGCATTCCCCCCCACTAGGGCCCACAACAACGTTCTCATGGGGGATATTAACGCTAAAGTGGGCGTACACAATTGCAAATTGATAGTGGGATCCTACGGGTTTGGTAGCAGAAATCATAGGGGGAAAATGCTTGTCAACTTCCTTGAGTAGGACTATAATAGCTAACAATATAATTGCTATTGACTTGCCATCGAGAAACGATATTATTATGTAGTACACTCACTTTTTTTGTTACCCACAAAAAATGCTTTTTGTGCATCTACTACTTAATAGATTATTTACGAGTACCTACCGTTCTTCATAATTTCGTGTATTAAGTATTAAGATTAACTTTTATTTCTCATGATAAATGTCTTAAACCGTATCCTAATAAATCTGTTGTCTAGGCCCTGGCAAGAGATTCATTATATTTTATTAGAGTCGTATTTTTTATGTGATGGTGAAATTCCTGAGGCTGGACGTCCATACCATTTCATTTTGGATATGAACATCCAGTTAAATTTGATGGTACTTTTAAACAATGTTAACAATTGGTGTATTTTTTACCCGGTTGACGAGCGCCACATCTGCGCCGAAGATATTAATCAATATGCTCGACATTGACCGCGAAATTAAAATTCTCTTACGTTTTTTGCTGTTTGCAGACCAGTATCAGGTTGTATGGTAATAAAAAAATTGAAGGCGAACATAATAAATATGTATTTACCGAAGTATAATATTAGAATTATATAGTATTGAACTATTTACGGCCAGTTGCAGAAACAAACTTTAACTTTTAAAGCTGCTGTCATTAAATACTAATGTTCCTTTAACTTGTTGCAGAAAGGAACATTAAGGACATCGCTCAACACCGCTCCGACCCCGCAAATAACTTGTCATTCAAATCAGGATTTTAAATCAAAAGCGGTAAAGTCTATTTTACGATGGCTATACAGAATAGTGGACGGCTCACCGGCCGCTCACTGCCCGCGAGACGTCACACGTAAAATAGACTTTAATGAGTTTGATTTAAAATCCTGACTTGAATGACAAGTTATGTGCCGGGTCGGAGCAGTGTTGTTACAATGACTGATGTCCTTAAGACTCAATTTTAATGGTTCTTTGATGAAATTAATGAAATCACTAGCGTTAATGATCCATTACGTAATGGGGCATTAATGTTTGTCTTTCTGCAACTGGACTTATACTGTATTTACAAACGCACCACCTCAGCTGGTTTTTTTAATTAAGAGACTCGGCAAAAATCTGATGGTGCGATGCTATTGGTTGATGAGCGCAGGTAAGCTTATAGCGGCCGAACGCTACAAGCAAAAATAGTCCTTACGGTGGTTAGGTATGGGTTCCCGCAATAGTACATGTGTAATTCCCGAAAACAAGAACGATATCGTACTATAGAGAAACATTTATTGTAAAAAAAATTGAGCAGACTTTGTAAGAAATAATAGACGAATAGCCATAGAATAGAGTATAAGCAGTTTTAAAAGTATAATTATAAGTCAGTAGTCTTGTAGTTTTGTATTTTATTTTAAATTATTGACATAATCTTCTCATTACAATGTTTTATTAATTAGTTGTTTTGCAATATGGAAAATAATTTAATGTTTTGAGTTTCTTTGTTTTGTATTATAAATAGCTCTATCTACTATTGTATAGAACCAAATTCTTCTAACTGAACAGACAGCTGTGCTGCTGGGGAGTTTGTTGCACCACTTCTTCCCAGCTAAAACACTAGGAGGTGGTGGTTTTGGGGGATTGTCTTACGTAATTTTGACGTTAAAAAAATGATGATTCTTAGCCTAATTTGAATAAATGACTTTTTATTTATCTTGACGATATCTATGAAAAAAATCATTTACTTGTACATATTTTTCTATTATTCCTACTTCTTTCTGTAGAAAAAACCTATTATTGTTATTGGAATTAAATTTAAATAAAGGCTGTGTGTGTTAATTTGGTGCATTTTAATTTATCTTAAACCCCAACTTATAACATTATACAGCCTATTTACAGTTGTATTTTTGACCACACGTAAGGCTATGTTTCCACCAGACATGAGCGAGGATGCGTAGCGAGGAATGTCCGTAAAACTAACCAATAACAACGCTAGCTTAACTCAAACTATGACAGTGAAGCAATGTTATTGGTTAGTTTCACACACATCCCTCACTCCGCATCCTCGCTCATCTGTGGTGGAAACGCGGGCTTAACAGGCCATCCGGCATAAAGCAAAACAATTCAGATTCAAGAAAAGTGTAAAAAAACTCACCTCTGCAGTTTAACAGCATCCTTATACAGCCGAGAAGAAGGTGAATTATATTGTTTAGCGTTCTCGAACACTATGTTCATGTCACCGGCCACTTCAGACAGTGTCCCGTAGCTGCCTCGTATTATTTTGTTCTTTATCTGAGTCAGAGACACAGGATTCTTTATTTCTTTGTAGTAATCAGGGTAAGCGCGACGAGATGGCAGCTTCCAGAATGATTCTGCCACACGGCCTGTAAATAAAACGCATTTTTTTTACTGTATTTGTGCCCGGTTAATCGTAAAGCTGGCTCCCTATTACATGGGACTTAAACATAACTGGCGCAATGTTGGTTTACTACAGGTACACCTCTGTCTAACCCTTCACCCTTGGGGGGAAAACAGGCGTGATGTTATGATATGTATTTTTAGTAGGGCAGAATTTTTGAGGTTAAAACCTCGTGCAGACTAGCGCGACGCGACTAACAATACAATTTCTAAGAAAACTTCACGGTAGAACAAATACGGATATCGCGTGGCGCCAGTCTGCACGACGCTTAATTAAGAATTTTTCAGTAGCTGACAACATCTGAGAACCAGTCTCACCAACGGGTATCCTGTTATCTAGTTACTGGGTTGTGGAGGTCAGATAGGCAGTCGGTATGGAGTGACTGCCTATCTGACTTCCACAACCTGAATACCGGTATTTTACATGGGTAAAACACTGGTATTCAGCTGCATCTGGTTAGACTGAGAGGCACCGAAACAGGGAGCCTACTCCTTAAGCGATATCCGTAGTTTTGGCCGTCGTTACGGGCACTTCGTTCTCCGTCTCACTTACAGACATACCGTAAGTGAGAAGGAAGCGCCCGTAACGACGGCTGAAACTACGGATTGCGCTTAGGGAGTAGGCCCCCCCCTGGAGGCAGGATTTGTCCCCTGTTGATGGCAATAGGGTCGCCCCTTATTACGAGGTCATGAAACCATAACTCGTGTATTAAAATACTTTGATAATAAACTGTTGTGATGACCCAGTGGTTAAAGCCTCGCCTCTCATGCACGAAGGTTGTGGGTTAAAATCCGGCGAAATACCAATGTGACTCTTTCTATTTATTAGTACTTTCCGGGCTTATCTTGGACATTACTGGCATTGATGAAGGAAAAATATTATGAGGAAACCTGTGGTTAAAATAAGTCTGAAATCGCCAACCCAGCTTGAGCAAGCGTGGTGATCAGTGCTCGTGCCTTTGCAATACAGTGGGACAATAGTAGGCTGGTATTATTATAGTAAGCTTTACTCTCTTTACACTTCACTCTATTTAATGCTGCTAAGGACCAGCCGTTCGATTCTGTAAAAATATCACCGTGAAACTTAGGTGAAGTGAACGTGAAGTGAGCTGTCAATAGTGTTAATCCCTAACATCCTGCCGGTCGATTATGTGGCAGTGACAGCTCACTTCACGCTCACTTCACCTAAGCTTCACGTTAATATTTTTACAGAATCGGCCGACTGTTCTTGGTGAAGGAGCGCAGTGGACCATCACAGGCTTTTAATAATCTATATATAAAAAAAAAACCCTATTTCCACACCATAACTTGAGAACGACTGCACCTAATTGCTTTTTTTTTTTTTTGTTGTGTTCGTTATTCTCAGGACAAGGTTTTAAGTAGGTGTAGGTAGGATATGTAAGTAGGTAAGGTCTATTTAAATCCTTGTTTCCAATTGATGTTATTTCCACATAAACAAACATCAACTTTATGTTAGTGTAAATAAAGTTGATTTTAGACGAATTAGTACTGATGAAAAAGTCATTAAAAAAATATGAAGTTGTAGCGCAAACTTAACCGTATGTATAGGCATTACAGTTGTTTTTCCTAAAACTCGTGTAAATATAATAAATAAATAAATTGTGAACGCAGATTAGGTAGGAAGATATGTAGGTAGGGTAGGTGTAGGTAGGTAGATAGGCAGGGGGCAGGGGCTACCCTCCTGCCAGGGTTGCGAGTTTGTCCGAAAGGGATATCGCAGCCCCGGCACACAGGCAACGGAAGGAACACGGGTGGGTTTTAGTCAGTAAAAGTCTGACACGCCCTGCCCTACCTACCTACATACATACCTAACTACCTAGGTAGGTATGTAGGTAGGTGGGTAGGGTAGGTACATAGGTAGGTGCGCCGTAGACTAGCTACCCGTGCGAAGCCGGGGCGGGCAGCTAGTATTTAATAATAATAGTAAGCTCTGGAATAATTTATTACCATTTGGCCCAAAATGATTCCTGATGGTTTCCAGCAGTTTCCATTGTGGTGAACCTTCATTTTCATGCTTCTCTTCGTCAGTTTCCCCTGCACTATCTTCTGAATGCTGTGAATAGAAAATTAATATTATAAGTGGGTACAGTAGAAACTCCTATTTGGAGAATTCAGAAGAAAAGTATTAGGAATCATGGCTCCTAGCTGAAATCATTTTTTTTAACTGCTTTGGTACTTCCGGGTTCCAAGGCATTTGAATTTTTCCCAGGGTATTGAGGAGCTTCCTCATTGCTATTCTACTTGGTTGCCACTATAGATTCTGCCCTTTAGGAGCTGCAGGGGTAGGCAATGGTATGTAGTATAAAAAAACGCATGTAGGTATGTATAGTCGGCCTCGTAATTGCTTCATCACCCTAACGTAGAATAACACGTCATAAAACGACACAGTCTATTTTTTCATTCAAGACAATGTCGTTTCAACCTTAGTGAACTTTCAATTTACTGGGAGTGTTTGGTTAAAAGTGGTAAAAAAATTACGAGGCTCGACCTAGTAATTGTTTTACCACTTTTGATATAATATATAGTCACAGACAAAAGTTGTTGTCAAACCACTATCCAAATAGAGGTTTGAACGAGAACTTGGTAATAATAACTTGTTGGTACGATACCTTAACTTCAGGCTCAGTATCCGACCCAGGCGGCTCCATGATAGCCAAAGCCTTGCTATTAGGTACCGGCCCGACGCGCGACGTCCTCTTACTTCGGATGCGTTCGGAAGTCTTCGCCGGCCCACTTCGGCCATGCTGGTCAATCTCCTGTTTACGCATTTGTATGACCTGTTGTATAAACTTCACCATCAATGGTCGTCTACGCCAAATGCTGATTACGTAAGATGCGACAGTAGTGTGTTGTGTGGTGGGACATTTCACGTGAAGCGGACAGGGAAAAAAAAGTGAGGTTCTGAAAATCGACCACATTCGGCCCATTTGTACTTCTAGTAGGTATGAATGTGTGCGCAAAATATTTTTTTTGTATAGTGTATATTTACCAAGTTATAGGTTTCAAAAGAATTGTCGTTGATTGGTACTACAAGTTTTCGAAAGTAATTTTTCGAATATAACAAATCTACTATAAAATATTTTACATAGCGATACATATTAAAAATATACTGTTCTTTTTGACAGTAAAAAAAATTTAAAAAATTAAAAAAAAAATAATCGCCAAAACCGGAAGTAAACTTTTCAAACCAGAATTACAGTCACTTCGACCAATTTTTTACTATTTTTTTTTCTTTCAAAATATAGCTTAAATTATAATGAAAGTACACTAGAAAATTTAAAATGGGATCTCTATTAGTTTAGGAGATACGTTGAATAATATACACCCGCGTCGCAAGGGGCGTCATATGTAGCGCTTGCAAGGTTGAGCAGTTTGCGCGATATTGCAACTTTATTAATATTTTATATCGTTTTAGCGTATATTTAACCTCATTTAATGATATGAAATAAGTTTTATTAATATAATATAATATAAATATAACTACATAATACAAATATAAGTTAATAATATATTATAAAGAAAAAACGTTTTTGGAGCAGTAGAAAAGTTTTATTATTTGCGAAACGTGACTAATAGCGCCATCTGTTAGTAACGTGTAGTACTTTTTTCTCTCAGATAGAGTCAAACGGTCAAACCTATCTACAAGAAAGAGATAGAAATATGACGCCTAGCGGTTTCGTAACTTAAACTTTAGTGTTGCTTTAACCGCTCAGCGACTTGTGCACGTTTTAATCTGTGACGGTTGTTATTATTAATGGCGCCGTACGGTGATCGATGTTTTAACCCATTTCACTTGGTACTTCATCGAAAATTTAAAAATTTAAGGAAAATATCTAAATGTTTAGCTCAAAAGTGGAGTTTTTCACAAGATCTTTACGTATGTGCCTCCTGCAGGAAACGACTTTTGACTGAATCTCCTCCAGTTGGACCGTTTATTCCCGAAGATAAGTTTAAACATATGGAGGAGATTCAGTCAAAAGTCGTTTCCTGCAGGAGGCACATACGTAAAGATCTTGTGAAAAACTCCACTTTTGAGCTAAACATTTAGATATTTTCCTTAAATTTTTAAATTTTCGATGAAGTACCAAGTGAAATGGGTTAAAACATCGATCACCGTACGGCGCCATTAATAATAACAACCGTCACAGATTAAAACGTGCACAAGTCGCTGAGCGGTTAAAGCAACACTAAAGTTTAAGTTACGAAACCGCTAGGCGTCATATTTCTATCTCTTTCTTGTAGATAGGTTTGACCGTTTGACTCTATCTGAGACAAAAAAGTACTACACGTTACTAACAGATGGCGCTATTAGTCACGTTTCGCAAATAATAAAACTTTTCTACTGCTCCAAAAACGTTTTTTCTTTATAATATATTACTAACTTATATTTGTATTATGTAGTTATATTTATATTATATTATATTAATAAAACTTATTTCATATCATTAAATGAGGTTAAATATACGCTAAAACAATATAAAATATTAATAAAGTTGCAATATCGCGCAAACTGCTCAACCTTGCAAGCGCTACATATGACGCCCCTTGCGACGCGGGTGTATATTATTCAACGTATCTCCTAAACTAATAGAGATCCCATTTTAAATTTTCTAGTGTACTTTCATTATCATTTAAGCTATATTTTGAAAGAAAAAAAAATAATAAAAAATTGGTCGAAGTGACTGTAATTCTGGTTTGAAAAGTTTACTTCCGGTTTTGGCGATTATTTTTTTTTAAATTTTTAAATTTTTTTTTACTGTCAAAAAGAACAGTATATTTTTAATATGTATCGCTATGTAAAATATTTTATAGTAGATTTGTTATATTCGAAAAATTACTTTCGAAAACTTGTAGTACCAATCAACGACAATTCTTTTGAAACCTATAACTTGGTAAATATACACTATACAAAAAAAATATTTTGCGTACACATTCATACCTACTAGAAGTACAAATGGGCCGAATGTGGTCGATTTTCAGAATCTCACTTTTTTTTCCCTGTCCGCTTCACGTGAAATGTCCCTGGTGTGTGGCTACTTGAATGTGCAAATTGATGTGCAAAGGACTTACTAATGAAGGCTGATAATTTTACAGCGATTTTATGGTATCAATAAGCCCAGGTACGAGGGACGATTTTTTAATGCGACGGTGTTTTATGGCGCGCTGGATTTTCAACTCTCGGTGTTGAGCCGAGCATTGAGAATCCAGCGGAGTACTCCTACACTCCAGCGCGTCAAAAAAACACTGTTGGACTCTCAACCCTCGGCGCTGAGCAGTACGTTGGAAATCCAATGCGTGAAAAAGAATCGCCCGTGGGTGCGAGGGCTAAAAGGAATCGATTGTGCAACTACAGTGCTTTTAGGCCCGATAATTTATTATAGTGATGGAGAAATATTCAGTCAAGAACAATATACAGATAATTTGTTGCATCAAAATTAAGGCTCCCAAAGACAGGCGCGATGCGACACCGGTAGAACAATTTCTGTGAATTTTTCACAGAAATTGTTCCACCAGAGTCGCGCCGCGCCTTTCTGGGGAAGCCTTTATATTGTAATCAATAAAAAACATTACTTTCTCTTACAAAACCACTGAATATGTTTGTGTTAGAATGAGCAATACTCTAAAAAATATAAGTATACCAACCTTCTTCAAAGTCTTAGCATCTTTATAGATCTGGCTACCAGGCTCATTGAAATTGCAAGCATTTCTGACCATCAGGAGTAAATCCTTCTCCAATTCCAACAACGTGGTATACTCTTCACCCTGGATTTTCTGGGCAATTGTCTTCAGGTCTATTGGGGAGTCGATGACGTTGAAATATTCTGGGTAGCGCCTTTTAGATGGTAAGAATTGGAAGGCTCGGTAAAGAGGCCGACCATCACTGTTTGCTGTCATAACCTGAGGAGAGAAAGGCAACATTTTACCTCGGAATTGCCTTAAAAATTACTACAAAATAAGATTTACTTTTTCTGGAACAACTTATATTGTAGCGGAGTTTTCAATTGGCCGTTTTCACACTGCGACGATAACGACACCGACATATCGTCAGCTCGGACGACAACCTAATCCGTTTAACAGTTCTTAAAGAGTCATAAAGAACCCTGTAAGAAATCGACACGTGTTTCACCTCTCAACGAGGCATCCTCAGTATGACGATTGAGTTGTTGCGAACCCGGACCCGACGTGTTGACACGTCAAGCGTCAAGAGGTTGAAAAATGACGATTATTGTTATCAATAATCGTCATTTTTCAGCCAAATTACACAAACCTTAATGAATTTTACACTAAAACCTTCCTCATGAATCACTCCGTTCATTGATGAAAACGGTTTCAAAATCCGTTCGGTAGTTTTTGAGTTTATCGCGTTCAAACAGACAGACAGACGCGGCGGTGGACTTTGTTTGAAACTTACAGCATTAAACAACTCTTCAAACACATTATCTTCTTCATAGTTAGTTGAGGTTTCCGACAGGTCCTCTGCTACATCGGATCTTCGACTAGATGAGCCGGTGCGAGATAGTTTCGGCATCTTGATGTCATCACCTGGCAGAAAAGCAATTGTTTAATGTTATATTCAAAAAGTGATATGTTTACTACCTAAACATTTTCTACTGGTACTAGTGATTTGGGAGGTGTTTCTTATAATAAAGAACTTTGCTCTCAAAATAATAGCAAGTCAAAAATTATCTGACAAACTCGGAAACTAGGCATAAGTCAGTTAAGCCTGTTCTAAAGAAAACCATTAGCTGCCTACAGGCACATTGTCTAGTTTGGCTTATATTTTGACCAATACCGCCAAACCGCGCCTAAAGGTCGTCACACACTCTGAAGATAATATAAAATATATATTATCTTCGACATATCGCTCACCATCCAATTTAATGGACCACCACAAACAGTGAAGATAATTTGTATATTTTACCTTAAAGGATTTTTAAACGCTATAATATATATTATCTTCAATGTGTGGATGGGCTTTAGGTATGTGCGCGGCGAGATAGGGGGCCTTGCAGACCACTCATTCGTCAACACGGCGGCGGCGGCGTCCCGACCCCCGTCGCGCTGCCCGTTCCTACGACGCGGAACAGTGTTACCGGTCAAACTATAGTAAAAAGTGACAGCACCTTCATTCCATATTTTTTAAAGTTTGACAATTGCTATAAATTTCTCTCACCATTTTCCAGAGCATGTTTCGTCTGCAGGTAGAGCTTCCAAAGATCAACAGCATCTCTGTACTCAACAGTGTCGGGCTTGTAGAATGCCTTAGCATTGTTTACAAGGAGCTCAATGTCTGCGGACAACTCTTCAATGTCTTCATATGTGTCCGTTTTTAGTTTCTGTTGCACCTATGGAGAATTAATATGTGTATTAGATAAGGATATCTTATTCTGGAGTCTGTGGGCTTCTGGGGATCCCAAAGCATACCCCGAGGGGGTATTCAGACAAATGCAAAAAGTTGATGTCTGCAGTTTTGCCTCCCTCCCTAATTTCGTCCAAAGGTTGTCTTGAATGGTTGTGTTAGAGATAAGACCACCCATTGCATCACCCTATCTAAAAGTTCTACATTTAATGTAATGTTTATGCTATACATAATAAAGTGTATTCTATTCTATGTTTTAATAGACATCAACTTAATACATTTCTCAAAATTCTAATCCATTTAATTCTTTATTTTGTTATTTTGTTTATTCTAACTTTGTTAATAATCTAGGAGATGGTTGACTGAGATCTCCCAGATTATTGTCAAAGCTCAGAGTTTATGGGGTTAAAATTACAAATATTTTTTATGTCTTTTAAACCAAAATATTGAATAGAATAGGGTGGTGAAAAGGATATTGTTATTTTTATTAATTAATTAATTTTTCAATTAATTAGGTACATACCATATTCAATTGATGAATATGGATTCAATAGATGTTAATGGTGTGAAATCTTCCGGGCTACCAGTTCAGTTAGGTGTACCTCAAGGTTCGATACTGGGTCCATTCTTGTTCTTAGTGTATATCAATGACTTACCATTCTATTTAAAGGGTATCTGTGAAGTTGTACTGTTTGCAGATGATACCTCTCTTATTTTTAAAGTAGACTAGAAAGGAGAGGAGGGAAAGGACTAGGCATAGACAAGATTTTGACGATGTAAACAGTGCACTCTCAATGGTTACGGATTAGTTTACTACAAATAACCTAGTTCTCAATGCTAAGAAAACGAAATGTGTAAAGTTCGCCCTACCTAATGTTAGAAATCTAGGTCCCAACATCGTCTTAGATAAAGAGGTGCTTGATTCCGTAAATTCGGCAGTTTTTCTAGGCATAACAGTAGATGCCAAACTTCAGTGGGGCCCACATATATCGAGCCTAGCGGGAAGGCTCAGTTCGGCCGCCTACGCCGTCAGGAAAGTAAGACAATACACTGACGTCGATACAGCTTGTTTAGTCTATTTTAGTTATTTTCGTAGCGTTATGTCCTACGGTCTTCTGCTGTGGGGCAAAGCTGCTGATATTCAAAATATATTTACGCTTCAAGAACGAGCTGTTCGAACTATTTACCAGCTAGGTGCCAGAGTTTCTCTGAGAGATTTTTTCAAAGATATTGGTATCCTCACAGTGGCATCCCAATTCATCTTCGCCAATATCTTATATATTAGGCAAAATATACACTTATACACTAAAAACAGTGATTTTCACAATGTTAACACAAGAAATAGGGACAAACTAGGAGCTCCCTTTCACGGGCTTCATAAGGTTCATAACTCATTTGTTGGGCTTGATATAACTTTTTATAACAAGCTAGATTTGCCTTTTAATGCGTTTAAAACGAAAGTAAAATCCAAGCTTTGTTCAAAGGCATACTATTCTATCAACGATTACTTAAATGATAAGAATAGTTGGTCGCTGTGATTAACTCAAGACAATGTTTATGTTCTTTCTCCAGCTTACCTACTGACAAGTTATATGTATATGTTTATATAATTGTTTATTTTATTTGACTTTATAAGTCAACTTATTTAAATTTAGTTTATTGTTGATATAATCTACTCATCACAATGTTTTTTTTATGAATTGTATTGCATTATGCAGTTAGCTAGTGACCTCGACAATTGATCATATTATTTATTTTTATTAGTAATTAACTGTTTCGTTTATTTATTTTACCTCGATGGTCCTAGTTTATCATTTATAACTTCCAGTTACAACTATATGTAAGCGGGCACGCCCTTTATGCCTGGAGGGTTTTATTTAGATATTAAGTTCTGTTTACGTTAAATTTTTTATTTCTTCCTGAGCATAGCTGTTCTCGGTGATTTTGTCTGGTCTATTGGTGTATGCTAGCTCACATATGGCTAATAATTTAAATTATGTCTTGTGTTGCGTAATGTAAATTATTTTGAATACTATTATATAGAATCTTTTTTATTTGTTCTTCTAACTGAACAGACAGCTGTGCTGCTGGGGAGTTTGTTGCGCCACTTCTTCTTCCCAGCTAATGCACTAGGAAGTGGTGAAGGGTGGGCGTTTTGGGGGAGTCTTATGTAATTGACGTTCGAAAAGTGCTGATTCTCAGCCTAGTTACAATAAATGACTTTTGAATTTGAATTCTGAAAAAAAAAATCTACAGTCTAAATAAAATTTATAGTGGCAATGGAATTATACTTACTCGCAGCAAATCAATAGGTTGTGACACCACTTCATAGTACTGTGGCTCCTGACGTCTTTTCGGAGCCCTGATGAAGGAGTCACAGAGCAACGTGCCATCTTCTTTCTTGTATGACCTGATAGTGTCATATAGTTGCTGACAGATTTCACCCTGGTAAGACAAACAGATCATTTTCATATTTACTATTATAGTAATAATAAAAACGACATAATTATGAAGTTCAAAATAGGAACACCAAATGGAAATGATGAATTGAAATTCTTAAGAAATTATCAAAATGCTTTTTTAAACATTTTTTTGACAAAACTCACACAGTCTGCTATTGACAAAACTAGTGCACATCAGTCTGCTATTCTGTTGCCTACGAAACAACAGTTTTTCACCAATAAACCGGATTGAAACATGAAATAATTTCATAAAAATAATAAGTAATCATTGATAACTAAAAACAAACACAGTGCTTGCAATAATAAGTTTTATTTATATTAAAGGAGCATATAAATAGAGCATGCAATATACATACTTAGCTGTATGTATATGCCGGCGACGGCGCTGTAAACGGGTTGAGAATTTAGATGAATGTTAAATAAACTTACTGGGTCCAACTTCTTCCTTTTCCGAGTAGATGGTGGAGGTCCAGGGTTGCTCAGCTCGATGCCATCATCACTGTCATCTAAATCAGCCCCACGCGAAGCGCCGGAAGATGCACGGCGTCGCTTGCTCATTTTCAATTAAAATGGCTCGCAAAGCGATGCCCAATGGTGCTCAATAAAGATTGTTAGTGAGCCTGGTACTGTTACATTCTTGGGAAATAAATGTTGAAGTTTGGTTTTTCTATAGTAGACACAAAACTACGTGTAAATTTTATAGATTATTGGATTGGGATTCTTTCATTGATTGATTCTTTCGCAATACACAACACAACACAAGCGAGAAAAAGTATATCCCGTAATCCCGCGCAGGCCTAAACTGCGAAGCTGTCGACAGAGTGTCACGAGAGAAAGAGATAATAGCATACAATAATAAACTACTATGAAAGAGATACAGAAATTCATAGGCTTAAAATGTACATTGCAATCGGGTAGTTGGAACGATTTTGCAGGGTCATTAACAGACTACCTAACTGTCAAATAATACAGCATATAGAAGCTTTCACCTGCCAGCCAACCACAGAGTACTTTTCATTTCAGCAAACCACTCGATTCCATTGAGATAGAAAATATATATGTCTATGCTCGATACGGTTCCATGCGGCATGCCGAATCGAACATCAATCAAGTCATGCAGACGTAATACACACACACGTGAAACAACAATTCTCTGAAAAAAAAAAAACCCGCCGGTTGCGAGGAATGCGAGGATTATTGTGTAGATCTTCGATCAACAATAGTTGGTATTGTTGATCGAAGGTGTAGATAGATTATAATTACGCAAGATAAACTTGTTTTTATTGTTGTCATTATGATTAGGCTTAGGGCTACTATTATGACAGGGATTTAGAGAATTTTGGGGTATAATCGCGAAAAAAAATATTAGATTATTATGCATGGCTGAATTGAGAATTTGAAGTTGTTGTCAAACTCTACTCTAGCATTAGGTACACTCGGTGATGCCTGCTTACTTGATCTCTCCAAGGCTTTCGATCTCGTTTCTTATGATGTGCTTTGCAGTAAATTGAGGAGTAGGGGTATACCGGAGGAGCTGCTCGGAGTAAGAGCAGTTTTGGTATCTAAGCCAGACAAACCGTGTCAGATGGTCTGATGCGCTCTCGGAAAAATATGGGTTGGAGTGCGGGGTGAGGCGGGTTGGTCGTCTCCCCGGCTCTTAATCTATATGTAAATGACCTCGTTGCCGAGCTCAGCAGCTTGCTTGTGGGATGCAGGGTAAATAGTGTTAGTTGTAACAGCATCAGTTATGCGGATGACATATTGCTGTTGGGCCCGTCGTCGCCGGGGTCGATCGCGGATATGCTCAAAGTATGTGAGACCTACGCTGCTGCACATGGATTGGTCTTTAATGCCAAAAAATGTGAAAATGGTCTTTGGGGTCGCTGGTATGTCCCGGGAAGATGCCCTTGAACATGCCGTAAACGGTACGCCAATTCGTAAAGTCTCAAAGTTTAAATATCTTGGGCGACCTCAGCGACCATGGTGACATTGAGAGGGAGCGTAGGGCTCCGGGCGGCGGTCAGGGGTAATATGTTGGCACGAAGATTTTCTCGGTGTACTGACCAAGTAAAGATTACGCTTTTTAAAGCTTATTGTTAGAGTTTTAAAATCGGTAATCTTAGGATCAATTAGTTGGAAAAGGTCTCTGGATGTTCGAAGCGTCCAATACAATAATGATTTTAGAATGCTATTGCGACTGCCTCGTTTTTGCAGTGCATCAGAAATGTTAGCGGTAAATCATACCGATGGATTTCATGCCATCATCCGCAAAAACAGCCTCACTCCTCAGTAGAATAAGAGGCAAGCGCAATAGTATTCTGAAGGCTGTGGCGGCAGACACTTCTTCTGCTATAATAAGGTATTTGTGCGAACACTAATACCATAGTTAGACCATTACCATTTCTCGTTGTGTCTAGCTAGATGTTGGGAGATCTTCTCACAAATTCGTCTTTAGTTTATTAACAATAGTGATTAAGTGCAAACATGTTACAAACAATTTATGATCTTTTTGTTTTATCCGAAATAAAATGATTATATTTTTATTTATTTAAAAGTGGAAATCTTTGCTGAATCTGCTTTACAGCAAGTCTTACACGACCCAGTACGCACGATGCAAGATCGCGCTGACGTACGTCAAGAGAAATATGCGTTTAAATCGCTTAAAAAAAAAAATTGTTGGCACGGGTTAGGGCTATTTTATTATGGGGAATTTTGGGGTCAAAGCGCGTAAATACCCCCAGTCTGGTAACATTGACCGCGGTCTTGAGCGTCCGCTCAAGGCCGCGGTTAAGAGGGTTTATCCGGAAAGTTGGTAACGTCGCAAATACCTGTCCAATATTTACCTGTTTTGATTCATATAGCAATATTACTGAATAGAAATAAGAAATGTGGCTAACTAGCGAACTAGAATATAAATAATGAATTGCAATTATAACATTGAATTTGATGTTGTACCCATTTTAGGAATAAAAAACGCATTTGGAAAGTTTCCAAATAGTTTTATTACATCTAAAACTAAACATTCGGTGTTACGATATTAATTATTGCATTTCATAATCAATATTCTAGTTCGCTAGTTAGCCACATTTTTTATTTCCACACAGTAATATTGATAAATTAATCAAAACACTGAAATATTTGACGTCTATTTGCGACGTTGCCCACCTTCAGAATAAACGCTCTTAATGTTAATGTTACTTCCGTGCAGTATGCTGGATGCACACACCATAGCGTGGACGGGCGCTTCGTTCTCCAGCTTACTTACAGACATACCGTAAGTTAGACAGAGAGCGAAGCGCCCGTAACGATGGCCGAACGAACAGATTTCGCTTAGGGAGTAGGCCCCCAGCACCGTAGCCTCGGCGGGACGTACAGCATGATGGATGGTGAATAAGGCGCTTATGGCGCTTGCGGACGTACAGCACGCTGGATGCGCGCACTTACCGTTTATGCTACGGTCCAGTACCGCAGCCTTGGCGGGACGTACAGCAAAATGGATGGTGGGTGAATAAGGCGCTTAAGGTGCTAACTTTGATTAAACCCACAGATTAGTAATTAAACCTTTGCAACGTTTTTAAATAGAGGGGTCAATGTGACTCACAGACTAGTTAGCTTATGTGACTTTACAACAAAGACATTATTTACTAGTATATAACTTAGATCTGTTAGCTTCTCCGGCGGGATCTCATGGCGGCATGGAGTGTGCGATTGTCGCAACCCAGCGCTGGGCACGCCACAATTGCGGCGATAAGTCCCCTCTTTGAGGAGTAGCTTGAGAGGCGCTATGGCGTCCTCACCTTCCGCCTGACGCAGGTCCTCACCGGACACGGTTGTTTCGGGAGGTTCCTGTTCCGCATAAGGCGGGAGGAAACGCCCGGGTGTCACCACTGTATGGATCCCCCGGAGGACACGGTGGAGCATACAGTGGAGGTCTGCCCAGCTTGGGCGGAGCACCGCTGTGTGCGCCGTGCTCACGGCGGCGATCAGCGGCGGTGATCTCTCGCGTCCGGCCCTGGTTCAGGCCATGGTTCGGAGCGAGAGTGCATGGGAGGCCGTCATCTCCTTCTGCGAAGCAGTTATGTTCGCGAAGGAGGAGGCGGAGCTTGCGAGGGAGATGCAAGCTGCACGCCCTCGCGGCCTTAGTCGCCGCAGGAGACGCCCCGGGCGTCGGGAGTCGAGAGCCGACTTCCGGCCACCGTAGGCGCGGGCTTGCGGACGGTGAGCAATGGGCAGCTCGCCGTCCGATAAGGACCAGGCCCGTGTCGACGGTGCGTTGTGTTCCACGCGCGCCTCAAAGAGATGTCAGCACCAACTGACGGGGTCGAAAGACCAATGCCTGCTGGGGCTGCGGGTTTGTCCGAAAGAGATATCGCGGCCCCGGCACACAGGCAACCGAAGGAACACGGGTGGGTTTTAGTCAGTTAAAGTCTGACACGCCCTCTCGCTCCGCCCAGAGCGGGAGAAGTCATTTGATGATTTCCCATCTCATAAAAAAAAAAAAAGTGTTTGCTTTACAATCAATATGTTACCCACTTTATTTTTCTATAAACAAAACAAAAGATGTTTCTCCTACCCGCAATTCATGAAAATATGTACTAGACAAGTATGCAATAGAGTCAAGAAGTGGAAGACAAAGAAGTTAAATTGAACTTCAAAGTAGTTAACGGTTACGAGTGAGTCTGGTTCATGTGGTTGAGTCTTTGAAGAGTGCAAAAAATAGATAAATACTTTACCATTGTTTAATAACTTGAAGTTTCATGAATTAATCATGATGGAGAAATATCGTAAAAACTTTATACTATACGATGGTGCAGTCTACTATTGCTTGTTATGTGATGAACTATTGAGAGGAATTCCAAATGTTGATAAACATATTCGTTGGGATAACCACAGAAAGAGCTTAAAAAATCAAGCCTATTTCCCAAGATTCAGAAAAGACTTAATATACAAGGTAGGTACGGGTTTTCTTTTCCAATCAATTCGTCGTATCTGATGAAAGCAAGATGAAAGTGATGAAACTGCCCTTATCGAGGCGACTGCCACTACCAATTCTTCTTCGTTGTTCCCTCGGCACTGACGATCGCGACCACATACGACACGTCTCCCAAGTTATGCGGTCTTCTGCAGGGTGGCTGCTCGTTAAATGCTGATTCCAACAGCCATCTTGATCTCGTCTGGCTATCTTGCCACTGCCTACTACTGATACTTAAATACCTTGTTTGTTTCAGGTTGAGAATCACTTTTATTGCGAAATTTGCAACTTTGTAGTTTCTGATATTGATGCTGTGACCAAGCACATAACCGATGATGGACATAAAGCTATGAAAAACAATCCGAAAACAGAAACAAAGACTATAGGCCAATATGATTCTGGCTATATAGTCTTAAATAAATTCAAACTAGATATGGCTCAATGGAATTCAATCATAGATAAGACATGTCTAATTTGCAACATAGAAGTGAAAAATACAAATTTACACATGGGATTAAAAGAACATATAATTAACTTGATGAATACTAAAAGTGAATGCGAGCATGAGCGTTATTACAGGAAGGTAGGTCATCTTGAATAATTTCATATCTAGTCGTCACACTCCATAGTGTTGCTGAATATGCGCCTTCCAATAGCTATTGGATGGAATGACACAGTTAATTGTCTAGTTATTAGACATACAATACAATCTTATTATCTTGTTTAATATCCCTTAAACAACTTATTTCATATTCCAGATTAATGACGACAAATATCACTGCTTCTCTTGTATGAAAGTTTTCTCGGCTCAGAAATTAAGCAATCATTTGCTGAGCTGTGAAAATATTGATGAGAGCAAAATAAAGATACAAAAAGAAGTTGAATCAAGCACAAACATTGGGAACTCAACAAAAGGTACAGCTAAGGTGGAAACAATACATGATCAACTGCTCGGCCCTCTGCAAGATTTTTATTTGGTAGATAGAAAAGAAAATACTGCTACTTGTAAACATTGTAAGTTAGTTATGGCCATGAATTTCATGTGTATGGTGGAGCATATGAAAACTCATTATAATACTGAGGGCCTAAAAAAAAACCCAAATAAAGCAGAGGATTCTGAGCCTCACCCTAATGCACCCTCAGACGAAGAAGTAGAGTACTGTAAAATTATAGACTCTGGCAAAATAAGATCGGAACTGGCGAAATATGGCAAAGATAATTCTATCAAATTAAACTTTAACGGCAGCAAAGGGTGGTGTTCGGTTTGTGACCGATATTTGTCTGCCCATAAAAATATTTTTGAACAACATGTCAAAGGCGCTACTCATCAAGGTAATTTGGAGCTGCAAGGTATTATAAGTCCTAAGAAACATGATAACAGAGGCATTAAAACAAAAAGTATTTTACAATGCAGGCTGGAATATTTATTTGAAGATGAAGAGTTCTATATTTTTGACTACTTGAGCATTGATGTATTTAGTTTTTTCCTTATTTGTCAAATTGAGGATCCGCATTTTAAGAAGACAAAATGCTATGCATGCAATGAGTTACTCCCACAGGGGCAAGAGCGGGAACATTGTAGCAGTTTGAAGCATAAGAATAAGTTTCTAGCTGCTAAATTTGTCATGTCACATGTGGAAGAAGGCCAATTTTTCAGAGAAGTAAGTTTTTTACAGATCCGTCACAATTTTATTTACGGATAGGACATTGATTTCCAAGTAGGCTTTTCAATTAGGGACAAGATAAAATTAATACAGTGGTTACGAGCACCTCTGGGGTAAATTAACCAAAACTTACTTTACATTTAAACTGTTACAGATACGGAGGAATTACTTCCATTGTGGCTTTTGTAACAAAACATTCCCATTTTTGAAACAACTGCTTGTGCACATGGTGTCCCTTCAACACAGGATGATGCAGATCAGCAAGACAGGTTTATGTCTTGGATCAATTAAATTTAATACCAAAAGTGATGATGTGTATATGAAACTAGTGCATTATGGTTTCGGAAAAAATTAATGCTGTATAATTTGAAAATATTTCTTATTATAAAACATTCATTTCTGATGTAATTTTTAGGTTTTTGCATTTTCTCTCTTTATCCCAACTGTGGCAATGCCCCATTAGAGGGTAGTTTTTGTTGTCATTTTTTTTCATTGTTTGTCTTGCAATCTTTTGTAAACCTTTTGCAGATTTTTGTGTGGATATTTGTGATTTTGTATTAATTTGAGTCAAATTATGCAATAAACCTGATCACAATTGACGGGGATCATGATCTTGACAGTTGATCGCTGGTGATTCAGCTCACAAGTTACATTCGTTGTTTTTTTTACTTATTAATATTTTGTTATAGTTTTTTTAAGCTAGGGCCAGTTGACCCCAAGCCAGGCTTTTAGTGGACAAGTTTCACCATAATAAAAAAATAACATAACTACTTTTTATTGTTGTTATATAAGTATTATCTTTCATACTAAGTACAAAACTAAAATTATCAGCTAACTACTTAATATCTATAAGATACATTTTGTGAAAAATAAAGAGGTAAAAAAAAAAATTTTTTTTTTTAGTTTGTCACTTATATGTCACCAAGATCCTAACACTTACAACTTAGAACATTGTAGTCACTGAAAGTAAATATCAAACCATTGAGGAAAATGAGACACAAGCATTATAAAATCATTATTTGATTTTGATTTTATCTTAGACAAATATTTATTTGTGGATTCAATATAACTATTCTGTAATGATGGAGGCAGTTCAACTATATCTATGTCTAATAGGACTGTTATGTGACTAAGATGTGTGGCATATAACACCGAAAATGCATTACAAGAACAGCTCTCTTTCACACACTCGACAAATGTTTGAACAAAGCTTTGTATTTTCGTGTCAAAATTTGTCATTATAAATAAATAGTTGAGTACACCACAGCATATTTGGAAGCAGTTAGCCGAATTAGACGCCTTTTTGACAATTTTTTTAAGAGATTCATCAGTAACGAACATTCCTTCAATATTTGGATCGGTTTCATTCAATATAATGTGACATTTTTCTAAAATACATTTCTCAATTTCTGGTTTTAATTTTATAGAAACATCTTCAGCTGTATGAGACATCGTACTAATACTATCACTTGCCCATAAGTCGTTTAATATCCGAATATTCTTGGTATCTGTACTATTCCAATGAATAACGTCTTTCAACAAGGCATTGAGGTACACTCCATTTTGATTTAAATTTACTAAAGCCTGCACCACTTCTGGATTCAATGGTGAGTTCCGACTGCTACTGATATTCATATCTTTTAAATTTCGAATTAAAAATGCTTCTAAACTCTTTTCCTTTGCTTCAGTATTTGTAGGTGTGGACCCTTTTATTATTTGTTCATAGAACTCCAATAATAAAGTCGTAAAGTTTTCATCGACTTTAATGTGGTTTTCAGGTTCAACTTGACACATTTTTCTTATATTTTCTAATATAGATAGTCGTAAATTGTTGTTTACTTTTGAATTTGTTTGAGACAAGTTGAGAATTTTTACGAAACTTTTTGAAAGTGCTTTCGCTACCTTTCTGTCGAGCACCGGATTTTCATATGTAAATTGAGGACATGGTAGGTTATTTGCTGTTATGATTTTCTCTATTAATTTATTATTCATGATCAAATCACTTAGAAATAATTAAATAAATAACTATATAATATTTTTCTCCCGGGATATCAGCTGAGCTGTAGAAATGTCAATATTGTCACTGTCAATAATGTCAATTATACTTTTAAATGTAGTGTGAATATTAGTCCTTTGATTTAGTTATTCCAGGTTTTCTTTTGTTTCCCTTTTGATTGCTGATGAATTAATTTAATTTTTATATTTATAAATTATTTTCATGTAAATCACATAATGCCATTACAACTAACGATAAATAATTTGGCACTGCCGTCTAGTGTCCAATATACATACTAGATTGCCCTTTTTAATGTTGCTAGTCGACGCTAGATGGCAGAAGTAGTAGTAATTGTAACTATGTAACTCCGGCCAGACACGGGCCATCGTTATTTAGGTACCGTACATATACATCTATAATTTTAGTGCTACTTTAATAGGTCCTTTGTTGATTGTAGCACGGTTGATTTGGTGGTGACTGAAGAAAGGAAAAACCTTCATGTTATTGAGGTAATTTAACCTTAATATGTAAGTAGGTAGGTACTTTATTAGTCCCGTTCACTTATCTTAATTTCAGTAGCTACCTACTGAAATGAAATAGTATTGCATTAAAACATGGTTTGGGTGGGAACTAGTAATACCAAGATACCAGGTTAAAATGTTCTTAAAAAAAATTGCTGCCATGGCATTTTTTTTTCTATGGCTTGACCTTTTCTCATAAATATAAATAGTTTGTACCGATAACATATTAATAATTCTAAGCACATTAAGTATAGGTCTGTCGTTACGAATAGATAGAAAGCGGAAAGAGAAAGATATTCCTAGATTTTTGGTGGTTGACAAATAATCTGGCATTTGAAGATGAACAGCGAATAAGCGAAGGAAAAACGCAGCGTTAAAAGCAAAATATCAAAGTTCCTACCTGTTAATGTAGGTACCTACTAGGTATGCGTATACCCACTTACCACATTCCATCTAAATCTTAGTTTGAACAACATAAATAAAACCAAGTCGATTAGATAAGTAGGTAGGTAGGTAGGTACCTATTTATTTTTGACGAGAGTTCACGCCAGTCATACATGTTTTATTGGATTTAACGTTCCTTTCCGAATACACCGTGAACTCTAATCTGTTCGGCGAGTGCACTTTGACACGCCTCATACACATAAAACGCTTTCACATACAAACAACAACGTTAGATACGTTAAAAACATTAAAATATCACGATAAGGCAATAAAATTAGTAGCAGAAACAAAAACAAATTCTGAAAATGCCCCGTAATAACACCCAACTAATGGGTGAAAGTCGAATTTAATAACCGCATGTAAATAAATAAAAAATGAGATCACTCATCAACATGAATAATAGAAGAATCGGATATTTTAATTAGCATGAATTTACACCGTTGCAAAGCGTGTAAGATGAAAAAAGGTTAATAATATTTCATATCGCCATTTCTCCGGTATATTTCGAGTCGGTATTTGTGGGGCCCGGTTAATAAATTATGATCGAGACCTCACATAGAGTGGACTAACTACGTGGGCCACACCGGCCCAAGCTCCGCCCGAGACAGAGAAGGGAATATGTTCCTTCTCTGTCTGCCATAAGGCTGCATGGTAGTCCAACAATGCGTCTTAACGTTACGATATAAACGCAGGAATGTATGTTTAGTTAAAGGTCGTTTTTGGTGCAATTTCATTAATTTTCTAATTGGTAGCGCCGTCGTATAGTCCGAGTACTTCTTTATGTTATATGGCCGCCAGCCTCCAACGTAATTTAATTCTTGTCTAAGTAGCGGAACGTAAGTCGGGGATTGTGTTCAACGAGAATTAAATTTTAGCAAAAATTGCTACTAGAACTTCGAGAATAACTAACTTGACTGGAATATCATATACAGGGTGGCAGGGTCATCGATGCGAGAACTACCATTTCCGGTACCATGGATTCAGTATGTGATTCAGAACCCCCCTGCGTTGAAAATTTTCGTCGGTTATTTAAATAAAAAATCTGTTGTTCCATACATTTTGACCACACATTTTGAAACAGCAGATTTTTTTTTTAATAAACGACGAAAAATTTCATCACAGGAGGGTTCAGAATCATGTACTGAATCCATGTTAAAAATTTTCGCGTCGATGTCGTCCCTGCCATCATGTATACACGTAGGTCTGTAAAATAGAATTTGTATTAGGCAATATGCATACGTTAGTCAGTAAAACTAAAAGGCTTTCAGTGAAATCTATTATTTTATGACCAAAAACCAACGAGTCGTAATAGAAATGAATAAACTGACGGTAGTTTTGAAATCATTGTTAGACACACAGGTTAACGAAGAACTCAACCAGCTATCTAATTACGTAACATATTTTCGTAAACGATTACGACTAATCTGTTTCATTTTGACAGTTCAACAACATTCATTGCGTTATTTACGTTGTTGAGCAAATTTTTTTTCGAACTTAATAAGCAATGGATTAGCAAATTGTTTTGAAACGATTCAGATTCTGATTTATCGTGTATTACGAAATAAGGGTACTGTTTCTTCGCGAATTCAACATCCCAATTAATCCGATTAAGTTCAACTTAGCTATCTATTCGATATTTCTGGAACTATCCAGATCTTTTCCATAGCTAAATACCTACTCACCCACATTTTACGAAAAGGCACTTAAGTAAATTCATAAATTCATGAAATCATGACAGATGAAGTTCCACCTAGTCAACATGCGTGTCACATGACACTTTACTGACGTGTCAATGCAAAAAATCGTTTTTAAATTCTCAGTACGGTACTTCAGAGTATTGTACCGTATCTCTCACTAGATGGCGCTGTGATGGAGTTAAACAACAAATTGATGATGAGATCATTAAGTACATACAGGAGATATTATTAGAAGTATGTTTTATATTAATAACATAGTCGTGGGAACTATCTAGTCAGTTACTGGTTACAGTTTTGTCACTGATGAAAACAGATGGTTCACTCCGCAAAATCATTCAAATAAAAAGCGACTCTTGGTATGACACAATAAAATGCAATTCAGGTCGCACAGCGCTCTGCTGGGGTTGCGGGTCTGTCTGCTGGAGAAGTCATTTGATGATTTCCCATCCTCAAAAAAAAAAAAAAAGGTCGCACAGCGCTAATTACCTATAGTTTTTATCACCTAGAAGTTGCCTCTCTTTCTATCGCGTACCTAACTCTTAGATCTTCTGACTACGTTACACTCACTGAATTGGCCCAGCAAGACGTGCCCGCTGCGAACTTGTAGCTTCATACCTAAAATGCGGAGTGATGCATCTGTATGCATCTGTGGTTTAGTAAAAACATTTATTTATAAAGTCATTAGATAATAGAGCCAGTCTATTGCTATCGTTCATGCCACAGCTAAACATTAAGAGCCTATTTCGGAGTAAGTATTGGTATGAAAAAATAACATATTTGTGGGAAATTATTTAACCGGCTATCTAATTACGCAACACATTATCGATTTGCAATTGAGTCAAATTGGTTTCGTTTGACTAGAATTTTGAAAGCAATTCTAGTCAAACGAAACCAATTTGACTCAATTGCAAATCGAAAATGTGTTATGTAATTAGATAGCGGAACTTATCTGGACATAAAGTTAAGTTGTAACTTCATAGAGAGGTTGGGTTTGAATCCCAGATAAGATAAATTATTATACATATTGATCTTATTATAGCTCAGAAAATTACCTAAATTATTATTTTTTTTTGTTGCAGACTATGTATTATATACGTATTAAATGCAAGATGCAGTCTTTAATTCGTCATGCATCGTCAGAGTGTAGGTGAGTGTAATAAAAACTTCTTTCGTACTTTCTTATAGTTCTGGCTAGTTAACTTTTGTTATCATGTCGATGGGAAAAGATTTAAGGACAACACTTGTTCATTTTTAGATTTTTTTAAATATTTTAAAAGCGCTTATACAGAAAGTAGGCAACGTCGCAAATAGATTGAATTGATTAATTTGGCAATATTACTGTATGGAAAATAAATATGGCTAATTAGTGACCTAAAATATTGATTATGAAATGCAATAATTAATATCGAAACACCGAATATTTAGTTTTAGATGCAAAAAAAGTATTTGGAAACTTTCCGAATGCCTTTTTTACACCTAAAACGGTTATAACATCACATTAAGTCTTATAATTGCAATTCATTATTAATATTCTAGTTCGCTAGTTAGCTACATTTCATATTTCCATACAGTAATATTGCCAAATTAATCAAAACAGCGTAATGTTTGACATCTATTTGCGACGTTGTCCACTTTCAGAATAAACGCTCTTAACTCTAGTTAGTAAAAGTGTACGAGAATGATGTGAAAGAGCGAAGCCTTCTAATACAGGCATTGTTTGCTGGAAAAGGCTCCAAACACGTTTAAATGTAATGTAATATTCTATTTGGCACAATAAAGTATGTTGTATTTGTATTTTGTATTTGTAATATACCATTTTCACGGTCAGGTAGATGAATGATCTTTCATTTCATAGGAAAACCACGATATGCAGGATCTCCTGGTTGTCATTCGTAAATGTTTGACAGTCGTTAAGTATAGTGAGATCCTGAAAGTCTGATAACCCAGGCTTACCAAGGAAAATGTATCGTACACTGGATTGTGGAGCTGAGATAGGCAGTTGCTCCATGTAAGATACTGGTAGGTAGGTATTCATTTTGGTGCATTCTGTTAGATCTGAAACCAACCCCAACACATTTAAGGAAAGGCTAGGGAGATGATATGTATAAATTTATTTCAAGATTTTCTGAAGCATTACCCATTACACTGTTATGGCCTCAGTTGGAAAGTTACCTCGCTGTCTAGTAGGTGCTAGCACATTAGATGTGTAGGTATCTGATGAGTCAGGCGGTAAACGTCCATAAAGCTAACTTGTGCGACGTCCATCATCTATACTAATACATAATCATTAGGGTGACCATTGCAGACCACTTTTGGAGAACATTGTCTGAATCTTGGCGATGTTACTGATGTATATTAAACGCTTTCAGTTGAATACAACGAAATTGGCAAATTGGGAACCTCGCCATAACCGATACAGTTTATGATCCTTTGACCATTTCGTTACTTGGGAATATTTCCATATTACCAAAAACCAATAAGTACCATCAAAGAAGTTCATATCTAACCACCGTAAGAACTATTCTTGCTTGCAGCACTCGGTGACTATAGAACCGGGCCGGTAACAGATGTGGTCATCGTGTTCACGGGATTTTGTTTTCAAACTGTTTAGATATGAACTTCCTTGATGGTACTTGCAAGGAATATTTGCATAAAAACTCTTTTCTCCCTCAGAAGATCTGTAGGTACCAGCAAGAATACATAGGATGATGATGCATAATAAATTTGACTTATGTTGCATTTCTTACTTTTTTAACTTTTAAACACTTCTTAAAGATAACATTGTTTTAATACTTGCAGGTCCTTGCACTTGTTTTACATTAACAGACGAAGTTTATTGATTGTAACTAAGAAGCTCATGCAACAAGACGAAAGATCCAGCCAGCCGTGGATAAACTGCTTTTGAATTTGTCATCTTCTTCTTTTCGTGTGGTTAGTGACTAACCTGGTGTCAGAGTTTTAAAGCCGTCCATGGGCCTCTGACTTGGCTTCACATGTCGTCGAGTAATATCTCTCAAGCATGCCGGTTTCCTCACGATTTTTTCCGTCACCGTTTTTGAAGCAAGTGATAATTATACAATACGCACATGAAACCCAAATTGTCATGACTGTCCTATTCAATCCGGTAGAGTAAGTATCTATCGTACCTACATGAACGTGGAAAACGCTCTATTTTCTTAGCATCAAGTTTCAGGAAATATCCTGGCAATACCCCAAAGCTTAGCGACTCCACAGCCCATCGTTGCCATCGTCAACATGTCCAAATGATTGATAGCATCCCAACGTGACCGCTCTGCCATTATACACACTTATCAAACAAAAGAATTGGCCCCAATGATCGGCCGTGCGAAAGGTGACGTCGTGGCCCGATGATTGCCGATGATTACTGAAGTGACGCAATCACGATACGTGACGATTGCATTAGATCGGTTTTCAGCGTAGGTTTTGATTAGATTAGTTAAGTCGATGACAACTTTTTGCTGAGATTAATAAGGTAAACTATGGATGTTGTGAGTGTTTCTTTAAATTAAAGACTTCATTTAATTTATTGCCACTTAGGTATGTCAAGCTGACAGCATAAAGCCAACAACAAGAACATCAGCCCGCATAAATATTTTATCAAAATACTTTACCAAAACCGAAAAATTATACAGTTTTACTCAACATTTCTTTTAATTCCGTTTGACATAGTTTCGTTTCCGCTGCATATAGGCTCTAGCTGATTTATTGAGACCGGGTGAGATTCCACTGTTTAGGCCGTGGTAAGGTGCTGATTCAGAGTTTCAGATAGATCGAGGGAAGCAGTAAATGCCGAAGAAAGCAGTACAGTAATTAATACTATGGTGTAGACTCTGGGTTCAGTAATAAGTGTGCCCTGGTTTGAATGAAGTAAAACTTCTTTTTACATCCTAATTGGAGTTACTATTCTAGGAAAGTATGATAGTCCTCCAGACCCGCCTGCGGCGCGGGAGATATTATATTATAGTGCATAAATGTGTGCGCAGACACAGGTGCACTATCTCTTCCCTCACTCTCATAGTCCGATGGGATGGTAATCCGACACGACCGGAGAGAGATCGGGCGATCCAACGGCTTAACGTGCTTTCCAAGGCACGGGGGTATCACACCGCCAACTTTCAAACTCCGGGCTGTTATTAAGAAATTCCTTATGAAAAAGCCCAATAACACTTTGCCCGACCTGGGAATCGAACCAGCCTCTGCCCCGTTGGTCTCGTAGTCGCAAGCGCGACTGCTTAGCGGCCAACGACTGCCGAGCGTGGGACGCTCAGCAGCTGCGCTTGCGACCACGAGAAACCTATGACTACGAGAAAGTATACGAGTATATCAATCTGCCTAGCCTTTTCCCAACTTTATTGGGGTCAGCTTTCAATCTAACCGGATTCAGCTGAATACCAGTATTTTACATGGACCGACTGCCTATCTGACCTCCACAACCCAGTAACTGGATAATACGATACCCCTTGGTAAGACTGGTTGTCAGACTTTCGGGCTTCTGACGACCCGTAACGACTGTCAAATATCCACGAATGACAGCCGGGACCAACGGCATATCGTGCACGGGGCACGGAGGGGTTTCGGTATGTAAAAATGGTCACTCATCTACAGACCAACCCCGGCAAGCGTAGCTTAACCTGACGGAGCGACCCGTGCAGTAGTTATTACTTAGCTACGAGAAAGACCTATATATACCAAGAAAACATAGTTCCTAAGCCCTTTCTATTCTCTATCTATGTCCTACTATTCTTGTATGAAACTAAATATTTTCATTGATAACTAAGAAGGTTTTCAGTGTCCTCTAGTCAAGTTTAGGAGAATCGTATTTTCCGCAGGGATGATCACAAACATTTTTTTTTTTTCGGTCTTTGAGATTATAAAAAAATATTGGACACGTATTTTTTCTTTTCTAAAGGTTACGGCGATACATTGAGGTAAAATGTGCCATGACGTCAGGAGTATGTAGATTTTATACTCACTAGTGACGTAACGACCCCCACTCCCCAACATAAAATGCCGTTTATCTAAGTAATTTTTTATTATTATGATAAAGCAAAAAATACGTGTCTAATATTTTTTTATTATCTGACTGACGGACTAATTAGAATTTAATTTTTTTACGCAGGCATCATCCCTATTCACCTTAAATCTTTATAAAGACTTCAATTTTTTTACAGTAATACAATATTGAGTTCTTACACAATGTAAGAACTCAATATTGTGTTACTTATGTTTGAAATCATTCCCAAAACAGAAAGGGGTAGTATTGTTTATCGGCATATGTAGGTATCTCCATAGCTGGCGGTGCCTGCTTCTTATCCTTTTGTAGTGCTTATAAGTCCTTTTGGCCTTAAATTGACGTTAAAGGTGCTAATAAAATGCGTTGTCTATAAGTTACGACTTTAAGTTCAAAAGCAGCAGTGTTTTTTTTCAATGTCTTCATAGGAAAGGTCGTCGAATCATGAAGGTAACTAGTGTACCTCTATTGAAGATAATGTTGTAAAACATTGACGCGATAAAGTGAAAGAGTAGGTAGGTACAATGAAACGTTAGAATTTAAATAATAATTTGATTGAATTTATATAAAAGGTCGATGAATCATAAAGGTAACTAGTGTACCCCCATTGAAGATAAAAACAAACATTTAATCTACCTACCTACACGTACTTAGTCTTTAAAAAAAACCGCCACGAAAAATAGAGGTTATTTTTCAACAAAAATGTTGTCGTTAACTTAACTGTGACAGTGTTCATTTTTTAACCATAAAATTAATTATGTACCTACTTACTTATTTATTAATATCAGATAGGAAGCCGCGAACTGCATTTTGATTATGTGACATCAATTTTATGTCACTGTATACTCAAAATACACTGTCATTATGATAATACATACGATGTAAGTAAAAACTGTCAATTTTATACTTAAATAGCGTTGCACTTTTTCATTTTTTTTTATTAAAATTTTTCTTTTTAATTTAAAATAGACGGTTTTTTATACGGTTCTGATATTTTAAATTATAATTTTTTTGAGTTGATTATTTAAATTTAATTCATCACAATTTTATTTTGGGTTTTTATCTGTTTAGAATTTAAAATAAGTATTTTATAATTTAAATGTGTGTGTAAAACTATGGAATAGAATTATGTCTGAAATAAATGAATAAATTTAATTTAATTTAAAAAATCTCATTGGAATTGCAGATCAGCAAACGCTTTGCATGACAACCATAGAAACGGGTTTTCTACGGGTTTTGTCGACGGAAGAATAGACCAAATGATAGATTGTGATTGTTTATCTTTCATTTTGTCTATTCTTCCGTCGACAAAACCCGTTTCTATTGTGGTCATGCTAAGCGGCTGAGAGACATAATCTTCTAATATATAAAATTCTCGTGTCGCAATGTTTGTAACAAAACTCCTCCGAAACGGCTTGACCGATTCTTATAAAATTTTGTGTGTATATTCAATAGGTCTGAGAATAGGACGTAAACTACTTTTCATACCCCTAAGTCATAAAATAAAAAAAAATGGGGTGGACCTCCGCAACCCAATTTTTATTTATTTTCTTTTGTATAGTTTTTTTTATTTTCATAGTTTTAATAATAATAATAAATCATTTATTTGCATTTAATATGTTTACACGAGATGTTAAAATAAATTATAGCACAGGACATATTTCACCCTCATTACGGGCATGCAAAATTATAGTTAATTTTCAACAATTATTTGAATAAAATTACAATTATTAGGACTATTTGAATTATTACAAAATATAAGAAAACGTGAATTACAATTATTAGAATCATTTAAATTACAATTATTAGAAATATTGTGATTTCAATTACTTAAATTATTGAAATTATTATTAAAGACAAAGTCACAGGAAATAAGACGAAGAACAAGTATCTTAGTGGACACCAAGTCGGCATGTGCTTTTATTAAAAAAATTCTTTGACAATGTAGAAACTCTCCGCGATTAACCATTTTCGCAAGGCACAACAGAATCGTTTATATGGCAGGTCAGTCATTCCTTTGGGCAAAGAGTTATATATTAGAGGTGCCATATATGCACAGTTCTTTCTGAACAGTTCTAGCTTAGGAACAGGCATTTTTAAGGGCAGGTGGGTAATTTTACGTTTAAATGTATTATCGTTGGGGGTGAAAAGATGACTAGTTAACAAATTTTGCTACTTCATAAATGTATATGCAAGGAACAGTTAGTAAATTGTTGGATTTAAAGATCGGTTTGCAGGATTCCGACCAAACCATGCCGTACAGTGCCCGAATGCATTTTTTCTGTGCTATGAATACCCTCGTGATGTCACAGGAGTTTCCCCAGATAACTATGCCATACCGTGTAATGGAGCATATGCAAGCGTGATACACAATAATAGAGGCATGTCTGCTCGTTATGTCTTTTACCTTTCGAAGTGCAAAAACAAACTTGTTTATTTTTATGCATAAACTATTAATATGTTCTTTCCATGAAAAATGTGCATCCAGAATAATGCCTAAGAATTTGGCGCTGTTTATCTGTTGTATAAGTGAATTATTGTAACTAATATTTAATTCGATGTTTTTACTCTTATAAGTTTTGAAGTTAATTAGTTTGGTTTTCTCTATGTTTATTTTTAATTTATTTGTGTCTACCCATTGAATAACATCTTCTAACGTTTTATATATTTCCGTTTCATATGTATCAATATTTTTACAGTTCATAATTATAGTTGTGTCGTCTGCGAACAAGACACAATCATGTGTGAGTTCACTTGGGAGGTCATTGACGTAAATAAAAAATAACATACGGCCCTACGATGCTACCTTGTGGCACCCCAGAGCAATTAATCCTTTGTTTCGAGTCAAACTCAACTACATTATTTGTTATAGTATCAAATTTAGTCATCCTAGTGAATTGTTTCCTGTTTTGTAAATAGAACTGAAACCATAACAAAGAAGAACCTCGTATTCCACATTTGTCAAGTTTCGAGATGAGCATCGAATGATCAACGAAGTCGAATGCTTTACTGAGGTCTAATAATAGAGTTGATGTTGGGATTTTATTGTTGATATTATTAATGATGCGGTTTATTAAGGCGAAGGTAGCTAATTGCGTTGACCGATATTTTTTGAAACCATATTGTTCCGGTGCCAAAATGTCATATTTATCTAGGAAAATAACTATTCTTTTGTGCATAATTTTTTCAAAGATCTTAGATAGGACCGGAGTTAAAGCAATAGGTCTAAAGTAATTTTTATCTGATTTTGACCCTTTCTTATGTAGTGGCTTTATTATCGACAACTTGAGTTTGTCTGGAAAACATCCTTGTTCAAGAGATAAATTTATAATGTGAGCCAAAGGTTCCGATAAATAGGGCGGGCAATACGTTTCAATAAGTCGGAATTAATTTCGTCGTACCCTGCCAACTTAGAATTTTTCAATGAAATCATTGTGTTGAAAACTTCGTTTACATCCGTGGGTTTAAAAAAATACTTGAATCGTTACTTTTTAAATTTGATGTGCGACGCACAGACTCATTATTGACAGAAGCAGAACTACAAGCATTTTGAACTAAATATTGTTCTCCCTCTTTTCTTGATCTTATGATTGTTTCCTCTCCTAATAATGTTTCTTACCATGGTCAACTTACGGCTACTTTCTCTTACCACGATCTCATTTACCTTTCTTATTGTATCCGTGTTCCCAAGCGTAAGTCCGAGCTTTTATAACTACAAGGATATAGACCTGGAGGCTTTGCAGCGTGATGCCGGTGATCTCGACTGGACCCCTCTGGTCGAGAACGATGACATCGGTGATAAGGTGAATTGTTTTAACGCAACCGTTCTCGACTTATATGATCAGCATGCCCCTATACGACGTGTCAAAGTTCGACATAACACTTTTTTTTTTTTTTTTCAGGATGGGAAATAATCAAATTACTTCTCCCGCTCTGGGCAGAGCGAGAGGGTGTGTCAGACTTTTACTGACTAAAATCCACCCGTGTTCCTTCCGTTGCCTGTGTGCCGGGGCCGCGATATCCCTTTCGGACAAACCCACAACCCCAGCAGGCATTGGTCTTTCGACCCCGTCGGTTGGTGCTGACATCTCTTTGAGTTCGATATAACCCTGCACCATGGATAACGCTGCAAATTAAAGAGCTTATGGCTCGCAGGGATAAAGCTAAGAGTAGATATAAGCACAGACCTTCAGAGCTGAATCTCTCTTATTACAAATCCTTGCGAAACCGCTGCAGTCATCTGTGTCAAGATGCTAAGAGACCCTATTTCCACGATCAACTCAATAACCGCAGTTCCTCCGATGTATGGAAATCTGTAGGCATAGGCGAGTCACCTACCAACCTGTGTAAGGATGTGAACCTCAATGATCTCAATAAGCATTTCTCTCTCCTTCCCTTTTCTCTTGATCCGTCTGTCAAAGCTGCGACACTAGAGAGTCTTGCTGGTTTGCCGTTACCACAATGTTCTCACTTTAAGCTTAGCGTGGTTACAGAGGATGATGTTAAGAAATCTATACTTGCGATTACTTCTTCAGCAGTCGGTAATGATAAGTTGTGTTCAAGAATGATAACTCTTATCCTTCCCTCATTACTTGCTACTCTCACTCACATCTTCAACCACTCATTTTCGTCTTGCTCATTTCCATCAGTTTGGAAACAGGCTCACATAATACCTTTACCTAAAACTAACAATCCTACTTTATTGACCCACTTTAGACCAATTTCTATTCTTCCATTTCTCTCTAAAGTTTTTGAGCACTTAGTTCATAGACAATTATCATTTTTCTTGGCGTCGAACTCGTTAATTTCCCCATTTCAATCCGGTTTTCGCTCAGGTCACAGTACTGTAACCGCGCTTTTGAAAGTAACTGACGACATCCGCTGGGCAATGGAGAATAAGTCCCTTACTGTTCTTGTATTGCTTGACTTTAGTAGCGCCTTCAACTCAGTGGATTTCGACATTTTATTAGGTATCCTTAAAGCTATCAATTTCTCTTATTCCGCTTTAGCTTGGTTCAGTTCTTATCTTCAGGGACGCTCTCAGTGTGTTCGCCTGGAGGAGTCCTTCTCTGATTGGTGTAGCTTCACTGAGGGTGTTCCTCAGGGTAGCGTTCTCTCTCCTCTTTTTTTTTCAATATTTATTAACTTTGTTACCAGAGTAATCTCCTCTAGTTTTCATCTCTACGCAGATGACTTGCAGCTCTACCGACATTTTACTGTAGCTGACGCGGGTTCTGCAATTGCTGCTATGAATCATGACCTGGCCTGTATCAGCGTTTGGGCTAAGTCATTTGGTTTGCAAATCAATCCAACTAAATCCCAGGCCATGATCATAGGCAGCAGATTCGTTCGCAATGCGGCTGATGTTACATCTCTGATGCCTTTGTATCTCGATGGTGTTCGCATTGACCACAACGAAACCGCCAAAGATCTGGGTGTAATTTTTGACTCCAATCTTTCGTGGCGTGCTCAGGTCAATGAGGTCAGTCGAAAGGTACATTTCTCCTTTCATTAATTGAAAAGCCTTCAAAGTCTTCTGCCCTTGAAGACTAAAATTTATTTGGCACAAACACTTATTCAGCCGATTATAGATTATGCCGACGCCTGCTACCTGGATGCTACGGAGGAGCTATTAAATAAGCTGGAGCGCTTGCAACACTTGTGCATTCGCTTTGTTTTCGGTCTACGAAAGTATGACCATGTTTCTCACCTTCGCAAGGAACTCAAGTGGCTTCCAATCCGCCTTCGCAGGAACACTCGGATTTTATGTCTCGTTTTCAACATCTTACACAACCCGTCTTATCCTTCCTACCTGCGTGAGCGTTTTTCTTACGCTCGCCCTAGCGACGCTCCGCGTAGATCACACCTTAGATCCATCCTCATAAGACAATTATGAGGATGAGATTTAAGGAGGGATACTATTCTTATTCCTTCTCTGTGCACGCAGTAAGACTGTGGAAGTCACTTCCGTCTAGCATTCGTGATTTAAAAACTGTTTCACAATTTAAATATCGAGTAAAAGAGCATTATTTTTCCTCTCTACTGTGAGTATTAATATATCTATAATATGTATGTTTATTAATTTAAGCTTTATGTATTTATTTAAGGTTATGTTAATTTATTACGTTATACGTGTAGGTATATTTGATATGTTTTAGTATAAGACTTCGCAAATTCATATTTTTCTCTTTTTGTTCTCACACACATTCATTCACATCACATTCGTCTACATTTCTTTCTCATTTCTCCTTTCGCAGGTCTGCTGGAAGAAATTTCTTAAGAAATAAGCAGTACCTTTGTACTCAAATTATAATTATGTCGTATCTCTATGTATTTTACTGTGTGTATACGTACATAAATAATAAAATAAATAAATACATCAATAAAAAAATATGTTTGCTATGTCAGATCCAGATTTAACTGTACATCCGTTGTCGACAATATTATCAATGAATTTACTAGTCCTAGGTATTATAGTACCATCAACATAGCGTTTAACTACGTCCCACGTTGCTTTACCTTTATTACGAGAGTTGGTTATGTACCTTTGGTTACAAAGCGACTGAGTGTTATTCATACATTTCCTTAACAATTTGGAATATTTTAAATACTCTAATTTATTATTGTTGCTTCTTTTATGATTCGTCATAAAAAAATACATAAAAGGCTAAATTTTAACCCTTCTACCAGTAACTCCTATTTTTTATAGCGATATTAGTACTGTAGGTAGGTAGGGTAGGTACTCGTAGGTAGGAAGGGTAGGTAGGGGAAGTACTTGTCTACGGCGCGAAGCGAAAAACAAAAATCATCGCTTTGTAATTGTTTTGTTCGATCTCGTGATTTATAACACGGCTTCGATTGCAAGTAAGTAGGTACTAACGAATTAATTTGAGTGTTAATACAAACTGTGGCTCTGTCCTATTGATTACTCGTTTTCCCCGTCAATGTGTTGTGAAGTATCGTCCGTCGAGAGAGGTTAGGTTTTGAGTTGCCTTGAAAGTAACCATGTACTTTCCGCACCACCACAGAAGTCCTTTTGACGCGGCCGCGCTAGTGTCTTTGACATTACATCAAATTGCATTAAGGCGCGGACTGACTAGGATTTTAAACGCTACAGCTGCACTCGCACAACCGCGTCTGCGCGCTATACGGTAGCCCGACGACTAAAGTATGACCGCAATATTAATTTTCACAATTACAGAGCATTAAATAAGGTTGAAAATTGAATAAATATTTGGGTCGACGATGTGAGTAAGCTGCGAATGCGCATTTATTTTACGGGTTTTATTTAGATGATTCAGAATATACACATTAAATTAAATAAATGTCTGGTTAAATTTATAAAATAATGTTTATTCTATTGAATTCTTAAAAAAAAAATGTTGTTATCGCTGAAAATACAGAGATGTTCGACACCAAAGTTTATTTTAGTGAAGTATTTTTTATTGGGAATATCAAACTATTTTCGACTATTGCATTCGCTTAAAAAAAATCTTTAAACCCTTCTCTGCCCACTGTATTTTTTGCGTCGTATATTTTCATTGCGTTACGTCATGCTCGACTATCCAAAAAACCAGTTTATTGTGAATATTGAGGTAACACCGCGCCTTAAAAAAATGTAGTTCCACAATTTTCCACCGGTCTTAAGTGGTGGTGGTCTCTGAATATAAAAGTTGCCGGTAAAAAAATAGCCATTTCGACTCTTTTTTGCAGAATACCATGATGGTGTGTAGGTACTGATAAATAGCAGACAAACCCTATGTCCACCAACTGGTCAGGGAACCGTGGTGGTGAAGTGTTTTTGTAAAGGGGATGAATAGCAGCGCCTTATCATTTGTCATTTTCATGGTCAGAATAGAAAATCATGTCACCATAGAGAAGCTTCCTAACCTTCCTACTCTAAATGAAAAAGCCAGCCTCTCTCGATGTTATTTTTACGAGTTTCAAAGATATCCAGTCAAGGTTTGACCTATAACGTACAACTCTTCTGAATTCTCAAAAACCCACGAGGGCATACCGCCTACCACTACAACCCTGCACCACTTACAAGCTATAAAGCGCGCGTGCGAGAGCGATGCGCTCGCGCTGGGTGGCCACCCGCAGTAATCACGCCAAACAATGATCTATTGCACTGAGCATGCACCGACATCGATTGCGATTCCCGTGTCTCTATCGAGGACTTTATGGAGTATGATTATACCTAGAAAACTGTCTAGAAGCAGCGGTGGAGGCTAGGATCCGAATAAATGTTTTAATACGTAATAGTAAGTTTCAAAACCAAAATCCGACTATTGTTAAATCACACTCTAAAAACCGGCCAAGTGCGTGTCGGACCACGCACACACGTTCCGTAGTTGGGATGAATTTATCCCAAGAATAAACTTAACATTGTAGTTGAAAAACGTGTTCTCCCATACGGAATGTATGGGAGATCATGTTTTTGAAACTGCAAATTTAAGTTGGTTGATTATTTCTCGTTAACCTGTACAGCCTACTTAGCTCTCATAGTTTTCCTTTTAATTTCGATATATATACTAGTGCTGTGAATTTTTTCACAAGTCCAAGTACAACCATTTAGCTAGAAGGGGGGGGGGGGGGGGGACTCTTGACTCTAACAAAAAAAATCAGTTAAAAGCTTAATATTTCGCAAACGAATCTCTGAATCTAAAAATGGTTTTGACAAACTCACAATATTTTTGAAAGACCTTTCTAACGTTACCCCACAACATGGGGTAGATGAAGAAAAAAAATAAAAAATCCCCACTTTATGTGTAGGGGAGGTACCCTAAAAAAATTTTTTTTCTTGATTTTATTTTACCACTTTGTTGGCATGATTAATATGTATATATATGCCAAATTACAGCTTTCTAGTACTAACCGTCTCTGAGCTAAGCCGCGGACAGACAGACGGACAGACAGACAGACAGACGGACATGGTGAAACTATAAGGGTTCCTTTACTACGGAACCCTAAAAAGTACGAGACAAGAAAATATGCTCATCTCACATTGTTATGTACAAACTATTCAATATTTATCGTCTATTAAATAAACAACTTACACGTAATGTATTTTAATGTATTTAACCCTATACTATTAAATTAACAATATTTGTATTACGTATAATAGTTAATTATGATACGAGTGTGCTGTATTGCTAATTACCCACAAGGCGGCATTGGCGCGCGAGCCACAGGCGAGCGCGATAATTTAGCCGAGTGGGTAATCAATGCACACGCGTTTCATACGACATTTTTCAACAAACTTGCGGGGAAAAAAACAGACTTGTTGTAAGAACTTATGCTGGAATATCGTAACTATAGAGATGATACATTTAGATTTATAAACTTCAACTGACCTTTGTTGCCAGGTACTGTCAATCGGAGCTTCTTTTAAAAACTTTTGTACATCTGCTGGTGACAATACTTTAGATTTCGTATTTTTTATAATAACAAAACAAAAACGATAACAAATATTTACGGAAAATGGCGCGCTGGTTTTATTTTTTCCGCTAGCGATGCGCGCGCAGTTGTAAATAAAGGCACAGGCAAAACCGCTGAACAGCCTATATAAAAATATAATAAACACAAAATAATAATTTGAATACGCAAATTAAGATTAATATGTAGTGAAAAATATATAATTTAATGAAATATTATGTTCATGTAACATATTTTGTTTATTTACACAGTAGGCATAAAAAAGGCAAGAAGAACCCACGCACAATGGTCCACCTGAAGGAAACCAAACCCCATAACACAGAACATAGAAGGCAAGAAGTCTCTTTGATGAGATTAAAAAAGCACAAATCTCTGCTCGGGTTAAAATAGAGAATGCTCATTTAATAATATAGGATAGTTCATACTAGTTCCATGTATTCAAAGTCAATTTCTTTATACAAATTCCATGCTACCATGATAGTACTAACTAATTCCATACTGCAATGTCGCGTTTCAAAATTCGCCAAACAACAATGGCCGCTAGAAATTGTCTATGGCTTTAGTGATGTGGTAGTATGATCGTTAAGTTTTGGTACTTTCGATGTTACGTTTTATTTTTGTAGGTGGTGTTTCATCAGTATTTTTTATATTGAATCACTTTCACATACAAAACAAATCCATTGAAATATGTTCCTAAGTTAAAACGTGAAAACGAACAAGATAGCATGGGTACATAAGTACGTTTGGTATGTCAAAGATTTAAAAAAAAAAAACTTATGCTAACCAAATACCTACCTGACAAATAACACTAGACGAGCTTACAGGAAGGCAGGTGGAGCTCAGGAATCACCAAATGGCGGACCGCGGTCCGAATCCGGACCGCCGACCTATTTTGTACGGACTTTAAGTAAACAGTTAAATTTATAACAAAAACCCAATCAATTTTTTTTTAACAGTAATTGAATTAAGCCCACGCTTTATATTTTGTGCCGTCGACACGACAACGGACGACGCGAGATGCAAACCGCATGAATCTGCAAATGTTTTCGGGAGTAATAGAGATACAAATCAAAATGATCGATTTCCAAAAAACACTAAAATACGCAAAGTCCTTGAACATCTTTTAATCTTGGTTGCTAGTAAGTAACGTCTTCCAAACGGACCGCGAGTCATTTTTTTTATATAGACCCTAAATAAAACTAATTGGCGATCCCTGGTGTAGCTCATATTCTCTGCTCGTACTTCCGTCGGACATGTCGAATGTCAAAGACAAAAACATTTTATAATATTTCTAACAGTAACGATTTCAAAATCCGCCTCTAAGACGACCCACTGACTGTAATATATTTAAAAAATTGAGGGGTCCCCATAATACATATCGACCTACGACATTATTTAATAAGGAAATACGACCGCATCTTTAAACGCGGGCTAGATCCAACAGCATCTTGAAAATCCTAGCCATAAAACACGATTGTTGTCAGTATAATAATTATAAATACACAATTTTTTTTTTTTCAATGAAGGAGTAATAAAATACTCCTTGAACAAATAGTCGATATTTATTATGTCAATCACTAACTTTTCAATGAAAAGATAAATTCAGACCAGTTAAAAAGGATTTCGGTTGCCTATGGTCGGTGGTTTGACGTTCAAAATTTATTCCAGTGAGGATCTCATGTACTGCCATTTTATCACGATAGGTGGCGCATCGTCGACATGGCCATTGAAAGCTGTCAATTCCATACATTTTGTAACCTATCATTCAGTAAATTAAAATTTTCTCGTAATATGCATAAGTATGCTGTACCAGGATGTACTAAACTACTAACCCCGATGTTCATTTATTTCCTAAAGATACTACGCAAAAAAAAGTGGGAAACTAAAAGAGTACAACTAAAAGTAATTTTGAATAAACTTTGGTAAACTTCGGCAATATGGTGGAGTTCTGGTGGAGCTATTAACGTTTTGGTGAAGTTCTACAGCAGAAACGTCAAGTGCTTGTCTTTCAGAAGCTTGAGGGCTTTGATTGCCGAAATTAACATTTCGGTCATAGATAACCTAAAAAATAAAGAATACCATTTATAATTAAAGTAACGTTCTCTCAATTTTCGTAAATTTTCCTACCATCATTCAAGTGAGGATTAACACGTTCCAACTAAAAAATGATCCAAATCTAGAGCCTAGCACTGATGAAAAATATTTTATTAGATAGAAGTCTACTTCTCAATAAATCTGATTTCTTTCCAGTAATCCTTACTTCTCGTTTGTTTAGTTCGTCTTTCAATAGGGATGGTGACTAAACATTTTTTTTTAGTTCGTCTTTGAGATTATAAAAAAATATTGGACACGTATTTTTTCTTTTTTTACGTAATCTAAAGATTACGGCGATACATTGAGGTAAAATGTGCCATGACGTCACGAGTAAGTAGATTTTATACGTACTAGTGACGTACCCCCACTCTCCAACTTAAAATGCGTTTTATGTAAGTAATTTTTTATTAAAATGATAAAGCAAAAAAAAAACGTGTCTAATATTTTTTTATTATCTGACTGACGGACAAATTAGTTTTTTTTTTTACCCAGGCATCATCCCTATTCTTTATGCTTCCAGGAACAATACATGATAGCAATAACGATGGTGGATCTGTTTCAACACCAGTGTTGCCACCTTGCAGAAAACTTTTTCACTAGTTTTGGTCTGAAATTTCACCAGATTTAGCGATATTTTTAACTAAAAAAATACCCAGAATTCACTAAATAATTTTAAAATTAAATCACAAGGTAAGTCAAAAAATAATATTTTAATTGTGAATACAATGAATAAAAATAAACATGACAAAACTAAAAATCAACTTCAAATAGTTCTGTTGGTAATTCTTCTTCATCTTGATCGATTATTATTGCAGATGTAGACTGCTGAGATGGATCATTTTTGTCTTTTGTCTGATTTTTTTTCAGTGGCACGTCCATGATAATGCGAAATACTACACAAAAACCCACACAAAAACTTTAGATCTTGACTTGAATGATTTCGATAAGTATTTTCTCCTACTTTCGCGAACGAAAACTAGCAACTAACTAAATACAAGCAATTAGTTTTAGCACTCATACAAATTTTACATGTAAAGTTTGTATGAGAGAGACTACTTAAACGTGTTAGGTTAGATTTATTAGTTGGGGAATCCCCAAGCATAACCGAACAAAGACGTCTAAAGCTACGTTCCGAAACAGATAATTTTTACTCGACAAAGTGTATCCTGCATCCAAAACACAACATTCGATAAATATCACTAAAAGTCATCAAATAATTCTCAGTGATTTTTTTTTCAGATTATCACTGTCTAGCTCCTAAAATTCACTAAATCTAGTGACAAAATCACTAAAGTGGCAACACTGTTCAACAAAATAAATAATAACAAAAAACACTGATGTAAACAAAGTGATGTGACAGCAGCCATCCCGACGCTGGCGACATCTGCGTTGAGCTTTGCGCGTGGATCCCCGTTTTCGCTGTTAATTTTAATTAAAAGATAAGAAAACACGCATAGGATGTTAAAGTGGGTGTGATAATACGTTTATCCTATTTGGTGCGTATTTAATCAGTGACACGTGGATAACACGTTCAATCAATTCCCAGGCAAGTCCAATGTTATTGTTTTTAGCGAGTCGCAACCAAATCCTGATTAGTTATCTGTGGCATTACAGCACTAGTCCGATAATATAAAGTAAAAAGCACGCGTTTTTAATACACTGAATTATGAACCTAAAGACAGTTCGATAAGAGCTTCTTTAAGGTTGGTTTGTGGGTAGGTTGGTTGGTGGCTAGGTTGGTTGGTGGGTAGGTTGGTTGGTGGGTAGGTTGGTTGGTGGGTAGGTTGGTGTGTAGGTTGGTGGGTAGTTTGGTGGATAGGTTGGTTGGTGGGTAGGTTGGTGAGTAGGTTGATTGGTGGGTAGGTTGGTGGGTAGGTTGGTGCGTAGGTTACGATCGTGCTATCTTGTTTGATTGAGGAGTTCCGATAGCCACTTTCCTGCTCCATCATCAGACCCTGGACACCAACTTGGGATATAGTTCTTGTCAAGACAATTTAGTTGTGTGGCGAGAAAGGCTCACCACGTAATCCTCACCAAGACCCCTTTATATCTCTGGAATCCCTTAATGACTATTTTCGAGATTTGGCATAGCGTTATGACTATTTCTTGACTATTTTTTGGAATTGAAACCAAGTCGGTACTCCCAGCCGTTTGCTTTCAGTGAGGTGAGGATTGTGTGGAGACGTTCACCCCACAATCCTCATCAATTTATAGCTGTATATTCGGAATCATAATGCGGCTATTTTTTTAACCTTCGTGACTATTTATGACTATTTCTTGACAATTTTTTGGCGTTTTCAAAATTGATTTTCATGAAGTTTTTTAAGGTGAGGATGGTGGGTAGTGGTGGAAGGAGGGTGTGTGGTGAAGGACACAATATTTTACGTTGACAGGCGCACAGTTATAAAAATCATGTTTTGCCTACATTATGTTCATGGTAGATGACCTAAGCTAAGCCAACTTCCGGTTCCGTTAAACAGAATCAAACAGTACTTTATATGAGTGTAGGCTAATGATTCCTGTATTTAACCCTCCAAGGATCATTACGGTGGTTTGATATCTTATGAATAAATGTACGAGGGGGAGAAGGGAACCTAAGCGTTCCGGAATTACCAAGGTTTTGCATGTGAAATATGTAAGGTACTGCTTAAAACAAAGTCATGGCATCTGCTTCGCCAAACTCATTAGGGTTTCAGTGGAAGCAATGAAATCTTAATGAGTTTGAACTTAGTTTTATATTCATTGCAAAGCTAATGTTTTCGTGAGAGTACGTTACTAATTGCAGTTTTTTTCTGGACTAGGTCCACTTCGATTAAGGGATAAACATAACAACTCCTACGGTGTCATTTGAAGCCAAGTTTTTAATAAATTAGGAAAATTTGTTTTGGAAGAACTTAGTAGAGCTATTTGAGGGTAACATACTTTGCCGCAGGAAACGACCTGGGCGTCGGGAATAGCAGGCCGATTCCGGGCCACCGTAGGCGTGGGTTTGTGGACGGTGAGCAATGGGTAGCTCGCCGTCCGATAAGGACCGGGTCCGGGTCGACTGCACGTTGTGTTCCACGCGCGCCTCACAGAGATGTCAACACAACTGACGGGGTCCTCTAGGACCGATGCCTGCCGGGGTCGCGGCAATGTCCGAAAGGGATACCGTGGCCCCTGGAAACGAAACGGCAATTGTAGGAACACGGGTGGGTTTTAGTCAGTAAGAGTCTGACACGCCCTCTCACTCCGGCCAGAGCGGGAGAAGTTATATGATAATTTCCCACCCAAAAAAAAAGGGTAACATACTTTCAATCACAATCTGAATGCTTTTGAAGGATATTGATAATCCATTGCTTCATAATGTTCAAAAAAATTATCTGCTCAACAACGTAAATAACGCAATGAATGTTGTTGAACTGTCAAAATGAAAGCCATTGCTACTGTAACTGCTAACTGCTACGTAACACACTAACTGTTACGCAATTACCCCGGTGGTCTAAGTAGATCCTACTAATCATAATACCTAATTCTTTCTACCGCCAAGCAGCATTTTTGTATTCCGGTATGAAGGGTATTGGAACCGGTATCATTACAGGCTGAATGATACATTACCTACATCTTTGTCTGAGACGACAACACGCCAGCGATGCCTTAGTATTGGCAGATGTCTGGCTGTGAGCACTGACAAATGTGTGGAGTCCGCCACACTACCATCAGAGGACCTAGACAAGCAATGTGGATTTGAAATGATGTTCAGTAGGTGGCAGCACTGAGACGTCAGGTCCGGGCACCTGTCTAAACTGTCACGCTGTCAAAGCGCCTGTGATTTCTTTAGTAGAGACTGAATGATGAACGAATGATTGAACCGAATATATTCATTGTCGAAATGCAAGATCTCTTGTCAAAGTGTCGCTAACTAATGGCGTGAATTTTCATGAAATCCCTCATTGTTTTCAAAGCGTTTCGTACATTTACAACGATTTTCAAAAGGATTGTCATAAACGTTTCGGCAGCTTATTTATTTATTTATCTTTATTTCAGACACACAGTCCATAAAAATAAAACATTACAAAGAAAGAAGTTGTTAGTAGGGTTGTTAGTAGTACACATAAAAAAATATTAAATAAAATGGTGTTAGTAATTTGTTAGTAAACAAGTCACACTATAATTACTTAATGTATATTTCCTATTTCTGTACAGGTGTACGCCTGCCCAGTACACAGTAAATGGACTGTCAATTTTGCACGCTAACGTTTTGAGGACAGTGTTGGTGCTACCACGAACCCTGTTCGTCATCGATGCAGTTCTTTTCCTCATTACTGCAAAGAAATTATCGACAGATGATGACGCACTGCAGTATCGGGGTTTTCTTAACACTGCCCTCAAAGCGTCGTTGTACTGAACACGCAGGGCGTTGTAAGCCCGCCGCGTAAAGTTGATCTACAGACTTATGCTTATGTAAATCCATTACATTTTTATATTTTCCAGACTTTTCCACCACCATTATTGCTGATTGAATGACACCTTGTCCAGGCCCTCAGAAGGGCCTCCTGTTTGCTGTACCATCATAAACAAATAAGCCTTTTATTTGGTACATAGAGCGTTCACATAATGTCATTTATGTATTGTGATTGAGCAATAATACTTGAACGTGAAATGTCATTGTTTGCAACATCTATGAATGTTTATAAGTGGGTCTTGTCGTGACCGATGTAATAGCGGCTTATGCAAATATCAGTAATATCATTGTAGTACTACTGTATGAGATAAACGTTGCCCTTGGTTGAATGCATTCATCAGTAACAGTTTTAAGGAAATTGTAAGATGAATAATGCCATCTTATTTCCAAAAGACCATCTCTGCGTAGTTCTTGTAGGTACATTAGTTTAGTTTTCTATTTATATGCAAGAATATTCTTTTTATTTATTTTCTAATTATTGTGCACCATAGAGGTATGTTGTGGAGACACTTTTTTGAATTTGGATCAATTTTATTTGTTTACCAACTGCAGCAACAATATTTGATATTCTATTCTATCGACCACTTTCCAGTTCTGCTCAGTTGGCCATGCAGTGTTCTTCAGTCTCTAAAGATAACGCGATCAATAAAATACCATTAAATCACGACGGCATCCATCAAAGGGTAAGGCATGGGGTATAACTAACTAGTCATATAATCTCCCACATTTGGCGAGCATATTGCCATATACAGGTTGGCAGAGACATCGACGCGAAAACTGTTACCATGAATTCAGTACATGATTCTGAACCCCCTGCGTTGAAATTTTTTGACGGTTAATTGTCATTAAAAATAAATGCTTGAACTCGTTGGTGGGCGTAACTAATATGCATGCTAATTAGTCTAATTATTATTTTTATTTTTTATTATTTAGTATTTGTTTATAATCATAATCATAATCATTTATTTGTTAGAATATGGTACATTATATGGTCTTAAGATTAGTTAATGGTATCATCACATTCTGCCAAGTGTGGCGTGCAAATAATAGGTACATACATTCATTTTTATTAGATTATTAGGTTAGTATTAACATGATTGATTGCATACTCACGAATTAAAATTACAATTTTAGGTATGTCAGTTAATAATAATATCATAAACACACACATATTCAGGATGTCAAAGTATAAAACATTAACAATTCAATTAGGATGTCCAAGTGTCATTCAAGTAGTCGTTTAAATTATAATAACATTTAATATATAGCAAGTCTTTCAGTGTCTTTTTAAATCCATTTAAATTTAACTCTTTATCTATTTTTTATTGGTTTACTTGTATATTTATTCATTTATTTTGTGAATGTTGATGTTCATGTTTTTATTTTTTTGAAATAGACAATGATTTATAACGAAAACGAGCGCGTAAAATTTCATGAACCTTTGGGCGTATAGGTACATATTATGAAAAAAGTACTGAATGTATTTACTCAAAATAAAAATTCTGAACTATTGAATAAATTATTTATCCCTGTACTGTTTGAATTTTGCCTTTTCTTACTACATAAGTTATTTATTTACGCCCAAACACGAGTTAATATTAGTATTGAAATATGGAGGTTTCGACGCTCATAACTTCCAAACCAATTTTTTTTTTCCAGTTCTACTTACTTAAAGGATAAGGATAATAACAAGACAAATTGATATAATTATTAGTTTTGAACGTACACCGTCAAACAGACGAGTAATCAACATACTACGTTTGTATGGAAGAATGACCGACTAGCGTACTCTTGATTAAACAAATTCCAAATATGGCTGACTCAACAATTGACAGTCCAAAATGGCGCGCGATTCAACATTCATGTTCTTGCTGAGACACCCTTTATGTTCATCGCGCTGAAAACTGTGCTTGCGCGATGCCTCTTAAACTCACTACAGAGGCTAGGAAAGTGATAATTGCGTTCAAAGCGTTTCGTATTTCTTCAACGACTTTCAACAGGATTGACTTAAGCTTTTCGGTAGCTTATGTCAATTCAATACATTTTATTATGTAATGTTCAAACAGAATCTTCTATCTAGCCTCTTCCCAACTATGTTGGGGTCGGCTTCTAGGCTTTCTAGGCTCCAACTGTCTCCTGGTGGTCATTGCTAGCAAACTGGATTGCCCTATCATTTCCTATTTAAGCCAGCTGCATAATCCTAGTAATGGTTAATTGTTTTATTTTTATTGTTTATTGTTTATAAATCCTACTAACTTAGTTTGTAAGTAAATTGTTACTAACTTTATGAGTCCATGTTACTTGAAAATAAAGATTTTATTATTATTATTATTACCGGATCTGCCGGGGTTGCGAGTTTGTCCGAAAGGGATATCGCGGCCCCGGCACACAGGCAACGGAAGGAACACGGGTGGGTTTTAGTCAGTAAAAGTCTGACACGCCCTCCCGCGTTATTTGATAATTTCCCACACTAAAAAAATAATAATTAAAGGCTTACCGGATGCAGCTGAATAAGTATACGTACTATTATTTTACATAGCACGACTGCCTTTCTACTCTCTACAACCCAGTTAGCCCAGGTACGCACGGGCGTATTTTTATCGCAGCGATTTTTTTTCGCGTATTGGATTTCTGACGCTCTGCTTACCGCCGAGAGTTAAATATCCAACAGTGTGTTTTCTTGACGCGCTGGGATATGCGCTGGATGCGCTCTGTTGAATTCTCAATGCTCGCCTCAATAAAGAGCGTTGAAAATCCAGTGTACGAAAAAAAATCACCGCGATTTTATTACGTCCGTGTGAACACAGGCTTACTGGGTAACACGATACCTCTTGATAAGACTGGTAAAACTGAATGTGAATTGTTTTCTGCATAAATAAATGACATGACTTTTTCTTCATTTTTATCGCTGATAAAATGCCACTCTGTAACTCTTAGATAGAAACATACAGTCAATAAGTTCAATCATATATCTCTGACGTCACCGGTTCCATCCAATCAATCTTTACGGCCTCATGAATGACTCTCGAACAATGTAAACTAGTTAGAGAACTCAAAATAATTATGTCTTTGAGCCAGACCTATGAGCTGTAATAAAATCGTTACTTATTCGTATTGTTGATTGAGTTGAGAAGTTATTTTCAAGTAACTTGGTTTTAATACCGGGTTTACTTGAGTAGGGAACTTTGTATCTTGGACTTTCATTATTAAAGTTCAAATTCATGGGCGTACCCCCAGGGGGGGGGGGGGGGGGTCAAATCAGAAATTTCTTAAGAGCGTTTATTCTGAAAGTGGGCAACGTCGCAAATAGATGTCAAATATTCTGTTTTGATTAATTTGGAAATATTATTGTATGGAAATAAGAAATGTGGCTAACTAGCGAACTAGAATAATAATAATGAATTGCAAATATAACATTGAATTTGATTTTGTAACTGTTGTAGGTGTAAAAACCCTTTCGGCAGCTTTGGCAACTGAATATCACAACTACTTGTCAACAAAGAAATCACTTTCGTTCTACGCAACCGGTTGCAAAAGAGGAACTTTATTTCTTATTTGGCAAACAGTAACCACTATCGCAGAAGATTCACAACCAGTTACCAAAAAAGATAAAATTTTCCCGATGAAAAAAAAAAAGTCATACAAACTTTAATGTTTCAACACAAAAAACCTTTTTGGAAGGATTTAAAGATTTTTTTTCTGTAGTTGCCAGAGTTGACATGTATCAAATTGATCTGCTCAATGAATCTTCTCGAATGGAATTAAGTGTAATATATAATACGTAAGTTTTCGCTTGTAATAGTAGAATACTTATGTAATTTCCGAGTGCGTGCTGTGGCAGTGGTGAATTTTTCACCAATCATGTCTACTTCATCACTGATTGAATTTATAAGTGCTAAAAGAGGTGGAGTAGCAATGCTGCACGATGGCCGGCGTTATCATCGAAAAAATTACGTTAATGAGAATTCATTCTGGAAATGCTTTACAACGAAAGGATGTAAAGGCAACATTACTTTAAATGTTAGTAACGAGATTGTAAACCCATGAAAAAAGAGCACTGGGAGAAATACCGTTTAAAAAGAAATAGATAATTTGAAAAAAGAAGTAGTTGCATATTTTTATCCATTTCAAAACAATACGATGGCATGATATGTAAACTAAAAAAATCATATTATATCATATCAGATGGATATCATTTTTTATATATATACATACATATCACGGCATTTGGAAAGTTTTCCAACCCTTTTTTTTTTCATCCTTTTTTTACATCTAAAACTAAATATTCGGTGTTACAATATTAATTATTGTGTTTTATAATCAATATTTTAGTTCACTTGTTAGCCACATTTCAGATTTCCACACAGTCATATTTGCGACGTTGCCAACTTTTAGGATAAACGAAGGTGGATCCTCAAAGGTAAATTCTTACGTGCAACATTAAGTTCTTACGTTTTTGTAATTTTCAAGTCAGTGTCAGATAGTATCTTGATTAAAATATGATTCGCCACCATAACAAATATGTATATACAGAATTATAATCTTATTTTGATCAAGATACAACATAACACTGACCAAAGTCTGACAGAGAAAAGCCCATTTAACCTGTCTTTGACCATTGTTGATCTCAGCCATGTTTTTACGCGTCTGAATGTACTGAATGACCATTCAATAGGGATGATGCCTGGGTAAAAATAATGAAATTCTAATTAGTCCGTCAGCCAGATAATTAAAAAATATTAGACTATTACGGTTTTTTCTAATATTAATGCATGATATATTGTAATTTTAAAGTAGTTGTGGAGGTCAGATAGTCGCTCCATGTAAAATACTGGTATTCAGCTGCACCCGGTTAGACTGGAAGCCGACCCCAACATTGGTTAGGCAGATAGTTATTGGTAATCGTAATCCCACATAGCAAGCAATTTTCCAAAGAGACCATTTATTTTTGGAAGTACACTTGATGTTAATTGGCCACTGCCACCAAAGAACATCTGCTATACCAGAGTCCGGGTCCTGGGTTTGATACCCGGGTTTGGGCACAGTTTTATTGAGTGGGTCCATCAGGAATCACTCAGTATAGGAACATGTGAGTAGGCCAGATGCCCGGTTGATCGCAATAGGCTCGTCCCCTATCACATGGGACTTAAAATAAGTAACTGGCAAAATGTGGGTGTACTAATAAGTAGGTACAACTCTGCCTAATCCTTTAGGGCAAACTGGTGTGATGTTATGTTATATTAGTATCTGGTCGACCGAGTTCTGCTCGGGTGAAAATAGAGAATGCTCATTTAATAGTAGGTATAGGATAGTTCATACTAATTCCATGTATAGTACATACTAATTCCATGTATAGTACATACTAATTCCATGTATAGTACATACTAATTCCATGTATAGTACATACTAATTCCATGCTGCCACGATAGTAGGCACTTACTAATTCCATGCTGCCATGTCATTATTCTAAGGTAGTCATCTTGTTCTAAACTTTGGGCGCCGAGCTCTGCTCGCGTGAAAATACGGAGAAAACGAGATTTTTGTTTCGACGACTATTTTCCCAGATATGAGACCTAGCTAGATTGATTTTTCGCCCCCGTAAACCCCTATATTGCAACTTTCATTTAAATCGTTAGAGCCATTTTCGAACGTGATTAATAATTGTATATATATGTACGAGTATATACAAATATTGCTCGTTTAATAGTGTAAGAGTATCTCAATAAGTTTTATGAGCTGTCCTAAATACATACATTCAAAGTCTTTAATAGAATAAAGACATATATCTCCCTACTAACTAGCTAGTAAACACTTCTTTAGCGAAAATACTTCAGAATTATTCCTTTTACATTTTACGTCGGCTGGTGGTCCAGCCGATAATACCAATTTACATTTAAAAACCAATCCGTACGTTGTAATCCTCGCCTTATTTGCATGAGAAAAGAAAAGCGGTCAAGTGCGAGCGGACTCGCACACGAAGGGTTCCGTAATCTGTACCACCGTTCAATATTTAACACTACTTATATTTTTTTTAATACCTACTTTAGTAAAAAAAAACACGATTTTAATTTTAACTCTTATCTTATTTTTATTATTTGTTCATAAAGCGGCTATTATAATAATACACACTGTGAAAATGTCAAATGTCTACCCATTACGGTTCAAAAGATACAACCCTTTTTTTTTGAGGGTGGGAAATCATCAAATGACTTCTCCCGCTCTGGGCCGAGAGGGTATGTCAGACTTTTACTGACTAAAACCCACCCATGTTCCTTCCGTTGCCTGTGTGCCGGGGCCGCGATATCCCTTTCGGACAAACCCGCAACCCCAGCAGGCATTGGTCTTTCAACCCCGTCAGTTGGTGCTGACATCTCTTTGAGGCGCGCGTGGAACACAACGCAAAAGATACAACCCTGTGACAGACGGACGGATGGCGGAGCCTTAGTAGGTAATAGGGTCCCGTTGGCACCCTTTAAATCAATATCAAAATATTTTATTTCACATAAACTTACATGGGCACTTATACTTCATTATTACTAGATGTGCGGTTCCAATTGGTCGTTTCCTATGGAGAAGAGCCGACAATAAACTCCACGGCAACTCTTTTAGAAATAATTGGATTTTACAATGTTTTCAAATAACAGAATTGATACGTATGGGACGATAGTGTAGGCCTGTCAACAAGTACCAGGTTTTTAACAAAATTGAAAATGGTCAACAACTCTACAGTCCACAAGGCCTAAAAGGTTCCCCCATTTACATAGGTAATATAAAAGAATCTATATGAAAGACAAATAAAATAATAAAAATAAAAACCTATTTAAACCAAACGATATGATTGCCATTACAATTGTAACAAAACTGAATTAATCCTGTCAACAAAAGCCAATAATAAAGATTTGAATTGTAGGTATGTTGCAGTACGGTCGCAGTAGAAGATTATGTCAAGGAAGTATGTCAAAACAAAATACTTTCTAGGATCTAAAGAGAAGGTAGAGTCAGTATATCAATTTCTTTGAATTTATTTCTAAGGGGCTCGCGAGGTTCGTGATTTCTCAGTAGCATCCCGGAATCTAGAACACAGCAGAACGCCATAAGGTACTGTAGAAATAAGCAAACTATACTAACCAGTTGTGGCTATATCAGTCAACTGCCTTATTTTTCTTACTGCATATGCAGCTGAACTTAATCTACCTGAAAGAGCTCGAATGTGGGCGCCCCATTTTAATTTTGAATCTAAAGTAATTCCTAGAAAGACAGTTACCGTTATAGCATCTAGTTTCTTGCCATCAAGTTTTAAATGTAGGCCCACTTGGGGTACATTTGGTAATGAGAACTTAAGAAATTTAGTTTTGATCACATTCGTTTTATAAGAGATTATTAGCTGCGAACCATTTCGAAAGAACACCGCAACCAGACTATCGTTGACTGACACATACGTATCTTTTGTATCTATTTTAAAAATTGGTAAGAGAAGTGTCATCAGCAAATATAATATAATATAATTATATCCGATAAGTTAGCCATCATGTAAGGAATCAATGGTCATTAATATAAACTAGAAATAGGAAAGGGCCAAGAATTGCACCTTGAGGCATGCTCATTGTAACTTAAGACCCCGGCGACGTCGCTCAGTTAAAGTTTACTTTTTGCTGCCTGTTTGATGGATAAGAAAGAACAGGATCAGAAGCTTGTTCACGAATTCCGTAGTGGTGTAATTTATAGATCTGTGTATTGCGGTCAACGCAGTCAAATGCTTTTCAGAGGTTACAGAAAATGCCAATTACATCCTGAGACTTCTCCCAGGATTCCGAAATGTGGCTGATGAGTTTTACTCCCGCGTCAGACGTCGAGCTACCTTTCGTGAAACCAAACTCGTGACTATATAAAATCCCATTTGAGTTGAAATGTTACAACATCCAGTCTAGCATGACTTTTTCATAAATTTTACTCAATGCTGGTAACCCAGATATAGCTCCGATTTGAGCCCACTTTTTGGGGTTTCGTACCCTTAGGGTACATTACGTAGTTTGTGTATGGAACCCTAAAAAATGGCTAATGGCTGTTACTTCCAAACTATACTAAATATAAAAAGCACGAAGTTAAGCCGTCAAGACTTGTCGTTTCTTAAAAAAAAATCCCGTTTAAGTACGTTAATAATTTCATCTTGGTAATTGAGTGTTGCGGGTTTGGCGTAGGGAGGGGACATGGTCGTTGTGGATATCGATAACTATCCGCAACTTGTATATTGTATCCTCGTCACTAATTATATTGGATTTCGTTAAATAGAGTCTCCCATTACAAAAGTACCAACGGAACTTACTCACCAAATACTGACCAATTTCATATATTTTTTGTAACGGCTTTTCATAAGCCGATTTTCGTTGAGATTAAAATTAGAGCTAATAACAAGATAATGATGCCTAGTTATAAAAAAAATGTTTCATTTAGTTTGCTTCAACTGTTTACCGTGTAAGTACCTACCTATGTTTTACCCGATATAAAGTGTAATAATTTCAAGGGTCGGTTTTTGAGTAATTAATTGTCGAGTATAACTCTTCTGTGCAAGAAAGTTGTAATATCTTACTTTGTCATCCGTCCCTAGGTATGCCTACTTTTATAATTGAGATAACTGTTACTGAAGTGTGACAAAAAGACAAGCAAAAAAAGAAATCATCTTTCTAATTACTGTTAGATTGGCTACAGCGACGAATATTAAATACGTTGCCTCGTCCATAAAAACGGAAAAGACATTTGATTCAGTCGTCTTTGCTACTCGGCTTTTTTCTAACTATGGATTAAGTATGCCGAAGACTTCTTATACTTTCAAGCTACCTAAATATATTGAGAGTTTATACAAGGTTAAATGAAAACCTAAAAAAGGGTCATTGTACTCATAATTTTGAACCAGAAATCGTGGAAATAAATCTGCTTCTCCATACATTTATTTTCGCACTGGCTTTTGCCCGCGACTTCGTTCTCGTGAAATTGCGACGCCCGACTAGGGTTGCCAGGTGTCCGGCTTTAGCCTGACATGTCTGGCTTTTTACTATCGTGTCCAACCAAATGTACACAAGTTTGGTTTTTGTTAGGCTTTTGGTCAACACCGCCCCACCAAAAGATGCCAAAGGAAAACGCGCGAGCCACTCACGCGGACACACGTGATTCGCGTTAGTAAGAAAAAAATGTGATTCATAATAACGTATAATTAATTATGAGTAGAGTAGGTAAGTCTCAAGTGAATAACAGTAAAAAACACATGTAAAAGAATCAGATTTTTCTTTTCAAAACCAGTGTGTCAGGCTTTCAGGGCAAGATGTGGGCTAAATATGAATCTGTGTCCGGTTATTTTATTGCACTCGCATCGCATCGCCCGCCCGCCCTATATTTCGTTTTCGCTTAGTGTTCATAGCGTGATCTTACATACCCCTACCTTCCTCGAGAATTGGGATATCCAATGCAAAAAGAATTTTTGAATTCGACTGGTATCTAGTTCCGGAAATTACCCCCTACATAAAAACTTACAAACAAACATATAAACATATTGTACCTCTTTATATTATATTATATTTTCTTAGTATAGATTTAGATAACTCGAAAAAAAATAAAGTGCTTGTTTTCGCGATTTCAGTGTCGGTCCCACATAGTCAAAATTATTCATAATGATGAGTGCAATGAACTCTTTTCAGTTATTTTAATTACTTTGTATACGGGGTGTCCGGGACATCGACGCTAAGCCGGTTACCATGGATTCAGTAAATGATTCTGAACCCCCCTGCGTTGAAATTTTTCTTCGTTTATTAAAAACAAAAAACAGCTGCTCCATACATTTTGACCGCGTAGGTATTGCCCTTTTCTATGAAACAGCAGTTTTTTTTTTATAACCGACGAAAAATTTCAACGCAGGGGGGTTCAGAATCATGTTCTGAATCCATGGTAGCCGGCTTCGCGTCGATGTCCCTGCCACCCTGTATATATGTATCTTTAAATGTTCATCAGGAATTTCTCAGTAGCAGCCCGGACTCTGGATTTGTGCCCGGTTGATGGCAATAGGCTCGCCCCCTATTACATGGGACTTAAACATAACTGGCTAAATGTGGGTGTACTACAGGTAGGTATAGGTACCTCTGTTTGGCCCTTCAGGCGTGATGTTATGTTATCTTTATTTTAAAATACCTATTGTTGTGTCTAAATCCAAATTGAAAACACTACTTTCCTAGTTTCAAAGAACAGCGACAGTGTTATAGTTACCTAATTATACATATTATTCTGGTTATTACCAGACTCATAGAATAACTTGACACATTAATTACAAAGCGACTAATTCGCCCATTATTCGACGGTATTGTTGTATCGTTGCGCAGGCGCATCTCTATACGTAATGAGCGTCGTGTGAGGCGCGCAGTGGTGGCGCGATCGATGCTCGAACTTATACACGTAGCGTGCCATATTATTGTAATATTGTTATAAAAACAATCTTTACTCGGAGTTTTATGAGGGAGCCACTGATATGGGTAAAAAAACTGACTACCGATATAGAAATGGTTAATAAACTTTGATAAAAAAAGAGTAATGTTTATTTAAGTAGGTATCCTATGCTGCTCCATGGCTCTGGTACTAAGCAAAAAAAATTGTAATCCTAACAAAATATTATAAATGCGAAAGTGGGTTTGTTTGTTTGTTACGCTTTCACGATAAAATGGCTGAACGGATTTAGATGAAATTTGGCACATGGGTAGACCATGTCCTGGGTTAGGACGTAGAATACTTTTTATCCTTGTAAGTAGTACCTACCAAGGTTCTCGTGGGTAAAAGCTAGTATGATTATGTTTTTCATTTTGTACCCCTTAAACGTTATTTATTCATTTATTAATGCATATGACACAGAGGCTCTAGGAAGGTACTTGGGTAAAACGTTGATTATATTGAGGGATATCTAAAAATCTATAGTTTCAGAGGATACGAATGTCATGTTTCAAAATGACTATTAAAAAAACAATGTTTTATATTATTAATTTATTTTCAATAAGTTAGCGAAGCCTAGGAAGTAGAAGTAGGAAGTATAGCAAGAGCCAAGATTACCACAAGTCTACAATACAACCAAAATACTTTAAACATTAAAAAAAAAAAAAATTTGCTCTTTATCAAAATATTTTACAAGTAGGTACACCAAAACTAATTCCCTTCTTATCAAAAGCTAATCGCTCGTTAAGATTCCCGACATCAATCAGCCAATCAGAGGAGATTAACAGCGAGCTAACACGTTACAAACATTACGAATGACCTAATTCGGCTCAACCCGTGCGGTCCCCATTAACACTGGCTATAAAACCTCTTTTTGACATATCCGTGGCAAAACCCCTAACTGATATGACTCTTTATAACGTTAAGGTGTTAAGAAAACTTCATCTCTGCATTCAAAAATCGACCTTAGCAACTAAAAAGTACAGTTCAATTTCGGTTGGATGGTGTATCCGTTTTATTGGACTACAAAGACGCCGCCTGGGCCGGCGGTGCCTTTGATGCGGCGGCATAATTACGTAAGAGCGGACACGATGAATGCCTCTGTATGAATGTGGTACAGCCAGGACACCTAGGATTTACATTCACAATGGACTGTAATTGAATTTTTTATCGCTTATAGGATTGGTTTTTGAAATATTTTCATAATAATGGTCTGGGCGGCTGGTTTTAAAATTTAGGGCTTGGTAGTATTTTTTTGAACCACCACAGGAAAAATGTTTCAGGGCCTTATTGAGCCATTCTTGGTGAGTTTTTAATAGTATTGGCTGTTATTTTATTCCTATAAATCTAATCAAAGAGCCACAGTAAGAAGTAAAGATGTAGGCTCGGCGATTTGATGAGCTTGTTTTAAAAATTACAGAAAAATTATCGTACACCTAACTAAATTTTGAACCAATGAAAAAACGTTCCAGGCAATTAGGTATTTTGAATATAAATTCCAAAAAAATACACAAAAAACTCATTATTCAAAAAATTGTTAAACCCCGTTTAACAACAAAAACAGTGAAAAGTCAACAAACACGACGTCCCTTAATCCTTTAACAAAATCTAACCAGAAACTGCAACATTTCGCTGTATTTAGTTTCCGCTCGTAATTAAAACCATTGTGATTAAACTGTGACGAATTAACTACAGTCAACCGGCGGGGAGACGGGGGGCGGGTCGAGAGGGCGTGGCCTCGCAATATCAAAGGAGCCGCCGCTGCGCCGCAAAAGGGAATGCTTATTGATGTGCGAGAGAGAGGGCGTGAAACCCCATAAGTTAGAGAGAGATGAATGATGAGTGTGTTTGTAGTAGTAATCCTTATGAACGGGTTGATTCAAGATTGTGAGAATGGCGGATAGTGGTGCGCTGCGATTGGTATCGATAGAGTGAACAATAGTATTTTTGTTATCGTAGGGTTCTTGTGTGTGTGAGCTAGATCTAGATTGCAAACTTATATTTTACTATTAAAGTTGTATGTACCGTACCTTGCTATTTAGCAAAATGGTTACCTAAACTAAACTAGCAACCCGAGCTAGTTAATTGTCATCAGTCCAGTTTAGGAAAATTAACAGCATTACGCTAATAAGTGCTAATTTAATGTTCCTAGTTCCAATGGAGCTGTGCTTTTGACATTCGAGTGCGAATTTTCATATCGAATTTTAAAGTTGCGATGTAGGTAGGTTAGGTACCTACTAGATATTTTTAGTACCCATCTGCCTTTTGTTTCGTAAATGATTTGCTAATTTTATGGCTGTTTCTATTTTTAAAAGGTCAAAAATCTTTGTGTAAGTGGTTACCTTCTAAATTATAATGTTATATTCTGCCACACTATTAAGTAAAACGAGGTTAACTATCCACCAATGCCTAAAAATATTGTAATGAATCCATAATTATTAGTAATGGTCGTCATGATACTACGGGTATGTATTTAAAAAAAACTTACGAATTATACAGCTCACAATTAAGTAAAAAAAAAACTTCAATTGAAAAATTAATACTAAAGAAATGTTTTGCAAAGCATACAGGATATTATGTAAGCAGGTAGGTAATTATGCATCTTCTCATCATTTTCCTTCATCAACATCGAAGTTACCTACCGATCTATCGATATCCGCAGCATCCGCCGTGTCCCAACCCTAGCGATAAATCTGTGCCGCTAAAGAAGCTTACGTCATTGACGTATTGTTTATAAATCAAACGCCGCCTCGGATGAAGTCTCCGACAATATTACCCGACTGAATTATATTGGACAGTACTTATTGTACGACAATTTCTTGTGTGCCGAAGAATATTGATGCCCAGATTGAAGTCCTTGAGTAAGGGCAACTATCATGTTTCAAGGATCTTTTGGCGCCTTAATGACATTGACAGCGGGGCGTTGTTGGTCAATATTTGTGAAATAGTCACAGAAATTGTATTGAAAAAACAAGATGGCAGCGTTAGTTCCAATTTTGGCCACATGAGATGCCAAACGCATGAAGAGATGACTTTGAATTTAAAGGATGCCTAGAGTTTGACTGTGCAAGTTAGGTCGAGGGTTGGCAGGGACATCGACGCGAAAACTGATACCATGGATTCAGTTAAAAAATGTATTTTCATGACTTCAATTCTCTCCAAAAAATTACATCACAACACTTTAACTTATATACAGGGTGGCAGGGACATCGACGCTAAAACTGATACCATGGATTCGGTACATGATTCTGAACGCCCCTTTCTTTTTTTTTTTTTCAGGATGGTAAATCATCGAATGACTTCTCCCGCTCTGGGCAGAGCGAGAGGGTGTGTCAGACTTTTACTGACTAAAACCCACCCGTGTTCCTTTCGTTGCCTGTGTGCCGGGGCCGCGATATCCCTTTCGGACAAACCCGCAACCCCAGCAGGCATTGGTCTTTCGACCCCGTCGGTTGGTGCTGACGTCTCTTTGAGGCGCGCGTGGAACACAACGCGCCGTCTACACGGGTCTGGTCCTTATCGGACGGCGAGCTGCCCATTGCTCACCGTCCGCAAGCCCGCGCCTACGGTGGCCGGAAGGCGGCTCTCGACTCCCGACGCCCGGGGCGTCTCCTGCGGCGACTAGGGCCGCGAGGGCGTGCAGCTTGCATCTCCCTCGCGCGCTCCGCCTCCTCCTTCGCGAACATAACTGCTTCGCAGAAGGAGGTGACGGCCTCCCATGCACTTTCGCTCCGAACCATGGCCTGAACCAGGGCCGGACGCGAGAGATCGCCGCCGCCGATCGCCTCCGTGAGGACACGGCGGTGCTCCGTCCAAGCCGGGCAGACCTCCACCGTATGCTCCACCGTGTCCTCCGGGCGATCCACACAGTGGTGACACCCGGGTTCTGAACGCCCCTGCGTTGAAATTTTACTTGGGTTTATTAAAAAAGAAAATGCTGTTTTATAGAAAAGTGGAGTACCTACGCGGTTATAATGTATGGTAAAGCAGATTTATAAACAAAATAACCGGCGAAAAATTTCAACGCAGGGTGTTCCGAATCATGTACCGAATCCATGGTATCAGTTTTGGCTTCGATGTCCCTGCCATCCTGTATATAAGTTAAAGTGTTGTGATGTCATTTTTTGGAGAGAATAGGGATGATGCCTTGGTTAAAAAAAAAAAAATCTAATTAGTCCGTCAGTCAGATAATAAAAAAATATTAGACACGTATTTTTTGCTTTATCATATTATTAAAATATTACTTAGATAAAACGCATTTTAAGTTGGGGAGTGGGGGTCGCTACGTCGCTAGTACGTATAAAATCTACATACTCGTGACGTCATTGCACATTTTACCTCAATGTATCGCCGTAACCTATAGATTACGTAAAAAATGAAAAAATACGTGTCCAATATTTTTTTATAATCTCAACGACGGACTAAAAAAAAATTTTTAGTCATCATCCCTATTGAAGTCATGAAAATAAATTTAGATTATTTACTTTTCAGGGGCGTGTGACTGCAAGGACTGTCTATAGCTGGTCTATCGCCATTCTTCCATTCTTTGCAAGTGCACATTTGCAGCCAAAACCCTGAAAAAGCATAAAGTAGTATCTTATTAATTTAAAAGAAATTAAATTGCAGTTCATTTAAATGAAGATAAAGCTTTTAAGTGATTTTGCTAATTTGTGCGTGTTGGATGAATTAGTGCTTTTAACATGTCATTCGGTATCAAAGACGATGTAAGAAGTGATGAGATATGAAAAGAAATACATCATGATATAAGTATGAAGATGATTGATTGGCACATGAAGATTTGTGAAATGATAGGTTCATTTGGGATAAAACTATGAGGATGGCAATCGAAAGTCACTAGGTACTATGTAGGTACCTATTATATTTTGTCATCCTAATTAATTTAGAGCTAGGCGAAAAAATTGGGTTTTACGCAAAAAAAATTATCTGCTTTAAACTTACTTAAATATCTGTCACATCACTTTAGTAGATGGACATCACTATTGTGTTGCTACATGCAGTCGGTGTCTATGGATGAGTATCTACTCGTGGTCGCTCTCGGCTGTAGATGCTACTATGTCAGCATGTCTAATTATATATTTTAATGTTAGTCTTGTGTGTTTTCACAATAAACATAATAAAAACGTAAGTGCCTACGCTGCATTCTCATTCCTGCAACAGACAACAATGTCTTCAGAACAAGCGAAGTTAAAAGCTGAATTTCTATACCATAAGTCAAAATAAAGTCATTAAACCGAAAATAAGACATCCAATTCCCATACAACCTGCACCATTTCATCAATATCATAATCAGTAAGCAGCAATCAAGTACAACATAAAACAAAAAAAATGGCAGTCAAATCACAAAGTAAGAGAGTTCCCTAATTCGATAATTACAAGTTCCGAGCTATTAAATCGAATTATCTATGACATGTTCACATCACGGGCGAAAAGCTAACTACTCATTATATCTAATATGACCAGGGTAGCAAGACCTCTGAGGATGTACCGTATTACCCCTCAGGTGGTCGGAATTGTTGGGTGTAAGGGAGGTGGGCGAGGTCATCTTAAATGGTGCCGCGGTAATAGAAAGAATGCTGACTCATGAGCCGCCGAGTCGACGTTTTAAAGTGGTGAAGCTTCTAATAGTTTCCCACGATCGCGAATCCGATAAAGATGGTATTTTTCGTTTGTAATGTATTGGTAAATGCACTTTTGGGTTGATGGGTGTGATTGAGCGAAATTTTGCAGGAATAGATGTTAAGCAGCAGGAAGAAGCAGACGTTGATGAAATAATCAATGTAGTAGTTGAGTCAAGTAGTGTAGGTAATGTGCATGATAAATTCATGATAGGACGTAACATATGTAACAAGAGAGCATATACAAAGTTACATTCTATCAGCGATAACGATGGTGGAAATGACAAAAATGTATGGTGCTGTCAGAAACTACCGAAAAGCTTAAGTATGTCAATCCCATTGAAAGTCATTGTAGAAATACGAAACGCTTTGAAAGCGATTTCCACCCTCTAAAGCATAATCAACCTAATGTTCCCACTACCGAGACACCTCTCTTCGAGAATAAGTGGGCTGTAATCCACCACGCGGGCCCAGTGCGGTTTGTAGATGTCAGCATGTCTTCCAATTTTTGGTTCTAGGACAGGTTTTCACTTAGGTCCAAAGCAAGCATCATAAAACTCACGCTTAGAACACGATGGACCATCAACACCAGTCACCATCATTGATGGTAGATACGATACTATTAAGGAATTTATTTTGAAAACTATCAATCTGATTGGTGTGAAAACTGACATAGGTAATTCAAAAAGTAATGAAGACAGCGACAGTGTTTTCAAATCATAGATTTACATTGATGGAGAATATTATATAACCAATGTTTTTGATAGATGAGACACCTTATTGGACGAAATGCACATCTATAGCTTTGGATTCTTCATTAAGCAATCTTGCAATAAATTTTAAACATCTATGAAATTCACACCTTAAATACCAGATGATTTGGGTATATGTTACCTCATAATTATACCAGTTGACTTTGCCAACACGAAACATGGCTAGTACAAACATAAATATTCAAATATTGACAAAGTACAGGTGTGGCGAGGACACACGGCTTCCCATAGAATGTCACGCCTTATAACAGGCACATTTAATTACATAATTGCTTCAAATAATTAATCATTGTGTACATATAGTTATCTTTATTAAAATTATGTGAGAATTTTTAAATTTTTTGTACAGGGTTGGGTAATGGAGTCAATATAGTTGATAAGTCTATTAGGTTTTCGTATTTGGCCAAGCCTTTCAAGAATATTGCAATGAATATTTAGGACAGCATACATTTGTGGTGCATCGTATTTCCCAGTAACTGGGTTGTGGAGGTCACATATGCAGTCGCTCCATGTAAAATGCTAGTATTCAGTTACATCGCTGGACATCTTTGGATTGGAAGTCGACCCCTTGGCAAAAGGCTGAGCAGATCGTTATAAAATTGGTAGAGTGGGGAGCAGATTTTTAGAAACAACAATAAGGAAGTTGGAATAGAATTAAGGCTTATCTTTGCCAACCAGAACTTAGATGCATGAGTGTGCACTTATATATTATGCCTAAGTTCCACCGTGTATGAGCTACCCTAATATAAGAGGTAAGTATGGGACGGCTGCAGTGTATATCATTTGTTTCCTAGGTACGTTCAAACTCATGATGGTCTAGCTAAGAGACAACTGAAGAAACCAGAGGGAATAGATGAGTGACAATCGCTTTTAAAGCGTTTCGTATTTCTACAACGTCGTTCAACAGGATTGACATAAGCTTTTCGGTACCATACGTCAATCCAATACATTTATGACTTTTTCATTAATGTTATCGTTGATAGAATGTAATTTTTTTCTAAGGTTTATTTTGTACTGGGAACCACACTTAGCATCGATGAACTTTTTGTTCTCAGACCTCAATTTACTGGTGTGAAGTATGCCAACATCTGCAATTATACAGAAGCTATAAGTATCTGATATCATAATATTCTTCGATGTTTTGAATATTATGAACACATTTTATATCTGTAAACTTGTCCGAAGTTTTTATCATGCTTGTGAATACGTTTTTATTTAAAGACAAAAGGTCATAGTTATTTCTTAATTTTATATTCGGGTATTTAATGTAGCTGTCATAAATAACTTTGTCTTTTTTTGGAGCTTGTCTGTTTTCTTCTTCTAACTAAGTAGGTAGGTGTTCCTAATGGAGTAACGGCATTTGAATACTGGATGAGTCTTCATTATTTTTGTGTTTTATATTTTTTATATTTATTTTAATCATTAGGTGGTCCGATATGAACTTCTTCAATGTTAGAAGAAGTTCATATCGAACCACCGTAAGGACTATTCTTGCTTGCACCGGTCGGTGGCTATAGAACCGGGCCGGTAACAGATGTGGTCATCGTATTCACGGGATTTTGTTTTGAAACTGGTTACATATGAACTTCTTTGATGGTACCTACTCGCCTCTTCCATGCATGATGCGTTTCTTCTGTAACGACTTTTCTAACCATGGAACGACGCTTGCCGCGGTCTGTTCGTGGATGTCTGACCATCCATTAGGTACATATCGAGACCCCTCGGTGTCTCGGAAAGCACGTTAAGCCGTTTGTCGAAGCTGTCATTCGTAGATCTTTGTCAATCGTTATCCACAGGTAGGTATCGTGTTACCCAGTAACTGGATTGTCGTGGTCAGATAGGCACTCGCTCCGTGTAAAAGACTGGTATTCAGCTGCATCCGATTAGACTGGAAACTGACCCCAACATAGTTGGGAAAAGGTTAGGCAGATTGATTGAGGCAGGAAAGATGACGTCTAGATTTAACTATCATGGTCTCTAACAATGTTCTGATTGCATGTATTTTTTTTTTCATTTTTCACTACTTCAGTGCGGCTGCAAGACCCTTTTTTTTTTTTTTTTTTTTTTGAGGGTGGGAAATCATCAAATGACTTCTCCCGCTCTGGGCAGAGCGAGAGGGTGTGTCAGACTTTTACTGACTAAAACCCACCCGTGTTCCTTCCGTTGCCTGTGTGCCGGGGCCGCGTTATCCCTTTCGGACAAACCCGCAACCCCAGCAGGCATTGGTCTTTCGACCCCGTCGGTTGGTGCTGACATCTCTTTGAGGCGCGCGTGGAACACAACGCGCCGTCGACACGGGCCTGGTCCTTATCGGACGGCGAGCTGCCCATTGCTCACCGTCCGCAAGCCCGCGCCTACGGTGGCCGGAAGTCGGCTCTGGACTCCCGACGCCCGGGGCGTCTCCTGCGGCGACTAGGGCCGCGAGGGCGTGCAGCTTGCATCTCCCTCGCGCGCTCCGCCTCCTCCTTCGCGAGCATAACTGCTTCGCAGAAGGAGGTGACGGCCTCCCATGCACTCTCGCTCCGAACCATGGCCTGAACCAGGGCCGGACGCGAGAGATCGCCGCCGCCGATCGCCTCCGTGAGGACACGGCGGTGCTCCGCCCAAGCTGGGCAGACCTCCACCGTATGCTCCACCGTGTCCTCCGGGCGATCCACACAGTGGTGACACCCGGGGGCTGCAAGACCCTGTATTTGACTGGCGTCAAATACCCTCAGAATCTGAAAGCTACACTAACTTCCATGCTAATTCAGACCATCTTATATACCCAAAAAATCCGTTAAAAGTCAAGCAAACCCACAAGCCAAGCCAATGTCCGTAACAGTTGCGAGCGAACCATTAGATTCAGTGCGGAATCGAGCCACGCCCCCTAGCGGATGGTTCCGTAATTAGTGATCATTTATCTTTGCGCCTCTGTCAAAACTGTGTCGTTCAACGAAAACATTTTAAAATATGCCATAATTAGGGACCCACTTGATTAATTTGACCACAGGATTCGGTGTTGCCAGTGATGACATTGATTTAGCTTGGAAGTTTGTAGCATTCATTTCAGATACGTAAAATAGCAACTTTATTAATATGTTTAGAATTTTTCGGGGATTTTCTTTTCAGATTAAAGCTGGGTAAGGACCTTTCTAAAATGAAAATCTTTTCTCTTTGACAGGATTCCCGATTTTGGTCCCGCAAAACTTTTTGTATGTTCCAGTCCTTATGGCCTTAAATCTGGCGGAAGAGTTTTTTCAGCAATTCCTATTAGTTACAAAACCAACAATGAGCCAGAAGCATTATAATGTTGATCTTAACTTTCTTTACAAACCTTCTGTCTTTAAAAAAAAAACGAGGAAACACTCCACGTCAAAACATCGAAAAAATCACCCACCATAAAAGGTAATTAAATCACCTGGCAGCACTAATAAAAATAACTTCTTCATACGTCAAAGTCTGACCGTTTCAAGGTGTGAATTAGATGATTTTTCTCCATGATAAAGGTTTGACGGATAGAACGGAAAATGTTACATTGTCTAATTATTCACGGTTATCTGTTAAAATGTTATTTAATAATACACTTGATAGTCTGTTCCGGACATATTTTGTTTATTTGATTGATGAGAAGTCCGAATCTTTTGTGCTTGAATTTATTAAAAGTATTCTTGTTAGCTGAAATATTATGATGTGCGCGGTCAACTAGATCTTTTGGCGGTTTCGTTTTTTTGTGAAGATGCTAATTGAGTTTTATTTGGGACTGCGGTCATGGTCGGTGGGATTTAGTTTGTGATAATTAGAGTAAGATATCGTGCCAATGAATTTGTTTTGAAAAAAAAAAATGCGTGGCAGTCTTTGGGGACTGCCGATAGAAGTGAAAACTAAGTAACTTGTGAATTGTATATCTATGTACATATATACACAGTATACATATAGCTCATGGAAAGCGTTCGGTGACGATGACGCGAGTTCCATGATTTTTGTTCACCTAAAAAGTGCTCAACGCGCCTAAAGAAGTTTTCACTTCAAAAATGTATGTTATACAACTACAGAATACCATCTGTTACGATCCTTGCATACTTACTCCTTTCGCTTCGTTTAAGTTCATAAACGTAAGTTACCAGTATGACGCACCTGACGTTTCTGAAGAACATCACCTCACCAATAAGGTCCTTATAAAGCGTCCCTTCCAATCAAACCCGAGAAGACCCTATATTCTATATCTGAACTGCCTCAAGACCGGTCAATGTGGCGATGCTTGGGGGAGGCCTATGTCCAGCAGTGGACGTCTTACAATAATAATGATGATGATGATACTGCCTCAAGCTTGAAGAGTATATTATGTTAATATACGGTACCTACTTACCTCATGCATGGCTTTGGGTGGGTTATGAATAAGGTTGGATGAAATCAATGAATTGTGCAACACACGTAAAATGGCAATCGATCGCAATGCCATTCATTTTGACAATTCAGCCACGTTCGTAGCATTTGTAGCAACATCAACCTTAAAGGTTTCACGGTTTTTGTTTCCTTTTTAGGGTTCCGTAGTAAACAAGGAACCCTTATAGTTTTGCCATGTCCGTCTGTCTGTCTGTCCGTCTGTCTGTCTGTCCGTCTGTCTGTCTGTCCGTCTGTCTGTCCGCGGCTTAGCTCAGAGACGGTTAGTACTAGAAAGCTGTAATTTGGTATATGTATACATAGTTTGTACAAATCATTTTTAGATTCAGGTATCCGTTTGCGAAATATTAAGGTTTTAACAGATTTTTTTTGTTAGAGTCAAGTGTCAGTTGTACTTGGATTTGTGAAAAAAATCACAGCAGTAGTATATATAACGAAATTAAAAGGAAAACTATCAGAGCTAAGAAGGCTGTACAGGTTACTGAGTAATAATCAACCAACTTAGTTTAGTTTAGTTTAGTGTTATTAATGTTTTATGTTTATTGTTATTATTTTTTTATTGATTGTGTAATTTACTACTCTATCGCATTGGGGAAACTGTAAAGATAGATGTATGTATGAAAATAAATAAATAAATAAAAAATAAATAAAAATAAATAAATAAACTTAAATTTGCGGTTTGAAAAACATGATCTCCCATACATTCCGTATGGGAGAACATGTTTTTCAACTATAATGTAAAGCTTGTGTTTGGGATAAATTCATCCCAACTACGGAACCTGTGCGTGGTCCGACACGCACCTGGCCGGTTTTTTTTTAAATATTTATTTAGGTTATATTTAGTTTTCCTACCCATCTCTCCCACGCGTTATTCACGTAGTTGATCAGATGAATTTTTTAAACTTGGAAATTCTTAGCGCATTGCTTCATAAGATTTGCATTGATTGAATTGATTTAGCATTGATTGAAAGTGTGTTGTGCAGGTGGTGTTCTGTCATTAATTAAAATATACTCCCGAAAGACCACCATGACTGAAACAAAATACTTAAACATAACCAGCCATTATTACCTTCTACCCTTATCAATGGGCAGACATCTTTTGTAGACGCGTATTAACAAAAAATCTAAAAGATTCACTTCGTGAAACACATGTAAAGGGTTGCCCAAATTATTGTTCACAATGCGATGCGATGTAACGTGTAATTTTCTTTTTGTGCCCTTTCACAAGCGCGACTATTGTTCTAAGTGTGGTGTGGAAATGGCTTAAGTGATGGGTTATGCTTCGCGATATTGAGGGTATCAAATCTTAAATTGGGGCTAAGTATTCGATTCTGAGAAAGACTCTTTGAAACTCTACATAGAGCCTAAAAATAAACTGGATTCGGTTTTCCGTGGAAACTGCAGCACCTGGAAAAAGAAAATTTGGTGTCATAGGTGTTTCAAATCCCTGAAAGACGAGCTATACACGCGATTCTAGTCATACAGTGAGATTAAGAAATGAGAAAGTGGATGAGCTAGATTTAAAAAAAAAACCGGCCATGTGCGAGTCGGACTCGCACACGAAGGAAATAAATAAAAAAAACTTAACGATGAATATTATAATTTTTCATCGTAATGAAAATCGAGTTCTAGACAATGACACCCCACATGCCAGAGTTAGAATATTTTTTTTACAAAATCAAAAGTTATGGTCAAGGTATGGACCATTCAATTTTTAATTTTATTATATTTATAATTTGTTGATAAAGCGGCAATAGAAATACATTATAATGTGAAATTTTCAACTGTCTACCCATCACGGTTCATGAGATACAACTCGCTGACAGACAGACAGACGGTTGGCGGAGGCTTAGTAATAGGGTTCCGTTTGGTACCCTTAGGGTACGGAACCCTAAAAACAGGGATAAAGCTGACCATATACCTGTCTATCTATTAAGATTGAAACGACTTAATTACTAAGTAATTAATTTTAAAACTTAAGAGCTTTGTATAACGTACTCGTATTTATTGCACCCATTAATCGAATGTCCATCAGTAACTCGTCAATAACAAACAAAAGATTAACTAATTGAGTTTTTACATTGATTCTTCAGGTTAATCAAACATGGCTGCATAAAAGCTTCAGTAGTAAAGTAAATGCAATTGTAAGACAAATGGGTGAAAACGGGGACAGTGATCCACTAGATCATTAGATATTAATTACTAGGTATAAATAAGAAGTTCATATTTCAATCAATCAGTCTGGTTTTGGATTGAACTTTCCAAAAAAGCAGCTGAGATCAAGATTACTTTAAAGTCTCGTGCAGAATGGCGCAACGCGACTCTACAATTTCTAATATATATATTTTTTCTTTTTATTCGACCGTTCAATTTTTAACGGTAGAACAATTACCGGTGTCGTGTCGCGCTAGTCTGCACGAGGCTTAACAGAACTAAACTATCATTTGTAGCTCGTATCCTTCATAACTGAACCGAGCACTTTTCATATAAAAGTACTATCTACTGCTCGCGGCTTCGCCCGCGTGGACCCTAATTCATTTTCTTAAATAAAATGAAAAATAGCTTAAGTTAATCCATATAATATCAGCTATTTGCCGGTGCAAATCCCGTCAAAATCGGTCCAGCCGTTTCGGAGATTAGTCGGACCAAAACAGACAAAAAAATTAAAAATAGTTTTTGTGATAGAAGTACCGTTAGTATGTACCCATATACTTTCATATACATTTAGTAAAAAGCTGTTGTTGTTTTGACATTCCAGACAGATACTTCAATTTATTTTATAAGTCTATATGAAAAGTGCTCGGTTCAATTATGAACACACACAATGTTGTAATTGTATGAAAATTCTTACAACATCGTGTCGAACCGGCTCAGTCAAACGTCAACCTGAGTCTAAATTACAAAATAGGTAGGTACTGTCAGTTTAATTTTTGAAAATACCGAAAACACAAGGATCGCTTACCAAAGCACCTTCCCCAATAAAAACGACGAAAGCAAAGTTAACTTACCCAAGACCTGTCAATTTCATCAACTCACAAAATTACCGAAATCAATTCACCTAATTGAAGGCATCACCTTGCCAATCGAAGTTCCGAGCGACAGAGTGACATGACTAAAGGCAAGTAATCGGTATTAACCGAGTTGTCAATTTATATTGTCTCGTAAGTAATTTCACATTCCGTGCCTCGATTGTGAGGCGTTATAATGACAGGAGGATGACGTATGGATTTGGCGCTTACGGCGTTTGGCGGCGCGCGCCATCGGCCACATCAAAGAGGTGGCCTCCTTTGATGTTGCCGCCGCACCGGCTTTAGGGACGGGCGTGTGAGTGAGCGGTTTTGTTGTTGTCGATGTTTTTTGTTGGATGTTAAATCTTTTAAATCTGGTGTTTTAATATTCATATTGATAAAATCGTTTTTACACAGTTGCTATAATGAAGCAGTTTTAACAATAGATTTGGTTTTAAATGTTTGAACTCCACTGTGTAGATGGATTATATTTATCGAGCGTCTACGCAAACCATTAATATATTTCGATGCTTTCCAATAGCTCTGTATTTTTCTGAGAGGCTCTTTTTTTGTAGAAGATGCATATCTCTTTATTTAATAAGTACCTAGATAAAGCCTTCTATAGTACTTAATTACGATTTAATAAGCATTGAAGAGTACAAATACAACTGATTCTGGCTAATCAATATACATTTCAATTGCTTCATTTTTTCAAAGAGTGTAAACTACGTTTTACTTTCTCTGCTTCTAGTCATCATCAACTTCATCTCTCATTTCATCGAAAAATAAAACATAAAACAAAAATCTATCGATATCGACGTCCTGCCCTTTGGCCACATCACCGCAAGGTAATAAAACGAACGGAGCACGTATTTTGACGTGGAGCGGCGCTTCTGGTCTTGCATCCCTTTCTCGCGGATGGCCCCGTCCCCCTCTAACACGCGAAGGTGTCTGAGAAGCTATTATAGCGTATAGCTCGTCCGGGCTTCGCTATAAATTATGGTGCAATGGTGCCTATTCTTTTGGTCATACCTTCGGTTAGACTCAAAACGATATGACAGAAATTCTCTTCGGTTTTTGAGTATATGTGGAGCTTGCTAGATATATGTGTGGCAATAATGGTGTTGGTTGATAAAAACGGTTTAGTCTTTAATTATTTAAAATATAAACGAACAATTTTTCTGAAAAATCTGCTCAGTTTCAATAAATAAAAACTGATGCAGGTTTTTTTTTTGTAAAGCTTGTTTCTAGTCCTTCGACAGGTTTCTGAAAAAAAAAAATTAAGACGGCTATTTTGTGTTACGTACACTACGTCTGTAGTAAAAATAGCCGTATTAATTTATGCAATGTATCCAACACATTAAGAGCAGTGATGGGCCAGTGGTAATAGCCCCGACTTGAGTTGTAGCCAGTAGGTCGACCAAGCAGGCGCTTTCATCATTATTTCAGCCGAAAAACGTCCACTGCTGGACATAGGCCTCCTCCAAACAGCGCCACTTCGACCGGTTATGAGCTTCCCGCATCCACCGGGAGCTTTCGTTTCTGTCAATGATTTCATCACCACTGCTCTCATAAGAAAAAGTTCGTGAGGAAACCGGCATATCCTAGAACCATAAATTCGAAGACATGTGACCTCTACCGACCCGCACTGGGCTCGCGTGTAGATTACAGCCCACTCCCTCTCAAAGAGAGGAGACCTGTGTCCCAGTCCCAGCAGTGGAACATTACCGGTGAATAAGCTAAGAAATATTAAATGTAACTCAACAGCTAGGCGAATTTGTTTCAACGTGCATTTTATGTTACATTTCCTAGCTACTCGGCTCAAAAGCTTCAAAAGGATGAAAGGGTCACCTCCTGGCAACATCTGTACACGACAAGCTAAATTGCTCGACGATCTTAGTTCGTAAAGTTAAGTACTTTTTACCTATAATTATACTATGGATATTTAGGTAGGCCATAGGAATCGGGCGTAGTTGCATCAAAAACACTCAAGGCTCAACCACGTACCTACCTACAATTCTTCCCAAACGTCATTAAGAATTTTAAGCCACCAAGGCATAATGTATTAGTTTTTTCTACCTACTTATAATTTTATGTTCATACTTTAATATTCGTTCGTAAAACTAGAAGCTTCTGCAGCTACACATTTAATATAAAAACCCCGACATCTTTATGATATTGACGAAACATATCAATTTTAAGTGTCACTCAAAATGTACAAAGATTTTCAATTTACCGAACAAGCGAAGTTTACCGAAAACTTTAAAACTGAGACGTTCAAAACGTTCAAATTGAACGACTGAATTCGAACTTCTAAGTTCCGAAGTGTTTACACAAAAACTTAGATCGGGACACAAAAAGAGGCCAATAAATAGTACGGGAGGCTCTTTGAAGGCCCGCGTGGTCATAAAACGGCCCATTAGATGTCCTATTAACGCCTATTTCGACATAATTAGGATCAATTCACTCCTAAAACGGCCTAGAGTTATATAATTGTTTATGTGTGTATTAATATTAATGGAATTTAGGGTGGCCGGCGTTCTCTATTGAAAGGTATCGATTAGCTTAATTTAATTTAGTTAAAGCTACGGGCGCTTTTTTTTTTGCTAATGTTTAAGCCTTATCTGATAGATTTTTGATGGATTTATTTTAAAACTGTTTTTTTAGCTGTCTGTCAGTTTTAACATCTGTTCTCTCTTGATATGCTTTTTTACGAATGAAACAAGATGATCTGTAGCCTTATTTCGTAAACACATGCGATCGCAATCGCTTTTATTTGTGCTTAATTCAGAATTAGAATCACCTAAACAGTCCCAGTTTTAAAACATGAAAGCGAGTAAGTACAGTACGACACAACTTAGATGTCGCATCCGCAAAATTCGTAAAACCGATCACCATCCGAACTGAGTGCGCCTTCAAAGTCACCAATCTTCATTACTGCTTTAGGTGAAAATGATCTTTACGCAAACGCAGTAACTTGTAAAGTTATATAACCAAATACATTCGTAAAATTTAAATAAATGAATGAAAATTTTCAAATTTATGCTACATGTTAGTTGTGTCGTACTGTACCTAGTTGTAATTTTCATGACGAGTGCAGTGATAAGCTACCTGATAGCATGATAGTTTTTTATTTTCGGGATAGGACATGGCAACTCTCACTTTGTCCACTAAATATGTTCTTCTACTTTCTTTTTTGTCTGCTAATAGAAATATGGACATTAAAGTTTGGTTTAATGGTTAAACAAGACACACAGGAAGTCGTTAACTTTCTATTAAATGTTTTTAGACTCGAAATGTTTGCTCAACAAGTAGGTACCGTAATAAAAAGCCTTTTAGAATTGTTTTTGAGTCTTCAATGTCGAAATGTATACCTAAGTCATCACCTCCGAAATATACGTAGAATCGTGTATATTTAAATATCAAGATTCTTAGCATTTAGCAACACCCATTCAAGTTTCAAAGACAGATTTGTTTTCAGCAATGTTATACAGCGATTAAAACCCATTTCAAATTCATAACCGCAGTTAAAACCCGAAAGGATGTTTAAACATCGCTCAAAGCCGACATTACTCATAAAACTATACCTGTGTTATATCGCAGCTATTCTTGACACAATAATTCGTATAAGTTTATTAAATGATAACAAACAAGTACTAGCTTCAAACGGGAGATTATGATATTCCTTTGAACGATGCTCCAGCCTTTGATTCGATAAATAAGATATAAATCATACAGTTTTATGCGATCCTGGTATCTCGGCGCTCGTGCTAAGTAATTAATGTGCTTTTTCTGGGAAAGGTTTTTGTTGTACAATTAAATGGAATATGACATCTTGTTTCTGATTTTATGGACTTCATTGGAATTAATAAGATGACGATTGATCGCTTTAGAAATATTTTTATACGCCATTTTATTTTGAATTTTGACGATGCCATTTTATTTTTTGTATTGCTATGTCCATTGGGTAAGATCAATCAATGTGACTAGCCTTTTCCCAACTATCATGGGGTCGACTTCCAGTCTAACCGGATGCAGTTGAATACCAGTATTTTACATGGAGCGACTGCCTATCTGACCTCCACAGCCCAGTTAATGGGTAACACAATACCTCTTGGTAAGACTGGTTGTCAGACTTTTGGTCAAGATATTTATAATATTAAATATTAGAATTATTCTGTAAATCAATTACAATTCTTTATTTATTATTTTTATTATCCACAACGGGGAAGCTCTTAATTGGCCTGCATCTCACCTGATAGTAAGTGATGATCTCAGGCCGAAGGTAGAAGCGAGCTTCACCCAATCCTCAACCACGGAGTAACTGGCTATCTTACCTCTTACTGCCGAAACACAACAATGCTGTTAACATTGTTGTTATGGCGACAGACTTAGATAAGATGGTGGTACCTAGCCAGGAGGACTCATAACATGTCTTACTACCAACCAAACCGTGCAAGAAAATGCCCTCACTGGGAAACGAACTCGAGAGCTCTAGGGGTTGGGTCTGGGACAGATTGTCTAACCACTAGATCATAGAGGCAGTTCAATTCATGCAAGAGGACCTTTGGGATCTTTAATCTGCCTCTTTGCTGCCATTTGTTCAGCACGCAATCAATCCCAACCATTTTCTTATGATTTTGAGAGCAAATGAACAATATTCCTTTCTTTGATCGAGAACATTAATGTAATAAATATGATGGAACTGTCGCAATTAAACTTACTTTGTTATTGCCTTTGTTATTTATTGCCAAATAACATTAATTGAGATGAAATGAACGTCCCATTATTCTCGAGTATCTACAATTAATAGGGTTAATAATACTGATCACATTAATAAAATATGACTGAGATAGTAATGCACGTATCCAAGACCCCGTGCCTCGGAAAGCACGTTAAGCCGTTGGTTCTGGCTTTGTAGATCTTTGAGTTGTTACGGGTCGTCAGAAGCCCGAAAGTCTGACCACCAGTCTTACCAAGGGGTATTGTGTTACCTAGTAACTGGGGTGTGGAGATCAGATAGGCAGTCGCTTTATGTAAACTATTGTTAATCAGCTGCATCCGGTTAGACTGGATGCCGATGCCAACATAGTTGGGAAAAGGCTAGGCAGATGTTGATGATAATGGGCGGATGAGAGAGGTCGAGGGACGAGAGGAGTGGCGTGCAATCGAATAGACATAAGGTATACCTAAGTAGATGATCGCTATAGTATAAGCATAGGATAATCAGCCTAAAATCTTCCCACTACTGGGACACAGGACTCCTTTATAGGAGGGAGTGGTCTGTAATCCACCACGCGGGCCCAGTTCGGGTTGGTAGATGTCACATGTCTTCAAATTTTTGGTTCTAGGACATGTCGGTTTCCTCACGACCGCTATATGTTGACTGTTAAAGATGGTGACGATGTAGATTTAGATGCTCGGATCCTATAGAGAGGAGACTTGTATCCCAACACCCAGCAGTTGGAACATCACAGGCTCTTTCTCCTATATATTTTTTAATTACATTATTATTAATAGAATCTTAGTGATATTTATTTTAGTATGTATGTATGTAAGTTAGTATATTCTCATATTATTTGTTTTTTTTTATTGCATTAATTGTTATGATTTTATGTATTTTACTTTCTCTCTATTCTTACATACGGTGTCTAGATCTCTTTTTATCCTCTGTACTATCGCAGGTATACTGGAAGAGATTTCTTTAGAAATAAGCATCACCTTTGTACGTATTTTTCTGTTCTTTTCTTCTTGTCTGTTAAATAAATAAATAAATAATAAAATCCTAAATTCTATTATGAAAACAGGGTTCGTTCTAAACTTTGTTCGTTAGGAGGAGGTCGTAAGACACCACAATATACTTAAATAACAGCTCACATTTTTATAAAACTTCGCTGTATGCTACGTTTGTAGATTTGGTCTCCGAAGCCCTCAACCGTCGACCTACCGCGTCACAATCGCATCGCCCGCCCGCGCTATTACTTCGTTTTCTGCTCGGTGGTTCGTTTTCGGCTCCTTAGGGTCGTTGCGTGATGTTAAATAGCCAATAACCTTCTTCAAGAATTGGGCTATGATATGCAAAAATACGTTTTAAAATCCGACTGGTAGTTCCTGAGATTAGCGCGTTCAAACAAACAAACTCTTCAGCTTTATTATATTAATAATATATATATAATCGTTTATTCATTTATAAACTTATTGAATACATTTTCAAATATTTTTATAAACAACATTTAAAAATATAAAAAGTAGTGTTCCGCCGGTGTCGGGAGCAGGGTCCAAGCTACCGGTGGTTAGGGCTGCAGAGACAGGAACCTCCTCACAATGCGAGCCGTATCGAGGAGTATTGCCTTCTGGATCAGGCCCTTGATCCACCCGCCTAACCAGAGCCTCGAGAGATGTTGGTCGAGGCTTTCGGCCATCAGGCCATTGGCCGTTATGACAATCGGCACAATGATAGCCGAGCTCACATTCCACATGAAGACAACCTCGTGTGCTAAGTCGAGATATTTTATATTATAATTATTAGTATAGATAGCTGATACACGAGAAACGCAATGAACTAAACAAAAGTTGCCATCAAACCCTTGCTAATAAGGCGTGTGTCAAGTTCTAACAGAAATGACACATCCTGATTCCTCAAGAATATTGATGAGCGACATGATATTGCCACCCATTACGATATCAAACCATCCTCCTAACCAATAGCATTTTTAGGGTTCCGTACCCAAAGGGTTCCAACGGGACCTTATTAATAAGGGCTAGGATGTACCGCCGTCTGTCACAGGGCTGTATCTTTTGAACCGGAATAGATAGACACTTGGAATTTCTAAAGAATGTGTACTACTATGGCTACTATAACAACAAATAATAAAACTAAATAAAACGTGTGCAGATGGGTGTAACCACGCACACACACTCATATATAATAGAAAGAGAGAGAGAGAAAGTCGCATGGAGCATATATATTATGCTCCATGCGACTTTCTCTCTCTCTACGCTTTTTCCTTACGTGACGATTTCTACCAGTCAACTCCTACTGCAAGCCGCATTACGGAACTTCGTTACAATAAAATAAAGTAAAAAATTTAATACATCAAACCCCATACAAGGAACGAAAATCATCATAAACATTATTTCAGCCCGGAACTGGGATGATGACAAAAAATTTTTTCTTTGTCCGTCATTGAGATTTAAGAAAAATATTGGACACGTATTTTTTATTTTTTTACGTAGTCTAAAGATTACGGCGATACATTTAGGTAAAATGTGCCATGACGTCACGAGTATGTAGATTTTATACATACTAGTGACGTAGCGACCCCCACTCCCACTCCCCAACCTAAAATGCGTTTTATCTAAGTAATTTTTTATTAATATGATAAAGCAAAAAATACGTGTCCGGTTTCGTGCGTGCCTCATCCAGGTGTTTCCCGCGACTTTGACTTTGACATGTAGTGTAAAATATTGGTATACGGTGGTACGGAACTCGTCTTCTGCGAGTCCGACTTGTACTTGGCCGCTTTTTTACTAGCAATCTCCATCAACTAGACTTAAAATTATATCGAAAGTTAGCCAGTAATGGCAATAATAAATTGTCCAATAAGCTAACTTAATATAGTTTTTCATTGAGCACTTTCTATGATGGTTTTTGCCGTCGTTGTCATACGTAATTGATCATGGCGACTGTCTCTATCGGCGTTATTATTAGCCTGCCTTGTGGACTAGTTTTAGTAGATGTTATATTAGCTTTAACAAGTGTCTTAGATGGTAGATTATAAGAATTGAGTTTTTGGGTTGTCTTTTGTTTAGTGATCTTTATCTGCTCCATTAAACAAATGAACATTTGACTAGGCATCAACAGACTATTCTTGTTCTTTTTTATTTGAATGCTTTCCTTTACTTTCATGTGTTGGTGAGGCTTATTCTATGTAGGTAAGTATGTCATCATCATCATCACCATTGGCTGCCTTGTTCCCCCCACTGCTGAGTATAGGCTTCCTCCCTTTTGTGCCATGCTTCCTGGTATATGAGAGTCTCATCTACGTCTTCCCCGCGATCTTTCGTAGGTTATCCACCTACGTAGGAATGTCCTCCTTATGATCCAATCCATTCGTGGTTTTTGTTTTATGATTCTTGTATGTATCTGTGAGTTTCTGAAGCCTTTAAACACTCTGTGAGAATGTATTTTGGTATAATCATCAGGAATTGCAAGCGTAGGTATTAATAATCACAGTTACATCCTGCATATCCTCCTGACTTGATTAATAGTTATACAATCTAATTTTATAGCTACTCTAAATATTCCTCTTTACAATTGACTCGAAATTTTGCGTACATTCATCAAACTGTCACAATCAAATTCATTTCATCTCGGTATCGGCTGCTTCATCAAACTATATACGAGCCGAAACTATTAAATCGTTTCTAATCCTGGTATCAAAGGCGGCATTAACTAGACCCGGATAATGTTATTATCGGCTTACGATTTTACCGGTTTACTTTGACAGCTGTCAAACTATACCACCCAGCTTGACAACGAACAAATAAGGTTCAAAATCCAATGGGTGGACGGTAAATAGTTTTAATTCAAATGTGTCGCTCGAAAGACAAGGTCGGCCAAAGGAACCATGCCTCATTAGTACTTATAGCGAATCAATTGATACCCAAACTATTTATGACATACCTTAGGAACGGGTGCGATATATAGCGAGTTGTATACCTACATTAGATAATCAGAGTGGTTTAGTTTACAACCACTTAAAGTGATTTAGATAAGTTTAGAGGTTTCGAATTGGATGTGTCGTTTGTTTTGATTTGGGTGAGGCCTTTGATAAGGTATGCTTTACCATGGCGGTGAAGAGGACACTCACTACTTAAGACAGTGCTACACGTAAATCCGTTATCAGGCAGCTTCTATGTAATAAAAGCTAAGACGAAATCATTTTGACATGAGTGTAGAACTTCAAAGAAATGCTTTCTGCATTCAGTTTCATATGCATCATTCTAAAAGTAACTTGCGCTATTACTTCTTCTGCTTTCATACTATAATCTCGATCCGGGTAAAAGTAAAAGTTAGTAAAGTAAAGTAAAGTTCCAAGCCCTAGATCCTAAATTGTTATCTCTTACTAGCCAACCAATAGAATTTCGGGTTTTGCTCTGGTTAAATCTCTGTCAGACACAACAGCGGTGCCATTCTGTAAAAACCTCAGCACAAAAACTTAGGTGAAGTGAGATTGAGCTCTACCTACTTATCAATAATGTCAATCCCTAGCATCGGGTTTAAAGAAAGCTCACTTTAAGCTCACCTCATCTAAGTTTTCACGTTAAGAATATACCGGCAGGAGACAGTAAAGCCTTGCTGTGATAAATCTTTTGGCTTTAGCCTTCTTCAAATCGCTCTCAGTCTAACCTCTCCTATAGCGTCACAAAGAAGGGATTAACACACGCGTCGTATCGGCAACGAGACGCGCCAACAATACGCCGGTGTCTTTGATACGACGATACGATTGACGCGATTGACGCTATCCTTGTTAGTTTCTACTTGACGGCCGTTGTTCATGTTAAACAGATTAACATTTGGACAGGCTTGGCTTAAATAAGCGGAATGATGTGGTTTGACATCGGAATCATTTGGTATGTTACCTTTTGGGAGGCAATTGATAGGCAAGTTTACAAATTCTCTAAGAACTAGAAATGTTCTCTGGAAAAATGCTCGGCAAGTACATGGTTATTAGTTATAAGTCGGCAATCCGTTAAGGACATTTTTCTTGACAGTTTATGTTTTTATTTCATTCATTTTAAAATATAAATACGAGGGAGTGATTGACAGTCGGCTAAGATCCGAGTGTTCATTGTCAAAAAATCCCTATGTCTTTGTACCTCGCCTTTCGACCACTGCTCCAATGTTTGCTCTGAACACCATTGCTGAAGAATATCGCGCCAAAAACCGACCAAAACAAGGTGCAACGCTCTAGTGCTAAAGGGACATGAAAGGGTGTCAGGTATCCGAAGACAATGTCGAGGGTAGACCGAAGTGGAAGAGAAAGACCAGGAAGGCTGAACCCACCACCTTATGGGATACATAGTCAGAAAGAGAGAGAGAGATATATTTTAAAATATAAAATGTCAAATTACTCGAAAATGGTTGATAATGGCATAGGGGTCATAGGGGGTCATAAGGGATCATGAGGGGTCATTTGGTTGTAAATGACCTCTCCTACATCTCCTTATTGGATTGCAGACATACCTATAACCAATAACCCTGTATATTTGTAATCAAGTTCTCGAAAACGGCTCTAACGATTTCGATGAAAGGTGGTTATTTAAAAGCATACACACGCAGTATAAAACTGATTTACATCCGTCACATCACACTCTCAGGTCCAGTTGAAAACCAGCGTCAGGTACTTATAGTTGTCTGGCATTTTTGCTGAACTGGGCCTTTTTAGCGCAGCCGTGAGGCACACTCCCCTGCAAATTTCTTATTACGCATTTTACACTTTTTATTTGTTATTTTTTTTTTCTGCTGTATAAATTGTGTGCTTTTTAGTCTGTGTTAAATAAATGTATTTTCTTTCTTTCAATATAGGTAGGGTTCACAGGGGTGAAAAATCGGTCTAGCTAGGTCTCATATCTGGGACAATTCATTTTCTCTATTTTTACCCGAGCAGAGCTCGGTCAACCAAAGCTCGGTTACCAGGTACTAAAACTATGATCAGACATTAACCGTACTTCAAAGTGTTCAGAGCCATGAGTTGCAAGAATCATATATAGTCAATTAAAATTCAGTAAAACGTGGAATGTAACTGCATAACTAGCGTCATCAGAGGACCGTTACCTCCGCACTTAAGTCACTGATACTCTGAGTATTTACCAAGTGTTTAAAGTAAGTACCTCTTGCCGACCTTGTAATTGATTTACCACTTTTGACAATAAATACCAGAATTAGACTTTACTGAGGTTGAAACTACCACACAACGCAACAGTTGAAACGGGAGCAGTGGTGCCTCAGTGGTAACGGCCGCGATTTACGAGTTCTCTGTCGTAGGTTCGAACCCAGTCAGGGGCTTTATTTGGTGTGAATTATTTCATCACCACAGCTCTCAAAACGGTGAAGAAAAACATCGTGAGGAAACCGGCATGTCCTGGAACTAAAAATTTCGAAGACATGGGACATCTACCAACCAGCGCTGGGCCCGCGTCGTGGATTACAGCGAACTCCCAGCAGTGGGAACATTAGAGGCTAGACAATAGGCTAGAGACTAGAGGATAGACAATATACTTTATCGTTTTATAACGTGCAAGTGTCATTCAACCCTGTAAGCTGTGATTATAATTGAGTGTACTTACATCACAGGATTATCTTGTAGGTGTAGGTACTGCAGACTCAATAATTAAACTGTAGGTACAAGTTTTATTTTGTAGAAGATAATTGTAATTTATCTCTTGTTGGTAATACATACATACAGTACAATTATTTTCTTAATGTCCCTCGGCAAACTTCGTGTTTCGTCAGTCGTCGGATTTCTATCAGTTGCCCTTTGCACGTGGTGCTTGTTCGTATTGACTCCTACCGCTGTGGCCGCGTTGCCGTCAACCATAATTACCAAGTGCAAAGGACAATTGAGAGGCAATTCCCGTTATTTTTAAGAACGATCGCATTCGCAATCTGTCAAAAATACAGTCAATTTACCAACATTTTTGACAAGTTTGACAGATTGCGACTTGAATGTGAACGTTTTTAAGTACGAGAATTGGCCTTCAGATAGAAATCCGATGACTGACGAAATACGAAGTTTTCCGGGGGACATTAAGAAAATAGTTGTACTGTACTTACATAAAATCACGCCTTCTTACTTTGGGGGTAAGCAGAAATACAGAACGCCAACTGCACATACTCCTTTTGCTTCCTTTACGACCATACATCTGGTTGCTTTTTTTGTTGTTGGTATTCCTTTAAATAAACGAACTTTAGGGTGATAGGTAAAATGATTATGAGGTCGACTATTGCTGACATCATCATCTGCCTGTGTAGGGTTAGGTTTCTAGTCTAACCGGATGCAGCTGAATACCAGTATTTTACATGGACCGACTGTCTATCTGACCTCCACAACCCAGTTTTACTAGGTAATACGATACCCCTTGGTACCCCTTGGTCAGACTTTCGGGCTTCTGACGACCCGTAACAACTGTCAAAGATCCATGAATGACAGCCAACGACCGACAGCTTAACGTGCTTTGCGGGGCACGGCGAGATCTTGGTATCTAAAGATGGTCACCCATCCATGGACCAACCGCGGCAACCTGATCGATCGGCCCGTACGGCTGTTATTACTTAACCACAAACCCCACTATACGCTGATAATACCGTAAACATCATGAAAAGACAAACAGCATTGAAACTAGCAATCAAGTAGTTATCATATCCCATTAAATGATCATAGAAAACATTGTATGCCAAATTAACAGCTCGATGTACAATTAAATACAAATAAAAATGTAAACAATACTATTCTTAGTTGCCATCGTTTTAGATAATCGCGCTATTCCCAAGTAATGCCCGGGTTACACGATGCTATAGTCAGCCTCAGTTACATTCAGCCTCTGCCACTGATCCTCGCGCTGCCGGCTAATTCCCTAAATACTGCCGTAGAGTTCGCGTCAAATAACTTTGGCGCTCTAAAGCTAGGTTGCGCATGCTCTTTTTTATGGCAAATTGACTACTGCGCAGTCATTTGTAGCCTACTTCAGAGCGGCAAAGTTATTTGACGCGAACTGTAACAGGATCGAGAGAAGTATCGTGTTTATATTCTCGTCCTGCCCACTTCCCTGCCTACTTCCCTGCTCACTGACATGGAAGAGAGCTGAGTGTAAATGGGGTAATAGATTTTGAAGCTAGGATAGCATGATAGTACTATACCCAAGTCTCTTTAGCATGGCAATTGCCGTCATTGCCCTTTCCCTCACATCTCTCCGTAGGAACCTAAATAGTAATCTTTGTAGGTTTTTCGTTATTGGAACATGTTGAAGATCACGATGGATATTGATTCTGGACATCAACGGACTTCATTTCTGTTTTGGAAATAAAGAATGCTAGAAAATGTAGGTGGGTCAGTGACCGCTATTGCCACGTTAAAGCGATGCGGGTATAGTAATCTCGCAAGCTAGTCTGATATTTTAATAGGATCAGGTTCTATTTTTGAGCAATTAGTGTCCCTTTCCACTGATTTTACTACTCTTGCTTGTGTACTAGCCTCATGTGGCCGATGAAGCTAGTACCTCATCAAATTATTTTACTCCACGAAGTCAGTCACCGCAATTTTATTAACAAAAAGGCTCGTGTTGACTAGCGCGACGCGACTCTAACAATACAATTTCTAAGGAAACTTCGTGATAAGTCGCGCTAGTCTGCACGAGCCTCTACAATTTCCTAGCATCGTGTTAACAGCTCTAGCTTGTGCCAAGCCAGGATAGTTAACCAGAATATTACTTGTTTGCTATCTTAGCTTAACAAACTACCTATCTCGTGTAACCCGGGCATAAGTAATGACATACGGCATATACGGAGACATGCAAGCGCACTGGTAATTATAATACATTCTTTATAATAATATGGCTGTCTAGGTGTCGCGAGGACTAATTACCGACACTTGTCGGTAAAAACTCGCAACTTTGTAGATGCTAATAAAAGTGAAGTGTGATGCGGGCGTTAACTGCCATAATAGAATCTGCACTGGCTGCACACCACTAGATGGCGCCACTTTGGCAAGAGATCTTCCATTTCGTCAATGAATTTATAATATAATATATGATGACGTTTATCATTCGTTTCATTTAGAAAATATAGGCGCTTTGACAGTTGCCTGGACCAGGACCTGAAGTCTCAGTGCTGACACCTAGTGAACGTCATTTCAGAAAACCTTCATTGTTACACGCACGATATGAGTATCTTTTCATTATCGTCCTCATTAGCCTACAGTACTCTACTGCTTAACTCATCTAGGTGCTACCAGCCACCATGCGAAGATCGTCGCGCCACCTAGCCTGAGGGCGTCCGCCAATTCGCTGTCTCCATTCAAGTTAAGAAAAGAAAGAAAAGTCCGTTCAACCGATTCTGACTTCTATATCGTAGGCATAAGGATGATATTAAAAGCAAAAAACCGGCCAAGTGCATGTCGGACCACGCACAATGAAGGGTTCCGTAGTTGGGATGCATTTATACCAAGAACAAACTTAACATTGTAGTTGAAAAACATGTTCTCCCATACGGAGTGTATGGGAGATCATGTTTTTTCAAACCGCAAATTTAAGTTATTTGATTATTACTCGTTAACCTGTACAGTCTACTTAGCTCTGATAGTTTTCCTTTTAATTTCGTTATATATGTTTATGTGCTGTGAATTTTTTCACAAATCCAAGTACGACCATTTAGCTGGTAGGGGGGGGGGGGGCACTTGACTTTAACAAAAAAAAATTTGTGTATTTTTTTATACTGTACCTTGTCAATCCGCCTAGCCTTTTCCCAACTATCTTGGGGTCGGCTTCCAGTCTAACCGGATGCAGCTGAATACCAGTATTTTACATGGAGCGACTGCCTATCTGACCTCCACAACCCAGTAACTGGGTAATACGATACCCCTTGGTAAGACTGGTGTCAGACTTTCGGGCTTCTGACGACTCGTAACGACTGTCAAAGATCCACGAATGACAGCCGGGACCAACGGCTTAACGTGCTTTCCGAGGCAAGGAGGATTCTCGGTATGTAAAGATGGTCACCCATCCACTGACCAACCCCGGCAAGCGTAGCTTAACCTGATGGATCGACTAGTGCGGCTGTTGTTACTGAGCCACGAGCTCCTCTGAGCTATTATACTGTACCTTGTGTACCCTAAAAAAAAAATTTTGTTCTTAATTTTTTTTTACCACTTTGTCGGCATTATTAATATAACATATGCCAAATTACAGCTTTCTAGTACTAACCGTCTCTGAGCTAAGCCGCGGACGTCTGTCCACGGCTTTTATGTATGTATAAATGCGTTGGTTTAGTTATTGAACACACCAACTCTTCAAACATAGTGGTACTATACTCTATTTGAAATAAGATTAAACATTTAACTAAACCTTTTTTACAGTCCGTTCAACCGATTTTGACTTCTATTGCGTTGGTGGCATGACAAATGGCAGCTGCAGTAAACAGTTGGTATTGTTTTTTTTTTTTTTTGTTTAAAACATTGCCCCACACTAAGAATTTCTTCTTGTATCGTGGGTGCGTTTACGAACATAGAAACTCACATACCCAACACCCAGACCCGGAACAACTACTTGCAGATCATACAAATATTTGTTCCGTGCGGGGATCGAACCCGTGACACGTTGCGCAGTAGTCGATCGCTCAGCCACTGCGCCAACCGTATCGTCACGACATTTACGCTAGTAATAGATAAATGTAAATCGTAGAATTGTTACAATGAAAGCGATTGTCATTACGAGTGTGTTATGCAATTAGGGTGCCTCTGCGTAGTCCTGGAAATTGGAATCAGTTTTCAGAATCAGCTTTTATTTTGATCAATACAACGAATATAATATACATTAGATATGCGTTGATAAGTTATCTTAGAAGACATATTTCCCAAATAAAGTTATGTAGGTAAGTAGGTACCTAACTAGTACAACGCAATCGACATGTTAATTGAATTAATATAATATATATAATAATAAAATCTTGTAATTTTTTTACATTATTCTTGTAATTTTGACATAAAGCTCTTAATATTGACAAACATGTAGTAACTTTGGTAGTTTTTATTTGACATTATAGTTTTTGACGTAGGTATCTTGAATTTTGACATTATAACATAAAAATAATTTCTAAATAAAAAAATTTAGAAGTGCATATTCTAGGTAATTTTTAGATTTTTCTTATTGTTGGTTCTTTTCAATGTTATGGAGATATTTGTACGCCGATACTTACGTCTAAACATGATTGGACTCAGACGAGGTAATATCTTGCATGCTCTTGTATGTATACAATATTTAAAAAAAGAAATCTTGTTTTATCTTATTAATTGGTACATAAAACGATTGTGGTTACGAGTGTATTACGTAATTCTGGTGCAGATTTTGATAGATGCGTTGCGTGTTGATGCAGCTCAATGTGTGTAGTCCCTTAGAAGTTAATGACGTAGATGACAATGAGCACGTTGTTAATGTGAGTGTTGCACAAATCTATTATGCTATTTTTCTGTGACCGGTATCTTCGTCTACACAAGTTGATTGGACTTTCATCAATATAGTCCAATGTTAAATAAAATTATTTCTGTAAAAGATTTATACAAACGCATTTACAGTCAATATTATTTTAAAAAGTAGATGAGGTTGAATGTTAGTTCAATTAAAATTGTCAATGTTGGCATTGACTTTACTAGGTCTGAGGCAATTAATGAACAAATCTTTGATATATTTGTCAATCAAATAGATACAGATTTGTTAATCAATTTAATTGAAGAAAATAGCTATTTTAGTAAATGTATGCATAACGTGGCGGCCTCCGACACGATGGACCAATGACCTTGTGAAGGCCGCAGGAATCCGCTGGATGCGGGAAGCACAGAATCGGTCGAAGTGCCGGTGCTTGGGGGAGGCCTATGTTCAGCAGTGGACGTGTTTTGGCTGAAATGATGATGCATAACGTGAGAGACACTATTAAGTCGTAGCAAATGATATGCTACGAGATATGCAGTATACAATGTCGCCCATGGGCATGTGACCGCCCGTATTTTTCTGAATATTCATGAAAAATTATAGAAAATTAACTTTAAAAGGGGGGTCTATCTTTAATATTTTTCATGTTATTAAATTTTTTATGTTTTTAGTAGCGTTTGCCATATCTTCTATGTTATTGGCTCGATTTGTATTCTGTTTATTATTTTTAATAGCTTACGAGTTATTTTATCGGATTAACTAAAAATTTTTAAAATAAATTAATCAATAAATTTGTAAAATTTGTCGACTATGAAAAAAAACGGAGGTGAAGATTTTTTTTTCCAAAAAAACAGTATTTATTTTAAAAAACATAAGTGAAATTATGTTAATTATACATAAAATTATAGCGGGATACTGAAAAAAAAAATGAAACAATGAAAAAAAAAACAATTAAAGATAGACCCCCCTTTTTAAGTTTATTATCGATAATTTGTCATGAATATTCAAAAAAATACGGGCGGTCACATGCCCATGGGCGACATTGTATGTATAAAAAAATGTGTCGTAATTTCTTCTTAAGTTTGCACTAGTCGACGGCTCGAAGTTGTTGGTGGGCGTGACTTATATGCATGCTATTTAGTATAGTTATTTATTTATGAAGTATTTACGTATATATAACTAGTATATATATTTATTTAGTGAAATAGACGATGACTTATCACGATAACGAGCGCGAAAAATTTCATGGACAGACTTTTGTGCTTATAGATATTATGGAAAAACTTCTGGAAACACAACTACAAAATATAATTATTTGAACTTTTGAATAAATTATCTATTCCTGTACTGTTTATATTTTGCCATTTTCAAATTAAATAAGTTATTTATTTACGCCCAAAGATGAGTTAAAATTTGTGTTGAAATATGGAAGTTTCGATGCTCATATAATAATTGGAATAGTTTTTTTCCAATTTTGCTTCCATACAGGGCTAGATAATGACAAGACAAATTGATATGATTTTTAGTTTTGAACGTACACCGTCAAACAGACCAGTTATCACCATACTACCTTTGTATGGAAGAATGACCGACAAGCGGAACCTTAAACCCGAATTAACACGGTCTGATTTAATTGCCTGTGGAATAGGTAAGGCTCCAGGAGCTTTTGTTCAATTTAGAACACACGTGCGAAAACCAGGTGCAACAAAAAGAAGAAAAAAAAACTGCTCCAAATTCTTACTCTATTAATGTTCTATGACACTTCTGAATGAACCAAACAATTCTGACAGCAACTGTACACGATTTCAAAACGCAAGTTTCACAAGAGCGAACGCCTCCTCGATCCGTCGCACTAATCGTCCAATAAACGCCCATTTATAACATAATTGTGCTTTAATATACCCACACGCCGCGAAACGCCTAAAAACATGACAAAACCACTTCATTATGGTCTATTGTCATCATTTCACTCCACTTCCAACGGCTATTGTGCATCTCGCACAACTTTTGGCGCGACTGTTTATTTTTTTTCTCAACGACAATAAAGTTTCGAATCGCATGTTCCATTTTTGAACTTACACGATGTACTGAGGGTAATCGAAAAGAGGATTCATGCGACAGTTTGATTTTAATCCGAATACGATTGGCATAGAGATTAAAATTCTGTGGGATGATTTTGACAGTTCTTTATGTCGTGTTGTCGACGTTACTCGCAGTCAGTAGGCAGTTTTGAAAGATAGTAAGGAAACAAATGTGCGAAACAATTTATCATTCAAGCGAATTCTCTTGTTAATTCGATACAGTGAAGGCTGGCGTTTTGGGTCACTTCTTTTGCCTCGGGAGTTTAATGTGGAAAGGAGAAAAAATCTTTACATGGTCGTGTGGGGCTTTAGTGATGAATTTATGAATATTATTTATTAGCGTCGCAATATGGTGTTATTAAATTATAAAATTGTTTATTGCCATAACAGACGTTTTGACCCGGTTTTGGTGTTAGAAAGGATGCTTTCTCAATAGTTTGTTAATATTGATTTCCTATATTTATACAGTTTTGCATACAATAGAATTTTTGAATCCAATAAAACTATACGAATATATCTGGAACTGCAAAAAAAATTCAATTTTGTTATAACCTCATTTTTATTACTTAGCTTTTTATAAAAAATCCAAATAAAAAGATACCGCTAATAATGGCAGAACATAGTGTGAGTGTCATTTGAATAAAATATCGATATGTTGTATCAAATCCTCAGAATTATAACTACAGATCTGTATCCACACAAAAGCGTCATTGATCAAAAAACATGTGTGATGAAGTGAAAAACCACTAACAACATGCAGCTGAAAAAAAAAAGGAATATAGAACCTACTTTTTAAGTCGTATTGACATTTGTCATTAAGAACAAAAACACTAGTGTTGCATTTATGAACATAAAAGGACCTTTCACACTTTATTGAAACGTGACATCAACCAGTATTTTATATTAACTTTTGTACCAATACCCAGAATATCCACCTAGTTGTGGGTGGGGTCTATTAAAAAACTCACAACTGTCAACGCCGGCGGCGCGTGCTGTTCAAATTAATTATAATGACGCTTTAATTATAATTAAAATGACGTTTTCATTATAGAAACTATTATTTCTAAATTACGTACTCGTGTAGCAACTATCGAATACACGGTGTGGCGAAAAGAAAAATTACAGTCGTTTAAAATTGTCGTCTTTAGTATGTTAATATAATTATAGCACCAGTAAAAGAAATAGGGTAGCGTTATATCAAGGTATGATATTTTTAGTTGCCACTTAAAATAATAATTATGCTGGTAACACATTAACCAAACAAAGCTCCTACCTTTCATTACGGTTCCAAAAACAAATGCTGCGTAATAACATCCTATGATGTGCGCGGCAATTATTTTGAATTTTGAATTGTTGCATTCGAAATCAACAACTGTTTTATGGTTGCCAGTTTAAGTTGGCCCTTCCCGCCTTTTTCGTTTAGACTTTGAAAAGATGACTCAAGAGGAGCAACGACGCCCGAGGGTGTATTTAAATTGGTCACATTTTACAAAGGAACATTACACCCTGCCATCACGCGCGTTGACCTCAAAAATTATAGTATTAAACTGGGAACAAAGAGCCCGAAAGCCGCAGTTTTGAGTTCTTGAGTGCAGCCCGCGAAATCAATAAAAGGCGGCCCAGTATTAATTACGGGACAATAGGCAACATAAATTAACAGCTCATGGCTGTGTTATTACTGGAATTCTTTCTTTACAGTTTGTTTTTGACTTAATTACTGTTCATATCTTTGTAATACATAATTTTTGTAATACTTCCTGTCATTTCGCGATGATATTCCAACCGCAATTAAAAAACGATCGTAAGAAAATACAAAAAAAATATCTGTCTTAAGTAAACGGAGCCTTAAAATAGCGAAAGAGATTGACTATAGTTATAAAACGTTTGGTGTGGGTCTTAGACGGTATTTAAGTAATTATTTATTGTTTACGGTTCATCACATCACGCTTGTGCAAGAATAGTGACCATAGTTAACGTATTAACAACCACGAATTAATATTTAAAATGTGACCGAAACCAGCGTGCGTGCTAACATGGGAACCAGTTCAAAATTACCTCTGATTTATACAAAGGGCTAAGTCTTCGTGGGTCAATTTATTCTGGTGATTACGGCTATAGTGGGCGACCAATTAACGTTTAACAAACTTTTGTCCGTAACAAATTCTCGTACAGTTTTAACAATTTGAGTTTGGAACGTTTGGTGTAATTTGACAACGGCTGTTAGGCTTAGTTTACATTTATCAGTGTTCGCTTTTTGAATTTGACATAATAATACGTAATTTTAGCGAGCATCCAATATTTTTTGGAGAAGAGAGGTCTGTCCTCGGATTTGATGGCCGTGTAGTGTGAAAATCTTGTGAAAAGTCTGGTAAGGCATTAAAAGGGTGACCAGACTTTTTATATCGACTACCTATTTAAGACGGATACAGTACCTACCTATTCCTGGAATTTGAAATAAGAAGTTTTTGCAGCAGTGAATAAAAAAGAGCGACTGTCCTTAAATACAAAACCATGTTCTACTTACATAACTCTTTGTCTACTTAAATTAGAAATCAAGAAGACTTTTCTAAGTATTGATATTCACACAATAAAAAAGAATGGATTGTTTTTTTCCGCCATTGTAGTCCCAGCTGATCTTCATCTGGCACGCGACGCTTACAACAAACACTGAGCTTGGACAATCGCTGAAACAAACGTAAGGCAGCCTCCACGGAAAGATAAGCAAACAGTGAGCGAAGATATTGGAAAGATATGTGTGACTTACGACCTATTCAGATATTTGAACAGTTTGGCTTAAGATTGAACAAAATTATTGTTTGAATAGAATAGAATAGAAATAATTTATTTGCATATAATGTAGGTATACAGATGAGATGTCACTTAGACTATGAGACTCCCTCATGGTCTAAGTTATATCTTATCTGTCATTCTATATTTATCAGTGGGGGCTGATAGTCACAATAATATTTAACTAAATTGCTAATTACAAATTAGCAATTTAGTTAAATATTATTGTGACTATAATGTTTTTATTCTTACAGACTAATAACATTATAGTCACAATAATATAGCCTAGCCTTCGGCGCGGGAGATATTATGGTGCACAAGCGTGTGCGCAGACACAGGTGAACTAACTCTTCCCTCACTCTCATAGTCGACGGGATGGGACGCCAATCCAACACGACCGGAGAGCAACGGCTTAACGTGCTTTCCAAGGCACGGGGGTATCACACCGCTAACTTCCAAACTCCGGGCTGTTACTAAGAAATTCCTAATGGAAAAACCTAATTACACTTTGTCCGACCTGGGAATCGAACCCAGGATGCTCAGCAGTCGCGCTTGCGACCACGAGACCAACGGGGCAGGAAATCTGAATACGTAGATCTTTACTTCCATATGTCATCAACTGGCTGCCTTTTACCAACTATGTACTACATACAGCTTCACGCAGCACACGGCTTCCAGTCTAACCGGATGGAGCTGAATACGAGTATTTAACATGGAGTGACTGCTATCTGACCTCCATAACCACTGGGTTGTGATGGACAGATGGGAGTCGCTACCCTACTAGCCCAATATAGTAGTTGTAATAGTTTTAATGTAAGAAATTCAATTCTCAAGCCAATTTTCAATATCTCATTTGGGAGCAATTATAAAAGGCCATTTAATGCGTCTCAACACAAATTATGAATAGGTTTTTTTAAAGATATTAAGTGTTGTATTTGATTTGACTTTAATTAGTATCGTCTCCTAAGTAGCGAAATCTACGTGTATTATAAATCTCTGCCTCACCGCTCGGGAAACAGGCGTCATGTTATGAAATTTTAATAAATTTAAAGTAGGTTACTTAAGTTTTGAATTTTTCGTGCCAGATCAGTCAAATGTCCTCAATGTCCTCTTCTAAGTGCATCCGTCAACAGTAGTGGCAACTGCAGCCTTGGTCAGTCGTCAACGCCGTACAAGCTGTTAGTGTATTAGTACAGTGTAGTACGGTACTCAAATCTACGAGCGGCACTTAATCCACGGCAGCCGTAGATGTGTCGGCGGCTGCAGTCGCCTATATCGATGCCGCGTGCCGCTCGTGTATATGAGCACTAAGCCACTTTGTAGAAAGACATCATAAACTAAGCTCCCACTTATCCAAAGTCTGCACACGAAGCGCCTAGAACAAATAATTTATGAAAACAAAGCTTACATAGTAGGAAAGTTGCGTAACAAATAGCTCGTAGCAAAAAGCGTAGCAAAGAGCTACGAGTGCTACGAGTTATTATAATATTTGCTTTTCAATGACTAATTAGGATATTATGACGTTGTTTCAATAACAAGTAATCAGTGTTAATGATAGGCTGAAGCTTGTGAGGTCTTCTTTGTTGTTTCAGTTCATATTTCTAAGTCATAGTCATCGGGGATTTCAACAAAAATACCTCTTGACGTTCGATTTTTTGAATATAAGTCAAGCGATATTTTTTATATTTTACTATTTCCATACTAATTGTTTTTGCAGGCGAGCAGTGGTAGCCCAGCGGTATCGGCCCCAACTTACGAGTTCTAAGTCGTGAGTTCGAACCCAGACAGGCACTTTATTTACTTTGTGTATTTAATTTCATCACCACTGCTTACAAAACGGTGAAGGAAAACATCGTGAGGAAACTGGAATGTCCTGGAACCAACAAAAATCGAAGACATGTGACATCTACCAACCAGCACTGGGCCCGCGTGGTCGATTACGGCCCACTCCCTCTCACAGAGAGGAGGCCTGTAGAGGCCTTATAGGTTAGGTTTAAAGAATTTATTCTCATAAGAACAATATATAGTTTCACTTACAATGAGATACAAAGTAATTGCTTAAATCTAAATGAAATACATTTTGCCTCAGGTGCGTGTTGGTGAAGTTATACAAACAAATATTAGGTAGGTAAGAAGTTGCTAACATTTATTGATAGGTATGCGGTATGACTACATTTTATGAATATGATTTTTTAGTTTTGTTTTGTTTTTGTTTTTTATACTTCTTAATGCCACATGCTTCTGTAGCATGGCTTTGTTTCGGCTTGAAGAGTAGGTAGGACCTCCCTTCCTTTGAGAAGGTATGAGCGCCGGTTACATTATAAGCACAAGAAACCTTTTAACCCTTAATTTTGAGGTCTAACAACTCACCGGGAAACCTCCTTGATATTGCCGGAATCCTTCTCATTAGACGGGTATATCTTTATGCCCGGGATTCAAGAGGCTAGTTTTTCAAAGCTAGGATAGAAAGATAGCATCACTGTATTCTATCCTGGCTTGGCACAAGCTAGTGCTGTTTACACGATGCTAGTAAATTTTAAGCTAATAGCATTGCGGTGACTTAGTCCACAGAGTAAAATTATCCGATTGGGTACTATCTTCGCCGGCCACACGAGGCTAGTACACAAGCCAGGATAGTAAAATCAGTGGTGGGGGACGCTACTAGCTCAAAAATAGAACCCCATCCTATTAAACTATCCTGGTTTAAGACGCTAGCTTACTGGCTTTCTCACTAGCTTATTAGCCTAGAAATGAAGCTAGTTCTGCGTACACGAAACCAGACTTACAAGCTTGCTAGCTTACTATCCTAGCTTCAAAAGCTAGCCTCGTGTATCCTGGACATTATTTACTTACTAGCTAGACGATAAAAATATCGCTATCTCCAAGTGGACGTCAACCCTCTCACTCTAAGTTCCGATCTGTGCCGAATTGATTACTTCGACTAGCATGAGAACACATGTTTGTGTTAGAACTAATGTCTGCACGGCATATTTCTGATTAGGTAATAGTTTGATCTACGTTTAGCTTAGTTCCGGTATTACTAAATAACACTTGGTAGAAGAAGAAAAGCTAACACTTACACTTGGTTTCCAAAGGCCACAAAAGGTTCACAATGTGTGTTGGTGGTAAAGTAATTTAAATACTGACTATTAGCTGACAAAAATAACAACCCGTCAAATAACTTTCCAACCCGCACAGCCCACTCCTTTTCGAAGAGAGGAGGTATGGGTCCCAGCAGTGGGAACATTAAAGGCTTATTTATGCTATGCTTAAATAACTTGATAGTGTGATTGTGTTGATAAGCAACCAAAAATCATAAGTCATTTATTCAAACTAGGCTGAGAATCAGCATTTTAGAAACGTCAGAATTGCATAAGACAGTCCCCCAAAACGAACTCCCCCTTCACCACTTCCTACTGCTTCCGTCGGACTGCTAAGTCATATGTCTCGAGTTCGAACCTAAGGCACGCACTTCTGACTTTTCAGATTCATGTGCGTATTGTATAATTATTAACGGTGAAGGAAAACATCGAGAGGAAACCGGCATGCCTGAGAGATATTTCTCGATGGCATGTGAAGTCAAGTCAGAGGCTCATGGGCTGCTTTAAAACTTTGACACCATGTTAGTCACTAACCACACGAAAACAAGCAGACTGCTTACTTGGGAAGAAGAAGTGGCGCAACAAACTACCCAGCAGCACGGCTGTCTGCTCAGTATGCTTTTCAGAAATCGGGTGTAAGACAGTGCACACACCTGAGGGCCTAGACAACTTCACATTCTGTCAGTGATAACGATGATAGAAAAGTCTAAAATGTATTGAACTGTCATAAGCTACCTAAAAGCTTATGTCAATCGTGTTGAAAGCCGTTGTAGAAATACGAAACGGTTTGAAAGATTGCCACGGGTCTTCAGAAGCAAAACAGTTTTGTATATCGCTAACAGCTTATCTGTAGATTTTTTGCAACTTCGATTATTCTACTGTCAACTGATTTAGTTTCGTTGCAAGTGTTCGGGTATCATTGATTTCATATAGAAATGGTAAGTAGGTATTCCCTGAAGTCCTTTATGGCATAGGTGTTTCTACAGTACACCCACATAACGCCAGCTATGTTTAAGTCCCATGTAATAAGAGGGGTGAGCCTATTGTCCTCGCGCACATTTGGGTGCGGCGCGTGGAGGCGATCGGTGGCGGTGATCTGAAAGAAAGAAATAAAGAAAACACACACACAATATAATTATACAGCAGATAAAAAAATTTAAATTCAAATAAAAAAGTGTAAAGTGCGACGTAAGCAGAAATTTGATGGGGAGTGTGCCTTAGGGCTGCGCCAAAAAGGCCCAGTTCAGCAAAAATGCCAGACAACTATAAGTGCCTGTACGCTGGTTTTCAACTGCACCTGATCTCTGCGTCCGGCCCTGGTCCAGGCCATGTTACGGAGCAAGAGGGCATAGGAAGCGGTCACCTCCTTTTGCGAAGCCGTAATGCTCGCGAAGGAGGAGGCGGAACGCGTGAGGGAGAGGCTAGTTTCGCGCACTCACGCCGCTAGCCACCGCAGGAGACGCCCTGGGCGTCGGGAATCCCAGGCCGATTCCCGGCCACTGTAGGCGCGGGCCTGCGGATGGTGAGCAATGGGTAGCTCGCCGTCCGATAAGGACCAGGTCCGATTCGACGGCGCGCTGTGTTCCACGCGCGCCTCAAAGAGATGTCAACAAAACTGACGGGGTCCGCTAGGAAAAAAAAAGGGTGAGCCTATTACCATCAATCGGGCAGTAGGTACTCGTAAATCAAAAGACAGTCTGCACACAGCCTAATATAATTACCCACTTAATGACTTTGGGATTTCCTGAGTCGCCAATTAGGTGTTAAGAATTTTATGATGGTTACGACGATTTGACGACCTCCATGTTGAAATTCGTCAATTGTTTTGACGCCCACATTATAATTTAATCGATGTTTCAAATCATTCGTTTCTAATAATCGATTTCCACATAGTTTCGGTCCATAATAGGTTGTTCAAGGTTCAGATCTTGGGGTACAAAGAGTGTCCTACCTACTATTCTATGAAGTTTGAAGGTCAAGTGATGTTCTTGGGACCAACAATCATTTTCATTATCGATTGAATGACATTGTTTTCCAACATGAAGCATTAGCAAGTACTTCTTGCGATACTTACGAATATTTTACTACTTTCGAGCTGCCCGCTTGTTGTAATCCTAATCAGGAGTAGGTTCGCTGCCTGCCTATGGAAGCAAATTTCTTCAATCGTGTTGCCACGAGATTTACCTACCATAACAGGTGGTTCAAGCAGTGCTAAAAAGAAAGGTAGGTGTTGACCTCCAAAGTGCTTGATTATTCTTAATTAAGATGGAGTGGCATATAAGTCCATTTTCTTGTCTTTGGCAACAAACGGCACATAAAAGTATAAATTTGTGCTTGTGCACGGTACTTTCAGGAAAAAAAAATTTTCGTCATGAATTAGATATCTGAGTATACTTTGAATATCGGTATTTTGTTAAACACAGTGATTTAGGGCCTATTTTTAAGAGATCATCACAACATCATATTTTTTTATGTAGGTTCAATAACATACTGCAATCATCAATCACTTAATGAATGACCTTTGAAGGACTATGCCTAGGCCTGGCATAAAGAGGTAGAGGAGTAGAGGGTAGAAATAAATTTTAACAAAGCTCTTTAGAACACATAATGTTTATTTACACTAAGTAATATTCACATAGTTGAAGCACAGATTGTGCCTATTGTAAAACGTTACATTAAGTAGCTGTAAGTTATCATAGTAGGAACGAGAAGACACTATCAAATCAATACCATTGCTGTCAAGAAAAACATAATAATTGTCTATGGAAGCGGTAAGTATAAATTCAAAAATGGAATATAGACATGAAGAGCATTACAGAATATCGATTCTTTAGTCGATTATTCTTATATCGCTTGCAAAATGTGTTTGTATTTATTACAATTAAATTATGGAATTGATCTAAGTAGTCATTAACAAATAATAAAGGAAAAATAAACATAATTAATTGTTCCGTAGAGAAAACATGATCTGGTTTTTATAAGTACATACATACGTTTTGCGTGGATGTGACGCATGTTTTCCCCAAACTGTTTATTTTCGTGTTTTGTTCTTACCTTGCGTCATGTGTACCGCAAATAAACGTATTTTCTTTCTTTCTTTCTTTTCTTTACATACAATGAAACGTCGTCAGTATTATAATTATAATAAATTGATGAGACTTTACAATGACGACGTGGAATTCATAAATAGGCAAGAATAGTTTCGTTAATATACTATATAGACTGATTTCTAGTCACTATAAAAACGTAACACAAGTGTCAAGTCATTTAAATAGCTAATTAATACAAAAGTATTTATTAAATAGTTACAAAATGTTGCTGTTTCATTCAATTAGTGATATAACTGAATAATAATGATTTATTTACACAATGCATACAAAATTGTAAAACTGGAAAATAATTATGTTGCTTATGCTTAAAAATCATTGTACATTTTAACAACTTGCCTTCATTATTTTGCACGTAACGGTGTTAAAATCACATGAAATTACTTAGTCATTACCGTTATTCGTTCTCTATTGCTGGTAGTTAATTAGTAGAAATCCACAATTTGAACCAATTTAAAATTAGTAATTACTCTTACTAATTAAAAATTAGATAAGATAGGTAGGTACTATACACTTCATCAACTCCGTACTTCTCATTAAGATTATAAAACTACGCTTTAAGTTTTAATTTCTAAACAAACTACCTTTACATTTTAATATGTACAATAGTAACGTAAGCTGGAACTTGTAACTGGCTCACAGATGATGTAATTTTATCATAATTATTGCACATTTAATGGAAAACTCACATGTCCGTATCTACATGTCCAAAACTATTCACTGTTTCGTTGCTTTCAATAAAATTATTGCTGTTCTACAAGCCAGTTAATAATCCAACAAAAATAAATAATTTAGGAATATCTCTATAAAATATTAAGTACTTAAATAATAAAATCAACTATCACATTTATTTCGAACGAAGCTTCATAAGTTTTGTACAACAATACACTACGATCAACTAATACTATTTACAGACGTATTAAATAGTGATGTACTTTACGAAATACTATTAATAGTGGAGATAAAACATCTAACGTCACTAAACGTTCGCATTGAAATTGTAACACATTGTCACTTTAGTCGATTCGACTATCGAGTTAATAGTCGAGCACGCGCCGATCGTAGTTGACATCGTTTGCGATCGCGCGTGAGGCCTCGTTTCATTTGGACGCGTTCACTACAAGGTTCGTGGCCGCCTCCTCACTAGCGCCTATGCTCATGGCTTTCTTCTTCAGAATGCCCAGGTCAGTCACGTTTTCTAAGAAGCTCTTGTGAGCTGACAATACTTTTGCACTTTCCACATCTTTTTTTAACTCCTCCATGTCACGTTTCAACTTTGCTCGTCTGTTTTGGAACCATGTGATGACTTGAGCATTGGAGAGCCCCAGGGAGCTTGCAATCTCGTCTCTGTCTGCGGGTGAGAGGTACTTCTGATACAGAAATCGTTTCTCCAGCTCAAAGATCTGGTGGTTGGTGAAGGCTGTTCGAGATTTTCGTTTCTTCTTGGGCTGTGGCCTCGAGTTGAAAAGATTGAGGTGATTTGACTGACCATCTGGAACAAAAAATCAAAGAATTAGTTACGGTTATTAAGTAATTAACTATGTGTAAAAAAGAGTTTAGTAAGTGGCCAATTGACAAGGTATTAAAAGGAAAAAAGTTGCGTTAAACGTTAGAATCAAACGAGTTTGTTGATTAGTCGAATTTACATATATTTTTTGTTACTAACGAAGTGCCTTTCTCTATGGTTAACTTTTATAGCAAATCCGTCTAGGTGTTATGAAAACAACAAATATTTCAAGGAGTATTACTATCGAGCAGATCTGCAATTTAAATCAAATTCAAATTGCAGATTCTTGGCATAACTGTTTGATTAAGTCAACAACTATTGTGAATGTAACTCTTTTAATTCTAATGAAGCCTAGCCTTATAAACCTCAAAATGACCTCTCAAAAGGTGTCACAGAAATCAGGTTCCATATAAAAAGATTAGAAGTAAAAGTAGGGTTGTAGAGGCGCAGGCGCACAGATAACCACTCACTCGTTATCAGGCACTAAAACATCAGACTCTATGACAGCGCAATAAAAGGCCCGCAGCGCTAAAATGTTACTGTTCCCTCGTAAAAGACACTATAAAACACACCCAGGTATCGTTACATTTTAACGAGCAGAGAATCATATACGGGCCGTCGGTAAAACTGTTTTATAATAATGAAAAAACAATCAAATAGGACAATGTTGGCAATTTTGTTGCAAATCTATTAGCGGTCTAATTGCGTTCTGTTAGTTTTTTTGACGTTAATGTTTAGTTATAATGTATCAGTAATAGGTGCAAGATAATATAATAGCTGATCAATACATTTCTAAAACAAATTCATTATAGTAGGTGTAGTTAATTGAAGTTGGTTATGGGTTGCAGTTATTAAGTATTTTATGGTCTGGAATGTAACACCGCCATCGATAGCTAGGAGTTTGCTCATTCCTTTATGGTAATTACAATTTAGCTTTTTCTTGTATTATACATGGGGTTCTTTTTGATATACTCTGGTATTAAGGAGACCATGTCACAGAATCAACTGGTTTATGTTTTTTTTTTTTTTTTTTTTTCTTTCTAAATAATTTGATAGTCACGATTATTTATGTAAAACACCCTTACATGAAATATAAAAAATATAAAACATTTAATTCAGACTATTTTAGTTCATTAAAAAAAAATTACAATGTAGCATTTTCTTAGCTTTAAATATGAATGATAATTATTCACTCGTACTCTAATGAAATCAATTAAATTTTGATACACACAACGCGACTCCAGTATAACGTCACCTTTAAAAAAAAAAAAATGAGCCAGTTGATTCTTTGACATGGTGTCGTCATTAATACCCTAGAGTTATGGGATATCTAAAGGAACATCTTGTATAAAACGGTTGTAACCTTTTGGCACCGATCAACTGCAGATTTACTGTGTAAAAATCTTACCTTGAAAACTTAGGTGATGTAAGCTGTCATTCCACCTGCTAGGGATTGACACTATTGACGCTCACTTCACTTAAGTTTTCATGGTGAAATTTTTACAGAATATACCGGCTGATTTGAGGAGGTCGTGGCTAAGTAATAACAGACGCACGGGGCGATCCATCCGGTTAAGCTAAGCTTGCCGGGGTTGGTCCGTGGATGGGTGAACATCTTTACATACAGAGACTCCTCCGTGCCTCGGAAAGCACGTTAAGCCGTTGGTCCCGGCTGTCATTCGTGGATCTTTGACAGTCGTTACGGGTCGTCAGGAGCAAGAAAGTCTGACAACCAGTCTTACCAAGGGGTACTGGGTTGTGGAGGTCAGATAGGCAGTCTCTTCATGTAAAATACTGGTATTTAGGTGCATCCGGTTAGACTGGAAGCCGACCCCAACATAGGTGGGAAAAGGCTAGGTAGATTGATTGAAATTGATTCATTGAAAAGTGCATTAACACGGTGTTTCTAATATTTTAATATCTAAAAACAATTTATAATAGGGATATAACGCCAGCCATCATAATAATTAATAACAGTTACAGAAAAAAAACAAAAACGTTTCTAAAGTGTTTAGGTATTTAAGTTTAGTAAACATTTTCCACGCCTGTTAAAATTCAATTTTCTATTTATTGCTCTGGCAATAAACATAAAGGAAATGAAGACACAACAATGGCGCTATCTCTACATCCGGCACATTTTGTATTATCTGTGTTTCAAATTGCACAGTGCGCGTAATTATTTTTTAGAAATTAACTTGTTAATGTTTTTAGTTTTGCTTTGGTTGATAATGTGTAACGTGTCGGAATTCTAGATAACAATACAATGTTATGATACGCATCAGTTTTGTGTTTCTTCGTGAATAAAGTCATTGTTTTTTTTAAACAACCCTTAATTTTATTAAATTACTCGTATGTTAATAACTATTTACACTAGGTAATAAATACAATAACAAACTAAACAAATAGATACAAAAAACAAAAGGACACTTAGGCGTCGAAGTATTCGTCCGCATCGCTGTCATCCGGAAACGTGCCCAGAAGACTGACAGCATTGCCACGTTGAATGGAAATGCTCATTCTTTGGCCAAAGAACGAGCCAGCCCTCTGGTCGCGTGAAGTGTCGACCAGTCGGCTAGAAATTTCCTTAAAAAGGAGACGCGCACTCGGACCCCACGACCCGAGCGTTTCGACCCCAGTCATTGATTAAGTTTAAATAGAAATAGCCAATGTATGGAAATTCTTAGTAACAGCCCGGAATCTGGATTTGTGCCTAGTTGATTGCAATAGGCTCGCCCCCTATTACATGGGGCGGAAACATAACTGGCGCAATGTGAGTGTACACTCACATTGCGCCAGTTATGTTTGTAAGGCAGAGGTGTACCTATAGCACTATAGGTACACCTCTGCCTTACCCTTTGGGGGAATATAGTCGTGATTTTATGTTATGTAGCTAATATCTTTGATACAAATTCTCAGGGTATTCGCATAACGATAAGCAACGAAACAAAAATAAAAAAGTTTTAATAGATTTCATAATCGGATACATTATTTAAGCCGTTGATAAAACAATGTTAGGTACCAACTGTATTCGTTGTACTATATAGTAGTACATACTAATTCCATGCAGAAATCAATCAGTGACACTTCGAGCGCGAAACAATCATTAGATTGTTTATGGTCATTAAAAAGTAAGAATGCAAAACGCGACCTCCTCAGAGATATTTTGCGCGGGAATTTGCGTGGTTCACCACAGATATGAATAAAAAATAACCCTTAAAATAATGTGCGTCGTTAAGTAAAACTGCCTATGCATTGTCGGATTTATTGGAATTCACAACATTGAAGTTAATGCACAATTACGTTGACCACATGTTAAAAGAAAATTTTATGATTTTTTTAACGCTAAGTAAAGTTGGTTTGGCTGTAAAAGCATTCGTCATTTTAACACAATTTGATGATTAATCTTTCAGGATGTTGTAGTGAGTCATTTATCATCGTAAAAATATTTAAATTATGTCCGTTTTATGTTGGTAAATTATAAGTTTTGATATAAACTGATGCATGCCACTTCTTTATTCCAAGATATTTTTTTTTAATTCTATTTTCCTTTTGATGGCATCAGATACGTTAAAGAATTTAAATTCGATTGCAACCGAAATTCCTTTTAGAGGACCTGCTATATAATATTGGTTACGTATATATTTACCTCTATATGACATTTAACAAGTTTTTATCAACCGATTGATTAGAACAAGCGCAAAACAAGTTGTCTAATAAACAACAAGGAAATTAATTAGCTACATAAAACCTTTTTGTACACAGTCTACATAACACTGGCAACATAATTTTTTTCAATTAATTAAATGTTCAATAAATAACTTTTTAAAAATAGAATCCAATACATCAAAAGAATCAATTAGTATAAACAGGACATGAGATGCATGGAGTGGTAATTAAATATAATAAAATGAATCCCTTCCCATTTATCAGATGTCAGCCACATTCGGCCACCGTCACGTCTCATTAGCGAAAATTATAAAGGAATTTATTTTTGTAGTAGGTATGTCGGTACTGGTCGTCGTTTTGAGAAATTGGGGGCTGATTCACTGAATCTATGTGGAATTGAGTACACTATGTACCTAACATCTTCTGCGAAAACCGTTTTAGAAAAAAGGAACTATTATGCTGGCTTAGAAGTAAAAATAATGTGGTAACTGGTAAAGTAACTCGACTTTTTTCTGTTTAGTAATATTTTGGACTTGGTAGAATCACTTGTGATTAGTAGGCATACCAGCCAACTAAACACTATAACTCACGGATAGCCAACTAGGACACTTAGAAATGCCTATGATTTTTTATTTTAACATGGCAACAACATTTCTTTCAAAACCTAAAGTCCGGGGCACATCGTTCGTTAACAGTAAAGGTTACCTCACTAAAGATCGCCGGCTGTATTAATCATCGCCTAATCGTATCCTTAGCGAATGCGAACCTCAATTACATGTGAATCAAACGGGCAAAGTGCGAAAAAAGAGCCGACCCTAAGACATCGTTAAAGACTTGGCAAAAAACATGGAATCAGTCACGGTGAGAAACACCTGACCAGCTGTGTCACTTGGTGCCTTAAGCCTCGGAAGAAGATTTTTAGAGGTGTAAGAGTTACTCCAAAAATAATTGCGATAGAATACGTATTTGAAGATATACCTGAGTCAAGACTCTAAAAGATAGACTATAGCTCTATGAAAACAGTGATGATGTGAGCACGCGCAACAACACAGAGTTTCATAGACAAAATTGACAAAATGTACAAAAAAATAAATAGTTTCTGTCTATGATAGAAATGTAATGTTTCCGGCGCACCTATATTGTCAATTTTGGAACAAATGAGTTCGTTTTCGCGTGAGCTGTCACTTATGTGAAATTCGAAATGATTTTCCAGAACTAAGTAGGTACGGTTCTTGTATCGAACTTGTCGTGATATGTCAGTGCTGCCAATTTCCATAATCAATGAATTAAAATAGGAAGGTAATTATAATACATGATTTGTTATGACAAGCTTATCACACGACATACGGCTCATTACAAGAACCGATTAATTTGCGCTTTTAATAAAAAACATTGTAACAAAAACGAGCACTGCAATAAACTTAATTAATTGCATTTTTTTCATCTAAAACGATGTCAATAAAAACACGTAAAGAAATAAAGTTCTTCAGAATTGCAAAGGTCGAGAGACAATTATTCCGACCGCATCATTTATCAGAATTAAGCTGAATCTTAATTCCATCAAAAGCTGGAGAGAATCGAGACTTCCTTCATCGTTTTATTTTGTCATGGATGTTGCTTTACGTACTTAATTAATTCCTCAATAACATCACGTAGGGCCTTGTGTGTGAGCGGCACGGGACTGAACCTTTTCTCGTCTTAAAACACCTAGAAAACTTCTACAATCATCTTCGTACTATCCATTGCTTCATCATAACGCGCGAGTGAATAAAACTTTTTGGAGGAGCGCGCAATCGATACCGACTCACCAATCGAATCGTTGTTTGGTGTTGCCGTGTAGATTGGCTCCTAATCAATGGAGTTGCCAGTTCTGAACGGATCGATACGCACGTAAACGTATAGTTAAAGGTCGGTTTTGTTTTGCAGCGAACGGTTAAGTGAAGAGCGAAGGGTTAAGTGGTGACGGGTTGGGTGCAACTAGCCGCCGAATAGCGGAGTTATCGAGTCGTTACAAATGAGATCAATGATTTTTATGCCAGTTATTTTGTCTACCGGAAAATTAAGGTGGACTTGGGGTAATCATCGTCACACTTGTTACAATGATATTCTTTTTTATGCAGGTCTTTAAACTTTTGATCAATAAGACCTGTGGCAGATATACAATGACAATTGATCGCAATTCCTTTTATTTTGACTAACTGTCAAAATAAAAGGAATTGCGATCAGCCACGTTTATTGCGTTATTTACGTTGTTGAGCGTACAAATTTTTCAAACATACGAAGCTATTCATTAGGAAATTCCTTCAAAATAGAATTCGATTCTTCGATTGCGATTGAAAGTGTGTTACGCAATGAGGTTTTCTGGCAGCACTGAGACGGCAGGTCCGGGCACTTGTCAAAAGTGTCAAAGCGCCTATATTTTCTTTAGTCGTGACTGAATGATGTATGTTATCATAGGCTTTATATTCATTGTCGAAATGGAAGGCCTCTTGCTAACTAGCTGGTGCATGGTGGTGAGAATTTTCAGGAAAACCCTCATTAGCTTGCTGTTCATAGTAGCTGACAAAGTATCTGTGTACCTAGTAGCTATCAAAATATCTTTTGATAATGTTCTGTTTGAATAATTTGACCACTTCCAAATAATTATGTCATGTTCGTTGCACTTGCTCGCCTTAACCAACCACCGTCCTTACTCTGTACCATCGTGATATTTGAACAATAGACTTGGACAGCTCCTTAACGATCACAAATTGAATGTCCTGTCCAGTTTTTTCGATCGTACACCTTGTTATTCGGATCCCTAGACACAATGGAAAGGCTCTTTTTCTTAGATCGCATGCTCATTTGGACTTATGCGCGAAAAAAGCGTAGCGAAGTAGGGTTCTATGTGAGATGCATCGATTTTTTTAAACATTGATTGATTTGAGTTCCTACAGATGGTCCGGTTTATCGATTTATTTTCGACTCGATTGAAAACAATTGCCGATTATTCGATAATAATTTATCAATTAACTAAATCCGTGATATTTATTAATTGAATTAGTTTATTTTTGTTATATATTTAATCTCTTGTAAAGATTGAAATATCACGTGTTAATTAATTGAATAGTTAGATCATTTTCGTGTTATAAGAATTAAATTGATTATTGTTTTTATACAGTAGTCTTTACGAATAGGTCATAAGGCTGATCGGCTTTTCGATGTTTTTGCATATTTTAATACATAAGCTTAAGTTTTTGTTCAGACTAGGTAATTATTCGGCTAATATGAAATACTATCTTCTGCCAGTGGCTTCGTCCGCTTAATATTATCTTTATAAATTATAGCCTACTTTTAGCCGCGCACAGGATCGGGATAAGGTATCCTATGTCCTAACACAGGTCCTGGTCTACTCAGGTGCGAAATTTCATCCAAATCCGTTAAGCCGTTTTAGCGTGAAAGCGCAACAAACAAATAAACAAACTCACATTCGCATTTGTAATATTAGTTCGGATTTTTATTTTTTTTTGTTTATCAGTAGTAACTGGCTGTACCAAGTGGTTTGATTTTGCAAGTTGCAAGTCAAGTGAAACCGGTCCAGTGACCACAAGTCATGCTTATATTGTTAGGGTACTGTATCACAGGCTAAAGTGTTAAAGAAGTCAGTACCTATATTAATATCATTTTAATAACGTAATTCACGAAACAGCAAAGCAAAAATCTAACTAGTATAAGTACTCTACTACTCATACTATAGATACTACTATACTGTGTTCAGTAAGCAAATACAGAGATGTAAACATAAAAATAATGGCACGGAACCTGACGGAAGATGACCATAAACTCAGAATAAAAAAGAAAAAACAATTTGTTCTTTATAAATGGCATAAACTTTTACAAACAAAAGTATTACATACACATGTAACCGTAAAATAATATAAAGATTAAAGATAGATTACTCGATAATATCCTTTTCCCCGATTAATATGCAAAATTCATTCGTAAACGTAATTATGGGAACTATGCATAATAACCAGGTAGCTACCAAAAAATCGAAATAAATGAAATAATATGAAGTTGTTTGATTGCATGAATACGAATGAACGTGCTCACTTTAATGACTGTTATTTTATATTGTTTTATTTATAATAAAAACCGTTCTTGTACTGCGTTTTTGTTTTGTACATACAATCATGTTAATTTGAAAATGCTGTGACTTGAATGTGATTAGTGTTTGCTAACAAATTGCTGTGTGATAATCATGTAAGGTGTACTAATATGCATAGACAAAAAGTAGTGCCTGTAATTGGTTTAATAAATAAATTCTTTAAGTTTTAATTTTGAATACCACAATGCGTTTTACTATAAACTGAATTTGTTGCAAAAAAAAATATTCTTGTAAGATTTTTTATTATGTTTTAATTTTTACTTCTTTAATAAAATTATTGCTGCTCTTATTTTTTTCTCACACGTATAATGCCAGCTCTATCAAGCGTGGATTATGTGCTTGCCAATACAACTTTGTTACTTTTTATAGTTTTCTCGTTAATCGATGTTAATAATACATACATGTTGAATATTCAATATTATCTATAGGCTATAAACTGTGATCAACAAAATAATATCACTTGTAGTGTATTGAGTGCATCTTGTTTGTTATTTCTTAACGCCTCATGTAGCTACTAAACCGATTTCTTAGAATTAAGACAGTGCTAAAAAACACGACCAGAAGAAAAACATTAGATTACTTTGTATCCGGGCACTTGAAGTAGTTACTAGGCTAGGAGGCGAGGCTAAAACCATCGGAAGCTGGGCAACAGCGTCATATAAATAGAACTGAATAATATTTACAATTAATTTCTAGAACTGTCAGCACGTTATTAACTGCCATTGACTCCTACATATCAGTCTGTTAATTCTAATTATATACCCAGACATGTGTCACATCTTAGGTACGGTATCAAAAAACGTCACAACACGGCCATTATCAAAACACAGCACAAAGCGTCTCCATCTTAACGGGTGAGTTCTCACCACGGCCTATTTCAGCCGACTCCGACTGTTTCGAGTTAGAGTGTCGTTTGACTTGCCGCCGCAAAATGGTGCGTGACATATAACGATGTTTTTGCTTCTTAATTAGGGATAAGTATCCGGTTAAGAGGATTTTTTTTTGGTTTATATTAGTTGTTCGTAGTTTGTGGTTAGGTTTAGGAAAATGGTGTGTGGATAGTTAAGGAGGAAAATTCAATCACTTTATCAGTACTAAACTTAGTAGTGATCATTCTTTTGATTTTTTTAGTGTAACTGTTTCATTAACCGTAGATTAACTAGTAGATTAGAAAGATTTCAACAAATCATGTTTTCATCAGATAAGAAACGAAAATTGTGCGGTGGAAATAAAAAGAGCGGCAACTGCCAATTTGACAAACGAGTGAGTTGCGGTCGAATCGAATCGAAACGATCACAGACGATTCGGTTTGTTGCGGTTGCTTCTCGGAATCCATGTCAAAATAATATTCGAATTCTTTCCAAGATTGAGTTTTTTTGCGTACTTGGCGACCAGAATTGATTGTGAAATAAAAAAATACTATTTTTCGGATGATTTCATTCATTTTAATTGAACAGTACGCTTCGCGGGCGTGGGTTGCTGCGTTAATGTAAATCTGGCACGATTTCTGTATGCATGCATTATGATAGCGATAGGTACGCGAATTGATGTAATAAATAGCATCTTTAATGAAAGCAGGATTGCATCATAGTTATCATTTCAATGAGTTTATGTATTGCCGTTATGAATTTAAACGATTCATTAAATCATCTTTTCTGCCATTTTGTGTGATAAATAACATTCAATGCAATAAGATTGAAAATAATTGGCATGGCTAAATGTCTTCTATTTTCTTCGATATCTTTTGATGAGTTAATCCAGCAGTCGGCAACACACGGCCCATGGGCCGCATGCGGCCCGCGGCTATCCTCCTTGTGGCCCGCGACAGTTTTGTAAATAAAAGTCTTATTCTTATATAGACCTAAGTAAATAATTATAATAAATAATTACGCTATGCGGGCGTAATTTTTAAACGAACGAGAAAAACGATAAATTCATTTTAAAACAGCTGCAAAATTAGTTCAACGACTTCGAAAAGGTTTCTAGCAAACTAAAGATTTTGCAAACCCTTTTTCATGTGATATTGAGGATGTACCGAGGAATTCACAAATGAACGCGATTGCTCTCTAATCTAATGACACTGTCAAAACTTCTTTCTGTGATATAAATCATCTTGTTAAGTTTTATGGCAGCTTGCAATCTGATTTTGACGAATTAAAAAGGTTTGCTCAGCAGTTAATTTCAATTTCAAGCAGTACTTACTTATGCGAACAAACCTTTTCAATTCTCAAAAAAAAATGCTTCTTGTTTCACAGCATTTGAGAGCGTTTGAGAGCCATTCTAAGCGTTCATGAGCATTTGAGAGCCATTCTAAGAATTTCAACTACAAACACGAAAGTATTATCAAAATTATGGACAACTGCGGCCCGACTCTACCTCATTTTGCCATGAGTTAATTTTGAGTTAATCGAAGGAAATTGGTAAATAGGTACTAGGAGCACAGAAGAAAAGAGGGATAATCTAATAAAACAATCGAAGTTTGACCACATTCTCACGGGCGCCTGTTCACACGGACTGAACATTCGGGTGCTGTCCACAACACGTCGGACCTTCTGGTTTCACGGCCCGTTGGCTACCAGATTACGAGGAAAAAATCAAATCGTTTTTACAACAAAAATCGTGTTCAAATTACAACTCTGTTTGCAGTCTTAGTTTATTTTGTAAGATATCGGTAAGCGTCGGTAAACCGCTGGGAAATGCTCAATAGAAGTCACTCAATTTCGAATAAGTCAGCATGACTTTTTGTCGTAACGGTATTTCTAAAATTAGAAAATGCTTTGCCAATTGCATTCAAAACTATAAACCACTTCAGTACTCCGGAACAATGCTTTAAACTGAGCTGCATAATAAGTACAAACTTAGAGGAAGTAATTATAAAAAATGCATTATTAAACAGGAAAAAGATGCAAAGTCCAAAACAAAACAACAAGCAAAACCTAGAGAAAGCCGGAAGAATGTCGAATGAGAGTAAAAACAAAATTGCTATATACTTCGTTCTGCACTATGTCATACAAAACGAGTCATAAAGACGTTCACATTTGCATGGAGTATAATTGAACCGATACATCTACTCGATTATTACCGACCATTAAATTACTTTAATTAATTAATGGTTAATATCAGTGTGTGTGACAAACGCTAGTACTGCGCATAAAGGTCTGGCCCACGCCACAATGCCACAATGTCTCATTAGTAACAATTAGTATGGCATAAATTACTAGACATTGTCTTTGCGCGTTGGCGGCGTTCACTGCTATTATTGTCTATGATACTTAGGAATTTATAGAGATTAATCTATGGATCATAGGCGGTTTATCATTTATCAAGTGTTTAGCGGTTTTTGATGAAAAGTAGTAATAAAATCCATTCTGTTTAAAGAGATTTCTGAACTGTCGAATTAAATGGTCATAAAATACAGGATGTTTTTATAAAATCTAACAAATTAAAGCAATCATCAGATTAGTTTCAGATATTTTTTGGGAAAAAACCAATACAATTAAAAATCACAGACTCAAAACCGTTAGCGGTCTCTCAAAGTTGGCGCCAAAATACCATAGACACAAAATCAATTTTCAAATGTTTCAGCCACATAAATCATAGGCGCTTACTAATTGTCCGTATTACGCATACCAGCACGCATTCTAATTTTGAATTTGAAAGAAAGCCCAGTGCTACAAAAAGGCGGTATTGTGAACAAAAACGTTGCACGCGTGGTGTATTCCGGCAGTTAGTGCATCGCCCGTGACTGCGTAACGACCGATGTTTATCGTAAGATCGTCTTTAGTAAAGACGCTTGCCGGCAGACATTTGTAAAATGTATCTATGTACTTTATTTAAATACTCTCGTTATTCATACTTCCGTATGGAGTTGTACATAGTTGTAGGTAATTAACTTGTCAGATTTTGACGCCTGTATTTTTTTGGCATATTTGTCAGTAACATTTTATGAAAATGAGCTAACCGCAAAAAAACTAAGTACCTAATCAAGTAAAATTAAATGCGTATTCATATGTGAAATGCACTCATGTTCGCCCTTGTCATATTAATTTGCTTGTTACACTGATTGACATCGCACAGTCATTTAACCATTTGACATGAGTGGGGACTTTCGAGGCCATGTTGCGTACGTACCTCATAAAACACAAATAAATACATGCGTACTTAATATGTACATTACAGCTTATGTACCATTAAGATTCCTATCTTCCTTTACGCTGCCGCTGCTGCATTTACCATACTTTAAATCTTCGTACAATAGACGATAATATGAGTACTTAAATGATTATTTAAATTGAAGCTGTTGACTATATTTTGCATGGAAATTACGACAAAACCCTGGGACTTACGAGGTATCGCTTGTAAGGCATAATTTGCTGTGAATCATAGAATCTAATAATGTTTATGTATTTTATATTACCCTTGGGGTTAACCGTGTATTTTGCGGAGCTAACTTAAATACAATTTACTTTCCTGGGTGGACAAAGTTGATAGATTTGTAGATGGTAATGATACACAGTACCCTTTTAAACATTAAATCACAGCTTTTATGACAAATTGACGTACGTACCTCAATTCGCTTGAGGCTAACACTCTTTGAAGCAGAAATGAAGTTTTGAATTTTGTTTGCTAACTACACAAGAAAATTAATAAAATAAAATTTGAATACACTAATAGTATCTTATGGAAAATAAATTGTGTTATAAATGTAACCATAAAAAACCATTTAGCTCGTTCAGAAATCTAAAATTTAGTCTCAGATATTTAAGTGATTCGGTTGAAAAACTCTTTGAAGTTTCAGTAGACTGATAACGTTTTTTAATACCTCTTCAGGAGGGTAGTCAAAACAAACCATTTGAGTCCCATTGAGAAGCCACTTGAGTTTATTGCCTCCCTTTATTTTATATTTACTGCATTTTTTGCCCTCGAAGATGTTTGGGTCTAACCACTGTGCGAGCATCAAGTGGACGATTTAAAGTGTTTTGGTGCACGTGTCAGTTAATAATTGATATTTTCTACTTTTTTCAAGAATTTCAATAGTTTATTTATGTTTTGTTTTTTTGAGGGCCGATTTTTCAATTGTTAGATCATAATTTTAATCTGAAGAATAAATATGGCGGTTTGACATAAATATTTTCTAAAAATATTATTCAAATAAAAGTTGTCTGAAGATTGAAAGGTAGGTAGGCATCATGGTTTTAATATTTTTTATATGACATCGTTATTCCAATAAGAAATGGTAATTGGAGTGCGCGAAAGAAAGTTGGCAGAAAATAGTGGTGCTATTTTTTTTTAATGCAATGTTTTGCAATGACATAGACACTAGCACCGCGTCAAATTCAGTGGTGGATCGAACTCTAGGTAATAGATACCATAAACTGCTCAGTAAAGTTTAAAGCGCGAACATATTTTTGCTTGCACTGTGTTTATCTTTGCGTCCAACCCAAGCATGAAGGTGTTAGTTTAAGATTTAAGACCTAGGTACGTGGTTATTCCTAGTTTAGCTTGACATTATTAATACTTAGTCATTAGTTTTCACGACTTCAGTCAGTCTAGATATGACTCAGAAAACGTGGTTAACGGATTATAATAAATTTAAGTTCGAAATAGGTACACAATAATTACTAAAGGCGAATTTGACCAGCGGGGCAACACACTTGCAGTAGCGATGTCTTTAATTTTGACAGTTCAACAACATTCACTGCGTTGTTAAGCAGACAAACTTTTCGAACATAATGAAGTAATGGATTAGGAATAACCTTCAAAATGATTCAGATTGTGATTGAAAGTGTGTTACGCAATTAGGTGTTTCCATACAAAAACTGATAGACGTCAATTTTATTCGACAGATAGAAGATGACTGACTTTGGAAGAATCAGCCCCAAATAAACTAACACTTACCTAGATACCAATGAACTACTTTCGTTGAAAATTTATTGATTATTTTTAATACAATATAAATATATTAACATATATTATTAGCTACAGTGTTAAAATAATAATGTATATAATAAAAAAGGGGGGAAGGAATCATGGCAATATATTTAAAAAAAAAATACCGCTACGCTGACAACAAGAACAGTACCCAAAAGGCTGGTAGCATTGCCATTTTGACTGGCAATGCAATTGCAATTTTTTTGCCAAAATAGGCCAGCCCTAGGCCACGTGAAGAGTCGGCCAACCGCTTGGCGATATCTCGAAAAACTAGGTGGGCAATCGGACCCCTTCATTTGAATACGAAGTCACTTGTTTTCTAAAGTAAATCATTGCGGACACCGTTGCATTCCTTATCTTGACACTGAAAATTCAAAAGTGCCTGTAATTGGTTTATTTAAAATAAATGCTTTGAGTTTGAGTTTGAATTAACTTATCGAACAGCCAATCGCATTCGTTTCAGATGTAAATAACAACCATTATGTTTACTCTCTTACTTTATTGTTTCTTGGATTCTGTGAATTGTTAATTGGTTATTGTGTTTATATGCTAATCATCATTAGGAAGATTAATGCTGATTGGCTCATCGTAACGTATACCATAATATGAAGTAGTCAAAACTGACATTATTTTGTAGGATTTATAACCCTTCGTTTCTACATATTTCGACTGCATTATTGAGAAAATTCGTTTCGTTCTTTATGTGTTTTATACGACTACAGCGCAGCAAAGGTTGAAACATTATCTTAGTCTATACAAATATCAAACGTCGGTCAATTGTCGAATCCGACTCGGCAGCGTTCGGGAAGCTACGCAATATCTTCTCGTCCCACATACCGCTGTGTCTCAAGACGAGTCTTTGACCAGTGCGTGTTGCCAGTGATGATTTAAAGGCACAGAAACGTGGTCGCTCACAATGAGCCTTATCAGAAGGCTAAAAGTCACCCAAAGGTCAATGGAAAGGGCTATGCTTGGAGTTTCCCTGCGTGATCGAAACAGAAATGAAGAGATCCGTAGGAGAACCAAGGTAACCGACATAGCCCGAAGAATTGCTAAACTTTATTTTACAAACATATTGCTCGTAGCACAGATGGCCGATGGGGTCGAAAGGTTCTGGAGTGGCGACCGCGTATCGGAAGACGTAGCGTTGGAAGGCCTCTGACAAGGTGGACCGATGACCTTATGAAGGCCGCAGGAATCCGCTGGATGCGGGAAGCACAGAACCGCTTGAAGTGGCGGTGCTTGGGGGAGGCCTATGTCCAGCAGTGGACGTGTTTTGGCTGAAATTATGAATGATGATACAAATATTGTGAAGAGGTGAGTTTTTGTGAGTTTGTGACTGATCCGATTCCGAAAACTCTTTCACTAATGGATATAGGATATATTTTATGTTAAAACAAGAAATTTCACAGTTAAAGTAGCGGGCAGAAACTAGTAGGTAAGAAATATGTACAGTAACATTTTCTTTCTTTTATACAAAGGAGATGCGCTTTCACGACATCAGAACAAATTTTTTACGCCATTATAATATTTCAAAGTACGACAATTTCGTAACGCCGCAAACGTTCGCATTAGGTTCACTGGATACAATCTGAGGAGACATTTGTCTTTCCCACAGCGCACAGTGGGCGCGACGCGGTCGCAGTTGGACATAAATCGAGTTTAACAACAATTTGTAAGAGTTACGCGATACCGCTTTGTTCCCCAGCTTTCTTGTCGCGGCACACTGTGTTTGTGACTTACGTTCCGGAAAAAATATCGCAATCACCCTAGAGTAATCTGTTTCGTAAGAATTTGCACTAATAGGTTTTCCTACCTAATCCGATTGCGTTGAAATTGATTAGATTTTTTTTGCATTACGTACTTACTTGAACTAAAGAGTCCTACGCAATGGCCCGTTAGCCACAAAACCATTTTTTCTGCTCCGTTTATTTGCAAGACGTTCATCAAATCAACAATCAATACAGTTTTTAATTAAAGTAAAGCCATATTCGACATTTAAAATCACATTTTAACCACCGAAATTCAATTACCGGCCGCCAAACAGACACTCAAATCCGATTTGCACAAATAATAAAAGAAAGAGGTTACCAAAAACCGGTAGCGTATTGCATATAAATCACTGCGAGGCAATAATGTGGTGCCCCCCGGGAACTTCGCGGGAACTTCGCCCCCGGAGAGAAATGCGTTCGACGAAAACACTTCCTTTTGTCACATAATTGCCTAAATTGTTATTAGACGGAATCAAGACATATTGCTGTGGGACTCGGGAACACAAGATATTTATAGACGGTAAGAGATGATCTTTTAATAGTGTGATACGGATGAATCGTTGTGTGCTGGTAATAATTTTTGGGGCGTTGCAAGGGAGATGTAGTTTGATAAATGATGTGATTTGAAGCTATTAAGGCGGTTATTTGTCGGTTTCTTTTTGTTTTTAGTGGATCTAGTATTCCGTGAAGACAATGATAAAGAGAACACTGAAAATGTAGCAATTAACTAGTGTAGAATAGTGATAATTTATGTTGTCTTTTGATATTTTGTAAGATGACATAATTTTATGTGTGTATGGGTAATAAAATAAATCACACTTCTCTACCACTATTTCAATAACATTTATCTTCTTGATGAGCCTAAACATTAATCGTTTAAAACAACATTCAGTACACTTCCTGGCAAGCGCACTGCAATCTAATTCATAACGACCCAAACGTTGACATTGAAATCTCCTCCTAATAGTTTTACGAGCTTTAAATGAAGTGACACTTTAAAAATGTATTACAAACATTTCGGCGGCCAATAACAATAATAAAACAGAATATTTGTGTGCGGTCCAAACAAATCACTGCCATGTGTTCGACACTAAAACCTACAACAAAACACCCCACTGACAGATATATTAGCGGCATTGCATTCACACAAAAACCACGGAAGAGACACATACACAAAACTTTCTGCGACACTACTCCGAACTCTAAGCCCTTGTGTTACAGACACTAATGATTTTTGATAGCCGTAAAACTCATACATCTTAATTCACAACAGTAAATCCAACAGAGGGTAGGCAGAATCTGGATATTTCATCGGTTAAAACTCGAAATATCCACTTTAATACGACTGTTTGACATATTTATGGAAATTCCATTTCTTTTCGTAATAGTCGGGCCATTTTTGTACACAAATTAGTTTAAAAATAGAAAAAAAAACGTGGCTTTTGGAAATATCTTGTGTGGCATCACTTTTATGTGATGAATGAACGATGTTCAAGTGGGTAATATGAAGTCCCCTTTGCCGTTGACATATTAGCAAATGTGTTCTCTGATTGCGAAAAATAATTATGTTGAGAAACACGATAATTACAGCTTTTGAGTTCGAAGTACTTTACTTATACATATTTTAAATAATCACCTTAAAAACCCAGTAAATTGTAGTTCATTGACCTTTAGGAAAAACAAATTGAAGTGCAAGAAAGATTTTTTTGCCGCTACAATTTTGTCCCCCCGTAATCACATTTGTCGCAGTGTGCGTCACTAATTGAGACACATTGCGACGTCTGTCTCTGTATCGCCACATTAAACATAGCTGAAGTCACTGCTGTGGACATCATGGAGATCTAGATAACTATTGTTTTAATACAAATTATTGTCAAGGCACGGATAACTAATTGAGAGCATACTTAGCTAGTAATTAGAAGCTCCGATATTTTGAATAAAAAAAATTAATTCCGGCTCAAAAGTTGATGTTGCCAGCAAATTTCTACTAGGTTATGTATGAGAGACAGGGTCTAAGACTTAGCAGATTTGACCCTCTCTTTCATGCTATAGGTATCCAGTGTTACTATTCTATAAATACTGGTTAACGGACCAAAGAAAACTTCAAGAACACATCGATAAATATTGAGTAACCTACGTAAAAAGCAGAGTCCTCTAAAAGGCTTCCATAAATCGTACCCACCTGATTCCTAAATTTCAATTTACCCAAATTTCGCCACAAATAATCCCGCAAATAACGCGTCTGTGGATAAAACAAATGGCGCCTATTCGCCACAACCGTAGTACGGAAACAGGAACGATTGTAGCCCAACAATTTAAACGTCGACGCCGAATTAGATTTATTTCGTCCCGGGATTTATTGCTAGTCCCAGTGGGATGGTACAACACTACGGATGCGGATATAAGTCAGTTTTCCACGGAATCTGTTAGTTATTGTGACTGGAAGTCATGTTTGTCAATAGTTTATTTTTAGTTTTATACTGGGTTTTGCTGTTTAGTTATTAAGGTTTTAATAACTGCACTATCTTGAAGAAAATAAAACTACTTTTATGTCTCGCCATATTTCGTCTGTAATTTAAAATAGTTCTACATTTAGTTATACTTTAAAGAAAAGTTGACATTTACAATAAATTAAAGAAAATCAATGAAGAATTACAAAATTACTTCGCCTCCATATCATCTAATATCCAATTTCAAAACGTCACAACTTGTACAAACCATCCCTCAACAAACACTATCGTCTTGTCAGTAAACTCAATACATTATCTCAGCTCTAAAACAAGCATTTAAACCGACGGGACAACTACAAGCAACACACGCGAACCCCTTTGCTGAGAATCATTTGTCAAGCGAGCAATTCCAAGTCCAGTAACAGGACTGTTCCAATCGGGTCCCAATCGATTTGTGTCAGCGACTATTGACAAATTGATAATCGATTGTCCCTTAGCAACGTGAAGCGGGATCAATGTGGAAATAGGTGAGCGTGTTTTGTTTCGTGAAGGCAACTAGACCAGAGCGGGGTAATTGCGTTACACACTTGCAATCGATGGTAATGCCTTTTATTTTGACAGTTCAGTCAATTTCATTGTGTTATTTATGTTGTTGAGTACACGAATGTTTCAAACCCATGAAGCAATGGATTTGGAATTACCTTCAAAACCCTCGTGTTACGCAATTGGAGTGCTAATGTCTCGGTATTTTAACAATCGATTGTTTGTTAGACACTTAAGTCAAGGGCTTGATACCGAAAGCGGTATTTACGACTAAAGGCTTGTGCAGACCAGCGCTACTTGTCGCGCGACGCGACACGAACAATACAATTTCTAAGAAAACTTCACAATATAACAATAACCGGTGTCGCGTCGCGCGACAAGTCGCGCTGGTCTGCACAAGCCTTAAAACGGCATGTATTGTGAGGAGATTCCTTTCTCTGGAGCTTTGATCAGACCACGGGTAGCTTAGACCCAGTTTTCAATGCTGGCCTACATATTCTACATATTATCCCGTATAATATTTATAATATAATAATTGAATTCAATTAACAATCAACCTGTATGTAGGTACATATTTACATGAAATGAAAATTGATAAGTAAGCGATTATTATGAAATTATGTATTTGCCGAAGATGTGTCTAAAAACAGCGTACCGTGACTTAATCAAAAAGGTTCGACATTAAAATCAAACTATATAAAAGATAGCTCCAGTGATTTGCTCCTCCGTGGCCACATGATTACATGTAAGTCACGTACCGTCAGCGCCGGGATCCTTTTAGCAAACAAATAGTGCAAATCCCGGGATTAGGGTGACAATTTGAGCGGATAACACGGGATCGACTTGAGAGCCGCGACCCACGTCGGTAATTTGTTACAATTACTTGCTAGTCCCGCGAAGAGAATTGTTGTAAATTGCGTTTGTTTTATACAGTGTTTTTTCAAGATTAGTCGCCATTGTCTTTACATTTGACTTGTTGTTATTGACTTTCTACGTTGTATTTGTGTAAACTTTAAATATTAAATTTTCCTGCAAATTTTGAAACTAAAAAGGCTCCATCAAAATAAACGGACCTTTTACAGCTAGACAAAACAAAATGTAGCTCCCACAATTTTAATTAAATATGAAAATAGCTTTTCCCAGCTCGTCTCACAAAATTACCTCCCAAGGTAACGATCAAGTCAGCTCCGTCCTTCATTACTCGGGTCTATTTGCAGTAAGTGTAACTAAAACTAAAGCAATCAACAGTAAACTTCGGGCTCGCCTATTTGAACATATCAAGCGCATAGTGGATCGCCCGACGGGTTAAAGCGGACAAAATTCACTCAACAAAGTGAAATTTCGTTAGCGCACGTTAAGGGCAACAGGGGGGGTAGCAAGGGGGTGGGTTGTCACTAGAGGGGCGTTTTCCATTTCACGCTCCGTTCGCCGCTGATGACACCGCATTCCGGCGAGCAAATGGCTCGACAAATGAAGAGAGGGCGCAGCCGCGGACACGCCCTGCCACGTCATAACTGTCACTTGGGCTAAAGGGCGACTTTGCTCCCGTTTCCACTGAAAGCCTTTGTACTGACAAATTGATTCGATTTAGAACCGTTGCCCTTGTCTTATAAGTGTCGAGCACCCCTTTAATTAACGCCGATACAGTTAAGTGTGTGTGTTGACTTGTAGGAACTGTACAAATTACGGTATACGGATGTTTGCCTTCGTAACCAAACGTGGTGATGAACAATGGAAAGTTAAGTTAAGGAGCACTGTCATTGTTGTGAAGCTGAATGACGTAGAATTATTTCTCCAAGCCAATTATTCTTGTTACTCTTAATTGTTGGCCAAAAGCTGTTTTCGTAACGTATAAAACGGGCTATCTAATCGTGGGTAATTATTTAAAAGAAAGGAAATTAATTTTATTTACCAGTCGTGCCGTTCGTGGTATTAATGTGGCAGTTATTTTAGTTCTAAGTGTCGTTTATTATATTAATTTGTTTTCGACAACCGCTAATAGATGCACGTGAAGAAAAATGATGAAAGAATTGATTAGGTTCGAATATAATTGGTTTTCTGTTAGTTTTATAAAGAGTTATAAAAATTCCATCAAAATGAAGTAGCTACTGTGTGGTTATAACAAGAATGTCTAATAAAACATCCATTTGCGATCGGTATTTGTGACAATTGTTCCGTAACTGAGTATCGTCGGTATTTTCTTGTGTTCCTCGATTGTTAAGCGTCGCTCGTGACAACTGTCGCCACCTTGCAACCGGTTGTAATAAAAACCTTTCTTTTTGTCCACCTGAGCGCTATGTGTAACACTGTGCGCGTGCTTCTGTTTGAGAACACGGGGATACTAATGTTATGAAGTATGTACTTGTGGGAATCCATTACAAGATACGTTAGAATGTTTTTGCTTACCTTACTTAGTTAACTTGAAATGGATATTATTTAAGTTTTGAGTTACTTTGACAATGGAATAGCTTAAACTGAAATGACTTTTACTGATATTAAATTTTAACATGCATTTTTGATGAATGCATAATATTTTTTGAAGCCGATGTCTATAATATAAATGCATTTTTGTGTTCTAAATAAAACTTAAATATCGATAAAAAAAAAGTAAAATTTCAAAAGTCATATTCTGAGTAGAAGTAGATATCAAGAACACTAGTTAAACTGATTTATTTTTGACAAAAAAATTACAATAGAATGTCAAATGTCAATCCATTGACATTTCTGATTAAGTCATGGTCGTGACCCGTACCTACCTACATATTTTTTATTGTTTGACCAAACATAAAAAAACCTAAGTATCTTTGAAATTGTATTTCAATCTTAAGTTATTTTTAAGTTTAAGTTGCAGTAAATATAAAACTTAAGTAAACTTAAATTTTCTTTTACTTCCTCTAAGAAAATGAGAGAAAATCATAAAATCTCCAATGTTTCAGTGAGACTTGTAATACTTTGCGAGCGGGGACGTTAAGATGATCGTAAGCGATTGCCTGCAACTATATTTGCATTAACTATGCAAATAGTTGCTGGTCGTAACTATAAAGCAGAATAATGTTGTAGGCAATTTGGTTGAAGTTTGTTGGAAAAAGGTCGTTTAGAGCTTCACCCTTTACTTGAGTTTTCTAGAAAGTTAAAGGTTACGTATGAAAAAAATGTAACCTACTTGCCAGAAAATTTTAAATAAATCCATTCAAGTCTCTTGTAAAAACGATATCACAGTCACTCTTAAGAGCTTAACTGTCTGACTAACGAGACGCAATATAATTTTTATTGTAATCGACAGCTAAAGGAAAATCAAAAAGTTGAGCGGTTAAACCTACAAATTGGAATTAGCAGGCCAATTTTTCGGCAGATTTTCCGAAGTATCGAAACACGTCCACTCAACGGGTTCACACGGACTAGTTCCGGAACCACGTTTGAATTTAAATTTCGAAGTGGCGTTGACAGTTTTCGGAACACAATCCTTCCTTCAAATTGCCTGTGTAACTAGCCAGTAGCTAGGTGCAACTAATACATAGACATCGACAATCAACAAATAAGTTTTTCCGTTCGTAGAACAGGTGGACAATTGCTACCGTTCCGCTTACTTCACCGTATTATGTAAAACCGCATTCCTTTGCTAGTCGTCTTGTATTTTATTATGTGCGCCATTGACAAGCGGTGTTCGATCTGGTACTCTGCGGGGTGTACCTTTCCTGTACAGAGCACGGAGACACCTCGGCGGACGCTGCTAGAAGAGACATTGTCAACACTTTCCATACAAACCAAGCGTGTCACCGCACTACGACACATATAACGTTTAAAACCTAACTTTTTGACTGACTGGCCATCGCAGAGTACACATACAGTAATGCACTCAACAAACTTTCATCATATTAGTACTGCCGGCTCTAGACGCTGCTGATTCCGTGCTCTGTACTGTCCTGTGACGGTACAGGTGCATGGAACGACGCTGATGTCGTGGAACGCGGTGATATCATCTGTCATTTGATGTGATTAGTGACGCTCGTGTTTTATAGTCTGTGCTCTGGATTCCGAGGTTTATTTATGTACTGAGTAGCATATAAATTTGTTCGGGGAACTAGTTTACAATGATGTTGTTTCTTTTGGTTTGAAGGGTGGATTGTGTAACATGCTGTGACAATCAAAATGCATCAGTTAGAGGTCTTATTTTTTATATATTTATCATGTAGAGTCCTTGATACGTTACATAATACGTGCCCTAGAAAATGTAAGGAATTGCACGCACCAAAAAAATATTTTCAAAATAGTTTCATGTAGACATTCAACCCTCTTGACCCGACTGTGTGGCAGCAAAGACAGGGTTATATTTTTCACGTGTATCGACGTATTTTTTCAAAATTATTTTAAAACCAAGCTACAAACTCCATTACACCCTTTCATTTTCTTAAACAGTTAATAAAACAGCGAATACTCTATTTATAACAACATAAAACAACGCCTGTAAACTGTAATTACATTTCAGTTTCAGTCTTGAGCTGAAAAATGTCCTCGCAGTGACATTTGTTATTACCGAAGCATAAACGAGCGACGGCTCGTAAGTGGCGATAATAACGCTTCGTTTGTTTGATGTATGGAGTTGATGAAGAAACATGTTTTCTTTGTATGTAGGTAGGTTGGAGAAAAGTTTGTATATTTTGTGTAATAATACTGGCTGGAGACCACTGTTTGACCTTTTGTTTCCTTTTTTCCGAGATTAAAGTGTTCTTTTTTAAAATTTTCGGTCATGAAAGTAGGTACTTTGCCTTCAGTAGGTAGAAATAGTGTGCGCGCCATGAAAGAAGGCCGGCGGAAAATTATGGAACTACATTTTTTTAATGTAATATGAAGCAATGACATAGACACTAGCGCCGCGTCGAATGAACTTCAGTTTTTCAGTGGTGGTGTTCTATCTACCTATTTAAATAGATAGATATGACGAAAAGAAAAATGACACTTTTTGTGCCTGACTGTCTAGTTTTGTTCGTGGAGCAGTGAGTTATTTTATGTGTTAGGATTTTACGTAAAAGGAATTAAGCCATGTGATCTTCAGAACCATACATAAGGCTCCCTGGTGTGTCGGCCTCTCGTGAAGGCTTTGTTTATTCATATAAACAAAGCCTTCACGATGTGTTAGAGTCGTAATTATTATTATTTGCCGTTTCTCATAGGACTATCCCCTTACAGGGGAAAAGGCTCGAATGATAAATATAAGAAGATGATTGTAATGATAATTTGTGCTTAGGAATAATAGCATTCACCATGACAATGCCTACTTTAGCCATAAAAGTTAATAACTGTCCGCTTTAGTATGTGGAATTAAATCTAAATTGTTATAAACAAAAGCACCGTTTTGATATTATACAGGTGGTTTATGGCCAGAATGGTACGTAATAGGTAATCTGAAACTATGGCTATACTTATAATGTGTTTTTTGACGACATCTAGACCAATATCAGTTCCTCTATACAAAATATTGTTTCATTTAGATACACTTCTTATGTTACAAACACAGCTCAATTCCTGCATTCGCTTCCACATTCTAAAATAAGCTTTATAAACACAATAAGGTATAATATTAGTTACAATTCGTCAGTTGTTTATGATAAAATAATACTGGATAACAAATCGTTGCTCGGTCTTATAGCAATTTTGATCTAATATACTTAAGGATTCCGTTTTTAAAATGTGTTTTTATAATCACTAATTGTGTTGCTCTGAAAAGAGTATTCCGCCTTCAACATTTTACATCATACTTATACTTAAAACTAGGTACAAATCTTACCTGAAAAGAGAAACAATATTTAAAGCTAATATTTAAAAAATCCGTTTATATTTTTAGAGGTATGAGGAACAGGGTTTAAAGTTCACTCATCCTCTATAGAAAAGGGAGGATCCTCCGACTAGACGGGTGACGTGTCTGGCGGGCAACTGCCTGATGGTTGATGTCGGATAGTCTTATATTTGTCGTTCGCGCGGTAAACTCTAATTGTGCGATGCAGGATTTGTGTGACGTCCGAATTTTGTGTGATGTCAGGTCTTTGATGCGTAGTTTGCATGTGGCGATGTAGATGCCGCCACAGTTTTGTTAATTTACTCTTACTAAGTTTCACTCGCATGTTTGTAACATAAGCTCCTGTCATAGCCAATTGTACCGGCTGTATAGAGTTTCTGCCATAGTTCCATCTGTCATATGTAAAAGCCAACGCGCGGGAAATTCAAGTTGAATGAAGTGTGAACTTCGTTTACATACTTATTTTCTGGTAAAGGAAAATAGCCGAGTTCCATTCCCAAGCCATCATTATCCTCCTCTTCCCACTCATAAAGAATGAAACCTATCAATCTGCGGATGCAGCTGAATACCAGTATTTACATGGAGCGACTGCCTATGACCTCCACAACCCAGATACTGCGTAATACGATATTCCCTGGTAAGACTGGCTGTCAGACTTTTGGGCCTAACGGCTTAATAACGTACTTTCCGAGGCATGGAGGGAGGGGTCTCGATATGTAATAGATGGTCACCCATCCACGAACCGACCGCAGCAAGCGTATTATCATTTTCAACTGTTATAATTTAGCCACGACGCGACGCCCTCCTAAAGAAAGTTCTTCTTCTTTCTTCATTATTATTCCAATTTAGTTGAGCGCAGAATGTCTTTTTCATAAAATATCTCACTTTCTCATGAACCGCCATCTCAGTATTCACCTCCTTTCTATAGTCATATCAAATTGTAATAGTCGGTATATTGAAAAATCTCTGAACGCCTGGTTTTTCTTAACCCACGAATTCCCACGATGTAGGCTCTATGAAGCAATTTCTCTACCTTTAATAGTTTCAAACTATTCAAACTCATCTCAATAATGGTTATTGTGTGATTCTCCGCTCCTATCACGTCAACGCCGGCTGTTGCTGAAAACCAGCGCCGGGGCTCTGTCTTGCATAGGGTCGCAGCATTATGCTGAGCGATGACTGTTTTGCGTGGATATGACGCATATTTTCCCCCAACTTGTTCTTCTTTTGTTTTTATTCATTCTTTGCGTCATGCTTACCGCAAATAAACATATTTTATATTCTTTTTTCTATGATCTGTGTTGCGATTAGTCATCAAGTTTGACGTCACATATCGCGTAAATCTTACAATTATGTATATAACTGTATTTAAATACAGATTGACGCTAATTAAACGGGTCCGTTTTATGCCCGGGTAATGTGCCAGAGATCGGAGATTCTTAGGGTTGCTAGATTTGATGGCAGGAAGAAATCTACGGTACTAATGAATGAGGTTGGAAATAGCTTAGTTAACAGTAGGATATGTTCATTTTATGAGTAATTACATAGTAACATCCTGTCCCTGGCTATTTGGTAGGATTTAGAATAATTCAATTTATGATTTAATTGTATGATTTATGATATTCTCCTGGATAGTACTGGACTCCTGGAAAATGCAACAGATTTCTAATATGACTAAACATAATGCAATTAATCATGAGAGAAGTGTAGGTAAAAATGGGTATTTAAAATTAGACAAAATCTACAAAAACAAAAGACAACTAGGAAAGTAATTTCGTAAGATTCAGGAACTGTAAAAAGACAATCTGAGTTTTATTATGAGAAATGTCTGTAATGATAACGATGTCGTATTAAATACTACTTGTGCCCCGTGATTTAAACCGCCATTAAATTTAAAAGAAATCGAATTATTTATAAATGTCTTCGATTTCGCTGAGCGTTTTTTCTGACTTTTTTTCTTTTTGCTCGGCCGCTAAGGGTCGTAGCGTATTAAATACCGTCCTCACGAATTGGGTTATCAAATGCAAAAAAGATTTTTTCAAATCCGACCGGTAGTTCCAGAGACATTAACGCTTTCAAACAAAAAACAAACAAACAAACATTATTAGCTAAGTAAAGATAGATATAGAGGAGAAAGAAGAAATTAAAGGCAACCCTAACATCCGCAGACCATTTGCCGCGCTCATTTCACTAAGATAGCACAGATCGCAAGATTTAAATTTAAGATACACATCTGAACAATCTGTTAACGTGGTGTATTTTCAGATCCACCATTTTGAATACAGGAATAAATTACTTGACCAAAACAATTAATGGCTGCGTGGGTAGGAAAGTAATTGAACATTGAACTGACAAATTAAATACGACATTATGATTGTCACCTTCTACTCATTTCTTTAATAATTAGTCAATGGAAGATGTCATCAACGTTTATTTTTTAGCCGATAACCTCTTTACGATTCCATTTTCTTTTTTTCTCCTGCGTTTTCTGCAGGTGGTCTTTTAATATTTTAATGGCCAATGAGTGTAGGGTATAAAATGCCTTACATGAGGCTTTATCGGGGTGGTCCTTTATAAGCTCCAACAAAGATCTTACCATAAAAATAACATTTAATTCTATTTATTTAATCATTTCACTTAATCTCATAAAAATGAATAATCCCTTAATTTTAACGAAACCACTTATTACTCATGATTGCCATATACAAAAAAAAAATTGTAGATATTTTTTATGGCAAGCTCAATAAACTCGGCGAGTGTGATTGTTGGCTGTATAAATAGTCCCCTTTGCCATGTGGGTGTGACAAATATTATCTTTTACAGAACATTGCCTCGCACAAGTGTGCGTATATTACACACTTGAAAAGCAAATCAGATGGAAAGTAATTTTTATTGTTGTTCATCGACATTTGATGAAGTTTGATGAAAATATATCCATATATTTTCATCAAACTCCGGACTGTTCAGAAATACTAATTGAATCTGACAAGTAAAGGGAACACAATATGTAATCGACAGACAGCTGCAATTTATTTTCTTGCAATAAAAAGTATGTTTCATAAAGCTTGATATTAATTACCAAATTAATTAACGAATGAATTGCTGTTGACGACAATTTTTTCATAAATCTAAGTCATAATAAAACAAAAATTAAATCAGTAAGAAACCCATTCAATTCACCTCATATCCTAAAAGAACCCACTCATTTTATTTATAGGGTCAATAAATTTCCTATTCACGGAGTTTTCGCAATAGATTCCCTGGATCATAAAGCCACGGGTACACGGCTTACACAGGCGCGGTCCTGCCGCTTGAACGCGCGAGGACAATCGCGACCGCGGCACACAATACGGGGTTATTCTGTCATTTTCCAAACCACTACGCTATAGGGTTTTATACGCAGTTTTGTACGTAAGACTGGATTGTGATTGGTCTTTTGTTATGAGTGTAATAAGTTTTCTGTTTGTTTTTTTGTGGTTTTTGTAGGGTGTTTTTTGGTAAATTGTTACGTTTTTTCTTTTGTTAATACAGTTAAATGTTTATAGTAGCTATAAAGGATTAATGTAATTTAATTACACAGTGTAACGACGATTATTAGGAAATTGACTTTGAGTCAAGTTGAGTTTGAGTGTAAGTACATATTCTCTAAAAGTTGAAGCTATTTTCACATCCTTCCTGCAATTAATTTGTTCATCTAAGTCCCTAACAATCCGCCGTTGGCCACAAACATTGGCCCAACCTTGGCGATGCGTACAAGTCCACATGCATGACAGATTAAGATCTGTCAGCACAACATTGTGTATTTGTGCCCACACGCAACAGATGTAATAACTGATAATACCATTGCTGAGCATATACCGCTTGAAAATTGAATGAGCATGTTTTAGATTCATTTCGTTTTATCTGTTTAGAAATAATTATTACTTATATAACATGAAACGATTGAACAATACATTAATGTGCAACACTTTGATATGCTATCATGACTTCTGCCTGATAACGCCTACCTATTTTATAGCTGGCAAATGGTAGCACAGGAGGATACCTATTGTTCAAGTGCAACATGCTATTACATTGAGCTTAGCTTTCGAGTTCTGCTGTAGCAGTAATATATATAATATGTATAGGTATTACGAGCTTCAATTTGAAAAATGCATACATTTTTATGGGCGGCCAACATTGCAGTAACAATTTGTTAAAATTTCAAACACTTATTTTTAACCCCTATAACTTCACCATCAAATCAGAGTTTATAAACATTAATTACAGTAAAAAAATATGTCAGTTAAATGAACCAAAAAGCAGCAAAAAATCACATTACAACTGGTCCCCATGCCCAAACTTAACAAAATGCGCAATCGTGTCGAAGCGTACCGAATCACCCTTCCCTCGCTACAACATTAGCACAGATTAGGAGCTTCCACCAATGTTGTCTTTGGCTAAATGAGTTCTTGCAACACCCTACACATTGCGTAGTAGCCTTTACATCTTTGCATGTTTGTTGAAGCATTAGCAGCATTGAAAAGCTTCGCAATCGTAAAGCTCGCTAAGTGAGAATGATATTGCGAAATAATTCGGGGCTTTGTTCAGGAGTGCATAAAATTGAATTCTGTTCAATAAAAGTATTGACGCAAGTGTTAAGGTTGCTGTTAATTAAATTCTCGCAATGCTTATGTTTAGATTAAGTGCTTTTTCTTGTGTGTTTATGATTAACAATAGAAACTGAGTTGTAAACTTGTTTTAATATTGATGTCTGTTTCTGATTTCTTGTGATTAATGTTTAGGTACTCAATTAATTAGTTAGGCAACTTAGGTATCTATAAAACAATACGGTATTTAAATCGATTTGAGGAAAAATACATTATATTATTAAAACAATAGATGTTTAAATATTAAAAGTATTGTGATTATTGTTTCGATATTTTTAGTACCTATATATTTTGAATTGTTTAACGAGACTAAGTAAGTAAGTATATTATTTGACTTTCTTCCTAGTTCTTTGCCTTTTCCCGACATCGTAAACTTATTCTCAACGAAAACCAAATAAGAATTAGTTCCGTGCACAATCACAGTCGAGGCTACAATTAGGGTAGTTACGTGCCGTTTCACCGTCGAGACGGTCGCGTGCCGAGCTATCGCGCGTCCGATCGCGCGTAAACCGCGCGGTCGCACGACATCGCGACAAATCACAGAAATTACGAACTAGCTCTCATTAGCAGCTATATTTCAGAGAGAAACAACGAAACGAGGACATGGTTGGTTGTCGTGTGGTCCTTCAGAATTGATCATAAATAATGTGACTACGCATGAGAAATGGGTTGGCTAATTGAATTAATGAAAAATATAGGTATTAGCTTTGAAGTGTAGAATTTGCTTTGAACTTTTTTTTGCTTTCAATTTCGTGTGCGGAGACTATTGTTTGAGAATTGTTCTTAATTCATTTTCAGATTTACTTAGGTAAATGAAGAAGCGCATCTTTCAGTGTCCCATGCCCGTTTTTCCACAGCATACGTTATTCAGTAGACACCCACAATATTATCAAAAGAGTTAACTAAAGCAACACCTCAATAATATCAATTTATATGAAGCTTTATGGGCTTTAGAAGTTGCCGACCAACCGATGCGTATATTGGCTGATTAACGCGGCAGCGGCATGCGGCATGCGGCATGCGGCATAGCGGCAATAAACGGAACAACAACACATTGTGCACCTCCCACTGTACACAAAACGACTTTTTCAACGTCCTACTCAAATATTAGGCCGGACACACACCGCCCGAAAGAAAAAACAGATAACGAGTTGCACTGCTACCGGTCAAAGCAGCCGCCCGTGCCGCCGACCAAGTAGGGGCGGGGCGCGTCACGCATAAAACAAACTGAGGCGACGCGTGCGACCGAAACAGAGCGACATCACATCCACGCGCCAAACGAGACAACAACAGCCCGGTGCTACACACACCTAATTTAAAACTCCAAAATAAATTGATGGTGAGTTCAAAACAAACAGATATGGCTGACAAAAAAGGACGGCCGCATACGAAATCTTCATTAGCGAGCGAGCTAGAACAAGGGCGCCGGCGAACGTTCCTAATTTAAAAATATCGAAAGCAATCGCGACGGTGATTCGACATTAATACGGGTTTTAAAAAATTCTCATTTCTTAGTCATTCTCCGGTGATGATTTTTCATAAAAGGGAAACAAAACAGTATGACGGTGCTGAATCGCGTTCGTAATGAATGAGCTGTGGTTATTAGCAAATTGAGGCCGTTAAAATGAAATTATCTCTCAGTAGCTTCGCTTCTAACGTAATTAATGCCGTGATAAATCTGTGGAAATCTAGTAAAGGATTAAATGAGCTTGCATCGTGGAGGGAAATCGATAAACTTTTATTTTTACGATAGTTTTGGTGCAGGGTAAACGAAGATAGACTTTAAACTAAATGAATCTGTAAAAGAAAATAAAAAAACGTTGTAATCCCGGTTCGGAAAAGTTGTGATCATATTTTTCTGATCAGTGGTTTTTCCGTGTTACAATGACACAGAGGTATTGAATACATTTTAAAAGAACGCAGTTTCAAGTTTTTAGCAGGTAGAGGTAGGTAGGTTCTTAGTATGTATTATCATACAAAAATGCCTCATACTGGTGTTGAACACAAAAAACATGGCATGGAAAGCACGTATAAAAATACTGACGTCTCCATCACAAAAAAGTTTGCATGGTAGAACTTTATAACCTTTTTTGCATCGCACTTGAATTGTCAGAAAAAATTGCAGATAACTTTTTCCCGCCCTTTTTTGTCGTGGGTTGGCGCCTATATTTTGACAGACGCGCAACGAACCAACACTAAACAGACGCCGATGTTGCCATCATGTTATGAAATATTACTAAGTGGTAGTTCTGATAAGCGGTCTTTTTCCCGGCCCGCCTGTGTGTACTCCCTTGATCTTTATGTAATGGCCATTATTTGATTTATTGGGCTATTATTGTGTAACGTAACTTGATTTATGTGCAGTAAGTGAGAATTGTATCTACCTAAGGTACATACAAAAAATATGTACGAGGATACTTAAAATGTAATTACGTCTTGGAACAAATAGAGGTTGCTCACAGTTGATTCATCTGTAATAAATTCACACTAATACATCTTATTACATAATATACTTAACGAGTAACTATCAAATAAAAATTAAACATCGTTGTAAACGCTCATGAATAATTTTAAAATGTTTTGTAACCAAAGACGTAATAATAAGTACTAGGTAATTAATAAGCCTTCAAAGCTGGTATTGTTAAAAGCAAAATTTATCGTTTTAAACACTTGGCAAATATAACACTAGTTTCCTAAAACAACGCATAAATTAATGTGCCCCGTTCAAACATGCCACCCACTGCATTTGCACAAAAAGTGCGGAAACAATATGTCAGAATGTCAAGACAATACATTTTATTGCACAAGTATGTTGACTTTAGTTGAAAAAAAAAACAGCCAAGGGTCACGACCATGCGACCACACGTACGCTCTACTCAGAAGTTTTGAATAACTATCCGTTTTGTTTGGTAAACAGATTGGACAGTTTTTTTTGGTATTACTTTTTTCTAATGATTTATTCGACCTTTTTTCACGGTTATCCAGCAATGAAATTAAATCATTTAAAACTGCTTTATAGGGCACATGCAGGCATGTTGCCTTTGTTACAATTTGGGCTAACACTTTAATCCAAGCATACAAAGCATATATACTTTGATATGATTGAATTAAAAAAAAAAAACAGCCATGTCTAGATAAAGAAACACAAAAAGAACAAAACAAAAAGCGTTCTTTTATTTCCAATTCGACAAGTCAATCCCAAACGGAACACTAATGCACAAGCACACAAGAGAAACCGCGGCGTAAAGCAATGAGTACATCGATAATAAAGACCTATTCGCTGCGTTTAATGACGGAACATCTTGTTCTACCGGCAAATTGGTAACCCGACCTCGTGACCCGTGTGTGGCCGAGAGGGGGCCGAGATCTTAATGTGCACGCGGCCTTATGATGTGGATAGTGAATGGGAAGCTTTAGATTTTTGATTCGTGTGTTGTGGAGATGGGGTTTGGGCAATTGGTGTTTGATGAGCATTTTCGGGTTACCTATTAATCTATATTATAGCTACATTAATAGATAATAAGGGGAATTAAAATAATAGTACGTAAATAACAACTTATACCTAATTAATTAATAAAAATAACAAAATTAGGTATTTCCTAACATAACTAAAACTATATCTCGAAACGGCTGGTTGACACTTCCCGTGACCCAAGGGCTTTGCCCTAAAACGTGGCAATGCCGCCATATAGATAATTAGTAGAAAATAAAATGATTAGGTAAGTAATTGTCTTGAATTTAAAGCTTCGTGAAAACTGGCGCGACGCGACTCTGACAAAACAATTTCTAAGAAAGCTTCACGGTAGAACTACCGGTATCGCGTCGCGCCAGTCTGCGCGACGCTTAAATCAGAAGGGTACTGTTTGCATTTTAGTTTTTAGTTTGCACCTACAACTTTCTGTATCAGAGGATTTGTTTGCTACTTTTATTTTTACTTGACTTTGGCAAAGGTAAAGGTGGGTTATGATTTTAGCAGGCTATGTATTTAACTTTGCTGTTAACGAACTCATGAAAATATCTTAGACTTTTCTCCAAAAGGTTTTCTAGCAAAGATTTCGATTCAGAAATGAAAAAATACTGGTATCATTTAAAAAAAATTGGAAGCCAAAAATATCCATTACAAAAAGACGAAAATTTATATCTCACAACCACATATTATTACTTATTCATTATTGTATCTTAATAAAACAAAACACAGCCACATTAGCGGCCCGGTGTGTGTTGCATACATCAGGTAAGAAAAGTCGGCATATCAATTAGTATGTTGTAATGAAGGAACAACTCGAGTAATGAGATATAACTTGATACGCCAGGAATACCAACCCTTGTGCTTGCCACAATTTAAAGAAGTTAGCGGTGGCTTGTGTGGTAAGGAGTTTTAATATCAAGGGATAAAAATTAAAATGAAGTCGCTGTTATTTTGTTTTAAAGGTGATACTGGCTGGTTATAGAACGTTTATAACGCTACAAGGTTATTTTGGCGCGTGGCCAAAATCGGAACGAACGCCGCCATCATGTTTTGTCAATACAATTTCTGTGACAATTTCCCAAATGTTTACGTTTAAGATTCTTGTAGCACTCTCAGTTAAAGTATGCAATGTTAACTGACTTCAATATTGAGTTAGGTGTCTTTGTTTCCAATATATTTTTCACGGTCACGAAATAAAAAAGGACACTGGCCATTTTCGCCGAAGGGCCGGATACTAATGATATTAAATACATTAGTAAATAAGAAAGAGCTTTTAGTAAGCTATTAGTTTAAGAGAGAGACGGTACCTTATCTTTCAAGTATATAGAGTAGGTTGTCACGTTCAATAAATTCTAAGGTTTTAATTAATCATAGGACTGAACATCAAAAACAATTCATAAAATGTACCTACTTATAACTCCGTTGTATAACAAATTGAAGTTCTCTAACCGCTATTCCCCTTTAAACGAAGCACGTGTATTATTTGTATCTCAAGCACATGTAATTTATGCAAAACTAGGTAACCTTTACAAACGGGAAGCATCGTTAACTCGCATCTTTGCTAACGATTATTATACTATTGGCAGTAATTGGATTTGTTACTGCGTCCCCATACGGTTTCCGTTAGGGTTACCAGTGAAGAAATAATTCGAGGTAAAGGTGGAAAATGCAAACATTTTGTTTGATAGATCGTCTCGTAAAAGTTATTTATTTCCTGATTTATAGTATTTTTTGTGTGTAAAACAAAAAATGTGAGCAAATATGTACACGTGTTTATATTTTTTGCTAATAAAAAGAAATGAATACACCTAATGAGTATTAATTAAAAAAAGTAGCTGTCATTACCGTCATACTTAACAAGTTGCAATAAAAAAAACAATAAGTAATAAAAACTAAACTTTTAAACGTTCAACATTGTTTTTGTTAAAAAAGGCATATAAAAAAAAACTAGTTCACGACAGCCCTTATTATCAAGCGTGCGTGTCAGAAGTCAGCCATCTTTACGATCAGCTTATGTGACGTAAGCACGCGAACTCCAGAACTATAGGTACTTATCTTGGACGTTGGTTCATGTAATGCATACATTGCTCTTTTAAAATAAAAGACGGTCGCCAAATTTCTTAAAAAGGTAATGTATGTTGAAGTAGGACCAATATTGGCCATTGTCTTGGCCCTATGTAATGTATTGATCTGCATTTCTTATTTGCTTGCCACTTAGTAATTAAAATTATAATTATTGAATTCTTCTTTAGGACATTTAATATCCGTAAAGGAACTTGTGGAACATCTTTTCGATATTGTAATATGACTTAATTTATGCAAAGATATGCATCAACGCCTGACACCTTTATTATAGCAGTAATTAAATAAATTAATGAAGCAATTATCGATTTTACGTTAATTTTGAAATGTAAATGTTCCATAAAACATGGTACTTATTTAGGTAAAAATAAATATAAATATTTATCCTATTCGTTGACAGTTATTTAAAGTATGGCTATTGATAAAAATATCTACACTGCTCAACATGAAATTGATTAAATTGAAAGAAAAAGATATGACAGCTATGCTTGACACTGAAGGAATCATTTTTATGTTTGCACAATTTATTTTGTTTGGTTCAATCCAAATTAAAATGCATTAGTGAGATAGTGATCCTTGTATTACCTACCAATTACCTATTAGAAATAACGAGCTTGCTTTGTAGTTTCATAAAATATACACAATGGCTGAGCCATATTTTGGGAATTATCATGACAGTATGTCATGATAATTCCCAAAATATGGCTCAGCCAGACAGCGTGATTTTATAATACAATCTATTAGAAACATGTTTATTGGTGACTCAAACTATTGATCATAACAGAATCTATATTCGACAAATTATCGAGACAATATAAATTATATTTAGGTATTTACAGTACAAACACGGATGTGCTAATATTAGATTTTTATTGACATTAACTTACATCATAGCTGTATTATCGTTGACAACAGTCAGACGTGTATTTAATATTCTATAAAATGTTCGATTCTTGGGTCGGGCTAAGTGCTTTTGAGTTTTGCTGTCAGGCATTTCTCAGAGCCTAATACAAGTCGGATCTTGGGGCTGCTAGCCCCAAGATCCGACTTGTAGTAGGCTCGCTCCGTATTAAATGGGACTTAGACATAACTGGCGAAATGCGGGTGTACTATAGGGACACCTCTGCCTAAACCTTTGGAGAAAAGAGGCGTGATTTTATGTTTAAAAAAATATCAGGACGAAAGTCTGCTTTAAAATAGTAACAGGTTATGTCACGAATTTTGCACTTAATCAGACAATAATACTACTTAATTACTACTTATTTCAAGTCTAGACGTAATCCTTATTAAGCAGCCATATTGTCATTATTATAAGCACTGTTTAATACATGGTTGTATTGAGCACAACTACACTTAAATGTCGTTACCCACGGCTAAGCAAAAGGTGCTTAGCCGTGGGCACATAAGTACAATGTTATTAGTAGCATATAATAATTATGGTGAAGGGAAAACTGGCTGCATAGGGAAGGATGCCATAAACTATGAAAAAGTTTAGCTAGTGTCAGGAAGCACCTCCCGGGTGTGTAGGACTGCGTCTCTAAGGCCCACCGAGAAAAAATTACAACGTTAATGATTTTATGTAGAAGGAATCAAATGGAAGAATAACGCCCATGACCCTTTACGCTATATATTGTATACTTTTTCAATAATTACAGTTGTCGAGTTTTCTTTGTGGATCAATGGTTTTTTTTTGTGCTGTTCTTCTCCAATTTATCCGGTTTTTGTATTGCCTAGTGTTGTGTAATATGAAGACTGATTTGATTAAAATATCTACGCTATAAAGTTAGCCGGTGTCTTTTTGAGCAGCCCACGCACTTTTTTCTCCAATTGTGTTTTACTGTCGGTGTGGCGAATTATTACTGTGTGTGGTCCACCAATAAATTAACATGAATTCCATAATATTGATGTCAATGTCATAATAAAAAGTATCCTTGAGTTATCGACAACCATAAGAAAAGAGTTTTGAATAAGTTATTATACCTTTAATCAATTTCGAACAAATTAAAAAAGAAACATTCCATTTTTAAACCTAGGTACTACTCGCGGTTTTTTTTTTAAATTTATTATCGTTCGTGACGCATCGAACCTTTTTCACTGTTCAAAAGCACCATTCATGGTGGAATTTTGGTGCACCTTTAGCTGGCAATACTAGCCAATATGGCGAAGGACTTAAGGCCAAACTACATGCGACAAGTAAATTACCTTTACAATTATACGCTTCACTATACGTAATTGGATAAAGAGGAGGTATATTATTATTGACTACGGCCTTAAGTAGGTAATTAATATGACCTCTGAGGAAAATGTTATATTTTCGAATAATGTGCCGTGTTAATTGATTGATGCTTAAGTTTTTTTTCATAATTATAAGCTTGCTTACTTCCTCGTTGGAGGTTGTATCTTAAGTTTAACATGTCTAAGGAAATGAGGGCTCGTAGGAAAATCAAAGTACCTAATTATCGTTTTATACGGGAAGAAGGTAAACTAAGCTGCTTAGGTTGTTACCGGTTTCCTTATTTATAAACCTTAGCATTCTTAAACGTTTTATAACGACTATCTTCTGGTCGTCCTCATTTTCAGAGTTAAGTAGGTACTTCATTGATGATTGACATGCCTATGGACATCTGTATCTAACTTTGAGGCAGAGCTGAAAAGTGTCATAATCCTTTGCACTGGAACATAGTACATTCTTAACCGTATTTGGCAGTACAAATTGAGTAGTAGGTAAGTACTACTACCCTAGGTTAGGTCTAGACTATTCAAATCTTTGTTACCAATTGATGTTATTTCCACTTAAACGAATATTAAGAGCGTTTATTTTGAAAATGGTGTTGCGCATTTACACACACGCAAATAGAAGTCAAATATTTCCCTGTTTTGATTAATTTTGCATTATTACTGTACGAAAATAAGAAATGTGGCTAACTAGTGAACTAGAATATTGATTATAAAATGCAATAATTAATATCCTTACATCGAATATTTAGTTTTAGATGTAAAAAAAAAGTATTTTGAAAGTATTTTTGGAAATGCCTTTTTCATACCTAAAACGGTTACAACATCAAATTCAGTGTTATAGTTGCAATTCATTATTAATATCCTAGTTCGCTAGTTAGCCACATTTCTTATTTCCATACAGTAATATTGGCAAATTAATGAAAACAGATAAATATTTGACAGCTATTTGTGACATTGCCAAATTTTTGGATAAACCAAAACAGTGACAGTGTAAATTTATTTGTTTTCAGAGTGACCTACTTTTGAAAAAGTAACACAATTTTTGAATTTGTAGCTGAAACTGAACTTTAAGTGTGAGTTTTTCCAAAAATACATATTTGTTTACATGATTGGAAACGAAATCACGAACGCAGTATACACGTCGATATATTCTGCATTTCTGCCCTTCATAAACCTACTCACTTAGTAATAATGTATCATGATAATATATCTGACTCTTGACTTCCATTGCCTCCCGACCTAGCACACCGTTGTGCACAAATGGCTGACACGCCTCATTGCTGTTAAGTATACAAAATTACAAGTAAAATGATATGCTGCCAGTTATCTACTAACAAATTAAATTATGTATTTGTATTGGAACGCTTAGTTTAAGTATTGTTCGTGAGGTTTAAGGTTAAATATCGTTTATGTTAATTCAGAATCAGAATTATTTAAGGAAATATGTATTCTGCAGCACATACATTTAAATATAAAGCTTCGTGTGAACTGGCGCGACGCAACACCGGTCTTTGTTCAACCGTGAAGTTTTCTTAGAAATTGTGTTGTTAGAATCGCGTCGCCCTGTCGCGTCGGCGACGCTTTAGATAACTCTAACTAAATTTAATAAACAATACTTAATTACCTACTAAAAACTTTTTGTATAATCAAAGTTTTTTTTACATGTCGCAGTCAATCCTAAATTGTAGATTTGGGAAAAAGTCTATTTATTCTGTCATGCAAAACAAGCATGTAGGTAGGTAGTTAGGCATCTATATTATGGATGGTTCTCAATCATCTACTTAAATTACAAATGAGACAAAGTAGTCGTTACATTAAGAAACCCACATAATCGAGATATAATTTGCTCAGTCCAAACTCAAACCGATTTCGCGTAAAAATATGTGCAGATGAACAGAAGAATTTACGCTAATCCGTGAGAGCGGACACTTTTGAACTTGCATGACCAACTAAAATCCTCTTTAAGCAATTTACAATAAGAACTAGAATTATCTTCAACTGCTAATAATCTTGGTAACAAAGTTAATCATCAACCAAGCTCAAGGGAAAAACGCCTTTGTGGTGATGTGTTAAGGTTGGTAGGGAGTGTATATGTTAAGTGTGTATGTTGTTAAGTGATCTAGTACACAGGAGATCATGATCGGGCGCCCGAGGCCGCCTCATTAAAGTGAACTAACGATGTAATTGGCACACAGTTGTAGTAACCGCTAAAGTACGAAATTGGATGATTGCGGAAATGTTCAATCGTTTTAAGTAGTGCTTGCAACTTACAAGGAATTCTCTTTATTTTACCATTCAACAAAATTAATCGATAAGTTATTAATAAACCACCACTTTTATGCTAATTAAAGTATTAAACTTTGCTTTTTATTAACGATAAATTCAGTGTACCTCAATAACGAAAAGAAAAATTGTAACAAAATTCAATAAACTAGATAATAATTTTACTATTCAAGCTAACTTTCTTACTCCACAAAGACATTAACTATTACAAAAAAAGCTAGTGAATTGAATTACCTACCTATGGGTACATTAGGTACACGTCATAAATGGCAATTATTGCCTTTGCCTGATTTGATACTTGGCCGGCAACAGCAACTAGGTTCATGCCGTCTACACACGCACTCACGCTAAGCAGTTTAATTGCAGTCTTACTGAATAACGTGTCGATGTCGCCAGTGGCGGGTCTGGGTTTTCAAAAACACTTATGCCTTTACTTAAGTCAAGTGAAGAAACAAAAAAAATCTCACTGATAAATTGTAAACGCGGTTCTACTTTGTCAGTGCCAAATGTGCTATTTTCTTTCTGCAAAATGAGCAAAACAAGTAATAAAATGCGCTTTAAAAATAGCCCGACCACATTTTCTTTCAATTTTCTTTTGCTCCTGTACAATTTTCTCACGAAAAGTAAATAACTATAATCTATAAATATGTTAATATAGTCTATATAATTATACAGGGTGTCAGGGACATCGACGCGAAAACTGGTACCATGGATTCGGTACATGATTCTGAACCCCTTCTACGTTGAAATTTTTCGGTTTTTTTTTTAAATCAGCTTTTCCATACATTTTGACCGCGTAGGTATTTTAGTTATTGAATAACCAACGGAAAATTTCTCCTCAGGGAGGTTCAGATTCATGTACTGAATCCATGGTATCAGTTTTCGAGTCGATGTCCCTGCCACCCTGTATATGTATATATGTGGTTGTTTAAATATATGTTAATTTAACTTAAAGCTAGACTTTAAACTAGTAACTTCAACAACCTCCTGATTTCTCACTTCCCCCGCAACAGTAACAACTGGCAGTCACGCTAAACGGCCGCGTTATGTCGCTGAACAATGTCGTGTTGCCGGTGGCGCACCCTGCCGGCCGAGCTGGAAACTTGTCCGTTATACCAAATTATATAGACGCCATGTCACATAGCCAATGAATGAGTGATCTGGGAACGAAGTGTTGGAGCAATCGTTCATTTTGGTGTGATTTTTGGGTCACGATTTTGATTTATTGTTAACTTTTTGTGGAGAGCTACTGGCCAAAAATCCCGAAAGAGAAATTAAGTTTTGCACCTTTCATTTTCCACTACTTCAAAAGTTATTTGAACTTTTAAAATGGCAATAAATAATTTTATCATTTATCTACTTTTAAGCCTTTCACCAGAAAGTCATACAGTGATAGCCTAGTGGTGTGACCGTCGGACTGCCAATTCATAGGTCTCGAATTCGAACCCGACGCACGCACCTCTGACTTTTCGGATTCGTGTCCGAATTGTATAATTATCAATTGCTTCAAAAACGGTGAAGGAATACATCGTGAGGCAGGCATGCCTGAGAGATATTTCTTGAGCCTTTGACTTGGCTTCACATGCCGTGTGAAGCAAAGTCAGAGGCTCATGGGCGGCATAAAAACTCTGACACCAAGTTAGTCACTAACCACACGAAACAGAAAGAAGACCAGAAAGTCAACATATGTATGAAGCAGGACATTGAAATTTATGTAATCTCTGATCCTTTGATCGATGATCTGATCTGATCTGTTACAATCGCGGGTAAGTAGAACCTGGATGAGGCTGGCACAGGAGCGTGGGGACACGTGGGGGCACAAGAAAAGAGAGACCTGTACTCAGCAGCAGGTGACGTCAGGCTGTGGATGATGATGTCGAATCTCTGATCTAAATTAAAATGTCGAAAGTAACAATTTTTTGCACATTGATCGCAATGAATGTTACAGCGGAAATTACACAAAATCTCTACCAAATGCATAATAAAATCAGCAACCACACAAAACGCAAAACAAAACACTATCAACTTCGACTGACCACACTTGCTGCTGCTGCAAAAAAAAACGTGAAAGCATTAATTACATTATTCTAATAGGTTCGCGATTCACCAACAATTAGTTACCAATTAAGTTAACACCAAACAAGCCATGGCTTATCACTATAATTAAAATATTAGAGTCGCAAGTGAAACTAACGCTATGGCATGTCCGCTTTCTAACTATCAGATGTTTTAACTATGCAATTATTGATAAAAATTGTACTAACGAGTTGGGGATTTTATGTTTGGGATGGAACCTAATGAATGAAGATGTTGTAGTGTTAAATTGTGAAGAGAGAGTGTAGCTAATATAGATACCAATAACATGTAACACCGAAATTTGGACTCAAAGGACAAAAGGACCAGAATATGTCTGTTAAGGTTTGAATCCATTTTTCAGCAAAACCAAAGATATACGGGGTGTCCGGGACATCGACGCGAAGCCGGTTACCATGGATTCAGTACATCATTCCCCCCTGCGTTGAAATTTTGCGTCGGTTATTTAAAAAAAAATCTGCTGCTCCATACATTTTGACCGCGTAGGTATTGCACTTTTCTATGAGACAGCTGTTTTTTTTTATAAACGACGAAAAATTTCAACGCAGTGGGGTTCAGAATCATGTACTGAATCCATGGTAGCCGGCTTCGCGTCGATGTCCCTGCCACCCTGTATATAGATGTAGTATATTTAATCATTAGAAAGTATGGAGATTTATATGTAGACTTAAGGTGATAGATTTAAGGTGTTTTAATAAATAAATAAATAAACGTCACCCTGGGCTCTCTCACTAAGAGCCTTGTCAAAATATAGGGTAAAGTCATTCTTGTGAAAAATGCGTACATACTATTCTGTAAACTCGTTTATGTCTCTGTCACCTCATCGCAATACTTATCTTAATTTAATAACTTACCATTTTTTTAATAGCTTAGTGATAAATTAATATAATTAATGTGTTTTACAAAAATCACACGAAAAGACTTGAATCCAGTGGAAAGTGCATCAATTTTTTATGTTTCAATTTCTTATCCGTAGAATTAGTTAATCATACCAGTTGTGCTCAAATCCTAACAAACCTATTAAAAGAAATCACGACTAACAAGCTGACTGGATTTAGAAATTCTAGCTTGAAAGTCTTATACCTAATTGAAACACCAATTTCTCACTATTCGGAGTAAAGTTTTCACAGCTGGTAACAATTTGTTTGGCTCAAGACAGAGTCATTTAAAGATTTGTTGGGAACCCTCAAGATGCAAAGATCAAAATCAGAAGTTCATGAATAGGCCTTAACTATGACCATAGTATAAACTTTTGGCAATTATGTTGACTGATTAAACCAACCTATCTAAATATCTATTCCACATCGTGTACAATGCACATAGGACACTTTCTCCTTTTTCACACACCTCTATTCGTTGTTTTTCAGTAGTCGTTATTACACTTTTTGTCTGCTTATGTTATCGTAGGCCAGCCTTTTCAATAGGGATCAAGCACCCCCTCCATCTTCATCTTCTCAACAACTTATTAAAATCACATCCAAAACCCAGTTAATGACCTTTACAAATGTCAAACTTTCCTCCACTGTAGCGAGTGACCAACAAGACTTCCTTAGCCCCGGGGCTAACAGCCACATTATCGTTTTTAAACTAGCCCCAATCATGAGGTAATGTGTTTTAAATATGACGAGCATAACACTGCGGCCTCTTTGATTTAAAACGAGACACATACTCTGTTATTTCTTAGTTTTGTATCAGGTTTTTTCGGTCATTATTTTTTAAAGGCTGTATTGGAAAAACACCTGTCTCTTTGATATGGCAAGATTTTTTGATGAGCTGACACACAATTTTCTACACATAATGTAGGTCTCGACATCGGTGAAGGAAAAACATCGTGAAAAAACCTGTGCATCGTGAAGGAACCTGTACCCTAAATGCGTAATACACGATCAATTAGAATCTGAATCGTTATGAAACAGATTGCTAATCCATTGCTTCCTAAATTCGAAAAAAAAATCTGCTCAACAATACAAATAACGCAATGAATGTTGTTGAACTGTCAAAATGAAACAGATTACTTGTAATCGTTTACGAAAATATGTTACGTAAATAGATAGCTGGAGTTATAAATTAATATAAGTCTGAAAGTCTGAAATCACCAACCCGTCTTGAGCTAGTGGTGATGAATGCTCGTGCAGAGTCGTGCCTTCTCCGTATGAGAAGAGGCCTTCGCCCTGCACTGGGACAACAACAGGCTGCATGGTATCTACACGTATTATAAAACAAAGTCGCTTTTCGCGTTTGTCTGTATGTCCGCGTTGTTTCTTCGACGCAAGGTTTTCACCATGGTTTAGAGAATTTATTCCGGAAGGTTTATGTGTATAATATGTAAATATTAAAGTTACGTTTACCTAAGAAATCTCGATGTTTTGTCAAGTCGTAAAAACCGTGCGAAGTAGGAGCGGAGTCGCTAGTTATAATATAATGTAGCTCCTTGGCATGGCTTACTTTCTACTGACATTACCATAACTCAAATCAGCCAATTAACAAATATCATCAGGTGCCTTAAACACCTAAGCCTTTCCAGCTCTTTTAACAAATTTATATTCATAATCACCATATTTCCATTAAGGCATTAAATAATAAGTTAGAAAGAAACAAGCACAACAACATCGATCATAGGTGATTAGAGATAATTATAAAAACCAATAGTATCGCATAGTCGACTAGACCTCGTAGATTAATAAATTCTTTATTTATTAGGTAACTGCCTGGTTAATAATTAAAACACCTTTTTAGCAAGTTGAAAGAGATATTCAGAATTTCTTAGACCATTTACGAAAATAACAAAATTGATTGAAAATTTATTAAGGTGAGTTTGAATTATTCCCACTGGGCTAAAATACGATGATGATAATAAAAATCTAATTATTCAAAATATTTTATAGCCAGAAGCAACTATTACCGATGATCTAAAATTGGCTATAAAACAGTAGTAGATTTTAGAGCATTAAAAGTAACAGCTGTCAAGTCTATAATCTCCTTCAAAATACCGCCGAAAGAATCTTGTAATTTTTATCATAATCGTATTTAAGACGACTAAAGAGAAAACTGCGAGTAATTACACATCAGAACCGACCACAAAACTAAAGGCTTAACTCCAAAATAAAAATTAAAAAATTTATCTCTCACTTTTTATCATCTCTACATCACTAATAAGTTTTATTCAACAAAAAACCAATTTTGTCGGTTCTAGTTAATATAATTTTAGTAAGTAGCCATGATGTGCCATAAAATGACGAGAATTACGTCATAAATAGTCGTATTAAGGCTGTAGTTAATGAGAACGGCGGCGCTTTGAAGTTAAGTTGCAAAAGCGTCGAGATTATTATAAGTATGCTAATTTTATTAATTTAACGCGGGAGATCGGATTTGACGCGCGGGGCCATATTGACAGCCCGTTTTATATCATAATATGTAGATATAATACTATATTAATGTGGTTCTCGTAAATAAAAAATCGATTAGAAGAGTTTTGGAGTTGATGAAGTTCATTAGTTCTTCGATTGCAATTAGTTAGTCCCTAACAAATTTCCATTAGAAAATGACGCGGCCGTCTTAACAGAACCACTATAAAAAGTTACTTATCTAACACTATCCAAAAGAGGTGACCTTTTAGTAACTAAATAAACATATTCACTCTGATGATCACTAACTTAAAAAAAAAACTTTAAAACAGCAAATCCATATAAGATTGCAAACATTTCAAAAAGTCGAATTTCTATAAATCAGTCATTGGTCTTCATCTCATTGTTTGCATTATCTCTATAACATCATCTGCGAACCAGCTATCTAATTACGCAACACATTTTCGATTTGCAATTGAGTCAAATTGGTTTCGTTTAACTAGAATTGCTTTCAAAAGTTGTAAATTTAAAGCAATTCTAGTCAAACGAAACCAATTTGACTCAATTGCAAATCGAAAATGTGTTGCGTAATTAGATAGCATCTTCCGTGTCGCTACTCGCTGTCATTTCGTAAAAATCTCTAAGACATTAGTTACACTAACTGACCGGTTACGCATAGTTATTCGCATACCATGATTACTACGGTGCGTATTATGAAGATGTAAATTTAGAGACCATCATACGAACAAGTGGTACATTATGTATGAGGCTTTATTTTGACAATCTGCGCCTGCGAACTACTTCATAAGTTTACATTTCTTTGGGGTAAAAGCTCCCTATGTTCTTGGTCCGTAACTCAAATTGTCGACTTTCGCTCTTAAATGTATTCGAGATAACATTTTCGCAGTTATGAAAAATTAAAAGATCATCCTTGAACATTTCGCTGATAAAATTGCATCAATTTCGTACAAAGTTGTCTTCTTTACCACATCACTTTTGAACAGCATCAGACATTTAAAACACCAGTTTAATGCCCTCAAAAAATCAGGTCTTTATTATCGAGTTAAGATACTCCGACATTTTAATGCAAGGCGCATTCATTTCCGTGTCAACGTTGATTACGGCACAATCAGGTGTCAGGTTCGATTTTAGACAGTTGTAAAATCGAAAGTGGGAGCCACATAGTCTCGGCCGACCCGACTGTCCGTCGGTCGGGTTAATCGCTCTTTAATAGCAGCGGCACTTCACAAAGAACCGGGCGCTTCGCCACTGGCGTACGGAAGGACCAGGAATGCGTTTTGAAATATTCTAATTGCTTAATACAGCCCTTGTGTTGCTTCGTGTTTTAGGTGTTAGTCATAATCATAAGTTTGGGTGTTCGTTTTAATCTTAATCTTTAATTAATTGTCAATTTCTTAAATTTTTTAACTAAATCCTCTCGTATTTATAAACACATCTAGAGTAATTTCTGCCCAATCAGTGACATTTTCGCACTTAAAGTTTTCTATTTTCATTTCTGCATTGAACGTTGTGTCGGCATCAATGGAAAGCCACAGCAAGTGAGTGGGTGTCATGAATGGCTCGACACAATGGTGTTATGGCAGCCGCCGGCTTGAGCAGTGGAGCCGCCAAGCGATGTCTCAACTCTCGAGATGGTTCTTTAATGGATTGATGCTGACTTTATTGGAATGATAAGGGTGTTATAAAGGCGATGAGTATTGGAGAAAAGACGTTGAAGGACATAGTTTAATGTTGGTCTATTGGAGATCCATAAAGGTCTCTTGTGACAAGATGATTTTCATTCGAAAAAGATTGATTAGGTAATGAAAGAGAATATTTTTTTAATTATGACACAGCTTTAGAATAAGGCTCAGAATTCTTGGAAGTTCAGCTTGCCCATAAAATGTATATCTACTAGCAATATTGTGCTGCAGAATGAGTAAGCGTCAATATAGTCGTCTATGACATCGCCAGACATATTAATCGCGTCACAAAACATTAAATGCATTATAGTCCTGTAATAACGCTTAATTTGTGTCGATGACAATGGACAACTGTTAAATGAATCGATGCCGTGAATGGTCCCGCATAAAAGCTCCGTACCGTCGATGGGCCTCAACAATATCGACCTACGTGTCGTCGGCTTTAACGCGTATTAGTAAAATCGAAAGTAACTACGATATCGACCACTAATCGATAAACAACTATCCTAGCACATAACTAGGGAACTATGGGAATATTTCAACCGGTTTTCCAATGCCGTAAATTAGAGTTACTTTAATAAAATTGAGACTGCATCTTTATTAGAAAAATTATGTTCAATCTCAGCCAGCAAAGTCCAGTAGCTATGAGTTGTGAGACATTTATTACATTGCTATAAATTTTTATTGTTAATAGGTTAATGGGACACGCAACTAATAAATTACTTAACGCAATAAGGATTAATGCACGGTTCAAAACTACCGGCTTGTAAGTCCGACTAAGATTAGCGAATTCGTTCTACTTTTTATAGAATTGAAATCTCGTAAATCTATTCGATTTCATTTGGATTTTAATCGAGCATTTTTTTTAAATTTCTCGCTGGGCAGAGGCACTAACACCCGCTGTTCGTCATAACGCTGTACGTGACCGCGGCTCTTCTTTGATATAAATCCTTTTTTCTCTTACCATTTACACGTTTTTTTACTTTTTATTTTTGTTATTGGTTACAATATTATCTGGCGGCTACTGGTCGATGCAAAGGGCTGTTATAATTTAGTTTTATTTATGCAAAATAAAAATGATACTGGCAAGATTTATTGAGGCGCGGGTGGGCCCTTTAGCTGTGAGTTTTAATATTATGTCCGTTTGTCATTTGTTTTTAGCATTTAACTTTTATTCTTTTGGAGGTATCGCCTATTTTGTAAGCTGACTAAGCCGGCTAGATTGACTAGATTTATAGTTCTTACTTTGTTTTTGGTCTTAATACTGCAAATTTTCATGAAAGTTTTTCAATTTGAATTGACCTATTTGTATTTTTTTGTACGAAAAATGAATTTCAGAAGTCGATTCAGCTATGAATTATTAATGCACGTACAGATCTAGTAATTCTGTGACTAAAATGTGTCTGTCTAGAAACATTTCAATTTGCCGACGGCAAATCACCAGTGCGCGAAATTATTTCGGTTGCAGACAAAAATAAACATGAAAGAAGCTTTAAAATTAAATCCTTTATTTTTCTCTTGTCGTTTTCATTTCACATAAATAATTTTGGTACTTATTTGGTAGGTACTTCCTATCTGCACGCTTAGCATGTGATGGCCATAATAGAAACGGGGTTTGGCGACGGAAGAATAGACATAATGACAGATAAACAATCACAATCTATCATTTTGTCTATTCTTCCGTCGACAAAACCCGTAGAAAACCCGTTTCTATGGTTAGCATGCTACGCATGCTGGTTGATATAAGACTACTTTTGAATAGATACGAGTATTTTGGATAAAATGCAGGCTGCATGCACGATGTTACGTAACATTTCACCTCAGCTTAGCAATTTTGCACTCATACCAAGAACTAAGAACAACCATGAAAAACAACAGTGCATAATTAGAGCCAAGTTGTTAGTCCAGAGCTTTCGAAAATTTACATACTAGTCCGTTTCCCCTGTGGACTGTTTGAGGCAATTGCCGTAGAAAATGCTTTAGCATGGAAACAATTTGAATTTATTACGAGAAACATGCTTTTCTAGAGAATTCTAATCCAAATTCTAAGTGCAAAGTCGACTTAGTGCAAATGATGTTTTAACCCTAAACCTTTGTAGTGCCGACTGAGATTTGAACTTTAAAGTTTGGAATAAAAAGAAACAAATTTAAATTGTTTATTCTGAGCAATTATGATGACGCACATTATAACATAGACAAAATACCATAAAGAATACACTGGTCCTTTTGTGGTCCTTAGTGGCGAAGTTGCTTATAGCAAAGCGTAGCTATGCTACGTTTTCAGGAGAAAACTTTTATCAATATAATTTATAAAAGTTTTTATAATACCTATCAGTTATCACCTATTTTTTTATTATTTAACAATTTAATAGGTAAGGTCAAAAGTCCTGGGTTTTCCCGAATCGGGCAGTGTTATTGAGTTTTTCCATCTGGAATTTCCCAGTGGCTGCCCGTAGTCTGGATTTGTGCCCGGTTGATGGCAACAGGCTCGCCCCATAATACATAGACTTAAACATAACTTGCGAAATGTGGGTGTACTATAGGTGGGTACACTTCTACCCATCCCTTTGGCGAACACAGGCGTGCCGTTATGTTATGCTATGGTCAAAAAGTCTTCATTTAAAATATCTAATAGGTTTCATTTATCACTGTTATAATTTAATGTTGGTACAAAATTACGCATGGTTGTTCGGTTCTCCTTTCGCCGTCGGCGTCGGTCAAAATGTTCAAGACAGGTCACCCTGCTCATCCTGCGGTCATAAAAGTCGTAAAGGTGTAGGTGTACCAACATCGTAAACTAAACAACAAATGACTTTTAAAATGTTCTCTAAATCTCATAACGGCTGTTTTGTTCAGGTATTAGAAGTTCCCGGAGCTAATCGCCACACACGTATAAGATTCGTCTTGGTTGTGTAAAACAAGAAGATTGGATCGCACGGGAATCGAACTTTGGGGTCGCGTCGCCCGCCGCCGACGGCCCATTCATAAAATCGGGTATTTAAGTTACCAATAACCTTTTATTTTATGCCTTGGTAATTGTAGAAATTGCCCGTTTCCGGGATGAAAGTGATATTTTTCATAATTTTAAGGAAATATTAAAGATAATCTTGTTTATGGGTGAGTTAAAAAGAAATAAAAGAGGATGTACGTTTAAAATGTTTTCGGAACTGGGAAGTGACAACTCTGTCATAAAGTTAATTACTAAGTAGGTAGGTATTTAATAATCTACAATGTTCTTAAGAAAACCGAACGAAAGTCCACAATCCCAGAAACAAATTCCAATTGAGCGCATACAGTAAATTCGACACGAAACACATCCTGCTAAAATGCAGTAATCCCTAGTCACCTCAAAACCTTAAAATCTTACACCTCCAACGAACCAGGCTTTTAAACCAAGAAGTATAAAACGAAATGGCACCGGCTGACGGGAGGGGTGTTAGAGCGAGACGGCATGCGCCACACGAGCGAGAGGCCCGACAGCGGCCGGCTCAAAGCAGGCGGCGAACGCCAAAGGCGGCGGCGAGCGCTAATTGGAGAGCGCGCGACTTCAAAGTGAGCCGCCCGCGAAGTTTATATTAGGCAGGTACACAGCGAGCAACGATTGATTAATTTCACCGCGAGATGGCGAGGCAATTAGTAAGCCTTTGTTAGGGTCACTCGATACGGTTCTTGATGTGTTTCGGTCTTCAGATGTCGCTGCAGGACTCTTATTGGAGTGGGCGGAGGATAGAATCGAAGTAGGTAATCCAGACACATAAGGTCATAGGAGGAAAGAGGTTGAAGGGATAGACGAAGGCTTATGTAACAAAATGGATGTTTCGAGATAAAGCAGGTTGGTAGAGTCCAAAAGTGCTGGCTTTTTTATGATACCAAAATGTTCTAAATCCGTGATTTCTAATGACGAAAAAGATATGGACAAGAAATTATAACGAAACTACGACCAACGACAGCTGAAAATTATAGGTACTTACTACACAAAGAAAGAATTGTGAGTAGGTACGCAGGTATGTTAACATGTTAAGTAGAAATCGCAAAAGGTAATGCAAGTGCATAACAAGAATCTAATAAACAACCCAAAAACAAAGAGCAAACTACAAAACACAACAAACAATTAAACCAAGACACCAACGAAACGAAACTATGCAAAGAATTACAAAACGGTTACCGTGAACAGCGTTCAATTCTTTAGCGTTTACTAGAAAACGCGTGTAACTCCGCACTGAAGAACAAAGAGTCGCTTTCATTGTACCACACTACCAAGTACCATTTACCAGGATCGCCGTTAACTGTTGACACTAAGCTCGATTTCCTACCAATTCGATACAGCTTCTCTCATCTACTTCACCAACTTATCATTACCACCCATCAATGCTTTAGGACCCCATGAATAAAGTTTCAATTCGCTTGGTTCAAATTTTTTGGGATTTGGTTCGGGTTTCCTTTCGGATCTTTTTGATAAGGCTTAAAGGGCCCAGATTGGTAACAGACAGACGATTGAAGGTATAAATCATGATGATAGGTGTATGTAGGTTAATCAGATGGATGGGATTGTTCGCATTTAGTTTTGTTCTGCAAAAATGATGAGCTTCTCTTTTTTGTGTTTGCCGCACGTCCTAAAGAGGCTTTAGCTTATGAAAGAAATCATGTTATGAGGGTTCAAGGTTGTCTTGCATTGTAAGAAGGATATTAATGTTCAATATGACTGTTTGTTGTTAAATAAACGATAATACTTTAGATTTAAACCTTTTGCTATCATCAGCAGGATGAGCCTATTGAAATTCACAATCTACTACGCCTTCTAGTTTTCCAAATTGTTCTATAACATTAATTCCTTCACCTCTCTTATTCAATCTCAAATTCTCAATTCAGGCTTCCAACATTACTTCCCTATTTACCCATATTTTAGTATGAATAAATTCAGTATCCTTTTATTTTAAAACAACTTCGAGAAATAAGTTCCAATCCTTATGTACGGGTTCTCATAAATTTTACACAATTTGAAATCATATTTCCTGCATTCCTGAAAAAAGAAACACCTGAATTCCCAAACACACTAAACGCTAGTCTAGACCCCTCCCATTAAAAACCCATAATGAGCACAAAAATCCCACAATTACATAGGAATGTATCTTTGCGTCAGCTGGAGCGCTTCCAATCCATAATGAGCGGTTATGGTATCAAAATAAGTGAACATCAGGACGCTACAGATAAGATCGGACCTCGGGCAGCGATGAAATGGCTCAATCTAACGCGGACTGCGCGTGAGTCCTGCAGCCCGATTGGATGGATTGAGTGTGCCCGTGATTTAGTGATTTAATACAACAGGCAGCAATGTTGAGAACTTTTGGAGGTTTTGGAGAGGAGGATATTGTTTGAATTTTAGTAAAGAAAAGTGGGTGGCAGGAGTGGAAAACGTGGTATATCATAGAAAGAAGATATTGTAATTGATGTGATGCAGATTGTACTATTTAGTTGCAGGTTTAAGATATAGGGAATTAGGGACGTCTTAATTTGAAGTTAATACCTACAGGAAAAAACTGTACTTATCTTGGGAACCTTCAAAAAGGTAAGCTCAAGAGAAGACATATAGGAGATATTGTAAATGATACGCTAGAATGGACCAAACCACCAAACAATCACATGAAATCTCAACGAATTCTTCCCACCATTTTTTCTAAGCCACTCTCAGCACTATTAATTAGCAGAAACAAATAAAATCCTCCACAATAGGCATGCTGTAAACGGTGTTACCGAAATATAAAATGTAGCGAATGCGATCTCACCGAAATGTGTTGGGGCTTGGGGATCCTCGCCCGTGGCAGAACGGTAATTATAAATTATAATCGATTCCGCTGAAACACGCGTTTCTACTATAATAGTATCGGCTACTGTGGTTACGGAGATTTCGGGTCTTTTGTTTAACTTGGATAGTCTTTTTAATAGGCTTAAGTAATTTGCAGCGAAAGTATGGTTATAGATGTCTTTATTTTGTTGAATCCTGAGCACGTGTTAGATCGCTGCACACAAGTACTTACAGGTTACACAACTCAGATATAGCATAAATTTGAAAATCCTGAGCACGTGTTAGATCGCTGCACACAAGTACTTACAGGTTACACAACTCAGATGTAGCATAAATTTGAAAATTTGCATTCATTCATAAAAAAAAAAGTATTCTTTACAAGTTAAGCGTTTGTGTAAAGATCATTTTCACCTTAAGCAGTAACATAGATTGGTGATTTTAAAGGCGCACTCAGTTCGGATGGTGATCGGTTTTACGAATTTTGCCGATGCTACATCTAAGTTGTGTCGTACTGTATATATATACGTAGGTAAGTAAAATGAATAAAGTGTCAAAAAAACTAACATTAGGTTAGGTTACTGTAATGAAATCATTGAAACCTGACCAGAAAATTGACCAGAGATGAATTCTATTACTGTATCTGATGTCCATCAAAAGCATACTGCAATGGATAAGGAAAAGGTCCATCTTGATTCATCGAACAAACGTGGGATACGTATGACAAAATGTTCTCCATGGTGTCCATCAGTGGAACCCCTGAGCTTATAAGATATTTTATAATCATCTGACCATAATATACTCAAACCAAAACATTCGTTGACCAACAAAGTTATGAGAATGACGTAAGAAACAAAGTCCCATTAAAGATGTCATTAACTTAAAGCGACAACTTTTGAAGCAAATATTTATAAACTTAAACTGCAAAGCATTCTCCCTTGCAAGCAGAGCCATAAACACTTGGACTTAGAATAACATACATAACTTTGTGTTAAACCTTTAAAACAATATGTACGGAACTCCTCAACAGTGCAATGGTCGTACTTAATCAATTATTCATTATTGAACTCTATAACGTCTCTATTTCTGTGTTTAATGGCGTTTCAGTGCACATTTCTACGTGCTGGCGTCAAAGGTGCTGTATTTATGTAGTAGGTACTGGTTTTTGTATTCCCAATACGGAATTCAACTTTTGACTTTATAGTTGTGTTGTGCGTTAGACGGAACACCATTAGATACGATCTCTCTGTTGTATCTTCTAATTTAATTTAGTAATTAAAATTTATTATTTAAGATATTGATCTCTTGTCTAGGAAATTATATTTCAGCTATAAATTCAGGTTTATACGAGTATATCCCCCCCAAAAAAGGTTCAAGGTCCAAGGTTTATCGAATATATCGGGTATGGTACTTCATCTTATCTGACTTATCTTATTTACTTTTTTTCAAATAAATCTTTGCAATCATTTTATGCTTCCTAGAGGTTTAAACCAATCACTCATGGTTACTGGGAACTATTACAGAATGTTACATGCTCTAGATGCCTACATAAACCACCATTTAATCCATATGTGAGCGAACTAAAAGCATTTCATAAAGCCCTACCCTGAAGAACCGGTCGGGTCGCGCGTGGCGCCGCCGGTGGTCGATAACGTAACTAATCGGCGGCCATTACCGTCATTACATCTGCTGTTCCAAACGGTAAGTATTTAAATTGTAACTCTGAACGAACATCAATAAAATTAGCTATCATTACTTGTTTTGCGAACGAATGATGTTTAAATTGAGTTAATATTGGGAGGTTGAGAAATGAGAGGTCCTGAGGCGGGCGGCGAATGGTGTTTGAGGTGTGCTTCTAATGGCCACCCTGAAACTTTCCGTAGGTGGTCAAAATTTCATCAACTTTTACGTTTTGTACGTTGATGAGCAAATATCATAAAATTGCGATCACCAATCCACCAATCATATCACCAATCACCAATCACAAAAAAAAAAAAACAAAAAACCAAATCAATCACGATTCACCAATCTATCCACAAGCAAGTCAGCAAGTCGTAGCGGTCTACGATGAGGATGAAGAGGACCTGGTGACCGACTTGATGCTATAGTTTCTTCAGTAAACACAACTGATTACCCAGTAACTCTGATACAGTTGATGTTATAATGTAATGCAATTAACATTTAACATGCCAAATATACTAACAGCCGAATATTTTTATTTATAGATATTTACAACATAAGTACATTCTGATAAACTTGACCATTCACTCGTCATGAGCATTCTAGCGAATATTATATTACAGAAAAATAAACTGGAGCGTTTTAGCGAGCATTCTAGCGAGCATTCTAAAGTCATTCGTACCTCCGGTCAGACTCAATGGGGTTTCTTTGAAAAGGGTTAGCCAGTTTATATACTTGGGGCATGTTTTGACTGTCGACCTCAAAGATCACGCAGACATAGAACGGGAGCGGAGAGCGTTGTCTGTTAGAGCTAACATGATCGCCCGCAGATTTGCGCGGTGCTCTTATGAGGTTAAGGCTACGCTCTTTAGAGCGTACTGTACATCGCTGTACTCATGCAGTCTGTGGGCTCACTACTCTAATAGAAGATACAGCGCCATCCGCGTCCAGTACAATAACGCGTTCAGGGCGGTGATGGGGCTACCCTGATACTGCAGCGCCTCGGGTATGTTCGCAGAGGCGCGCACCGATTGCTTTCACGCGACCATGCGCCAGCGCGCCGCGTCCTTGGTGCGCAGGGTACGTGTTAGCCCCAACATCGTACTGGCGATGATTGCGGGAAGGCTGGACTGCCCCTTCATTCGGCATTGTTCCAGCAGACATGTTGCTGTACCAGGGTCGGAGAGAGGGTATTAATTTTATTGTTTTTGATTATTTATTTATTTTAAATTTTATTTTGATTTAATTTAATTTGTTTTACCTATATATTGCTCTCGATTTAATGAAATTTATTTTCATTTGATTTTATTTTATTTGATGTTTGATTTTATTGTATTTTAATTTATTTGATTAATTTGTTAATTTATGTGTGGCTATGGGTGTTATTTACCTGATAATAAATGAATTTAATTTAATAATAATAATAAATTTAATTTAAAGCCTACGGCAGTAGCCTACGGCAGTATCTTATGGATGCCCAACGGAAGCTAGACATGATTAATTTAAATGTTTCTTTGCTATGAATCCGTGATTTTAACTATTATTTAATGATGACCGTCCATTGTTTCTTGTGCAACCATACCATTTTATTTCATTCCTTAAAAAACGCTATATAATAATTTGTAAACTAATATCTAATCGTGTTTAATTTTATTTGCTACACATATCTATCTTCTTTTATTTAACTACACTATAAAACTGATTTACATCCATAAGACGTCCTCTTAACATAAGGTCCAGTTGAAAATCAGCGTCAGACACTAGTTGTCTGACATTCATGCTGAACTGGGCCTATTTGGCGCAGCCGTGAGGCACACAATATTATTTTAAGTTATCTTTATTCTTCTGTTTTTTTTGTTTTTGTGTGAATATTGTGTGCTTTAAGAGTCAAATAAATTTATTTTCTTTCTAAAGGACATTAAATTTGCTTCGTACTTTTTGCCGAGCCCAGCCATTCTGTCATTGTTCCCCCGTCGTCCCTCTATGCCTCCCGCATCCCTGTTTTTTGACGACCATTGACTAGAGGGTTCGCTAGAATGATTGAGAAAATGGTCGTAGCTATGTTTGTCTCTGTTCGTTGTTCAGTTCGACAAATTTAAAAACAGCGAATGCTCGATGTTCTGTTACAAGTGAATGCTCAAGTAAAAACTTCTGCTGCTTACTCAATGAAATCATAACGCAAAAAGTGTACTTGATAATTATGTTCAACAGCGAACCGTAATGTTATTTGCAGTAAGTTACTAAATCTGCTTTTTCAACGATTCGTCGTTTAAAATTTCGTTGTTTATGAATGACAGTCTGCTGCGATAAGCTAGCTGAAACCAAAGATTTCAATCGTAGATTCGCCCTGCCGCGTTAAAAGATGGTCGCGTTTCTGTTTCGTTTTGACACCTCTGACACACAATATCGCAGACACTTGACTTGATTGTCATGGACACGCCATTATTATGGTGCGAGGTGACTCTTCTCAGGGTGGACACTTTTTCGCGCGACGTAGTACGGTGAGAGCACATTTAAATCTTTGGCTGAAACTGATTTTCATCATTGAATAGGAGTGACAGACGAATCACAGCAAATCAATCGGTTGGTAAGATATGGTTTACTGTTACCAATAAGTGAGCCGTCAATGCATCGAAACCAGCATCATTCTGAATGCAAACACACAAGTCACAACCAGGATTAAGTCTAGCCAGCTGAACTAAATCTGGAAGAACAATGCCTTCACTAGTTAGTTACTCAATTCGCCTGACTATTAATAGTCGTATAAAGGCCTGTACACACGTAGCACAACCACACCACATCGCAGCGACAAATTGTGAGCAAGCAGTGGTTACGTGTGAATGGTGTCGCTGCAACTTCTTGCAGTTGCTTTGTGGTTGCGTTGTCGCCTGTAGTTGCAATATGGTTTTGTTGTGGCTAGTGCTTGCAGACAGATCGACTCCGTTTGTGACAGTGTCGTCGCGTCAATACAACGATGTAGTTGGTTTGTGGCTGTGACGTCGCCTTGATGTTGTCGGTATCGTCCACACGGTTGTTTTTGACGGCCAAATGTGGTCTGTGTGAATAGACTACCTATTCATTTTCATAAAAATGAGCTCCCATCCACGTGGTGGGTTGTGGTGTGGTTCTGTTACGTGTGAGCAGGCCCTAAAACATTCTGAAACAAAACACACACTGGACCAAACGATCGCTGCCACCATGTTTAATTAAACCGACTGCTATTATTACCGCTGATTACCCGTAAGCCTGTTTTAAGTGCAGGCATTCGATTAGTCAACCCAGGATTAGAACAACAATAGCTTATTTATAGCCAGCGTTTGTAGCGAGCGGTTATTGTATCGAGCAAATCGACTGTTTATTGTGATTTGTGCCACCAGCCTTACATACATAGGTACCTTCTTATTGCGTATGTGTGTGTGGGAAATTGTACGGTCAGCGACAAAAGACGAACACATCATGTTAATTGAAACACAATTATTCATTTTCTTTTTTGTATTTCAGCTTTATATGATGGCTAAGAGTTAATATTATTTTTATTTTACTACTGTTCCGAGTTTAATTAAACATTTATCTCAATAATTAAGACAAAAAAAAAACTGAAGTGTGCACCAACTTCTGTCGCTAACTGTACAAGTGTGTGCTACGCGTTTCGATTTTCATTGTTTTTTTTTTATTATTGTTTGTTTTGATTACGATCCGTTTTGTACCTAATAAAGTGAACGAACTTTAATTAAATGATTTTATATTTGGACTAAGTGAGGTTTAGTTCTAAAGTCGTTTTATAGGCCATCAGTGTTTTACATACACGTTCACCTTCGCGAACTGTAACTAAGCCATAAAATCAATCTATGCAGCGGAACCTTTAATAATCACTGTTTTAATGACAGTTCAGTTTCCGAAGCACGGAGAATTGTAAATCAAGAAATACCTATATAAAAGACAGTCGACCTACTCTGAAATGATTTATAGAAAAGCTAAATTAAATTGTACTCTAAACGAAATTACTAATGAGGTCTTAGGCAAGTAAGATGTTCAACTAATTCACAAACTAATGGGCTGTCAAATATTTAAATTGCTCAGCGGCTTCCTACTCTAAGATTGAATGCGGTTTGTGTTACAAAACGCAATAGCCCTACAGCACTGTATTCCAACTACGAACATTACCAACGATTTCTTAACACTGTGCTTCAAATTCCTCGTAGTCTCAACACAAAGCGACACAGTGTGTTAAAGTGTCGGATTTAGAAACGGGTTACGGCTGAGCTTTGATTTCGCAAAACATTTTTGTTGTCATTTGAAAGTGGCACATTCATCAGGGTTTCAAATGGACCATTAAGATAGGAATGATTTGAGAAATATTAATGTAATTTGATAATAATTTGACGTGATAAAATCTCCTAATTTGATAACTGATAGGTGCTCATAACTATGAACTACAAAGGCGTTAAGCAAGTTTGGCATTTAAGCTAAAATTGGCACATAGTAAAAGCTCAGGGACGTTTTTTCAGCGCCATATTGGCTGAACCAAAAATCAACAAGTAACATAATTAAAACATCACCATTCGCACTTAAAACTATTTTAATTACAAACACAAACAAGAATATGCTTATCAATACTCATGTTCTAATTAACAACTTTGTAATATTAAAACGTTACGCTAATAACGTTGCATGTCCGCCATTGTTCTGATTCAAACGGACCAATAGGAGGCCGCGGAGCGACACGACGTCATGACGTCACATGGAACATGTAAACATAATTCAATTAAGTGGATTGCGACGGTCGCTTATCGACGTTATCGTGTGTGAAAAATTGGCGCTAATAGATTGCTTTATCAGCACCGTGACGATGGAAACAGTGTAAACATACGCCGCGTTGGACGTAAATTAAATTGTTATGGCGTAGATTTTCCTTTTGCATTCGGTTTTTCATTGCGTGGTAGGGAAAAGTTATAAGCTACGTAGGTATAGTATGTAGATAGTCTATTTCGCTTTATGGCTTTATGTAGTTTATTGTGTTATGTAAAGGTGCGACTTTGTTACAGTACCCCACAACCTAGGTGTAGAATAAATTTGAAAATTTCCTTTCATTAATTTCAATTTTATGAATGTATTCGGTTAAATGACTTTACAAATTATTGCGTTTGCGTAAAGATCATTTTCGCCTAAAGCAGCAATAAATATTGGTGATTTTGAAGGCGCACTCAGTTCGGATGGTGATCGGTTTTACGAATTTTGCCGATGCTACATCTAAGTTGTGTCGTACTGTACCTACTTTCACATTTTTTGCAAATTTCAGAAACGGTTAGGTACACGTTTCTATTCTGAAAAAATATAAAATATCTTTAGGCTGATATTAGCCAATGATTAAAAAAACTACGTCTACAATCACAACACAATAGGCTATAATAAGATTATTGTGTTTCTGTCTACACAACTTCGCACGCACAGACTCAGACTATTCTAATGTAATAAAATGAAATAATTTCCTTCAGATTATATTTTCACACAATAGGTTTTCCGCAACTCAAAAAAATCCATACACCAATAAACTAATTAAATAAAATCGTGACTCCGATATTAAACATAATTAAAAGAGAAGAAATCACGAGAAAAAATCCAAAAAAAGAAATAAATGTCGATATCCACACAATTGATTCATCTTTTGTTCGATAAAGCCTTTTATCGACCATTTTTAAATGCTGTGTAACATTTGAGACGATATTACCAATCAATGAAGAAATTTTATTTTGCTCGTTTTTGAATGAAAATGGCTTGCGTGTTATAATAATGATGATGGTAAATCGTGACCCTGTTGTTGTTCATACAAAACTTTTGGAAAGTGAAGAATTCGATTATAATGGTCTTTTGATCAGGCCAGGGCTTTTGGAAGTCCTTGCGATGCTAATAACAGGATCACACTCAGTGTTGTGGCTCAATTATTTAATGAAAAGCAATTTTATACAATTTTAAATTAAAAGACGCGGAGGCTTTTATATGATGCATTTTAAGTTTAATTGGCATTGTGTTTAATCATGATTATATCGCAATTGGGGGGCCATATGAGCGTAATGTTATGCAAAACTTAATGTTTATGTATGTATAATACCTACCTTCATAAATGTTGGCCGGAATTAGGGACAATTCAAAATTAATTATCTAGAAAATTATACTAGATCGGTAGGGTTTGTTTGAACTGTCCTATGATAGCGTGGTTTTTTCCTACCTACTTACATAATAAAATTAATAATATCGCAGAAAGCGATAAGGCCGCCCATTGTATGATTTGTAGTGTTAAATTTATTATTTACTATGTATTTTCTGGTGTACAATAAATTATATGATTTGGATATTTATATTCTTTTACTACGCATATTATTTAGATAACTCTCGCTTACTTTTCAAAGTTTTTAAACCATTGTTTTATCAGTCAAATACCTCTATATAACAGTCTTAATTAGCCTGTAAAAGTAAGTACGTAGATACTCCCACAATTCTGAAATCTTAACAACTTAATTTCTTTTTCTTAGCACCTCGCGTAGTAGTCTAGGCATTAAATAGAGATAAACTTAAAGTTGCCATTTATCCTCTCGAACAATAAAAACGTATGTTCTTCACATCCAATTAGACGTGCACTTTTTTGTGTAATAGGCACAATAGATGGACTTACCCACGTATATTTTGCCTATCTACACATCTATCTGTACTTAATCTTGGAGGCAACGACTCAAAACGGATGTTCGAATTATAAATCATGAGAAATGCGTGTACATATAAATTTTATGTATATTAATTATAATTAAGTATATAAGGCATAACCCTCGTTTGATGTTATTAATGCTACCATTAAATTACCCTTTAAATCAGCGAAATATATGGTTAGTCTTATGACAAGCGGCCATTGTTTTAAGCTTTGTTGGGAATTTTGGACGTAAAGTGTGTACCTTATTGAGTACTAGCAGCGCCCCGCGGTTTCACCCGCTTAATCTCGATCCCGTGGGAATATCGGGATAGAGTATCCTATGTTAATTCAGGTTATAAACTATCTGTGTGCCAAATTTCATCCAAATCTGTTCAGTAGTTTTTGCGTGAAAGAGTAACAAACATCCATCCATTCATCTATAATCACAAAATTTCGCGTTTATACCTAATATTAGTAGAATCACTTATATAATTATGTATGCAGATTTTATTCATAAAATTAGTGGTTTAGTCGGATGTGAAATATTTATTAATCATCAAATAAAAATAACATTGCAAGCCATCACCTTTTGTAACAGGACATTTAGTATTTATCACTATAGATATATATCTACGTCTGTGAGACAAACCCATTGATTGTGCTTGTTAGTTCACTGCAAAGACATTTGAGCAAAAAATGTTTTCAGTGACAAAAATGGTCCTGTGGCAGTCTCCGCTTCGTTGAAAATACTTTCTGGTATTGTTTGAAAACCATTTTAGTTCTTCTTTTCGTGTGGTTACTGACTAACCTGGTGTTAGAGTTTTAAAGCCGCCCATGGGCCTTCTGGCTTGGCTTCACTTGCTGTCCAGCAATATCTCACAATGTTTTCCTTCACCGTTTTTGAAGCAAGTGATAATTTTACAATACGCACATGAATGCGAAAAGTCAGAGGTGCGTGCCTTGGGTTCAAGACATATGACTTGGCAGTCTGACGGTCACACCACTAGGTAATACACTGCTTACCATTTTAGTTGAGGTTTGCTGGAACAAACTTCCTTTACAGTTATCTTGCTTACAGATGTATCTTATTTACTGTGTGTGCGTAAATAATAAAATAATAATTAAAGACTGACTGAACTAACTGGACATTGAGGTATAGAAATAAATGAACACCCAAGTAGCGCCTCAAGAATTTGCCACGAGTACCAGGACAACATATCAATCTGAGGGCACACGAAGGTGACAGCAGAATAAGCACTAATATTTACTTTCAACTATTACTTCCAAGCGTTCAACTATTCTAGTAATACGAAGATCTGAGGAATGCCACTTCATCGGACTTTAACAATAGAAAACTTAATTACTTACGGATACTTATCGTATGAGACAATGCTCTGTGTCTTAAGTTTCTGTCAGTAGCCTGGCATATATCATGGTGGTAACGGGTGTGTATATTCATATTTATTTTTAAAACTAATTCTATTTACTGTTTTTAACACTAAAATATATAATTAAAATATTTTATGTATGTAACGGAAAAATAAAAATAAAGAGAAGAGCTCATTGGGCATCAAAAAATTCGTCCGCAGCGCTGTCAGCGGGAAAAGTGCCCAAAAGGCTCGCAGCTTTGCCACGTTGGCTGGCAATGCTGATTCTTTGACCTAATTGGCCAGCCCTCTGGTCACATGAAGAGTCGATCAACCGCTTGGCGATGTCCCGAAATACTTGATGAGCTCTCGGACCCCCACAGCCCCAGTGTTTCAACCTGTATGTATTTTTGTTTCAGAGTGTATATTATAATATGGATCGTAGCAGCTGCCGTTCTGTAGTTTCTGCCATAGGAAAAGTGAGTATATGTATGTATGTGTGTATAAAGTGGACCTTCTGAACAACTTAGTAGTAGGTAAACGCTAGTACCCAAGTGCCTGTCCAGGGTCACAAAGAGGTCAACTATTCAGCAATGTTGCGAACTCACTTACCTACCTTAGGCCTGTCGGTTGGCAATATTTCAGCAAAATTAAGGGTCGCGACCTACAAATGAACAGTAGCTTGAACCGGACTGTACTTAGCACTAGTAGCTAATATTTATGTAAATGTTTTCGGTTATTAGAGAAGTGCTTCGAACTGTGCGCTCAGTTTTGGTACTTGTGGTACTTATTATCGTCTAGCTGTCATACAAACAACCATTATATAAGTTTAAAAAACTATGGAGTTGATATTGTGACGCCTCGGCCTAACAACGTAGGTATAAGTATTTTTATTCTATTGAAAAACTTTTTACCCAAGCAATACTTATAAAAGCGAAGGCGCTTACAATTTGCATAAATCTTACTATGGCAAAGTTTACCTTGATTTTGGTACAATTTCGGCCTTTAGTAGGTAGATACATAAAAGGGCCATATAAATACCCATGTGCCAGAATTAACACGTACCCATTTAAAAAGGGCACCACCCTTCGGATGCCCTACATAATAGTAAAAAACCAAACACCTTTTATATAAACAGGGGCCAATTAAAAAACGGCCACCTGACCGTATACTCATAGACCCTATTAGAAAACACACATAATATAATTATTTTAGACCGTTAAAAGGTACAAAAAAGTAATTCAATTGATTTTAGAATCGATTATGTTATCTAAATCAATTCGACTCGTAAAAAAAGTTGTGTGATACCATGACTTTTGTCTATGGAAAATGTAAACGCAATGGCACGAAACGTTAAACTTTATGTGAGGTTGTGAAGTCCTATCTATATTTTTGCTGTAAGTAGCTATTAATTTCAGACTTATTTTGAGATATTATAACTTTGACAAAAAAAAATGCCTTTTAACTCCTGAAAAACAATTTTGTTTTTCACAGGTTCTAGAATCATACTAAAAAGCTTTTCAGTATAAATGATTGCTTATGCATTATTAACATAATACAAAAATCTGAAAAATATATTTCAGGTGAGAATCAATGTGTAAGACCTATTCACTAGAACTTTTACTTGAATTTCACCATTCAATTGAGCAATTCACTTCAAAGTGTAGCCGCTAGAGTTAGAATGTTTTTATGGGAACTTAAAACGCCATCACTTTAGAACTTGCAAGGTTGTCTATGTCATCACTGCCGGTAAAAGCTTAGCTGCTAACGGCCCAAAAATAGCCTGTTAGGCCGACAAAGTAAATTGTCTATGGCTAAAAGAGATGAGAATTTTATTGAGGTTTATAGTGTTATGGCTTTATTGTGGCTTAAAGACAGTAATTTCAAAGATATTTTAGTTGGCAAATGAAATAAATAATACAAAAAAAGGCCAAATAATGCTCTTAATTTTGTAGTGCGACTCAATGTAACTGACTGAAATGACTGAATGTTGCCATTTTAAATATTATATTTTATAAAAACATGTAGATTAATTATTTTATATTTATTTTATTTTTATAACTCATTGTATGCTGCACCGGTCGACGTTATGACGTCAACGCCGCTGAAAACCAGCGCTGGGGCTCTGTCTCGCATAGGGTCGCAGCGTTATGCTAAGCATATTTTACCTAAACTTGTTCTTTTTTTGTTTTGTGTTTTTTCTTTGCATCAAGTTTACCACAAATAAACGTATTTTCTTTCTGCTTTCTTAATCATTTATTTTTGTGCAGTACTGTCAATCCATCTTAGGCAAGCGTGGTGATCAATGCTCGTGGGTTTTCCTACAAGAAGAGGCTTTTGTCCTGCAGTGGGACTGTAATGCTGGTATTATTACACACCTATTGCTTTTTTCTTCATTCGTCTTTTACAAGAAATTACTGAAATACCAAGTCATTGCAAATAACTATGTAATGATAGACTATAACCAGTTTTTTTTTTTTTGCAAAAAACTAAGGTGCATCCAATTTTTTCCTTGCTAACACTAAACTGCGATAGGCCGGTTGCTGCAACCAGTTTCATTAAAAATAACCCGACATCCAGCCGGCGGTTTATTTACAAAAAGAGGCCTATAATTCGGCACTCGGGGTGTTCGGGGCCCGTCAAAATGTAGGGTTATTAAATAATGACCCGCTGCCGATCACGGGTTGAGCAGAATGTGCTTTTGTAATCATTGGAAATGTTTATATGATAGAGTTGCGGTTTTGTGTGGCAAGAGGGAGACTAAATTTAATTTATTTTCATGAATGGTTTTTATGTAGTTGTTTGTCGTATAACTGGTACTTAAAATTGAATAAAAGCCTAGAAATAACATAGTAAAAAAAAACAATGTGAGCTACTTTGTTCCTAAGTAGTTAGTATCCTAAGTGAAAGTCCTAAGAGTAAAGTAATAAATACATTCTTTATTAGAATAGCTACGTTAGAAGCTCGTGGCTAAGTAATAACAGCCACACGGGTCGATCCATCAGGTTAAGCTACGGTTGCCGGGGTTGGTCCGTGGATGGGTCCGCCTCGAAAAGCACGTTAAGTCGTTGGTCCCAGCTGTCATTCGTGGATTTTTGACAGTCGTTACGGGTCGTCAGAAGCCCGAAAGTCTGCCAACCAGTCTTACCAAGGGGTATTGTGTTACCCAGTAACTGGGTTGTGGAGGTCAGATAGGCAGTAGCTTCATGTAAAATACTCAGCTGCATCTGGTTAGAGCGGAAGCCGACCCCAACATAGTTGGGACAAGGCTAGGCAGATTGATTGAATACAGCTACGTTAGAGTATTTGTATTTCAGGAGCCAGTGACTTCTTCCAGTGAGCTTACAATTCAGAAAAATATTATGAAAAAATAAGTATATTTGAAATACCTACCTACCTGTATCTACTAATAAAACATGTCACACACACACTCTTTGAAACTGCCAGTCAAACCTGCGTCAGAGACAGAGATGGCGCTCCGATAGTGTAATTAAATTAACTGACAGATTACCGATCCCACTCTGTCGTCATACGTGTGACAAGGAAGGGTGTACGCACCTTGCTTGCCGAGATTTTTGAGATTTTTTTGATTATTAGAGGGTTAATTTAAAGGAGACGATTAATACTAAGGTAGCGTTTTAAATGGTTTATGAAGAAGTGTGTGTGGGTTTTATTTAAAAAACTAATTCAGATGTTAGAAATTCACAAAGGTTGCAAGGGTTTTATACTTTTTATGGAGGTTATAAAAATGAACTCCTTATGTTCCTTATTAAAATAATGTTAAGTACTATCTATAGTACTTAACATTATTTTCAGAGATTGCTAAGAAAAATATTACGGTTTCACCCGCATAAGTCTCAATTCAGTAAGAATATCGGAATACAAAGTATTTTATGTCCTAACCTAGGTCCTAGTCTACTCGTGTGCCAAATTTTATCTAAATCTGTTCGGCTGTTTTAGCGTGAGAGCTTAACAAACAAACAGACTCACTTTCGCATTTATAATATTAGTTAGGATTTATTTCGTAGTCCAGCAAGGAAACTTTGCGAATGCAAACTACCAGGAATTTTCATTTACTACCAGACAACGCGGAGCACTAATCATCATCATCATCATCATCATTTCAGCCGAAAGACGTCCACTGCTGGACATAGGCCTCCCCCAAATGGGGGGGGGGGTTGCCATAATCGCCACGCTTGGCAGGCGGGTTGGTGTTAAAATACATAGAGAACGCTGCTGCCTATTCTCTAGTGAGTCCCTTAGTCGCCTTTTACGACACCCACGGGAAGAAATGGGATGATACTATTCTTTACGTCCGGGACCACACGGCATGAGCCCTAATCACTGGGTCTAAAAGCATGAAATTTTGCTTTACTTACCTTATATAACGAAAGTGAGCAGTAAGGACGGATTTTTGAAAATTCATCCTCTACGAGACTGGAGAGAGAGCAGTGGCCTAGTGGTTATAACGGCCCCGACTTACGAGTTGTAGGTTAGAACCCAGGCAGGCGCTTTAAGGCTGCCGCAAACAGGCGAGACGCGACTCTAATAAAACAATTTCAAAGAAAACTTCACGCAGTGTCGCGTCGCGCCGTCGCGTCAGTCTTGTTTGCGGGAGGGAGCTTTTACTTTGTGTAAATAATTTCATCACCACTGCTCTCAAAATGGTGAAGAAAAACATCGTGAGGAAACCGGCATGTCCTAGAACCTATTTGAAGATATGTGATATCTACCAATCCGCACTGGGCCTGCGTAGTACGAGTATATTACGGCCCACTTCCTCTCCAAGAGAGGAGGCTTGTGTCCCAGCTGTGGGAGGATTATAAGCTAGTAATGCTTTATGCTTATGGATATTCGTAATTTTTGCCGATGGAAAATTTCTTCGGGCTTGTCGGCGAAGAAAAGACTGATTTTCGTTCACAGTGAGCTCGGTTCAGTCCTACTTATAAATAGTAAGTACTTACGTTAAACGAATAAACCTCTAAACATAATTAAGTGACCATAAACACAAGGAATTCCAATTATAAATTGGAATGCCAAATAAACGATGTGCAGTTAAGCCCTGAAAATAGACCAAGTACTCTACTCACCTTGAAGAATAACTGAAGCAAAGGCGTTACAGCGACAGCCTAGTGCTAAGAATTAACTATGGTGACGTGCTCCTGACATTCTATTTAACACTACTTGTTTCATGATATTTATTTTTGAAGTCGGAACTGTGCCTGTTTAAGATTTATGCATGACTCTTTTCGTTGCTGTAGTAAAATTAAAACAAGGTGTTTCAATAGATTATTTCATTAATCAAATATGAAATGACTGTATAATTTTGAATTTCAGAAAATATAACTTTAGTTCTTAATTTAAAATCATATCAGTTTTAATTATCGACGCATTCGTTTCAAAATAAAAAATATTTTAAATTCTAACATTCTGTTTCAAATTGTTTTTCCCATCGCCAACCCATTTTCCAACATAGCGAAAATAAAATTATTGACACCCCATTGATTTCTATTTAATATAGAGCGCTATTCACAATAATCAATTACTCAGCGATTTCGTTTTGAAACTGGCATTATTCGTGTAAAAGCTTACTGTGTGCGCCCTTCGATGCCGGGTGCCTTTTGAGCTTATTTTTTACATATTTTTTTCATAATAGGGGTAATATAAACGTGTTGGGACCGACACCTTGGCGGACCCCACAAGCCGCGGCATAATTTGTGGGATAATAAAATATAATAATTTTTTGGGCCCGACTGTTAGTGTCGACGGAGTGAGATGATTCGATGACGTTTTTTGTGTTGTCTATGATTGTGGAACGAGTTGTATTTATGTTTTAATTTGAAGTGTGTTGTGACGGAAATGGAACGCGGTGAGATTTGAATTAAGAATATGAAGGGTTGTAAAGATTTTTTTCAAACGAAGAGTAGTAATTCTGCTCTGTTTTGGATGCTGTTAGTAATTTTTTGTAATATAAAGGCTTATGCCAAATCCAAATTTGAAGTCTAAAACGCTAATCCTTTTGGTTTCCCAAGAAAAAATCAACACCGTGGTTGGCAAAGTTGCAGGATGTTCTGTTTTTATCCGTTTACAGCTACAGCGTGTCTTGAAGCTCATCACGCTTGAGCTCCAACTCATCACGGTCTAAAAGCCATATCTATTCAGTACATACATAATTACAAGTACCTACATACATAACATTAGTAGGTACAATCGTAAATATAGCAATCAGTAGTAGTTTAGATTGCATCGCTGTAATAACTTTAATGTTACAATATATACTAGCATTTGTATTATGTACTGTATCTGGCTATTTACCGCGGTAAATCTGCACATTATCATTATTTTGACCTTGTAGGGTAGGTAGTTTTGAGTACAATCACTGTGGTTCTGTGTACCTACCTAGTTAATTACTCATTTGCCGTTTGAAGATAATTACGAATCATTTTCAAAATTAGAATTTCTACGGAAATGTTCTGGCTCAGTTGTGCTTGGTTGGTTAAACAGACATGCGTTCTATAATCTATGATATAACTGTCAGTTTGTTAATGAGGTACTTTGTGCACAGATTTTATGTCTTGTATTTCCATCATTAATCTTTCTAAGAATAATTTTGCAATAATGCATACTTCTCAGTCATCGTTATACCTTGCTGCAAGTTACTTGATCACGGGACGCATCCAATAATAAAGCACTGTTTTTATCCTTTAATAAATTATGATCCAACCTGATTCTTTTTTAATAAAAACGCGTAATTCCGTCCTTATAAAGAGGAGACACTTCCATATCCCCATAATTATACTGTATATCTTTAAGATACGCATTCACGTAACTCTAATAATCATACAGGCATTACCCAAGTCTTCTAATGTCCCGTAGTGAACAGGGGATGTGTAAAAAAATATTATTTCCGTTCATAGACAAGAAATGACTTCCTCAATCAAGCGCTCAGTGCTGCCAATGACAAATGACCATTTGTTACATGTTAATCTCGTAACATATGGAGCATAGACAATTCCCGCCTTTTCTACTTCGAATTTCGTTTTTTTTTAGCCTGTTAATCGTAGTGATGTCTTCTTTTGTGCCAGCACAATAGATTTTTTGCAAAGTCCGTGTAAATTAGTGTATGGAGTTTTTCAAAAAGGTTCGCTTGGTTGAATGATGTTTGATACTTTGGGGGTCTTTAAGAGCTCATTGATTTGTTCTGTTGCTGCATTAAGTGGTTAATTCTCATAAATAGCGTTCGTTATTAGTGAATGGGCGTTAATTTAAAATGCATTTGGGGTAAATTAGATTATATGGGGCTGTGAGTGTAGTAAGTGTGAAGTTTTCTTGCTTTTTGGCATATTTCTATTATTGCGAGTTTGCACCGTGCCTTTTATAGAGATCTTTCATGCTTATTGCCTATCTTGCCAAATGACTGGCTATTTCAAAGATTGATTGATCATTCTTACCATCAACATTTACTGGCATATTGAAACGTTATTGCTACTACACACCACCTATATTATTACTAAAACTATAAAAATCAAATCCATTGTTATGTTACACAAAAATTTCACAACCAACCATCCTTCGCGGATTCATCAATACCAGAGACAAATTAAAAAAACAAAAACCTCACGCACACTAATGACAGAGTGCGGGCGCGTTCGGTTCAGAGATCATTCAATTACAACTCGCCGCTCTGTAATCATAACACAATCATCTATTTCGGCATAACACTCGGTGTTTGTCGATAGCCGACATCTTTATCGATAACGATCGATAAATTGATATTGCATTGTTGATTTCGTGTGTGTGAGTGACTGTGGCACTGGTTTTACGTCATGCAAGGAGGTCTACAAAAAAAAAAAAAAATAGAGGATTTTCTAGAGATTTTCTGTATTTTTTTCTTTACTAAAGAAACTAATAATTTTATTCTAGAACGCAGCTCATCATCTCGTATTGAGTGGAAATTTGAAGGTACAAGGTGGAGACGTAAATACGACACTAAACTAAACTTCATACTTATAACTATCTACCTAATGACATTCCCAGTCTGCATACAAAAATTCAACCAAATATATCCAATAGTTTAGTTACTATAGCTACTCAAAGATTGGCAAAACCTATAGTCGATCATATTTATCAATGGTATTTAGTTTGCTTTAAAAAAAACAAATTTTCAATTTCGATGTTAGGATTTATTTGATAATTAAATACTTACCCATTCCAATGCATTTTGCCCAGTGTTTTCATTGACTGTCGTCTTTACATTATATAGGGTCCTTGGTTTTACAGGGTGACTTGTAATTTGACGTATTCCTTCTAGGACGTGATAGTGTGGCCCATTTGCAACAATTAAGCACCTCATAAAGCCTAGGCAAAAATTCATGGGATTCGAGAAAACCAGACAAACAGAATTCGTCGCTTCATATCACTTTTCTCTAAACTGTCAAATTGAATGGCCTTCATTACGAGTCCACTGGGTACCTGATACCTACTTTAATAAACCTTTCGATATAACCAAATTTTCTAAAACATCAAGCAGATAAAAAATAAAGGAAGAAGTTTAATAACTATTTTCACAAATCATGTACTCGTTCTTATCTCAATTCTGGGAAATTTTCTAAAATCATATTAATTGGGTTTTCTCTAATCCCAAGACTTATCACCTAGGCTTTATGGGGTGCTTAATTGTTGCAAATGGGTCACAATATCACGTCCTAAAAGGAATACGTCAAATTACAAGTCACCCCGTTAAGGGGATGGAGGAGAGGTCATAGGCAATCCGTTAAGGGGATGTAGGAGAGGTCATTTGCAAGCAAATTACCCCTAATGACCCCTATGCCAATGTCTACAATTTTCGAATAATTTTATATTTTAAAATGTATTAAATAAAAATATAAAATATAAATGACTCGAAAATTGTTGACATTTGCTAAAAGGAGTCAGAAGGGGTCATTTGGAGTAATAAAGGGCTGTAAACGACTTCTCATAAATCCTCATATTGGATTGGCGACATATAACTAATAACCCTGTCTGCTGTATGAAATCCGTCTGTTTTTAATTGAGTCACAATAGAGCATCTTTCTAGAAAAGAGGGGCCGCAGTCATAGTGCGTATAACTTTTCGGTAGGCCCAGTCATACCTAACTGTAATTTTCGAGCCTCTTAATTAAAACGATGCGTACAAAAATATGATGAAGAAGTCATTTAATTAATAAATAAAATTTTGAAGTTATGATTGTGATATTTTTTTTTTTTTTTTTTTAAATGGTACAACTTGTGACCATAGAATATCTAAAATGGATGGTTTTAAAAATAAAACAGACATTTATTAACAATTATAACTCCTTGGCGAAATAACTAAAAAGGCTTTGAAATAATAGTTTCACAATATCAAGAATTTAAGTAATTTTTTAATAATATCTAGTCAATCTTGTTATTTTTTATAGTTTTAATTGAAGTTCCAAACTGCCAGTGCGTTTGGAATGGACGTTCAAAAAAGTAATTCTACAGATTTTTACTTGTTTTAGGATATAGATTTTGAAAAGAACAAAGCCTCTCAATCGATGACTTAAATGGTAATAATTAAATAACTAATGTTTATTAAAATGTAATGTATTGTAATAATTAGAATCATTTAATAATTATTTTATATTTAAGTAGAATTATATTATATTATGTAATTTAATCATTTGATATGAAACATTTAGTACATTTAGACAGTACCTCTGCCTAACCATTCAGGGAATACAGTTGTGATGTTATGTTATGTTTATGTACAATTTTAACAAACCACAAACAAATATAAACTTTGGTATTATTAGTATAAGTAGGTACATAATAATTCAACATAGAATAATAATCATAAGCATCATGAAATGTCAATAAGCACATTTAATGTTGTCCATCGTAAATGACATGACATTTGACGTGTATTAACTACATATCCACAGAAATACGTATATTTCGTTGTTTACCCAGAACGATGGCACACAAGTATTTTACAATCATCAAATACGTATTAACTGAAATAGGATTTGCTCACTGCTAATGACATTTCAATCAAAAACGAATAAATAAATCATTATTTAACCAAGGAGGCTATATTTATTATTTTTGATTTGTATGTATCTCTGTAAAAAAGAGCTTTTGCTCTATGGTTATAGGAAAATAAAAAGAGAATGTTCTGCATTTGCACGCGATTTTTTGTTGAATAAGTAGAAGAGGCAACTTTTACAAGTTCTTTCATCTCTCTCTCTCTCTCTCTTCTTTTAAATGACCAAATCCATTGGCAAAATACTTAAGAAAGAAATGAGAGTAGGACTGTTTAATATTTACGCCGAAATATAAAAAAATACATAACTAGAATCGCAGCATAATTTACATCTCGCTACGCAAAATCGAATGTAACGAAATCAACTTTGAAACGCCAGAACGCCAGAACCTTTTCATTTTAAAATTGCGTATTGTATAAGTGTTGTAGGTGAGAGAAATAGACGATCCGATAGATATAGTCTATCGGATCAATAATAAGTAAGCAAGACCATTCTTATGTCTTTAAATGATGTTCCAAGATTGCGTATTACTACCAAGGAACATAAAGCTAAAATTATTAATGAACATTGTTTCAAACGATCTCGTTTGGAAACAGCGTATTGCAAGCCAAGATTGGTCGTAGTTGGCATAGAAGCAAAGATATAATGCATAGAAATAAGCAGCATGACTAGTGACTGACTAGTTACGCCCAATAGCACACCAATGACTTCTAATTAGTGCAATTAATCCACACATAAACAATACGTTACCGTTGCAACAGACCATCTATTCGAGTCCGGGTGGTGTAATAGTGCTGCTTGCCAAAATAGATTTAAGAACATTTAGTTTATTTGCAGACACGATTTATGTTTAATTTAGTTATATATAGATTAGTATGTCGTAATTAGCGTTTGTTTAATTATCTTAATTAATGAGGGGGAGAGATGAATGATATATCAGGCCTCAAGTTATTATCATTTTAGATGAAAGAGTTTTGGGATCGGTACTTTCTTAGTTTTTCTAATTTTTTAGAATATTATTATTGTCCCTCATAATAACGTCACTGTAGATTTTCGCCATAATAAAAACGTCAAAACTTCTTAATTCCATCAAATCAGAGACTATTATTATAGCTGTTGTTGAACTTTACAAAAAAAACATTTTTCGAGCCATGGAAAAATACAGACCCCTTTAGCATATTACAGGTTGTAGCAAATCCATTGACATTATTCCAGAGAGAAGGTATAAATAGTAAAATAGTCAAAATAGGACCTGTTTCATACAGATTGATCGCAAACGTGTTGCATTTTTATATGAAACAGTAAAACATTTGTGAGTTGACCTCAAGCTAACATGCCAATGGTTTCAATTTCATTGGGTCGTACTTATTATTAAAAAAAACTTTCATAGATGAGTGGCATACTTTGGTATAGCAAACATTACACGTTCCTGCCAGATGTGCTAACAATTAAATCCAACTTTATCAGAATTTGGTCCAGGTTCGAAGGCATGCAGAAATGAATCCTGGGATAATTATAATCATTGAGACACTTATGACAATTCCGATTTTGCCCTTCATCATCATCATCATTTTTTGAATTATGCTGACCAGATGCAGCTTCCAGTCTAACCAGATGCAGCTGAATACCAGTTCCTATTTGACATGGAGCGACTGCCTATCTTACCTCCACAACCAAGTTATTGGGTAACACGATACTACATCTACTATCTATTACGTTAGTAAACGAATATTTTATAAGACTTGTCTTCTAACTGAAATACGGCTCACCAACGTGAGTACCCAATATAAAAGTAACGAGTAATGTTCATCTTGAAACCCTCGTGCGCCAAAGAGGATGCGCCAAAGAGGATCTTATTGGATGTCAAAGATGAGAGTTTATTTTATTGACTCTCAAATTTAAAGCAACATCTTTACAGTCATGAGTGAAAGCGCCAAAGCGAGCTCATACTAAATTGCAGAGCTTGTTAAGCTCGACACAGTGTTTTCCCCATAATAATTTTTTATGTCAAAGTTGGCCAACGAAATTAAAATATTAGATAGATATTATTACTTACCTCCACTGTCAGGATTATTTGCCTCGAATGTCTTGCTCGTCATGTGGAACAGCGCATCAAGAGGCGTGTGTGGTGCGGCAGAGCCTTGTTGTGGTGCTCGTCGGGGCTCCGAACAGCAGTCCGAAGCCGATGAGGATCTCTCAGAGGCAGAGTCACAGCATTCTGCAGGCGCCATATCCCGTGGCCTCAGCAGCCCCAGAGCTGCCAACCTCCACCTCTCACCGTCCAGCAACGCAGCACCAGCCAACCGCTGCAGCCGCTGCAACCGCTCGAACCCCGAAGCATCCCACGGACGCACTATACGCGGCGGAGTGCGCGGACTATGCGACAAAATGTCCAAAATCGAAAAACTCTTCACACCATCCCCTCGCCTCTCCTCCGCCGGCTCCGAAGCCATCTTCAAGCGCTTCAGTGGCCTAAAGTAATCGTGGGGTGAAGGAGATCGCGACGGCGCCGGTGACGGCCGACCAACACTGATATCGTCCTCAGAACAGCTGTGTCCCGACATCGACTCCTCCTCCATTTTCAGTTCACAGATCCATCACACAACAGTCACAAATATTTCGGAACGTTCAGTTGATTGTGTTTATCTCACAAAACATCAAGCTAACACGAGATACGGCTGACGGCTCGACGCGCCTCGGTCAACTGACGTGGCGGGTGACAGCCCTGGCTCGGGCGGTGTATAGAGGCGTGGCCCATTAGGCTTCGGCCAATGGGAGCGGGGCATTTTATAGCGGGTGTGCTGCGATTGGTTAGGCTGGGCTGGTGAGGCGCGCCGGAGTGTCACACTTGCCTCTCCAATAAAACTTTTTAATCCGGACCTGGATTGGGGGGCGAGATTCGTGGTGTGATTAATTTAGGTGTGCGCGGGTGGACGCGGCGCCCGGCGGGGAGGCGGGGTGTGAGAGGGGGGGGGACGCCGGTTAATTACCGGGATGAAGACGCGAGTCTAACTACTCGCTCCATTATTTAGCGTCGATAAGGCCGACGTTTGTCACTGGAGAAATTGCCACTTTCCTTCATTTATAGTTCATCGGTTAATTGTCTAAACGCGGCGTCGGCCATGCCACCAACAGTCGTTGGACCTACAAACTGCTTATTGGAGGGAATTTTACAGGTGCTCCATTAAATTGCTGTTTGATTTTCCTTGTGATGTTTCTACCGGCCTGGTATTAACTTCGACTTGACACTATAATTGACTTGACAATTAAAGTCACTGAAGTGTGATTATGAGATATTGCTTTTTTATTTTCTACTGTATTCTGTGGCTCTACCATTAGGTAGACACTATATAGAGTTTGGAATTACACTCTTTCTTCATAAAAAATATACGTTTCTGCACCTATTCATTATGAGTTTTTTTCCCTCTAAATGTTTGTCTTATAACTGTCAGTAGGTAGTCATTTCAGAGTGATTGATACTGTAGCTACTTATTTCTCTGAAAAACAGCTCAAAGTTTAATTTTTATGGTTACCAATTTTACCTAAATAAGTACCTAATAATTTTTGTTTCGGTGAGTCGCTTGGTTACTAGTTCAAGAACAAAAAATATAATTAAAAGTAACTTAATTCAAAGAAAAGTGTTTATCATGACAGTTGTGCTGAGCCTATAAAAACCAACATTAAGGTACTTAATCCCCAGTCTTAAAATATTAAGATTAATATTTGGGCTTGTAGGTAATATTTACCTAGACTTAAATGTTGGTAATAATGTATTATGCTCCTTAAATAATATTCAATAACAAAACCAACATGTTGTTATTCTTTCTACTTTACCAAAAACTACTTGCACTTAAAATTCAAATTCTCCGTCGCACCGTTATTAAGGCCGCCATTTTGTATGTTTACTTTCCGCACTACGTCACGCTCTGTGGCTTTTGGGGTGAGTGATGTGGAAAAATTAATCTAATTTGACATTGAGTTTAGTTTTAATGGGGGCACTGACTGGCACTCATTCAGCCTTGTTTTGATAGGGTGGGGAAAGTGTGATGTTGCCTTTAGAGTTTACAATTCGATGTTTTTTTTCTGTTGCACGGTAGGTATTTAAAAAGGGAACAATGGATTCCATTCTTATTTTAAACATGGTTTTGGGTTTGGTGACCAAAACTCAGCAAAAGTTTATTTTTATTATGTCTGTTAGCAGTAAAATTGTTGCAAACATCTGCTCAATGTTTAATTAAGTAAATGTTAGTTCAAATAGCATATAAGTCCATTAATTTATTGAATGATGAGTTTTCATTGTACTTATAGTTTTTAACTCGGGCACCTTGCATTATTTATTTAATTAAAAATAGTGCCGTATCAAAAACCTTTTTAGGTAATTTCACGCCATCATACATAACGCAACACGCCATAAATTCAACCATTACTGTAATATCACAATAAACATAACAAACGAACAAAAAACAATCAATAAAATAAACATTTCAACAGTTTAATCCATGTTATTAGTTCCGATGTCATTTCTCATAGACGCGCGACCGGAACCGACGCCATATTGTGCGCTTTCCCGTATAGCGATCGACTATCGACCAATCAGCGTCGATTTCCGCCACCATAGACATTGATATTATTAACCGAGCAATTATTGATAATATTATATCATTTATATCATACCGTGACATTATTATTTTATCCATTATTTATAGTATTCGTTTCGTTTTGGATTGAATTAGATTTTCGTAATAGATAGTTTGAGTATAAAGTTATTACATGGTAAATGCCCTTTGTTTTGTGTGAGTTAATCAAAATAAATACCTGCCTATAAATAAGTACCCTTTTAGGTAATTCTATTAACATTTTCATCGCCACCATTTGTATTGCGCCATGTAAATTATTACCTAAAACATCAATACAGCAAATCCTAGTCAAAATATATTAATTTTCTATCAGACAAACTGTGTTCACGAGTTTACTTAGTGAACTGCGTAGCGTGCCGCGTAGTGCGCCGCGTAGCACGTTGCGTAGCGCGGTACGTCGAGTGCCGCGTAGCGAATTGTGTTACATGTTGTGTAGCACTTCGTGTAGCATTCTGAGTAGCAAGTTGCGTAGTATTCTGCGTAGCAAGTTGCGTAGCATGTTCCGTGTTACGTAGCGTTCTGCGTAGCGTACTGTAGTATGTTTTTGTGGTTCTTTGGCGATCTAATATTGTACTCCAGCACTTAGCCATATTGGATTTAATTCAATAGGTAAATAATTTTATTAATCAATTACTTACCTAGAAAATTAAAATATTTAATAGGTAATATAATTTATTTCCTCTTTGACATTACAAGGGTCTTAACTATGTATGATTACTAGATTATATCAAAGACGCCATAATGAAGTTATCTTTGGCCATTTAGGTAGATTCGCTAAAACTTATAACAAACTACCTTTTGTCCGCGGGTTCGCTCTCAGAGTTACTTTTGCATTTATAGTATTAGTATGTATAGTAAGACTGTACTTATAGAAAAATCAAATGAAAACAAAGCCTCCGTCTATGTACTCAGCATCTAAATAACAGGACATCCTGCCAGCTAAGCTTATCTTATACAAAACAATTTCTCCGCCTACTTCCTTGCATGGCGCGAACTGCAACTGCTACTCATCGTAATGTCTACAAATTGCATCCGCTGGTAGGTGTACTGGCCGCTTTTTACTTCCATCTCCTGAATGGTCATCATTAGAAATTCTTTGGAAGTTATTAAATAGCGTTTAGAGTATCAACCTCTTTGTTTATGCTGCTTTTATTTGATGAGGAACAAAATGAGTCAGGGGTTGTGATTAGCACAGGGATTGGACACTGAAAACCTTTCACATAATCTATCCGTGAGACTGTCATAGATCCTAGAAAGTCTTGGTATAAAAAGACGGTCACCCATCCACGAACCAACCGCGGCAAGCGTAGCTTATCCATAAAAATCAATTGCCGTGCGTTAGTCTTGCAAAAACTGGAAAATGGCTCGACTGGTCAGATTTTTTTTTCTCTGTACGGTGTGGTTTAAGAAAAGCCCAAAGGAACAGCCGAAAAATAAAATTTTTGTCTCTCGTGGTACGACGTTCACCGGGTCATCTGGTATATATATTTTGTACTTTGTTCTTGTTCGTGTTCTTCCTGTGCGAGTTCCAACACATACTTTTTCTTGCACATTTATGTTGCTTCTGAATTTGTCAACTACGCTAAATAATAATACCTACTTTTTTTTCGGCCAATAAAGCAGCACTTCAAATCCCGCCCAAATACAAGTTATAGGACTTGTAATATACATTTCTCCATGTTCTATTTCGACAGCATAGCTATCAAATTACGCAACACATTTTCGTAAACGATTACGACTAATCTGTTTCATTTTGACAGTTCAACAACGTTCATTGCGTTATTTACGTTGTCGAGCAGATATTTTTTTCGAACTTCTGAAGCAATGGATTACCAATCTGTTTCAAAAAGATTCAGATTCTGATTAATCGTGTATTACGCAATTAGGGTACAGGTTCTTACCTGCATATTAAAATACCTTGAAATAAAGCAGAACTATAAATAAATTGAATTCCTAGAGCAATCCTCTAATATTTTCTGGTCACGTGCAAGTGCAATGTACCAGACCGAAAATTAAATGAAGAAAACCTTTCAGATTATGTACGATTCGTCAACGTTTATACATAGTGGATTTTTGGCAGTAAGGACAGCTACCTTAACCGTTGTAGCTACAGGAAAACGGTCTTAGGAGACTGTCCTTAACCTTTTGAGACATTTTGATCTGTATTCACAGATTTTGAAAAAAAAATACAGTGAGCAAGAAAGTAGGCAGTTTTCACAAAAACCTTTTTCGATGCTCGATCCTGTTTCTTGTAAGGATAAAAAAACTCTTTCAGATGAACTGAAGTTTGAGTCCAAACATTTCGTGGGAAATGAGACTCCAACCTACTTTTCACGATGGATAGACTGGCCGAAAATAAACAAAAAAATATGGAATTTCAAATTTCGAACGAATACATACGCGTTATAATTTTATTTAATCTGAGAACAGAAGTAGTTTAAAGTGAAGACAGTTTGAATGCAAGATGCTAGAATAAATGAAACGTTAGACAATGGCAATGACGGATTTTCATACGTTTTTAACTAATTGACGGATTCATGAGGAAGGTTTAGGTGTATAATTAATTAAGGTTTTGTGTAAATTGGCTGAAATATGAAGATGATTGTTGAAGATGTCGGAAAAAAAACATGTCGACTGGGAGCTTTACTGGCGTGCGTCACGTAACCCAATAGAGTTATATGAAAACAATATGGCGGGCGATGCAATGTGACACGGTGGGTTGGGGGCCGAAATTTCATGCGGACGAAGTCACGGCCAGAAGCTAGTATTTTATAATTATGGAACCTTATATCTGTACGGTTCTTACATCCGTAAAACTGCTGATCAGAATAAAATTACATACAAAAACGACGGTATCTTTATATTAAGTAAGTACTACGAGGTATGATAACTTTCCAAGTATGCCAAGTTTATTCTTATTCAAAGTTCTTATTGGTTTAAATAATTACTACATGAATGATCATGATCAGTCAGAGGTAAAGAATATTGCAGAGCAGTCCTTAAAGACTGTTATGAACTGGCTGCTACTCAACCTACTTACCCTAAACGTGGCCAAAACAAACTTCATTCCCTTCTTTATGAATTATAGGAACAAAGCTCCACCAGAATTTTTAATCACGGCACACACGTGCTCTGATCTCAGTTCTTGCTCATGTGCGACGCTTACCCGTGTTAATCATACAAAGTACCTGGGTGTAGTGATTGATGACGGACTGAGATGGTACAACCAAATAGATAACACTGCTTCGAGAGTCAGAAGACTTATCTATATTTTTAAATCTCTGAGACATTGCGCAGACATTAATATCCTAAAAATGGTTTATCTAGCACTCTGTCAGTCCGTTATCACCTACTGCCTCCCGGTATGGGGAGGGGCCGCTAAAACCAAGTTTATTGCAGTGGAGCGAGCACAAAGAGCTGTCCTGAAGGTTATGCTTGGTAGACCATACAGATTCCCTACAACTAAATTATATGCAGACTGCAAATTACTTACTGTGAGGCAGCTCTTTGTCCTTCGAGCCACTCTCAGAATGCATAAATATACTCCCCCATCAGGTCCTACTAAGCGCAAAGCAAAAAATGTATGCCCGACAGTAAGCCACAAAACTGCATTCGCTAGGCGCCAGTTCTACGTTCGAAGTACATTAATTTATAGGAATATACATAAAGCCATTCAATTAGCTGGGCTAAACAACCACGAAGTTAAGATTAAAGTACAAAGTTGGCTGCACGATCAAGACTACGCTCGAACAGAGGAACTATTGCACCACCAGCAGTAGGCCTGTAACCTGTTTTTACTGGTGTTTGCAATTTTTCTCTTCATTTTGGAACATAATTATCAGCAGTACATATACACTACATAATCTTAAACATTTCAACACACCCTCACGCAAACGCTAAATACTACTAAACACACTCTTACTTACACACCCTCACATACATCCCTCATTCTAACATACACATCCTTACTCTAACATACACACACATATACACTTTTAAGAAGTCGTTTTCAATATCCTTAGTACCTTCATAGTTAAATTTTATAATTATACATAGTTAATTTTACTTTTTTAATTTTTATATACTTACTTTGTGACTGCTTTTGTAATGTTGGAACACAACATAAAAGGTTTCTAGTATCACAGTGACAGCAGAACACTGACTCCTAAGTCACAGGATCACCTAGTTTAGGAGTCAGGGTTTAAATTATAAGTATGACCTTTAACCAAGTTATGTATCCTAGTTTTAAGCAATGTCTAAGGTTTTTGTTACAATAAAGATTTTTATTATTATTATTATTATCAGTGTACAAAAGTTTTTGTGACAATTATTTGGCAATGAACAACAGCCTCTCCCATGAACGTTTTTCAGCCTTTACGGTAGGGACAAGTCCAAGTCCAATGGACTAGTCAATTCATTGTTGAAAAAATACAAACACGGAAGCTAAAAGAAAGAAACCTCAAAAAAACTTAATACGAAAGCGCCAAAAAGAGCATCTGCGGTCGCCATTTAAACGTCAAATAACACAACCTAACAATTATGAAGAAACCCCAATATTAACGAATGACATCTCCATCGCTACCCTGCAGTTATGACAGAAAAACTTCTATGTGCATACAACGGTGGCGCTGCTTGTCAAGGAAGATGTCAAAGATCTGTCAAATTCAGTACATTGTAACGTTAGTTCTCTTTTTCGCCGCACGCATTAATAAATTTGTCTGATTATATTAAAGGTGGCGAACTATTTGGTTCAAATTGATAACGGAAGCTAACCCCCGGCCGCATTATACGTTGTATGTCATTAGGGGTCTCTAGTACCCGTAGACACGGCATTTGGGCTCGCGGTGATATTAGAGCGTTAGATCCTTTGAGGAGTTTAGGGTTAATATTTCATGAAATCTGATTTAATCTACCCAAGTTCGAACCCAAGGCACGCACTTCTGACTTTTCGGATTCATGTGTGTATTGAATGATTATCACTTGCTTCAAAAACGTTGAAGGAAAACATCGTGAGGAAACTGGCGCGCCTGAAAGATATTTATCGACGGCATGTGAAGCCAAGTCAGAGGCCCATGGGCGGCTTTAAAACACGAAAAGAAGAAGAATTTAATCTACCTACCGCTGAAACCATTTACAGTCGATCAGATCGAACAGTTGCTAGCTATGAGGATGGGATTGGTGATCTCAAGCTGTCGTTATATGTACTACTGCTACTAGCTTCCTAGCATAAATTATAGTCTATGTTACTCAGTGACATTATAGCATACTATGGGTGTCTTTTTTTTTAAATCAGTTCATTCGTTTTTGAGTCTATTCGTAATATAAAAAAGATACAAAAATACAAATCGTTTCTCTTTATTATAAGTGTAGATCAATAGCTAGAAGGAATCTGAGACAGTCCTGAAATTATTTTTTCAAGCTTTGTTACGTCATTTACGAGAAGAGTCTACGTCACTGACGACTTGGGGAAAGAACTGTCTTTGTTATGTCAAACACGTTGATTTGATTGTCTGTTGTTTATTTTTAGATTTTTGCTTCACTATGTCTGGCATTTAAGTGTGTACTTAGGTATTTCTTATTAAAAAAAACTCTTTTAGAGCTTTTGATCCGGTGATTTTTCGACTACTAAAACAAATCCCTCTTGGATTTTGTGAACTAACTACACAGTCGAAACCCACCGTCCTAAACGGGAACACATCAAAATAGTCGGTAATTTCGGGTGCGGTCATTATGACACATCTTAATTTAGTTTCAACACATAAATTGTAATAAGTAGACACGGGTCGAATGCGGGTGGCCGTAAGACGAACGGACATTAGTGTACAATCGAAAATGATGATCGACTTGATGGAAAACGAACTAACGATATTGGAAGATTTCGGACTAATATCAATAAATTATCTTAAAAATAAATTAAAATAATCTTTTGTCGCCGAAATTTTATCTCTATATTAGTCTATGATCTCTGAAATACCCTAATTAATTACAATTTTGCATTGTTACTTCTTAATGCGTTACGAATCACGATAAAGTGGATTCGATTATGACAGATTCGATTTGCAAAGAAAATTATAAATCAACTATGAAACTGTGTGGGTGGGGATTAGAAAATAAGTAATATCTACTAGATATTGAGCTTTCTCTTATTAATATAGATACCTACTTGTTTGATAAATGGAAAACTTTACAGCTCAATAAATTTTTCTACAACGACCATTTGCTTGAAATGTCAAACTTTCAAAACGGTGTATATGGCGACAATCTTTTTTCAAAAAATGAAGGCAACGGAAACAAACAGCCCTAGGGGTGTATTACGTTGATCGTCCCTATTTCCAAATCGGTCCAATTTCGTCATTACACGTCTATATTTGTTCGACTCATAACGCGATGTGTGGCCAGTAATCGATTATCATAAGTGCTGGCTGGTGGAACAGGAAATAAATGTGCTTTTTTGTGCGTTTGAAATTGGAAGGCATTGTTATTTTTTTTTGTTTGAGAAGTGTGATGTTTGACAGGTAGGTGAATAAATTCAGCGAAAACTTAACGCTCATTACAAGTCTTAAGATAGGATTTTACAACTTCATACATATTTATGTTTAATATAGGTATAAGATGTCTTAAGTAAACATTATCTATATTTTTGCATGATTATAAGTAGGTTCCCACAGTCATTTTCTTAGTAAAATTAGTCTTGCCAATCCTCGGAAAAAACACTCGCATTAATTCTATGAGGCAGTAACTTCATTTATGATGTAAGTACTTATTTATTGCGATAATAAAACTTTAGCACCTACTCATAGGATAATTTACCAATCCTAATTACCTACCATAAGGTACAACTTCGCTAAGTACCCACATTTCAGTTCCTAAAACGGTAAACAAATCCCATTTCAAACATTACTATGCCTACTAAATCGAAGTAAACACAGCATGAAATACATTGGTATCGAAGGAGACGGTAGCTCGAGTACAGGCGAATTACAGGGAATTGCATTCAATCGAGTGTTTGTACTGAACTGATTGCTTTTACTGTTGCGAGGTAGTAGGGACTGCAAGTTTCCATCCTTAATTCGTAATAAAAACCTTTTTGTAGTGTCTAGAAGAGGCAGTCTAGGATTTAAATGGGAATACAAACACAAATGAATACAAAAAATAAAAAAGGAATCTGAAGTAAGAAGTGTAGCTACTTATTTGAATGTGGAATTCCTGTCTAGAACTGAAAGGACTCCTAATTCAAAATTGCCAAAGTGTTTGCAATCTTTGCAGTTTGGAGCTTGTTGTTTCAGTCAATATATTCTCCTACGATTTTCTGTCTATCAAAACAATCTCATCCAATAATACTGATTATTAAAATTATTTTTACAGAGCTCAGCCATCAACTGGTATATCCACCCCACTTCATTGTTAGGCAAACTTATAAACCATTTATATATTGAATTGTGAGCAATGAAGATTAAAGTTAGATTATTTTGCCTATTTCTACCTGCCATAAGGTTGATGAAAGGTAGGTAGGTACAGGTTAAATCAACATTATAATTACGGCGAGTAAGGAGTAGGTACCTAATTCATAAGCAATAGAGATGTAGACTGGGAAAAAAACAATTTAGTCCGTCAGTCAGATAATAAAAAAATATAAGACACATATTTTTTGCTTTATCTAAAAAACTTTTTACAAAAACAAAACAACCGACTTCCGTAAAAAACACTACAAAGTGAAAAATAACTTTAATTTTGGAAGTCGGTGGCAAAAAACGAAAATTCAAAACCAAAGACACCGACTTCCGAAATCAAAGTAAAAAGTTTTTATTTTTCTCTTTTTAGTTGTGGTACCTACCCCACACAAATTCGAATACCAGTACACACGGCTATACATCAAGCTATACATATCCAGTATAAGCTGACCTCGCATTGTACGGAAATCCTATACAATGCAAGATCAGCCGAAACTGGAAATGTATAGCTTGATGTGTAGCCGTGTGTACCTGCTATGTAAATAACAGTCACAGGAAGTTATCATCATAACATCCACATATACTAAGTGGGAATAATACGTATTACGTTACGTTAAAAATAAATCTTTCGTGTCCAATATTTTTTAATAAACAACCAGACGGAAAAAAAAAATTGTATCTCTATTAATTGTCTTTTAGTGGCGAAGAGTCTAATTTAATACCCGCAAAAAAACATTTACATTTTAATCAATGTTAATTTATTCAGCCCATCATCATTCTAAATTGTAACATACATAACATTTTGCCAATTGTGTTTAAGTCCCATGTAATAGGGGGCGAGCCTATTGCCACTATCGGGTACAAATTCCAGAATCCGGGCTGCTACTGAGAAATACCAAATGGAAAAACCCAATAACACTTTGCCCGAAATGGGAATCGAACTCAGGACCCCATGTACTGCAGTAGCGCTTGCGACCACTTGCCCAACGAGGCAGTTAATCATCTTCAAATATCTTCTCATAAATGGTAATAGAGCGGTGTGGTAGGTATGCGATAGCCTAGCTTTTTTTTTGTGTTGGAAATTATCAAATAAATTCTTCCGCTCTGAACGGAGTGGGAGGGCGTGTCAGACTCTTACTGACCAAACCCACCCGTGTTCCCTCAGTTGCCTGTGTGTTGCCAGGGGCCTCGGTAACCTTTCCGGACTTTCTAGCGACCCTAGCAGGCTCGCAGCTCTTAGAGGCGCGCGTGGAACAAAACGCGCCGACGACCCGGGCCTGGTCAGCTACTCACTGTTCACCGTCCGCAAGCCTGCGCCTAAGGTGGCCGAGAATCGGCCTGGGATTCCCGACGCTCAGGGCATCTCCTGCGGCGCCTGGGGGCGTGAGGGCGCAAAGTTTTGCTTGTCCCTCACGCTCTCCGCCTGAGTAGGAAGTACAGCAGTTACTTACCTGCTAATGACAGAGTTGACTGATTAATTGACCGATCACTGAAGTGATCTATTTGGTCAAAGACATTTACGACGGGGATAACAATAATATGAAAAAGCGTGACATTTCTAAACTTTCTTGACCAGTCAATGAGAAATATTTCATGCAATTACCGTCAAATCAAGTGGAACATCCAGTTTTTTTGGATATTTTTCCTTATTAATGGACAGAATGAAGTGGCAGTCAATTCCTTAACGGTTTACTCACTTTTCATCTGGCTCATTTGGCGATGAATTTGATTTAAGATTCATCTTGTACAGTCAACCTCATGTTAATGGTAACAACCTGACTTTGACAGCGCATTTGAGTATTTCGTAGCAATCGAAATCGCAAGCAAACAGATTTTGAAATTTAAGTGTTACTACTATTGAAATGCTGTTGCCATACCCCAAAATATAAAATAGATTTGAGGACACATCATCACCTTATAGACCTATCGCCCAAACACTTTCTTTTTTTGATAAACTGTCATCAATACTCAGTAACACAGTAATCAGATCGATCGTCAATCCTCGTCAAAGCCCGTCAATGGTAGGACGAGGTCGTGTGACATCGGATGACATCGGCGTTGACGCGTCAAGCCGCGCGACGAGGCGACGGAGCCGCGGCGACGTGGCTAATCATTTGTATTGTTGCTCTGCAGATGTTCGGGGCACGTAGGGTGACACTGTTTGTCGGAGGATAGAGGATTTTCGACTTAATTTTGATACTACAGCAAAGAAACGCTGGATGGAGTGTGTGAAACATGATATGGCTAGAACGAGAGTGACTACCGAGATGACGCTAATAGAGAAGTATGGAAGTAAAATACATGTCACGCTGACCACAAATAAATTGTGATAAAGGCAGGAAAATGATATGATAGATAGATAGATAAAACATTTATTCAGTGCATACGAAACACACAAAAACACAATTAAATGATAACAAATTACATGAATATATCTATCTATATACATAAAAATCAATTGCTGTTCGTTTGTCTCGCTAAAACTCGAGAACGGCTCAGCCGATTTAGCTGATTTTGGTTTTGAAATGGTTGTCATAGTCAAGGGAAGGTTTAAACGGTGAGAAAATTAGGGTAGGTAGGGTAGGTAGGGTTTAGTGCTACCCGTGCGAAGTCGGGGCGGGTAAAGCTAGTATTATATAAAAACAAAATGCCAATATGCCAGTACTTAAAGAAATGGAGTGACATTATGACATACTTTCATTCAATCAAATAAGGAAAAACAAGGTGCGGTGTGCGTCTCAAGGTTGCACCAAATATGGGAGTCCAGCTCAGCATGTGTCAGGCAAATATACCTGATGCTGATATTCTGCTGGATCCCTGCAGTAACATACGGACGTTGAACAGATAAGATAAATTGATGCTGTTTAAGTTACGGGTATAAAGTAAGTAAACCCGTAACTTAAATTACGGTATTCTACGGCAAAGTTTTCCATTGGGAAACGTTCGTTAATGTGTTGATTGTATTGTTGATACTACAGCAATTAATGCGATCAAACAGTTTCCTGCTTAATAATGAGATCGGTCAAAGCAGCTCAATTTCTTAAGATACACAGAATACTTAAATAATCCAAAACAAACACACTTACCACCCAAACTCTCTCGATAACTTATCAGTTAAGAAAAGTGTGTAGGGCCGAATATTGACAATCATTGAGTCTATTTCTTAACTTTATCTGTTGCCAAATATCACATGCTTTTAGTGACTGTTGAACCATCAAGATGTTTGTCATGTCATGTGGTTTGGTCAAGATTTCAAGTCATCTGATTTACGAATACTTAAGAGACTTGAGAAAAGAAAGAAAAAATAATAAAAGAAAAAAAGATCATGATGATGTTAAGAAATAATAATAAAATTATATTATAAATGAATGTCGTAAATACCCCAATAATTATATTTGCTACAGATAAATGTATGATAAATATTTGCACACCTATTAAGGTAGGATATGGTTAAAGATCTTCAGTTTTATGTGTCACCTCATGTACCTATCCATATTCAAGCAAATAAATGATTTGAATTTGAATTTCCTTTTGATCAGACCATCAGAAACTGGGTATTTTTATACGTCGTAGTTAAGGTGATCTAGATTCACAAAACATAAGGAAACTATAAAACTTCTTCGTTGGATATAGTGGTCGCAATAGGGATGATGACTTAAATTTTATTTTTAGTCCGTCTTGGAGATTATTTAAAAATATTGGACACGTATTTTTTCTTTTTTTACGTAATCTAAAGATTACGGCGTTACATTGAGTTAAAATGTGCCATGACGTCACGAGTATGTAGATTTTATACTTACTTGTGACGTAGCGACCCCCACTCCCCAACTAAAAATACGTTTTATCTCAGTATTTTGTTATCAATATGATAAAGCAAAAAATACGTGTCTAATATTTTTTTCTTATTTGACTGACGGACTAATTAGAATTTCTTTTTTTTTACCCAGGCATCATCCCTATTACTACTGTGCATGAGGTCCTGGGTTCGATTGGATTTTTCCATCTGGAACTTCTCAGTAGCAGCCCAGAGTATGGATTTTTGCCCGGTTGATTGCCAATAGGCTCGCCCCCTATTACATGGGACTTAAACATAACTGTCGAAATGTGCGTTTATCTCTGCCTAACCCTTCGTGAATACAAGGCGTGGTGATATGTTATGTTGTGTAAAACTTAAGAAGCAAGTAAATAAAATACGTCCAATTAATCCCGAAAATGCCACCCAAACTCCTTGCCACCCCACAATAACAATATGTGTCCGTTTAATTACGCGTGACCGATGTACTTCAGTTATTGAGCGTCCCCATTATCCGGCCGTGATAGATAGACTCGACCGAGGACAGGATGAATGCCTAATTGAGACACAATTATATTTATGACGGAGATATTAATGTGTGATCAGGATTTGGAGACTTGTAATGATTCAATGATGAAGGATCTGTGAAAAGAGGGTGAATTTTACTAGTGTTAGTCATCATTGTGATAGTCTACATCAGGGATCACCAATTAGTTTCATTGGCGGTCCGTTTTTTAAAATAATATGGCTGTGGCGGTCCGTTTGCTACGATTACTAACAACCAAGATATTTATTTTATTATTTTTAAACAAATATTATGCAATAAACAAAAATAAAAAGGTAAGTACAGTACGACACAACTTAGATGTAGCATGAATTTGAAAATTTGCATACTTTTATTTCCATTTTACGAATGTATTTGATTACACATATGACTTAACAAGTTATTGCGTTTGCGTAAAGATCATTTTCACCTAAAGCTGTAATAAATATTGGCGACTTTGAAGGCGCACTCAGTTAAGATGGCGATCGGTTTTACGAATTTTACTGATGCTACATCTAAGTTGTGTCGTACTGTACTTACCTAATTAATATTAATGTGAAAAATTTTTATTTTTACTTACTTTTATGTCTAAAGTCTGGAGTAAAGTTGGTGCAAGCTATATATGTGCTATTAAATCCGTAATTGTTGTGTTGACGGCAGCAAAGCGCGGGCTTGATTAAATTACCTATCTACAAAAAAAAATTGATTAAGTTTTAATTACAAATTTTATTGTTACTCAAAATAGGTCGGTGGTCCGGATCCGAACTGCGGTTCGCCATTTCTACAATATAAGAGTAATGAGTGTAAAAAGGATATATAGAATTGGGACTAAAGAGAATTGGTCGAATATCAGAACTGCTTCTGTGACATTATGTTACAAATTCAAACAATTTATTTCAATTAGGCACATAAAAGGCACTTTTGAACGTCAACATTTACTAAAAATTAACTTGATTCCAATCGAAAGGTAGTTTTCGTATGGAGAAGAATGGGCAAGAAACTCCACCGTTACTCTTTTAAAATGTTTGTGCAATATTTTGTAAACATTAATTATTTAATTATATGTGAAGACGATGCATCTAGAATAAGATTACTGTACCACGATAGGTAAAAAGAATGAAAAATGAACCAATGACAGATCATTTAATTATGTGCTACCAGTTTGATTTTGTCTAGACTCTAAATTGTCCTGTGCAGCAGGACCAGCATGTTTCCAAGCTTAAAAAAAAATCCTCTAATTTGTAATATGCTTGTTTACAAAGTTTACTTTAAATATGAGTTTTAAATTTTCTTTCATTTAATTGTAATATATGTCACAAGGTATTTTGTTGTAACATTTAACACAGTACCACATAAAAGATTAATTTAATGTACTTTTGATAATCTGAAAAATGGTTGATCTATTTTATATTTTAGTACAAAAATTATGTCTCTCACTTATTTTATTAAATATGTAGATTTTTCTTACTACTTTCATAAATGCTACATAAAGTACCAGTACAGTAAAATATTTTCTTGAGAAACTGTATTCGGAGCATGATAATAATGATCATTATAAAGCTGTCCATCCTGCACACGTACGATGACCACTTCTATCTCAATTTTACGAAGAATATCCAAATCTCCTTGTAATATCTTTTCTTCAGTTTTGACTTCGCGCCGAAAACCTTACTACAGTCCACCATTTTCTCTTTCATATCTTCTGTTTCTACGTCGGTTATATAAGCATGTTGCAACTGCAAAAATCTACCAATGTTACCAAAAGACCACACACAGCCTCACAAAAACGGTAGTAAGACCAAATGAAAATGTGTCATCAGCGTTACTGCCACTAAATCTGAGCATAAAGCTTTAAAGACATAATGATAATAAAGATGGCCGACCTCCGAGCCAGCTGATTATGCGTAACTGTGACATCATCACTACAAAACAGGCATTAATATAGGTGATAAAGATATGAGACAATGGGAATGTAATTAAAATGCTTATATGTGAAGGTCGTGAGGATAAGCGTCCATGTTTGTCTCGGAAGGGACTAGCAGCTTTCATATTCAAAGAACTGAAGTGACTATAAAAGCTGTCTTCAGTGATGTTCTTCAGACTGATCGCCGCCATGATGATTTATTCCTTCGGCTCCTTATCTTTGTGAAATAATACTATTTAACATCTGTTAAATAAGGTTCTAATGTAATTTTTATAGCATACCATTACTGATACTGAAATATGCTGTATATATCATATTCGCAATATCAAAAGCTTTTCTACGCGTGCTAATTCTATCTGAATTCTAATCTACGGAGTCTATGAAAAAATAAAAAAATAGACATGTTTAAGAAAAAAAAAAAGAAATGTCATTTTGACATTTCTTTGTCATAAACATATTTCAATGCGTTTTAGAAATCTTTTTATAATCTGTCATTTTTGACCGACTTCCAAAAAGGAGCAGGTTCTATGTTCGTAGCGTATGTGTTTTTATTTTTATTTTTATGTGTGTCCACCGATTTCTCCGTCAATGTTGGACCGATTTGGAAAATATTTTTTTTTTCAAAATTTTTCTCTTGAAACATTTATTAAAACTCCAAATTATATTAAAATCACTTAATTATGATGCAACAGAAAAACTAGTGGAAATTTAAAACACACACACACACGACACACTCCCTCACCCTTTCTTACTAACCATTAGGTACTGACTCACACGGCACTTTTCTCAAAATGTATTCAATCTGCCTATCCTTATCCCAACTTTATTGGGGTCGGCTTCCCGTCTAACCGGATGCAGCTGAATACCAGTTTTTTATATGAAGCGACTGCCTATCTGACCTAATCCAGTAACTGGATAAAGGCTTGTGTAGACCAACGCGACTTGTCGCGCGACGCGACACGAACAATACAATTTCTAAGAAAACTTCACAGTATAACAATAACCGGTGTCGCGTCGCGCGACAAGTCGCGCTGGTCTGCACAAGCCTTAATACGATACCCCTTGGTAAGACTGGTTGTCAGACTTTCGGGCTTCTGACGACCCATAACGACTGTCAAAAATCCACGAATCACAGCCGGGACCAACGGCTTAATGTGCTTTCCGAGAAACGGAGGAGGCTCGGTATGTAAAGATGGTCACCCATCCTCAGACCAACCCCGGCAAGCGTAGCTTAACCTGATGGATCGACCCGTACGGCTCTTATTACTTAGCCACGAGCTCCTGCTTTTCTCGAAATGTATTATTTTATTTATTTATTTTCTTTAAATATTTGTTAAAATAACTTGGTTATGTATTCGTCTTAGAACAACCTACTTACCTACAAAATGATGATGAGCGTCCACGATAATAGACACCTTTATTACCAGCTACTTAAGGTTGATCATTTAATGTATACCATCGCGGACCTCCCGAAAATCGTGCAATCCGCCACTGGAGACCACACGGCAGTCCCAAGGACTATGAATAGCTAATTTTATAGCAGATGCAATGATGTTAATGTCTCATTATATTCATAGGCAGTCCTCAGTAGTTATGAGCTGACGACGGAATTAAAACATGGAGGGCATCTACTGGTAATGGCATTCTTAGTTAGGGTTATCGCTTTATAAATTTGCAAATTCGCCATGATATAAAAGCACCTTTTTCGAGCCATTTTTGTAAACTGAAGACTAACGGCCAAACCCAATAACCTATTTTCAGTAAAAGACAGAACGCTATTGATGGTAGACAATATAATTCTATCTGTCATTGAATGTCGTCCCACAATTCCGTAAGATTCCTTATTCTCTGACAGATTATTGGGACGTTAAAACCATAGATATATAGGTTTTTCTATCTTCAGTATGTCAAAACTAGTGACAGATAGGTTATTCGGCCGTTAGACGATGTGACATTCTATCGGCGATGACGATGATTGAAAAGTTTAAAATGTATGGAACTGACATGCTACCGAAAAGTTTGTCACTTTTGAAAGTTGTTGTAGAAATACGAAACGCTTTGATAGTTATTAATGCCACTTGTGTTGATCATCCAACAAAGAGCAAAATCTAACTGTTGGATTTTGTTGTTTACTTTATAGGTTGACAATGGGTAATAAAGTAGCTCTTAGCAGAACTCACCTTAAAATTAACAAATTTTTATTTGCTAAATCCGCTATTGCAATTAGTATAAACTATGATAATATCTTGTGTTCTACTGGAAATTTACTATTTTATTGACACAATGCGTAGACTTGAAACATGGCGTCCATATCAAAATATTATTTGCATGACGTGTCCAACAACCCACTGCAAAAAATCTTACGTATTTTTACGATCCATCCACTACAGTCTACAGCGCATTTTTCAAAGGTGCACGCTAATTTTCACAAGGGAACATGAAAACGAGGCAGAGGCGCAAACATCTTTATCCTAAAGTCAACAACTCCATTTTGTACATCGATATCAAAGTGGACCACCTTTTAGCGCCTCCGTATTTAGTCACAGTATCCTTTTTGCTGGATTACAAACTTACTTTTATGAGACGACAAAGTTGGTATACATTTGGGCCAATCTTGGCAAAGTTTCGATATACATTGCTGCTTTATCAAGGAATTTGGGCACACCTTTGTTAACAAATACAGCAGTAGATGCTGAAGCATGTCCGATTTTGGAGTTTCAGAAGAAGCTCTTAGGGTTCATTTTCGCATGATCGACTGCAAAGCAAAGATTGTCGGAGCGGTCATCTGTCATCAACGGATGTCACATTATGGCTCGTTTTTGGACCACAAAAGATTCGGGTTCCTTTCTAATCAGTTGTATTATATTATACAACTCTTTCCAAAGCTTTTTCATCAGTTTACTGTCCATTACTGGCTTTGCTTAACATTTGTTCGAATATACTGAAGAAAACGGGTAATGGAGAGGATTTTGACTGAGCTGTCATATATATTAGTTGGTGCACTTCAAAATAGACGATCAATAACGTTTTATTCCGGTTGAAGGTGTAAATTGACATTAAAATGCAGTTTAATCGATTTTCGGTCTATGAGAAAGAGTTTTTTTGTAAGATTTTGGTTCGTTTTGGTAGCACATTGTCAATGGGACCGTTTTGGTTAGCTGGGTATTTATAATATTCGTCGCTTTTCTGGTCCATCTGTGCATTATAAAAACATTGAACAAAGATAGAATGATATTCTTTTTAAGTTCCTTACAAACTTGTTTGTACTTAGATCTTTATAATTATTTACCTGCGACCGAGAAAGGCCAATATCCTTCAGGGACAACGATATCAACAGCAATGACATCCTCGGCTTGACCCTTCTGGAGTAAAAGTTGACAGGAATAATCAGTTCACATGTCCGTGCTGTTCATAAGCGTCCTGATACTCGCGACACCGTAACAGCCTTAATTGCTGGTGTGCCAAACTCATAACTTCAGTTAACAAAATACAGCAACTGTCCTTCCTTTTTAACTGACTTCCAAAAAAGGAGGAGGTTATAATTATGTTCGTCACGAATGTATGTTTTTTTAAATCTTTTTTTTAAATGTATGTCCACCTATTTCTCCGTCAATTGTGGACCGATTTTGAAAATTATTTTTTTGTATGAAAGGGTATGCTCCCAAATTGGTCCCATATAAATTTTATTAACTTTGCTTGAATAGTTTTTGAGTAAGCTTCAATAATACGTATTTTTCCCACTTAGCTTATGTGGATGATATGATGATAACTTCCTGTCACTTTTATTTACATAGCAGGTTTTAATTTACCACAACTAAAAAGTGAAAAATAAAAACTTTTTACATAAAAAAAACAAGTAGTAGTAAACAGGTCGTTATTCTTTTTGTAAAAAGATTTTGGTATAAAACAGTAGTCGCTTTATTATTACGTCTCTTCATGATAATACAATTTTACTTAACATTTTCGACTCTACCCACTTTTCATAGAACTCATACGCCATGCCGCCATACATATTGGAAGTGAACCCTCCGGGAGGGTCACCGGCATTACGTTTGCGCTAAAGTTAACCATCGCGAACGGTCAACGGCATTATTTTTGAAACCGTGTTATAAACACTGTAACCAACGCATATACTAATAAATCTTGTAAACATATACGTCAGATTTTATTTTCCCGGTTTCTTTTATTCGCTAAGGAAAACCGACGTTTAAAATGAGCCCTTCGCGAGGGCTCCCCGCATCTTATATGCGACTAGGTGAACCCTCCAAGAGGGCTCCCGGCAACTGAATTTTATTAATAGTTAGACCACGAGATCCCTGTAGAGTACTCATAACTTACTTACGTTAGTTTTGTTTAGTACTTACTCGTACTAACTAAGGTCTATCTGAGTCTAAACAATAGACCATTATAGCCTAACTGAACTGGATAGTACAGCATTAACCTCAACGGAAGATGACCGGTGGACGAGTCGTGCCGTAGTATGAGAAGGACGTAAGGAAAGCGTGGAAGGCAAACAATAAGATGGGTCGACGATATCATAGATACAGCGGGAGATAAATAGCAAACAAAAGCGAAGGATACAAAACAATGGACAGAAATGGAGGAGGCCTTTACCAATAGAGGGGTTCTCGTTCAAATTAAATTATATTAAATGGAAACAATAAATAAAAAATGAAATCGAATCAACAATTATAAAAAAATGATATATAAAATTTAAATTATATAACAGAAAAGTTGTTGCATGCTAACTAATATTGTATAATTGCATAGAAAAATGACAAAAATAAAAGGCTTATTTATTTATTTTATTCATTTACCTACACCTAAACGAGCGACTAAAATGGTGTTCACGAGAGTCAGATTCTAGAAAAAAAAGAAAAGATAAAGAAAGAAGAAGAAAAGAAAAGAAGAGAGAGAAGAAGAGAAAGAAGATTCTTTAAAAGATGTCTTTCATAAATTGAAATCTATATCAAAATTTGTACAAGTAACATTAGGAACTCACAAAAAGGTGTATGTCTATTAAGGAGCTACAAAATAGCGACAGACTTTTCGAAAAAATGTTTTGTAAACTATTCCTACGATCCTTATTAGTAAGGGTTCGCAGATTACACTACTATTCTAATTTAATGCAATAAAAAAAAGGTTTTTTTTTTGGAATGGCTAAGTTATTTTAATATGTAGGTAAGAACCTGTACCCTTATTGCGTAATACACGATCAATCAGTATCTGAATCTTTTGCAAACAGATTGCTAATCCATTGAAATAAAAGTTCGAAAAAAAAAATCTGCTCGACAACGTAAATAACGCAATGAATGTTGTTGAACTGTCAAAATTAAACAGATTAGTCGTAATCGTTTACGAAAATGTGTTACGCTATCAGGGTAGTTTAAACTGACAAAAACCTTTCTTCGCAAAGTTTTAAAACTAACTAAAAGGGTTCCATAAGTACTTACTTACTTCTTCCTTCTTACGAAAGTTAGACTAGACTACACTAGTAGACAGTTGTTCACAAAATAGCCAGAAAAACATAAGGAATACCTTTCTTTCTTGCTGTGGGGAAATCCTCATGGCTTACCCTCCTGGGGAGAACGGAGGGCGATATCGGACTCCCCGTCTGGAAGATAGGTATACACATATTGGGTAGTTAGTTACCTATGATATTGACATTTTTTTTCTCACAAATAGAGAACCTCGGCACTTCTATGATTTAAAATATTCATCAATTGCATGGTATTATATCGAATAATGACCATCATAGACAACTATCAATAGTAAAAAAACCTTATTACTTATAGTTTTATAAACATAAAAAATACCCTAAAATTACTCCTCATTTTGTTAGCAGAAATGACCACTATTTGTTTTAACTTATTTTTGTCGCTTAATCTAAGTGGCATATTACGTTAACTTAGTTTTTAAACATTAGTGCATAAAAGTTTTAAAACATTCGTGTTCATGGTTGTTATATAAATTAAGAAAATGTTAGTATGAAAAAAGCAACTTCTTTAAAATTCTCCCTACAAAACGCTGACCTAATATTTCAGAACGTACTAGTCTAGCGAAATTGTTATTTTAAATAAAGAACCACTACTTTATTCCCAATGTAGATAAGTATTTTTCAAATTAATATTTGGTAGCTCAAGAATCTATTCCAAAACTGCCAAATACTCTCAGCATCCTAATCAACAGCAATAAAGTGATCCGCTTCTGATTCGTACGGCCGAAGGTGGTGTCTTAAGGCCGCCGATTAGTGGCCTCTGTCGCTCCTCTCATTACTGAGAGCCCTAATTGCACCGCCGCGGAGTCTCAAACGCGCCGACCGCTTTCATCTCGCCGACGGTGTGTGGCGCAAAGTGTGGGAGAGAGCGGGTGCGGGCTGATGAGCAGTAGCGGGTAGAGTTGGCATAGCGGAAGTGTTTCAGATTTTTTTTGGTATTTTGTTCTTAAAAGTGCGATGCAATGCGATGTTCTAATAAAAATAAAATGTAATAATTAAACTACAAGTCTAATATTATATTGAAATTGACATTACTCTTCAAAGATTTATTTTATTTTATGTAAGTAAACATATTTATATTCTGTTGTTATCCATACAACTGACTATTACACTCTAATTACACCATAAGTTACATTTAATAACTTAACTGTGTGTGAATTCTAACTGAGGTAATCTAATTTTTATGTGTCTGTAGGTAAAATCTTTAGCGATGGTGGAATGAAGTATGATGTACATACAGATACTTATCCATTTCAAAATATTACGGATAATTGTGTTATAATGTTACCAAATAACGTTTTGTAAGGCTACCATAACTTAAAATAGTCTGTGCAATAAAGTCGTAAAAATTAATGATTTTTGTGGTTTTAACTTTTTATACACAACGAAAAGTAAAGACTACTGAACAGATTAACCCAAATAAGTAAACATCTTAAAACCCGGTTCTTTCATGAATTGATTAAAACTAATAATTGGTCAAAATATATCATTAACGAATTACCAATAATATACCGATTGGTTCGCAAAAACCAGATTTATTATCAACTCTAGGTGTTTTCTAATTAAAATAAAAACCCAATAAATATTTTATTATCTACATCTAATTGATATTATTATGGAAATTATTAAAACCATCTAGCTGACACTAATGAACATTGCAAAAACTGTATCATCGTTTGAAATTACTAATTTGGCACATCAATATTCATAATGGAAAAAGTGTTGTGTTACAGCATAATAACACGCTATCGCTTCCGCTTATGACGCATCGCCACTCTTTTCACACAACGCTCTCCGCCCAAAACTATCCTGCAGTTGGTAAAAGGATACACTTGATGAAACTTTACAATTTAAATCTTGATACTTCGACATAAGAGCTGTGTGAATTCCATTGATGGAAGCGTAAATGTTTTGTTAAGTTGGTATTACTGTAATTGTTTTTATTCATTTATTGCCCCATAGACTATCTGTAAGGTGGGCTTTATAGCCCGTCTATTAGCAGCCAAGGAGTTATCATCGCCTTATAGTGGATTTGTACTAATTTTATTATATTCTTAACTTTATTGGCATCGACAATGTTTTTAATAAAAACGGATGCAACGTGATATTAATTAAATTTTAAAAAGCCCTGTGTATAAACTAGCTATAAAATGTCTACTGAGTTAGCAATCAAGATGGCGGCGATAAAAAATGACAGCAAATTGATAGATTGATTGATTGATTAGCGCGAGACCGTTTTGAATAAAATATTAGCTTGTAAAAGCAGTAGCTGCTTGTTTTGTTTGTGGTATCATACGGAGTATTTACGTCGTTTGTATAATTTTATTAGGGAAATATAATTATATAATTTAATAGGAATCCAGCTGATTTCAACAACATTTTGGCTTAAGTATTTACCATTAGTGCCATAATATGTGGTACAATTCTAATTTATTTTAAGTAAACTGGATTGATTGATTGATTGGATTATGAATTTATGTAAACTTTCATTCCAAATACAAAATATAACTGCAAAAAACCAAATGTTTGCATCGCTTCATTTTAAAATAGACTAAAATTAATTGATTTCTAGACTTCTCATCTGTAATAACGATCGTACATTCATATTTTTTCAATCCAATCTCTACGGAGACCACCTCGATGCTTTTATATTAGGAAATCGTGATATGGTACCAACATTACGGCAAATGGTACATGGATCGAGCATTTACCTACTATGAATGTAGGCGTACTGAGAGAAAGCTCTCTGTATGTATTTCTGTTTGTTTGTTTGCATCAATTTAACGTATTATTGAATGGAAATTTGATGTTTGGGTTTACAATTCTGAAGGTTTTTGAGGATTTGTTTGATTTAGGCTTGCGTAATGTTGGAATGTGTGTGAAAATCTAATCGTGGAAAAATGAATGAGGTACCCCTGAAAAAGGCGGATGTAACTTGAAATATAAATGTAGGCTAACACTGTATATTAAATATAAATAAAATAAATTAATAATTAATTAAATATAAATGTAGGCTAACACTGTAATTGGGCACGCCACAATTGCGGCGATAAGTCCCCTCTTTGAGGAGTGGCTTGAGAGGCGCCATGGCTTCCTCACCTTCCGCCTGACGCAGATCTTCACCGGACACGGTTGTTTCGGGAGGTTCCTGTTCCGCATAAGGCGAGAGGAAACGCCCAGGTGTCACCACTGTGTAGATCGCCCGGAGGACACGGTGGAGCATACGGTGGAGGTTTGCCCGGCTTGGGCGGAGCACCGCCTTGTCCTCACGGAGGCGATCGGCGGGGGCGATCTCTCGCGTCCGGTCCTGGTTCAGGCCATGGTTCGGAGCGAGAGTGCATGGGAGGCCGTCACCTCCTTCTGCGAAGCAGTTATGCTCGCAAAGGAGGAGGCGGAGCGCGCGAGGGAGACGCAAGATGCGCGCCCTCGCGCCCCTAGTCGCCGCAGGAGATGCCCCGGGCGTTGGGAGTCGCGAGCCGACTTCCGGCCACCACAGGCGCGGGCTTGCGGACGGTGAGCAACGGGCAGCTTGCCGTCCGATTAGGACCAGGCCCGGGTCGACGGCGCGTTGTGTTCCAGGCGCGCCTCAAAGAGATGTCAGCACCAACTGAAGGGGTCCGTAAGGACCAATGCCTGCTGGGGTTACGGGTTTGTCCGAAAGGGATATCGCGGCCCCGGCACATGGGCAACGGAAGGAACACGAACAACGAAGGTTTTAGTCAGTAAAAGATTTGATGATTACCTATCCTAAAAAAAAAAAAAGAAGGCTAACACTGTAATACAAAATACCTATGACCAATAAATAGATTGGTAAAAGAGTATTTTTATAGTTCACAAACGAGACAGACGTAACAGGAGAAAAGTATACAAATTAGTAGGCCTATGCAATGTGGCTGAAGGTAAAAAACAATAGGTCAGTACTTAATTGCTAAACATAGGAAGAAAGTAAAGATACAGTACCTACCTACAACACATACCTACTGCACAAATTAACAGCTCTATCTAAATCTAAAATGAAGAAATTAGTTTTATTATGTGTAAAACAGGAGTCGGGGCTAGTATAAAGTACGATGAAAGCTTTACAGTGAAATTGTATGTAAGTACTTTATTAGAACTTGCTTTATAGTTTCCGCCTACCGGGTGGTATGCCACATCTAACTAGGACGCACTGGAGATCTAACGTTCAATATGACGTGATGCTAGGAAGACATAGATTTTTAGAACACTGATTTTACATTCTGATAATACTTGAATTCACACACTGACTTAAGTATTACTTGTTAAAATGTTAGGAATATCGTATAATTTTACAATGTTTGTAAAAATGTGAGCACCATGTATCTATCACATAATTAATTTATATGTCCTCATCCTATTCTAGATGCATCGTCTTCACATTTAATTATACAATTAATGTATACAAAATATTGTAAAAATATTTGAAAAGAGTCACGGTGGATTTTCTTGCCCGTTCTTCTCCAAACGAAGACTAAATTTCATTTTTTTTTAAGGGGCGACTAGAATCAATATTTTTTTTTGTAAAATTGACGTTCAAAAGTGCCTTTTATGTGCCTAATTGAAATAAATTGTTTGACTTTGACTTTGGTAATTATCTAGTGCAGTAAGTATTAGACATGGGAATAGGATAAGCGTAGAATGTGAACAAATTATGATGACAAATACACTCGCCCCCTATAACATGGAACATAAACATAGCTAACGTTGAAATGTGGGTGTACTAGGTACATCTCTGCCTAATCCTGCGAGGAATACCTACAGGCGAAATGTACCTACTGTACATTAAAATGCTTGTCTTTTTCAGTTGTTTCGGTAAAGGCATTTGTTTCAAAAGTTTCATAGGAACGCTCAGACCCAGGGAACTCTCGAATCCCTGTACTAACTGCTCAGTCGGGGAGCTTTTTGTACACTCTATGAACTGATATTGACTGGTGACCATGACGATGGCTTAGCTCGTGGCTAAGTAATAACAGCCGCACGGGTCGATCTATCTGGTTAAGCTACGCTTACCGGGGTTGGTCTGTGGATGGGTGACCATCTTCAAATACCGAGACTTCTCCGTGCCTCGGAAAGCACGTTAAGCCGTTGTTCCCGGCTGTCATTCGCGGATCTTTGACAGTCGTTACGGGTCGTCAGAAGCCTGAAAGTCTGACAACCAGTCTTACCAATGGGTATCGTATTTCCCAGTTACTGGGTTGTGGAGGCCGGATCGGCAGTCGCTCCATATAAAATACTGGTATTCAGCTGCATTCGGTTAGACTGGAAGCGGACCCCAATATAGTTGTGGTAAGGCTAGGCAGATTGATTAACCATGACGATGTTAGCCCCTCTCCATTATAATCGAATTCAGTAGTGTTTAAGTATGCAAAGGCCATCTACTACCTCCTTCAGCCGTATACTTCAATGTTGAGGGTCGTGAAGTACAGGAGTTTCGCAGATCCAAACTTTTTCTTGTCTTTACCTCTGTTACGATTAGTTACGACTTGAAAAGCGTCCTGAATTGGTTACGTTTAAAAGCTAAAGAAATGAAATTAGTAGAGCCAAAGCCTTGATTATCTTATCTCTTAATTGAACTCTAATTAAAACATCTCATCTCAATGCTTGACCATAAATACCGAAATAAAAAACAAAACAGCATCTAAAGCTATATCACAATCACAATAAATCACAACGAAAGCCGAAATTAGAGGTGGCATTACAAACACAGAGGTTTCCCATAGAGGCCATAGACTACGGGCACAATAGCGCCCCTCTAATTGTGCCATAGAGCAGACCACACACCGTTGGATGATGGATGCTGTATTAACACGTACCTTATTCGATGGGATTCTTATTAATGAGTATCTGTACGTATTTCATTATTTATTAACTTTATCATCATTCTGGGATTTATTAAGTAGAAAGAATTTGAGATAGGTACAAGTTTATTAAATTTGTAGATATGGTGCGTGCCGGAGATAAAGTACTGCAAGATGACAGTCTTATAAAGATCAGCTGGTCTACTGTAATCTAATCTCACCGAGAAAGCTTAGGTAAAGTGAGTCATTCCACCTGATGCTATTAGCAGCTCACTTCAAGCTCACTTCACCTGAGTTTTCACGGTGAGATGTTGGCAGAATAGATCGGCTGATTCAATTTTAAGATTTCTAATAGTCTCTGACTGTCATTGGCACAAGCTCTGGCAGAAAAGGGCCTCTCTGTCAGTTACAGTGCGTTCATTAAACATCTAATCTTACTTCTAACTACATTATAATTAAGTATATATATTTTAGTGATATTTATTTTAGAAGTAGGTATGTATGTAAGTTTATTCTCGTATTGTATTTTTATGTAAATAATAAGTGTTTTTATTTTATGTATTTTATTTTCTCTTCTACTCTTACACACGTTGTCTACATCTCTTTAACTACTTCCCTATCGCAGGTATGCTGGAAGAGATTTCTTTAGAAATAAGCATCAATTTTGTACGTATTTTTCTGTTCCTTTCTTCATGTCTGTTAGTGTGTACATAAACTGTTAAATAAATAAATAAATTAAAACTTGACCCGTGACGCGATTGGTAGCATTGAATTTTGCAGTCATGTGATTGTTAGTACTGTTCTGTCAGTTGCCATTTTGAACTTGTTAGTATTGAAACTAAGACTGCAACTTTTTGTGCTACCAATCGCGTTACGGGTCATGTAATGAACGCATTTCAATACAAAATGAACGCATTTCAATACAAAATGAACGCATTTCAATACAAAATGTACGCATTTCAATACAAAATGAACGCATTTCAATACAAAATTCTTTAAATTAATTTGAATTTTGAAGCATCAGTGTACTTAAAAGAAGAGAAGAGCTCTTGGCTAAGTAATAACTGCTGCACGGGTCTATCCGTCAGATTAAGCTACGCTTGCCTGGGTTGGTCTGTGGATGGGTGACCATCTTTACACACCGAGACTCCTCCGTGCCTCGGAAAGTACGTTAAAGCCGTTGGTCCCGACTGTCATTCATGGATCTTTGACAGTCGTTACTGGTTGTCAGAAGCCCGAAAGTCTGACAACCAGTCTTACCAAGGGATATCGTATTACCCAGTTACTGGGTTGTGGAGGTCAGATAGGCAGTTACTTCATGTAAAATACTGGTATTCAGCTGAATCCGGTTAGACTGGAAGCCAACCCCTATAAAGTTGGGAAAAGGCTAGGCAGATTGAGTGTACTTAAAAGAAGAGATTCTAAAAAGTTTTAGCAGTAGATCCTAATCTGACACAGGTGTTGCTAATTTCTTATAAGTTCATATTTATATTTAATAGCTTGTATTCGGTAGTTGCAAATATTTAATTAAGTACCTACATGATCGCAAAACCGCAAGAGCATCTTTTTAAATTAAAAATCTCAGATTCATCTATTGATGGTTGCTACCGAATCTTACAAAACAGTTCTATGAAATATGAATTATTAATAGTTGGACGTACAAAAGGTAAAATACCACCAACCCAGCTAACGTTACACCAAATTAAATAGCGTTGAAAAAAACAACAAATATAAGCGTAACATGACCAAAGAATTGATTTCAAAACGATCTAATACTTAATAGCGAAATTGCTAGCGTATGGCTAAATAACTTAATGTGCTCTGGGACCAAAATATCTTCCGTCTTGAATGTGTATTAAAACTCCCCCTGTATTTTATAAACCACGATAATTTTATACTCAGACACGCAAAAGTTAACCTTATTTCACAGGCTGTAATGTGGGTGTAAAGTGCATGTTTTAAAGTTGTAAGAGCACATGTAGAGGGGAATGGTAGTTCTTAGTAAAATGGTGTGTGATATCAAAGCGTTCCCATTATGGTTGTCTATTACGGCAATGATATTATCCACAATTTCGTATCATATCAGTAATAATACATTTATGCGTTACTCTGCTATTATATGATGAGCATTTACTATATACATACATAGGTACAAGTGTCTATGTTTGTGTGTAGGTGTACTTTTCGGTAGTTTTCGGGGTTCCGTATTTTCATGTATAAAACATGAAATTTTCGTATAAAAAGGATGGAGGCACATCCTAACTATCCTAATCTTAACTATCCTTATAAATGCGAAAGTGAGTTTGTTTGTTACGCTTTCACGCTAAAACGGCTAAATAGATTTGGATGAAATTGGCACATAGGTAGACCAGGACCTGGGCTAGGTTAGGACATAGGATACTTTTTACCTCGATGTTCCTACGGGATTGAGACTTATGCGCGTGAAACCACGGGGCGCAGTTAGTTGTATATAAAAGTTCAACGTTATGGATCTCAATCTAGAGTCACAGCATAGTTCATTGAATGGTCGTTGGTCTTTTATTCCGAGAAAAATCTAACCAGTATCAAACTACACCTAAATAAAAGCGACAAAAATAGCAGCGGACATCTTCTTTGTCGATCATTGAATCAATAACACCTATACACAGTCAGCCATGTTTGAATTTCAGCGTTTCAGTGCGATGGAAGTTTTTTCCTAGATCTATTAGGTATTACAAAGGTACTTCATCACATTCACTTACTTCTAATTTATTCACAATCAATCAGAGAGATGACTTTTAAGACGAAAAGGCTGAATAAAGAATACAAAAAAGTAGCTAAGTACCACTTTCGGAAGTATTTTTCCAACAAAATCAATCTGCCTAGCCTTTTCCCAACTATGTTGGGGTCGACTCCCAGTCTAACCGGATGCAGCTGAATACCAGTATTTTACATGGAGCGACTGCCTATCTGACCTCAACAACCCTGTTAACTACTGGGTAACATGATACCCCTTGGTAAGACTGGTTGTCAAACTTCTGATCACCCATAACATAACGACAGTCAAAGATCTACGAATGACAGCCGGGACCACTTTCCGAGGCATGATTTTCACGAAGATTTTCAACATGATCTTGATATTCTAGTCATAATAAATTTTATGATCATGTTAAACCTGCTAAAGCTCTTGTTTAACTTATAAAAACAAAGAACTCAAAGAGAACAGCCCGTTTTTACCATCACCCTTACGGAACCCGTAACCGCCGAGTTACGAATGTAATGCTTTATTGCTTTGTGCACTTAAGTGGTCAAAGATGCCTAATTTAATTAGATATGTATTAACGCACGAGCTGGGTGGCGCGCAGTGCGTACCAGGAAATAAGATACAGAAAGAGATATCGTTTATTTAGAGTTTTTGTTGCTCAATTGATGGGAAGCTTTGGAGTTATTTCAATTCTGACACCTATATAAAAGATCGTCTTCATTCAGTGGAAAATGTAGTGTCTCTATTAGTATTTTTTAAAGCTATAAATAAAATAACATCAATACATTTTCTTACTTAGTACATACACTAATTGCGAAGGGCTTATTCAAACTCAAAATCTCAAACTCAAAACATTTATCTTAACATAGTATAAAATGAAGTCGCTTCCGCTGTCTGTTCGCTTAGTTCTTTTAAACTGGACTGAACGGATTTTAATGCAGTTTTCAGCAATAGATAGAGTGATTCAAGAGGAAGGTTTATATATAATACACACCCGTGCAAAGCCGGGCGGGTCGCTAGTTTCAAATAAACCAATTACAGGTACTTTTGGATTGTCAAGGGGTCGGTCAGTCAGAAAGATGAAGCTAGTTGCTCATTCCAAAGCGTAGTAGGTTCCTATGGAGAAGAGGGCAAGAAACTCCACGGACACTCTTTGTCTTCACAGTTCTCTTTAGTCACTTTTATTATGTGCTCTGGTAGTTGGAAAAAGCCTAAGAAGAAGAGTTATCAATGAAAACCGAATTAAACTTTGATTTCCAATTTTACTGAATTTTATACAGGGAACAGAACCTTACCTACAGAAGGTAGATTCTTGGAGATACTTACCTACAAAATCTTCAAAGTCTTGTTTTAAATTTTGATCAGGATCTCAATGTCAATCAATGTCGGAAATGTAGAGTGGGTAATCTTCTTATTAGCGTGTTGATAGCAATCTAAATCGACTAGGCCCAAAATTCGGCTACGTGTTTGGCGCCATCATTAGCGTCCATCAGTTCTTATAACGTGCAGCTGACAGGACACGCAGGACATGACATGAAGTGTCCCAAGTGGGTAATGAAAGTACTAGATTTTGAACATTAAGATGCCTTATCACGGGGAGTATTCGCCTGTAATGTAACTTTCAGAGTCGAGCATACCATCAGTGAGGGAGGAGAACCGAGCAATACAGTGCGCAACCTGAATGATACAATTCGTGCCTTACCTATCAGTGAGGACAAGAACCGAGCATTACCTACAGTGCGCAACTTGAGATGATACAATTCGAGCATTACATCAGTGAGGGAGGACAACCGAGCTATACAGTGCGCAAACTGAATTATACCATTTGAGCATTACCTACATCAGTGAGGGAGAAGAACCGAGCATTACAGAGTTTAATGTGTGTAATATGTAATCTGAAATTATGCATTAAATGCTCGTCTATCAGGGAGTAAGTATTGTAACGTAATGCTCAAAATAAAATTTGTAATGTTACATTACAAGCGAACTCATCAGTCAGGGAGGCAGTATTATAACGTAATGCTCAAAACAAAATCGAATCTGTAACGTTACATTACAGGCGAATGCTCCCGGTGATCCCGAGCACGTATACCTAGATATAAAAGCATATATTTTTTTTTTGTTTTTGTTTGAAAAACGTTGCCCCACACTAAGAATTTCTTCTTGTATCGTGGGTGCGTTTACAAACATAGAAACTCACATAAACTAACACCCAGACCCGGAACAACTACTTGCAGATCATACAAATATTTGTTCCGTGCGGGGATCGAACCCGCGACACGTTGCGCAGCAGTCGATCGCTCAGCCACTGCGCCAACCGTGTCGTCTATATATAATTGTTCCTAATTCTCTAAAGAATCTTGTCAGATCCTGTTAAGAGAATAATTGGCAAGATGAAATTACACAACCCGTCATTAGTAGGTCTTTCACAATTGTTAGGGGTAGTCAGAAGCCCGAAACTTTGAAAACCAGTCTTACCAAGGGGTACCTTATGGGGTATCCATAGGGATATTATACTTACCAAGTCACTGGTTGGGGGGTTGGGTTGTGGAGGTCACATAGGCAGTCGCTTCATGTAAAATCTACTGGTATTCAGCTGCATCCAGTTGGAAAAAGGCGATGTGATGTGTCAGTATCAACACTTAACACTTCCGACTCCACCCACTTTTCATAGACCTCATACGCCATGCCGCCAAACATATTGGAAGTGAACCCTCCGGGAGAGTTGCCGGCATCCCATATGCGACTAGGTGAACCCTCCAGGAGGGCTCCCGGCACGGAACGTGTTAAGTAGACTGTGAAATTAAAAAGACTCCAGTCGCTGAATGTTTCTGGGCCACGCACAAAGAACAGCGCTAACATAAACAGTACAACAATAAGTAAAGAAACAACCACACAATAACTACCTACGTAATGACCATTAATTACTTATAATAACCACCCTGACGTCATCCACCGTATCCCGTAGGTACCCAATTTGCATTTTTAACGCCAACCGTGCAATTTTTCACAATGTTTATAATGTTTATCGTCGAGCGTCACTTTACGATTAATTTCAATAATCAATGATCTTGTTTATACCGAGCTAGTCATTAACTGAGTGGGCTAAACGACATGTGGGGGGGAATGGGGGGAGGTAGTTAATTGCCGCTCAGTATTAGCACTAACTGGAAGCGATGTAGATAACGATGAATTATTGCTTGTCTGTCTGTTTGTGTGATCCTGTGCCAAAGAGTGCCTGGGACGGAAAAATGCATCTGTTGCTTTGGAGTAGTGATTGATGATTACAACGACATGGTGATAAGAGAAAGTCATGAGTGCGTTGCTGAAAGGATTGTTCAATGACTGCAACGAACCATGGATCGATTGAAACCATTCAAGAGTTTTTGTTCGAAGATTATTTAGTTGCATTTTGAAATGCTGAATCTACAACGTTGAAACCTCGGGAAAACTTAAGGCGTAATAGATCCTTCATCATCTTTGGCATGATAAGAAAAGTGATGAAAATAATCACCTTTGTGCCAAATTTTCGTTATTGTTACAAGAAAAAGTTGCACGTTTATGTCGTTTATGATGATGCAGATCCTGATGGATGATTGAAATCATCTAACAGCCCAATTTCTTCTTGAAAAGTCTAATTTTAATGAGTAATTTAATCTAGCTTGTAGATTATAAATGATGCTTCAACAAATAGCATTCCTCCTCTACTCTGCAGACCATACTACCCACATCACTAACAACCAGCCATGCATGACCACGTCACTACGCAGTCTGATTTATACCCTCAAGATTGTCGCCAGTGCGCGATTATCCTTACGATAATCACACACGACTAATCGCACAGTCGCCATAATTGTTTTAAAGTCGTTTGACTAGATCTCGTACAGTTAGGTCCAGATTGGTATAGATAGGTGAAGATTATGAGGCCTGATTAGATAGTGGCTCTGGCTACCGACTTTGCTTTGAGCTCGTTTTAGTAACTTGGTTGGTACTTAATATGGTAATGTGTGGTTGTTTAAAACTTGAGCCTTAATAGGGATCATGACAAGAAAAAAAAAAATTGTCCGTCTTTTAGATTATAAAAAAATATTGGACACGTATTTTTTCTTTTTTTACGTAATCTAAAGATTACGGGGATACATTGAGGTAAAATGTGCCATGACGCCACGAGTCTGTAGATTTTATACATACTAGTGACGTAGCGACCCCCAGTCCCCAACCTATAATGCGTTTTAACTAAGTTATTTTCTATTAATATGATAAAGCAAAAAATACGTGTCTAATATTTTTTTATTATCTAACTGACGGACTAATTAGTTTTTTTTTTTTTTACCCAGGCATTAATCCCTATTGCGTGTTTAAATCGAGTCGGATCAGCGCTGAATTTACAAATGAAATCGTTGGAGGAGCCTGCAAGGTTCCTTGGCAATTGCAGATTTATTTAACAGATACGTGGGTATCTGTACCTACGTACATTAGAATTTATTTGTCGATTTTCTCAAGTTATCGTAACTATTGTGGTCTTCATCACCTTAAGACTGCAGACTGGTAGTGAGTTACCTAAAGCCAAATGCAAAATATCTGCCCTATTTAGTAGGTATAGATACTTTTGATAAATAAAGTTTAATTCAGCTTGCTGAGTTCATGTTGGTAATCCAAGCTTATTTTCCATCAGAAAGCTTAGATAGGGCCGTGCCGACCCTCGGCAGCGCCTGTGCGCGAAACCAATGAAGAGCCTCTTTTTTTTGGTCGTCGTGCTTCATCGTATCTTTTTTAACATATATACGAAAAAAAAATACGTAAATAATATTAACGTAAATAGAAAAAATCGCTTCGCTTCTGCTTATTCGCAACGAGAGATAGAGAGAGATAGAGAATGAGAGAAAGAGAAAGAGAGAGAGAGAAAGAGAGAGAGAACGAGAGAAATAAAGAGAGAGAACGAGAGAGAAAGAAAAAGAGAGAGAGCGAGAACGAGAGAGAAAGAGAGAAAAATAGAGAGAGAGAGAGAGATTTTTTGCTATGGGTGTCGTTATTAAACCTACGGACGAAGTGGCGGGCTGAAGCTCATCATCATCATCATATCAGCCAAAAGACGTCCACTGCTGAACATAGGCCTCCCCCAAGCACCGCCACTTCGACCGGTTCTGTGCTTCCCGCATCCAGCGGATTCCTGTAAAAAGTTTTTATTTTTCACTTTTTAGTTGTGGTACCTACCCCACACAAATTAGAATACCACTATCTGCTATGTAAATAACAGTCACAGGAAGTTATCATCATATCATCCCAATATACTAAGTGGGAAAAAATACGTATTATTGAAGCTTACGCAAAAACTACCCAAGCAAAATTAATAAAATTTATAGGGGACCAATTTGGGAGCATAACCTTTCATACAAAAAAAGAATTTTCAAAATCGTTCCACAATTGACGGAGAAATCGGCTGACATACATAAAAAAAAACATACATTCGCGACGAACATATAACCTCCTCTTTTTGGAAGTCGGTTAAAAATATAATAGAAAAGAACTAATATAATTTTTATAGTGAACAAAATAAACAGTACATCTATCTGGATAGATAGTTAGTAGTAGATAGTTTACGGCCCGATAACTGTCAATAACCTATCCAACCAGTTTTGGCATACTGAAGATAGAAAAACGAATCTATCTATGGTTTTAACGTCCCAATAATCTGTCAGAGACTAGGAATTCTGTAGAATGTGACACAGTGACAGATATAATTATCTGTCATTTACTGTCAATAGGTTATTGGGTTCGGCTGTTATTGTAGATAGATAGATATCTAGGTATCTGTACTAAACGGTATGAGGAAGCTGTCAGAACCAATTACTAGCCCACTAACATAGCGAGAGCACTTTACATATCAGATGTGTTCAATTGAAACGCGCGTTTGAGTCGGTCCTAATTATTAATTAGAGTAATTAGACGCATCGCCTGCGAGCGGTGACGATTGACGTACGAATGAGAGCAGTGGAGAATGATTGCAACAGTTCGGTCAGATTGCAGGTCTGGAAAGCATTAGTTAGTAAGGCAAAATTTGACTTTTTGTATTTTTATTTGTGATGAATAAACTCAAAATACCGGACCGATTTTAAAAATTATTTTACCAGTAGAAAGCTAAGATTACCACTGAGTAACATAGGCTATAAGTAATTTATAAAATATCAAGCGGGCGAAGTCACTGGCGGAAGCTAGTCTTTAATATACGAATGGAACTCTTTAAATTTGTGATCAGGTACAAGAATATCGTTCTATGTTATGGGGTTTGGTTTCCGCACTTAGTCAGTCAGGTGAACCATTGTGCGTGGAGCATGGCGGCCATTTGGTGTTTATTCCAACTAGCCCACCTCCCTCCAGAAGTAAATTAAAACTCCTGGTCTGTTCAGAACATCTGTGAAAGATCTGGGTGACCCGAGGGTTTCTGTTCTAAACTAGGTGACGCCTGTGCAATCAAAGAGCACGTGCGCGACGGTTTACTGAGCCTCCATGCACGCCCTGCACAGAGGACTGTCCGTTATTGTGTGGAAGTGTTTGTTTAGCAAGCAGTGTCCCGTGATGGTACCCGTCAACAGACGCAGGCCGTTCCTGAAGAATACCGTAAGTAGGTAGTTAGTTGGTCGGTCCCAATTTATCAAAGCTCTCATCGAACTCGTACGTAACTACAAGAGTACTTACTGTGAGTCGCCCCCAGCTAGATGGACCGACGACCTTCAAGGTGACTGGGTCAGACTAGACGTGAAGGCGGAGGACCGGGTGCAGTTGCGCAGTTTGGGAGAGGCCTATGTCCAGTGTGGATGTGTGCTGAGTTGATTGTTTGCACAGACAAAATCGCGTTTTAGCAGATTACCCAACAGACCCTACCAATAGGGATGATGACAAAAGTTTTTTTTTAGTCCGTCATGGACATTATTAAAAAATATTGGACACGTATTTTTCTTTTTTTACGTAATCTAAAGATTACGGCGATACCTATATTGAGTTAAAATTTTCCATGACGTCACGAGTAGGTATGTAGATTTTATACTTGTGAGTGCCCCACTCCCCAACTTAAAATGCGTTTTATCTAAGTAATTTTTTATTAATATGATAAAGCAAAAAATACGTGTCTAATATTATTTTATTATCTGACTGACGGACTAATTAGAATTTATTTTTTGTACCCAGGCATCATCCCTATTTTATTGCCCAATGGGCCTGGTTCACCTACCTAGACGTTATCGAGCTACTTTTTTCTTTTTTTTGCCACTATGGGGAAGCTCTTGCCCTACATCTCATCTAATGGTAAGTGGTGATCAGGCCGAAGATGGAAGCGAGCTTCACCCGGAATCTTCAACCACAGAGGAACTGGCTATATTACCTCTAACTGCCGAAACACAACAATGCTGTTAACATTGTTGTTATGGTTACAGACTTAGATAAGATGGTGATAGCTAGCCAGTTGGACTTAGAACAAACCCTACCACCAACCAAACCGAGCTAGCACTACACCACCGAGGCGGTAAGCTTCTTTTTATAAGCATTGTTTTCTTTCTGTTTTTATAATTTTAAATTGGTTTTTGTTTATAAGCCAATAAGGGCATTGAATTTTTTCTTTCGTTTTTAAAAAGTACCTTGTTAAATAAGTATCATCGGTTTGATTTCAGATCCACCTCAAAAATTTATAGCCATTTGCATTGTTGCCATAATAACTTTGAGTTTTAGCTGTCTGACTGGACTTTTACGAACAACTTCTTTTCTAAACACCGAAATAATAGCAAGGCAAAATTTCCGACTTCTGAAGCTCGTCCATACATGAATCTCATTAGCTGAAAATGGCACGATTAATTACAGGGTGTAGCGACGAGGCGGCGCGGGCGCACCGTGACCGCGCCGTAATTACTGCGGTGACCACACTAGTGTAGAGTGATGGAACATCACTATTTAGCTTGTAAATGTCTACATGGTACGATGGCTCTCAATATAAATATGGGATCATTACAAAGTGGAGTGAAATTAGTAGGTCTCATATATTTGGGCGCTACAAAGCGCATCCAGAGACAATGAATAAAAAATAAAAATAAACTCAAAGTATTTATTTCAAATAAACCAATTACAGGCACTTTTGAATTGTCAAGTGGTCGGTCAGTCAGAAAGATGAAGCTAGATACCCATTTCAAAACGTAGTAGGTTGCTATGGAGAAGAACGAGCAAGGAACTCTACAAACATACATCAAGGTATACAACATTATTCTAAGTACATGTTTTGTCTACTGTTTTATCGTTTACACCGAAAACAAGCTGAAAAGACTAACTAGTCTGTTGTAGGTAAAACTTTTCAAAAAGGTGAACCAAAAAGGAAACAAGATTATGTCTGAAACAACGTCAATTAAATACATCTTTTATATATACATGTTTATACACGACAAGTTTTAAAAGCAAGTATCACAACTTGTACCTACCTATTTTGGTGTAAACGCGGGGTCAGACCTGCGTGGTATGCTCCACCGGAAATCCAGGAGTCGGCCTCGAAATACGTTGTTGATGACTAAGTGTAGGAAGAAGTCCTACAAAACCAAATGCCTTCCGCAAATGAAGGAAGGCCATGAGAAAAAAGTCGCCTATACTGAGCATAGATTCAATAACTTTTAGACGTCGGTCGCAGCTGGTTATCAGTTTAAAGCCTTGGAGACTGGAGTAGGTAAGAGGATTTTGAGCAAGACTATTAAGAATTTGCCAATGGTGGCACATGCAGTAGGTATAGTTTTCCCCGAGATCATCATCACCATTATAATTTCCGCCGAAGCCGATAGACTTTTTTTATAGGCATCGCCACATCGACCGGTCCTGTGCTTCTCGCATTATCTGGTATACCGCGACCTGCACCAGGTTATAGGTCCACCTATTGTACAATCTAATCGACTAGAGACTCTCAGCTGGACATTCAACGTAACGAATGATAAAATAAATCGCACCAAGAGACATGCATGGTGTGCTCCACCGGAAATCCAGGAGTCTGCCTCGAAATATGTTGATGATGACTAAGTGTAGGAAGAAATCCAACAAAACCACTACCTTCCTCAGATGGAGGAAAGCCATGAGAAAAAAGTCGCTTATACTGAGCATAGATTCAATAACTTTTAGACGTCGCAGCTGGTCATCAGTTTAAAGCCTTGGAGACTGGAGTAGGTAAGGGGATTTTGAGCAAGACTATTAAGAATCTGCCAATGTTGACACATGCAGTAGGTATTGTTTTCCGCGAGATCATCATCACCATTATTATTTCCGCCGAATCGATAGACTTTTGCTTATAGGCATCGCTACATCGAGCGATCCTGGGCTTCTCGCATTATAATATGGTCACCCGCGACCTGCACCAGGTTATGGGTCCACCTATTGTACAATCCAATCGTCGAGAGACTCTCAGCTGGACATTCAACGTACAAATGATAAAATAAATCGCCCCAAGTGTTATCCCAACTTCCGATCCAACATGGCACCCCTAGCAATAATGGGCGCTCGTTTGTTGTTTTAATTTAGCTCTAAATACACGCATGTGTTACTGTCATTCATAAATAGATATTAATTAGGTGGGGACCGCTTCTTTTCGTTAGTATTTTGCTTAATTAACTTGCTATTAGTGGTGCTGCTTTAGTTTCGGGAAACGTTCCGACTGTTTTGGGTTTCGATATGGTGACTTGGTTGGTAGCCATTTTGAAAATTTTGAATGAATAAGCAAATATAGGATTAATTTATTCTCTAACTTCTAATGAAATAAGGCCATTTAATAAAAAATCATAAGTAGGTATTATTTTAGTGGAACTCGTGGCTTAGTAATAATAGCCGCACGGGTCGATCCATCAGGTTAAGCTACGCTTGCCAGGGTTGTTCTACGGATGGGTGACCATCTTTACATATACTCCTCCGTGCCTCGGAAAACACGTTAAGCCGTTGGTCCCGGCTGTCATTCGTGGATCGTTGACAGTCTATACGGGTCGTCAGAAGCCCGAAAGTCTGGCAACCAGTCTTACCAAGGGGTATGTATTACCCAGTTATTGGGTTGTAGATGTCAGATAGGCAGTCGCTCCATGTAAAATATTGGTATTCAGCTGCATCCGGTTAGACTGGAAGCAGACCCCAACATAGTTGGGAATGGCTAGGAAGATATAGACAAGTAGGTATTGTTTTTGACTAGGTAAAGCCGGTAAAGCAAATGTAGGTTATTTGTAAAATGTTTAAAGTAGGTCATGATCATTTCGATGATGAATAGAAGGGATCGTACTTGAATAACTCTTTGTCAGTCTACTTAGGTAATACTTGCACCGGGCGGTTTCTAAAAGGCTAATCAACAACATGTCAAACAAATTAAACTCATGTCGACTGATTTGATTGAACCAAAGAAGTTGACTGGTAGAAATGGTCACGTAAGGAAAAAGCGTTATGACCCCTCCATGCTACTCTCTTTCTCTCTCTGTCTCTTTCTATTATATACGAGTGTGTGTGTGCGTGCGAGTAAGTATCGGGCAGACGAGCATTGTGAGAACTTTGTCCCTGACGGGGGTCCCCCGACCGCACACGTTTTTATTCCATGCAGCTTCTTCTTCCTCTTCGCGTCACTGACATGACTAGGGAATCCAATCCCGCATCAAAATCACAATCCCGCAGGCCTGCGGGATCGAGGTCATCAATCCCGCGGATCCGCGGGATTTGCGGGGACTGCAAAGAAATCATACTTTTTGTTCTAAGTCGTTATGTTCATGAATTTATGAATTAAAAAAATATAATTTTATTCATAATTAGTTTAACATAATGCAGTTTTTTCTATATATATTTTTTTTTGTAGTAGTATTTCCGAAGAAAATATAAAGTTAGTAGAGCGAGCAGAGGTTTTTATAACGAACAGAGCATACCTACTTTACATCTAGCCGAAAAACCATCATCTTCCGACCTTAAAAAATGTTTCCATATTGCACTCTGACACTATTTTTTACTGATGCACAAGCAATTTGGCGCTCAATAATACTTTCGCTCTAGTAAAACTTTTTTCCTTAGAGAAGCGTCACTTTCGCAAGTTCATGTACACAAAGTACTTTGGTTGAATGACTTGTAGGTAGTTTGTGACATACTTACACACGTAAATTTGCCGGCATGAATACAATATTTCTTCGATTGCGGATCCCGCATGTGTAGTCCCGCAAGAATGGTGCGGGATCCCGCGTATGCGGGATTGGATTCCCTAGGCACGACTATATACGTATTTCAGATCTTGGTAGCCCAAAACTTCGCCACTTCTATGGCGTCATCGGTGGCAGCACAGAGGTCAGCTTGACTGTTTTGGGACACAGAGGGCAGGTTAGGAGGTGAAACACAGTTTGCGACTTAGCTCCATATCCACATTCTGCTTCCGTTCGATCGAGGTAGCCCCACTTTATCAGGCAGCTCATAACAGCAGTTGACATTGTGTTTGACAGCCTGTTAGGTAGGTACCTAGCTAGTCTTTCTGTTGTTATGTCTCAGGTGTCAAGCCTGCATTGCATCGGTTACACTACTGGCAAGGTATGCTAGCTTTCCTAAGTTAGTCCCTCATGACCGACTCACTCACTTACTTAAATCTACATGCAAGTTGCTTTACAAAGTTAACACAACAGAATTTCTACGCTCCCTGATGACTAATTTATCTCTCATCTCAATAGAGAACACGCATGATGATTCAAGCTATCCAGTTGGACAGCAATCAAAGTCGACAACAAGCGCCACTGGCTTGTGGCCAAACGTTAATTAGTTTGCGTTGCCTTCTACTCCTACATTCAATAAGTCAAGCGTAACTAACAATGTTCCTCCAATTACCTTCGCAGTCTTGTGTCGTAGCACTCGTAGTTTTGTAGCGTAAAAACTTGCTAGTCCATTTCTTTCGTAGGATAATAAAAAACCACGGCCAAGTTGAAATGTAATTATAATACAAATACATATATTACATTATATATATATACATTATTATATTATATATACATATTATTTTATTAAGGAGGAACTCAATAATTAAAAAAATAATTAAAGTAAAAATAATTTACTTCAATATTGATAGCGCGCCATCTCTTACTGAATAGCCAAACTAATGAGAAAAGCAACACTGTGCCATCTAGCGTATTATAGCTAAAGTTTTTAGTCTGCTCGTTTACTAAATTCATCATAGTTTGACAGCAGAACATCAGACTATTCTCTCCTATTAAGATACTAAATTGAAAAGTCAAAGTTCAGTTTTGGAGAAACCTAGTATATCGTGTAGTTTATTCGCGCACGTAGCGTCATTACATTTTAAGTACATGCCTACATGAATAGTCGGTTAATATTTCAGCCTGTCAAGATTGACGCCGGACTAGGTACGTCCGCGACGCGACGTCATCACGTCAAATTCACTGTTGAAACTGGTTTGCAGAGCGGGAATGGTATGAAGACATACCTTTGTCGAAGATCAGGTGATTGTATTATATACGCGTATCAACAGAATGCCGCCAAGTAGCTTACGGGTAGTGTACGCGTTCGCCAGAGAAATGCATCCGAAAACGAGTGATGTTTTCATTGAATACGGCACAGCCGGATTCCGGACAAAGTGAGTAAAAATTACGAATATATTTTAAATTTCCTTTTGTGCTTTTACCAAATAAGGTCACAGAATAACAAAATAACATATTTTCGCTGCACCTTTCTCTCATGCGCTTTGAGTTTGTCACGTAAGCATAATGTTTCATACTCACTACAAGTAATACTTAAATTGTGAGTCATCTGCAATAACGTTTAGTAACGAATTCATAACGGGAAGTCGCTGACACGGCTGCCTGTGATTATGGTCAATGACTCGTGGTAATATATAGGCAAAACAATAGGACAAGCTGTGATTCACAGTGCTATAAGAACTTATTATTTTAACTGGATGCACAATAAATTATTCAATGATTAGGTATGAGGAAAATGGTAATGCTGGAGAACTTGTTATACTTAATGAAATGTCAACAATAACAAACTAAGCTCTGTATACATATACATTTTTCCAATATTTTTACATGCCTCTCGGTGGGGGGTCTCAAACATATTGTTGCTTAATTCTGACTCCCTGGTGGCAAAATGTCTGCTGATGATTTATTTATATAACAAATAATAATCACCTCATCTAATAAGAGTTCACAGGTCATATCCGTAATCATATATTTTGTTGTTTGACACAGTTGCCTCATTCTGGTAATGCAAGACTAAAATCTTATTCATACTGCCTTAGAAAAATATGTGAAACAATAATTATTATACTTAACGATTTTTGTTTAAATTTTTTAAGTTTTTTATTGATAATTTCGCCAACAGATTCGCCCGGGTATCTTTTTAAATTATAGCCTATGTTACTCACTGATAATACAGCATTCTACTGGTTTGAATTTTTTAAATTGGTCCAGTCGTTTTTGAGTTTATTCATTACTAGCGACCCGCCCTGCCTTCGCACGGATATGTATATAAACTTTCACCTATAAACTTTCCTCTTGAATCACTCTATCTATTGCTGAAAAGTGCATTAAAATCCGTTTAGTAGTTTAAAAGATCTAAGCGAACAGACAGCAGAAGCGACTTCATTTTATACTATGCAAAGATTAACAATTTTTTTCACATTAAAATATTAGTGTAGATAAGTTTGTTAACATTAGTATATTAATATTTTAATATTATTGACCAACTGTGACATAGTTTTCTAACTTTTGTAAAAGTTTTGCACACTATTTGGAATGTATAATTTGAAAGTTTCAAGGCTAGCGATAACAGTAACAGTTGTGTTAAATAACTGCAATAATTTACACATTATATTGCTCTAGTTTTAATGCCACACTTTTATTTCCTAAATACTTGAAGAGATTTAGTAGTAATTACCACAAAATTAATTGGTTGAATGAAATTACTGTGCATTCATTCACCAAATTAATATTTCAATGGAAGGAAGAATTTCAATATGTTTTCAACAAACTAATTTCATAAAAAAAATCTATATTTTTTGTATGAATACTCTTTCATTACTTGGCTAAACTATGTGAAATACCTCACCATGGTAACTGCTGTAGCTGTCACCATTAATTAAAGAGGTCATGAGTTCATACCCTGCATTCCTGCTCTGCTTAAGTGAGCCCATTCCCACCATGCGTAATATAAACTAGGGGACTATTATTGCTTTTAATGCAAGCCAGCATTTATGTATTTCCTCCAGTTTCATAGTCACACTGCATACCGTGTGCACACTAGAAATAAAAAAAACGTTTCTGTAATATAAAACCAAATTTTTAGGGTTCCGTATCCGAAGGATGCCAAACGGAACGCTATTACTAAGCCTCTGCTGTCTGTGAACTCTGTCTCTTTTTTAATCATCAAATGACTTCTCCCGCTCTGGTACATAGCGAGAGGGTGTGTCAGACTTTTACTGACTAAAACCCACCCGTGTTCCTTCCGTTGCCTGTGTGTTGGGGCCGCGATATCCCTATCGGACAAACTCGCAACCCCGGCAGGAGTCTACTCACAGCCTAAGACAAGAAATGCGAAGTCTAGTATTCTAGAACAATTTGCATACTTGTGTGCAAAATAGAAATGTATTTATATCCAGGGTAACATACACCAGATTGCACAAACAAATTCAGCAATGCAAATACCTAAAATAATAAAAATCCCACTTTGATCCTGTACCTTTTCCAATATATTACTTCTGGCGGGCTTCCAACCACTTAAAAGATGTATTGACTTTATTATTTGTTATCAAAACACTCTCAGTTTATTATAAATGTTATGTTTTGATAGAATACCATTTGTTGTAAACATTTTATATTGTAGCTGTTTATTGTCCCATAATAAATAAAATTAAAAGTTTTGTACTGGAATGATAATATTGTAAAGTACTTTTTTGAGTTTTTTAATAGTTTAAATGTGCTTCATGTTTATTTCCATAATTATCTGAATATTTGATTTGAACTCAATTTGGAATATAACATTATATTGTGTTTATCAAATAATATATAACTTTATAAAACTTCAATCACGCCGACAAAGTGATAAAATAAAATCATGAAAAGGTAAAAAAAAATCCTTACGGTACCTCCCCTATCCGTAAAGTTGGGATGCTTTTTGTTCTCATCTATTGTGGTGTGGGATGTAGTTGTTTATGTCATTCAAAAATATGTGAGTGTTTGGAAACTATTTTTGGATTCAGGGATCCGTTTGCCAAATTTGAATCATTAAAGTGATAATTTTTGTTAGTCAAGGGTGTGTGCCGGCTATATGGTTAGTTTTGGATACTTATGTGAAAAAAATTCACGGTAGTAGCATTTAAAACGAAATTAAAAGGAAAACTATCACAGCTAAGTAGGCTCTACAAGTTAACTAGTAATAATTGACCATTGGGAGAACATGTTTTTCAACTACAATGTTAAGTTTATTCTTGGGATAAATTCATCCCAACTACGTAACCCTTCATTGTGCGTGGTCCGACACGCACTCGGCGGTTTTTTTCTTTCTTCAGATTGTATAGTTAGATAATATCATGAAGGTGATGTAGTTACTAAAACAATCGTACTACCCTTTGTAACAAGACATGAACGATGGTACCTATATCAATATTATAAGAAAGTCCAGTATTCTAACTCAACTCATAACAAGCTTAACATGCCTATGCTAATGAGCAATTACTTAACAAGCGGAACAATGTGAAATTCTAATTAATATAATGTTAATTAAAGAAAAGAAGGGCCAAGTACGAGTCGGACTCGCACACAAAGGGTTCTGTACCACCGTATAATTTTTAACTTTACATATTTCTATGACACGATTCTTGTATTCTTAATTTTTAACTTTATTTTATTTTTATTGTTTGTTGTTGTAGTGGCCATAGTAATACACACTGAAAATTTCAAGTGTCTACGTACTAAGGCGCGATTAGACCAAAATTGTGTTCAGCACATTTGTTCACAAACATTTTGTGCAGAAGTCCAACAGTGTACGTACTGAGCTGCAGATCCGTTAGTCTCTGTTTCTACCGGCAAACTTGTCCGTAAATTTTGTAAGTGTACAGTACAGCACATTTGTAAATGTTTAATTGACTGAGTTCACCCTAAGAAGCATTTGTGCCGTATACTGTGCAGAACAGTGCCGCACACTGGTGGAACCGCGACTTTACGGTCCAAAAGATCCAGCCCTGTGACAGACGGACGGAGGGACGGACAGCGGAGTCTAAGTACCAGGGCCCTGTTGTCACCCTTTGGCTACGGAACCCAAAAAAATTCGTTTCTAAACAAGTTAGATGCTATTAACGTGGTATTTCTTACATAATCTAATTAGCCCATTAAATGTTAACTGCTTAGGTATCATTATACCTTCATAAACTGTATGGATAACAGTAATGGGTATGTATCGGTAATCGCATTTGTTAGACAGATTGATTATAAGATGTTATCTTACTAATTTAAGACTGTTTACGAACAAGGAGTACGCTTGAATGCGCATACTTCCGTAGAGCAGTAGAGCGAGATACACATGCAAATGCTCTCTTCCATAGCGTAAACATTAAAGAACGTGGATGTGGCATTCAGGTACTTGTTGAGCTTTTTGAGCCCTGGTACCGGAACCCGGATGAGAAACTAAGCGGAAATATTTTCAAGAAGCCGCTTGTTCACTAAACCGGGTCTCCATGGCTCGAGCCCGGTTTTAAAGTTATTGTGTCTTAAAATAAAATAAAACTCATCGTTTGCAAACAATTTAAACTGGTTCTAAATTGGCTTAGTGATCGAATCCAACCAGAAACATTTGTCTGCCAGCCTGCGTGATTTAAGGTTCCCTTTTGCAGACAACCTTCACAGTACCTATCAAGTGCTTCTCAAAGAATTCAAGCTATTTTGCGGCAAAATATTATGCTGAATCAGAGAATTCGTTTGTACAATTCAGCTTCGAGCATTTGTTACAGAAATTAATAAATGTCATTTCAAATAAAAATATTGCCGTTTTACTTTGTTAGTCAAAATTACAAGTTTAGTGACTGTGTAACTCGAAAATATGTTTAGTGAGCTTACAGGTTACAGTAAGTTGCGTGTTCTGCAAGAAGCAATCGCCTGTAAATTTCGCTCTACTAAGTAGCATAATCAACCCATAATATTCCCACTTCTGGGACACGGACCTCCTGTGTTCGAGAGGGAGTGGCCTGCAATCCGCCACGCGGGCCCATTACGGGTTGGTAGATGTCACATGTCTTCGAATTTTTGGTTCTAGGATATGCCGGTTTCCTCACGATGTTTTCCTTCACCATTTTGAGAGCGGTGGTGATGAAATAATTTACACAAAGTAAAGCGCCTGCTTGGGTTCGAACCCACGATCTACAACTCTTAAGTCGCGGCCTTCACCACTGGGCTACCACACTACTCTGCTTCTAGGTAGGCTCCCTATTATTTTGTGAACTCCGTTGCCCTTTGAAGCAATGCTAGATTTTACCTATTCACGCGATAATGAATAATGTATTTTGCCACGATTGTTATGAGTGGATTAGCTAGCACTGAGCAGTTATCAATTAGCTTGCAGTCAATTTCCGCCTGTATGCAAACGAAACGCAATTGCAATTACTCCATTTTGAATGACCTTAAACATCCAGGTGAGCAGACGCGCCTTTCCCTATCATGCCGATAATTGGAAGTATTGATCGTGCCTATAAACGTGCAACCCGTGCAACGAATAAACAGCCCTACCTATAGCTTCTATACTAAACGGAGTTATCTCCGTGATACAGATTGCAGTGCTGTATTGAAGTTATGTTTGTGTTTGAGATGGTGACGATCAATCTTGCAACCTAATTGAGCTACACTACACGCGCTTACATTTCATGAACAATTCGATTAAATGCATTTCGTTGATCAGAAAATTATATCTCTAGCGCAGGTACCAATGCCAACCCACACTGGGCGTTTATTGTAGACTAAGCCCATTCTCCCAGGAGGCCCAGAACCCAAAAGTGGGATCATTAAAGTATCTAGCGGACTAGACGACCACGACTCCGGCCAGTCGTGCGTGGCTCGGTCTACGGCAAGTTGGCCGTTGCGACTTGCGACCAGGTGCGCGATTCGTATCGGTTTCTATATTTTACCTGGTTGCTTAGATATGTGGTATGGTCGTGGTCCTGCCCATCTAGTGCGCGAGACCCCTAATATTGGCTGGCAATTTAGCCACCTGCAAGCATTAAGGTATGATTCTACCCGACCTCGGCATGATACACAACTTTCCATAAGAAACATATAATATCGTATTGGTGAAAAAATCAGTCTAGTCTTGCAGGTGTATAAATCACCCGCCTGTATCTTTATGGGTTTCCCAGAAAATCTACGAAAAACTTTTCTCCAAGTCTGCCGGATTGAAAACTATCGTACTATGTTAACAAACTTTCCTAATGAAATTTTTAATATCGGATTCGCGAAAAATTCACTCTAGCCTAGCAGTACCCTAATTGCGTAATACACGATCAATCAGAATCTGAATCGTTTTGAAATAGATTGCTAATCCATTGTTTCATAAGTTCGAAAAAATGTTCTGCTCAACAACAACATTTTGACAATTCAAGAATTGGACTGAACTGTCAAAATGAAACAGATAAGTCTTAATCGTTTACGAAAATGTGTTGCGTAATTAGATAGCAGGTTACTAAATCCTGTATTTCATGGGTTTCCCGGGAAAGTGATGTGCAGTTTTTCTAAAAGTCTCCCAGTTGCTAGTTATCTATGGATGCTGTCCATCTTCATGACATCCCATCTTTTAGCCGCGACTTACGACACTACGGGAAGCGATGGGCTATTCTTAGAGACGATCACACGGCACTGGCGTAATCTACATACCGATGTCTGCTATTTGTTCATACCTGCTTGGTATTTATTTATTCTTGTGGTTTATGTGACTGCGTTAGGTTGTCAATGAATGAGTAGATTAGTCATGTGCACCATTATTCCATTAATACTTATCTTAAATTAGTCAGCTTTGATTGACGCATCGATAAGTGATTCAGATTTTCAAAGTGTCACTTGGACGTACCCAGAATTTGATTTTGATGAAGGTTTACGATACAAACAAATGTTTAATGGATCAGGGATGCTTTGGTGTGACTATCTATGGACAACTTTTCTATGAGAAAATATTTAGTTTCGTTAATGTTCTGAAGGAAAAGTACTACTCCAACTTACTTTGCAATAGTGGCTAATTAGGTAGATATCTGACAACTCTTGAGAGTGCTGCATACTGCAGCCATATTTACATGCGGCTATAAACACCTGTAATGTATGATGGTTTTTTGCCATCCTATAGTTTATAGATAGTGCCGTGCCATCCACGAAGACGCGCCTCACTCCGCTCCGCTAAAGTTGGTACAGCTTACAGTACAGTAATCTCGGAGTGGGGTGCGTCTTCGTGGATATCTACTATCTGTATACAACAATAGACCACGGCAAAACATTTTACTACGACAAAAAAAAAAAATGTGTGCTGGGACACATAGTAGAAGTGAAACTTCAACGGATCCTTATTAAAACTCCAATAATGTAACCCAAGGTGTAAAAAAATTACCTAAAATATTCTTTATATCGCGTGCTTCGAAAACTATTGATGATAGAATAAAATAATGTACTACGACTTTGCGGAACACAACAAAATTTTAACCTGAAGTTTTACGGGCAGATTGTTAATGTACATACTTGTCCAATTTAAAAACCTGCCCGTAAAACTTCAAGTTAAAATTTTGTTGCGATTCGTTTTGCCACTTGTCCGTTGCGATTTATTTTTCCACTTGTCCGTTGCGATTCGTTTTTCCACTTGTCCGTTGAAGTTTCACTTCTACTATGTGTCCCAGCACACTTTCTTTTTTCGCAGGTTTACTGTAAATTATGATTTAGTTAGGTTAAGTACATTTTAATAAATGCAATTTTTATTTAAACATATTTTATTTTATCAAACAAAAAAACTGAATTCAATCCGGAACCAAAAAACATCCATAGTCTACTCTAAACTTATACACGGATAAAGGAACATTAACAAATGCACATCTTTCGTCATCAACCTTCATTCGGCTCACCTGCGTAATAATCAATGAAAGATACAATCGGCTTATGGTAACTAAAATATCTACTCATTGTATCCATCTAATACAGCCGTTGCCCTCAAAAGTACTTATGTACAGCGCACCTACCTACCTATCTACCTACCCTACCTATCTACCTATCCTACCTATCTACAATACCTACCCTACCTATCTACACTACCAACCCTACCTAGCCTACGCTACCTACGGCACTTCATTTCTTGACATTGGCCCATTGACGCCTACATTGCATAAGGTGCTGCATAGCTAGCCGAGCAGGGTGAGCGGCTACCACGCAATTTTTTTCTAATACTTAAATTTTTAAACTCGTGATATCTTTCGTATGGATTGTCTGAATTGAATAATTCAAAAAGTTGTATAAAGGTATTGAAGCCGTCTTGAATGTGAAGTAATTTATTTTGATAAGGATTAATACCAAGATACAGATAAAGAGCCTTTTCTAGCGGCGGCATTTCAATTAAATTAAAAAAATAAAAGAACACTTATTGTGGCATAACTATATATTAGTTAGACATATGCTGCCGCGACACTTTTTGTAAATAATGATGTGTTCTGCAAAGTCGTAGTACATTATTTTATTCTATCATCAATAGTTTTCGCAGCGCATGCGATGTAAAGAATATTTTAGGTGTTTTTTTTACACCTTGGGTTACATTATTGGAGTTTTAATAAGGATCCCTATTTTTTTTGAAAATGTAATATAGCTTATGTCACCCAGGGATAGTGTAACTTCCCAACAGTGAAAGAATTTTTCAAATAGGTTCAATATAAAAACTTGAGATTCCAATCTATTCTCTCCCTCCGCCGCTGCCGCCGCTCACCATGCGATATATCGTCTACCCCCTCCACGCGGTCGTAACGCTTTTTCGTGACAGGTAAATCCTAATACCCCCCCGTCTATATAGAAGTTTCACTTCAAAAATCTTATTAAGGCGACGATAACCGACTTTTAATGATTTTATACTGAAGATCACGTCTAAACGAGCAGCGTTAATCATTTGGAAAAAGTTATGTCTAACACAGATAGAAAACTGAGAATCACGCAAAATCTATCAAGCGTATTTTTCTGAAACCTTCACCATTTTAAAGATAATTTAATTATTGACCTTTTAGTGATTTTTTCGTGTTTTATTAAAATACTCGTACCTTTTGTTTTATCTACGTATATAATAAATTAATAATGCGTCTAATTTGGGACAGCGCTCCTTGATGGGCGAGTCCTATTACTGGCTGGACGCACGACGCGTTGCGTGAGCTCAGTCCAGAACACGCAAGCTAACCACTCAAGGTCACTGGCATATATCTGCATCTTAAAGCTTACAGCGTTTTTCCGGCCCCATTCTAACAAAGCTGGAAAAATTTCGGTGTAGCACTGCTTATGTGCAAACCCCTCATGGAATACAAACAGGCGTGATATTATGATGATGAAATACAGCTTAGATTTTTTCACCACAAAACATTAAAGCGTGAACAATAAAGAGATTACATTAATTGTTATGACTTAGATAACACGGTGACACAAAAAATCAATACAAACGGAACGAAACGCTATGTTTTATCAATATTGTGATAGTTGATAACATAGGCAAACAGACAAAGACGATGGATTCAATGAATTGGTGTCAGACATTTTAGTAGGTAACTTATTTTACGAAGTGTAAGTGGTTATTTGCGACAAAGTATGGTTGTGGATCCATTTTTGAAGACAATCAGACCTTTTGTTATGTAATGAGAGACGCGATAGGCTATGTTGATTACCTTATATATTCTCGCTCGACCTTTAATAATATCGTTTCGCGAGACTGGGAATAGAACTTTGCAATTGCTTGCTTTGTAATTTCATTTCGAGAAGACCTACCTTACCAATATTTTGATTTAAAAGAGTGTTCATGGAGTTTCTTGGCCGTTCTCCTCCATAGGAACTTACGCTTTGGAATGGGCAACTAGCTTCAACTTTCTGACTGACCGTCTCCATGATGATTCGAAAGTGTTTAATTGAAATAAATAGGTTGAATTTTGAGCTTGATTACATCGGCCGTTGCTGTAGAGCTCACAGGTTACTTCCAGTATAGTAGGTACATTATTTCCTTTATAACGGTCACAATATCTTGTCAGAAATGGCAACACAGCTGCTCATCTTCAAGGCGCCATAGGTCCATAGCCGCCTCTTGGATGAGGAGGGTAGTACATTCCTGCCTGTGCCCATTACTTAAAACAGTTATTTTACTTGTTCCAGAGCCAACTTATTGGAACATGTGGTCTATCGCATGGGCCTGCTGGCTGTCATCCGGTCAAGGGTGCTGAATGGTAAGATTCTCATATGAAATCGAAGAGTTGCAGATGAATAGGTTAACTTTAATGTAATATACAATGTCGCCCATGGGCATGTGCCCGGCCGTATTTTTCTGAATATTCATGTTTTTTTTTTAGAAAATTAACTTTAAAATTATCTTTAATATTTTTTAGTTATTAAATTTGTATTTTTTTTTTGTAGCGTTTGCCATATCTTCTATGTTATTGGCTCGATTTGAATTCTGTTTATTATTTCTAAAAGCTAACATTTTTTAGTAAAATTTGTCGACTATGAAAAAAAACGGAATTGAAGAAGAAAAAAAAAGTATTTATTAAAATAAAAACACAAGTGTAAGTCCATAAAATCATAGGGGGATACTGAAAACATTTAAAAAAGAATAAGAAAAAAAATGTATTAAAGATAATTCTCTTTAAGTTAATTTTAGATAATTTGTCATGAAAATTCAGAAAAGTACTGGCGGGCACATGTCCATGGGCGACATTGTATAAGTAATTCCTTCAGAAAAGTTTTAAGTAGGTACAAAACCAACTCCTGCTGCCACGCAGAATTCTGAACTATGATTGGATTTGAAGAATGTCAGTGTTGGTGAAACTACAAGCTCAGGAGAATATTCTACCTTGCTTTGAAGTTCGTCAACGTATCAATAATCCCTAGGATACATACCTACTTCAAAATTAAAAGTCATTTATTCAAACTAGGCTGACAATCAGCCCTTTTCGAACGTCAAAATTACATAAGACAGTCACCCAAAACGCCCGCCCTTCACCACTTCCCAGTGCTTTAGTTGGGAAGAAAAAGTGGCGCAACAAACTCCCCAGCAGCACTGCTGTCTGTTCAGTTTGAAAAAAACGTACTTTCCAATCACATCGGCCATAGGACAGCTAGTCAACATAAAACATTTGTCTAACGCTTAACTTGAAAGTTCCATTCACGGTGCTGCTTGCCGTACTAAATAATGCACCAGTTGACCTTGGTTCATAAACTACGCTTACTGCCGTTATAAATATTTAACGTTAAATTCCATCGTAGACCAATGGGTCATTGGGCAATTTTTATTATTTTAAGCCTATGGTGTCCTGTAGGGCAAAGACCTCTCCTCCTTCTTTTCCCGATTTACTGCAATTTTGAAGTCATTCTAATAAAAAGGAATCCAGCTCAATCCGCCATCTTTCTCTGGGGATGTCGTAGTCGTTTTCTGCTATTTGAGGTCCACATACGATATATGTGACTGCCCAGTTTCACTTGAATCTGCTTGTGTGATCAGGTCCTTTAGAAGTGTTTTTAGACAACAGAGTAATGAGGACCTCATAAACTTATTCCGCGACTAACCACAGTTTATCGGTTCGCGTATCGGTCATTCATTATATTGTAAGATAACTGTCGCCATCTTCAAACAGTGCTTCAAACGGTATTTCTGTCAACAAATTAGTGCGTAGAACAATTTGTCTGTCTTCAGTCTACGCTAATTAGGAGTCGACAATCGTAGGTATGCATTAGCATTGCAAGGAGTTGTGAGTATATTGAATACTGTTCTACATAATGCACCTTGAAATGCATTAGTAACTGTTGCACCTCATTGTTATAACTGCATAATCAGTGGCGAATATCGTACCCCACATTCTTTGTAACATAACATCACGCTTTTCCCCGAAGTGTTGGGCAGAGGTGTCGACCTATAGTACACCCACATTTCTCGAGTTATGTTTAAGTCCTATGTAATAGGGAGCGAGCCTGTTGCCAACTGGGCACAAATCCAAACTCAGGGCTGCTACTGAGAAATTCCAGATATAAAAATTCAATAACACTGCCCGACCTGGGAATCGAACCCAGGACCCCATGCTCAGTAGTAGCGCTTGTGACCACTAGACCATCGAGACAGCCGAGCCATCCAGAAACAAATGAGCAAAATAAATCAAAACATTCGCAAAAGCTTATTTCGTATCAGATATTTTTACATTACCATACAGCCGATATAGTATCTAGTTTTAAAAATAAACCTTTCGAAAGAGCGTTATTCAAATCACAATATGAACAGACTGACCTTTGACATTTTTTACAAGGTCGTCATGAGAAACAAGATTTGGTAATTGGTCATCTTTTAAGTAGGTTCTGATCAGGCATTAAATAAGCGTTCAAAATCAACGCGAGCCGAATGACAAGTCTGATTGTAGAAATTTGCAGGACTTACCATAGTGTTGGATATAGATTTCCTTATGGGGTTCCCATAAGTCTCGATCTTTCATAGCGGGATAATTATTCTCAGTCGGGACGGGACATTGAGCATCTCTGCATCGCCCATTTTTTATTATATGATCGTCTCAATGGATTTAGATGTAGAGAATAGACAGACTGTGGTAAAAATACACTCATAAATCAAGGCAAGCTCTTTAGCAATATGTGACATAACAGAGCAACACATTGAAGACAGAATATTACAATAATTAATTTAAAAAAAAACTAGAATTCATTCATTGATAGACAACGCAGACCCTAAACCGCCAGGTCTAAGGGCATGAAATTTTGCACTAGAGTGCCTTTTATAACGAAAGTGAGCACTAAGACGGGACTTTCTAAAATTCATCCCGGGGATGGAAGGGAATAGTAGGGGATGAAGTTTTGTATGGAAGTACGTCATTTTTGCCGATGGGAATCCCATCGGGCTCACAGCTTGTACATAACAATTTACTATCACGTTTGACGTGCCGATCCACTGACGCGCAAATCCGCATATCGCCGGCCATCAGTAAACTGGAGCATATTTTAACATCACAAGAAATAGGCTAACTGTTGGAGATACATAAAAGTATCAAGAATAGAAGTGACTGCTTCATTTAGGCTTCGCGCAGAAGCTTTTGTCTCGATTTAATTGAGACTTTATTTTCGGTGTCATAAAGTGCTAAGTTGTATGAACACCGACGCAAACAAAGTCGTTATAGTCACTTGAAACATTTCGACTTTTAATTCCAGGGTGGACAATGCATTTGCGATGTCACTGGTACTGCATGTCCAGAGGTCGCCTTCTTGTTTGCCATACTCAAAATCTAAAGAAAAGTCATCAAAAAGCTCTTCGGTAGCCCTCGACCAAATCTTCACGAACTTTAAACCATTAAAAATAAGGTCCATAATTCAGAGTCACTCTCTTTTCTTCGGTTTTCGCTGACCATTTCATGATTATTACAGGTCGCACAATCGGAATGATGATAACTGCATCGCACAATCTGGAGCCGGACAACGGGGTGAAGCTAGTAGACCCTGATGGTGAGATGCTACAAGAAAACTGGGAGGATATTGCCACCCGGCTCGCTAATGTCAGGTAAGATTGACGTACAGTGACGAGCACAAATACCTTAAGAGTTCGCAAAATTCAAAAGCGTTATTCTCATGAAATAACAATTGCAACTTTAAGAAAAGACCAGTATTTCATATTACTCGTATTATGGTTTTGAAAATACTATGTCCGTAACCCCATCAAATATGTATCAATAATTTAGGAGAAAACCGTTTTGAATCTTGCGTAAGTGTAAAGTGGCCCGATGGTCTCGTGGTCGCAAGCGCGACTGCTGAGCGTGGGGTCCTAGCCTCCAGGGTTCGATGCCCGGGTCAGGCATTGTGTTGTATGGGTTTTTCTATTAAGAATTTCTCAGTCACATATCTTCGAATTTTCTACGTGCCGATTTCCTCACGATGTTGTCCATAACCTGTTGAGAGCAGTGGTGATAAAATTATTTACACTTAAAAAGTAAAACGCCTACCTGAGTTCGAACCCACGAACTACAACTCGTAAGTCGGGGCATTTACCGCTGGGCCACCACTGTTCCTATAAGCATAGATAAATACAGATGGTTCACTCCGCAAAATCATTTAAATGAAAAGCGACTCTTGCTACGACACAATAAAGTGCAATTCAGGTCGCACAGCGCTAATTACCTACAGTTATATTAACCTAGAAGATGCCTCTATCGCGTAAATCTTAGATCTTCTCACTACGTCCCACTCATTGAATAGGGATGTTGGATGGGGAAAAAAAAAATAATTGTCAGTCAGATAATAAAATAAAAAATGTTTTAGATATAACGCATTAAAGTTGGGGAGTGAGGGCTAGCTACCCCACAAGTCAGCATAAAATCTACCGGCCAGTGACGTCATGCCACATTTTAACGCATTGCCTACTCAATGTATTGCCGTAGTCTTTTGACTACGTAAAAAAAGAAAAAAAAATACGTGTCCAATATTTTTTAATAATCTACCTGACGGACAAAATAAAAATGTTGTCATCATCCCTTTGGCTTAACAAGTCGAGCCCGCCGCGTACTTGTAGCTTCATACCTAAAATTAGGAGTGAAACATCTGTATGCATCTGTGGTATAAGTAAATGCAAAGGCATAAAGGTAAAGGAAATACAGCAGTAATAACGCTCTCTGTAAACGACCTTGTTCAGAGAAATAGAGTACGAAGCACTGTAGTCTTCCGTGTGTAGTTACAGGTAAGATCTATTCAAATCCTTATTTCCAATTGATGTTATTTCCACCTAAACAAACATCAACTGTATGTTAAAGTTGATTTTAGTCTAACTAGTACTGTTGAAAAAGTCATAAAAAATATGAAGTTGTAGCGCAAACTGAACCTTATGTGTAAGCATTACAGCTGTTATTCCTAAAACTCGTGTTTGTTTACATGTTTGGCAAATAAATTGCGAACGCAGATTACATTAGACATTTCATTTCAACTTTTCGCAGGATATGTTCTATTGGCCACTGGCTTGATTGCTTACTAGTAACATAAAAGAAGCCACTTTCTGGAGATCCGTCTTTACTTCTATCTATAGTAACGAGTAGGATAAAATTACCTGATTTTACTTTCTTAGTAATTGTTCTTAATAATTGGGGCAGTGCACAAAGCATTGTGCACTGCCCCACTTTAGATCCAAGAAAATCCGGTGATAAATTTCTATTGATAGTTGGATTTCGACGAATTGAACGCGTTACACAACCGTTCATAAGAATGGATTCCGGCTACTTGTACTAGAAATCCGGTCGGACTATATTCAAAGAGAATTCTCTAATGTAAAACTCAATAACTGTTTACCCGACCCGGGAATCGAACTCAGGACCTCATGCTGAGCAGTAGCGCTAGACCAACGAGACAGTCAATTACTGGATTTCCTAGCGTTTATTGAACAGACTAGGAATCTTCATGCTAAAGGAACAGTAGATACCTCAATAGATAATGAATTAAGAATGCATTCTGGGCACAATTGTAGGCAATTCAAGCCCACATCCAACACCTACGATATCATGTTTCTGTGGGATTCCTTATTTCGAATAAAGTATTTAATTACATGCAATTTGCTGCTCTATATTTCCTTATTGCTATTATGACCTGCACCAATCTCGATGACGTCATTATACTGTCCCATGTATGTTTGAATTGCAGTGTAACATATTTATTTATTTAAAATATAAAGCAGAAGAATTTGTTTTTTTTTGTTTGAACGCGCTTATCTCTGGAACTACCCCTCGGACTTGAAAAATTCTTTTTGCATTTTATAACCCAATTCTTCAGGAAAATTAAAAGATATTTAGCATCACGCTACGACCTTCAGGAGCCGAGCAAAAATAAGTTCGAAAAAATGCTAAGCGAAAACGAAGTAATGAAGAATAAAGCGCAGGCAGGCGGGCGATACGATGCGAAACGGTGGGTTGGGGGTCGAAATTTCATGTGGACGAAGTCTCGGGCAGAAGCTAGAACAAAAAAAAAAACATGTGTGCAATTCACACGTGTTAGAAGTGAAACCTTAAAAAATTTTGGCTTTAAGATAATGAGACGAATGTAAAATTTCGGGAAGAGGATAATTGTAGATTTTAGTAATGATCATAGTACACTTATACAAAACATCACGGTTGTTGTGATGCCTTTTCTCAAGCTTTGTACTACGCATGCGCGCACAAACACGTATTAACAAACGTACAACGCTGAGACCCAAGCAAACTCCCACTATGCCTTGGTAAACACGAGTGGAGGGGGTACGAAGCAGAGCACAAAGAGAACCACGAATATAAGAAACACTGTATAATGCTTCCTATCTCATTTTCTCCCACGTTAAATCTTATCAATTTATGTGTCTGTCTCTTTTTGCTGTCGCTTTTTCGTTCAATAGTTGTAGAAGTTTTCACTTCAATAAGCTTACATTAGATATATGAACACCAAATAGGCCCCTATTCATTAAATAATACATTATGGCAAAATGAAAACAGTTCAGAATATTAAAAAAATATTTTTGTAACATTTACTTGTTAACATTTCAGTGACAATGATTTAGAAAAAACCGTCCAGGAAATCATCGTGGAAATGAAGGCTGACATGGCGCTCAAAGCGAGTGTATTCATCGGGATGGACACCAGGTAACTACTTATCATTTGTGGATGTTGATGATCCATTAAAAAAATGGGAAAATGCAAGGTGTATTAGTATAACTCAAAACTACAATGGGCTCTCTTAATACAGATGGTTCACTCCGCAAAATCATTTAAATAAAAATCGACTCTTGCTACGACACAATAAAGTGCAATTCAGGCCGCACAGTGCTAATTATCTACAGTTATATTCACCTAGAAGTTGCCTCTCTTTCTATCGCGTAACTCTTATATCTTCTGACTACGTTACACTCACTGAATTGGCCCGACATGTCGAGCCCGCCGCGTACTTGTAGATTCATACCTAAAATGCAGAGTGCGCCTTCTGTACCATTCTGTGGTCAAGAGGGAAAGGAATTTAGTAATGTATGGAATGACATGAGACTTTTTTCGATATTTATTATGGGTTGGTCCCATAGTAAAAGTTGTTCATATTAATGAGTTCAATGACCTCTTTTCGGGTTTTGAGTTATTTCAATAATAATTTACACCTTGTACATGCGTCTTTTCTTATATGGGTAAGGTTCCAAAATCCTAACTTTCTAACTAAAGTCGCCGTCACGAGAAGCTTTAAATTTTGTAAAAAAAGAACATCTACTAAGCTACGTAGTGAATATACAATTCCAAATTCGATCAACCCAAAGTAACATACGTGTAATATGAAACTAACTTAGAGATTATATGTTTCGCTATGTAACTTAGTAGAAATTCTTTGTTTACAAAATGTATAGCTTCTCGTGACGGAGACTTTAATATTATAAATGCGAAAGTGAGTTTGTTTGTTACGCTTTCACGCTAAAATGGCTGAACAGATATGGATGAAATTTGGTACATGAGTAGAACTTGACCTGGAGAAGGACATAGGCTACTTTTAAACCTGGATCGCAGACGAAGTCCTGGGATTTGCTGAGCTTCATTGTCTCAGCATTTCAGTTACAGGAGTTGCAGTGGTTGCATATGTGATGGCCATGTGCCAAAAACTGATGTAGATGATGGTAGCAAAACGAAAATTCAAAATAAAAGACACCGACTTTCGAAATTTTAGTTTTTTTTTTACACTTTGTAGTGTTTTTTTTGGAATTCGATTGTTTTTTTTTCGTAAAAAGTTTTTTGTCTTTGTAATCAAATCAAATCATTTATTCGAATAAAATGTAGCTGTTGTACAATAAAGTTGTTATAAAGGCATAGTGAGCCGGGTGGGTACATTCTGCCTGAGTTTTGGCATGCAAAATTTTACAAATAATGTCACCATCAATAAGGTCATGAGCAAAATTATGAAATAGATAATAAATTAATAAATCATTTAACAAGTCCAGATCATGCATAAAAATGTTACAAATAATGTCAATAATATTAAACAGTTGAGATGTCACACACAAAAAATCACTTATGGAATAATAACATTTCTGTACCAAAAAAGCCTTGATTTTATTTTTAAATTTTTGAAGCGTGTCACTTTTTATGCTGTCCTGTAGTTTATTAAATATTATTGGACCCATGCAGAAAACACTTTTTCTAAGTATTGTGCTATTTTACGTATATAGCCACCGACAATTACCAGGTTTTTGTATTGCCTTCTCACGAGACCTTTCTTGGTGTCCGAGACCATAACAAACAAATTTATATTTCTTTTTACAAAAATTGCCATTTCCAAAATGTATAACGACGGAAAAGTAAGAATTATCAAACACTTGAACAGAGATTCACAACTATCTCTAGGTTTAAGACCACACATAGCTCAAACGCAACGTTTTTGGGCTTTAAATATGTTGTCTCTTAGACTGCAGTAATAAACTACTTTCCCCAACGATGTTGGGGTCGGCTTCCAGTCTAACCGGATCAAACTGAATACCAGTATTTGACATAAAGCGTCTGCCTATCTGACCTTCACAACCCAGGTACTGTACCACGAATTCTCTTGGTACTAATATTCTTGTTAATTTTCCAGATACACAAGTCCCCGCTTAGCAGCAGCTGCAGCGAATGGCGTGATAGCTCTGAAGGGAACGCCGAAGGAGTTCGGTATCGTCACCACGCCGATGTTGCATTTCTTCGTCAAGTGCCGAAATGATAATACTTACGGAACTCCTACTGAAGAGGGTTAGTAGATGACATTCTTCCTAACTAGCATAGGGTGCTTGCATAAAGATGGCGATAGGTGCGGGTAAAATTGCCCCGTATTAACTTATGCGCACACTCATAAAGAAACAAGTAAAACATGTTAACCGTTTCTTTCCGTTCATCAACCTGCAATGAGTCGTACCGGGAGTCGGGCCCGAAAGCTCGCTTTTTATGCAAGATAGTCAAGAGATTAGCCAGTAAGCAAATTTTTTAGCGAATCTGATGGCCCTGGGATTTCCAGACTTATTGACACTTGACTTGCCCGAAAGACAAAAAAAGAAGACCGATTTTTTTTATTCTGCACAAATAAGACTCACATTAAAAGGTACTAGCTTTTGCCAGCGGCTTCCCCCGCGTTGATGTCGGAAATTATCCCACGGGAATCCAGGTCGTGGTCTAACCATGTCCATGCCAAATTTCATCCAAATCCGTTCAGCTGTTTTAGTGTGAAAACGTAACAAACAGACAAACAAACTCGCTATTATATGATTAAGGTCTATTTAAATCCTTGTTTCCAATTGACGTTATTTACACTTAAACAAACATCAACTTTATGCAAGTGTAAAAAAAATTGATTTTAGACTGACTAGTACTGTTGAAAAGTCATAAAAATTATAAAGATGTAGCGCAAACTGAACCTTATGTGTAGGCATTACAGTTGTTTTCCTACTCGTTTTTGTTTACATGTTTGGCAAATAAATTGCGAACGCAGATTAGTTAGGATTGCGTATTTAAGAGTAAATACCGAGAAAGTTGTTTTCCGAGTTCGAGCACCGGATCTGAAATAAATGAATATAATTCTTATTAATGTCAATAGACATGATGTTATTTTCTTTCCTACATCAAATTACAATTACGTATGCAGGTGTTTAGTTTAGTAGCCTAGTAATGAGGTCAGTTGGCACATAACTGATTGTCTGAACAGACAGCGAGTGATAGTAACCGTACGTAACACCGCTCTTATTTCTCAATGAATGGAGTTGAACCCGCGCCAATATTAGCAATGCTGTGGAATTTACTAATGAACTCCGGCCTGCTAATAGACGGTTGATTAATGCTAGTTAATTTGTTACATTCACACTATCATAACATTTTGCAAATGGATTGGCGATGCTCATTATTCGAAGAGCGCAGGAGCAATTTCACAGGGAACCAAACCACCATTATTTATTTATATCGTTTATTATTCAAAAAATAAAGTAGCTTGTATTCTATATTTATTTATTTATTCTATAGTTTAACAAAAAAAATCCATCACAAACAAATAATTCCACAAAAAAACAAGTAATAGAGCTCGTCTATGACGCGTCACTACGTACACTACGGTATCGGCCTGGCCACGACCTTGCCGGTAACAGAGGTAGCTTACCGCGTGGCGGCGCGCGGTAAAACAAATATACAAAAATGTATGATGCATGCCACGAGGCGCCGCGCGCAGCGGTAACGCGAGCGGTATTTGCCGAGCGGTTCGCGGTAGCGGCGCCCGGCGCGGTGCGCGGTTTCAACGAATGTGCGAGTGATTACAAGCAGTAGTTGAATATATCTTTTAATACTTTTTTTGGATTTATATTACGGTCTTTTATTAATTTAATGAAAAAAAAAAGCTATGTATAACTATTCCATATTATTCTGGGTTATCGCAGCATGTCTTCATTTATAATATTATTATCATCTTTTCACACTGGTTTACATGAAATATCACAAAAAAAACACGGCACTTATTATTATCTAAATATTCCAGGTTACTACGAAAAAATCGTAGGAGCATTCAAGAACATTCGGAAGCGGTTACCTCTCCACGGCGACTACAACCCTCGCCTTTACGTGGATGGCGCCAACGGTGTGGGCGGCAAGAAGCTGAAGGCCATCAAGAAGAACCTCGACGAGCTGGAACTGCATCTGTTTAACCTGGGCGGGCTGGGCGAGAAACTGAACTTGGGAGTAAGTGTTGTGCACCGTGTAACTATAGTATATTCGCGCAGGGAACGTTTGCATGACATGTCAAATGATTGCACGATGTGTGCAAATCGGTCATGTTGTGCAAAATTTCCACGATATGTGACGTAGAACCTTTCTATCGTGAATAGAGCTGACGTACTGCAGTTCGGGAAATAGGGATGTGGGTACAATGTACTAAGGTATCAGGTTTTGTCAGAGGAATTGGTGATGAAACTCTGTAAGTAGATATACGAGTATACACATCGTTCTGGTAGTCTACCTCTCCACGGTGACTACAACCCACTACGTTGCCTGTATGTGGACAGAGCCAACGACGGGTGGAAGGAAGATGCAGGCTATCAGGAACCTCGCCGAGCTGGAACTGCATCTGTTCAACCTGGGCGGGCACACTTTAAATGTACTCATTTATTTACGAATATGAGTTGATGTCACACTTGCTGAATAGTCCACTTTCCCCGAACATTAGCACAAAGAACGATTTCAATGTGGCACCTATGTTCTGATGCCAAGTTTTATTTTGAAATAAATTTTACCACTGATACGAAATAATGGAAAACTTATGCAATGCCTGACCAAGATTATGTCTGGGCTTTAAAAGAGACTGACCTCTGTGTTTCGGTCTTCCTTCTCGGAGTAGTCGGTTAGGAAACACCGAAATCATCTATATTCCGACCGCCGAGAGAATGCGTTTACCTGTCAGTTGAGTACAAAGGAATACGTGTTTTACGAATTTATAATTTATTTGTTCGTCCCAACTGAGAGATGTCAGAACCGCAGGAGACGCCCTGAGTGTCTGGAATCCCAGGCCGGTTCCCAGTCCCCCTAGGCGCGAGCCTGCGGACGGTGAACGATGGGTAGCTCGCCGTCCGATAAGGACCAGGCCCGGGGCGAGGCGCGTTGTGTTTCCCGCGCGCCTCAAAGAGGTGTCAGCTCAACTGACGGGGTCCGGTAGGACCGATGCCTGCCGGGGTCGCGGGAAACTCCGAAAAGGATACCTGGCAACGTACAGGCAACTGAAGCAACACGGATGGGTTTTAGTCAGTAAGAGTCTGACACGCCCTCCCGCTCCGCCCAGAGCGAGATAAATTATTTAATAATTTCCCGCCCAAAAAAAAAAGACGTGTCGGAAATGCATTCTCTCGGCGGCCGCAGTTTAGTTTTAAAACATGTTTTTTTTTTGTAAGTGTAAGTTTTTTTTTTTAAACAAATGAACAGAAATAAATATTATTTATCATAAGCAAGCTAACAAACAGTTGTATTTTAATTCCAGTGCGGCGCAGACCACGTGAAAGTTACTCAAAGTCCTCCAAAGGGTATTACACACCCGCCGTACCAACGTGTCGCATCAGTGGACGGCGACGGTGACCGGATCGTATATTACTATCTTGATGAAAAGTAAGTTATCCTTTACATAAAATAATTAACTATCTTGATGATATGCTATACATTGCCAGTTTATGCTGATTTCGCATTGTTTAGGATTTCCGTACAATGCAAGGTCAGCTTATAATTGAAATGTATAGCTTGATGTGAAGCCGTGTGTACAAAATGCATGACTCACCCGCCCGTACCAACGCATACCTTGATGATAAGTAATGCCTCAATGCTGAACATAATTATTTTGCAGTGAGCTTAATAAAATTGAATTCAGAATGATAGATAATTGTCGTGTTTTGGAATCGTAAACTCAATGCTAATAAATAACAAAGTTACAATTCCATTGCGACCAAAATTGATTTATAAACTCTTTTTAATACAAATACTTTTTTAAATTAACTTGTGAGTCTTCACAGGTTAAATGGGTATGAAAGAAAGAAAGAAAGAAAAAAAAAATAGTTCAAACTAATAGGCAGTCAACATATTATTCTATTTATATATAATATTTCAGTAAAAAGATGTTCCTTCTCGACGGAGATCGCATCGCAACACTCATAGCGTCATACATACAAGAGTTAATACAAGCGTGCAAGGCGACCGACATCGACGTGGGCATCGTTCAGACCGCGTACGCTAACGGAGCTTCTACAATGTACATCTCGGACACACTGGTTAGTTACACTGGTTATAATATATTATATATTACATAGCAAATTATCGCCCGATTTCCCTGCTGACAGCTCTCTCAAAAATCCTTGAGAAAGTTGTGAACAGACGACTACTCGCATACCTAGAACAAAATAGATTATTATCGGACAATCAATACGGTTTTCGGGTTGGTAGGTCCACGGAGGATGCAGTAACCAACTTAGCCATGCACTGGCATCTTCCTGGACCTCGCCAAGGCATTTGATACAATATCTAGAACAATCTTGATTAAAAAAATGTCGGTTCTGGGAGTTTGTGGCACTGCCCTGGACTTTTGGTTTTGGCTTTGGTTTATCTCGTATCTCTCTCGTCTCTACAACCGTATTAACAAAATAGCATACGTACATAAGTTACCAAAAAACAAGTGCAAAAAATAATTACAAATCCTCTTACTAAAGTTAAATTACCGGGAGACTGAAGATCTTCTCAAACCAATCCAATAGATGTATCTCAAAAACAGACGCATACATGCACTCACTCATACACTCACACATACATCCACACATACACTCATACATGCAGAATCACTCACCTGTACACTCTCTTGCACGCACAGATACTAACTTAAGTAAATAAGTAGCTTAATTTAAATTTTATCTTATTTTTTAAATTACTTTGACTGTTTATTTTATTACCATAATTTTTTTACGAGGTCACTATATAGCACGTTCGAATTTTTTATGTTACCTATCTTGGAAGGCGCTGGTGTCTGGGATATAATGATTTTCATTCATTAGTACAGCCACCAACGATTAACTCTTTTCTGTAATGTTAATTTTAGTTGTAAAATTGTTTTTGTGAACTGAGATTTCGAAGCGCGTCGTTCCGAACGTTTTCTTTGAAGATAGAATACTGTACTTATGTATACTGTGCCTCTACTAAGTACATCACGGACACAAAATACATGTTAATACGTGTAAGTAGTACATAAATTATCGTCATACATGACTGTAATAAAAACAATCATTGCGCGAAGCTCTAATAAGTTGGAGCCAGGCTGCGGGTGGTTGACGTCTACCTACGTTTATCGATTGCCTGTATAGATGTATGAGGAACAGGGTGTACAGTTCACTCATCTTCCATAGAAATGGGAGGATCCTCCGACCAGACGGGTGTCGTGTCTGGTGGGTTACTGCCCGACGATTGAGGTCGGGGCGTTGTATATATGCTAGTCGCGCGGAAAACACTGTTTGCGCGATGCAGAATTTTGCGTGATGTCAGTGTGATGCGTAGTTCGCATGTGGTCATGTAGATGCCGCCACACATTAAAACATTTCGGTTTTCTATATCGATCGATGATCGATCGTCTGACCATCGATCGACTGACCGTAATCCGGCTGCGTGCACTACACTCGATCGATTTGAACGGTCGATGTCATTTATTTACCGCAGACTGGTTGCACCTAGTATTGTAGCGGCATCTACATCGCTACATGCAAACTACGCATCAAAGACCTGACGTCACACAACATCCTGACGTCACACAAATCCTGCATCGCGCAATTAGTTTACCGCGCGATAAACATATATACAAGCTTCCCGACTTCAACCTCTGGGCAGTTGCCCGCCTGCGTCTGGTCGGAGGATCCTCCCTTTTCTATGGGGAATGAGTGAACTTTACACCCTGTTCCTCATACCCCTAAAGTATAAATCTATCATCACTAACAGGATAGATTTATACTAGGAATTGATGATATTCCTAGTATAAATCTATCTGACAGCTTTTTACCTAGTAAAAACCTGTCAGTGATGATAGATAAATGCCATTACAATGTATCATTGGCGTTTTCAAGAATTGAATCCACAAAAGTGTATTTCAAGTTGCTGATGGATAATCCAATTCTTTATATAAAAAGTTGTGCCTATGGAAGCCTTGTCAGAGGTAACTTCGTGATACAACATCATCACGAGAATTTAAATCACTCAAATTATTTTGTAATATTTTCAGGAAATCCCGATCCAGTTCGTAAAGACGGGTGTAAAGCACTTACACACGGCCGCCAAACTGTACAACATCGGCGTGTACTTCGAGGCTAACGGACACGGCACAGTGCTCTACAGCCCCAAAGCTAAGAATACTATCACCAGAATCTCGCAGGAAGGGTGAGTTTTTAATATAATATAATCCATACAAAGCTATTTATAGTGTGGCGCCATCTACATCGCCACATGCGAACTACGCATCACACTGACGGCACGCGCGAAATACTACATCGCGCAAGCAGGGTTTACCGCGCGACGAGTATATATACGACCTCCCGACATTAATCGTCGGGCAGTAGCCCGCCAGACACAACGCTCGTCTGCTCTGAGGATTCACCCTTTTCTATGGAGGATAAGTGAAGGCTGTGCCTCATACTTCTATAATAGTCTCGAAATAATCTGAAATACCCCTACAACATTTAATCTTAAAGAAGCCATGCAAGGAAATAATGAAAACTGGCAAAGTTGTAAGTTAGTTCTACATTCAGTTCTCTAAAAACTTCTTGATGATGTACGCTCTTTTGAATTAATGAACCTAATGATGAATGAATTAATGAAATTGATGAACGCATACGGGGGGCCCTACGGACTCCCCGTCTGCGCACCGGCCCATAGTGCTACTTGACTATGTCATGTTATTCGAGCGGATAATTGCGGCGCGCCTCGTCAGCCACTTGTGCGGAGATGGGCCGGACCTGCACGACAACCAGTTTGGTTTTCGACGTGGACGCTCCACTATAGACGGAATTATGCGGGTGAGAGTCCTGGCGGAGGAAGTGGTGTCTCAGGGTGGGGTGATGCTGGCGGTGTCCTTGGACATATCCAACGTCTTCAACGCCCTGTCTTGTAGTTGTATTAGGGAGGCGCTGCGTTATCATCGGCATGTAGCAGCATAACTTATACACATTTTTATAAAATTTAGGAAAACAATTTATTTAGCAGTTTGTCGAGGTGAAGTTTCAATTTGCTTGAGGACTTACCAGTTTTTTATTTAAATTCAGTATGGTGTATAGATTAATGAATTGTGCAGTAAAACGAATTCAATCGGTACCTAATTAAAATATTTATTATATGAATCTGTAATAGTTTTAATACTACGTTATTATGTGTTGGTTTTGTGGTATTACGTATGTAGCGGCATCTACATCGCTACATGCAAACTACGCATCAAAGACCTGACGTCACACAACATCCTGACGTCACACAAATCCTGCATCGCGCAATTAGAGTTTACCGCGCGATAAACATATATACAAGCTTCCCGACTTCAACTTCTGGGCAGTTGCCCGCCAGACACGACACCCGTCTGGTCGGAGGATCCTCCCTTTTCTATGGGGGATGAGTGAACTTTACACCCTGTTCCTCATACCCCTAAACGTACAACACGTAATACTACAAAACCGAAACCGGAACGTTGTCAGTACAAAACTGAGGCCCCAGCAGGATTTAGCAGGTTTGTGTTGTGAAGATTGACTGGTGGTCAGAAAGCAGTTTTTCGGGCATAGCATTTGTCACCTTTTTTGGCAAATATCGCTGTTATTCCTTAAACGATACGGTAGATATTAGATTGAACTTTTTAATTGGTGTAAAAAGTAAATCTTGCCAAAAAATGGACTTAGCAGGTTAACGAATTAGGCCGACGACATGCCTAAAAAAATCTCAGTAGCAGCCGAGAGTTTGGATAAGTGTCCGCTTCGTTGGCAATAGTTTATCCTCATATAACATAATACTTTTATTTTTACCGACTGCCAAGAAGAGTTATGTTTTTGTTAAATCTTTTGAGCGGGTCACTAAAACTGTACCAATATATATTTCCTTCTTTTTTCCAGTGAACCCGGCCCACGCAAAGCAGCCCAACTATTCTTAGACTTCATAGAGATGACGAACGAGACGGTCGGCGACGCAATCTCAGACATGTTCCTAGTGGAATCCATACTGTGTGCGCGCGGTTGGAGCTCCGTGCAGTGGATGGAGCTGTACGACGACCTGCCGTGCAGGCAGCTCAAGGTTACTGTTAAGGTAAGGGTCTCCAAAAAACCAGCTAGGACATATATTCTATTCGCGCAGGGAAAGTTTGCATGACATAATTCAGATAAACCTTTGCACGATGTGTGCAAAATCAATAACCCAACTATAATCCTAACTTATCCATCCTATAGTTTGACCCAAACCTCTGTACCGGACCTTAGGAATCTGCGGCGAAGCGGGGGGCGGCGTTGACGAATGGGTGGCGGGACGCGGACTGCACTGGCCCCGTCTCGCCGCGCACATACTTAAGGCGCGGTATAGCTGTTTCGGTCAAACTATAACTAATATTATAACTGCGAAAGTGAGTTTGATTGTTACGCTTTCACGCTAAAACAACTGAACAGATTTGGATAAAATTTGGCACATGGGTAGACCATGACCTGAGTTAAGACATAGATACTTTTTGTCCCATTACTACATTGCACGCATACGGTATTCTGTTTACTACATGTTGTGCAAAATTTCTAAGCAGTAACCTAACAAAAAGTACTAGGCTTGCGTTTTTGGCACTAAATAAACTTTTTGTCTTACAGGACCGTCGCATAATTACAACGACAGACGCCGAACGGATATGCTCCGAGCCGGAAGGACTACAGGCTCGAATCAAAGAGTTGGTCGCCAAGTATCCTAGTGGAAGGTCCTTCGCCAGACCTTCGGGAACCGAGGATATTGTCAGAGTGTATGCTGAGGCTCAGACGCGAGAGGTCAGTATCTCTAGATACAAAAATTTAAAAAAAATTAAAATAAAAGCTTACATACGCGACGAACATATAACTTCCTCCTTTTTGGAAGTCGGTTAATGAACATCACCTTTCTAAATAAAAGTTTACGCTTCGCGAATCAAGATTTATCTTCGGAAATACGAACGCGCGATGATGATAGACTTTTACATCAGCACGCGTAGCATAACAGGTTTTGTCGACGGAAGAATAGACAAAATGAGAGATTCTCAATTAAAATCTCTCATTTTGGCTATTCTTCCGTCGACAAAACCTGTTTCTATAGTAATCATGCTACGCGTGTCGGTAAGGAAAAAAAATTACATCGGAGAAAAAAATTGAATTATTCGTTTTTAGTTGCTTTCCTCATTTGTCTGCATCTGAAAACTGCGCTTACCCAGATATGCACCGGTCCCAATAGAAAATAAGTTTCATAGCACAGACTCGAGCTAAATTCTCGCATAAGAGCGGTTCTACCACCTTCTAAAAAATCATTTTTCTCCACAGCAAGCCGACATGTTAGCAGCTGAAGTATCACAAGCCGTCTACGACTTCGCCGGTGGCGTAGGGCCGCGACCAGAGCTACCCGAGACTTCACCCTCCGTCGCCGACCCAGAACTTCTCCTAGAATAAACGTTAACTCTTCATAATATTCATATCAACCCACAAGAACAAATGTTACGACATCTAATAATAATGTGCGAAACATACATTTAATTTTTTGGGTTTTTTGTCTAAAGATCTATTTCTCGACATGACACCTCAAGCTATACGTTTCCACTATATACTGACCTAAAGGCTGTCCTGACAGTGAGAGGTCAGCTTATCCTGGAAATACAGTATAACTTGAAATGTCTTGCGCACAGTACCCTGCAAACTGAGTACAAAAATTTAGCGTCGTTTCGTACAGCGTCGTCAACTGGCGTTTCTTACTCATGAAATTAAATTGTTTAATTCTGTAAATAGGATAAAAGAATCAGTTTTACACGTAATATAAAAAAAAAAAATACGACATTTCTCATCTGACCCCTGACCAGAAATGGCGAAATAGACTCAAGGTTCAAAGTCCAGATATAATCTTAGTCAGATCATTGAAGGACCAAGTATATTACACGTACCTCTATGTAACTCTGTCTCTAAAGCTCGCTGTGTGATTCAAATCACTGCTTGGGTATTGCAAAATAAGTCAAAAAGTTTTCGAGCAATGTAGGTTTTCTTTTTCTGTTAGAACCATGGCCTATTTGGAGTTCATACACATGCTATTTACATCCTTAAAAAAATATACACTGTCTAACAATTATTATTTTTATTAATTTTAAATAAATCTTTAGACAAAAAAAAAACATTGAATTAACGGAATTATTCATTAATCAAAAACTTATCATTAAAAAGTCGCTGTGCGATGTTATATAATATTCTCTTTAAAAATAATCGACAAATGTTTATAATTATACAATTAATTTAGTTAATAGTTTTAATCTACAGTCATTTCGGTACAACGCACTGCTAGTCCTATTGGTTTGTTGAGGTGCGTATTATTTTGGACCAATGTTTTATACTTATTTTTTTTTACTTCCAAGAATCTTTTCTTTCATAAAAACTCGTATTTACTAGACAACAAATGTTGAACGTTGTAGGTAACTTTTTAATTTCCAATAACAAAGTAATTTCCGTACGGATTCATGCTATTCACATTGTGTTGAAAATTAAAATGTTATAGCAAAATCTAGGTGAAGTCTTACTTTGACTGAAAAAAGTAATAAAAGCTCACTGAAGTATTCTTAATTGGAAAATCTCGAATCAATATTCAAGCATGTAGGTAGGCTGCTTGGCAAAGAAACACTTGGTTTAAGATTGATAAACGTTACTTGAAGTTGCTTTGGTTTAGACACAGTTTAATAAAGTAACAGTATGATATCTCGGCAGTGACCTTGGAATAATTACCTACGGCTGCTCGGTAGATAAACCTTCCGCGTCCGTGCGTAACTACCGCGCACTCGATACTGTTGGGTACTGCTATACACTGAGATTTCGAAGCGCGTCGTTTCGGCCGTTTGTTATAAAGACATAATACTGTTACTTATTTATACTGTGGTTTAGATAATATGTTCCCGGCTCTTTGTCTTCCAGTTTGACAGTTGTAGGAGAATGACAGAAATAATGCTTACAGTTTACAGTGCGTTCATTATAACTTGTCCCGTGACGGTAGGTAGCACGGTTCTATCAGTCACCATTTTGAATTCTATTTGTATTGGAACTAAGCTTGACAAGCAGTGGTGCCAACATGAAGGCAAGGGACAAGTTATAGAGAACGGTTTGTAACCAAAGTACATGCTAATAGTAACGTTTAATAATCTTGGCCTTTTACTTAATTTGAACAACATACTTGGAATTTGATGACATTTGTTTTCTAGTAAATAAATGGCTTTTAAGACTTTAATAGTTAAGCTCTCTTGCTCATAACAGAGTACCTAGGTGCTACTGAGAAATGTTGAGAAAATATATTTAAAAAAAAATATTCTGCTCATATTATACTTATACTTACTAATTTTATACTGACAAACACATTAAAAGGAGATTTATTTTACAAAGCAAAGCTTTAGAATTATTGTAATTATTTTAACTTTAGATATTCACGCAAGCGCCCCCTTCTAATGTGTTTAGTAGTAGATTTAATTATAAATATTCTACAAATTGGAGACAAAAATAACATACAGCTCAGATAACTATTGAATAAGTCCCTGTCCAATAATTAAATGTAGTAAAACAATGTCCACGCATGCATTTTCATTGTACCTATCCACTGCCATTTAAACGTCCGAATACTTTAACTACACTTAAATTTAAGGCTATGTTCAGATGCCAAAATTTTGACGCGCGGTTTTCAAATCGTGTGTCTAGACCTCCTGATATTTACCTAACAACCAATCACATGCGCGCGCGTTAACGCAGCGCTCAGAGAAAAAGTCTCTAGACGCAGGCGATCGCGCGTTAGCGTTTGTCATCTGAACTCTTCTAGTCAATTTGATCGTGCGTTGACGCGCGTTACCGCGTCTTACATGTGAAATTAGCCTAAGAGCGTTTATACTGATAGTGAGCAACGTCACAAATAACTGTCAAATATTTCGCTGTTTTGGTTAATTTGGCAATATTACTGTATGGAAATAAGAAATATGGCTCACCGGTGAATTAGAATATTAATAATGAATTGCGACTATAATTCTGAATTTGATGTTGTAATCAATTTAGGTGCAAAAAAGGCATTTGGAAAATTACCAAATAGGTACTTTTTTACATCTAAAACTAAATATTTGATGTTACGATATTATTGCATTTCATAATTAATTCACTAGTTAGCCATATTTCTTATTTCCATACAGTAATATTGCCAAATTAATCAAAACAGCGAAATATTTGACAGCTATTTGCGACGTTGCCCACTTTCTGTATAAATGCTCTTACGACGGTCGTAAAAGTTCTCTGTCGATGCAATTCATCTTGATGTGAAAGAGACAGCATGAACTTAATGGTGACTTGAAATTGAGTTTGAGTTTTCGGCCGTTTGCATAGAATTAAGAGCTTCTACACAGACAAAAATAATTTGATGCCTTTGCGCATGTTTATGGACGAAAATTCACAACTATATTAGTCCTTGTGCGAGGGTAGTTGAAGTTATTATAAATAATAAGCTCACAATAAAATTTATATTGACAACATTTTGTAACTTTACAGTAAGTTTACACTTTAAAATTGACTTTTAAATTAATGCTAGATAAATATTTGGAATACCCTATATATCGCCGCAAAAGATGCGCATGGGCAGCTAATAATTCGTCTAAATGTGTAACTTAAAAAATTACACCTTTATGATGTAAAGTAGAATGTTTGATATTTACAAATATTTTGCAAAGTTTATTGACTGGATTTAAATAATATCTTAATATTTGTAAAACTGTTTAACCGGAATGGGATTTAATTATTCTTCACTAATTGTTTAACAAAACTAGAAAATATTTTAAAATAAGTAAATTCACTTTTGCTGTTAAAATATAATTATTCGTGTCCTTTAGTTGGAAAAATATGGATATAATAATGTAAAGATATAAAAATAGAATAATGAGAGTTGTGAATAAAAATTACCAATTGGAATTGTTATTTGGAGGACTGATAGAAAAAAAAAGAGAGTTTCTATAAATCAATATTTTTGTGAGAATGTATCATATTAAAACTATGCATTTTCTGTACATTAGTCATTGAAAAATAGATTTCACAATAATACTGCAAACAGTTTTGATTAGATTTAGTTTAAAGCTTGCAACCACAAAATAGTGTGCAGAAGGCCAATTTTGAAAAGTACAACACTATTTGAGTGGGTTGTTAACCCACTCAAACAGTGTTGTACTTTTCAAAATTCATCGCGTTTGGTAAATAACACGATGACGTGCCACCATCAACGCGGCCGGCGGCCTGGCCAAGGAGTTTGCGCCTGATTCTGTGATATTTACATTTCGTTCACTGCGCACTCCACAGCAGTGGTTTCACACAAAATTGTGCTACACTTAATAGGATCAGTGATTTATTAACCTGTATGTCGCACTTTTTGTGTTGCTAGCAAAAATAAATGCAGTATGTGTATGACGCATATTATTTCTAGCAACACTAACATGTTGCTGCAACATTGTTGTACAATTTCTGTTTACCATGACTACAAGGCTTAACAAATTCAAACAGTGTCTGTTACATTACAAGATTTGTGTTAGCTCATGTTCCACAATCGTGGCTTTAAGCATTGGTCCTTCTGCAGCTACATACACAAATTCACCGGAATTGAAACTGCTCAAAATGACTCGATAGCGTTATCTCGAAGTTATTTATATTTTGCACTAACTATTTTATTGTTATATAGTAATTGTATTTCGCAATCAAACAGCATATTTTTGTACAGTACATTTCTTTTTGATTTTGTGATGTGATAGATATAAAATAGTCTCGATAAACTAGTTTTTATTGGACGTATCGCGAATCACAAATTCATAAATCTTTCATTGAAATGACTCACCTATATTCTAGGCTGGTTGACCGAGGTCAGTATTTCAATTCGAGTCAAGACTGAAGTCAAACGAAAGCCTTCCTGATTACAGATCGATAGTACTCGTTCGTGGACTACATATTTGAACACCTCGGTGGACGGTCAGTTTAAAATTAACCGGGCAGCCGTGCCAAGCGATGTACGATCCGTACAATAATCATACCTAGACACCTAACTATCACCCCTTTATCAATGGTAACTTTTTTATTTAATGAAATAAGAAAGGGGGATAGATGACAAAAAAAAAACTATATTTGCGATACGTCCATTAATCTTCCAATTCTACTAAAAGATCTCCAAGGTCACAGAATTGTTTATGTTCAAAAGAATATTTGTAAGATAAAAAAAAACCATTCAAGGGAAAAATGTGTACATGGTCTGATAAACGTATTGATAAGAGAATGTATCGTAAGATTGGCAGTAGATAATAGAGAATGTACTGATATCGGTATTTATGGCGTACGTAAGGTTTGATAAGGCAGGAATGGGACCTGTACTTATTCATGTTCAATACCCGAAGATATATTTAAACCTAACTTAATCCAAGTTTGGACGGTTACGGTAATATCAGACGCTTTACAAATTTTCACTTACTTTCCACTTTCACACGACACAGACAAAATAACAGGAATGAACGTTCATCTGCTCCTTTCATTCAATTTTTCGATCATTCGGAAGGCGAGTGAAAGATACATCGTTGGATCGGTCCAATAATGAAGATGGTGTCGGTGAAGTGAGAGATGCCGAATGAAAAAATAATAAAAATGTGAAAGCGTCGATATTAGACTAAATTAATAATTATAATTACCGGATGATGTCGAAATACCTAAGCGAATTCTTATCCATCCTATAGTTGCATGTAAAGTAGAAGCTTATATTCCAGAGTAGATATAATTTAGCCATACATTCCTTGTTTTATACTAACTGCTGTATGTCCCATGCTTGCAAATTAAATAGGCACTTATATATTTTGAGTCGAGGTTACAGTTTGTGTGGACAAGTCTGCCAGTTCTCTTATACAACAATGCCTTCAATCACGACTATAATAAATACCACCAAAATGTTAGCATATACAGGGTGGCGATTTAGTCACCTCGGTACATCCGTCATTGTGATTCTACCCGCCATCGCCATACCAAACAACTTTCGCTATGACACTCATATCCGATTCGTCTTTGAGTGTCGAGTTCGGTCGAGTTTCATAGCGAAAGTTGTTTAGTATGACGGGTCACCCCCTTGACGCATCCATGTGACTAAATCTCCACCCTGTAGGTATCAAGCTGTATAACACTGTATCGTTTGCGGCATTTTTTTTTCCGTTTGGGTGATTTCAATACTACTCGGTCACAGAGACTTACCTTTGCAGTAAGGCGTGCTAGGTACACACTTTTCGGGTCGGCATGATTCGGGACAGCGCACAGCCGAATCAGCATAGCGGCCGTGCCGAATCATGGCGATCTAAACAAAATTAAGTCTGTAGCACCCCTAACAAGGCGCTTGGGCGACTTGCGCTCAAACGATGGCCTCAAGGTAGGATTAGACCAAAAGAACACAGAAACAGCGCAAAGAGCAATCTTTTCTTGTATATTCTTGACATGCTATGTAGGGATAGGGGTGAAGATAATACAAAATTTTGCGGTTGAAGTAGTAGGTACTACGAAACGTCATAATATTTGATAAAATTCCGGAAGAACACCGTCACAAGATAACGTCGCGTTTTGATAGCTTTATCATTCCAATGTATTGAATGCAATGTGTTAGTACTTGTGGATTTCCCAGACATTGGTAATAGATAGCCAGGTTGGAACTGTATACAAATCCTGTGAGGACTAGGAAAAGAACGCCTTAAAGAATGTAATTGTTGATAGCATTAAACCTGCATGTTGCTGTTCTGCCAATATTTGTTCAAATCTATTATGTGTGCAATTGTTGTGTGATTATTATTTAGTTTATTGCTGATGTTATAATTCAATAAATCAATTAATAACTACTATGAAGTTTTTATTATTTAGTTTTACTACCAAATATTTTTGATATTCACTGAATTATGTTCGACAAAGATCCTTCAGTTTTAAAGTCGCTAAAAAATTTGGATTAAGTATCAGAAATAATAAACAAAATAACAAATAAACTTTTTATTAACAATAAAACAATACTACTTCTGGGAAACGAAACTTATTTCTATAAAATGTCTTAATAATAACAGTGCAATCATTAATTAATTTTGTTAAAATTTTATAAATTCAATTCTGGCATCACAAAGGAAATCAAGTTTCGCTTTCCTACAAATACATATAAAACGTGCAATCTTTAAAGTAGAATTATATTATTATCTAACTATTACAAAGAAATTACTAATAATGTTTAGAGATCAGATAATTAAATCAATAATGCTCTACTTTATAATGATAAATGAAAATAAATTTTAAAGGGTAAGTGTGACAAATGTTGGAATTTTCATATTTTATTTCACTTTATCTTAAAATGACATAAAATATATCTTATATAATAAAAAAAATACAAGATGGCAGTGTAAAAAAATATGAAATACATTATCATTAAAAACAAAAATCACAATAATTTAAAAACTAATAATTATTTATTTTTTTGTTGTCATTTGTAGTAATATTTTTAGAGCCTCAAATCGAGTTTGACTGGTCAATATTGAAAAAATGAATGAATGCCATAACTTAAACACATAGATTGTATTGTGATGATGACAATGAAGAGAAGTCCACTATGGCAATTTTGAAAACAATTTCAATATACACTCCCAGACTCCTAAATCTAGTCATGGTGCATTTCCACTTTAGATATAAAGACCTCAAACATCAAAAAAGTTTTGGGTATCATTTCGGTGGAATCAATGTTTCAAATTTGAATTCACAACCATTTAAAAAGTTATAGACCCTTTACAAAGAATTGCAGGATTGGTCGATTTAGGAGTCCCAGAGTGTATTTATTACATTACAACTATATCATGAAAGGACAATGGTCAATCGGTATTCTAACATAAACAATATTAATGACATGTGGGTAGTTGTAAAACTAAACAATATGTGTTTTAAAAACAATCTAGCAGTTTAATAATATTGTGCAAGAAAATTGATAATGGTTAAGAACAAAAAAAAAAAAAAAAAACTTTATGCTATGGAAATTACAGTTTATTTGTCCACTGACTTTGTTTATTTTCCTGTATGAACCATTTAGTTTCAAATTACGTATAGTTGTCAGAAAAGTTACAAATAAACAAAAGCACACCACTAAAACTAACATCAATTTTGACTTAGGCATAGAATTCTAGTAAACTCTAACAACAATGATAAAATCAACAATATACTGGATTCATCAAATACTCAACATGTTCCCGCTAACAACAATAATATTATATCATTATCTACACCAAAATATCTGAATGCAGTATTTTTTATGCTTTGTTACATGTAGGTGGGATGGACTACATACAGAATGTGATACATACAATTATTATAAATAAAACATCTGTGTTTTGACTTGCTAGAGGAATTTCCTACTCACAAATACTATTGATTTATCTATAATTTTAAAATGGGTAACTTCAGCTAGGAATAATATTTTTTTATACTGTTTCATGAATGCTACATTCTATGGAGTATGCACTATAAATACATACGGCACATATTGTCTATGCAAACTGCTAATTTTATTGGTAACTTACAAGGTGTTGTGCAGGATATCTATAATGTAATACCATAATTTACGAGTTTTCAGACTAACTATGAATTGTAGATAATATATATATTAGTTTACAGAAATACTGACATTTAACATGAAGAAGACTTTCAAATATTTCTACTTTCACATTCAACATTTGGATACAAGAAATGATGGAATTAAATATTTTATGGCCAGGAACTTAACATGGATCTTAATAATTAATTTTAATATCCTCAAATAGCTACCTAATAATTAGAAAATTTGTACCTAACCAAGAATTGGCCCTAAGTATGGTGCTTGATCACAGTAGAAACATTTTGGCACTTCAGTTTCTTGCAGTTCTACTAAATTGGTGCTTATCTCATTAGAAACAAAGTAGTAGTGACATCGTCTCGGCCCAATACCTTCTATTAATGTGTCATATGGAGGTGAGAGAATGTCAAAGAAGGCTGCCGGCATTTCTAGGGCTTCTATCTCATGATAGTTAGATATTGTAGGCGTTAGGATGCAAGTACTAGAGATATCTGAACAAATTTGGTGGCTGCTTATTTCGGCGAACAATTTTCGTCGAATGTGGGTGCCCTGTGCAAGTCGCGCCGCCTCTTTTCTCGCGCGGACCTGGAACTCTGTCGGATCCACAGCCTGTGTTACTGGGTACTCTGAAAAGCTTCTGATCTTCACTGCACCAGATATCACCTTGAGAAGCCCGTGCATGTGCGGGTGGTCGTGGAGCGGCATTTTAAAGCCCGGTTTTAAAACAAAAATACTCATATTTATTTGGCTGTTTTGAAACACTTCTATATACGTACAAGGTGCCTTGTTGGGATGCCTCCAAAGCGCTTCGTCTCTCAAATTATTGTCGTAGCCCAAGTCTTCAGCTTTTAGACTGTCCATCATATTCTTTAACTTGCCCAAGTTAGCCAAAAGATCATTTTTGAACCTGTCATCGAAGGTGTGCAGAGAGTGCCGGTATATGGACACGATTGGCGGTACATTGACGATTTCCATGGCTGACTTCTCTTCATCTCCTTTATCCATATGAAATCTGACTGTACTTATACACAAAAATTTCTTTCTTCGGATGAATGTAGAAAATAATCTCGACGATAACAAAGCGCAACTGTCAACAAACGTCATTTTGTTTATACTTTAGAGAGTACAGAGTACGTTTCATTACTCTGCTGAGCTTTGTTTGAATGTCACAATTTGATTTAAGAAAATGAAACGAAATAAAAAAATAAGGAATGCATTGAAAATACAGTTTTTACAGCACACAGAAAATATATTTTTAGAATTTTGAAAAAAAATATCATTCGATTTCAAATTCATTGCAATTTCCGACGATCCAGAGTAGTTTCGTCGAAGCAATCAACACTAAGCGAAGTTGTCTAAAATAAAATATGTAATAGCGTCATCTAGTGACAAATAGCAGAACTGCATTCATGATAGAGTAGTATCTCTTTAATCTATGTTATCTGTCTAGCACTCTAGCTGTTTGAGTGTGTGTCAAAATTGTTCAAATATAATAATAGATGGCGCAAATTTTGGAGTAATCGTAAACGCAACGAATGCAAGGTACGAATTGAACTTCGATTATTTCGATTACAGTCGTCCAACAAAGTAAATTATCCAAGAGGTCATTTTACAGTTCTTAAGATGTGCTAAAGCATGAAAACTAAAATAAAAGGTTTCAAAATAGCAAATCTATTTAGGTTATTCTAATAAACCTAGGTATTAGTCTACCCACTTACAAGGTTTTCATTCTTCAGAGAGCACATAATATATTTTGTTACACATTGGAAAGAAAAAAAAACCAGAAAGAAAGACAGAGGCCAGATGTACTCCCATGCCTACCACCTAAACGGAATTTTACATTATTCCCTACCTACTTAAATACCATACCTACAAAATAACAGTATCTAAATAAGGTGGAGGTACTTAGCCAACAATGCGTAATGCATAAGCAGCCTATAACGCTCCTACTACTGGGACACAGAAAGAAAGGAGAAAGGAAGAAAGAAAATAAATTTATATGACTCAGGTAGGCACACAATGTTCTCACAAAAAAAAAACAGAAAAAGTTAAGACAGCTAACATGCACAGGCCCTCTCGGTGAGATGGAGTGGGCTGTTATCCGCCACGCTGGCCGGGTGCGGGTTGATTTCTTCGAATTCACGATGTTTTCCTTCACCGTTTTGAGAGCAGTGGTGATGAAATAATTTATACAAAGTACAACGCCTGTCAGGGTTCGAACCAAAGCCCTACAACTTGTAAGTCGCGGCCGTTACCACTAGGCCACCACTGCTCTCAGCCAACAGTAATGATCGTAAAGCAGGTTTTATGTGTGGTCTGTACGGTCGCGGGTGGCGTACCAATAATACCACTTAAATAAATACCCGCCATTGTAAATGTTACTCGGATTTTATTGAGTTTCCAACGTGCCTGTGTTTCATCCATTCCCGATTAACTGCGACCATAAAGACGATAAACATAGATAAATTAATCAGTAGCTAGTAGCTACGCGAATAGATGTTGAGGTATTGTAGCGGAAAAATATTAGTTTTACTTTTTTTAATGTCTTTTGAAATAAACGTTTCGGTTTTATTGAAATGTTTGGACTGATTTCCTAATCATTATGTTGTGATGTGCTTTTTGTGGTTAAGATAACTTTCGTATGTGATTTTGAAAGTTAAACAACTGCTGTGAACTGGCTGTGAAAGAGTTTTGGAACATCATAGCTGTGGCGCCATCTACATCGCCACATGCGAACTACGCATCAATAACCTGACTTCCACACAAAATCCTGCTTCGCACAATTAGAGTTTACCGCGCGAACAGCATGTATATAACATCCCCGAGATTAATCGTTGGGCAGTTGCCCGCCAGACACGACACCCGTCGCTCGGGGATCCTCCCTTTTCTATAGAGGATGACTGAACTTTACGCCTCATGCTTCTAAATAGCTTTTCACAACCATTCGATAAGTGCGGAATCTAACATAAAATTTGTTAAATGTTGTGAAAAAGTCGTAATCTTGTACAGTACCTATCTATACCTATTCTATGCCTCGACTTTACCTACCTATCTACCTAAATATCACCCTGACCTGTGTCACTTGAGGTATTTTCTACTGCTTTCAAATACCTGGTGTAGGTTAGCTAGGAGGTTGTTTCCTGCAGCTAATCGTCTTTTTTTTCCAGGATAGGTAGATAGTCAAATCTATTTTGTGGCTTGAAACGTAGGAAAATTAAATAAATTACATGGAACCACGGGCTCCCATGGTTACACAGCATTCTTAGTACTCAAAAGCTCTAATTTTATTATCCAGAAAATAGAATAAAAGAGTGGCCTACCTGACTACTCTTTTATTCTGGTTTCTCTAGTTAAAGTCATCGCAAGTGCGCCAAAATTTATTACATTTATTTTTACAGGTGGGAAGCCAAAACAACAATGAAGTGACAATTTCCACACTCAACTCACTCACAGATAATTAGATATTTTCTCATCCTTGTAAGTTTTCCGAGCCACTAAAAAGCACCACAACGTAAAACCTCATTCAAGGTCCAGTAATAAACATCACATCACGTTTCCCCAGGCATTACTTCCTACCACCACCACCACCAAAACCTTCAGACAGCACAATTTTCCACTTGGCTTTGCCACTCAACTTCTTAGTTCAGACTCAACTTCCAACGACCACTACTTCCCAACCACCAAAATCAAAATCAGAATCAAGAAATTTATTCAAATAAGGCTGAGAATCAGCACTTTTTGAACGTCAAAATTACTTACAATATTCCCCAGTCCAAAATGCCCGCCCTGCACCATTTTCTAGTGCAAGTTTAGTTGGGAGGAAGTGGCGCAACAAACTCCCCAGCAGCACAGCTGTCTGTTAGAAGAACTTGATTCTATATCCACACCTATCTTCCCTACAGACACCTTTGGGAACCATTTTCCACTGAAAGCCAAGTACCTATCACACAGCTACCGTGCTCTGTGCTTCGTCGGTTTGTTTGTCAGCTGCGCCCGCGCTGGGTGGCCTTCCACGAACTCTTTATTTGGGTACGCAAGACACAGAGGTGATAGGTTGTGTAATAGTAACGTCTTTGTAATGGCTCTTGAGGTGCAGTGGTTAGTGTTGGCACATTTGCGTGGATTGGTAGCTTCTTTGATCAATTTGAAGTAGGCACCAATAATTTATCATGCAGGCCATTGTGCATCAATCAATGTTGAAGCACAGCAATATTTTTCACCTTGAATTCGTGTCAATTTGAGTTTTTCTCAAGCGTCGACGTTCGTAGAGCCACAGTTTTTTATTTATTTATTTAAACTTCTCGCACACAATAAGGTACAAAGGCGGACTTAATGCCTTAGGCATTCTCTACAAGTCAACCAATGGTGGTGAAGGGATAAGATGGCAGATGCTTCGATTTAGAGGAGATAATAATAATAAAAAAAATATTAAACGGACAACAATGAATTATTAAGGAAATAGGTACACCAGTACATATATAGTTTATAAACTTAAGAATACGTACACGTACATACATATTTACTATAATATATACCTACATTATATTTATTAGGATACAAATTCAAAGGAAATGAAGTAATTGAGATGACTACACTATTTGTTTTGAAAATAACTCTGCAATTTTCGCTTAAATGCATACCGACTGGTGGCCGTCCTGATATCAAGAGGAAGCGCATTCCAGAGTAGAATGTGCTGAATATAAAAGGAAGAATGAACAAAGTCAGAAGTATGAAAAGGACAGAGTAGAAGAAGCTTGTTGGAAGAACGCAGATTCTTAGCGTGTGAAGAACATAGATATTGGAAGTGAGACATAAGATAAGAAGGAGGGGTGGGTGAGTTCAGAAGGGAGAAAAGTGTGGTCAAGCGTGTAAACTTCTTCTTTTTCATTTCGAACCTAGCTAAAATATTCACCTAATTTTTTTTTCCTCATGTGAGGCGTCATTATAGCGAAATATCTACAAGCTTAGGTACTTATAAAACATGTCCGATTTAACCAAATAAAAAACCAAGACAGAGCGCTGCGAACAATACAGTGAACCAAGCCAAAACTACACCGCCGCTCTGTACATACACGCTCACACGCACACATTTACAACCTTTTACAATGACGCTACAATCAAACTACACCACACAAAGTGCACACACTGCGGCTTCACTTCACTGTTGACAGCGTTCTGTATTTGGTCTGAGCTCCCTAGCACCACCCTCAAAGTGATCGCAACTTCGCCTTCAGAGGGTGCTATTCTGGCTCAACCCCGTCAGTTGATAACTTCTCTCAAAAACATGATCTATTCCACAGAATTCCCTCCTACATCGCCATAAAACCAGCGAATGTTTTACGAATAAAATTCATATTTTAATAGCTTATTTTTTACGTGCTGTGTGTAATGCTAATGAACCGGAAGTGCCGCCATTAATGCCGTGATGAGCGTTCACTTGTCGTAAAACGGAACGTTCATTAAAAAGAACGAGGTTATGATGTAAAAATAGTAGGAATGTGCGATAGACTGGTTCCACTTCTACCTAGTTTTAGTAATGAACCTGCATCGGAGAAAATACCGCACCCCTCCCGAAGCCTACTAATTTCCTTGCCCCATAGTAAGCGCGGGACGATAGTTGGCAAGAGCTCTTTCTACTTAGGTACCTACTACGAAAACTAGGTTTCAACTAAAATTAGATACTTCTGTGGACTTTTACAATTTTCAAAGTGGAAAAATGTAAATAAGTGAAAAATAACGTTAATTTCAGAAGTCGGTGACAATAAACTTTTTAGTTGTGGTACCTACCCCACACAAATTCGAATACCACTACCTGCTATGTAAATAACAGTGACAGTAAGTTATCATCATAACATCCACATATACTAAGTGGGAAGAATACGTATCATTGAAGCTTACTCAAAAACTATCCAAGCAAAGTTAATAAAATTTATACGAGACCCACTTGGGAGCATACCCTTTTATACAAAAAAATACTTTTCAAAATCGGTCCACAATTCCTAAAAAACCTCCTCCTGTTTGGGTTTGTGTTTGGCGTGTTTAAAATTATATTTCGTAGACATACCCAGGCCGTAGGTTTATTTCTGTAAATTGGTTGTGAAAAACGCTTTTACACGTCAAAAGAAATAATAATACCTCACACTAGGTGAGGTCGAATACGGCACCGGAAAGCCATTCAGTGTTTCAGTGACCTGTCCAGTCAGTGCACGCATTTGTCAGTAATCGTGCAGCTCAACTCAGAACTTGGGAGTAAAGTTTAAGCTCGTGACTGTGGATATTAAAACCCGATCTAGGTAATCCAAATAAAGTCTAACACTAATTAACAATGATTCACTACATAAAGCTGCGTAGTATTATATCGGTGACGTACGCGATTAGTAATAAAAGCTATCATTGCGCCAATCCTGCGTATTTACATTTAAAATAATTTATTTTAGTACGAGCACATCTGCAATTAGATGTATGGGGCTCCGGTTACTAGTTATAGGAATGTTGGAGAAGGAACCAAGATTAAATTGAAAAAACCGAGAAAAACAAATTCCAAAGATGTGATTGATATCGTGCTTACTTAAAAATGGAAGTGCCAAAGGCTAGACAAAAATAATTCTCATTTCTCATGGAGAATACCAACCTTTTTAGGGTTCCGTAGTAAACAAGGAACCCTTATAGTTTCGCCATGTCCGTCTGTCTGTCTGTCTGTCCGTCTGTCTGTTTGTCTGTCCGTCTTTCTGTCCGCGGCTTAGCTCAGAGACGGTTAGTACTAGATAGCTGTAATTTAGCATATGTATACATATTAATCATGCCGACAAAGTGGTAAATGATGATTGGTGAATGATTTTAATTTTTGACATTCGATAAAATTTTGGTACGCCATTTTAAATATGGCGAAACTATAAGGGTTCCTTGTTTACTACGGAACCCTAAAAACGAGTTGGCGAGCAATGAGCAGCAAGTGCGCGACGGCGACGAGCGAATACTCGCCGTTATGCGTATGTAGGTACTAAGTACAAGCATGAGTGTCTTTTTTTTTTTTGAGGGTGGGAAATCATCAAATTTCTTCTCCCTTCTTCCCCTTTTACTGACTAAAACCCACCCGTGTTCCTTCCGTTGCCTGTGTGCCGGGGCCGCGATATCCCTTTCGGACAAACCCGCAACCCCAGCAGGCAGCATGAGTGTCTCAGCGCGTGTTCTGCCCGCCAGGCGAGCGTCGCGTCGCTGAACGAGGAGGTACTCGCTTTGATAGTGCTTATCGCTGCAACAAACGAGTAATCGCTGGCGAAGGTTTGAACAGTTAGGGATGAACAGTTAATATATGTATCTCTTTTACTGACACAGGGAGGACCTTGTGGCATAGGTCCAGCCGCACGGATCGATCCATCAGGTTAAGCTACGCTTGCCGGGGTTGGTCCGTTTGTGGGTGACCATCTTTACATACCGTGGACCGGAGTCCCGTGAATCGTGTCCTCCTCCGTGCCTCGGATAGCACGTTAAGCCGTTGGTCCCGGCTTTTATTCTGTGGATCTTTGACAGTCGTTACGGGTCGTCAGAAGCCCGAATGTCTGACAACCAGTCTTACCAAGGGGGATCGTGTTACTCAGTAACTGGGCTGTGGAAGTCGGATGGGCAGTCGCTCCATGTAAAATACTGGTATTCAGCTGCATCCGTTTATACTGGAAGCCGATCCCAACATAGTTGGGAAAAGTCTAGGCAGATTGATTTTACTGACACAGGTCCCGTGTCTTTTGTACGTTTGAGCGAGAAAATCGTTGATATCTAGCCGCTTGCTCGTCGGTGGTGGACAGGTGCCTAAAGGTGCTTACATTATTTTCCGCATTCATTTTCGTGCCTCGAATTTTAATTTATTTACTATACGGACAGATACTTCCCTATGTTTATTACTCTAGCGTATGGCACTCGTGGGTTGCAGCTGAAAATCAGCGTCAGGTGTTACACTTTGTGTTGTCATTTGACATTATGCTGAACTGAGGCCCTTTAGGCATTTTATTAATTTGTTTTCTGTTTTAAAGTATATTGTATTTTTATGTTGTAATGCCAATAAATGCATTTTTCATTCTATCTTTAGTAGTAGTAATTTATTAACCTAGATACTAGGCTATTATAATTTTTATTAGATTTTTTAAAAATTGTTTGCTTCTGTTATGAATAACACTTTCCACATTCATTTCGGGACACGGACATTTATCGGGAGTGAGGTACGAACGGACACCGTTTAGTTACGACATATAGTCACGAGTTACTAACTAAATTATCATTTGACAGTTATTTTTGAGATTCTGCTGTCCGTTCCCATATTGAGCTGGTAAGCAATTTAATGTACCTATTATAAATAACAATAGGGATGATGCCTGGTTAAAAAAAATGAAATTCTAATTAGTCCGTCAGTCAGATATTAAAAAAATATTAGACACGTATTTTTTGCTTTATCATATTATTAAACAATTACTTAGATAAAACGCATGTTAAGTTGTGGAGTGGGGGTCGCTACGTCACTAGTATGTATAAAATCTACATACTCGTGACGTCATGGCACATGTTACCTCAATGTATCGCCGTAATCTTTAGATTACGTAGAAAAAGAAAAAATATTTAGTCATCATCCCTATTTCGATACAACTGTTGGTGTCACTGTTGTGTTGTGAACTGTCCTGGGTTTGATTCCCAGCTTGGGCAAAGTGTTATTGGGTTTTTCCATCAGGAATTTCTCAGTAGCAGCCCGCAGTCTGGATTTGTGCCCGGTTGATGGCAATAGGCTCGCCCCCTATTACATGGGACTTAACATAACTGGCGAAATGTGATTTTAGATTAACGTCCCACAAAAATAACATCATAATCAACATCAAAACATTACACTACCGACAATATTAACAAAATTGAAGGGAACGCGGCAGACGTTTCGTTTTGCCAATTGCCAAACAATACAGTCTATAATTACAACTACAAAGCGTACCATTGAATAGACATGAAAGTCAAAGAGTTCCTTTCATCGTGTTACAGACAGCTTTTGAAAATAATTGGCACTCCTGACGCGAATATGAATTAAAAAGAAAAGAAGAATGTGTGCCAAGTTTTTGTGGCTGCCATTGTAAATGAGATGACGTGTAAAGGTAGAGGTTCTACACAATAACAGCCGCAAGCGTCGATCTTCAAGGTGAAGCAACACTTGCCGAGGTCGATCCGTAGATGGGTGACCATCCATAGTATACCGAGACTCCTCCATGCCTTGGAAAGCACGTTAAGCCGTTGGTCGGGACCAACGGCTTAACGTGCTGTCATTGGTACATCTTTGACAGTCTTAGTCAGAAGCCCGAAAGTCTGACAACCAGTCTTACCAAGGGGTATCCGTGTTACCCAGTAACTGGGTTGTGGAGGCCAGAGGCAGTCGCTCCATGGCAAATACTGGTATTCAGCTGCATCCTGTTAGACTGGCAGATGATGATAACGTGTAAAGGTAGTAGTTTACTGTTGTATTGTTTATGGTCATTATAGGTGTTTGAGATGAAATGTAAGAAATATGTGTGTTTAAGTTTCTGAGTGTAGCGGTAATTTAATTAGGTGAAGCTTTGTGTAGCGTTGCATACATACTTGAGTATATGAAGGATTTTCACACTTTCTGATTTTGACTTCACTTGTACTATTATGGAAATATTCATACTTGAAACGGCAAGTATGAATATTTCCATATTTGTCCATTTTAACTATTTACCTACAAATTGTTTTATTCCTGCCCTCTAAAGGACCAGTAAAGTATTATATAATTAACATACTTACTAATGTTTAATAATGTACGCACACAAATTTACTTAAATTCTAAAAATCCATATATGAATTCTGGGATAACGCCTAGGTATTGTCTGTGTTACTAGCTAGTTTTTAAGTACTTTAAATTGTAATCTGTGGAGAACGTAGTGGGTAGCATAATTGTTATAATGTACCTAATGTTCAAGATCATAAGTGTAACCTTATCGTGCTACTGTTTGTTTTTCCTTAAATAAATAAATAAATAAATTCCATACTATAGTTTTCATAAATCTTCCATGCAAACAAAATCGGTGCTAATTGCGTTGCGGTGATTAAAAATCTGAAAAAAAACCAGCCAAGTGCGTGTCGGACCACGCACAATGAAGGGTTCCGTAGTTGGGATGAATTTATCCCAAGAACAAACTTAACTTTGAAGTTGAAAAACATGTTCTCCCAATGTATGGGACAACATATTTTTGCAACTGCAAATGTAAGTTGGTCGATTATTACCGGTTAACCTTTAAAGCCTACTTAGCTGTGATAGCTTTTAATTTCGTTATATATACTACTGCTGTGAATTTTTTCACATATCCAAAACTAACCATTTAGCTGGCAGGGGGGGAGGACACTCGACTCAAAGCTTACCATTTCGCAAATGGATCGTTGAATCCAAAAATGGTTTCGACAAACTCACAATATTTTTGAACGACCTTTTCAACATCACCCCACACTATGGGACAGAGATTTTTTTTTCATCTATTTTTTTTTCCTTTATTTTGGTTTACCACTTTGTTGGCGTGATTAATATGTAAACCCATGCCAAATTACAGCTTTCTAGTACTAACAGTCTCTGAGCTAAGCTGCGGACAGACAGACGGACATGGCGAAACCATAAGGGTTCCTTGTTTACTACGGAACCCTTATAACAAAGAGTTAGTTTTAAACTTTGACGTATTTAAAAATCCCACATTACTTTGTGCATATTCAGAGCATTTCTTTTAATCTTACAAAAGCATGCCAACTATGTTATCATTTAAATATTTAGATGTAAATATTTACTCTTCAATTCCGGATCCCACTGACAATCTTGAGTCCGGTAGTCGTTTCGCTCAGACAATCAAGCCGTCAGGCAGTCTGATCACAGAATAAGAAACATCAGAAGGATTAACCTATGGTATCTACGATTTGGTAAAATGAGACTGCAACCTAAAGCAATGGCAGGTTTTAAGGCTGGATACTTTCTGTCTTTTCATTGTCTATAGCTGGTAGTATATTTAGTTCGTGGTTTGTAGAGATTTTTTGTACACATGTATTTCGCATGACATTTATTAATATATTTCAACAAAACCGTAGGTAGGCAGGCGCCAGCACTACAATCTGCAGCACACATTGAATTGGGTGATTCCATCAGGTTTACCAAAGCACCTTCATATGTGTGACACCAGAGTGTAGACACTGCCTAAACCTTCTGTCCACATTACTTTGTGTCGCCGACACACTCCAACCAGGCACAAAGCAAGTATTCAACGCTAGCTCCGTCCGTTTGTGTTACACAACGCATAGCTTTGAGTGAAGTTTCTGACCCCACACTACTCTGTGCCCGGACACTCCGAACAGGCACAAAGCGAGTATCCAGCGCCGGCTCCGCCTGTTTGTGTTACACAACGCATTAACCGCGTCGACTTCGCGCCTTACACATAATACTAAGAACACTAAATTACGCCTTTGTGTTTATAGGTTAGTTTTAGACAGAGACTTCAGTATTCATTTAAAAAAATCAAGTAGCTAGTTGTATCTGGAGGGTTTAGAAAATTTGTAGGTGTCTAACATTATGCAGATGCATATTAATGTTAAGGTACCTTTCTTTACCTAAGTCAATCGATTGGTTATAAATCATGCTTAGTAAAAAATAGAATGGACTCTACCTACATTTACTTTAAGATTTCGGCGTTTATCCTAAAACCTGGCAAAGTAGGAAATAGCTGTCAAAAAAAAAAAAAACTTTTTTGATTAATATGGCAATATTACTGTATGGAAATAAAAAATGTGGCTAACTAGCGAACTAGAATATTAATAGTTAATTGCAATTATAACATTGAATTTATTGTTGTACCCGTTTTAGGTCTACTCGTAAAAAAGGCGTTTGGAAAGTTTCCAAATACTTTTTTACATCTAAAATTAATATTCAGTGTTACCATATTAATTATTACATTTCATAATCAATATTGTAGTTCACTAGTTAGCCACATTTCGTATTTCCATACAGTAATATTGCCAAATTAATCAAAACATCGAAATATTTGACATTAATTTGAGACGTTGCCCACTTTCAGAATAAACGCTCTTAAGTTTGATAGAAGAGAAACGAACCATGCCATATTATGTTGGTTGGTAATCTGCGCTACGATTATCATAATAACATCAAATTGCACCCAAATGCAATAAATACCTACGAAATAGAGTCACTTTAAAAAAAAAACGAGCGAGCCTTACAGTAGTCGCATATGATGTGTAACATCTGACATCTCACCTTGGTAATAAGCAACATTAAAGGGGCGGCCTCGTCAAGGTCGTATCTGATGGCCAACACTAGCACCACGCGCGTTCTTTGATCAAATCAAATAGCGCGCGCTTCCCCTGTTACTCACTTCCGTCGCTTTTCACGAAATCACTCCCACAGATTAGATTATTTCGATTTTTATTGCAGAAAAACGAGAGGACAGATGTAACACATAAAAAAAAAGTTGAACTCAACATTTTCCCTTTCACTCACTCTGTCCTCACACTACTCTGTACCCCCTAAGAATCAAAGCTCTGGCGTGCTTCCAGGCTGGCATTCAAAGACAACTAAATCTGTCTTTTGATCAATTGTCCACTAGTGGTGTACCCGCCACTGCATGCCCACATAATAACACACTTTGATGTATACACTGCACTGTTTGAAACAGTAGTTGTTGATCAAAAATCATTTTCATTGATCATAGTACTGATTGATGTAGGTACCATAACTAGTCGAATTTCCGGGAATTTGTCGAAGAGATTAGATAAAGCTTCCATGTTTGAATTTTGAATTTCGGATTTGGAACGGAAGAATTGGTTTGAATTGATTTGGGGAAATTGGCTGCTGAGTTAATTAGGGCAAACATGGGGCAAACAAATTGATCGATTAGTGACGCAAGTGATGGATCAAAATTAGTAGCAACGGCTCATTATAAAACTGGTTCATTATAAAAATGGTTTTTAAACTTTATTTTTGTCTGTATTAGTTTTTTTAGCTTGAAATCTAAGCTTTACAAATCAATTTTAAATTGTCATTTGTATATTAAAATCATAACAATAATTAATAAAATTTCGTAGCGCGTAGCACTTTGCTACGAGTGTAATTGTTCTAGCATTGTAGCTTATATTTTGTAGCATTACTTACTTTTATGTCATTATGGGAGGTAAGGTTATTGCAGCTAATATAGTTTTGAAATCATACAAGTAGTTTTAAACGTTTACATCTTTTTATTGTTTTATAGCTCTGCAATTTTATGACCTCAGACGAATTTAAAACTAAACAAATCTTTAATTACCCCATTTAATCGTAACGAACTAGTTAAAATAAATAAAAATTCATTAAAAAAAATGTTGTTATTGTAACTCCACACCCCTAAAGACGTGGTTCCGCGAGTTATGTTAAGACATAACACCTTAAAAAAATCTTAAACACCTATTAACTAACCCGCCCTTTAAACTGGAGAACGTACTTCGAAATTGACGAACTTTTCTACTATTCACCAACAACTACATCCATTGCTTATTATGTTAATCGTTATTACCAAATCAAGCGTATAAAACCAGTAATGAATACTAAAGAAGCCGAAATATCCGTTCTATTTTCAAATAGCTCGTACCTGAAAGCGTAACATAAACAGTGTCCCAGTTCGAACGACAAAAAGTATTTAAATTTTTAAAATAAGAATTAATAGGAAGGCGTCACGTGTGCCTGTTCTCGGAAGTGACGTGATTACTGGCTGTAAACTAATAAAACGGTATATTACGACGAACAATAATGTAAACGAAACTAATATGGCCGACTCGATACCTTACGAAAAAGGAACACTAAACTTCGTTGTTTTTTTTGTAAATTTTTTGAGAAAAGCGTTAGTTTTTCAGATGCATACCTAATGTATTAATGGGTGCGTTATTAAATACCGTACCCATTATATTTATCTAATTTTGGTATTATGATGATGAAATTGTTGTCATCCGTCAACTTATCGAATTTATAACGCATTTTTTTTTAAAGCATTGTTTGCTCCAATCTTCTTCACGAATATTAATTACATTTTATTCTTAGCTCTATGAAAAATTCGAAATCAATCATCAACTGGAAGTGCTAATAAAAACGCCACCGTTTCCCTCATAAAATAAAATAAATCACACGTCAATCAAAACCCAAGATATTATTAGTATCTAACAAACATCCCAATATAGCCAATCTAGTAGAATGCAAAGTAAATCAATGGCGGTCCATTCCCGACGCGTTTTGTGCCACATTTACATTTCAGTAGCTTATACTTTTGATATGTTTCCCCTACCTGTTTACTGAGGTCGGAAGTGAGGGCGGCGCATTTGAACGGCCGAGTAACTGACGTCTGTGCTAGCGTGCTGAATTACTATATTATAATTTAGTATCGTTGCGAATTCTTGATGTCAGTAGTTGTAGTGTATGTGTGGTAACTAAAATGTGGTGTTAAATTTAATACTAGTTAATATACATATACAAAAATTAGTTTATACATAACCCATACAAGACTCCTTCGTCAAATGCATCGTTGCTGACTTGAAAAATATGATAATTTACTAGCACTAGAAACTAGGGAAAATCAATGAAAATCAGGGGTCTGTATGAACAGAAAATACGATGAAAACATCACACTTAACTTCATTTCCTGTATTTTCCGAAAAGGAGCCAGATTTTGCCACTTTCATGTTATACGGGGCGAGTCTATTGCCGTTAATCGGCTGAAAACTCCAAGCTGACAATTTTCTAATACAAAACCAAATAACGATCTCCCCGATGGTCAAGTGGACTTGCTCACTTGATATCTGAACTCACCTACGAAGTAAACCACATCTAAACGCTCCCCCAAGCCTTTCAAACATCGCACCGAGTTGTCTAAGTCGGTTTTATTTTTAATCGGCGAGGCACACGTGTGGATTGTTTTCAGCCAGCTAATTCTGTGAGCTTTGTGCTCACGCTAATTGATTCCTGAACGAGCGGCTGAGTATCTGTGCCTTTGCCTTTGAAGGTGATTGAGTCGTTCATTCATTTTTTTTTCATTCAGGAAAAATTGGTATAAAAATGTTTCCGGTGTGGAGAAAGTGATTGCTGGACATACTTTAACATTTATAGGTTAATAGAAGAGGTTTGTTGAAGAAGTTAATTAACACTAAAAGCTTATTTGGCCAGTATTCTCTCCTTTGTTTTCGCTTTGGTGATTATCATTGAACTTTTAATATATTAGTGCGTCTACTAAAATGCAGATGCGTCTGTCAGTCATGGCTTTCCTTGAATTGAGTTCATGATTAATAATATCAATTAGTAATATAGCATGACATGTGTCAAGTGTCTACTGTATTGGGTTTCCGTGCTTATTTTTGGGATACCTATTGGTTTTGCGTGATGCAATAATTTAGTGTCGATTTATGAATTGAAGCTCTTGTTGTTTCTGTTATGAAATCTTTACTTTATTATGAGCTAGCTGCGCCTCGCGGTTTCACCCGCAGCCTCGATCCCGTTGGAATATCAAACTCAAACTCAAACTCAAAGCATTTATTTCAATTAAACCATTTACAGGCACTTTTGAATTGTCAAGGAATCGGTCAGTCAGAAATATGAAGCTAGTTGCCCATTCCAAAGCGTAGTAGGTAACTATGGAGAGGAACGGGCAAGAAACTCCACAGACACTCTTTCAATAAATTGTTACAAAGTATTGGTTACATCATTCATGTTGAAATTAAACATGTGAGAACAATGTAGAAAGATGTGCACGTTAGAAGCGTCCGTAATAAAAAAAATAAAAAAAAGAACAATTCATAAATTTAAATCAGCCAAGGCAGCTAAGAGTTAACCAGTCCCAACTGACGGCGCCCGTTCACGAACATGACGCATGGAATAGCACCATTCAGCTCAACCATTTTGAAGGGAGCTATATATCGGGATAAAAAGTATCCTATGTCCTAACTCCTAACCCAGGTCATGGTCTTCCCATGTGTCAAACATCCAAATCCGTTCTACCGTTTTAACGTGAAAGCGTAATAAACAAACAAATAAACAAGCTCAATTTCGCATTTATAATATTAGTTAGGAAAATGCAAGGCAGCATTTTGAAGATAAGCTTAGCGTTTGTAAACTAGAATAAAATGGGACAAGTCAGTAGGGATGATGCCTGGGTAAAAATAAACAAAAATTCTAATTAGTCCGTCAGTCAGATAATAAAAAAAATATTAGACACATTTTTTTGTTTTAAATTATTTTTTTATAAAAAAATACTTAGATAAAACGCATTTTAAGTTGGGGAGTGGGGGTCACAAGTAAGTATAAAATCTACATACTCGTGACGTCATGGCAATTTTAGTTGTCATCCCTATTTTGTGTTTTTGTCCCATTTTGTTGTCCACGTTCAGCATTTAGCTATATTATTAGCCTTTAACATTTAGCCATTTTTATCATACTGATGCGTACATGATAAAAATGGCTAAATAGGATACCTGATTAATACAAGATTAGGTAATGAAACGGTTATAGCAATAAAGCCTCATGTAGACTGGCGCGACGCGACTCTAACAAAACAATTTCTAAGAAAACTTTACGGTAGAACAGTCTAGTCTAGTCTGCACAAGCCTTAAGCCGTCGCGATGGAAAACCGACGATAACAAAAATAGCGACGGCGAAGTAATGTGCGAATTACCTCATTGTGTAAACTGTTTGATACATATTATGAGCTATTAGAAAAGATACAGAAACAAGAGAATGAACGTCATTATGTTTATATGTTTATTATTGATTACATGCTTGTGTTGTGTTGCTCATTGCTGGCTCGTCTGGGAAAAGATCTCTCTACTAACTCTAAATCCACTTCTCTCATTTTAAATTGTTACTACTTACTAAGGACCAGTTTTTTGAAGTGAAAACTTCTTTAGGCGCGTTGAGCGATTTTTGGTAGGGGAGAAACTTATCGGTTAGTAGCAGTAAGTGAAGTTAAATTGACGACATGAAAAGTTTAATTTGTGTATACTGTGCATTCTTTATACTGTTTTAATGTTTTCACGTTTTTTTCGACTGGCAATTTTTTAATTTTACATAGGTACTCTATTTCTCCTCTAATTCTGAATCAGCCGTGAAGATGCCTGTCATTTAGTGGGACCCAAGAATCGTGATATGGATTATTATTTCACAATCATGTTGATTATTTAGTGGTCCACAGTTCAAACGTTGACTTTTTACCTTGTGAGGGACCATAAAACCTGTAGTATTTTTATGTATATGGTGTAATAGGAGCAGAAGCTACTATAAAGCCATAACCTATTTAGTGCCAACCTTTTAACAAAAAAAAAACACATTCGAATTTCGAACCTCCAACATGTGCGTGTATTGTTTATTTTTTTAACAAGTGTGCATGTCACTAACCGGCCAGTATTTTGTTATTGTTTTTTACGACGACAGTAAAACATGGAGTTTATTTTAATCTGTGCGATGCGGTGCGATTGCGAGTAATTAAAAATGTTAATATCAGTGTCTGTTCGCTTCGTAATTTCGGTTTATGAGACATGAGACTCGGTTGCCGAGTGTTTTATGGAATGTGCCTCATTCTGTATGATTGTGTTGTGTGTGGAAGATTTTATGATCGCTTTTCGAGATCTTTTCCTGGTTTTGCTTCGGTGAATGAAAAAATATGCAATTAGGTAAAATTTTCTCGATTCTTCCAAAGTTTCAGGGAATGATAGAGGTAGAGATGGCAAAATAATTAATTATAAATGACAAATAGATTTGGTAAGCCGAAAACGAGTTTGACGGCCTCTTGACAAAAGGTAATAAAAATAGTTGGTATCTTAATGTCAATGTTATGCCAATATGCCTTTGCAGGGCCTACGCCGCTACGCCGCCGGTGTTACATCTTTCAAACTACTGACTTACACTCATGCTTCACGACTCATTACTCATTTATCCAGAATAAAACTATTAAGTAACAGGAACAGAAAAACTATCGTCAAAAATAACTCTATAATAATCTACACTAGCAACAGCTTAACTTTAATACCTGAGTTTACTGTGTGTCAATGATCAAATTAAAAACTCGCCAAAACCCTACATTCTGTTCAAAAGCCAAAAACCACAATAAACTCACAGTTCATGGCAAAACTCTAAAATTGAAACAACAATTATTAATTTAATTATCATCACTACAATATCCAGAAGCTTAAAGCAATAAAAATTAAACAAAACAAAGCATAATTTAGGGTTAGCACAGGTATGCACGGGCGATTTTTTTACGCGGCATATTTTTATGGCGAATTTCCAACTCTCGGTATAGCCCGATTTTTCTAAAATTGCGCCTGTCTACGTCAAAATATTACAGTGTGATTATGTAGGTTTAAATAATAACAATTTAACAAATAATATGACACAACTGTGGAGACGACACGAGTTGTGTAGAATGTATTATGAGGCGTCGGGGCACTGAGGAGGTAACCAGGCGGGTGAATTCAATACTAACAACCTACAACTTTGACAGCTCCAAGCGCACAGTTAGAAAAATCAAGTTATATTGAGCCGAAAGCGCAAGGCAGCGTGTCAAATATACACACTGTTGGATTTTCAACTCTCGGTGCTGAACATTGCGTTGAAAATCCAGTGTGCGAAAAAAAATGGCTGCGATGAAAAACGCCCGTTGGTACGAGGGCTTATTCCGCAAGTTTTAAAACAGTGAGATTATGCCAACAGCTTCGAATCGAGATCAAAATTATGTATAGTTTGAGTGACTTTTTGTGAGCAATTAAAACTCATTCGTTGACGTCTTATAAACTGCTCGGACGTTGATGAACATTCAGGAGCAGTATTTATTGGCTTTATAGCGTGAATCATGTCTGAAGAATCCATAGTAATCCAAACTAATATTATAAAAACGCGAAAGTGTCTCTATCTTGTCTGTCTGTTGCGACTAAATCGCTGAACCAATTTTGATGAGAATTAGTAAAGAGATAGATGGATGATGTCTATGATGCAACGAGCGTGCCCAGAAGATCACTCTTGCTTTAAAAGCTGACATGTGACGGTTATACGTGGAAGGGAACAGATACGCTGGCAGAAGGTTCCACACTTTGGCTGTGCGCATAATAATGAGTAACCGACTTCGTTGCGCTCATGGGGAAGCTCAGGGCGTCGTTCCTTTCGCGTGTGGTGGCAAGTAAAAATAGTATTGTCAAAGCTGTTTTTCATATTGTGCATTTACTGAGGGAGACAAAATAAATGTACTCATCAATGTTATGGGGTACATTTGTTTTGATTTGTTTGGTGTGAAATGATGGGTTATTTTATTGTTGTTTTTTTCTGTACTGTTTATTTTTTATGTTCGTTTGTAATAACTTTTGTTTTAGGATAAGTTTTCAATTTTCATTTTATGGGTGCTAATGCCTGAAATAAAAGATTAATAATACATAATAATATTAAATTTGGAGGAGAAACTCTGAGTACAACTGGTCGGGATCTCAACCAGGTGCGGATGGTACCCTGCAGTAGGCGTGGTAGTCCTGTAGTGAAAGGGCGATGGTGGGATCAGGTCGTGGACCTCCTGCGCACACTCTTTGAAGTACTGTCAAACCCTAAATTGGTCAAATAGGGTATTGGATGTTTTAATGGGAAAATCCCAAATTCACGCGGACAAAGTCGCGGGCAAAAGCAAGTGCTTAATAAAACGACCAGAAGTGTGGCTATGTAATCAGTCCGTTATTATTAGACTAACTAGAAATTAGGGAGGGTGTTGCCAGACCTAGTTTTATATGTTTGTCGTTTTAGTCATTCGATTATTTGCTCGTTTCCCGGGATTTGCGGAATAATGCAGTACTTATGTACCTATACTGCGTAGATTCTAGTGAATCCATTAGGTAAAGAAAACTGGCTGTTTTGACGTATTAAGGAAAGCACTTTAATCTGACAGTTACTAGGAAAATAAAGAGCTAATCATTGAAAACAATGTTTTTGTTTTTACGTTTCAATCTTATTTATGTGGCTATATGAATAAATGATTAAATAAGTAAAATATAGAAAAAGAGGACAGTACAGGATTAAAAATACGCTTAAAAACGGGAAACTTTTAATTGCATGCCGTCGGGTTCAATAATTACGCAAGGGGTGAACCTAATATCGATCATTAAATATGTAGTTTGGCATTATAATCATTGTTTTCTGTTTTTTTTTTTAAGTTATAGGTTTATTTTTCTGATGTAATGCCAATAAACGCATTTTTCTTTCTTTTTTTATTTTAATTAGGTTTATTGAATCAAAGAATGTCTCGTTGGTCAAGTGGTCGCAAGCGCATGAGGTCTTGGGTTCGATTCCTAGGTCGGGTAAAGTGTTATTGGGTTTTTCCATTATGAATTCTCAGTAGCAGCTCGGAGTCTAGATTTATGCCAGGTTGACAATAGGCTACCCCCTTTCCTATTACATGGGACTTAAACGTAACTGGCAAAATGTGGGTGTACTATCAGTGGCGGCTCCAGGATTGTCGTTTGGGAGGGGCTTGACCCCGCTGAGGGTAGATTTTAGCAAAGTAAACACTAAAAAAGCACATAACATTTTACAAACTCTTGAGGAATTTGCGGAAAGTAATCCGACGAGCCTCCTCGGATTACTTTTCGCAAATTCCTCAATGTCTTCGTTAGGTTGTAGACTCCCAGACATATCTCGGTGAATTTAAATGGCGGCCAATCCGCCCCATCTTGATTGGCAGAATAAGTGGCGCACGGATTCAAAATCGTCAAGTAAATAAAACATAATAGAAAAAACTTGAAAACATACGTTAGGTAATGTAATCCTTGCTAAAAAGATTAATTAGAATTTTTAAATTAATTTTTAGATTTATTAGAAGGGCTTGAGCCCCTTAGTCACCCCGTGGATCCGCTACTGTGTACTATGGTACATCTATGCTTAATCCGTCGGGGATTACTGGCGTAATGTTATGATGAATCAAGAACAACTTTGGCAATATTTGGCGTGAGAAAATGGAATAGAAGAATTCTCGAAGGCTTACAGATTTACAGAAATTATGAATTTAACTTAGGTATTACTTATTTTCAGAAAACAGAATCTAAATTACTTTTCATGACCGACTCCCACCATGAAAATAACACATAGGTACCTACCCATTCTCGCATCTTATAAACACCGCATTTTTAACGACTCCCAGTTAAAATAACCACAGAAAATCAACATTACAACCATTCATAAACTTAACACATCACAGTTACAATACAAATAACCAAATATCCGGAAAGTTAATCTTACGTCAGTTCATATGTCAAAATGGCGCTGGTTACTCGCTCGATGGTCAAAATATTTGTTTTCATACGAAGGGATCATCTCGTGTAGTGCATTAGTGCTGTTATCATTCGTTCTGAATGATTGAATGATTGATTGATTGACGTGATTGTTTCTTTAGATAGTTCAATGTTCTTTTATGAAAATAGTGGGGTTTGATTGGGCGGTGGGTGGTTGTGTTAAATGCGGAAATTTCCCTTTAAAGGGTTGTGGAAAAAGATTTAATGAACGAGTGATTGATTGAATGGTGTTTGGTTTATCATGGAGATATAAGGCTGGTGGAAATAGATTTCGTTTGTTTGCAACTTTTATAATGATAGCAAATGATAAAGCTAGCCCTAAATCAATTTTCCTATTCCAAGTAATTTTTAACGTTTGTACTATTCTCCAAGTCAGTCTTATCTAACTTCTTATTTGTTGCTATTGTACAAATTATAATGTTTCAATCTTTTAGTTGTCCAATGATCGCTTTTGTTTCAATCTTTTAGTTGTCCAGTGATCGCTTTTGTTTCAATCTTTTAGTTGTCCAGTGATCGCTTTTGTTTCAATCTTTTAGTTGTCCAGTGATCGCTTTTGTTTCAATCTTTTAGTTGTCCAATGATCGCTTTTGTTTCAATCTTTTAGTTGTCCAGTGATCGCTTTTGTTTCAATCTTTTAGTTGTCCAGTGATCGCTTATGCGGCTTCTAATATGTACTTTGAAATACGAATATACTGCGGTCAGCTTTCGGTTAAAGAAGTTTTACAAGATCATTCTGTAAACCATACTATCCATAATAATAGTGATGATGCCTGGGTAAAAAAAAAGAAATTCTATTTAGTCCGTTAGTCAGTTAATAAAAAAATATTAAACACGTATTTTTTTCTTTATCATTTTAATAAAAAAACACTTAGATAAAACGCATTAAAGTTGGGGAGTGGGGGTCGCTACGTTACAAGTAAGCAGTTTAGTGTAAAATCTACATACTCGTGACGTCATGGCACAATTTTAACTCAATGTATCGCCGTAATCTTTAGATTAGGTACGTAAAAAATATTGTAATAATAGTGTCCAATATTTTTAAATAATGTATCAGATGGACAAAAAAAAATATTTTGTCACCATCCTTAATATAAATTCAAAAGTAACTCTGTCTGTCCATCTGTCTTTCTGAATCTGTTTGCCTGTTACCTTTTCACGCCTTAACAGCTGTACGAATTTGGATGTTCGGCACAAGGATAGACCATGACCTCACCGTCATCATCATTTCAACCGAAAAACGTCCACTGGTGGACATAGGTCTCCCCCAAGTACCGCCATTTCGACCGGTTCTGTGCTTCTCGCATCCAGCGAATTCCTGCGGCGTTCACAAGGTCATCGGTCCCCTTGTGGGAGGCCAACACTACGCCTTCCGGTACGCGGTCGCCACTCCAGAACCTTTCGGCCCCAATCGGCCATCTGTTCTGTGAGCAATGTGCCCTGCCCACCGCCACTTAGGCTTGGCAATTCTTTGACCGTGACCTCGGTTAGAACAAAGAATACCTACCTACTTTTTGTACCGGTAATACCAACGTCCCCGTGGGATAATTTCTAGCCTCCGGCGGGCGAAGTAGAAGCTAGTTTTCAAAGGCGGATTACCAACTGATTACAAATACCGTCCTTAACCCCTAAAATTAACTTACTTATCCCTTTATTATTAATACATATGTCTAGATGTGACGCGCTGCAAAAGAACTAAAACAAACAAGCCAACTTTGTTATGCTAGTGTGCGTGACAGCTACGTTTTACACTCGCGCCATGTCATTGTGCTGTCATGGTGCTGTCATTGTGCTGTCATTGTGCTTTTCTATCTAGGGTGCGTGCATTTAGCGGCCAACAGTGGATGCTATTTTTTTTCGACGAGTATATATAACTTACTACGTATTCACTTTTTAGTAATAATATTCTTACCGACCATTTAAATTATCTGTAATTTGACACGCAGTTTGGCAGGTTTATAAATGTGTTTGGTCCAGAACGGATTTTTTTTTTAAATCTTACCTTATCTTCAACTGAAACATAATACCTCCAAGCGAGTATAATCTAAGCACTAAATCTATCTCAAATTAAAACTCAAAGCATTTATTTCAATTAAACCAATTACAGGCACTTTTGAATTGTCAAGGGGTCGGTCAGTCAGATAGATGAAGCTAGTTGCGTTCCAAAACGTAGTATCATACCTATGGAGAAGAACGGGCAGGAAACGCCACGGACAGTCTTCTAAATTATATTGTTACAAAATTATTAGTAACGTAAGTCTAGTTTCTATTCTACTCTACCCTACCTAGCCAGCTCCCTGATTTTCCGATAGTTTCCCGAGTGAACGGGCGCTCACGTCGAGCAAGTGCCCCGTAGAGCAACAAATAAAAAGCTGAGCTCGGCCCGCCAATGGCGTTTACAGCTCAAGTAGTGCACAGGGTGTAGCTGATTTTATTTAACTCTGCACAATTCTGTCAATGTCAATGGTAACCGCTCCAGTGTATTAGTGAAGAAAAGAATAGATAAGTTAAGTTTTAAAGTTTCTTACTCTCTTCTACTATTTTGCTGTGCCCGACAGTGTCCATAATGTTCTTATTTTTATTTTTTATTTAACATTCATTTACCCCTAAGTACACATTGTGGAATGCTTGAGTATTGAGCGAGGGCTATGGATGGAGAATAATTAGATAAACAGACTTAGATTTATGGATAACACAAAAATGGCCATTACTTAAGTGAGAGCTTTGCATCATAAGTAAGTAGGTACTGGACGTTACGTTGTATGCTTAATAATGATTATAATTGAAAATTAAAATAGCGAGGTTCTTTGGTAGTGCCTTACCTTGAGGCTTAATGACACCTTATGATAGGCAGATAAGAGATTTCACATAATGGAGTAAATGGTATATTACCAAGCATAATTTCTAAGTCGGAACTATGTTCCGTGAAACATGTGCCAAAAAAAAGGTCTTTACCATAAAATCAAAAACTTCTTTTTTCTTCCTATTTCACGATGTCCGAATAGCCAGTACTTCCCGAATTAATTCAATAATGGAACAGAATTGGTATGAAATGATCTGCCAAGTAACTTAATAGGAACTTAATCGTAGGTGGTGAAACTAAAATCTCCCTAATACTTAGGCCTATACTCAGCATTTGTCACTGGTAAATCAGTTGACATAAGGCTATCAATGATGATTTTCTAGGTTACTTATTCGATACTTCAATTTTAATTATGTTTCCTTCACACAAACATTTTATACAAGCACCCTGTAAATAAAAAGTGCCTCGCCAATAGCCAATGATAAACGGACCGGTCAGGTGTGACGGCACCGGACCAGCCGGGGGCGAACGGGGGCGACCGGGGGTCGGGGGCGAGGGGACGACAATCGCCCCCTAATGAGTCGCGCTCTAATAATAATTATCTACCTACACTTTCTGTTCGACTTTGCGAGTTTAGCTAGGGCTGTGCCGAGGGGACTTTATTGAGATTTTTTTTTTCGGTATTTTGGAAGGGTCTTTAGAGGTGTATCGAATATCAGTTAGTAACAGTTCCTGCTTTAGATTTTTTTCTTTTTATAATAATTAATTAAATAAAAATAGTATCCTGCCTTCGCCGGAAGTGAATGCAGAAAGTATCTACTATGTTTCTAGAAATGGGAACATAATCTGAGTAAGGAGTGTATTTTATTTGGTATTTATACATACTTTTGAAGCTGTCAAACATTAGGTACCTTTAGATAGGGTTAGTTTTTCATTATTTACTAAGAACCATGATGTTATAAAATGTATGCTCGAAGCGACATAAAAATAGGGTATAGCTCGACTCTACTATACAGGACGTTACGTTAACTCAACCACATAAAACTTTTTAGCTCAACAATTTAGCTAAAACAACATCTCACAAAATAAATTGTACAGAAAGAATCGTCTCCTCGCCAACCCTGACCAGCAATAATAGGAAATTTGTTTTCCGGTTCGGTAGCGCGCTCCAATTACGGGATTAACGAATTATTTCCACTTTTTTTCCGTCGATCGGCTCCTCCTACCCCCCCCGCCCCCATTCACCCCCGCACTTCTTCGCTCCTCGTAATTCTGCGGCGGTTTCCGCCTATTGAATCCCTTTTGATTAGACTTCTTTCCGTTTGAAGCTAAATTGTGCGCGCTCCGTCACGTCCGAGCCAATCGGCGATGTATTGAGCGCTTTCTACTTTTGTGAGAGTGTTCGTCAAGTTTTGAAAATGAGGTCGATTTTTCTTGGCGAGTTTTCTTTAGAATGGGATGGAAAATTTGTTTTATATTCACATTGAGTATTGGTCCTCTGAGCAGTGGTTGCCCTAACGGCTGCGACTTACGTGTTGTATGTCGTAGGTCTGACAAGCACTTTACTTTGTGTAAATTATTTAATCACCACTGCTCTCAAAACGGTGAAGAAAAACATCGTCCTAGAACTAAAACATTCTAAGACATGTGACATCTACCAACCCGCACTGGGCCCGCGTGGTGGATTACGGGCCACTCCCTCTCACAGAGATGAGGCCTGTGGCCCAGCAGTGGAAACGCTACAGGCTGTATGCTTATGCTATTGGTCCTCTGTGGAATACTGAAGCTGTTAGGTGAAGGGAAATTGTTTGGACGTGAATGTAAAATATTTAATGAATGAATTAAAGAAAAACTGTTACTTATTAACTAAACTATTCTAACCTTGCCAATTGTCTATATCTTGATATGTGTTCAATACAAATTCCTGCGTGCCACGCATTATACTCGTAGATGCTATGGATATTATTTGCCATACCAGGATTTTCTTGCAAATTATATGCTCACAACACTTGAAAATAAACGTTAGTTCTTAGAAGCCATGAATATAGATAATATTGTAAGAAATAAATTTGACTGCATTGAATTGTCCAACATGGTTTGCTATGCGGTTCCTAGGACGGTCCACAAGCGAAAGGTACGCGCTGGCACATTATTTTTAGTGGGTACTTGCTAGTACAATTCTGGCTTGCGTTCGCCTGTTCGCAGAATGGTCGATTCATACAATGGGACTTTTGAACACATAGACATTTTTGTTTGTGCCCATATACGTTAAAAAATCTTATACTTAAGGTGCTTTCTTGAACATAATATTTCCTTCTTTTTTTCTGCACCATTTCTTAAGATTTATATGGATATATTTTATAATATTTTTTATTTTTTTTATATTTATACTAGATTTATTAAACACGTTAGTTAAGAAAAATAAACAAAAGCTGAATATGTAACCCTAGCGATAATATTCACTGTTTGTATCCTGTAGCTAATCTGTGAACAGCGTTGTGGGCTGCAATATTGTCTATGTTTTTTTATTAATTTCTTGTTTCTATGTTTTATATTGTAGCCGTATGTTGTTCAGGTTGAAAAAAATAATTTAAAAAAATGTGTATAAATTATATGGGAGAGATTTTTCTTCCTCTATTTTTTTCGCTTGATTGGCCCAATACGTCCGGAGTCCCTCCTCAGGCGATTTTGCACTCATGTGTAAGTTTCAAGGTTATGTTACATATGCACGAGCAGTTTCTCTCCTCGATGATACTGATGATCCGAAAGTCTTTCCATGTAAATAAGTCATAAAGACGAAAAGCCTTTTGGAACATTTCAAATGTATCAATGCTCTCATGAATTCATCAAAACATGCTTCATTCCTACCCGCGTTTTTGGCGCAGCCGCGAGGCACACTCCCCTGCTAATTTCTTACATCGCATTTTACACTTTTTATTCTAATTGTTTTTTTAAACGGTTTTTTTAATTGTGTGCTTTTTAGTCTGTGTTAAATAAATATATTTTGTGTCTTTCTTTTTTCCTTTCTACCTGCAGATATTCCAACTCACTTAGATTACAATCTCCATTCTCATTCTCGAAGCCCGATATATAGTCAATGCCAACTCCTAGGACACAGCACTAGGGTATAATAGGTTTGTGGTGCCAATTACCCGGATGGTCGATTGTGGTCTAAAAAGCATAGGTACTGAAAATTATATAGGTAAATACTAAACAAATAATAAAATAAATACTAAATAATCTTTCCATATAAACGCTTTTTTGGGGACGGAATGTTTCAGTCGGTTCATATTGGTCCAAATTCTTCCAAATATACGATCTGCATCTAACCCAACTCACTTAGATTACAATTCCCATTCTGGAAGCCTGATATCCAGCCAATGCCAACTCCTAGGAGCCGGCACTAGGTATAGGTGTGTGGTGCCATTAACCCGGATGGTCGAGTGTGGTCTAAATGTGGACGTAATAGACCACTTGAGTTTCGCTTGCCCAATTCAACGGCACTTCTTTAACGTATCGTTGGGAAGAGAAGTCATTTGATTTGGGTTTAGCGAATGTGTTTTGTTTTATTTTACAATTTTACTCTTTTGTTTCCTACTGGCTATAGTAGATCCTATGAGGCTTCAAGTCATGGATGAATAGGTCAGGTAAGGAGAAGTAAAAAAAAAAATTGTTTATTCTGCACAAAAAAGACGCACATAAAAAGAAAACAAAATACACACACTAATACAAAGTTGCCAAAAGCCTAGTATTGAAAAACCTTACAAGTTTAACCTCATGTCCATAGCTACTAGGCACTTTTTTCAAGCACATAATTTACCACAACAATGCTTAAGTTTCGTTGAGATAGTTCTGAAATACGAGACTATTCCGTCCTCTCCCCAAGCAGGGGCCCATTTAAACCAGTAACAGTACCTTAAAGCTCAAGTCCATTATTTGTAAAAAAAAAAACAGTACACCTCAATAGAATTAGATTTAAAATTCTAGAGTAACTACTTAAAATTCTTACTTGAATAATTTTTTGTCAAGAACCTGGGTATTTCTTCATACACTTACAGCTAAGCTTTTTAAAAGACACGGTTCTATCAATGCAAGATAAAAATCTAATGCGCACATCAAACTATTTGCACACAAGTACTTTTTCCTCCGACTGTACGTTGCTGATTCTTTTGGCAACTGGAGTGGCCCGAACGCGTACTCATGAGTTTTTCGGACGCACTTACATTGTCGTTATCGTAAATCAATGGCTGGCCGTATAAAACAGAACATCATTGATCAATTATGGCCGGCTCCGGCTATTTGGCAGCAGCCGTTTCTTAAGTTATTTACGAACTAACTTTTGAACGTAGCTTCGCTCGCGTGGATGTTGGAAAATATCCCACGAGAACATAGGGGGGATAAAAAAACATCCTATGTGTTATAAACTATCTGTGTGCCAAATTTCATCCTAATCCGTTCAGCCGTTTTTGCGCTAATCCGGTACATACATCCAGACAAACACAAACGCACAATTTTTTTCGTTATATAGACGGATAAATAAAGGTAATCGAAGGGCAATCGTTTTGGAGTTTCATGTGATATGCCAATAAATAAGGCGTAATATTAGAGGCCTCGAGGTTGTGAGTCATTTCCGATTTATCTCGCGTGATTTTGTTGTTCGAAGTCGAATTTAATAGGTGCTACTGCCTGGCGTGCGACGCAATAGAGGTGTTTAAGAAACTGGTAAATAAACTTATGGTTTATAAATCATTACCTAAAAGTCAGTAGTTGCTGACATTTGTAAATATTTGATAGTAGTTACGGAGTCGCCTGAAAGTCTGACAACCAATCTTACCAAGGGGTATCGTATTACCCAGTTACTGGGTTGTGGAGATCATATAGGCCGTCGACCGTCCATGTAAATACTGGTATTCAGTTGCATCTGGTTAGACAGGAAGCTGATTCCAACATAGTTGAGAAAAAGTTAAGTATTGTCGTCATTACATAAGGTTGCTGTTATCTGTTTGTTTTTTTATCCGGATCATCCTCTTTATTTCATTCATTCATCTTTATTATAATATACATCTAACACTAATAAAATATATAAATGATGTACAATGTATACAAAGGAAAAAAAATAAAAAATAAAGGAAGAGCATCATCATCTCATTGGGCATCAAAAAAAGTATTTGGATTGAGGAGCCATGTCTCATATTTAAACGCGGGTATACCCAATATTTAGTAGTAAATTACCCGATTTTGTAGACCCGATCCTGGAATTTGTAGTAAAACACTTAAAAGTTACAGGACGTTTAGAACTCGAAAATTAGCTGACGGATATTTTTTTTATTCATCCGCATCGCTGTCAGTGGGAAAAATGCCCAAAAGGCTGGCAGCGTTGCCACGTTGGATGGCAATGATAATTCTTTGACCTAAAAATTGGCCAGCCCTCTGGGCACGTGAAGAGTCGACCAATTTATATTGGTCCTTTTACCCACGGAAAGGACAGCTACTATTTTCTGCTCACAAAAATTATTACCTGTATTCGGGTAGGTATTTCCATAACCTATCAAGGTTATGGAAATACCTAACCTACAAAAGAATTTAAAAATAAATAACCCATTTTAAAGTAAATACACACGAATGCGTATTTAAAGAAAAATCTAAACTTAAATACTCCTTCACTCTTTCACTAATTTTGAACAATTAAAAACTTAAAGTAAAGGGACAACAACAAAAAATCAAGTGCTTTCGTTATCGATGGGCTGTAGCATCTATTTCGCCACCGAGCCTCCTGTGCAATGTCACAAAGATAACCAAATATCAGGTGAAGTGCTACTCTAGTAACTCCATGCTCGAGTAGTTGCTACTTATTTGACGGGTGGGACTCGAAGAACAGTTATCGATATCGATAGATTTGTGACTACAGTGCATTACAGTTTTGAATTTGTGATTCTTTAACAATTTGGTGTTCTAGTTTAAGTGGCAAAAGTTGATGGCGCTGCTATCAGCGTTTCAGTGCACGCTAAAGTCTAGGTTTCGCTTTGTGAGTTTCACACAGTAAGTAGTAGCCTTTGGCCAAGACCCAAGGCCTGAGTTTTATCGTGACGGATTGTGTTTGTTTGAATTATTTGTACCGTTTACTCAAAGAAAACTGTCTTATGACGATTTAACGAGTACCTTTCATCATTCTGTGCTAAAGTGCGTTAGTATTAATATTATTTGTTAGTAAAGGTAACTTATAAGCTAGCTCAAAGTAAAGATTATCGATATAAATCGATCTAATTTCCCTACACACGACCGCCCATCACTATTAGCCACTTGGTTAAGCTAAGCATCGCGACTTCTTAAGTGGCATACGTAACCCATTGGTTTGTGTCTACTGTCTGTTTAACTGTTTACATCTCAAGAACATGGGGTTATACCAACTTTGGTGTTCTTTACGTTTTTTAATAGTTCTTCAGGAAGAATTGTGTGACAGGTTTTTGAAGAGGCTTAAGTTTAAGATATTTCACAGAGATTGTGAATATGTAGAAAGTATCGGTCATATTTTTGTAAAATAAAAGATTTAAGTCATAATTCGGTATGTTTGGGTATACTTAAGTACAATTTGGCAGTTATTATGATGTTTGCCCTCTAAACATCAGTTTCGGAATTCGAGAAGTATCAAGGTAGAAATCCGCGATTCAATCAATCTGCCTAGCCTTATCCCGACTATATTTGGATCGGTTTCCAGTCTAACTGGATACATCTGAATACCAGTATTTTAAATGGAGCGACTGCCTCTGAACTCCATAACCCAGTAACTGGGTAATACGATACCCCTTGGTAAGACCGGTTGTCAGACTTTGTGAACTATACAGAATAGAACTTTATTGTTAGCGGGTTTAATAGTTATCATCATCATAATCCACAGCCTGACTTCGCCCACTACTGGGCATAGGCCTCTCTTTTCTTATGCCGATCCCCATGTCCCTGTGCCAGCCTCATCCAGGTATAACATAATAAGCCTATACTATTCCCACTGCTGGGACAGAGGCCTATTCTCGGTCAGAGTGAGTGGGCCGTAATCCACCACGCGGGCCCAGTGCGGGTTGGTATATGTCACATCACTTCGAATTTTTGGTTCTAGAACATGCCGGTTTCTTCACTATGTTTTCCTTCGGCTGCCTGCTTGGGTTCGAACCCACGACTTACAGCTTTTAAGTCAGGGCCGTTAACTCGCATCTAGGTTTACCTAACAATAATTGTACTTAAAAACAACAACAACATAAACAAAACAATCCCTGGTTTCCTGTTCGATTGACCTCTATATGTCTTGAAGTGGTCATAAAAAATGAACGCTGAAAAGTGCTCTGTATTCTGTTTATATTCTTGTCTGAATGATAATAAAAATAACACAAGAAGATACCTACGTACAGACGGCTACACCTCATGCTATAAGTTTCCAGTTTACGCTGATCTCGCGTTGTATAGGATTTCCGTACAATGCGAGGTCAGCTTATACTGGAAATGTATAGCTTGATGTGTAGCCGTGTGTACATTTATACAACAAAATTGTTCTTTGTGATTTTATGTGTTAGCCTCAGGAGGTTTGGTGCTATTGCTGATAACGGTGATAATCGAAACAAATATAATATAAGTATTATTCTGTCCAAATTATGAGTATTACTCAGTTACAATAATCCTTAACTAATATTATAAATGCGAAAGTGAGTTTGTTTATTTGTTACGCTTGCACGCTAAAACGGCTGAACGAATTTTGATGAAATTTTGCACATAGCTAGACCATGACCTAAGTTAGGACATAGAATACTTTTTATTTCGATATTCCTACGGGATCGCGACTTATGCGGGTGAAACCGCGGAGCGCAGCTAGTTAGTGCATAAATCATACGTGTGACGGTGTGACTCCGGTTGTACGAAAACCGAAACCGATGTTATTTTCTTACTATGTCTTATTTATACCTATTTAGTTGGCGTTTTTTCGTAGTTGGTTTTTAGTTTTAAACCATGTACTATGTTTCCACCATACTGGTTTTTATGAAAAGCTGCTTCCTCGAATACGCTTAATAAGCTGACAGACCAGAATATGAACAACAATCCAAAACCTATGCCTAGCCTATGGCTTGCAAAATTCTCTAGTAAAATCACAACTTTTTATTGAAATAACCTTTTAATAACAGGCCTATTTTAAAAAGTGTAAGTTTACGATACTAAACTTTGCTCCCATAAAAATGAGGTTAAAAGTATCAAGATCAATCGTTGATGTATAAAACCACGATGACTACATTAAAAATAAAAAAAAATGTAAAAACTAAACCCAACTACGCCAAAAAAAAAAGGTATAAACAAGACATATCAGACAGACAAATTAATAATCCGGAGTCACACGCAATCTGTTCGATTTGTGTTTTAACACCTGACACTCCGGATTTTTTTTCTGACTTCACATAGCCTATAACCAGTGAACGATCAAGACGCTTCCAACGATACCTTATTTGTCAAATTATGATCAGTAGTTTAGTAGTTATGACGGAACAGATGAACATACATACCGGTCAAAATCATTACCCTCCTTTTTACTTCGCCGTAGTCGGGTAAAAAGGTAAAAATTCTTTCGTTCATAAATTGATTCGAAATAATAAAGCTCAATAGTAAAACTGTTTTATTAATACGAGTCAAGTGCTTTGCCTACTGGGACTCCCATGTGGAGTGGCTCATGGCTCGATATTGCGCAACGCACTAAATCATGAGAGTACTGTAACAACCGTGGTATAGAACTACAGAGTGTATGATCTATATGTCTAGACTAGCTCTCTAGTGTTTAGTCTACTGCGTTTTGATATTGGGCGCAGTTTGGTTTAAATTTAGTGGAAGATTAATTTATTTTTGGTCCTAAGGTTCGTATTAGATGTAGGGTGTGTGTACTGGTCCTTTGATACTTTGTGACGCTGCTGCTGTATGTATTTGCCTACACTAATAATATTATAAAGAGAAAAGATTTGTATTTTTATTCTTCTTGCCGTGTGGTTAGTGACTATCTAAATATAAAAAATATCTATGTACAAAAAACACTTTCCGATACGAAAGGGGCATATAGGTACTGCTATAAAATTACCTTAAAGTAATAAAAAATCTTTTAATATTGAAAAAAAAATGCTATTTAAAAATCACATTTTTTGTACAGTGTGCTTCAGAGAAACTGATTTCTTTGGAGCCCACTGTATTAAAAATTACCCCAAATTTATAAAAAAATAGCAATTTTTCAACGGGGGTCATAAGACTTGTAGACACCCGCTAAACGACGGCCGCCCACGCCCCATAACCCAGTAAAATTTCCCATTGAAAAAAAATGAGTCATTACTTTAAAGCTTAATATTTCGCAAACGGATCCCTGAATCCAAAAATGGTTTTCACACACTCACAAGATTTTTTAACGACCTTTCCAACGAAACCCCACGCCATGGAACCAAAAACACCAAACAAAAAAACAAATGTACTTTACGTGTAGGGGAGGTACCCTAAAATTTTTTTTCATGATTTTATTTTCCACTTTGTAGGCGTGATTAATATGTATGTATGTAACTTGGCATGGTTTGGCCATGTCAAATTACAGCTTTCTAGTACTAAGTATCTGAGCTAAGCCGCCGATAGACGGACAGACAGACAGACATGGCGAAACTATAAGGGTTCCTTGTTGACTACAGAAACCTAAAAAGGGGTCATGATGTGCTTCTACATATTAAAGTAACATACAAAATAACAGTAAAACAGTATTTCTGTGTCAAATAAACCTATTTTTCTTTGCATATGTTTTTCTTTCTTCTCTTTTTTCCATTCTTTATTTTATTTTCTTCTTCTTTTATTTTTTTCTTTTTTTCTTTTTCCTCCTTTCTTTTCTTTTCTAAATTAAAGCTTGTTAATGTCCACAAAATAAACAACGTTCAAATCAGTCCATCTTCACGAAAGTATTTCCCAGAGTGCTCGCCCTCTGATCAACTGAACAGCCTCTGTTCGTTAAAGAGTAGGTACTCAAGTGATACACAGTAAGATAATTATAATTACGAAGATAAGCGTGTGGTCGTCAGGCAGGTCCTTTGAGCGCATTAACTGCTGTCAAATTGTTGTGTAGACTTCAGTAATGATAGAGAAGACGATGGGTTTCAATTAAAAATATAATTTAGCCTAAAATGGGAAATATCAGCTTTCAGTTCGTTACGCAAAAACAATATAACCCTAACTATTCATTATAAATATAAGAGGGGAGTTTGTTTGTTTGTTACGCTTTCACGGCTTAACGGCTAAACCGATTTGGCTGAAAGGTATGAGGATACTTTGAAATCTGGGGAAGGACATAGGCTACTGTTTATCGACATACCACGCGGGCGAAAGCTAGTATAATATATATATCCCCACATAGTACTAAAATTTTCATCAGTAGGCAGATGATGATACAGTATAAAAAGTAAGTATAATATAATCTAAGAATCAAGCGTTATAGTACGGTACGGATATATTACAATAAGTAGGTATGCTGTTTTTTCTATTTGCTCCGCAAGGCCTAGTCTAAAACTTGTGTTTCACTGATTTTAGAAGCATTTGAATATATACGGTGAAATCTTAGTAAGGATTTTTGTTCAATTATTGCGATAGTCAATATATAAGATAATTATTTTGAAGATGCAAGCAATTCTAACGGGATTTCATTTTCAATCTTTATTTTTGAATTCTACAAGTTTAAAAGCTCTACAAAATGTCAAACATCATCGTGGGAGCCTGACCACCTCAATGCGGTAATGTGTGTCCTGGCCCTTGAAAATCAGCCTCAACTATTCACTCCATTCTCAACCTTACATCTTCTCACAAAAGGACCAGTTTCTCTCCACTGCGGCCTTAAGGACCAATGCACGTTAATTGACAATAGTAAACTTCTGGGTGTAGTACAAGTGTAGTGATTGTGTGGCTGTTATGATACTCATCATGGTCTTAAGATGAGTGTCAATTTGTTTGAGCTACTTGAGATATTTATTACTTGGGAGATTATTGTATGCATGTCTTGAAACAGAGCTCTATACCACAGTCATTCATGTGTCTTTTCGGAGTTAGGAGTCAGGAACTTAGGATTCGAAACTCTCCTTAACAAGTTTATCAAGAATATAGCCATAGGTATAAGAATAAAAATTACTATTTTATATACATACTAGGTTCTGCCCGCGACTTCGCTCGCGTGCAATTTCGGCTGTCGACCCACCGCGTCACCTCGTATCGCCCGCCCGCGCTGTTACTTTGTTTTCGCTTAGCGTTTTTTCTATCTTTTTTCGTTTTGCTCGGCTCCTAAGGGTCGTATCGCGTTGTAACATAACCTATAACCTTCCTCAAGAATTGCGCTATCTAACGCAAAAAGATTTTTTCAAATCTGACTGTACAAACTTACAAACAACCAAACAAATTTTCTCTAATATTACTAGTATTAGTAGACAAGTTGTGTGCCTGATGAGATTTCATCAACTTTCATCCCCTATTGAAGCCCTTCAGGGAATGAACTTTAATAATCCTCTTAGTGCTCACCTTCGTTATTTATTATAACGAACTCTTTCCAAAATGTCAAGTTTCTCGACTCAGCGGTTTAGGCAGTGCGTTGCCGGTTAGTAACATGTTCAGTGCCCGGCCTCCAGGAGGGTTCATTCAAGTCGCATATGGGATGCCGAAAGCCCTCGCGGAGGGCTCATTTTGAATATAGGTTTTTCTTTGCGAATTCAGCATTATAAACGGTGAAACTAAAATCAGTTGTATATTTTAACAAGATTTGGCAAGGCCGGTGACACTCCTCGAGGGTTAACTTTAGCGCAACGTAATGCGGTGACCCTCCTGGAATGAACTTCCAATAAAATATGTATGGCGGCACGGCGTATGAGCTCTATGAAAATGGGTGGAGTCGGTGGAGTGGAGTTTGGATGGTGGAGTGTTAAAGAATGCAGGAATTTAAGATTTTTATTAAGTAGATGGAGTAGCTGTCAAATAAAATTACAAGGAAGAAAAAAAGGGGCCCATCGTATATATTATCGACCCGATAATATATACGATACAATACAATACAATACCACTATAAAAACAACACAATGATATAGCTAGGTAAGTGATAAACCAAATATGATCAGCACGAGAACCCGACCCACAAAAACCGTACAATGTAACCGACACCGGTAAATAGAGCAAAATTTGACGGTTCGAATAACGCGCCCCTCTTAAAAGCTAAAATGGAGTCAAGTGATTGTTTGCGGGTACGATCAGCAGGCAAATCTGTGTGCGCACTGTGATCCATCACCAATCGGGTAGGCTAGGAGCTGGAGAAGAGAATTGTAGTGTTTTGGTGCGGAGACAAAGATTACGAAGAACTTAGAGAGCCTTTTTTCGACGAGGCTAAAAACCCGATGTGGTGTGAATGTGCACCCTAAAAAGCTTTTCAATGAATGTCTTTATTGCTATTTATAATTAGTTTATTGTTACGTTTTATTCACGGATCTGTGGTTGTAGTTTTAGAGTGCCGCCTGAATAAATTCAAGTTTGCCTATTCATAATTAGGTATTGCGCGTAAAACGAATCTAATCTAGCAAACTTATTCTGACATCAACGGATTTAAAAGAAAATGTTAGTATGAATTTTTATACCTACCTACTTTGCAACAGTCATTTTGAAAATATTTTAATTATTGGCAGTGCCATTGACATTCGAAAATTACCCATTAAACAATTTAAAAGCTGTATTAAAACCAAACTTTGTAAAAAAGGGTACTATAAAATTTCAATTTTTATTATTTAGAAGATAAAAAACCTTGGGATTGAGCTGCGCACTCTGCTAGGCCTTTTGATAAAATCATGAAACTTGACATTTTAATTATTAGGTAAATTGCCGCCCATTGTATATTTTGTAGTGTTTGATTAAGTATTTTTTTGTTATGTATTTTTGTGGTGTACAATAAAGTATATATAAATAAATAAATTCATCAAAATATACCAGATTTTTAAACTTTTTTATATATTTTTTATATTTTGTATATAATTTTTAACAATGTCAATACTGACATTGTTAAAAATTATATACAAAATGACACGATTACTTTGTAAAGTATTCTATTATTTTAATTATTGCGAATGTGACTATGCGGAGCCTTTTTTTTTCTTATTTCATATTTTTGTTCTTTTTTTTTTTGAGATGATTGAGTTTTAATGATGATGTGGCAGTTTGCGTAGTTTATGCGGCCTACCCAAATGTCCTTTCTTTGGTATTGTTCGTCGAGTTGAGCTCCTTAAGTTCTGAGTTGAGCTCCATGATAACTGACAAATGCTTGCACTGACTGGACAGGTCCACTCAAATCTGTGTGGTTCTTTTCTCTAAAACCCATTTCAGACACTAATCTACATGATCCTCAGATGGCTTGACCAAGATTATGTCTGGACTTTAAAAGAGGCTGCGACCTCTGAGTTTGTTTCGGCCTTTCTTCACAGAGTAGTCAGATAAGAAACGCTAAACTCATCTAGCCTATTTTTTATATTTTTTTAGTATGACGTGTAAAAGTGATTCCGATATCCTATTTACAGAATAAACATTTTCATTTCCACTAAGCAAGTTTAAATAGAATTTTAATGAAAAATCGTACCTAATAGAGAAATGGTTTCACATTAAAAGAGTATGGTTTAATCAATCAATCGCTGTCTCCTTGCCTATCCGCTGAGTAGTGCAGGGGTAGGTCACCCCACCCCCCCCCTCACCGCAATACAACACTTTAATGTGCCGCGATTTGTTTGTGAAACATTTTACAACAGAGTAGAGACAATAAGAGGGATTACCTATTATAGTTTGTTGGAAATCATAAGGTTTTTGAAAATCATAGATAAAAACAGTTTCGTTTTCAGGAGCGTTCGTAGAGTTCGAGTAGTAGGTCTAAGATAGCCACGCAACTGTCTCCCTATGATTAATGAACGCAAGGATTGTAATCAATGTGTGTGGTCTCGGGTTCGATCCCTGCACGGAACAAATATTTGTATGGTCTGCAAGTAGTTGTTCCGGGTCTGGGTGTTAGTGTATGTGAGTTTCTATGTTTGTAAACGCACCCACGATACAGGAAGAAATTCTTAGTGTGGGGAAAAGTTAAAAAAAAAAAAATGTATGGTGGCATCTACATTGCCACATGCGACTTACGCATCAAAGACCTGACGTCAAACAAAATCCTGACGTCACACAAATCCTGCATCGCGCAATTAGAGTTTACCGCGCGAACGACATATATAAGACCATCCGACATCAATCGTTGGGCAGTTGCCCAACGATTGATGTCGGATGATCCTCCCTTTGCAATAGAGTACGAGTGAACTTTACACCCCGTTCCGCATAACTCTAAAAATGAATCGGGGTGATCACAGGTCACATCCACTATGTTCTGGTCACATGTGCTGTTGCGCGTATTTGAAAATAGAGAGGGAACAAAGGTACCTCTTATAATTGCACGCGTAGTAAGGCCACTTCCATATTTATTCTAAGAAAAATACACATATCTCTTTGTATCCAAAGCATTGAGGTTCAATGTCAATGAGAGCAGACACCGCGAACCAAATTTATGTGCGAGATTTTGTTTTCCGACACAACAAACGTCTCTATTCTATTCTATTTTAAACGACTTCCCAAAAAGGAGGAGGTTATCAATTTTAAAAAAAGAAAGAAAAATTGTTTATTCTGCACAAATTTTCTTGTATGTATGTTATTGTCTATGGCAATGGTGCCGATGTCGATAATTCTGCCAATGTCAGATGTGATACGAGAAAAAGTGGTCAGGAAAAAAAAAATTGTCCAGTCTAGAATACTACCTGAATACGCATACACCTCAGTTGTCACATTTGACATCCGTGGGACACATCTTTAGTTTGTAATAGCTTCAAAGTGACTTTTCATTTCTCATACTTGGAAAGTACGCTTGAATTTACCTGATCAGAGGGATGAAAACAGTACTTTTCGTCCCGGGGAAACGATTTTCCCTGCTGTCAAAAATTTTAAAACTATGCAAGCCATCTCCCAACTTTTTATACATCCACTCTGTTAAATCGCGGTGTAAAACTGTAATAAAAAATATTAACAACAATTTTGTAACATGACTTTAAACTTATAATTAAAATTTCACTTAATGATTATTTAATTTACATAGATTTGAGCTGAATATTTACCATCATCAATGATAAAAATACTGGCTGGTAGAATGCCTTAGAAAAAGAAACTAAATGACTCAGCAATTCGATCTCCAGCTGTTTTGTCGAATGCTAAATAATTACGTAAACATAATTTGTATAAAATGAGTTCATTAGATTGAGGTATGGATTTGTTTAACTAATTAGGTTTTTCTTTGAAATGAAAAGCAGAATCTTTACCTCGGGTGAAACTCCCTTTCGTCCCTTGTATAACAATTTACTATTCTTCAATTTTGACATCACGCGTCGTAGAATTCGTTCTACATTGTCGTTTTGTCTTCCGTTTGTAAAGGTACACGTGGTAACGCTAAACACATTTCATCATCATAGTGTACTAATAGTTATTCGTCATTAATTTTACATAACCAAAAGCTTTACTTTACTCTTTTGCTCCATTTAAACAATTTAACTAGTCATTCAATACGGTTAATATTATAAACCCTTTTGCGCCGTGTCGTGCGTCAGGGCGTGTTTGTTTTAACTCAATTTTAGTATCACGTTACAGAGCTTTAGGAAAAAATCCGCGGCGTTTAGTGACAGGGGTGCTCAAAGTTTGGTTGGATAGTAAGTCCATAACTACCTAGGGATGATGACATAATTTCTTTTTGTCCATCAGGTAGGTTATTTCAATATATTGGATACGTATTCTTTCTTTTTTTATGTAATCAAAAGATTACGGCGATACATTGAGTTAAAATGTGGTATGACGTCACGCATTGGTAGTTTTGTACTTAGTGGTATCGTAGCAAGCCCCCACCCAAAGTTGGGGGAACTTTAATGCGTTTTATCTAAGTCTTTTAAAATTAATATGATAAAGCAAAAAATACGTGTCTAATATTTATTATTAGGTATCTTACTGACTGACAAAATATTTTTTTTTTTTTTACCCAGGCATCATCCCTATTAAAGAGACTCATTATGGTGCCCATGGTGGCAATGTATCACGAATAGATCATGCTCAATATCAATTCATTAACTTGTTCTTTCTTCAATATAAACCAGACCGGTACAAGTAAATTTTCACGCGGTACAAACGGACTTATGGTTTTAACATTATGTATAATAGGCGTCGAAAATTCACATACATATACTATAAAACGTATGTCCTTATGGCTTACACTGTAACTGTAATTAATTAGGGCTACTATTTATCGGCATATTGAGCTTTGCATGTGCAAGTACTCAGAATGATTAAATACCAGTACCTATAGTCTGCTCCAAAAGCTGAGGTGTAAAGTGTAAACAAAACCTTGTTCAGATTTTAAACCATTCTTAGGCAATCGCTCACTAAAGTGAATAAGCACCTAACACATGGATGGTACATGGATCTGCAATGAACAGGTTTCAACTTTATATAATATCTTTCCACTTTTTCCAACAATTATTGTTTGAATAACATTATTAAAATTGTAATTTAAAAAACATCGGCGAAAATTGGGGTTATAAAATGAATCTCAATTGTCAAATGAAGAACAAATTTATGGTTATTTAAAATTAGGATTTTGGGTGTAAGTATTCAAATAATCAAATTAAAGCACAATTTGAGACATCCACTGCTACGTTTTTGGAACTATTTGTTTACATTTTCATCAGATACTTTAGGATTAGACCATATGAAACTACTATCATTTTTGTTTTTTTTTAGATTTTGTTTGATTACGGTAAACTGCAAGAAGATGAGAGCTTCTTTCAATAGGAAGTCATATAGGTGCTCGGAGATAAAGTTTGAGACACACTGTAAGACATCAGTGAGGAACGACTATTAAGTAATAGATGTGCGCCGGATGCGACTTGTAAATATTGCCGCGCGCACCAGGACATCACATCTGTGGAGTAGTCTTTATATTGTTGGCTATTGACATTTTTCATAACAGTAATTAGTGCTATAGTTTTTTGTTGTTTCTTTAATGTTTATGCTAAGATGATTTAAAGTGAAAGCTCTTTTAAAGTTCCTTTGTGAGAAACTTTAAGAGTATTCGAGTAAGGGTATCTAATCCTGGAAAAAGTTAACACTATATTGAAAGATATACCGATTTAGTCGTATGTATGTATGATCATCATTAGATACTATACTTAGTTCATTTAGTCAATAATCTTTTTCTGTGCAAAAGGGACAAAGTTTTTGCTTCTTCTTAAATTATAATATTCGAAGCGTCTCCATAACTTTTTGCTTCCGCTTTAAAAGCGCCAATAAATTAATTAGAACTACGTTAAAGACGTCAATAGCTTGTCTCACATATTCCATACGCCATACATCATCCACCACATCACACCTACCAAGTTAAGCAATAATCACCTTTATTGCCAATCAAAATTGTCTTCACATTAGAAAATTTAGCACACAACTTTACGCCTTACACTAAATATTAAAGTAAACAAAATATAGTTATTTTCGTAGTTTTTAAAATGTAAATGGGGCTCATTGAGGACGTAGCGTTCAATGAGATTGAAAAAAATAATTAAAAATAGTGTTAATGGGTGCATGGGACCATTTTATGGGGAATTAGACGGAGGAAGTGTCTTCACGGCCTTTTTATCTGGACTTTTTACGAGAAAAGAGGTTTTATATCCATAATTATGTGTTTTTTTTTTTATGTGCGTAAAGGAGAACGGATAATTTGATGCTAGTGAGGAGAAGTGCGCGTGCAGGGTTGCCAGATGACCGGGATGTTGATGTCACGATGGTTATTTTCGAGGTAGCAAGGTAATTATAATTTTAGATTATTTTGAGAACAGTTTAGATGCGTTTTTCTGAGGAGGTGGACAGTTTACTTTACGATAGTGTCTTGCCATAGCATGAATCATTAAAGTTTTCCATCGTAAGTAGGTACCATCGGAGAAGCTCATATCTAACCACCGTAAGGACTATTTTTGCTTGCAGCGCTCGGCGGCTATAGAACCGGGCCGGTAACAAATGTGGTCATCGTGTTCACGGGATTTTGTTTTCAAATTGCAGAGATATGAAGTTCTTCTATAGTAGCTAGGCCTATGCCTACTTATTTATTTTGGGTTTTGCTATATACTAGCGTTAGCAAGCAACATATTATAGTAAGAAAAGAAACAAAAGAAAAGAAAGAAAATACATTTATTTAGCACAGACTAAAAGGCACACAACACAACAGAATATACAGACAATAACAGAATATAGAATGTATTCTTTTTCTTAATGACCTAAAGCACTAAACCAAATAAGGTTGTAGGTACAAGAAGGAGCCTTTTTCAGTATGTCTAAGGCCTAGCCTGCACTGCGAAATCTCACCGGTCTCATCTCGTGATATCACCACTTTAATACTCAGTGTACGGAATTGCAACGAGCGCGAATTTTAAATCGCCAGTGCGTGTAGATACATAAGATACCATGTGTTACAGAAATTTTCGATACAATTTTTCGCAGTGTGTGGTATGCCTTATGGTTATAACCATGCATTGGTGCATGGTTATTTTTTTTCTTTTATTTTTTCTCAATCGGTAGAAAGTGTTAAATCGTAAACTTCTGACAGCCCTCAATCAACAATAGGGGTTAATGAGGTATTCACAGTCGTTAACATAAAACTGCACGAACTGCTATAATTACTGAACACTAGCTGCCTACTTACTGTTCAAAGAGCTGTGCTCTTGCGCATCTCTTTCACAATTTGAAGCTGATTACGTAAGAAACTTAAAAAAAAGAACGATCTAGCTAGTCTTTATTTCTTTTTTTTTTTTTGATTGCCAGGTTAAAAAACCTGAGATAAAAAGGTGCTTTGAAATAAAGTATTTTTATTTTTAATTACAAGCATTAAATGTAGTTAAAATGCGCTATCCAAGCTATGCAAGGAGGTATTTTTAAAGGAAGGAAATTCTAGGAAAACTATTTTTTGATTATTTAAAATAGGAAGGAATTTTGAGAAAAACTGACAAAACAAACAACTCATAATTATTATTACCCCATTCTGCGATTAGCTTATTATTTCATTCATCATAATTGGTGTAAAAGATTTCCCACCATTAAAATGTTCTATAGGTTAGGTTTTTAAATACTTACTGTACTGCACTATCTTGGCTGATTCCATAGATTACCCCATCAAGGCGGGCTCCAAAGCCACTCTTATGTTAACATAAATCTTCACGATTCTCATGCAATCCAAACTCTTCATTTAAAAAAACAAACTCATTCACAAATTGGCAATACTAAGACCACCAAGAGTACTCTTGAAACACATTACTGCCATCAAATTTAAAAAGGGCGTAAGTTCATCTGAAAAAAACATGTACATTCGACTTTTTTGTCTTCGGGTAGATTAGTCGGTGCGCTTGAAGTGACCGCGCCGGTGGTCGGGCGCGACGCCCGTCGTGTCGCAGTGTCGCGCGTCTAGACATGGGTTTTAGAATTCGATTGGATGTGGGAAAGTGAGGGAAGAGTGAGATTTTGATGGCGAGTTGAGGATTGGTGGAGCTTGAGAAGAATTTGATTTTCATCTTAGGTTGCTAGGATACTTACGGAAATGTATATGAACAATATTTTAATTGTATCTTGTCGGCATGAGTTCGCAAGACAGTAGTAGATCATGTGATCATGTCGTGGTCAAAGCATTAGCAACTAGCCTGTAAGGTTGTTAGCGGGACTGAATTTATGACGCAGAGAAATTAAGAATCCTGGAGGTTATTTTTATACTACTACTGGGTAGGTAGTACTACCTAATTCTTTCACAATAAAGTAAATTGCAATACTCAAACTATTAAACAGAATTAATAAAAAATAAAAAACTGTCTCTCTGTCTAATTTATGAAGATAGGCGTCTTTATTGTCATTTGTCACTCTCAAAATAAAAGAATACACAAGACAAGGATAGAAGTAATCTCGAATCACTTCATTGTCACTTTCTCTTCACATGTTCATAGTAGGGGGCCGTCGGGTAAAGCACACTTGCGTCAATATGGTGCGATTTTTTTGACGTCGCGACAAGTTTCAGTCTGTTTTGCCTGCCGTTAAGTGGCGTGGCGAAACTTTACTAATTTGCTTTTTGCACGACCTTCTTTTTTTGTTTAAAGGGTTGCCGGAGTTTAAGGTTAAAACCTTTTAAATTGTCATAAAAGAAATAAGGAGGGGAATACCGAATGGAATCGTTTAGAGCAATAACTGTTTAGTGGATGAGAAAATGTTTTTGGAAACTATTCGTTTGTTTTCGAGTCCTGACATTATCCTGGAGTTGCAAGTAAACAATGAAACATCAATTAGGTAAACAACTCAGGGATCTATCTGCTGAAAATAGAAACCAATAATGCCGCATGCGCATACAGATACCTGTATTTGGCCATTATTGGTGCTTTTGAAAACTTCAAAAGCATCATTTAATATTTGGACAGTTCCTAAATATTGTGGGCCATTTCTTTATAATATGTTGTTGTTCTCAAATTCAAATTCAAATCATTTATTTGCTTGAATATGGGTAGGTACATGAGGTGACACATAAAACTGAAGATCTTTAACCATATCCTACCTTAATAGGTGTGCAAATATTAATCATACATTTATCGATAGCAAATATAATTATTGGGGTATTTACGACATTCATTTATAATTTTATTATTATTTCTTAACTTAAAAATTTAATTACATTTATCATTCAAATAATCATTAACGTTATAATAAGCTTTATTAATTAAATAAGTCTTTAATCTATTCTTAAATGATATAAAATTATTTACTTCTTTTATATTATCAGGTAATTTATTATATATTTTAGGGCCCATACAAAATGCACTCTTGTCAAACATAACCATTCTATGGCGTATTGCACGAAGCGTACTGGCAAGTCTTGTACTTTTTAGCGTCTCATATTTGTTTATATTATTTCTAATGTCTAATGCTAGTTCATAGATATACAGCGATGGGAATGTCAATATTTGTAAATTTATAAAATGTGGTTTACAAGTATCTGTAGGTTTTAAAGCACATATTGCCCGGATACATTTCTTTTGAGCTTTGAAGACAGTTTTTCTCTCAGTGGCATTCCCCCAAAACATTATACCATATCTTAGTGTCAAGTAGTGTAGTGGTAAGCAGATAGAAGTGCACTTTGATTTACCACTTTACGAAGCATATAGATGGCATATGAATATCGACTTAGTTTTGTCCATACTTTATCAATATGTGTCTTCCATGTCCGTTCCATGTCTGAGTCTATGTGTAGTTCAAGAAACTTTGTAGCTTTTATTTTTTCTATGTTTATTTGGTCATAATTTATATTGAATCATCAAATCTCAGTTAGTTTTATCATGGTCTAGCAGCTTGAGTAACTTATGCGGCTTACCCAAATTTACTTTCTTTGGTATTTTTCGGCGAATCGTTGAGCTCCTTAAATTTTGAGCTGCACGGTCACTCACAAATGCGTGCACTGACTGGACAGGTCCACTCAATCTGTGTGGTTCTTGCCTCAAAAGACCATTTCAGACACCAATCTACATGATCTGACCAAGATTATGTCTGGACTTTAAAAGATACTGTGACCTCTGAGTTTGTTTCGGCCTTTCTTCTCAGAGTAGTCAGATAGGAAACGCCGACCTCATCTAGTTAATAAAAATATGATTGACGTGTAAAAGTGTTTGTACAAACCTACTTACAGGAATAAAATCATTTAACATTGAAACGGTTTTTTTATAGGTGTTTGTTATAGGAGACCTATGTATCAAAATGACGCGACTCAAACATATATTTGACTTGAATTCGATCTTGCACCTTATTTTCGTAGGTTTCGCACAAACGTATGAAATAAGAAGCATATAAATGTTTATTATTTTTATTTCCCACTCACATTAATGACCAACATGTTAATTCCCTTCATATGCTGTTAACAATCAAGCGCAAGCGCAGTCCCATCATAATTACAAGAGGACAACAAAGGCACAACTTCGCGACCGGCTTGATGGCAGTCGTTACGACCGTTCCCATCGGCATGTTTACACGATAACGCACATTTGGTATGAATATACTTGATGCGGTTCTCATGTTGATGACTTTCATCTGTATGACTTATGAGTCATGAAGAACGTGATCAATATCGGCTGATATTCATCAATCCATTCCGTACTAAAGTAAGGGTCTCCTAAGACTGCGGTGGCCGCCACATAGCGTCCGCAATTTATCGTCAAATGACGTCGCTGAAACTTTATTTATGAAAGTAAGTTGGTGTGTTTATTTATAGAGCGTTTTTGTCACCATAAAGTCAAACCGCGCTGCCACCATTTTCATGACAGCCGTCACAGCGGCCGTTATGTGGCGGCCACCGCTCTGAAAAAAATACCTGCCGTAATGAACAGAGCCTGTTCAGCTCCGATATTGGAAATGTACGTCAAATCGTCGGTAACTGCCCATCTAATAAATGGTGCGAATTGTTCCGCAAAATTTTGAGGGTAAAAAAACTCTTCGTAATGGAAAAGTTTAATAAACGCGTTATAAAGTTACGCCAAAGACATAAACCAGTGAGTGCAGGCCCAGTGGTAACGGCCGCGACTTACAATTTGTTGGTCGTAGGTTCAAACCCTGACAAGCGCTTTACTTTGCATAAATTATTTCATCACCACTGCTCTCAAAACGGTGAAGGAAAACATCGTGAGGAAACCGGTATGTCCTAGAACCAAAATTTCGAACACATGTGACATCTACCAACCCGCACGGCCCGCGTGGTGGATTACGGCCCACTCACACAGAGATTACGGTCCTCTGACAGAGAGGAGGCCTGTGTCCCAGCAGTGGGAATATTATAGGTTGATTATGTCAAACATAAACCTCTAAAACACATAAATTACATAAATTAATTCTCGTCTTTTTAAACCTTTAAAAATGTGTCGATAATCTGAAGTTAAAACTTGTACAGTACGGCACAACTTAAATGTAACATCGGCACAATTCGTAAAACCGATCACCATCCGAACCGAGTGCACCTTCAAAATCACCAATATTTATTACTGCTTTAGGTGAAAATGATCTTTACGCAAACGCAATAACTTGTTCAATCATATAACCAAAATACATTCTTAAAATTGAAACCGCATTGATTTTTTTTCAAATTTATGCTACATGTAAGTTGTGTCTGTACTCTAGAACTTACTCCACGTTTAAGAGGTTAGAGATTAATCTATATTGACAGTTGAAATTACTGTAGTAATGATGTTTGAGTCAACAAGAAGTAAAAAACCTCTTTTAATATTTGTTTATATATTTCTGGCTAGAGTATTCTTGTTGCTACGTGAGACTGCTAAGATGAGGCAGTCTACATAACAGTTATTTCTCGATGATAAGCCGTTTACAAGTCCAGTGCCATGACAGCCGAATTATTGCAAACAAAATTAAAAATAGTGTCAACAAAAGTTATAAGATCCCGTTCGTAGCAGCGTAGCAAATCTCGTAGCAACCGTAGACCCTTCGTAGCACTTTTTCACCGTCGCTTTTAGAGAATTATTTTTTTACCCTTATCCTTTCGATCTTAGTATAAACAACCAAAATAGCTCCCAATAGGTATTATTTAGTTTTATTGTAAGTAATTAGTAGATATTTGTGTTAACGAGGAGTGCTAGTGACGTGTTTGTTTACGACGACACATCCGGCGAGCGCACGTGCATGTAACTCGAGCCACTGCTGCCGAGTGCGACTGTTAATGCAAAGTGCGAGCGGTAGTGTTGTGCTAGGGAGTACTGGGATATCGATAAAAATCGCCTTTTACTGTACATTTAAATTTCTAAGACGAAATAATCATACAATTACTTAAATAATCTTTGTTAGTCTTATAGCAAAATCACCCTATATTGTTCCCACTGCTGGGATAAAGGCCTCTCTGTGAGACGGAGTGGATGTCACCATGTCGTATCTTTGAATTTTTGGTTTTGCATGTGCGAACATGCAGGATGTTGTCCTTCAGAGCATTTTGAGAGCAGTGGGGATGAAATAAATTACACAAAGTAAAGTGCCTGCCTTTTTTTTTTTTTTTTTTTTTTGGATGGGAAATCATCAAATGACTTCTCCCGCTCTGGGCAGAGCGAGAGGGTGTGTCAGACTTTTACTGACTAAAACCCACCCGTGTTCCTTCCGTTGCCTGTGTGCCGGGGCCGCGTTATCCCTTTCGGACAAACCCGCAACCCCAGCAGGCATTGGTCTTTCGACCCCGTCGGTTGGTGCTGACATCTCTTTGAGGCGCGCGTGGAACACAACGCGCCGTCGACACGGGCCTGGTCCTTATCGGACGGCGAGCTGCCCATTGCTCACCGTCCGCAAGCCCGCGCCTACGGTGGCCGGAAGTCGGCTCTGGACTCCCGACGCCCGGGGCGTCTCCTGCGGCGACTAGGGCCGCGAGGGCGTGCAGCTTGCATCTCCCTCGCGCGCTCCGCCTCCTCCTTCGCGAGCATAACTGCTTCGCAGAAGGAGGTGACGGCCTCCCATGCACTCTCGCTCCGAACCATGGCCTGAACCAGGGCCGGACGCGAGAGATCGTCGCCGCCGATCGCCTCCGTGAGGACACGGCGGTGCTCCGCCCAAGCCGGGCAGACCTCCACCGTATGCTCCACCGTGTCCTCCGGGCGATCCACACAGTGGTGACACCCGGGCGTTTCCTCCCGCCTTACGCGGAACAGGAACCTCCCGAAACAACCGTGTCCGGTGAGGACCTGCGTCAGGCGGAAGGTGAGGACGCCATGGCGCCTCTCAAGCCACTCCTCAAAGAGGGGACTTATCGCCGCAATTGTGGCGTGCCCAGCGCTGGGTTGCGACAATCGTACACTCCATGCCGCCATGAGATCCCGCCGGAGCTCTGTCCGCTGTGCCGTGATTTCTCGCGGCAGCGGAGTTACACCCCGACGTTTCGCCTCCTCGCGCAACTCCCACATGTGCGCGAGGAAAGTGCCTGCCTGGCTTGAACCTAAGATATGTACGTCGGGGTTGTCACCACATGGCCACCTCTACTCAGTTAGTTTAATGTTTCAGTCCAAATAGTTTTAAGGCTAACTTTTTGTTTCAGGTATTTTTGTATCTTATTGAGACTCCAATTCTGTTATATATGTACAATCATATTTTTTCGGAGGTACTTTACGTTATGTACAATCAAAGAAGTTCATATCTAACCAGTTTGAAAACAAAATCTCGTGAACACGATGACCACATCAGTTACCGGCCCGTTGCTATAGCCGCCGAGCGCTGCAAGCAAGAACTGTCCTTATGGTGGTCAGTTATGAACTTCTTTGATGGTACATAAGGTAAGTACCTCCGAAAACATTTCATTTTAAGAAAATTTTGAATAGAAGTTACTTACTTTAGAATATTTATAAAGGGATTGATTAAGAATTCACTACAAACCCGCTATTTGTCTTCCTGACCATTTTGGACAAAGAAAGTGTTTACCATATTTGCAAATCAACATCGAATATCGATAAAGCACAACTCCCATCTCTATTTGGTATTGAGAGGATGAGCGGTAATGCACTGTTTAAAGTTCAGTGCATCGACAATCAGTTAATTGCATTCAGTATGTTTCTCGGGAATAGTCCACAAAACAATAAGTAGCAGTTAGGAATACGGATTTCATTTTGACAAGAATGTTTAGAAAAAGCTAATGTTTAAAACATGAGTCAAAGTAGAAAAAAATCCCTCCTTTTAATATACTTATAATAAGGATTAATCTTGTAATTATTATCAGCTGGAAGAATGTCACAAATTTCCCATAGGTAATTGTTTGAAAAATTCTTTCAAAAATTATCGCATATTTTTGCTACCTGCTATCTGCTTATACATACAACTACGAAAAACTATAAAGTCAATTATTTATAACCAATTCTTTGTAATTACTTTCTCGAGGATCTGGAGGATCACTCGAGGACTTTGGAGGTTTTTAAGGAAATGTCTCAACTCTGTAAACTTATTTGGCTAATGTAATTATTCACTCTACACCTGCAGTGTATCATTACTCAGTCACTTATTCTATTTGAATTCAAAATAATAATCTTCACTTCAAAAACTGCATCTAATTTACAATTCCCACTTTAAATAAGCATCATTTTAGCCCCTATTCACCTCCTCGCGGGGTGGGCGCGGGTGAATCGTCACTCATCGGCGGGAGTCTTAGGAAATTCTTCGTCCGGAAGCCGGAGCTTGGCATTTTCATAATGTCTGCACGGGCCGCCTCTCCCCCCGTACTAGCAACTAGTATTCATATGATAATTTTATTGAAGAACATTGTCAGTTAGTATGGCGACGGCTTCTTTATTATTTACCTGAAGAATTTTTGAGTAACGGGAAAATTTTGTTTTCAAATAGTCCACTAACTGAAAAGGACATTTTCCCATTACTTTTGAACATTGCATTTAACATTTTGACTGTAAATCATATTTGAAAACTATTACTCATTTAACTTTATAACGTTTACAAATAGTACGTATAATATTATACAGGGCGGCAGGGACATCGACGTGAAAACTGTTACCATGGATTCAGTACATGATTCTGAACCCCCTGCGTTGAAATTTTACGTCAGTTAAAAAAAAAAGTATGCTGTTTCATGGCAAAGTGCAATACCTACGCGGTTAAAATGTATGGAACAGCTGTTTTTTTTAAATAACTGACGAAAAATTTCAACGCAGGGGGTTCAGAATCATGTACTGAATCCATGGTAAAAGATTTCCCGTCGATGATGCCACCCTGTATATTATATTAAACGTAATATTATACATAACGTTATTACTTATTCTTAAGTTGGTGTGGTTATATAATAATAATAATAATTTATTCAAGTATAAGTATAAAGTAAAATTATGATATAAATTAATTACAATCGAGGAAAATTAAATTCTAACTGTAACGTAGACCTGCCTGATCTAGGTTTATGAAATACCTATGTGTCAGGCCAAGGTTATTTAGTGTGTCTTAAAACATTTGCTAAAGTACCAATTTATATTCTTATTCCCACTGAATGATCCAAAATTATTGTTAAACTATTCATATAACATAACGTAGATAACTATTAACCTACCTATGTGCAAATTGATCCTAAGCTAACTTCTGATTTAACTTCATCTACTATTTCTATCTTGAGTTTCAAAAGCCTTCTCCACGCAATCTCACCTAGCCACAAGTAGGTATTCAAGCAATTTGTCGCGCGGTGATTTCCCGGGCATTCTTCACTTTCGCCGTAGTTCGAGCACCATCTCGTACAATTACCGGCCGCCGAAGACTCTCGGCAAAAGTTTGAGAGCTGACGAGTTCCAAATTTAAAAGAAGAAGATTGGTGTGCTTCAGTTGGCAGTTATTTTGGATTGCGAAGTTAAAGTTGGTATTCAAATGGAACGCTTTTTGAAAAATATCTAATTTGGTGAAGTGAGGACAGTTTGTTATGGAAGCAAAACGTAGATAGGTACTCACCTACATATATGACTAAGAACAGGTACACCAATAGGTAGGTATGGAATAGCAAGAATCTTGAGTTAAAAATCACTAAGAGTGGCTCGTGGCTAAGTAATAACAACCGCACGGTTCGATCAATCAGGTTTATCGACGCTTACCGCGGTTAGTCCGTGGATGGGTGACCATCTTAACATAAAGCGACTCCTACGTGTCTCGGAAACCGTTGCCTCGGAAAGCACATTAAGCTGTTGGTCCCGGCTGTCATTCTTGGATCTTTGACAGTCATTACGGGTTGTCAGAAGCCCGAAACTCTGACAACCAGTCTTACCACGGGGTATCGTGTTATCCAGTAACTGGGTTGTGGAGGTCAGATAGGCACTAGCTCCATGTAAAATACTGGTATTCAGCTGCATTCGGTTAGACTGAAAGCAGACCCCAGTTCTGAACAGACCAGGAAATTTTATTAACTTCTGAAGGGAGATGGGCTGGTTGGAATATCCACTGACGGCCGCCATGGCCCACGCACAATGATCTACTTGACGGACTAAGTGCGGAAACCCGACCCGGTGTAGAATCCGACCCCAAAATAGTTGGGAAAAGGCTAGGCAGATTGATTGAGTTGGAAGTCACAACACGGAAATTTTCACAAGTGGTTAAGTCTTAATTTAAGTGGTTTTCATTTTCACGACCGTAACAGCTAATAAGCTTTCATTAAAGACTAATAATTTGGCATTCGCAATTGCACCTTTGGTACGCAAGAAATATTTAAGACAGATCGGACAGAACTTTTTGAGCATTTTCCTATTGCTTATCAAAAGCGGAAACTAAAGTTATAATTTTTTTAATATGATATTTTCATTATTATTTTCTTCAAGAACAAAACTTTAAACTTCAATATTGAACAGGAAGGTAAGTATTTGAATTAAGCAAATGTGTACCAAAGTATTTCAGAATACGGCGAGAGTTATGCATTTTATTTTATCGTCAAGGGTTGTCAAGTTAGAGAAAAACAACAAAATAAGTCGCCATATTCTTTATTGCACCTTTATTAAGCTTAAGTTCTACTTTTGTACTATATACAAACGTGCCAATGCATTAACTATTAAAACATTTACTTCGACCTTAAAAATATTTACAACAGTAAAGACTAAATAGTAACAATTCTACTAACTACGTGCTTTGGCTAACATTACTCCATCTTTGGTTTTCTTTATTGCCAGATAAAAATATTAAGTACATTTCAATAAAATTACCTACGTTAATCATAACTTCTCGAAAAGGGCCAATTTCACATCGAATTACAACTCTATATTTATGATCGGTTTAAAAATAAAGAATTATTCTAAATTTAAATTTGAAAGTTCTCTCTAAAAAGGCTTTGAATGTGTGACTTTAGTTTAAACATTTTAAAAATAGAAAGTCCACTTTAAAAGTCTACATTCGATTTCTACAAAATTGCTATTCAACCTCTTTACTCAAATTATTTTTAGAAAAATTCTAATTTTCAATTTCAATATTACTGGCCATACTTTCGTTACTGTTCTCATTTAAATCGATATGAGTTTTTGGTTTAATTTCCGTCTTTTCTTTATCTTTTTCCTCTGCGAATTCTTTGCTATCTGTCCGTTCAACTTGACTTCTGTCTACGTCACAAGGTACAGGTATGCCAAAAGTTGAATGGCCTGGGTAGTACATGTAAGGCAGTGGCAAATTAGAGTAATTTACACCCAAGTGTGGGCCATATAACGACTGTAATACTGCTTGGTTGTAAGACTCTTGTAACAAAGCCTTATATTCGGGATTCTTTGCGAAATCCACGCCGTAAACTCCAGCAAAATGCTTCAAAATAGGCGAACTTTCTAGAAGATTTGGTGGCGTAAACAGAGGATTTAGTGTCTTGCCCAGCATTGGATTTTGGTAAGATTTCAAGTCAGGTATGCTCGGCTGTCCATTATTGTTCACCAGGACTTTCACAGCCACTTTTCTGGCATGATTCGCGGCAGCCGCTGCGGCAGCGAGCATGCCATTCTCTTGCATCTGCAGCTGCTTTCTCTTCGTCTTGTACCTTCTATTCTGGAACCAGATCTTGACTTGGGTTTCAGTGAGTTTCAAACTCACTGCTAAGTCGGCTCTTTCGGGTCCAGAGAGATATCTTTGCTGACTGAATCTTCTTTCTAACTCGTACACTTGTGCGTGTGAGAATGCAGCTCTCGATCGCTTTTTCCTTCCGCCATTTTGGGAGTACTCCGTGATATTGTAGTTCGGTGAATGCATTATTCTCGAGTCGTTGGTTGGTGTGGAGCATTTTCTTTGGTCGTAGTGTAGGCTGAATGGTTTGTAGGCGATGTCTGAGCTTGGTGAGGAGTTGGCACGACGGACTGGGGAGTCAGTGGTGGAGGAACGGGAGTCGTAGTCATCTGCAACAATGGGAGAGGAGATTTAGTGTGTTGTCTTTTGTTTTCAATTGATAATAGACAGAACAAAGGGTTTACGAATTCACAGATTTCGAAAATGTACCACCTCCAACATGGTCAGTTGTAGTATTTTTTTGTTGTTGGCTACTAGTTGAATCGCAGTAAGACACGCACTTATACGAGTAAATGTTGTATCAACATTTTCCCGCAATACTGGGCAACGTTGCCCTCGGAAAGCACGTTAAGCGATTGGTCCCGGCTGTCATTCGTGGATCTTTGACAGTCGTTACGGGTCGTCAGAAGCCCGAAAGTCTGACAACCAGTCTTACCAAGGGGTATCGTATTACCCAGTGACTCTGTTGTGGAGGTCAGATACGCAGTCGCTCCTTGTAAAGTACTGGCATTCAGCTGCATCCGGTTAGACTGGAAGGCGACCGCAATATAGTTGGGAAAAGGCTAGGCAGATTGAACGTTGCCCACGTTGCAGAATTAAAAAATACGGCGTTTATGTACCTAAGAAATCAGGAATCCACTATGACCCTAATAATATCATTAAGCTAAAAAGGTACCACCAACGAAACTCCAAACTCATTAGGCTAGATTCACACGATCACATGGAATCAATTAAATTGCTTATCGGCACACGCCATCCGCGTATAAAGGCGCTTACACAATGGATCCATTACGCAAATTGTCGCCGGTCATTAGACGCGGTAAAAGGATGCGACGGCACGAAACGTAACAGTATTTTTGCGTGTGGTTCTATTGTTAAGTTTGGGGTCGTTTATATTGTATAGTTGACGCTTCGACACTAATTGATGTAAGTATGAACTAAATAGGTAGGTATGTGTTGGATGCCTACCTTGGCTATTGTTGTGTCTTGCGTATTGTCTATCTACTAAATTTGGGCATATGGCATACCTAAATGTTAACTTAGAATAACGGAATGAGTCAGCAGGTAATTAATTTAGTTATCGACTTTTGACTACGCATAAAAAGTAAGGTTAACGCAGAGGCTGCTTGCAAAGTACTAATTATATTAGGTGTACTTACATCTCTTTGATTATGACTTTAGACAAAGTAACCAGGACTAGTAAGTAATCTGCCTTAATTCTCTACAATTCTAGAATTACTTATATTAGACAATACGTTCATTAAAATACATTATTATCTAATTATTAACATAATGACTTTGACTTCCATCGCGACCGAGGTCGTTCAGAAATCCAATCACAAAAATTTACATTAAAACCAGACAATTTGGAATCGAACTACAAACCTAGTATGTAATTACTAAATTGAAAGGCTGAATGGCTTTAAGCGTCATCACTTATAATAATGAGGGGGTACCGTAATCGCGCGAAGTGACGATTAAGTGGCGATGTCGCGGGGACGTACGACGCGTGACCGCGCGACTCCCGGTGTGACGGTGTGGACGCACCACCATTACTTTCATTGTCCGCCGGTAATTATTGAAGCAGCATTTGAATTTGGAACAATCGATATCTTCACTTGTTCTTAAATTATTCAAGTGTTTTGTTGTCCTCAAGCGGTTATAGAAGAGATCGGTATCTCGATTTGATCTTTGGGTTTTAGATCGATGCTCAACCATGAATTTTGATTATCGATCGATGAACGATGATAATCAAAACTACTCAAGCATGACTACTCAAAGAAAGTTTTAAAACTCAATTTATTCCAGAAGCTCTATTTAGAGCAGTTTATAGCTATATAATAATGATCGGAAATGACTATTGGCAATATTGATTTGCTTTTTAGCAAATAGCAATATTTATTTTATAACCTTCAAAATTAGTCGCAATAGAATCAACTCAAGCATTAAATGAATAGTAATAAGCTCTTGAAACCGCGTCAGCATATATTGACTACAGACAGACAACACGTCAATCTTGTCTTCCTAATGTGTTTTAGCTAGATAATAATAGTGCACTAATACTAATACACACTCAGCGGAAACTGCTTCATCATTGCACTCATCTATAAGAACATTACAATGGGTGATTGTATTCTATTTTTGATTTAACCTTTATGACTTTAAGTAGGCGAGGATTTTATTACACATTCGTGGGTACTAATGACGTAAAAAGATAATTAAGGATTGAACGTAAAAATAGCGTTAAGGGCAATTGCGTTTTCCTTAGACATGGACGTTTTTTAATTTATACGCAAACGGCTAAATATCCTATTTCAGATTTTGAAATCGTTTTCTATCGACGGTAGGAGTGCCGGAGCCTCTCCTAAAATCGATTTTTTTAATCAATTTTAGTTAAGTTTCGGTCGTCTCTAGTAATATTATTCGGTTGTAAGCGCACCGATCAAAACTATTCTAACATAAACAAATACTCGCTTACGCAAATCTACTCTTGCCGTGATTTTGTGAAATTGGTTTGTCTCGTTTGGATTATCGATACGATTCGATTTCTGACTGAAATCGAATTTTAGATTCGTTTTAATGTATCTGACGCATGTCTAGTTTTCCTTTCTGGTAATCAAATTTATTTTTATTGCGATGACCGTTGACCAATTAATTTGTAAAATATTGTACCTAATGATGGATATGGCAATTTAACATTTAACCGGTAAAATTAGTGGTCATGGGAGGCTTTTATTCATAACATTACATACCTAGTAACTATATAATATCATCAGTGTTGGATTTAATGACACTGGTGAGTTATCTATTCAATTGCCTACAAGAGTAAGGGAAAAGATGAGCCAGCGTTACCAGAGCTGACACTCTCAAGTGTCTCCACCACATTTAGAAATTAAAGATATTTTTGCGGGAATTATGGAAGTAGGAAAAATAATATACAAAAAAAATGCAAACTAACCTGATAATTCCGTCACAGGATACTGGTTCTTTCTCGACATATCCAGCGCGCCATCACCACCAAACTCCCGGTAGCCGTTACAGTCGTCATAGTACTTCAGTCCCTTCTCCAAAGACTCCTTCTTCACTCCATATGCATCCTCCTTGCCGAAACAACTGGCCGGTTTCCCCAAAAAGTTCATCTTCCCGCCAAAATTCTCCGCACAAAACATTCCATTTTCAAATTCACACTTTCCCTCGTTCTCTTTAGTCAAAATGTCATTTATCGAAAAAGGTGTCGTCAAATTAGGCTTCTCACAATCTTGTAACGTTAAAGACTCTTTGAAATTCTTCAATTTAGATTCCATTTTTAAAAATTCAAACACATGAGTTTACACTTCACCGCGCGCTCCTGACTCGCCTCACCGCAAAAGCGTTCCTCAAACGAATAAACTTTGGGTGATAGATTGCCCGCCTGTTTGACGTGTTTAAGCCTTAGAGGGAGACGGAGCTATGTAGCTACTAGCCGTGTTCGTTTAGGGTAGAGTAGGACAGCGATACTTTAAGGCGGTCGTTTTTTAAAAAAGCTCCTGAAGTAGCGTAAGTAGTGGGGATCGTTGAGTTTTTCTTGAAGATGTTTACGTGAATGCGATTTGATCGCTTAGGTCACATGCAGATTGTGATGCTGCCGTGAAGTGGCCACTGAATGAAAATTTTCACTGAAAGATTCGTTGCCTCAGCGCACTGTCTTGAGTTTTCATAGAGACAGAAAAGAGAGTTTTCCACCGAAAACGCTGTTTGTTTTCAGATAGGATATTTATGCAGCAATAGGAAGCTTGGTTTTCCTTAGATATCTACCTGCATATTAGGTTTATTATTGCCATAAATGTTTCATGATTGTTTTTTTTTCACAACCGAAACAAGGATATTTTTAACGAAACTAAATCAGGTGAAAATGTCTTATTGATCTGAAAATGTTTTAAGCATAGGTATTTTTTCCTGTTTCAAGATACTGCGAAATGAATGATGAAATTAAACCACACTCTAATTAGTACCGTAGGTATAATACCAAAATAACTATGATCTCTGTTACTTGAAGAGCAAGAAAAAAATGCATTAAAATAAAACGAAAAGCATTTTGTAACTTGGTATTCAAAGCGGCGCGGTGGTTGTTGTTTGGTTAACTTTAGTGTTATCAACCTCTCAGATAACGTTATTACAGTAAACCAGTCGTATCTCAGCCAATCCGCAAGGGCCCCACTATTTCGTTGCATCGTCCATACAATCCAATTTCCTTAGGCGCTCGCCGTTAACGCGCGCTTTATCTGTAAGTACTTGACAAGTGTCTATCTATCCCTTTCGCACTTACACCTATCGCCCATGCCCTAGTTTCACCGTCCCTTTTCCTCATTAGAGCCCCATTTAAACCGACCAATCACGTGCGACCGTCTCCTGTGTCGGACCAATAAAAGAAGTGGGTGAGTGGAAGTGTCAACATAAATTTTCTTTTTTAATTTTCGAATGCGGAAAATGCGTTCTTATTTTTTTGTTGAAGCGTGATTTGTAATTGGAAGCGCTTGCGATGTTTCCTTGTTTCTTGAGAAATTGAGATTTATTTTTGGAATACCGGTAATGTGGAAGTTTTATTTAATTTAGATACCTACTCACTGTGCCTACTCATGAAATAGTTTTGATTAAAATTGGGATTGGACTACAAGAATTTGACTGTTAGACTTATCATACTGATTTCAAATTTATTGCAGATCCTATTGTTATTGGTTGACGGGAGACTTATCCTTGTCTATTAGGCTATAGTTATGATTTTTATTCGACGGCATGTGAAGCCAAGTCAGAGGCGGGGACGGCATAAAAACTCTGACATCAGATTAGTCACTAACCACACGAAAACGAAAAGAAAGAAGTCTATAAGTTCACGACATTAACTTAAGTACCCTCCAATTTTAGTATCGGAAATTATCGCTTCAAAGCGTTATTGTTAAAAACTTTAGTTTTTACGATAATGAAACTTAAGCTATCTGATTGCCGCACACCACAGGCGAGGAAGTTGGAACCCCATCATCCTACATTTCACCCATTCACTACTTAATTCGTATTTCATAATTTTCTGAGTTAGTCACACTTTTCTCAGGCGTGCATTCATTTGAAATGTTTTCAAAACGTAATATCGATTTTGAGAAATTTCTATAATGACCCAATTCTCTTTCAGAAACATGAAACACAGCTGACTTGGTTTTAAAACGCTTTTAATCTAAAAGTAATACAAAGTGCACGCTAAATCCAAACCAATTGATTGAATAAATTGACCCAAATAAAACACTTAACCTTAATACCAAAGACAATAAAACCCAAATTAAACCTCCACTTAATAATGCATCGAGTTTAATCGATGCTCGGTTCGATTGATTGATTATCGATATAATATCGATATGGCTCGGCTGACCGCAAACACACCACTTATGAACACTTAGCTCCGACCACTTATGAAAGCATAGAGGTAGGAAAGGATAGAAGGGGTTGGTTGGTAATTAAAAGTTAGGTGTGTGGGCATTTTTAAAATGACTCGGTTTTAAAGTTATGGAATCAGTAGTTACTTTGCGGAAATCCATGACAGTAAAATTTTATGTTAATATATAAACCCAGAATCTTCTTTTATACAACATGCAAGCCATACCTACGAGTATACTCAAACGATATTGGTTTGGGTAGCATGTTGAATCATACTAACCGCATCTTTTGCATGTGCATGATATAATCATTACCTATTATTCAATATGTCAAAACGTTCAAACAAATAGTTTCATGACAGCTGAGCAGCACGTCTGCTGCGGCGCTTGAATGGCCTACGAAACGAAATGTTGCCATTTTATATCATATGTATATAAACATTTAGGACTGAGTAAGAATTGTATTTATATTATTTTTAATTTCTTATTTTGTTATTTCACTATAATGCTGCATCGGCTGACGTCATCACGTCAATGCCGGCTGACGCTGAATACACATGTTAATTTCTGTGACCCAACACGAACATAAATAAATGACTATTGAATATGGGGGTCACTGACATATCAAATGAGTACCGAACCTGGCCTCATTAATACGATGCTCAATCCTGAATCATGTAAATATTTGATTAACAAAAGATCCAATAAAAAGTTAACTTTGTGTACCGTCATCTTTGTCACTCATTACTGCGTGACAGTCTCTTTCCTACGATCTAAAAGTCATACTTAAGCTCGGGTAGATGCCTATGTAAAGCCAGCGCCAGCGCACATCAGCGGACGGCGGGGCAGAGAATTTTAAATTTGCCAACGTAAATTTGTACTTAACTAATGGTAACAAGATATAGATTCCAAAGCTCAGAGTCGGACCCGGAGCATCAAACGGGATTTCTCTCTGCGGTATTAGAGAGCGCGCTGGAAGATACCGCAGCGGGATGCGCCGGAGTCCGCTAGCATACGATCATGGGGGAGAGGCAGTGCAAGCGGGGGCGCACTCTGCATAACCTGCGTGGCATACCGCGGGATGTCGCAGGATACTCCTCGGCAAATCCTCCTCGATGCCGTCCCCCGCCGTCCGCCGCGCGCCGGTGTGCGTTGGCCAGTATAAAATAAATTAACTGGAGGCAGTTGTGCACATGCCTCGGTCTGTAGCACACCACTTGATGGCATCGATATCCTGAGCGAACATCATCTAAATGAAATATAAAACGCTTACAACGGCTTCCTTATTTGTGAGTAGCTTAAGTACTAAATAATATTATAGATAGCTATCTGTAGATACCTATACTTATAAATACCTAAACGAGAAAAAAGCAATTAAAAGAATTGAACTGTTATTTAAGAATTTGTGACTTGGGTTTTCAAAGAAAGCGGATAAACACGCTCTATGTTACATTATCCATAAATACATACATGCACTTAAAACATAACATCAAAAAATCACGGTTCTTTCCCGAAGGGTTCAAGGGCAGAAGAGTACATAATGCATACATTTGGCCAGTTAAGTTTAAGTCAAAATAGGGCGCGAGCCTATTACCAAAAAAAAAATATCTATCTTAAAATAACATATTTGAACCCTGTGATCTTAGAGGTGGATTTTTTTCCTTATAATCAAAGACGGATAGAGATTTCTAATGGTAATGATTATATTATTAGTATTTGATTAACTGGTTGTCTTGTCTTGTCTTGAACTTAAAAGAACGAAACCGGAAACAACCTCTAAACAAGATCACGATTGATCATTTTTCTCCTTCCACACTTCAAAACCAAAAATTCAATTAAACATCAAATAGGATTCACTTTGAAACCAATTCGATTTTCAAACAAAAGAAAAAAGTGCCCTTCAAAAACCGAAAAATCAATTTAAGAACATCAATAGCTTTCAATTTCAAACCAATTCGTTTTTTAAACAAAAGAAAAAAAGTGCCACTTTTCAAACAAAGGAGTTCTTAATTGAATCGAATAAAGGTGTAATTGATTGAGTCGATCGGTTTACAAAAGATAATCGAGTGATCACAAAAGGAAGAATCGAGTTAATGTGTTCCGGATTGTTCGGACGCGTTCACCGTGATGTGTTTGAAGAGGGGAGCGGTATTTGCATTTGAGGGAATGTATTTCGTTTTTTTGGGTAGCTAAGTACAGGAGACGGATGTAGGTTCTCTAAAATATTATATTTATCTTTATAACTAGTACCTACCCACCTTACTACCTATCATAATGTCTTTATTTCTGTAGATATTATACAGGTTGTTAGGGACATCGACGCGAAAACTGTTACCATGGATTCAGTACATGATTCAGAACGCCATTGCGTTGAAAATTGATTATTTTTTTAAAAATCTGCTGTTCCATAGCAAAGTGCAATACCTACGCGGGTAAAATGTAAGTATGAAACATAAGTAGCAAAATTATATACTAACTTAACTAAGACTATTTACAAACTAAAATATTGCATCGAAAAATTCATGCGCATCGCTGTCGACTGGTAGTGTACCCAAGAGACTGGCCGCATTGCCACGTTGTATGGCAATGCTTAGCCTCTGCCGAAGGTAAAAACCAGCCCTTGGGTCACGGGAAGCGTCAAATAGCCGTTTGGAGATTTCTTTAAAGAGGCCGTGAGCACTCACTCACTTTAGTATAATATATAATTTTGCTACTTTTATTAATTAATTAGTTATAAATTGTTTGTACCCATTTAAATAAACCTTTCTTGGCTTTGTTAAAAAAAAAAAAATTTAACAGCAGTATTTTTTTTTTATATAACCGACGAAAAATTTCAAAACGGCGAGGTTTTTTAATTTTCCATGGTATCAGTTTTCGCGTCGATGTCCCTGCCACCCTGTATAATACAGGTAAAATTTGTTTGTTTGTATGTAGGGGGATAATCTCCGGAACTACCTATCACCAGTCGAATTTGAAAAATTCTTGAAGAAGGTTACAGGCTATGCAAAATCATGCTACGATCCTTAGCAGCCGAGTAAAAAGAAAGTCAGAAAGAACGCTATGCGAAAACGGAGTATCTAGTAAGTGCGGGCGGGCGATGCGATGCGACGCGGTGGGTTGAAGGCCGAAATTTCACGCGAATGAAATCATGGGCAGAAGCCAATCACAAGTATCTAGTTATAGTTAAATATTGTAGTAGGTACTTATCTTGTTTAGGAGCCAGGTAAACCTTAGCGCCATGTCGCGTTATTATGCCGGTGTGGTTGTAGACTACTGATATCGAATGCCAATGCTTTCATGCTCCGGATAACACAAAGAAGGATATGTCAACGACCCACTGGAAAAAAGAGCCAAAAAATAGGATAGGTAGTAGTAAAGGTCTTAGAGAATGTGCTCTTTCGGGGAATTAGCTTCCACCACCTTCGGCCGTCAAACAGCATGTTCGAGCGTGTTTCAGCTTTAAGGATAAGTAGGTATTGGTACCGGTGTCATTACAGGTAAGTTGGTAGATCGGTACATCAGAAATCAGAATCATTTTCTTCTTTCGCATTTGTCTCTGGGATGACCATTACCTACCTAAAATTCAGTAGGACCGCATACTTCATCCCATGTTGTGGTTGGCTTCCAGTCTAACTAGATGCAGTTCGATATTACCAGTATTTTATATGGAGTACATAACGCCCCTCCTGGCTCCTACTCCTATTTCTGTTAAAAGAATCGGTTGCCATAGGTAATTAGGTCCTTACCTATACGAGTCCTACGCCTGTAATACCGACGCACAATTAAAACCCTGAGCTGAGCTGTTATGGTCATAATGTTACTAGGGAGAGAGACGTACACCACCTGTATTAAGTAACCCGTAACTTTGTATTTGATTATGTTTTGCCCTCGTGGTTGTACTTAATACATTTTTATTTTAAAGTCTCATACTGCCATCTAGTGGAACGTTTCGAAAACTATAGCACCATTACAAGAGCATTTTACTAACAGTTGATGTAGTATAGCTACTCAACAAGAGATGGCGTTGCGTTAAGCATCCGTCTATTTTAATATTTTTCAAAACGATTTCGTAAAATTATATTTTAAGTGGGTTTTTTGGAGTTTCAAAGAACATTTCATGTATTGACTAGATGTCAAAACAAAGTTTTTTTAATAAAATTATTTATTTTTAATGTTTCTACCTACTAATAGATGGCGCTGCTTAGTAAAACATTTTTTCTGATCAAAGTTTGTATTTCTGTCTCTGTGTCACAATTTGCAAAGTAATTTATTTTGTTAATAATTTTCATGATTCTGCTCAAAACATTAAAGCCCTGTCAATGTTAATAGCTACATAGTTATATTATATAACAACTAGAGAGTAACCCTCCAAAGCTTCCCCAGACACAAACCACATGCTCGTGTCATGTTTGACCGGCGTTTTATTCTGTAATTGATACGATAATCGCCCTCTGTTGTTGTGTACGGAGATTTACGTTGCATTTAATTGACTACCCCATATCGGTGGAGTAGGGGAGGACGAAACCGTAAAGGGTTTTAAATTACATTATAAGAGAACATAATGCAGGTAGTACTTAGGTACTCTAGAAATCTCTGACAGAATTTTAAAGGTACAATTCCGTAGCCGACTGCTGCAGGCAAGCAGCAGCAAGCGACTTTATAGAAATTTGATTTGATTTCATAGAAATACCATAGAAACCAGAGTGCCAATTTGTATCTTTATTCATGATAGTGCGTCTAAGTACCTTCGTGCTTTTCTGAACGGTGTTGTCCGGGGCATCAATACTGTATGTACCAAAATATATTGCAGGCCTACAGATCGTTAGGTGAGATGGCCAGGTCAGTCTTATAAAGTTGGGTAGCCTAGTATGTCACATCAATGAAATAATTTAATTACAAACACTAACTTGCAGAATACTATAGGTATCCTGATAGTAGGCACTCGTACGTACAGTACAACTATTTTCTTAATGTTCTTCGGCATACTTCGTGTTTCGTCAGTCGTCGGATTTCTATCAGTTGTTCTTTGCACTTGGTACTTGTACGTATTGACTACTACCGCTGCGGCCGCGTTGCCATCAACCATAATTACCAAGTGCAAAAGGCAACTGATAGAAATCCGACGACCGACGAAACACGAAGTTTGACGAGGGACATTAAGAAAATAGTTGTACTGTACCTATTTGTAAGATTGAATAATAAACAACAACTACGTCTGAATAATACCAGCCTATTACTGTCCCACTGCAGGGCAAAGGCCTCTTCTCCTACAGAGAAGGCAGTGGCGTAACTATACGCTGGCAGGGCTGGCAAAATGCCACGGGCCCCCGACCCTAGAGGGCCCCGGCCCAAGAGGCCACGAGCTCAGAAATAACCTTATGTTCCTCCACAAACTAGTGAACGGTCGGATAGATTGTAGTGCGCATTTTATTAAAGGTTCCGCCTAAAATTCCACGCTTTCCCATAACCACAATAATACAGCGCCCTACTACCTCTACAAACATAGGTCTCAACTCACCACTCATTAGGATGTGTGGAAATCTAAATTCATTTAATAAGTCCGTACCCGAAGCTGATATATATAATGACCCTAAAGTGAAGTTCAAATCAAGAATCTTGGCCTCCCTACACACCAATGAAACGTAGGTAGTCGTAATTTTTGATTAATGTTACAAATCCAATCTACTCTGTCATATTTTTAATTTAAATTTTATTTTATTTTCTTAACTTAATTATTTGTCTTTCTTTCTTTTATATTTTCTAAATAATTTGTACACGTAGTCTTAAGTTAGCAAGTAAGCGGTAATCTGGCGTCGATGTTGTCAATGTTGTGTTTACCTGCAATTGGCATATATATTAGAATATTACCGTCTGATCTACTATCTCTATGTATATGTATGTGCTGTGGGTGAACGTTAAAGTAAATAAATAAATAATGTTATCGCGGATTTTGATGAATTTTAGTTCATTCGATAGGAAATTTCGCGATTTAACCGAAAATTTTGCTGTCAAACTTCATTTGGCCGGAAGGGTATAACGTACCTGTTTGAACGGTGTGATAGGGGGTAAAAAAAAACCTCTTAAATCACGAAATTTCCTATTGAATGCACAAAAATTCATCCAAAACTGCGGTAAAGTAAAACATTTTTGTTTTTTTTATAATAGTAAATCTTATTTAACATATTTTCAGCTTACTAAACAACGCGTATCATTAATTATCGATTTACATATAAATTTTTCAAATCCACGTGACGGTACTTTCAGTGTCATCGGTTGTATTGGTTTCAGTGTCTCGGAGAAAAGAATTTTATTAATAAAAAAATCTTATTGAAAGTAAATTGTAAATGCCTCAGGCATTAACTCCGCCTTTGTACAGTTTTTTACTTGTGCATGAAGTTTTAATAAATAAATAAATAATTAATTATAAATATTTGTATTAACCTATGCTCTTGAAAATAAAACTTATTAGTTATTTAACTAAAATGCACATCATATTATTAATAGTTTTAGGTAACTACTTACATGAGTGGTTTATTATAATTAAATTCTAACGTGGCTGTTTTTACTGGGACGCTGGAGGGCCCCATTCAAAAAATTAGCCACGGGCCTCAGATGGTATAGTTCCGCCACTGAGAGAAGGCACGAGCATTGATCACCAGTGATCACCTCAAGACGGGTTCGTGATATCAGACTTAAATTAACTATAAGTCCAACCTGGACTACCGATGTGTAGGTACTTACGAATCAATTGATGCTTATTACATTCTTGAAACAATTTTATTTTTTAAGCAGTTTTGGTCAGGTACATACTTAAAAAAGAAAAAAAAAGCAAGGTGGTGGTAGGCCACTCATACTTAGGCCACTGAGGTCGCTAACTTAGCAAAGTTATCCGTGACATTAGTCAAAAAAAAAAATAGAATGTGTCCGTCGCTTGCATCATGTTTGCACATTTTTTTGCGATTGGCGCCAAGTAGCCTGCCTGACCGTGTGGAAGCAATAACTCACAGACCAATACGCACATGTACGGTCAACCGTATCACAATATTAACAATCGAACTACGAAAACCGCCCTTATTGTTTCGAAAAAAAGGCACTGTCAAAGTCAAACAGTTACCATCGAAGTACGGTTGACTGTATGGACTGATGAACACAGGACATGGACCCAAGTGACCCCTACCGTGATTGGTTTTTGTTTATAGACGTGCCATATTGACCTTTTCGTAAATAAAAAAATGTGGTCGAAATTGGATGTTAAAATTAATTGTGGAATGTTTCTTTATTATTTAGATGACGAACTTACTTGTTGTTCTTTTCCAATTTATTATTTACTTTTTAGGTAATCAAGCAATCTGCCTAGCCTTTTCCCAACTATGTTGATCGGCTTCCAGTCTAACCGGATGCAGCTGCATACCAGCATTTTACATGGAGCGGCTGCCTATCTGACCTCCACAACCCAGTTACTGGGTAATACGATACTCCTTGGTAAGACTGGTTGTCAGACTTTCGGGCTTCAAACAAACCTCACACACTGACTTATTAATTGTATATTTTTAGGAAAATCGTCTACTTTTACAATGTTTGTAAATATGTGAGAACGATGTATCCATCACTTAAGTAATTAATTTATCTGTTGCTGCTTTCTTTAAATTCTTTTTACCTATTGTGGCATAGTTTTTTTTTTTTAGATGCATCGTCTTCACATATAATTATATAAGTAACTAATGTACAGTCAGCATCAAAAGTTGATGACCACATTTCGATTTTCAAAATCGCTGTACACCGTATTCACTATTAGCACTTCACTATACAGCGATTTTGAAAATCAATATACAAAATATTGTAAAACATTTTAATCTTCTCCAAATGAAAACTACCTTTTGGAAGGAGCGACTAGAATCAATTCATATTTTTTGTAATTTTTGACGTTCAAAAGTGCCTTGCAAGGGCCTGTTTGAAATAAATTATTTGACTTTGACTTTACCTTTGACCATAACAACTGTCAACGATTCAAGAATGACAGCCGGAACTAATAGCCTAACGTGCTTTTCGAGGCACGGAAATAAAATTAGATGAAATCATGACACTTCATCAGATCGCAAGTGTCGGGATGCAATTAAAGAAAAATGCCAAAAGCTCATACAAATAGTGTTTCTCTGCACAGCTAATCACATAATATTTTCACCTCTCATCAGTTATTAATAATTCAAAATACCAACCAACCGTGAGACACAGCTTCTAATTTCCAAAAAAAAACTAATTTTTGGGCGGTCGGGGGCGTCATATTGACAAAATGCCAATATAATTTATAGGCGGATAGGCGCCGGCGGGTTTCGGGTGTTTTTTGCGGAATCCTGCGCCTGCGCAGTGCGATGTGAATGTGACCTCCGACTTGTCAGGTTAGTGATAACGTGCCCTTTTACACTGCAACCGCTTTTTAAGGGCTTTTTAGTTTTTTTGTGAGGGTTTTATACCTAACTGTATTTGCTGCTATTTTAAACGGAATTTGGGTAGACTTGATCAAGCCTACCTACTTAAGACACGAGATGGGAATATGGCCAGGCAGTACCTACAATTTCACTAAGTAATGGCCTCGTAGAAAACCAATATTTTGGGCATACAAAACAGTTAATTTAGAGAAAACTTACTTACAAGTATTTACCAACGTTTGATAATAGCAATAAACATATAGAGATTAGATTCAGACATCAATTGCTTAACCAAAATCAAAGCAGAGATCAAATTCGCTTAAAAAAACCTGCCAAAAATAACTGATTCAGTATCTAAACTGGTCCAAAAATACATCATTCTTCATTCATTTTTCTAAGTAACAGACACATACTAGTAAAACCCCAAATCGATCAAATATCGATATTTAATTTTCTTAGAAGCCACCAAATCGATTGGAGCCATGATTTTATTTTATTCGTGGCCGCCACATCATCGCGCGGCAATTAATTGAATGAAACCGAATGGGAACATTAAACTGTGCACATGTACCGGCCACTGATAACACTGAGAAAGATCATAGTGTACAGTGGCGGACAGAGTGAGGCGCCCAGCGGGAATATAATTTTTGGTACGAGTGAAAATTTAGGAAGCTACTTTGCACAGTTTGCACGCGTAGAGACAAAGAGTTCAGTGATGTTTTGAGTGTTATGTTTCGTTTTTATATTCCTCTGGGGTAGTTGCGTAAAGGTATGATTCCGAACAACGCTGCACGCGGCAATGCTGCCGTATTATTGCCGCGTGCCATACCTATATTTGCTATAGGTTTATATGAGATTGCATTCCAAGCACGGCAGCAATGCCATAAACCTATAGAAAATGTATGGGGACTAGTAGTGACGGACGCGGCAGCACTGCTGCGTGCAGCGTTGTTCGAAATCATACCATAAGCCTAGGTAGGCATGGGCAATTTTTTTCGTGCACTGTATTTACAACGCTCTGCTTAGCGCCGAAAGTTGAAAATGTGTTTTTTCAACGCGCTGGGACGAGAGTGCGTCCCAGCGCATCGGATTCTCAACGCTCGGCTCAACACTGAGAGTTGAAAATCCAGTGCGCGATAAATTCCCACCGCGATATTATTACGTCTGTGCGAACGTGGGCTAACACATACAATTGCAATACCTTCAATTTGACAGTGCAACAACAATTATTGCGTTATTTACGTTGTTGATTTTTTTTATTTTACTTATGAAGCTATTGATTAGTAAGTTCCTAATCATTCATTGGGTGCTGGTCGGCCATAAGCTAGATAGAAGTAAATCTTACTTCTTACAAGACGATTCTGTTAGAAATGAGATCCCTTTCTATACTATTATTACGTATGACAGTGCTGCCACAGACTTCCACTATACATTTACATTATTAGCTGCACACATCTCATGTCCGCCAGTGTACGGCGCGGCTGGAACAGGAGTCCGGCGTCCAAATAAAAGCTAACGAGCGCGCGCACTGCACGGGGGCTTAGTAATGGTGTACACGCGCACGACATACTGGAATTAGAGGAATTTTTGTGTGAGTAATAACTTTCATGGTAAATAGTATAAAAGGAAAAATAGTTTATTGCCACGGAAACGTGCATTTAAAAACGACAATTTAACTCGAGTTTTTTTTTCAGTTTAAAAAACAAAGCGCTGAAATCTACATATAAAGAAATTAGCTACATAATTACATACAACTTAATCTTGACTACTTACCAATTTTTTTAATGGCATATTCAGGGACCTAATATTTTTGAGCTACACCTAGTGTTGTATTATTCAGTAAGGTTAATTTACTGACCCTGGTTTCTGCTATTCTGATTTTAAATATGAACGATCAATGATATACCTACATAGGTACTTAAGGGGAACTGGAACTTTATCTAACCTAACAAGTAGACAAGCTACATTACAGGCTTATCATGCATATGTTGGTTCAATACTGCGTTATGGTATACTGGTGTGGGGAAACTCGGTGCATCTCGAAAGAGCTTTCATCACACAAAAGAGATGTTTACGTGCGATTTGGAATGTAGACTCACTTACTTCCTGTAAACCACTGTTTAGGAAACTCAGAATACTTACATTAACAGGTATTTATATTGAGGAAATATGTAAATTTACCAAATCTCACCCTGAGATGTTTGAAATACTGGGAGCTAAATGTACGTTCAAAACTAGATATCCTAACAGATTAATTATTCCTAGAATTAAAACGGAACTATATGGGCGAAGTTGCTATCCTATGTGTATTCAGATATATAACAAGATTCCTAACCAAATCAAAGAACTTCCAATGGTCCGCTTCAGAAGGGCCTGGCGCAGTTGAGAATTCCTTCTATACTGTGAAAGAATTCCTTCAGTTTAAGTTAAAATAAATCTAATTGTATATGTACCAAAAATTTACATGTCATTATGTTATGATTAAATATGTTAAGCTACTATTATAATACCATTGTAAGAACTTTTGTAACCATATTTATCTGCAAATAAATCTTTGACTTTGACTTTGACTTTGGAAGTAAACATAATTAGTCAAATATGATTTTCTTATTACGAACCCGAGTTGATGTTCACCTCTATTTTATTTGTGAGGTTTAAGTCGGTTAGTAAAAGTCCGATACAGCCCTTCGTGTTCCCCAGAATAAATATGGCATATTTTGGTACATATACTGTTCTAAACAACGTTATAATGAAGATGACAAATTTTTTACAAACTTCACAAAGAAGGTTCTCAATCCATCTGTGTATTTTTGCAAGCTTTTTTTAAGTTGTTTCGTTCGTAGTTTCGTAATCCATTTTTCAAGCATTTCTGGGATACCATTTTTTATTGAATCATTGCACATCAATTTATGTATTCGAAATAATTAATTCAATCTCTCTAACCAATACCTCATTGAGGTGTACTCTCTGGTGGCATGGCATCGGTCTATCGGACCAGATCACCTTCCACCCGCGATAACCTTAAAAGCAGCACAATATTAATACATCAAACGCCCACGTGCGCCCGCGCAGCCGCGCGTACGTGTGCCGTAATGTTTTGAAGCAGACTCATTTGGGAGATCTCGATACTGATTTGTTTCAGATTTGCGAGAAGAATGAAATAATTTTGGTAATTTTGTTAACAGGGATTGGGATTACCTGCCTATAAATAAAAATGCAAAATGCAATTTTTGGGAAGAACCGTGGTCGAACTAAATAAGTCTATTTTTAGAGAAGAATAATTTTAACCCTAAACTGCTGTGCATTACTTAATCGTTGGCTTATAGTCCCGATTTTGGAACACCGAGTGTTTTTTTTAATGGTATTGCAACAAGAACTGTGATAATAAGACAACGTTAAAGCTTTTTGCAACTATGTAATCGTTTATTTTTACTCCTCCTCATTTAAATTAAAATAAGATCAATGAAACACTTCAATCAGCCGCATCTGTTTAGTCTGGGAGTGGACTTTACTTTACAAAACCTACATTACAGTGTGTATAGATATACTTAAGACAGTTTGAAATAAAAAAGATAAAAAGAGAAAATAATTGACAATGAAATGAGGATGTAGGTACAATGTACACCTCTGCCTAGCCCATTGGTGAAAACAAGCGTAGTATTATGTTAAAAAAACCCTACAAAGTAGCTCAAGAAGTAAAAAGAAGATTTTATTGCACATTTTACCATCAATTAAATCACACATCATCTAAAAATAACAGTCAAACAACACTAAAAAGAAAATAAAAATGCTTTTCAAAGCTTTAAAATTAATACGATCTGTCAAACCCTCAAATACCGCACGTTAAAAATTCGCAAAAACAAAAATGTTTCCAAAATTATTTTTACAAAAAAGTTTCTCAAATCGCGCACGCTTAGCATATAAAAGCTTTTAGTGAAGAACAGGTGGCGATCCGACATTCCCATAGAGTATAGACGCGGGCACCATGGATGCAGGTCCCATGGACACGTGTAGGATCAATATCTTATCGGCTTGGCGCCGGCGCTTGCAAGGGACGCGTTAGGGATGTGGGGAGGTAGACGAGCGTTTTGTAAGCGTGTTAAACGCTGGATTTAAGGTCTGGCCAACCTGAAGCGAGCGAGCGAGCGGGATGTAGGATATGCCTGCGCGCAGAGATTTTTTTTATACCTATAAAGTCACGCTTAAGACTTATAAAATACTATAAGCATAAAGCTATGATCGGAGCAGTGACTAAACGGAATGAGACAGGAGTAAATATGAGTAGTTAGTTCACCTTTCTCATTTTGATAGGACTCATAGTAGTTTAGGACTAACGTTACTGTTACTGTTAGCCTGTTTCATCCCACTGCTGGGCAAAACCTTCTCCCCATGACTTTCAGTGCTTGTAATCCTGGGCTAACGTGGACCTGTGGTCTTGTTTTGTCCAGCTCGTCCCGCCATCTTCTAGGGGCTAACGTGAATATTAATTAAGCAACGAAAATTCTTCAGGGTCCGATTTAAGGCAAGTAGCATCAAGCCTTGGGTCTGAAAAATATTTTGCAAAATATGATAATACCTTCATGCCTTATTCATCGAAATGGAAGGGCAGAGCTGAATCCGCTCTATGGTACACGAAAATTTCGCCGGTTGGCCACAAATCAAGGCTCCGAATTGCTACTGACAAATTCTTAACGGCCAGGATCAGGGTTTAAAATTCAGTATTCCTTGCTCTGTAGTGGCTACCGATTCGGTACGTACGCCGTACGCCACTGGTAACAAAACCAGTATAAACTGGCCTTTTATTCTATTGAAACTCCGTACTCCGTGGGGCCTTTTGCACAGTAGGTGAACCCCAAAAAAAAAAAACACGCGTCATAAACGCCGCGTTTCAACCGTCGGTCTACATCAACCAACCCTCATTCGCCGCGGTATGGTAGCAATTCAGATAAAAACGATCTCTACAAATTGAACTGAAAAAATACTGAAACATTCAGGAGATAGACACTTTCTGTTTTATGTTCGTTTTTGTAAAACATTTATGTAAAACTTTATGGGGCGGCTTTTATTATGATGGATGTAGTTAATAGAGCTTTAAATATTTTAGTATCTTGTTCTGATAATGTTACGAGCTTTAAAAATACTGCTTAGTGTGGGATTGTTACTTATTGATTCAAATAATATACTTAAAGGTTTTGTAATTGCAAAGTAGGTGTACACAAGTAACATTGACAAACTGATAACAAAAAGCAGTGTGAAATAGAGAATTGCAAGGAAAAACTTCAAAAAGGGGAAAATAATTAAAAGTACTTCTTTTATCCCCAAGGGATTTGGTCTATATGTATGTTTTTAAGTGTATTCTAAAAATAGGGTTCCTTGATTCAGAAGTAAAAAATAAATAAAGTAGACAATTTTATTTACAAAACAGTTCTTAAAATCTATTTAATACTTTGGCGTAGCATCTTAATACGTCATTGCACAGGCATGCACAAATATGTAGTTACTAAAACTAGACAATAACAAAATTAATACTAAAATATAATACTCTTTGGCAATCAGTCTAAATGGCGCAGTCGTTTTAACAAAAAATATCAACAAACAAAATTCATTGGAAAATACTTTTTGATTTCCGGTTCCTCATACATTTCCTTACTACGATCATTAACTAACACGTTCTCAGTCGAGTATAAAGTTTGCATTTCAGATGTTGTACCTACATGATCTATAGTGACTTGTTTATTAAAATATTTATCGTTTTGATTCTCATACGCTAGGCTATCGTCGAAGTAAATGGTGGAGCTTAATTGGTCACTGGAGTACGATTTGTCATGGTCATATCTGGTTTCTTTATAAGCTTCATAGCTTGGTGCCGGTATCTGCAGAGCTTCTCTGTTTTCTGGCTTGAACATCTTCCTTCCGTTCAGGGTTTTGCTAGGCTTTGCGTCAGTGGAGGTGGATACTTCAGGCGACTTGATCCTTTTGCTCTTGTATCTTCTATTCTGAAACCAGATCTTGACCTGTGTGGGTGACAGGTTGAGGGTGGCGGCTAGCTGTTCTCTCTCGGGGGCTGTGAGGTACCGTTGGTTTCTAAAGCGAACTTCTAAGGCGTGTACTTGGGTCTGTGAGAAGAGGATTCGAGGTTTTCTTTTGACGCTCTTGTCTTTTCTTTCCTGTTTGGTGTCGCAGGCAGGCAGTTCTGTTGACAAAACAAAAAAAACATGGTTAAAGTCAAGTAGGTTCACGTTTCATAAATAGGTAGGTAAGTACTTAAACAGGGCGTAATCATTTTAAAAGAGATGTTGCAAAATGGATTCATAATTGGACTGATGAGCCGTTACTTCAGTGCCTACACCATCATAATCACCCTATAATGTACCTACTGCTGGGACGCAGGCCTCCTCTTTTCGAGAGGGAGTGGGCTCAAGGCTGTCATCCATCACGCGGGCCCAGTGCGGGGCGGTAAATGCCACATGTCTTCGAATTTTTGGTTCTAGGACATGCCGGTTTTTAGAGCAGTGGTGATGCAATTATTTACACCAAGTAAAGCAGGGCCTGGGTTCGAACCCACCTACAACTCGTAAGTCAGGGCCGTAACCACTGGGCCACCACTGCTCAGTGCCTACATAAAAGAGATGAATAATACTGCGCGTATTCAAAACCTGGAAAACATGTTTAGATAAAAATTTAACACAAAAGGTTACACTGAAACTTACTGGTAATTTTCCTACACAGCCCAGAAGTTTTCTCCTCCGGCGGATATTGAGTGCAGATACTCTTCTCAATACTAACTCTCTTTCCCACCAATGAGTTTGTAGGTAGTGACTCTCTTTCTTCATTATCCACTTTCAAAGATGTATCCGTTGAAACATGAGGTCCAGGAACTACTTCACTGTACTGGTCATAGTTCTGATGATACAAGTTATGGCAGTAGGGGTTGTAGCCGTAGTATTCATCTATCTTGTGGTCGTGGTACACATCCTGGTTCCAATAAGGCTCAATATTTGCTGGCACGGGGACGTTAGGATATACTTGAGCAAGATACTCCGGTGGGCAATAACCCTGGCCCTGGTACACCTGGTCATACTCGTACCCTCTTCGATCCCTCTCGTTGTACTTCCATGCTTCGTTCCTGTCGTAACTGTAGTTCGGTTGATTGATGTTCAGTATGTCCTTCACCGAAAACGGCGTCGTCAGACTCTGATTGATTTGCCCATCCTCCAATTTCACTCGAAAGTTTTTCTGATCATAGATATAATCCTTATTTTCTATTTGTTTTTCTTTTTCCAAGTAAGTGACGTCCACGAATTGATAGAAGTCGTTTTTGCATTCGTTATAATTGTGTTTCAAGTTATTATTGTTGTAGGAAGTCGAAACTTCATTGTGTTGTTCGTAATTCTCCATTTTTCTGACACTGTCACTTCATTAGTCACTTTTGGGTTTTACTAATTGTTTTACAGCCGAGGGGTAATTAAGCTGTGGTTTTAAAGGCAAGCGATGGAAGACTGATGGTGTATAGATTGGCGGTCGAAGCCAATCCACGATGCCTAGTGTGCTGTGGGCGGGGCGATGGGGTTGCTTCCATCTCTTTCTAACCCGCGTAGGGCTCGTATAGCGTTGTTCTTTTCGTCTGCGGTGAGGAGTGTTTACTACGGAGTGTAAATAAAGCGGATGATTTCATTTTGGAGTTGAGATGCTCTTTGATTTTGCTAATGACTTAATTATGTTGGTTTTGAAAAAAGTGTGAGATCTACTTTTGGATAGATGAAGTTTGACTCTTGATGTTTTGTTAGAGATTGTAATTTAAATTCTATTAAATCTTTTTCCTTTTTTTATAAGCCTGCTCTTTGCGTAAAAATAAAGGATTGCCACTTTTTCATACCGATACCATTTTAGGAGATTTATTTATAAAGGTACTCCACCATGGGTACTCTAAATATCTATTTAATTAAAAAGTGGTTTATTGATTTTTAACTTGACACAGAATTTTTGAAGTCATATTTTACCAAGATTAGGAATAATTAACATCAAAAATAATAATAATAATATACAAAAAAAAACAATTTATTAAGAAGGAGCACTTGAGACCGTAAATGGAAATCTTTCCAAGCGAACTTTACTGTGGGAACATTTTATAACATAACATCACACTTGTTTACCCCGCAGGGTTCAGCAGAAGTGTACCTATGAGTAAGCTTATTGCCATCAACCGGGCACAAATCCGGACTCTGGGCTGCTACTGAGAAATTCCTGATAAAAAATCAATAACACTTTGCCAGACCTGGGAAATGAACCCAGGACCTCAGAAATAGCGCTTGTCAGGCAGTCAAAAGATTTCATAATGCCAATTATTGCAGTCACCAAGGAAAAAAAAATCCTACTGTGATTATTTTCATAATAAATACTATTTTCTCCAAATAAAAATAATATCCACCCTAAAAACACCTCAAATAATTGTCAGCAATATCAATCTTTATCGTTTGTTAGTGTGAGTTGGAGGTGTTATAACAATTGTTTACGCCCGAGTGTCGGCACTCGAAGGTTATCGAGGCTACGGCCCTCTATAGCCGCGATTATTGGTCATGGTCGATGACAGAATGACAGGCAACCACATTTTTTTGGGTGACTCAACTTACCCACGAGCATTTTAGGGTTAAGTTAGGATAGATACAAATGGTTATGAAAACAAAATTATTTATTTGCTGAAAATACTGGTTTTACCAAATGTAAAAATTGGTGGTGTATCCGCAGTCCAAATTAGGTTTAGGACATGCAAATTAAAATTACATTAGGTACCTACCTACTTAGTGACTTATTTTTAGTCTCAGTGTGTTAAGTGGAATTTTGGTGGATTATTCGAAATTACAATGTAGTACCTACATTGAAGTTTTTGCTTATTAAAATAAAGAAAACAAAGTACTTAACTCGATTTCTGAAATACGCTAAATCTGGCCACGTATATTGGTCATAGTCGATGACAGGCAACAACATTTTTTTGGGTGAGTCTTACGCGATCATTTTAGGGTTAGGTTGAGTTACGAAAATAAAAGAGTTAAGTGTTCATATAAAGCCAAATTTATTGTAAATACAGATATCTACCTACTCAAATTATGACGTAGAGCTAACAAAAACAATAAAAAATAAACTCATTTTATTTTTCTTGAGATAAAAAAGGTCCTTTTAAATATCTAATCCACCACGCGGGCCCAGTGCGGGTTGGTGTCACGGGATGTCCACATGCCTTCGATTTTTTTTTTCTTGGAAATGTCAGTTTCCTCACGATGATTTTGAGACAGTTCTCAAAACGGTGAAGAAAAACATCGTGGTGAATTAATTTTACACAAAGTAAAGTGCCTGCTCGGGTTCGAACCCACGACGTTCAACTCGTAAGTCGCGGCCGCTGCCACTGGGCCACCACTGATCTCTCTCAGGGTAAGTAACTTAAAAGTGCCTGCTAACTTTAATTACCCTTCTTCAATTCAAGACCAGGAATTTTATTGAGCTTAAGTTTATTGACCACGTTTAATAAAATTGCGAAAAAACCTAATATTTTTAAATGCATGTCTGAAAAAGCTCAGTGCACTGTAGAAGCACTTCTCACTAGCTACTGCCGATGTATGTGGTTCAGTTTTATTACGAAATTAACACCACTGAAATCAGCACCAACTACCGGAATGAGGCATAAAACTTTTACAACTTCTTATTTTTTTTTTCCGCATATGTATCACTGTCTGACTCGCGTCAGACTCGTAAAAAGTTGACTTCTTCCGCATAGAGGCGTAACGTGAAACTTTTGTACAAATCTGTAACTTGAACTGGTGAATGAACAAAGGCGACATTGTTTTGTTTTTTTGTTTGGGTTCAAAAGAGTATCTGAGGGGTTGATTTGTGTCTAGGATGGGCAACTAAAATTTATTTTCTAAACATGATGATTATGAGAACGATTGGAATTTTTAAAAGACTTCAAAAAGGAGGTTCCTTTGTATGTTTGTTACGCGATTACTCCACCAATTATGAATTTATTTTGATGATTCTTTTTTTGTTGGATATGTCATACCTACTTCAGTAGTAGTCCCATACAAATTGTATTAAATTTTCTTGGGTAGTTTTTGAGTTAGCTTCAATAATACATATTTTTCCAACTTAGTCTCTATATATGATGTTAATATAACTTCCTGTCACTGTTTTTTACATAGTGGTAGTGTATTCGATTTTTTACAAAAAAAACTTAAATTTCGGAAGTTGGTGGTAAAAAATGAAAAATTCAAAACCAGACATCGACTTTCGAAATTAAAGTCATTTTTCGCTTTGTGTTTTTTTGGAAGTCAGTAGTTTTATTTTATTTTATATATACATATTTTTTTTTTTAATAGGTCTTTTCGTTTTACAAGATGTACTGAACCGGACGAGCTTGTGTTACAAAAAGCTCTGTTTTGTTGCTCACCGTACCTATGGGCAAGATGCTGCAGTGTTTTGGATAAAGTTTTTTCTAGATTGAACGTGTAATAAGAAACTTTAGACTTCTAATAATCATAATTTAGAAGTAAAGAAAAGAAAGAAAAGAAGAAAAAAAAAATGTGTATTCTGCACAAACAAAACGCGCATATAAAGATAAAAACACATAAAATACATATTTACAAAAGTAGCCAAAAGCCTCGTGTTCATCCAATAAATTATAAATATTAAAAGTAAAACAGTGTTGAAGTCTACTTCTTACTAAGCTTTATCAAGTATACCAAGACCTATCGTGTTACCCAGTAACTGGGTAATAGTGGACGTCGGATAGGCAGTCGCTCCATGTAAAATACTGGTATTCAGCTGCATCCGGTTAGACTGGAAGCCGACCCCCACATAGTTGGGAAACGGCTAGGCAGATTGATTACGTTCAATCTAGAAAAATCTTCAACCGCACTGCAGCATCTTGCCCATAGTTGCGAAGGTACGGTCAGCGACAAAATTCGGTTAACCCTTCAGTTTTCAAACATTAATTTTGAGCATAATATAAAAATATTAAAAAATAGAATAGTTTTTAAATTCAGATGTTATAAAATCTATTGCGTGAAATCCAAAAAAATAGTGTAGTTAAGATATCTAGTTACGAAACAAAATTTCCTAAACGATTAAGCCTAATCTGTTTCATTTTGACAGTACAACAACATTCATTGCGCTATTCACGTGGTTGAGATTTTTTTTTTCGAACCTTTGAAGCAATGGATTAGCAATCTGTTTCGAAACGATTCAGATTGTGATTGATCGCGTATTACGCAATTAGGGTAAAGGTTAATTTATTTAATTAATTTTGTGTCTATTTAGATAAGAATCAGATTTGTCAAGAGATGTCCTGCTTTTGGTATTTACAAAGCAGATGTGAGTGGAATCGCCCTAGGATATATAAGTAAATATATACGACATATGAGCGACCTAATTGGTGATGTTCTTCAGAAAGGTCAGGTGCGCAGTAGTCGAAACCGGCGCCGCGGCGTGCGTGTATGACCAGATGTATGGACGTAAACGAGGGAAAAGAAGTATGTAAGGATCGGAGCAAGTGGCGTTCTGTAGTTTCTGCCTGCCCCCTTGGGAAGAAGGCGTGAGTTTATGTATGTCCTGCTTTTTGGCCCTCAATCCGGACTTTGAGCCGGCCTTGTCATTTGTTCGGATTTTTCGTGTTCAGCGGATTAAAAAAAAAAAATGAAAATAAACAGTTGTTGACAATGTACGGATTTTTTTTGTAATTATCCGGCTTTTTATCAGGATTTTTTTTGATTCGATGTAAAAGTAACAGTGACAATCTACTTCTGTTGCTGACTGTACCACATATTACCAGTTCGCCGATAAAAGCTCTACGGTTGTGCGTAGCTTCATAGAGGTTCCTTCATAGGTATACTGAATTTCACCCGTCGTGTTAAAATATATCTAAACGAATATTTTAAAGAGAAAAGATTTTATTTTTTGGATGTTTGTTTGCGCTTGCACGCTAAAAAGGCTGAAAGGATTTGGATGAAATTTGACACATGGGTAGAGCATGACCCGGGTTAGGACATAGGGTACTTTTTATCCCGATATTCCCACGGGATCGAGACTTATGCGGGTGAAAACGCAGAGCGCAGCTAGTGAAAAATATAGACATTCTATGTAACTAACCACCGTAAGAACTATTCTTGCCTGCAGCGCTCGGCGGCTATAGAACCGGGCCGGTAACTGATGTGGTCATCGTATTCACGGGATATTGCTTTCAAACTGTTTAGATATGAACTTAATCGATGGTACATGTTCTAAGTACCTACCTATTAGACCTAAATACCTCCACCAAGGCTCCAGCCAACTGAGTAATCAAAAGGGGGCGGGACAAGACAGGGGTGGGATAGTATGATTTATGAAAATGTAAACGTAATTAGAGCTGATTGTCGAGCAAACAGACGATGTGTGTGCTCAGACATTACGTTCGACGCATAATGCTCGACGGATCGACCGGCCATGACCTTATGTCCGAGGGTAATTAAATTATTATGTCATGTCTCATTTGTGAGTTAATGACGTTCAATTAATCTACGGCTTTCATTTGGTACTCAGGATATTGGCTTTAACAGCAGCCAGCTGAGAAGTTCCAAGGTACATAACCTATAGGTTTTTTGGTAATATGTTCGCAATCCATGTAGGGGTTGTAGAAGAGGTCATTTTGCAACCGAATGGCCCCTTATGACCCCTATGCAAATGTCAACCATTTTTGAGAAATTCGACTATTTATATTTTACTAGCGACCCGCTCCTGCTTCACACGGTTATTACGACTTGACAAAACATCGAGATTTCTTAGGTTAACGTAACTTTAATATTAACGTATTAAACACACAAACCTTCCGGAATAAATTCTCTAAACGATGGTGAAAACCTCATCAAAATCTGTTGCGTGGTTTAGAAGAACAACGCGGACATACAGACAAACGCGAAAAGCGGCTTTGTTTTATGATGAATGAAATAAAAATATTAAATGTCAAATGTCAAATTAGGTACTTGAAAATGCTTGACATTTGCATAGGGGTCATAAGGGGTCATTGGGTTGTAAATGACCTCTCCTACAACCCCTTAATGGATTGTCGATAATTTATCAATAATCCTATATACTTAATGGAGTAGGTACTATAAAAAATTATGATCCAACCCAGAGTGGGGCCTGCCCGTGTCCAATAGCTTTTGATGTCGGTAGCTAGGTAGAGCGTACCCTGTTAAAGGACCTAGAATTGAATTCAAAGACACTTACATAATTTCATATTTTCAACACAATTAAACGGAATATTTAACCTAACTCAATAAGAATAAGAATAATAAATACTTTGATTTAAAAGAGTGTCCGTGAAGTTTCTTGCCCGTTCTTCTCCATACGAACCAACTGCGCTTTGGAACGGGCAACAAGCTTCATCTTTCTGACTGACCGACCGCTTGACAATTCAAAAGTGTCTGTAATTGGTTTATTTAAAATAAATGCTTTGAGTTTGAGTTTGAGTTTTGCAGGCAACGTAGTCGTTATCTACAATTTAAGTATAAGCACAAATGAATGAATACAGATGTTTCACTCTTCATTTTAGATATGAAGTTACAAGTACGCGGCGGGCTCGACTTGTTGGGCCAATTCAGTGAGTGTAACGTAGTCAGAAGATCTAAGAGTTATCTACGTTAAAGAAAGAGAGCCAACTTCTAGGTGAATATAACTGTAGGTAATTAGCGCTGTGCGACCTGAATTGAACTTTATTGTGTCGTAGCAAGAGTCGCTTTTTATTTAAATTATTTTGTGGAGTGAACCATCTGTAGGTATTCATCTGTGGTACTTATAAGTATAGGTTTCATGTAGATCTTTGACGCTGGTTGCTTCTGCACATACACGAACAATCTCACTTGTAACTTGCAGATGACAAACATCTGCTATGGACTATGGAGCATGTTGTCCATCGATTAATGTTTAGTTAGATCGATTGAAAATAATCTAGATTTCAAATAAGAAGTCCATTATTAATTTTATTGATCTAATGAAATCTAGTCTAGATCTTAGTAATTCTGTAAACATGCTTACATAGGTAGGTATGTATTTGTTGTAAGGTTTTACAAATCACAAAATGTTCCACAGTTCGTTTTTAGACATTTTTAAGTCTCGCTATAAAAAAAATCGGCTAAATGCGTGTCGGACCACGCACAGTGAAGGGTTCCGTTGTCACCCGACTACCCAATACCCAGTCGGGTTAAAAATTTCCCCATGCACAGTACCTATTCATTTTATCGACAGCAAATGAATGTATAAATTTCATAGTGTTTGTCAAATCAACTGTGAAAAATAAACTTATTTCTGCGATTGTAGACAACGCTGTAGATAACCGAAAATATTCCATAGCTCAAAAATTACTTGACGTATCTTCTAAAAACAATATTCCACAATTTCCCACCGAATAGTAGAATCACACATAGTTTTGCCACTTCAGCCCGCGTAGCATGACGCTTTCTATTTCTACGAAGAATAGACATAGCTTTTTCTATACAAAGTGACATTTCGTTTCAACATTTTGACATTGCACCGTAGAAATCTTTCCACAAACTGTCATTTTGTCCTTCATTTCTAACAATCTTTGTCTAGGTCCTTTTTTATGTAGACTATTTCAGAAGAAAGTTTTCTATCCCAAACTGTCAAAATCACACTGAGAACTGACAGTTGTCTAAAGTAGTGATTTTGACTTTGATTTTCTACTCGACGGCCGCAAAGTATAAACGGTTATCTACAAAATCTTAAAATCATGATTTTACAGAAGAACGTTTTGAATGCAAAATTGTGATAATTAATAGAAGAACAAAGCTATCTTCTCCTATTTTACATCATTTAGTTATTAGGGCTATACCAAAGAAATGGTTAAAGCCAATATTACTGTAATATTTTTTGTTCCAAAACACGGGACTTCGTCATTTGAAGAAAAATTTTTGTAGTTGTCTTTATATATGTAAAAATAGAGAATCAAACAGAAAAACTCTTATGACAAAACAAAGAGTTCTGAGTCGAATTATGTCAAAGAGTGAATTTCGTAAAAAGTGCAGTTGACTCTTTCTACTTTGCTGCCGTCGTACTGTCTACACGGAACGTCATTTTTGTCTACTCTTCCGTCGACAAAACGGTGCTCATGCTACGCGTGCAGAAGCGCATATCTCTTCAAATAAAAGAGTTCCATAAAAACTTCCAAACCTTTTTAATTATGTTATCCGATAATATTTCACACGTTTCTGTGAACTGAATTTAAATTTTTCATCCCTCTGTGACATGGTTGTTTGACATACCTATGACGGACCGACATGCGATAGACGGACACAGACAGGACGTTTGATTTGATATTTGGCTACGGATCCCAAAAAGTAAAACATTGGGGAATTGAAAAAATAATCCTGTTTTTTAGTATTTTTTTGCAATAACATAACTTAGTCCTTAATTTAGTGATGATAAGAGAAAATTTACCATAAATAATCTTTACAAAATATTTCAAGTTGATGTGAACTTTTCAAGAAGTTGCTAAAAACCGTTCTCTAGCCAAACTGTCAAAATGCTTGTAATAAAGTAGCAAGTTTACGATGGAGATACGTAGTCCCTACTTAAAGCTACGTCAAGTGGTCTACTTAATTCGTTGACATTTTGTCAGCAAAAAGGGTAGTTTTAACCCCCGGCGGGTGGGCGATGGTATGGTGGATACTTACCTACTTACATAATATCTAAATAAATAAAGAAATAAATAATATTTGGTTTACCGATTCGTAACCTACCTACTCTGACGCCATTATTCCTCGAAGGGATAGATAGCAGAATTGAACTGCTTTAATAATATTTAAGTAATTTGTAATACTTACTGACACTCTACGGGCGTTCGAAGACTGAAAATAAAGGGTTTCTATTATTATTTTAAATATTTATTTTCATTGAAATATGCCTGTAGCTTAGCGTATGGACGATTCAGTATCATACCATGCCATCACATATCATCCCATCGTTCTGTCAACTCGGCCAATTGCGGACCATTGCCGGACATGGGCCTGTCTTAAGTTGCGTCACGAAACCCGGTTCTCTGCCTTCTGGATTCAGTCTATCCAGTTACCTTTTTAAAATTGTTGGTCCATCTAATTGGCGGACGACCCACCAATCTACTTATTTTTGTTTAAAAAAATTCCAGGCATTTTGCTTTTATTACATTTATTACCTGTCTTAATTAAGATTTTGTTATTTCGGTTTTAGATTACTGCTCATTTCACAAAATATTTATTTAGATGTTCGTCACACAATTTAATAGTGAAAACCACGAATCTACAGTGACATCTATTGTCGAGTAGCAGAATTAAGTTTAATTGACAGCAGCGTCATCTATGCAACTTATACTATACTTACTAGGTAACTACCTTGCTTCGTAAATATATAGTTGGTTCATAGATGGCGCTGTAATGTCTTAGTTCTTTAAGAAACTAAGAGATGCCGCTAACTATAATAATTAAGTTTTCTGCATATAACAATAGATGGCGTCCTAATATTGTCAAAATTATTTAATTTTAATTGAAAAACTAATACAAATAATCAATTAATGAGGATATCAAATTCTTGCTTTAGCTGAACTATTAAAACCAAATGAGGATAAGGAGAAATATTATGGCAATCCACACAGTAGGTATCACGGTGTCTACTAATTATTTTATCTACCCAATCAACATTAGGTAGGTATTGTCAAAAAAAATATTTGTAAGTAAATATGAATCATAAGAATCTCAAACTAAACAAATATGTGTAAGTATCAGATTAATTAGTAATTAATTGACTAATCATGTGCCGCGACCGCACGCGCGTTATACTTATTTCGCCGAATCATCGTGCCTATCTCAAAGACGATCGCCGAATCGATGCACCCGAGCCAAATAATCGAATAATAATCGTATAAACCAAATTATTCGATTGTTCTAAGCCCTCATCTCTGTGGGTGGGCAATCGATTGCTTGCTAAGATTACTAAATGGGTAATTCTACGTCACGTTCAGTGTACTAACAAATAATCATGTTCTTGTGTTTGGTGTAGTTATTACTGGTTTTCTTTGTTTTCAATACGAAATCGTTGTAGAAACTAGGTAAGTGTAATAGGCGTAGTTTAGAACGGTAAATAAATAATTTCATTCTGAATATCAAAATAAATGATAAGTACTTAAGTTAGTAATAAGACGATGTGGAAATACTAAACGTATTACTGTTATAAGCAGTGATCGGAGTAGGTAGATTGATTTTTAGTACTTGTATCATAAATGCACACAGAAAGAATAACATGGATAAGCCATTTTTCCTCATTTTTGCTCATTTTATTACAATTCCTACCTTTTTTTTGAGGATGGCAAATCATCAAATGACTCCTTCCACTCTGGCAGAATACAATTCCTACATAAGTTCCCGTTTTTTTTTAATAATCCACCAATTCCGGAGGAATGTCCATAGTAATATATACGTTTCGGATCAATGACCCCAGTTCAATCTACCTACTCCGATCACTGGTTATAAGCCATGTCCTGAGAATCCCCATCGGCAAAAATGACGAACTTAGTGCCTACATACAAACTTTAATTTATGTAAGGACCAATAATAATAATAATAAGGACCAATTTTCAAAAATCTTGTGGTATTCTCGTGCAAAATATGGGTCTAGATTCAACGGTTAACTGACAGACAACGCACAGAGCGTTGTCTGTCAGTGAATTTCAGAATTTTATTCAGTTCCTTTACAACATTTTCGTCGGATATTAGAACCTACAGCTGGTGCAGCTGGTGGCGGGTGGTTTTTATGCAACGTACTTACATAAACTTATCCCATAAAAAGTCACCACAAATTACCTACATGAGGTCGAAGGTCTTTTATTTATAACCATGTGATAGAGCGGAGAAAAGGTTTCTTAGCTTACCTCTGACATTGGCTTTGCCTGTCATAGATACCGAAAATTATAAAAAAAACTATATTTCAAAACTACAATGTGTCATACGTAGTATCTCTAAGTAGTCTGTGAATGTGTCCATTGTGACGGGCAGGTATATTTTATACAATTTATTTATTTACTTAAATTATAATCTGCCTAACCATTTTACCCGACTGCGCGACGCAAAGGCGGGTAATTTCCTTTTGTTGGGGTCGGCTTCCAGTCTAACCGGATTCAGCTGAATACCAACATTTTACATAGAGCGACTGCAGATCTGACTGCTATAACTCAAGTTACTGGTTAATACGATACCCTTTGGTAATACTTGGTTTCAGACTTAATTTTATATTTAATTACTTATATAAAATATCAAGCCTTGATTATTGAGACAGTTAATTGTCTAGTGGGGGGCAACCCCCAAAGATTAATGCGGAAGTTTATTAAGAAAAGTTTATAAGGTTACAGTAAGATATGTCCGGCAAGATAATGAAATTTCATCAATTGCCACAGTACAGACATTACCCACTGTTACGAGGGATGGTGTCCTATGCAATCATCTGGCCAACCTGCAGCATCACACAGGAGTACCTAGAACATGGCACGACCATTGCTAACGCGAACTGGGCTCGAGCAGCGCGGTTTGGATTCTTTGGGGCATTCTGCATGGCACCGGTTTTCTACAGCTGGATGAAATTCAGCAGTCGATTCTTCAAACGAAAAGATCTTAGGACTGCAATTACTAGAGCAGCTATTGAACAGGTCTCATACGGCCCCATGGCTCTAGCATACTTCTTCTTTGGAATGAGTCTCCTCGAGATGAAGCCCATCGACGCTTGCGTTCAAGAAGTTAAAGAGAAGTTCTGGCCAACGTACAAGATGGGCGCCATATATTGGCCGACGGTTCAGACGCTAAACTTTTATTTTATCTCTGAGAAGAATCGGCTTGTCTTCGTAAGTGCTGCTAGTTTTATTTGGACTGTATTTATGGCACACATGATTTCTATTAAACCAAAAGCGATAACTGAGAAGCCCAGATGAACTGCCAACTTAGTATTTTTTATAGAATTTTGATTGTAAGCCTGTAGATCCGGTGATAATTTTGGATTTGAATTTGTTACAGTTGTAGCTAGTTTTTTTTGTGTAAGTATCTTTAATTCCTAATTATCTATGGGGTTGAGCTCATTCCTTAAATAGATGTCAATATTTAAATAGATGTTTCTGATGACATTTTATTTCTATTTTTTCAACACGAAATACCGAATGATCGTGCAAGACCAAACAGAAACCCAAGCTCAAAAGAAAATGTATCTCATAAGGATATTAGCTAGGTATGCCTGTGTACAATTGGGCCTAAATCTGATCAAACAAAAACTACGATCTGTCTTAGATGTATAAAATATACGTCATATAATCATCAAGTGTGGCTAACGATTCCATTCACCATCAATTTGGAAAGGGTCTAAAGAAGCATTCTTCATTTTTTTTCCAAAAAGAGGACAATATTATTAGAATTAATAATGTGAATGAATTTTTATTGGAACGTTTTTATAGGACATTAATCATGTTTTGTCATCGAACGAAGTTAATGTGAGCGCAGTTTATAGTTCCAGGGGTTTTTTGTTATTTCAAATTCTTTGTCAAAAAGGTGTAGTGGCTTGATTTTGATGTTAAAAAAATATTGTGTGTGTAAAGTTAGTCATTTTCACTACTTCTTAGTATCTTGAAATGGTTAGTTATTAAAGTTGTTAACACAGTTCATCATCAATCTCTAGCGCATATCCCAATTTATTTGGGGTTTGCGCGGCAGCTTTTGATCTCCCATACTTCCCTATTAGTGATCATCCCTGAAATCACTCCGTTTCTAGCCATAAGATTTTTCACACAGTCCATCCATCGTTCCTTCGACGTCCTCTACTCTTATTCACAACACAAGTTATTAACTAAGTTAAAAGTTGGTAATAGAATTTCAGACGTATCTCGCTTGACTAGGATAGAGTTAGTAGATGAAAGAGTTAGATAAATGATGAAGAATTATATACCAAAATAATTAAAGTATGAGAGACGCGAAAAAAACCATAAAGCACTGAGGCGAACGATATCAAGAAATCTTTATTGCATGTGTTGAGTTTGATATCAATACAATAATGATTTTAGGTACCTGATGTTTACAGCAGTGGGTATTTTTGGATACTTGATGTTGAAGGTATGAAAAATCTAAAATATATGCTGCGAACAAGCCTTTAACTAACCCATTCGAAACCACATACAAGATTTTTCTCAATTCCCAAAACGTATTTCATACAACAAACACCATATTTATCCGTTTCGAGCCGTCTTTTTCGAAGTTAAATATATGAAACACGTCGACGGTGCCTGAGCCCCATGGCTACCAATTTGATATGGGCCCCATAAACCATGGCGGACAATGTCGCGATATATAACGCCACTGTCATCAAAACAGTGAGTTTATTTTATTTATTTTGTGAGAAGCTGGCGTCCATTTTGTGGGCAGTTATGTCGATTTTCGTGAAAGTAAAATACTTATGAAATGTATGTAATAGACCGACGGCTTTGGCGTTTCTTTTGATAGGATAATGCATGGACGGAAATTTTATTTAATCATTATTACTTATTTTAAGGGGGCTAAATAACTACAGCCCCACGGGTCGCTAGAAGGGTAAGCTACGCTTGCCGAGGTCGGTCCGTGGATGGGTGACCTTTCATAACACATCAAGACCCCTCCGCTCCTCGAAAAGCACATTATAAGCTGTTGGTCCCGGTGGCATTCGTAGACGTTTGACAGTCGTTACGGGTTGTCAGAAACCCACAAAAGTCTGACATCAGACCAAGAGGTATTGTGTTACTCTGTAACTTGGGTTGTGAAGGTCAGATAAGCAGTCACTCCATGTAAAGTACTGGTATTCAGCTGCATCCGGTTAGACTGGAAGCCGACCCCAACATAGATGTAAATGTTATGTTACTTACTTGATTAGCCGTCAAACACATTTAGGTAAACTTAAGTATGTATTCCTTCCTATAGATTGAGCCTGTCCAATGCAGAGCTGCCTAAACGCAATAAAATAAGAGACACAACGTACAACGGATTGTTAGATCCATAAAGTACAAGATTTTGGCCTAACATTCTATTAGATTCAATAACAAAATGTTTTCTTAAGGTTTCGGTCGGCCCGGGTACATTACGTACGTGACCGGTTAATTAGAGAATATCTAATTAAGAAAATATTTTGCTTATCCAAAGTTGCAGACTAGACAGCGGGTAGAAGATTTTTTGGCATCTTCTTTTCGTGTGGTTAGTGACTGACCTAGTGTCACAGTTTTAAAGCCGCACATGGGCCGCTGACTTGAATTCGCGTGCCGTCGAGAAATATCTCTCAGGCATGTTGGTTTCCTCACGATGTTATCTTTCACCGTTTTTGAAGTAAGTAATAATTATACAATACGTTTTTGGCATCAAAATTACTTATCGACATTATATACAAAGACATATCAGGGTCTAGTTCCGACAAAAAGCCATTAAACCTGCTATTTATAGCCCAACCCGACAGTTCTAACATAACAACTTTATCACCCACTCTTCACATCTAAATGTCCCAGTACAATATACCGTTTCGCCAATTTGCGTCGCAGCGCAAATTAGCCGAGATTGTTCCTCCGTACTATCTCAATCCATACACATTAAAATTCGTCCGTTGGTACGATTAATTAGGCTGATAATGGCAGTGTTGTATCGTTGCTACCGGCTACTAACATAGCCTACAAAAGAGCCGAAACAGGTCCTTTTTCACTTAACGATCTCGAGTCGACGTTGCTACCAAAAAACATTGCTAAAAAAATACACTTTTACCTGAACCTTGGGACTTGTATGGAGCTGTTGTTACCGTTTTTGGATAATCGAAAAGATGCAGCAGTTTCCACCCTGTTGAAAACCACTTGCTCTCCAATCTATCTGTTGTTGGTATGTTAGCGTGTATGTATGTATTATATTTAAACGTATAGCAAATTAATTTAATTTAATGTTTTGTATTGCGTAATGTACATTACTGTACATACTATTGTATAATCAATTTTCCTCATTGAACAGACAGCTGTGCTGCTGGGGAGTTTGTTTTTGTTGCGCCACTTCTTCTTCCCAGCTAAAGCACTAGGAAGTGGTGAAGGGCGGGCGTTTTTGGGGGACTGTCTTATGTAATTTTGACTTTCGAAAAGTGCTGATTCTCAGCCTAGTTTGTATAAAATACTTCTGAATTTGAATTTGTTAAAAATTTCATTGCGTATCGTTCCTTGCTTTTTTTCTGTATCGGCCATTGGGATGGCCGTAGCCGTTGCTGTAATTTTTTCATCCAAAATCTTTTGTCCGTTTCCCTGAACTCAACGGTGGTTCAAACAGCTCTTAAAACATCTCAAAGTGAACTATTTCACGGTACACCCAGAGGTCTATATTTTGTTAAAAGATAAAACTGACCAAAATCACAAGACATAAAGAGATTTTTTTGCCCCCAGTCCTCGAATGTCCCACACTGCTGTCCTCACCTGCCTGCGACATTATTTATAGTTTTGTAAAAATCGCATCAAAAACTTCACAGTGTAATAATCGATTTTATTTCTGACGTCACATAATTAGTGTGAAATATGGTCGCTACAGGTCGTTCGAAGGGTTTTTTGCGGCAATTTTTTTTTTTTTTTCGGTGCGGCACAAACTTTTTTGTTTTTTGCTGTGGACGTAGAATTTAGAATTTGAGATAGGAAATTGGTGACGGTTTCTTTTATAATTGGTGACTGTTTATGATAATGTTTGAATTGTTTATTGGGAGGGAAGGAAGAACAGTCTATTAGGGAAAAGAATAGCGGTTTTTTTATTATCTTGATGTTAGCCCGCTGCGTATTGGAAGTTTACTTTGATATCAGTTCGTTTTTCTGTTTGTAAGTGAGGACTTTTGAATCGGGGGGCAGTGTGTAAAACAAATTTTCAGCTTAGCAATGGAATCTGGTCTCGACCCTGTGGAACTGCGATGTTGACATAAGTTGATGCAGTAAGATTGAGATTAAAATGGAAGCAGTAATAAGTTTATTATTTTTATTATTTAGTACACAAAGTAAAAAACATCGAGAAACGATATAAATAACTTTTGAGTCTCAATGTGCATTGAGAATTAAGTACTTCTTATTTTTGAGAAATATCTGCCACCAGACCTACGGAAGGAGAAATGAAAAAGACCACCTCTATGACTAGTGATTAGACCACCTGTCTCATGTCAGAGTTCCGGGTTCGAATCCCAGTGGGGAAAAAAAATCCTCGGTGTGGTTAGTGGTAGGTCTTGTTGTAACTCCGCCTGGCTAGCTACCACTATCTTATCGAAGTCTGTCGCCATAACAACAATGTTAACAGCATTGTTGTGTTTCGGCAGTTGGAGGTAAGATAGCCAGTTCCTCTGTGGTGAAGCTCGCTTCCACCTTCGACTTGATCATCACTTATCATGATGGGTGAGATGCAGGCCAAGTGCTACCCCGTTGTGGATAAAATAAAAAATGTATAAAATATCTATACAAGTTTTCTAAATGGTGTCAGAAAATCAAGCAAAGACAGGACGAACCACTAGTGTAAAAATATAAATAATCAAATCAAGACATAAAATGCTCCGTACTGCGAAATTTTAATTACAACAAGATTATGATATTACGAAGATATTAAAAAAGTTACGATAAAAAGTTTACGATCAATTTGGTTTAGGTTCGATTCCCCGCGGTATAAACACACAGTGGCCGGTTTATAGCCGAACTTAAGGGGAAGTAATAGCTTATCAAGTGTATGAACCAGCCAGTATAGTTTGGCAGACGGCGAAATATGGAACTAAGTTTGAAAATGTACTGGATTTGACGTAAAGTTGACAGTTTCCTTTGCTAGTGGCGCCACCATGAAATTTCTAGATATTCTGGTCATTTATGTCAACTTTTTCAGAAGAATAAAGATGTTCCTTGTTTAGTTTGGTTGATTGAGTTGTTTATGGGATGTGATAATTTTCGTTTTAATTATAATACCCATGGCGCACTTGATTGCTTCAAAGTCCGTCAATATGATGTATATATGTAGTTTGTTTGTCTGTGGGTGTCAGCACTGTTCACGAATTGAAAATCCAAACTGTTGTTAAACTGAACTCATTAATTACCAATATTATTGACTACATACACTATTAGCGGTAACGAAACCATAGCTCGCATTTAAACAGAGCAACGCCGTCTAGAGAGCTATGGTGTACTAAAAAAAAACAAATATCGTAGTGTATTTCCTTTTGAGGTAGGTTACGATTAGACAGTGGGTGTCTTGTATGGTGTACCTATCTAACTAAATAGGCAATTTAATGTTGGCTCCTATCGTAAAGGCTTTTTAATATATTTTTTAACTTTAATGAAAGTACCTAAATTTTTTATTACATAGTGCTCTGCAGATAGAGATATTTAGAGATGTTATATCGTAGGTAATTAACAACTGAATTTATGCATCGACGTGTCCGGACAGCCAGAATTAGTATTTAATAAAAAGTTTACCAATGTTTAAAGAAAATCATTCTGATTTAAGAGCGTGTATTCTGAAAGTTGGCAACGTCGCAAATAGATGTCAAATATTTCGCTGTTTTGATTAATTTGTCAATATTACTGTATGGAAATAAGAAATATGGCTAACTAGCGAACTAGAATATTGATTATGAAATGCAATAATTAATATCTTAACACCGAATATTAAGTTTTTCATGAAAAAAAAGTATTTGGAAAGTTCCAAATGCCTTTTTTACACCTAAAACGGGTACAACATCAAAATCAATGTTGTAATTGCAATTTATTATTAATATTCTATTTCGCTAGTTACTAGCTACATTTCTTATTTCCATATAGTAATATTGCCAAATTAATCAAAACAGGTAAATTTTTGATAGCTATTTGCGACGTTGCCAACTTTTAGGATAAACGTTCTTAATAATTAACAGTTCATAAAACAAATTTTTATTTCTGAGTTCAGCGTTACTTAACCATTAATTAAATATAAAAATTGGAAGCTCTACAATAAGTCACAATCTTTAAATTCGAATTAATTGTTAGGACAAAAAACAGATTTGTTGTTTCATCCTAAAAGAAAAAAGATAGCCAGCACCCGCCGTCTTCCGGCAACCTTATTATATTTTTATGATAATTAAGATATCATGAAAAAAAAGATACATTTTATTTTGGATCCGCATAATAGGTGGGCGTCCATAGTGGGGGTCCAAACTACGGATCTCTGACAAATGGAGTTATTGTTTTAAACAAAATTAACTATTACTAACCAATTAGGACCTTCTCTACATTTGAAACTTTATGTTGTTAGAAATTAGACTCACATTTTTGTGATTTAATTTCAGGAAGCGAAAAACGTAATTTGGTAATTATTTTTTTCTTTTTCCCTGTTGAGTCTGACGTGAGTAGTAATTAAAAGTAAAAATTATTGTGATTGGTTTTGGCAAATTGCAAATTGGCTCTATAAAAATTTTGAAGACAAAAAAATGGAGTTTCCTTTTTATTTTAAGGCCGCGTTAATTACTTAGTCGCAGATAAAATTAAAAACATTCATTTCGGGTAGGAAATGAATTTGCGTGGGAATGAAATGCTGAAATGCTGATAAGTATGTGTGTGTGTGCAGAATACCTACTCAAAATGATTTTTTTGCATAATATCCTCTCCAATCGCAATCATCAAGAAATTACTGAATCAATAGTAGCGGTTTTCACCGGTAAAGGTCGTGTTAATGTAACAAAATAAAATTAGAACCACCTTGGTTTGAGTTACACGATGACTCATGCATGCATACCGCCCGGAAACGTCAACTCAAAACTGCAATGGCTCTTCGAGACATGGCCCTGCATTATTATATATGTTATAGATTATTGAGTGAATCAATAATCTTAATAATATAATGTTTGGAAGACCAAGACCACTGAGTTTGTTACAGAATTTCTTCTGAGGAATCAGTCAGCTAGGAAATACCGGCGGCATCTAGTTTTACAATTATGACCGATACGTGAATCTACTTACAGAAATAAACATTTCATTTCACCACTAAACCAAAGCTACAACCAAACCAAACTATAATTAAAACAGCACTTAAAAGTCTTAAAACCGAGTCCTAACGCTCATAATTTCACAGGATACGACGTTTAAAACCAAAGAGATACAACATACATCACATTTCGTCACCACCTCATCAGACGGTCGTTAAACAAGTAATAAATAAACTTGTGACAGCAAAACAAAACACACTCGTTTATGAGCCGGCCCTGACACTGACAACGTCGAGAGTGACGATGTGACGATGACGTAGTGACAATTTATGACTATGTTTATATTGCTACTGAATTTCACCTGTGGCATGATGATTTGATAGATCAAATGGTAAAAATATTTATTCGGTTCAACAAAAGACACATAGATGGCACTACGAGTCCAAAAAACTCAAGACTTATGACATGTGTGCGTCGATTGTTGCAGAATTCTTTTCTTTTTCGTGTGGTTAGTGACGGTGTCAGAGTTTTACCATAGGCCTCTAACTTGGCTTCACATGTCGTCGAGTAATATCTCTCAGGCATGCCGGTTTCCTCACGATATTTTCCTTCACCGTTTTTGAAGCAAGTGATAATATACAATACGCAAATGAATCTGAAAAGTCAGAAGCCTTGGGTTCGAACTCGAACAGTTGGCAGCCCGACGGTCACATCACCTGAGTGATAAAGAAGGTAGGTACTTATATGAGATAGATGTAATATAATTTTATATTTCGGTGAAAAAAGCCAAAAAATACGCAAGTAATGGCAGAACTTATAAAACTTCATGCCCATCTGTTTGAAAATCGGCTAAGTCTAAGCTCAACAAAGAAGACCTTAAAATAAGTCGGTCCTAAATATCAAAAATACATCTGACGCAATTTTGACAGTCGATTAAGGTTGGTGCAACGCAATTTTATTCCTAAGAGCGTCCTAGATAACTAGGCATCAACTTAGGAGTTGGTAAAGTTTAGCGCAGGCGCAACATTTAGATTATGTTTTGATTGGTGCAAAATTTTACCAAAATGTATGTCATGGCAATTTACAGCAGTGTCATTCGTTAAACGTAAGTACTTATGCGCCGGCGCATCTTACCACCATGGTGGGGGCGCCACTCGCGATGTCAACGGAAGAGTATTTTTAACATGTTTTACTAATGCTGTTAGCGGATCTTAATAGAAAATACATGGTGGGCTTACATGGAGTGTGTTTGAGTGGCGAATGCAATGGGGGAATGGCGTTATTCTTCATGTTTTGTACAAATATGTTTGAAGGAGTTATATTGAAACCTAAAAATGGTGATCATCAGCTTTAGTATCATCATCATCATGCAGCATCATACAGTAGTCCACTGCTGGACATAGGCCTCTCCAATTGCACGCCATCCAGCTTTATTCTCGGCATCTCTCATTCAGCTGTGATCAGCTATCCAGCTGCTGCTAATGTCTTAACCAAGAAAATAACAAATTTGAATGAGATCATTTATGAATCAGAGGATAATTTATCGGTGTATTACCAGCCGCTATAGGTACGTCCACCACTTGTCGCTGGCCGGGGTTGTTCCATGGATGGGTTGCCATCGTCACATACCGAGATTCCTTCGTGCCTCGGAAGCACTTTAAGGCGTTGGTCCCGGCTGTAATTCATGGATCTTTGACAGCCGTTACGGGTCGTCCGAAGCCCGAAAGTCTGACAACCAGTCTTATGGCGGCCATACACGCTAGGGTCTACTGAAGAGGTTTATCTGTGCCTGCGCAGTTAAACCGGAGCGTGTATTGGAATAGATCCGTGCAGTTCTTGGAATATACTACAAGCCGGTCGAGCTGCGCAGGCACACCTGCACAGGGGGACCGTACGATAGAGCGTAGCGTGTATGGCCTGCATTACCAAGGGGTATCGTCTTACCCAGTTCCTGGGTTGTGGAGGTCAGATAAACAATCGCTCCATGTAAAATAGCGGCATCAGTTAAACTGGAAGCCGACCCCAACATAGTTAGGAAAAGGCTAGGCAGATTTTTGATAGGTATGTACACCACTGTTAGGTAGGTAGGTATGCCATTTTAGCTCGATCCTCGGCTGCTCTCATCCAGCCACCCTGCAAAAAGAGTTCGGGATTACAACGCGTAAAAAACTACACCACTTAAATCCCTCAGACCAAATCAAAAACTATGACAGGGCTGTCAACAGTGACGTGAGGCCGGTTTCGTCAAAATGTGTGCACTTAGTGAGGTGTAGTTTGATTGTAAATGTGTGCATGTGAGCGTGTATGCACAGAGCGGAGGTGTAGTTTTGGCATGGTTCGCAGTGCTACGTCTTGATTTTATATTTGGTCTGAGTTAAATCCATGTATACCAACCACAGAACACCCACATCTATCCACACTAAAAACGCCGTACGACCAACCGAATAAATTGTAGAAAAAAACGAACGTCGGCGAGATAAATAAAGTTGGTGTAAAGACTCTGAGAGCGATAATTACTGTGTGGCGGAAACGACGCGATTAGTGGCTCAGAGCCGTTCCTTTTAATGGCTTTTGAATAATTTAGCCAGATTGAGCCATCTTACCCGAGTGAGGGTTAATATGTTACGTTTTAGCTACTGTGCTGCGAAAAGAAAAGGTGTTTCTTTAAGTGGTGTAACGGGTTCGATTCCTGATTGGTGTGCTTGTGGCATGTGTTTTTAATTTGAGGTGATTAGTTATGCAAATATGTGAGTTAAGTTTTGGCTAAGTAAATTGGCACATTATTTTAATTGTGTTCTAATCTGGTTGATTGTTGATTGATTGGAGCTTTACAAATGTCATTAGGACAGTATCCTAATTACGTAACACACGATCAATCAGAATCTGAAATCATTTTTTAAACAGATCGCTAATCCATTGCTTCATAAGATCGAAAATAGCGCAATGAATGTTGTTGAACTGTCAAAATGAAACAGCTTAGTCGTAATCGTTTACGAAAATGTGTTGCGTAATTAGATAGCTGGATATTATTGTAAGGTTTGTACACATGAATACGGCAGAGACCGTGCCTCCTGGCGCAAGTCTTACCTTGATTAATACAGAATGTCATCGCAATCATCAATAGATACGAAACCAGTAAGAAGGCGGCTATGAGGCCACAAAATAAAACAGTCAATGATGCTGAATTGGCAAGCCAAGCCTAAAGTGAATTTAGTCAGCAATCATCTCATTTCAGCCGAAAGTCGTCCACTGCCACAATGCCAAAATCGCCACGCTTGGCAGGCGGGTTGGCGGTCGCAGTATGGTGTTAAAATGCATAGAGAACGCTGCTGCCCATTCACTAGTGAGTCCCTTAGTCGCCTTTTACGACACCCACGTGAAGAAATGGGATGGTACAGTCGCCGTCAGATATATTGTAGCAGACAAGGTGACCAAATACTTCTGAACAAATTAAAATTTCAGTAAGTTCTATACACTACAAGTTACCATTAATATCTGAACATTCATTACTTTATTAATATCTGAGCAGATGCTTGTCAATAATTTATATACAAACAACTAACCAAAAATATCTGAACACTTACAACGTCAATTGTATCTACGCAGACGAACACTGAGCTTACCTAATTCGTTACTGCATGGTATAAAAGACGAACCAGAAACAAACGCTAACATCTGTGGCATAAATACGATGAAGAGGGAATAAAAATTGTATAGAAAATCATTTGTTTAGGATACAACTGATATGTTAATGTCAAACTATTGAAAGAAAATAGCTCCTGATGTTGTAATACTAAAAAAAGTTATTGTAATAAGAAAATTGACAACATAGATAAAATATTTGTGTTTTTAACCAACAACCAACTTCCAAAAGGAGGGGTTATCAATTCGGATGTTTATATAGTTATTTATGCTATAAGTGCCGAAGGTAGGTGATTTCCGACAAGTGTATAATAAGTCGACACGAGTCGGAAATCATCTTACGCACGTGTATCATACAACCTTTTATTTATGCATTGTACGAGGAAAAAAAAAAATTGAGCGATCCTTACGGTAGTCGCATATGATGTGTAACATCTAACATAATATATGACGATGTATATAAATTATAAAAACAACATTCATGACTCGATGTTTCGACTTCTACTTCAACTACGACTTCAACTTTGACTTTTTGATTTGACCATTGTTATAATCATCGCCATTGCCATCGCCATCGCCATTGCCATCGCCATCTTTATCATCATCATCTCTGAGACGGGTTGACGACGGCCTCAAAAATTTAAAAAAAAAACAGAAAAATAAAAAACACTAGTCAAAAAAAGCGACACTTTCCGCACAAATTGACTGCTTGGAAAACGCTCTTTTCGAGCAAATGCATTGTATTTTTTTTTTTTGTGTACTTTCGGTCATAACTCTGTCTTAAAGAGAAGAATTTGCAAAATTCTTTTTTTCTTTGAAAGGGTATAATTCCGAGGTGGTCCAGGATCTGATGATGGGATCCTAAAGATATCGAGGGACTCTTCAAATATTAAAGGCACACCAATAGCGATTTGGTTATTTTTTTTTAGTAACTCGTGCAATTAATTAAGCAATTTATGCTCGTCAAGTCGTCACAATACATACGGAGAAGTGGAGCTGATGGCGAAGTACCAGGAAAACTCCTCAACGATTATCCCCGCATCGCGAAAAGCAATATTTTGTAAAAGGTGATGAGCAGTTGACATTAAGCTATTGCAACTTACGTATAGATATATTAAAAACTGACTCACTAGAAAACGAGAAATAAAAACTTTTATACAAAAAAAAAAAAACAACCGACTTCCAAAAAACACTACAAAATGATAAATAACTTAAATTTCGGAAGTTTGCGTAGATGCACTTGACGTTATACGTGTTTAGATATTTTTGACTAGTTGTGTGTATAGAAATTATTGACAAGCATCTGCTCAGATATTAATGAAGTAATTAATGTTCAGATATTAATGGAAACTTGTAGTGTATGGAACATATTGGCATTTTAAATTGTTCAGAAGTATTTGGTCACCTTGTCTGCTACAATATATCTGACGGCGACTGTACTATTCTTTACGTCCGGCACCACACGGAACAGTCAGCAATAGAAGTGTCAAAATAAAATCTTCTTTACAATAAAGACGAAGATGACAATCACCATGATGCTTCACAAGTCTTAGACATGATACCTTGGTAACACACGTCACTCAAATCCCAACCCTTAATTTATCCCCACAACCAACGATAGGTACCTAATTACGGCTAACAAGATCTAATTCTAGCGTAGAACCAACAGGTTCGCATAACGAGCGGCGCGGGCGCGGCAGGCGCAGGGGGGAGGGGGAGGGGGGGAGGGAGGTGGGGCGGTATCAGCAGTTAATACCGGGTGATGTCTCAATACCTCCCAGTGTGCCAGCCTATTATTTCTGTCGCACACGATGCGATTTCAGTGCTATTGTGTGGAGTAGGATTCTGCATACAAAACTGAATATTATCTAAAAAAAGATTTTTTAATTTGAACGTTATTCGGTTTTGTAAGGCTGGTGAAAATGTTCGGAATAGAATTGGTGTTACCAACTTAGCAAGCTGAAGTAGCAATATACTGGTCACGTCTGTCGAAGGACCTATAGCCAATGTAACATGGGACTCCTCGCAGCTGGATGGACCAACAATCCTTAAAATCCAGCTGGTTCGCTGAACAAAGACTGGATTTAGAAAACGGAGTACCTACCGGTGGTGATGGAACTTGGGACGACACTTCACGGAGGTCCTAGTGAACATTCCTGAGTGGGCTTCTATGGCTGGATGATGTTAATGAAGTAAGAGAGAAAAAGAAAAGGATATTAGTTATAAACAAGTGATTTCGAGTTCTTAATGAGGATCTAGAAACCAGGAGAAGTGAACATAAATAAGGCCAGTTTCTTTCTTTTTCTTTATTCAAGGCGACATATCCGGTACGGCTCGCAAATCCTTCCATATCCTAAGGGCACGTCTTCCTTACCATTAAGCGCCCCCCGGTCTACTCCTTCATATGCAATGGCCTCTGTAGCGCCATGAAGCATGAGGCTCCAGGGGCTAGTGCAAATCTTTGGGTTCATTCCATTATTCGAGTCTGGTCAAACCACGCTGAGGTCGATGCATTTCATTAATTAATTGATCAATATCAATCAATCTGCCTAACCTTTTCCCAGCTATGTTGGGGTCGGCTTCCAGTCTAACCGGATGCAGCTGAATACCAGTATTACATGGAGCGACTGACTATCTGACCTCCACAACCCTGTTATTGGGTAACGCGATGCCCCTTGGTAAGACTGGTTGCCATACTTTCGGGCTTCTGACGACATCCATCCGCGGACCAACCCCGGCAAGCGTAGTTTAACCTGATGGATTGATCCGTGTGGCTGGTATTACTTAGTCACGAGCTCCTCCTCATTCATTCATTCATATATAAGTAACTAAAATTGAAAAATAAAGTTACTGCAAATAAATGAAATTTTTAGATTTTTCTGGGAGCACATGAATTTGGAGTACAGTTTGTATACATAACACAACTTAGCTGTACGTAGTCAGTATTTTCGATTACGTATCAACTATAAACCTTCAATATTAAACATGTCTCGTCTCACTGCCATCAATCAATATGACTGATGTTCAATTTACTGTCTCTTTTACCTGTACATCTCGATGAGCACTTAGAATGGTCTATGTAGTAAATATTTAGCAAGAGAGATATACAATAAAATTATGGAAAGAGAGAAGATGAAAGAAACGATACGACATAATTATTATTTGAGTACAAAGGTACTGCTTATTTCTTACTCATTTCTCCTTCCGCAGGTCTGCTGGAAGAAATTTCTTAAGAAATAAGCAGTCTTTGTACTCAAATTATTTTACTGTGTGTACATATATTATAAAATAAATAAATAAGAAAATGCATTTATTTAGCACATACTAAAAGGCACACAACACTGCATATTGTACTACAAGTAAACAAAATAAAAAAAAAAAAAAAAAAAAGTGTAAAGTGCGTTATAGATTGGTATAAGTGCTGTATTTATCAATGTCTATCTGAGATGTTAAAGCGTCTATAATTTACAGTACATAAATGCAAAAATGAGTACTTATCTCTATACGATTTCGTTTTCAGGACCATCAATATCAGCCTAGCCTTTTTCGAACTATGTTGGGGTCGGAGGGTTACTCGTTTGACCTGTATGTGTGTATGTATGAATGTCCGTCTCTATGTTCCCTCAAAACAACTAAACGGCTGAACCGATTTTGATGAATCGTCTTTATTGCGCAAGTGTTGAGTACTGAGTACATTAAAATAAAAAATTAACAAAATGGCCAATTTTTGGCGCCAAAATGTACGTTGAAAAAAAAAAAACTCTCGGACCTATCGTCCGTCGTTCCAGTCTAACCGGATGCTGCTTTCATTTTCAGGACCAAACTACCGAATAAGAATCATCAAAAAAAAACAAGAATCATAGCAATCTAAAAATAATTGATTGCTTTAGTTTTTGTATCTTGCTGTTTGACTATTGCTGATACTTTCAGAACCAAGAAGTGTGAAGTAGGATTTATTACCGACTAATGTAACTTTTATTTATGTTAATTTATTATATACAAGGAGCTCTTTCCACACCAGCGATCACCCCCCTATTTAGGTTGTACTAAAGCGAGGTGCATGCTTGTGCACCTACAATGCGTTTATGTGTTGGTCTTCATGCACACCAGCCCTAATATCAAAACGATCCAAAGCCTTCATACATAAACGAAAATTAAACTCTATTTTCTGACCACAAAAGCTCAATATCCTTGTTCTATTGAAATAATTTTCCCTAGTACAAGTGGCTTGTCTCTTCGTCATTTGAATATCGAATTTAATGTGGCGTAATATGAGCTATTTTTATTTGAAATGAGATTCTCTTTATGTCGGTTTGAAAATGGAATGAGGATTTTCAGATTTTAAATTGTGTTCTTTAGAGAAGAGCTTTAAAACAAAATATGGAGGAATTAAATTGAATCATAATTTGTTAACAATAGAGTTTATTTTCAGTTGTTATAAAATATTTCATAGGTTAATAAGAATTAGGCAGTGAAGAAGCTAGTGTGAGGTAAGGTGAATCGCGAGAAAGTAGCGCTATTTGCTACCGTATCGCGCGCCATCGCGGCTTCAGACGTGCACAACCTTTGGCGACCTCTGGCGCGCCTGAAATGAAGCAATAACAATCAATGAGCGATTTTCTTTACGAATCGGGTCATATAACTGTTGTATCGGTAGATTTACTGATTTGGTCTAAATGTGGGTGATTGAAAGGCTATAAGATGCATGTGATGTATAGAAGATTGTATTTTATGTAGTTTTGAAATAATAGGCTCTATGTTAGAAAACTTTCTATATTGTAGTACCTACCTATTTATCTTAGATAGGCATCATTTACAAAATGTCAAAATGGTTCTTCCATTTGTATCATCCTGCAAAAGTCGCCTATTAATCATGGGAAATTATTCGACTTATTGGCACAGAAATTTTGAATATCAAAAGATTCCCAACTCTTTCTTCGAATCAAATACAAAATGTTGACAATACCTGCTCCGCGCATTCGATGTCACATCTGCCGCTCCGCATCCGTCCAATCAGCGGCATTATATGTTAATAGCCTATTAGAATATATGCTGCAGGGTTATTCGCGCCGCCGCTCGCGCCAACCTATCTCGAATGCACTATAATTCCGTCACCAACACAACATGACCCCCCCGGACCATTGCCCACACTCAAATTAGGGATCAAGATGAATTAGACGCTTGCTAATATGCTCCCAAGTTATTTTACCCTTGATATATCGCATTTTAACGACCAAATTGCAGAAATAAGGTCGTCTGCAACCGAAAATGTAAGTTTGCAGCCGTTTTGCACGGTGGCTTGTTAGGAGAAGTGTTCATTGTTTTTGTTGTGATCTCTTATTGTATTTTATGTATGGTAGTGCTTTGTTGCCCATTGAGCTCGTGTTTTGGTGGGTGGCTTCTGGCACTGAAGTCGAAACGTTTTAATAAACCCACTATCTTTAACTCGTGTACAAACTAACAAATACAGAAATTCTAAGAAGTTCCGGCATTAAAAATTTAATGAAAAAAGAAAAAATATTGAACGACCCATTCCTATAACGTATCGGGTCCCGTTCCGTCCGCGGTGTCTTTGCTCCAGCGGCGATAAGATCTCCTTTATAATGTTTCAATTAACCAGTAGCCAGTATTTATTGGGGACACGATGAGGCGGCCGGCGATTCATTACCTGCCCGCTACGAATTAACAAAAAAATTAAAGGATACGCCGCATTTCAAAGTTATACTCAACACTACAATTTTAATGGGGATTTTTGTGCTTAAAAAATAAACATTTGAATTTAGAATTATCTTACTGAAAATAAGGTTAACGTATTAAATTACAACACAGTACATGGACTGCGTTGTAATTTAATACGTAAATTTATTATATTAGCAAAACTTTTTTATTAGGTAACAATAATTTTCTTTAAAACAATTGCCTAGCGATCAGATTATATTTCAAGAATTTTTTATTCTACGGTTTATTCGGAATGTACGGAGCCATTAGCGTTATCGCTATAGGAGACGCCTTTTACCGGGGCTCATAAGAGCAAAAAGTAGTGCGATTTGTTTATTTTCGAAAAAAAAAAACATGGCCGCGTATTATTCGAATTAATTCACCTGTAATTGGATTTATGGTGTCTCGGCTGCATATTTCCAAATCCGCCCTGTGTGGTTGCTAATTATGCCGCTCTGTGGTATTTTAACACTATTTATTGTGCGTCCGCCATCTTAATTCTGCGTTAAGTGGTATTATCGTGCGATGATATTGGATTATCGATATTAACTACTATGTTGGATGATAAAGTTTTTGTTGAAAACCTACTTTGTTTCGGAGCGGTTTAAAGGTATTTCGGCTTTAGTATGGAGGCATAAAGGTTGTAATAGGTACACCTGTTTGTTTATATCCAATTATAGGGTAGTGGAATATATTGGGAAACTTGGTGGAATCATCTGCTCATTATTGTTATCGCTGTTCATCTTGTCTGTGGATTGACTGTTCTTTATCGTTTCGCATGTTTTAAGAACATTGTCTCATTAATTACTTTGCTATTGTTGATATTGAGTCATCAAGGACTCCAGCTGAAGACCATCTTTGATCCCTTGTTTCACGATCTTTGATTACTTGTTTCAATTAATTTCACTTGGAAATAGGGATGATGACTAAACATTTTTTTTTAGTCCGTCTTTGAGATTATAAAAAAAATATTGGACACGTATTTTTTCTTTTTTTACGTAATCTAAAGATTACGGCGATACATTGAAATAAATGTGTCATGACGTCACGAGTATGTAGATTTTATACGTACTAGTGACGTATCGACCCCCACTCCCCAACTTAAAATGCGTTTTATCTAAGTAGTTTTTTATTAATATTTTAAAACAAAAAATACCTGTCTAATATTTTTTTATAATCTGACTGACGGACTAATTAGAATTTCATTTTTTTTAACCCAGGCATCATCCCTATTAAAGCTAGCATTCCGAGTCACGACACTATAACACTAGATGCTTGTAATCATTTAGGTGCTGAAATATGTATCTCATATGATTGAAATGCTGTATCGAAAGCCTAATACATTTCACCCCACCCCTATCAATCTATCACTCACATATATATCAGCTCATTCACATGCCGTCTAACTATACCCCATCTCGACCAGTGCGAACAATCTCTCATTGGAGACATCTCCTACCATCATTCAGCGTTATTATTATACCTATTCAAACGCCATTCCTCTTTAAAATACGATCAAAAATTTATACATGGCCGCCTTAAGGATACACTAAGGGTATCGTGACGGGGTTACAAGCAAAAAAAAAACTATAAAATAAAAAAGATATATCGTAGCGCCGTTTCTCGTTATTATTTCGGAAAACAATAGCGCCTCGGCTGTCACGTGAAGCGCGGCCCATGCAAATAATCATAAATAAATAAATAAAAATAAATATGAGTCGAAAGGACGATGTCTTATTTTAGGGCCGGGTTCGCTAGCCCTGATGTACGGCTGCTGGATGTGGCACGGTGTTAAAGGAATTAAATTACCGTCAGCAGGATCCGTTTGTGAATTTTCACTAAGATATACACACATTATCATAAATGAAAATGCTTGTGAGGTTCTCGACCTGGATCTACGTCATGGATACAAAAGATATCTCATTATTCCTTCATATATTTTTTTAAGTCATGGATGGAGTAGGTAAAGCGCATTGTAACCGCGAACATCAGGTAAAATTAATTAATTTGAACCAATTTGGGCAGCAGTCTTGCAGTTCAGGCCATTTGACTTTAATATTTTTTCTAAGTCATTCAATCCTATTATTATCTCACTTGTAAGAGTAATGAGTCATTAGTCTAACAAGTCATTACTAATGACTAATAATAAGCTGCCACTGTCGATGTCTTAGAACATTTTCTTAGGAGACGACACATGGACTTGCCGACTTAGGAATTTCGGTCAATTTATTTGTTTGCGCTCGCCTCACGTAAAACTAATGAATTAATTAAGACGCGGGGTAACTTTAAAGTGGGAAGGAATGCAAGATTGCTTTATCTGCTACACCGACCGGGATATTTAGGTAAATACGGTGGATATGAAGTCTTTTAGACACCGCGTGTCTAATGAGGTATTACTTAATTAATAACAAATTATCCTAAGGCCAGCCTTAGGATAATAAGACGTTCCCAGAGAAACGGTTAAATAGTCTAACCACCGCAGATTTTACTGCATAGGTTATAGCATATTTAATTTATAATTAGTTTAATTAATTAAAGGGAGGCCTTTGCCCAAGATTGGCAGAGCGAAGGCAAATAAAATTTATTTTTATTTTTGTACAATGTCACATTGTGCTCGACACTTGACGTGTTGTTCGTCAAGCGTTGAGCACATTGTGACTACATCGCCCGACGTAGCAACACATCGTGTCTGGGTTCGCAACAAGTCAATCGTGATCCTGAGGATGCCTCGTTGAGAGGTGATACACGTGTCGATTTCTTACAGGGTTCTTTATTGCTCTTTAAGGACAGTTAAGTGGATTAGGTTACAAAATATACGTCGTCTATTGTGTTTTATAATGGATTTTCGCAAAGTTACGCCTGAGTCAATTAACTAGATAGTTATTAAAAATTTATAACATCTAGTAAGCTAACATCTCGATCCGCAGCAAGTTCGAAGTTGTCCAAACAAGGGAGACTGTCTCCCGAGCGCCATCTTGAGCCGAAACAAATGTCGCCGTAATGAAAATAAAGTCATGCGGTACAAACCGCGAGTATTAACATTGTATTTATACTATTTACTGGCGATATCGGTGATTCGTTTGCTGGTGATCGATTTTATGTTCAATTTCTTATTTGTTTTACTTTTTCCACAACAATGTAGAAACCATTTGGATGTATGAAATTATACATGACTCTCTCTCCTCGCAAGGGTGTCACAAAAAGTGCGTAAAGGTACAACACCGTTCTCAATATCCTAGCCTACTAATATTCATGGTATCTGATACTCATATAACGTAAAGGCACGTGAAGACTGGCGCGACGCTACACCGGTAATTGTTCTATCGTAAAGTTTTCTTAGATATTGTTTTATTAGAGTCGCGTCGCGCCTGTTGCGGGAGCCTTATAGCTTAACATACATACCTATCTATCCTAGCAGATGCGTTGTCATTCCTGAGACAGAATTGAAATGTCTCATGTGACACAAATGACATTTACCAACATCGAGCGAATTAAAGAAAATCAATCAGCTTTTCCCCTACAAACGAAAACGGGGTGGTTGAAAGGTAAAAAAACAAATGTAAATAAATCACAAGTTATACATACATAAGCTATAAATTGGCCCAATCCATGGGTTTTATTATGTGAGCAAAAATAGCAGAACGAATGCCAGAGTGGGCGGGCGCAGGAAATCCATTACCCACCTACCATTCGTAGCTTTACCAAAGGGATGGTCGAAGTAAATGTCGATAATTATTTTATTCGGGAAGCCGCGATGTCTATTTCAAAAGGAAATTGTTGATATTTATTGTACTAATCATGTAGGTTTAAAGTTTCCGAAAAATGGGAAACCAGGGAACGAGACCGCATTTGTTACTTAGATAAACGGTCCTAATACTTATACCTTTAACTCTGCCGGCCAACTCTATTGCATTCGTTGTGTCCTGTACCCTAATTGCGTAATACACGACCAATCAGAATCTGAATCGTTTTGAAACAAATTGCTAATCAATTGCTTCAAAAGTTCGAAAAAAAAAATCTGCTCAACAACGTAAATAAAGCAATTCATTTTAAAAAACAACAAATTCAAAAGACATTTATTCAAACTAGGCTGAGAACCAGCACTTTTCGAACGTCAAAATTACATAAGACAGTCCCCCAAAACGCCCGCCCTTCACCACTTCCTAGTGTGTTAGCTGGGAAGAAGAAGTGGCGCAACAAACTCCCTAGCAGCACAGCTGTCTGTTCAGTTAGAAAAAAAAAAACTTGATTCTATACATTAGTATGCAAAATAATTTACATTACTCAACACAAAACATTATTTAAAATTATTTGCCATATGTCAGCTAGCACACGCCAATATACCAGCAAAAATATCTAAGAAGAAGATTCCACGACTAGTGCCAATGACAAATCTTCAATTCTTCTATTTAAAACAAATCTCTGCCTGGCGAGTCATATTAGGGACACGCTAGGAAATAATAATTTCAAAGGGTCACTGTTATCGAAATCGAGAAGGGTTCCGTTCACATAGTCCATGTGAACGGAACCCTAATAAGCGTTACGCTCTGTTTACATGCCATAGTCGGTTAATTAACATAGTAGGTTAAAATAAAATGAACTCACTGACTTTTTTCATCAGTTGCTGAAAACCGAAAAGAAACTGGTGTATATAGGATTTCAGACCTTTATAACTTAACAGTTTGTACGTTATCATTCTTCTCTTGGGATTAAGTTTAGTAATGGTTCCGAAAAAAATAATTCAGTGTTATAAAAAAAACCATTCTATCGACAAAATCCCGAGCACATCACTAAAAAAACCATATTAGAGTGCACGTAGTCACATTTTCTAATCTATATTCAAATTGGCGCACGCCGCGCCTCGGCGCCATTGTGAAAATACGAATATTTTTCCAATTTCGCCCGGAAAACTCGCGCCACTGCCATTTTTACATACCTACCAATTTACAACACCACCTAAACGACAAATCTAAACTTTATTCCCAAGTGATAAGGTGTGAAATCTCAAGATTGATGGTAAATGTAACTTTGTCGAATATAAACGTGAAAATGTATGAGCGCAAACTTTTACTGCCGTCTCTTTCTAGCTTTTGTGTGACGTTTTATTTGGCAGCACAGTGGTGCTTATGTTGTTTGCATATTTAGATAGAAAGCTGTTGGCTGGATATTGGGTCACTGTACCTAAAGAGGTGGATATAGATACCTAATGTAGGCTTGAAGATAAACGTTCAGTATTGAGCCTATGTGTATTATAGCCTTGTAGATAGTATTGTGCAGATTAAATACATCTCTTACTATGTGTTACATTTTCGATCTATTTTATGCAATAGTTAAATAGCTACTGCTTTTACGACTGCCGCACACTTAGCATGACCACAATAGAAACGGGTTTTGTTGACGGAAGAATAGACAAAATGACAGATTGAGATTGTTTATCTGTCATTTTGTCTATTCTTCCGTCGACAGTCTATTCTTCCGTAGAAAACCCGTTTCTATGGTTGTCGCGTGTAAGACCGCAAATCATAGTGCTAGACGAAGGTTTCTCTCTCTCTAAGGAAATCTTAAGCTAAGTACTTTTTAACTTAAAAAAACCGAATCAGCTCTTCATAATGAAACAATCTTCTGCAAAATATTGACCTACTTCAAAAACTTAAAAACGTGTCAACCATGTAATGAGCCGCTAAAAGCTTAGTTTTTTGTGTTCCTGTGTTAAAACCCTTAGCTACTGGTGTATCCGGTGTGTTAAGTACGTAGATAATGTTAGCAAATCCCTCACTTCAGGAGGATCACAGTTCAAAGATGGCTGGCGGTGCAAACATCCACTTTTGGCCTCGTAAAAAAAGTGTAATAGGTACCATCTAACCACCGTAAGGACTATTCTTGCTTGCAGCGCTCGGCGGCTATAGAACCGGGCCAGTAACAGATGTGGTCATCGTGTTCACGAGATTTTGTTTTGAAACTGGTTAGATATGAACTTCTTTGATTTTGATGGTAACTACTCTTTGTTGTCAGTTTGTTATTCGGTTGTGTTCTCTTCTGCATTTGTAATAGTAAGACTTACCATAAAGGCTTCATGGAAATTGTCATCGCAATGTCTCGTTGCGCTAGTCTGCAGAGACAGTGCGAAGACAATTTCCATGAAGTTTTCTTAGATTTGCCTGAGACGCGTCGCGTTGTCGCCTCGCGCCTGTTGCAGGAGCCATAATGCGCTTAGCTAAAAACCACGAGCCCTAAGTCTACCTAAATGTAAGCCACTTTAAGTTATAAGTATGACATACATTAATTATGAGCGTTTATTCTGAAAGTGGGCAATGTCGCAAATAGATGTCAAATATTTCGGTGTTTTGATTAATTTGGCAATATTAATGTTTGGAAATAAGAAATGTGGCTAACTAACGAACTAGAATATTGATTATGAAATGCAATAATTAGTATCGTAACACCGAATATTAAGTTTTAGATGTAAAAAAACTATTTGGAAAATTTCCAATTGGCTTTTTTACACCTAAAACGGGTACAACATCAAATTCAGTGTTAAAATTGCAATTCATTATTAATATTCTAGTTCGCTAGCTAGCCACATTTGTTATTTCCATACAGTAATATTGCCAAATTAATCAAGACAGGTAAATTTTTGGCAGCTATTTACAACGCTGCCAGGATAAACGCTCTTAATAAAAATTCAATTTCCATCCTATCTTATAGTTGATAATTTTATGACATTAATTTTTATACCTATTCACTTCATGAAGCTACTAAGCTGATTGATATACTTAATTATAGCTTATAGTAATAATCATAATTTGTAATCTTTCTAAAGAATCTTTAACAATTTGGATACAAAATAATAGGTCCTACAGGTAGTAGAAGAAAATATACAAGTGCCTAAGAAGTAGGTCCCAGACATGGTGACCGTCGGCATTCATTGTGCTACCACATAAGGCCACACACGTGAGGATACATACAATGTTACTCATTACTGCTTATTACTTACCTCTCTCCAACTCATTTGCACTTCACTCAAACTTATAGAGACAGCCACTGTTTGCTTAAGAGTCGTAAATACCTTCCCGCTATCAAAACACTGCGATAATGTTGAGACAACTATACGATCATTAACTAAAGAGGTTTTAATATCTAAATGAGTTGAGAAAACAGTACAATCGTAGCGATAAGAGATGACCAAGAAAATTTGTATTCGTTTGGAAATGGGACTGGGCGGGTCACACCTATAGATGGGCAGGTCACACCATCAAAACAGATGGATCAGGAACGTCACACAGTGGGTGCCTGATGAGGGGCGTCGTCACCGGGCCTAAAAACCCATGGCTTGATGTTTTCGACTCGTTCCTGACCGATTGGCTGGAGAAGGCACAACATAAGGAAAACTGGAAAAGTATGGGGGAGACCTTTGCTCAGCAGTGGGATAGGTTAGATTAAAAAAAGGTACCTTTGCTAATGTGAACTATGCTACATTGACTTTATTTTAACGTAGACAAACTCGTCTAAGTTTAAAAGTTTAAATGAAATGGGAGAAGTCTTATAGAAATGAAATTAAATAACATCTGACCGACTACTATTACATGGAACTTAAACATAACTTGCGAAATGTGGGGGTATGTTCTGTGGGTAAACCTCTGCTCAACCTTAAGGGGATAGCAGGCGTGATGATAACATCACAACTATATCCCCTACCTATATACAGGGTGGCAGGGACATCGACGCGAAGCCTGTTACCATGGTTTCAGTACATGATTCTGAACGCCCCTGCGTTGAAATTTTTCGTCGGTTATTAAGTAAAAAATCTGCTGTTTCATAGAAAAGTGCAATACCTACGCGGTCAAAATGTATGGAACAGCTGTTTTTTTTAAAATAACCGACGAAAAATTTCAGCGCTGGGGCGGGGCGTTCAGAATCATGTACTGAATCCATGGTAACAGTTTTCGCGTCGATGTCCCTGCCACCTTGTATAAAAACGCTGTAAACTATTAAAAATAGCTATACTATATACCTAATTACAGCGTTTTTGCGTATTAAATGGCACTATCCCTCTCTCGTAACTGTAAGTAAATCTATAGAGTTCATTTATTTTCGTTGCTTACATATTTAGTATGTACGCATATGTATTTATGTATCTATTATTTAGGATATGTATTTATCTGTGTATCTATTCTAGTATATTGTATACTTATTATTTGGACCAGCGACAGCCCAATTTTATGTCCAGGTAAATCAGTGTCCATTCCAAGGTTGCCTGGAAGAGATCGCGGAAAGCGATAAGGCCGCCCATTGTATGTTTTGTAGTGTTTAATTATTTTTAATAATTATTATATTAATACTTGAAGCAAAAACTTTATACCCCTTTTTACGAAAATTACGCGGACGGAGGAGTATGAAATTTGGCACAGTTAAAGTTTATATGGAGAAGGAGTGCGGAAAGCTAATATTTTTATATAATATACATTAGAAATAAATTAAATTAATAAAAAAATCATTACACACTCTACCATGCGTTTGACACAAGATGGCTACCTAGGAATCATGACATTTAATTGAATTATGGTCGAATTTTGACCTCTGGGCGAAAACTAGTATATTTAATTATATTTATATAAATGAATATCCCAGTACGCGTCATTCCAGTTTCACCCCCAAATCGAATCCAACGCCTGTTGATGAGTGATCCAGCCAAGGACAATTTAATCAAACATGTTACTTTCTATGAATTATTAAAAGTTTTATCGACTAATAACTTAAGTCCATTTTCCTATCTCCCAAACGTGTGAACGTAATCCCAACTTTTGTTCTCATGGGCCATAATGTAGTAATCCCGACAAACACTGCGCCTCTTAACTTTTTGGCTTATGTCAATATTGAATGAAGATAATTTTTTACTGCAACTGTTTCTTGGCGCTATAGAGAGGCTACTTTAGTAGTTTGTGTGGAGAAAACGTTAGGATTTAAAAGTTTTTAGCAAAAAATCGATTACATTTTCTCTTTTAGACAGCGTGTGGTCAATATTTACAAACTTGAGGTTAGAAAAAATAATGTTAATAGGTTATTAATCGACATTGAGCTTGGGACTACCACACGGAAAATGAATCTAGATAAAGAAAATCTGTTATTTAAGTACTGTTGCGCTTTACCGCTGTGGTGATGAAATGTTTTACTTTTCTCTTAATTTCTGAGTTTAAGTTTTGGTCACTGACGTCGCTACATCTGCTCATCTGCTTGTTAAGCTACTCTTTATGACTATAATGAAAAACTCATTTCAACGCTGATCCCTAAAAAACTTTGATTTTAATATCTCTATTTAATGTGTCGAAACGACTGTCCAGTAATGCTCGAGAAGTTATTATGTACAATTATTTTAACGCATGCGCCTTTTAACTACCGAAATAAAACACCAAAAAAGTATCAATAATGAAAAAGTTTATTAAGCCGTATTCATTTTATTGTCTTCCATATTGGAATTAACGAAGTAATTAAACCTGAGTGTGTCAACAGTGTTGTGGATGACGTGGTCGTACGATATGCGCAAGAGCACGTCGGCGTGCGCTTAGCGCCACCAAGAGCCTTTTATCTTGCCGACAACATGTTACTAAGAACGATGTGTCACTGTACTATTAAAAGTAAATACATATAAATAAAGTAAATATATTAATTAAAAATGCTTTCCCGTAGCAATAATAATAGCCTTTTAAACGAGCGTTAGATCATGGGTTTTATTCCGGGAAAAATGTGAGGAACGTACTGGGAAATTCTCAGTAAAAACCAGGACTTCGGAATTTTATCTAAAAATAATTGCCTAAATGTACATTAGAATAACCAGCAAACTGGAGTAAAAAAGCAGCATCCTAATTGCGTAACAAACTTTCGGTTGTTACAAACCCAAAAAAAAAAAAAAAAAACGTGTTTTGCTACTGATACCCATCGCGCCTGCGGAGTTTAGCTAGCCAATTTAAAATAACCCTGTGTACGCACATACCTATAACATTATTCGAAATACAAAAATAGTCTATCCGTTCTGCAATCATAAACCACATAATTATTATAAACCAAACCATTCTTTACTCACTTTAGCAAAACACGAACCACTTCAAGCACTTACAAAAACACCACCCTTCAGAAAAAAAAAAACTGCGCCACATCGTCACATCGGCAAGTTTTTACAAAAGCGCCACTTCACGTAAGCGCCACTTCAAAATCTGTAATTCAAAACTGTCAGTCGGCGGCTTCGCTCAATCATCTCGCCTTTCATTTTGCCGAAAGATGAACTAATATTTGAACACCTTGGACCGCCTGAGTGATACAGATTTGCAATGTTTGATCGGTATCTGTTTGTTTTTTGTGTTAGAAATTACTGGCGAATGTAATTTGATAATGTTTTAGTGGATAATGATGGGTGGCATTAGTTAGAATAGCTGGAACTTTTAAAAACGTAAATAAAAGAACAGATGGCTGATTTAAATCCCATACCTTAGTCATTCACCGTTCGGTAGCGCTATGCTTGAAATTATCTTTTTTAACTGACCCAATTATTTAATAAATCCTTTGCCATGATGATCTGTTCTATTTTATTAAAAAAAAACAAGAGTAATTAACATGATTCTGTAACTTTCATAATAGAAAAAAATGCTTTTACGCGTCGTACTTAATAAGAAGTTTTCTTTTTCACAAAATGTGGATGATTCTTTAACTGTTTATGTTGTTTGAAAATAATCAAAAGCTTTAATTTATCCTCTGCATAAAACATCGCGAGGAAACCGGCACGACTGAGAGATATTTCTCGATGGCATGTGAAGTCAAGTCAGAGGCCCATGAGCGGTTTAAAAAAACTCTGACACCAAGTTAGTCACTAACCACACGAAAAGAAGAAGATAAAACGTTATTCGCACAAAAGCATAAGAAAAGACAAAGAAAGAAAAATATATTCCTCCAAAATAAAGGGAGCGCTACGTAAACATTTTTTTTTTCACAAATGTTGTATTTCCCACAATAAGTTACCGAATGTTTGCCATGTATTGTGTTTAATTGTTTTAAAACTACGACAAAGTAGGGCTGCTTATGGGCTCAGCTGTCCCCAAAATACAGAGTAGGATAGAGGTAGAGAAATCATTCTTTATTCCTCATTTTGAGTATTTTGGGTGCTCATCTCACTACGCATTGGAACAGCGAGAGACCAATCGATTCAAGTCAATTAAAGTACAATTTATTACTATTTTCTATGATCAACAGACATTACAAAAGATAAGTAAATACAATTAAGTCGAGTACCTACTACTGCAGAGCCCTAAAAACTACCAAATATTCTTTCAGAAAAATATAAATTATAATTAAGATCTCACCACATTGTCTTCAGCCTTTTCACAACTATATTGGGGTCGGATTCCAATCTTACCGGATACAACTAAATGCCAGTATTTTTCATGGGGCGACTGCCTATCTGACCTGCACAAACCAGTTACTGGGTAATATGATACCCTTAGGTAAGACTGGTTGTCACGCTTTTGGGCATCTGACGGCACGTAACGACTGTCATAAATCCAGAATGACAGCCGGGACCAACGGCTTAACGTGCTTTCCGAGGCACGGGGGGGCTTGGTACGTAAAGATGGTCACCCATCCACGGACCAACCGCGGCAAGCGAAGCTTAACCTGATCGATCGACACGTGCGGCTGTTATTACTTAGCCACAAGCTCCTCATCTCACGACATTGTCAATCTAGTAAAATCACTAATACCAATTTCTTTTACTTTATTACTTTTCCCTTCCATTTTCCTACTTCAGAGGCTGCTTCTACACTACTCTGTAGCCATAATATCAGATTCCCATCAATCAATGAGTCCTAGTGGCTTAATCGTCCCTCAAATATTAGCTCGGGGCTATAAACTGCTCGCTTAGCACCCATGGCGAACCCAAGGCTTTCTCCCACACCCCTAATAGGAAGCCATCTTGTTTTTATGTCATTTTTAAATACAGAACAATTGTTTATCGAAGAGATTTTGAACGTTGCGTTGGAAAAAGTATCAGGTTTAAAGGGATTATTGAGGGGTTATTATTGTTTTAATGATAGAGGTGTACAGGTGAAATCTATGTTCCTGCAACTTAATGTTTTTGACAATATTTGTGCTTTCTTTGTTTACCATATTTTTTGTGTTACTGTTAACCGCAGTCAGGTTTTTATTTATTTATATTTATTTGTTTCATCAACAATTGCTTACACGGGTTCTATGCTAAAGGTAACATACGATATAATTATGTACTTAGTGTAAATAATAATAATAATCATAATACATTTATTTCAGACATAATTAAAATTGTCCATATAATGTTAGCATGCTCGAGTAAATTCACAAAAAAAAAATACTATAAAAATATCCAAAAAAAAAAATGATAACGATATAATGACATTTATCAATATATAGTATAAATATCACATATCCATTTAGGAAAGTATTTAAGAAATTTGGCTTTCAATTTTGCCAATCTTTAAAGCAGACAGATATTCCCTTTCATACGCATGTAAGTCAGAGTAAAGACTTGTGCAGACCAGCGCGACTCAAACAATGCAATTTCTAAGAAAACTGTACGGTATAACAATAACCGGCGCGGCGCGGCGGCGTCGCGTCGTGCGACAAGTCGCGCTGGTCTGCACAAGCCTTAAGAGTGGCGTTTTTTAAATTGATTAACAAACAAAGGTTATCAGGTTAACAGGTTAAAAGGAACAAGCAAGATTTTTTCCCTGTTTCTGAGTTGATGCCATAGTAAATGTTGTTAATTTACTGGAACTTCTGTATGCACTATGTCCCTTCTTGATTATAATGTACGGGCTTAGTTTTCAGACTTTTCTTAAAAGTTACTTTCAAATAGTAAACTTCTATAACAAGTATTTACCCAGCTTTAAATTGAAATGCTCTTTTTCAAATATTCGCACATTTCCTAACGCTAAAGCCGACACGGTCATTGGGCTGTAAAGATAGTCAGCAAGCTGTAGGCTGCATGCTGTAGGCTGTCTATTCATAGACCACGGCTAGGCTTGTAAGATTAACCTTTTGTTCTTGTCAGTAGTTTGCTGGCTGGTGGACGCGTCCATGGTGACTTCATAGTAGAACTTAAAATGAAGAGAGATTATGAACTCTATTCATAATCTTACTTCATTTTACACAAAACGATAGGCTAAAACTGTTTTTATGTCACTTGGAAATCACTACATACATATTACAAAACAAAGTCCCCCCCGCCATAAATATTTAGTCCGTCAGTCAGATAATAAAAGAATATAAGACACGTATTTTTGGTTTATCTTATTGATAAAAAATGATTTAGATAAAACGCATTAAAGTTGGGGAGTCGGCTCGCTGTGTCACAATTCAGTATTAAATCTACCGTGAGTGAAGTCATGCCACCGTTTACCTGAGCAAAAAAATTAAAAAATAGTGTCCAATATTTTTTAATAATCTATCTGACGGTCTTAAAGGTTTTTTTAGTCAACATCCCTGTTGGTGATTTGCACGAATTTACATTATATTTTCTCAATTGTTTTGAAGTTACGAAGATTTGATAGCTGTGGGCCTTGTATACAGCCTAGCACGAACTCGCGGGGTGAACACGAACGTAAATTCGAACGTTTCTATAAATGAAATTAATCGTTTCACACATTTAATAATTTACAAAGTTTTAAGACCTTATTCATATCTGTGCGTGATTATAATTGTGTTTGTTGTAAAAAAATAAACTAAAATGCCAGAGGATATTTTTGATAAAAAAATTGTTCTATTTTTAATCGACTTCCAAAAAGGAGGAGGTTATATGTCGTCGCGTATTTATGTTTTCCGTTATGTCCGCCGTTTTCTCCGTCAATTGTGGACCGATTTTGAAAATTGTCTTTTTGTATGAAAGGCTATGCTCCCGAATTGGTCCCATGTAAATTTTATTAACTTTGCTTGGATGGTTTTTGAGTAAGCTTCAATAATACGTATTTTTCCCACTTAGTATATGTGGATGATATGATGATAACTTCCTGTCACTGTTATTTACATAGCAGATAGTGGTATTCGAATTTGTGCGGGTAGGTACAACAACTAAAAAGTGAAAAATAAAAACTTTTTACAAAAAAAAACAACCGACTTCGAAAAAAAACACTACAAAGTTAAAAATAACTTTAATTTCGGAAGTCGGTCGGGTCTTTGGTTTTGAATTTTCGTTTTTTTGTTTTGTGTTCACTCCGCAAGTTAATGTGCAAGTATTATTAAAAACCGATGAATTTGTAAAATCGTTCTGTTTAGATTTTGACAATTTTTTTTAAAATTCTGCCTTAAGGTGCCATGCCGATACTTATTTATTTCAGCCTAAGATTTCGGAAAATAGAAAATAAGAATAGGAAAAATTTCAATTTCCTTAAAATCCCCTCCCCCCTCTTAAAATCCCTTTTAAATTACCCTGACAGATGTTACATACCAACTCACAAGTACCTATCGACACAAATAAGGAAGGGAACGCCAAGCCAACAGCACAAACAAACATCCCTCACTATTTATGTGCGCGATAATGTTGTAAACTGCATGTTTACGTTTGTGAATGTGTTTACAAAATTCTGAGGAGGGGGGCGTCAACCGGAAGTGGCGGAAGTGACGGGCAGTGTATCATACAGGGGCGTAAGGTGTTACACTCGCTGTCATGACGAGCGAGTGTTAAGTTATGAGGTCTTGGTGTCGTAATGTATTGTTAGTACGTTGTGGTTGGAATTTGTTTTGTTTATTTTATCTATTATGTTATATGAAGGTAGTATCCTAGTTTTTTGTATTTAATAGCTACTAAGTAGAGGTCCGACTGAAAGAGTTTGACCGGGAAAATTACTTATACAGCCACCAAACTGATTGCTTTAGCCAAGTTTCATAGCTGTTTTCTATTTTGAAGAAAGTATCGTTAAAATAATCAAAAGAGGGGAGAGAAAACTACAAGATTATGAAAATAACAGGCTTATAAACTTTTCAAGCAGGTAGGTATTGTAGTTATTGTGCGGCCGTCGGCTTTGGTGTTCTTTTTCTATGCAACTTGTGATAATAATACCGTACATTTTTAACCTACTTCCAAAAAGGAAGAGGTTATGATATAACCTCTTCCTTTTTATTCCTTATACATACGCGACGAACATTACGTATGTTCGCCGCGTATGTATAAGGAATGTATATTTTTTTATGTATGTCCACCGATTTCTCCGTCAATTGTAGACAGATTTTGATTTTTTTTTTTTTTGTATGAAAGGGTATGCTCCCAAGTTGGTCCCATTTAAATTTTATTAACTTTGCTTGGATAGTTTTTGAGTAAGGTTAAATAATAGGTATTTTTTCCACTTAGTATAAGTGGATGATATTTATTATGATAACTTCTTGCCACTGTTATTTACATAGCAGGTACTGGTATTCGAATTTGTGTGGGGTAGGTACCACAACTAAAAAGTGAAAAATAAAAACTATTTATAAAAAAAAAACAACCGACTTCAAAAAAAAAAACACTACAAAGTGACAATTTCGGAAGTCGGTGGCAAAAAACGAAAGACCGACTTCCTAAATTAAAGTTAATTTTTACCTAGCAGTGTTTTTTTTTTGAAGTCGGTTGTTTTTTTATTTTACAGAAAGCTTACAGGTTAATAATAATAAACATTTACAAATAATTCATTGGTAGGAAATTTTGCTCATTACAAGCTTCCACAAGTTCACAAGTAAGGGTGTTCACATCAAGTAACAAATACGTTGAGTTGACTAAATGTTCGTTAACAGCGAATTGCAAACCAAGAAAAGAAATAAAACATTTTTAGTTTGGTAATAAAAGAGAAACGTAGATGAAGATATACATAAAAAAATCCTTTGATTATATACCAAAATATTAAACTGAAACAAAGTATTTTTAAACAAGTCGATTTACACTGGGTACCTACTGACAATCTCAGTAAAAAGAAGTCACAGAATTCAACCAAAGCCTTTGATACACTCAGCAATATAATCAAATTTTATTCTTCTCATATAGACGAGTTTTATCATCGACGCTATCACAATAAGCTATAGATTTCTCATTTTATCCTACAAAATACACTGTGAGGTACTAAATGTGCTCCGGCGCATATATACGGCGATATTATTCTGATCAAAAGCGATTCTGAATGAGGTTGAATGTTTTTTCGTCGACTTCTAAATGCCAATTGTATTTTCTGTGTGTTTATGAAAATGTGTGTAGGAGATATTGTGCTTTTGTTATGTTTATGTTCGATAAACGGGTGCTTGAAGTTTGGTTAGGGATCTCTTGGAGTTAAAGTTACAAAGACCTCCATAGATTAGGTAGAGCTGTTTCATTAAGGGCTTAAGATTCTCGTATATACGAGATCTCGGTTCGTCTGTACACTACTTAAACTATCCAATCTGCCTAGCCTTTTCCTAACTATATTGGGGTCGGCTTCCATTCTAACCGGATGCAGCTGAATACCAGTATTTTACATGGAGTGACTGCCTATCTGACCTCCACAACCCAGTAACTGGTAAGACTGGTTGTCAGACTTTCGGGCTTCTGACAACCCGTAACGACTGTCAAAGATCTGCGAAATATTATATCGTGAACTGCAAAGATAATTTACAACTTTGAATATTTTGAATAACTAAATCGCAAAAAACTAAAGGATTTTTCAGAAGTATTGTTGGGTTCTTGTTTTGTCAGATGTAACTGATATTTTTACACAAGTTCACAACAAAAATACTTAGGAATAATCGTTTCTAAAAACTCCGTTTGGCTAGCTGAGAGTCGATTTGAATCATAAAACGCTAGACCAAAGCACATTTGTTAGCATCTTTGAAAACAAACCTAATAACCCCAGAATACCTATACGATAAATACTTCAAATTCACTGACATTCGAGACAAACAAAGTTATTAACCGTGCACATTAACATAATGTTTGTGAGTCAGGCTCAGTATAATGTGTCCCCAGCTTTAGTGATATCACTTGATGGCTATCACATTATGCTGCGTTTTTCATCACAGGCTTTATTTGTTTGCTACTTTTCTTTAGGAATTCACCTAGCTATACTTTGCGATGGTACAATATTGTTTTCAATAGGGACTTCTTTTTAACCCCCGTCGCCAAAGGAGAGGTGTTATAAGTTTGACCGCTATGTGTGTGTATGTCTGTCTGTGGCACTGTACCTCATAAACGGGTGAACCGATTTGAATGCGGATTTTTTCATTTCAAAGCTGGTTTTCTAGCGATGGTTCTTAGACATGTTTTATCCAAATCGGTCCAGCCGTTTGAAGATTATCAGTTCTTTTCTAGTTGATGAATGGATGCGAGCGTCTTCCACAAGTCTGATCGATTTGAAATTTGGTATTCTGTTACTTCAAAGATATTAGAAGAACATAGTAACCTTGAACTGATGCTGCAGCTTCACCTGGAATTTGCAGGATACCCTACCAACTTACAGCACAGGTGTCGTGTTTGGGCTCATCGGAATGGTCTCAATGATTAGGTTGTAGATAGATGATGAACAGGGTCGGATGGTGGAGTAGAAAAGAGAAATGAGGGAAAGTTTGTGTCGGGGGTTTTTTAAATTTTAATATATTTTCATCATAAATCGTTTGTAGGTTCCAGGTTTGTACTTCCAGGACTGAACCACATTGAAACATGGTCTTCTGTTAATAAAACATACAACCTTACCTACATAATATGCCTTTTAATAATTCTGTCTGGCCAATGCTTCACTGACTGGACAGCTCCACTTAAATCTGTGTGGTTGTTTCCTCAAAAGACCATTTCAGACACTAATCTACATGGTCCTCATATCGTCTGACCAAGATTATGTCTGAACTTTTAAAAGAGACTGTGAACTCTGAGTTTGTTTCGGCCTTTCTTCCCAGAGTAGTCAGAGAAACGCCGACATCTTTCAAAAAAAAAAAAATGTGATTTCGATATCCTATAGTTTACAGAATAAACAATTTCATTTCATTTAATTAAATAAATTATCTGGTGTAACTTCCTAATAGCTAAAATACGTGCCTTTTTGACATCGAAGAAAATATCTTTCATAAATTAAAGAAAAATCATTTTGACCAACGCAAAACTATCTAATGGCAATAAAACAGACGTATTCTGAATGACAAAAACTAAAAAAATACCAGCCTGTTACTGTCCCACTGTAGGGCAAGGCCATCTTCTCATACAGAGAAGGCACAAGCATTGATCACTACGCTTGCTCAAGACGGGTTGGCGATTTCAGACTTATATTAACTGTAAGCCCAGGTTTCCTCACGATGTTTTCGTTCACCGATGCTAATAATGTCTAAGATAGACTCAGAAAGTACATATGAATTGAAAAAGTCACATTGGTACTTGGCCCGGATTTAAACCCACAACAACCTTGTGCATGAGAGGCGAGGCCTTAACCACTGGGCCAACACGACATTCTGAATGAAAACATAATAAACTAAAAAAACCCGATGAATTCCATCAATCTCATCCCCCGAACAGCTTCTATTACGTCAAATAATAGAAATAAAAACATCTACAAAGAAATCTCTGGTACAATGCAAATGGTACTAACGGTTTATTAGAAAAGCGTTCTTTTGTCGCCACTCGACTCGATCCAATTCTTGAGAATAGGCCCCTTTCGCAATAAAATCTTACGCCTACGTCTGATATGCAAAATTCTTTGAACGCGGGGAAACGGGAGCGGATTCTGGTTAACGTGTTAATTAAAGTGTCGTAAACGAATGAACTGTAGGTTTGTAGAAGTCAAGCTTAGACGGCTTTCAGGAAAATTCCTTTGTTATAGAGTTATATTATATTACCTTCTCTAATTAGGAATTATAAGAAGCAAGACACATCCATCTAGAAAAGTAAGTAGGTAGTTTTGAAAATTTCGGATTTTGATTTTGTATGTAGGTAACACTACTATCGACCAGTACGGCACAACTTAGATGTAGCATCGGCAAAATTCGTAAAACCGATCACCATCCGAACTGAGTGCGCCTTCAACATCACCAATATTTATTACTGCTTTAGGTGAAAATGATCTTTACGCAAACGCAATAATTTGTACAGTCATGTAATACATACGTAAAATTTAAATGAATGAATGCAAATTTTCAAATTGCTACATCTAAGTTATGTCGTACTGTATCTATTTGAGCTTTTATAAATCATGTTTATTTAAAGTTTAAACTTTTTGCCAACAATAATCCAATGGGAATGTAGTCTAAAGCATACAGCAAAGCTATATTTAAGGTTTCTGGACGATAACGTAACGCTTTCTATTCTCGCGAAAGCTTCGCAGAGAATTTCCCTACGAATTTTCTCGACTACAGAATAAGCATACCCAATAACATAGCGAATAAAAAGAGTTGATTTTCGATTTGGATACAGAGCGGGCGCCCGGTGGCAATTCCGTAGATCTCGCTGATACACGCTCGCATGGGAAATCACTAGTGCTCGCGAATGCAAATTTAACGCAACGCCGAAATCGGTGTTGAGAATAGGTATTCGTAGGTCGAGATTGATTTTCGAAGGGAAGAAAGGAAATCACTCTGCGATTAAATACCTAAGTGAGAGTACGGTGAAAACCTATATTTGTTGGTAATAAACGATATGTTCACATAGTGATTTGATCGATATAATATGTTGTCTTAATTTGATTCTTATTACTATGCGTTTATTACGGGTTTTGAATTTGAATACCCTACATGGTTAGTAAATTAAAGCCGGTAATTTTTATATTAATTAATTCTTATTTAGTGAATTTCCCATAATTAACCCAAAGTGTGTATTAATTAATACACATTAAAGAAATATCTGCTGTTATAACGAAAACAAAAAACACGAAACGATTCGTATTAGTCACAATTATAAACAAACAATATGCAAAACGCCCAATTTTCATTGAAAGAACAATTAAAAAGTAAAAAAGGTATATAATTAAAACGTGATAATATTAAACACAATTAATTAACAGAACAATAAAAGTCGAATTTTAATGTTTAACCTGCACACAAAGTTTTAACTGAAAAGTTAAAAGTATTATTACGAAAAATGACTTAATTCACCGCGGCTGGCTTAATTAAGAAATTAAGATAAGCCTGGGTACACAAATAAAGCATTTTGTAATCTACTCCGGAAGTGACTCGGAAGCTATCCGAAACGGACACCGAGCTTAAATTTGTGTGCATAATAAAAGCCTTAAATCGAAAACTGGGACCCCTACCTTTTGTTTCTAACGATTTCTAATCGATTGTGGGGGGACCATCGAGTTTACTGCATGTGCGATTACTTACAGATACATGTACATACGGATACATATCAAGCTATACATTTCCAGTATAAGCTGATCTCGCATTCTATACTCGTAGGACTGGATGTATGGAGGGAAGTTTTTATGTACTTCCCAAATCGCGAGTGGAAACTTCTCACTGGATAAAAAAAGACAGTCAAAGTCATTTATTTCTTTAAATGCGATTACAAAGGTGTATTTTGGCATGCAAATAGTAAATATAAGGCTTATTTAAATAAGTAATTATCTATAACTAAAGTTGAAAATATTTAAATAACATGAACTTATTTAAAGTAAATCAATTTTCAATTTACACAATAGAACTAAACTAATTATAAAATAAAAACAGAGGACTAGTGACAGGCATGCGTCTTAAGAGAACGCCGTTCTGAATGGCGTATGCAGAAAACATTTGGGGTGTATCAGAAAACATTTGGAGCCTTACAATGCGAGGTCAACTTATACTGGAAATGTAAGTATCAATCATGTAGTTCACATTTTTCGTTACTATAATAGTTCTCGATCAGAGAGTGAAAGCAAGTGAAGTTAATGAATTTTTATCGAGATGCTCTTTAAATGAATTGCGAAATATTAGGACGAATGTAAACCAACTGCAAGATCCCGTTTGATTATTTAAACTTAACTTCTTTATTATTCCATTATGATTACATTTATTAATTTAAAAGATTCAATTAAAGAAGAAATATCTATCTCGATTGCGCTATCGAATCTCGATCTCGACTCGATAAAAAAAGGATCGAAACGGTACGATTAGTAGGGGCTCCCGTTTCGATACAAAGCGTTTGAGTCGTATACATAAATTTCAATTAAGGGAGGTGTGACAACTCGCTCACGAATTTTATCGCGTATCGGACGCGTTAGAATACATTATCATATAACTTTATTGTTTACCTTGTTATGACAGCCGACAGTCGCCTTTGTCGAGCCGAAAACGTATCGATTTATATCTCGATTAAATAGTAAGGGTTTGACACGAAAGTTTCAGAATAAGGTGTTGATATTTAAATTGCTTCGTATTTTTATGACTAAACACCTGTTTTATTTAAATAATTAGATTTATGAAAGGTTTCAGCTCCGAAGCATTTTATAGCTAATAAGCGAGCGAAAATAAGCGAAACCTTATTACTTTTAACAATCCTAACTTAATATTATAAATGCAAAAGTCAGTTTGTTACGCTTTCGCGCTAAAACGGCTCAACGGATTTGGATGAAATTTGGCACATGGGTAGACCATGACCTGTGTCAGGATATACAATACTTTTTATCCCGGTGGTACGTCCCCGTGGCATAATTCCCGACCTCGAAACGGAAGAAGCCGCGCGCAAAAGCAAGTACGTTTTTAATCTCGATTTTCCATACGTTTTAGTAATTACCGATAGTGTTGGTACCCGTGAAAAGTAATCGGGAATTTTCTTTTAAAATGTAGTAAAACATTCGGTTGGCTTGGTTTTCAATCTAAATTCAATTGTTTTTCCTAATAAGTTGGTATCAAAGGAATATTAAGTTAATGTCGTTAAGAACGTGCGGTCTTTGTTGTTTAGTAATTAAATGTGAAATGAAAAGGTGTGATCGTTGATTTCAATTTGAATTACATTAGTTATGCTTATAACTACGTGGTTAATGTTTGTGATTGCGAAATGAATTTATGTTTTACGTACCTACTTTATTAACTCGTTATAACTAATCTGTGTGCGCAATTTATTTTCCAAACATGTAAACAAGCCCGAACTTTCCACTTTGATTTTACACCGACTAGATTTGCTGAAAAAGTCATAAAACAATATGAAGATTTAGCGCAAATTGAAACTTATGTGTAAGCATTACAGTTGTTTATCCTAAAATTCCTGTTTGTTTACATGTTTGGCAAATGAATTGCGAACGCATATTACCTGTTATTTGTTTAACATCTCAATCAGCTTAGGTGTGTAACTTGCATTTTACGTACAGCTTAATTAATTTAGCGCCACCTTTCTTGATTAGAAGATATTTCAAAAACGTGTTTTTGTTCTTTTCTTGTTCTGTTTTTTTGTTGATAAAAAAAAATCTAAGTATTAAAAAAATACGGTACACCCAGACTCATAACCACAACTCACACATCGAGAGTTGCAAAATTAATGTTTTATTTTATTTAATTTTTTTCTTTAAAAACCCTTATAGCAATTAGCCTCATAATTGATAAGCTACCACATAAGAGTCATAATACCTCAGCACAAATTCTCTCCTTATCACGCTCGCCCGATACTGCTCGCGGACTGTGTGAGAGCGAGACTGAGTGGCGGCGGAGAGAAGGCTCCAAGGCGCCAATAATTTAGGTAATTTATCTTTACGGCAAAAACAAAGGCAATAAAAAAAACGGTGTTACGGAGGATCATGCTAAGGAATTAGAGGTATCATAGACTCAAGAATGAGACAGCTCCGACACAAGTACTTTTGTAACTTACTGGGGAATTTATGTATGACACAATGTACAAGTACTTTTTTTTATACTTTAGCATGATTCTATTCCTGATCGAGTCTTTTAATTTAATGATCACTACGAAAACTGGCACCCTGATTTCAACATCTTACTAAATACATCTTTTTCTCTACAACAAACCAGCAAGTCATTAACAGCCGCTAGTGTAAACTAAATCCTTACAAAATAACATACAAGAGAACATTTATAACTTCATTACGACAAGCTATTGGCTGGTACAGTCGGTCACACAAGTGTCATTAACGACCACGTTTGATTTTATTCCGTCCAATTAATGTCTTACCGTGAAATGCTGTAAAACGAGCCAAGTCGTACGACACGCCCTGTACACTGAAATACAGAAGTGTTACAGTAATCAATCTGCCTAGCCTTTTCCCAAATATGTTGGGGACGGTTTCCAGTCGAATCGGATGCAGCTGAATACCAGTATTTTACATGGAGCGACTTTCATCTAACCTCCACAACCCAGTTACTGGGTAACACGGTACCTCTTGGTAAGACTAGTTGTCAGACTTTTAGGCTTCTGACGACCCGTAATGACTGTCAAAGAATGACAGCCGTGCTTCACGTGCTTTCCGAGGCTTGGAGGAGTCTCGATATGTAATGGATGATCACCCATCCATGAACCGAGCAAGCGCAGCTTAACCTTCGTTCGACCCGTGCGGCTGTTATCATTTAGCCACGAGCCCCTTAGTGTTACAGTATTATCATTGTAAAACGGATGATGTTTACTACCTACTTTTTATAACACTACTAACTACGTATATACGAGATACTTTAAATTGAAAGTGTGTTGCTATATTTTTGGTTTAATAATGTTAATTTTAAATGTTCCCGTCGGATAAAGTTTAAATGTTTATCTGATTGCAGAATAAAACCTTTAATTTTTTATATGTATTGATTGTATAAGTAGCCATTTTAATAAGCAAGCATACAAAGAAATAAATGTCAATAGTAATTATTACCTATTTTCATTATCAAGTGTAACTTTCTTGATTTTAAAATGTTTTACTTCGTAATACACACATTTATATCTGGAAATAATAAATGTGGCTAGACTTTCTGTATTTATAAATAAAAATAAAAAAGTATTTTTTGATAACAATAATTTTTCTCGATCTACATTTTTAATATAAAAAAAATACTAGCATAGGTAACTTTTCAATTTAATTTCTTTTTCGCATTGTTAGTTTCGCATTTGATATAAGTTTGATTCTACTAAGACTTGTAAAAACTTTTTAGTTAATGTCAATGCAATCCGATAGTCCAATCAATCAATCTGCCTAGCCTTTTCCCAACTATGTTGGGGTCGGCTTCCAGTCTAACCGGATGCAGCTGAATACCAGTATTTTACATGGAGCGACTGCCTATCTGCCTGCACAACCCAGTAAATAGGTAATACGATACCTCTTGGTAAGACTGGTTGTCAGACTTTCGGGCTACTGAAGACTCGTAACGACTATCGTTGCCGTTGAGGCTGTCATTCTTGGATCTTGACAGTCAAAGATCCAAGAATGACAGCCTCAACGGCATAACGTGCTTTCCGTGACACGAAAGAGTCTCGGTATGTAAAGATGGTCGCCCATCCACGACCCAACTCCAGCAAGCGTAACTTAACCTGATAGATCGACCCGTGCGGCTGTTATTACTTAGCCACGAGCTCATCAATCCGATACGTTTTAAATAAATTATTTAAATAGACGTGCACATAATTAAATCATGTCAAACCACTTCTCTCCTCGGCTGTATTTTCCAGTCATTCTCTTTGTAGTTACTGAAAGCTTCAGCAGATAGTTAAATCTGTGTTCGCAGACGTCGACTGAAGTCTGCTTTATGAGCTACACGCTGTAACGACAATTCTTTGTATTGATATAACAAGCGCTGACTTTGTAGCCATCTTGGATTGATAGAGCAGGAGGCGGCTTGCGACTCCTTGCCTGTCGTGAATATCAAAAAAAAATCTTATAAGTATTGAAATGACTTTGTGAATGCGATCTACTGTCGTCGATTTGTGATTGGAAAAAGTGTTCAAAATTGATTAGTATTTTTTGTTCAAAGTCAAAGTCAAATCGTTTATTTAAAATAGTCACACACTTAAGAACGCCAAAAATTAACAAGAAAATATAATTGATTCAGTTGCTCATTCCAAAAAGTACATAGTTTCATATGGAATAGAATGGGCAAGAAAGTTCACAAAAAATTGGGCATGAAAAAGTCTTGAATTGGCTGCTTTAAAAAACGTGTAAAAATTCAATTTTTTTTGTCTGGTCTGGAAGCATCCCACTATTAAGATATTTCCTGATACTTTTCTACTCTTAAACTACCAATCTCCCTGTAGTAAAACTGAAACTGAAACGAACACCTACGATCTTGAACAAATAGTAAGATTTATTGATACACTGAAAGTGTTTATTCTGCTTAACGTCAATTAATCTTCTAATTTACCCAGAAATACTTGTATGCCCTGAAAATCACTTCCAATTTTGAATGAAACAACAACTGTACATTCTAGTCTATGCTTTCTGAAACCCATTGTAACTTTGTTCAGACGTATGACTTTGAGTGGGCGGTTTTATGGCCGTGGGCGGGGGTACTCACGGGTACTCAGAACAGAGCATAGAGATGTAATGGGAATTGGCGCCAATTTCGCTTTGTCCTTTTCTTTTTTACTTTTCAGGACGGCTGAGGGAGTTTTGTTGGCTTTCATAAAAGCTGAAATAATGAAAATATGGTTAATTATCTCTTGTTAAAACCCGAAATTTCAGTTTATTCGATATTATTTAATTTATGACTATGTTAGGTGCAAATTTAGAATTGATATGGATACTTTATGGTGCGGCAGTATCAGTGACACTAAAAGTGTCGAAAATTACGACGGTCTAAATAGGGTATTTTCTGGATACACTTGCGTTGTAAGTCCGTTTGCAAAGCTTACACATGCGAATCGCTTCAAGAAAAAATAATATTAGGTAAAAGTGGCGGTTCACCCGCTTCGGGCGAGTAAATTCCTTTGAATCACCAATAAGCCAAAGTTTTGTAGCCGTCTAAGAGCAGCAGAAAGCTCAAGGTTTTTACAAAATAAACACTAGGTACCAACTGATCATCTGACAATAATAATCGTGCTTGATTCCGTATAAATCAACTCCCCATCAATTTTGCCCCATTTTTCTCGAAACTACGAAAAACATGCGTACTTAACTTAACTATTTTAACAACTAACAATATCAATTAAAACTTCCCGAGTTTACAGACCGCGATATTTTATAATTAGACTTAATTAATGTACGTTCAATGTCAATGTAGTATATTAAATTATTCCTAGAAGTGTAGTGAAGGTAGAATTGTGGCTTGTTCGTAATTTTCTTGTTGGGTTATCATTTTTGTAGTTTTATTAGTAAGGGTGTTGTTGCAATGAGTCGGTTGTTACAATGTGTTGTTGGGTTCAGTTTGTTTTATATTAATTACAAGTACTTATCGTTAGTTACAGACAATAGTTTTGATACCTCCATATTTATGTTGCTATCCTGTAAAGTTCATCAATAACCGCCTCTGTCGTCTAGTAGTTACCAACTGTCTCAGACCCGGAGGTCCCGGGTTCGTTTCCCAACATTTTCTGCTCGGTTTGGTTGATGGTAAGGCTTGATCTAAGTCCGCCTGGCTAGCTACCACGATCTTATCTAAGTCTGTCCCCATACGACAATGTTAAAAACATTGTTGTGTTTCGGCAGTTTGAGTTAAGATAGCCAGTTCCTCTGTGATTGAGGATTCCGGGTGAAGCTCGCTTCCAACTTCGGCCTGATCATCATCATCAGGTGAGATGCAGGCAAAGAACATAAAAAATATATATATTGAAAGGGATCTTTTTTTTTCGTGTGGTTAGTGACTAATCTGGTGTCAGAGTTTTAAAGCCGCCCATGGGCCTCTGACTTTTCTTCACATGCCGTCCAGAAATATCTCTCAGACATGCCGGCCGGTTTCCTCACGATGTTTTCCTTCACCGTTTTTGAAGCAGGTGATAATTATACGAATGTACGATGATGTATCAATTGTACGATATGTATTGAAGGGGATGTTACTGATTATTGTCCCACTGCTGGGCAAAGGCCTCTCCTCATGACTTCCAGCTCTTTCGATCCAGGGCTAAAGTGGACCATTGGATGTTTGGTTTGTCCAGCTCGTCCCATCATCTTCTACGGGATCTACCGCGAAACTTTCTGGCTGGGTCAGGGCTCCACATGGTGTTGACAGCTGCGATCCATCTTTTTTTTTAAATAACACGATAAATAATTAGTATCACAGAGAAAACAATGAAGGTTCTTGTTCAGAGAATGATTCCGTGGTCCTTGATGAGAGTCACTCGGTAACTAGATTAATTACTAGGTTATTTATATGTCAACACCAAATGTCATTTGAGTCTAGCAAAAAAAAAATCGGTTTTAATGGTTATTCTTAGGCCCACTTGCGCGAGCATGGGTTAGTTAAAAAACTCAGAGTTAACAGCTAAGTCGGGGTTAATCTAAAGATAATTATTGGATTTACCCTGAGTTAGCTGTTAACGCGCAAGTCGGCCTTAGCGAGTCGATGGCAAATATCGCTTGAAATGAGGATATTTGATTTGTTTGGCGTAGAAAGGGTGAAACTAGAAAACGACCTACACATTCAATGCACAAAGTGGTTATTTGGGCTCACACATAGTTATCCAATGAGCTCATGGAGGCATGTACTCGTGTCTAAATGTAACGTTTTAAAATGTATGTTTTTTTTCTTTTTTTTTAGTAACATACATAATTTCGAAGCCTAATTCTCACGAGACTGGTTCTTATCTTATTCTCAGGAAATCGTAAATAATCCAATTAGGGTTATAAAATCAGATCTTGTTCTAAAGAGTCTAGTTAAACAAGATTTGACACTATTAGGCGGTACTAAAAAATGAATTAATTGTAAACTTACCTATATAATTATTTGCTATGTTTAAGTATGTGCTTCCTCAATCGAAGACGTAAGTCTTGTAGATTGTTTTTAGGGTTCCGTACCCAAAGGATGCCAAAAGGAACCCTATTACTATAAGCCTCCGCTGTCCGTCTGTCTGTCAGCGGGCTGTATCTCATGAACCATTTATTTATTTATAGTTAATTAAAACGGTACAACACCAATTACATTAATTAACATAGAAATATAGAAAGATTAATATTGACAATTATATAATTTAATTAAACTAACATGGAACAGTGGACTCCCTTGCATACTGTCTCTCACAGAAAACACCAGACATATACGTATAATTTTATTCCATTCATCCGCAAACACATCACATTCAGGGTTGGCAGTCAGAAGGGTGTTGAGCATCTTCAAAGTACGACACACTGGAGCTTCAGCTCTGGCGACAGTTTTGGATGACGGTTGCGCAAATAGATTACGCCGGCGGCTGGGACGGTGTCCGATGTATTTCTCGGGCACAAATAGTCGGCAAAAAAGGCCATGAAGGTCTGGCCAGTCTATACGTCCCCGTAAGGTTACCATAATAGGTAGACAGTTGAAATTTTTACAGATTTTGTATTTCTGTTGTCGCTATAACAACAAATCAATCATTCAATGTGCCTAGTCTTTTCCCAACTATGTTGGAGTCGGCTTCCAGTCTAAGCAGATGCAGCTGAATACCAGTAATTTACATAGAGCGATTGTCTATCTGACCTCCACAACCCAGTTACTGGGTAATACGATACCTCGTAAGACTGGTTGTCAGACTTTCGGGATTCTGACAACTTACGGGTCGTCAGAATCCCGAAAGACTGTCAAAGATCCAAGAATGACAGCCGGAACCAACGGCTTAACGTGCTTTCCGAGGCACAGAGGAGTCTCGATATGTAAAGATTGTCGCCCATCCACAGACAAACCCCGGCAAGCGTAGCTTAACCTGATGGATCGATCCGTTCGGCAGTTATTACTTAGCCACGAGCTATAACAACAAATAATAAAATAAAATTAAAAGTTAAGGGGGCCGCCATAAAAACAAAGTGTTTTTTTGCTAAATATTGTCCGGTGGTATGGAACCCTTCATGTGCAAGTCCGACTCGCACTTGTCTGGTTTTTATTTAATATGATTTTTTACTTATACATTTTAGTTTAACATAGTCAATGATCACATTAAGCGTGTTTTTGTGAATGTAGAATCATTTGGCTTGGGTTACTTAATTTTATATTTATTTTAATTCGTTAATCTCATCCTTTATTTAAATCTCACTAGGTTCAATTTAAATAAAAGAAGTGTATAGAGTGCCGCTATTTGTGCCATAATAGTGACGCTGTCTCGACGCGGCTAAAGTGCCGTAAGTTGCATTGTCATTGCATTGTCAAATAACAAGTTAGTTTGTAAATATGTGAGCACCATGTATCTGTCACATATTTAATTTATCTGTAATTGCTTTATTTTTCATTCTTTTTTACCTATCGCGGTATAGTAATCTTATTCTAGATGCATCGTCTTCACATATAATTATATAATTAATGTATGCAAAATATAGTAAAAACATTTTAAAAGAGTAACGGTGGAATTTCTTGCCCATTCTTCTCCATACGAAAACTACCTTTTGGAAGGGGCGACTAGAATCAATTCTATTTTTTGTAAACTTGACGTTCATAAGTGCCTTTTATGTGCCTAATTGAAATAAATTGTTTGACTTTGACTTTGACAAGTTACAGTGACTCAGTGATAGTGAAAATGGCAATGCAATACTTACGGCACTTTAGCCGCGTCGAGACAGCGTCACTATTATGGCGCTTGCGGCACTCTATACACTGCCTTAAATAAACATACCTACATAGCAATGTATGGCAAAGAAAGTTACACGCACGGTTTTAATTACACTGCCTACTTTTTGTTGCGAGACAATAAAGTTACAAACAATTACTGAAAAAAAAACAGCTTTTTTTCGTCACCTCACATTTAACGCACAGATGTAACCTTAACAATTGTATGCTTTACTAGCTTTTGGACGCGACCTCGCCTTCTACTTCGACGTTCTTGCTTTCCCGTTCCTTCGGCGTCGCAACGCATCGTGCGCCTGCGTTAACCACGGAAAAGAACGCTAAGTGAAAACGAAGGTTTTCACTTAGCGTACTTTTCCGTGGTTCTTTCAGACTTTTTTTCTTTTTGCTCGGCTTCTAAGGGTTGTAGCGTGATGTTACAAAGCCTTCCTCAAATGGGCTTCGTGGGCTATCAAAAGCAAGAAAAGAAAAAGTTCAAACAAACAAACTATTCAGCTTTATTTTATTAGTATAGATTCGTAATAAAACTGTAACAGCAGATGTGTAAGCGCAGCATTTCGTGTTAACAATTTTTTTAAATTAATTTTTTTTCTTTACAAAGCTAAAGTAGTGTTATCTCGACCGTCACAGATACTGGTCGACATTGTAAATGTAATCGTTTTTATTTTAATGTATTTGTTGCCGATAACATGCTAGTTTTAACCGTTAACCGTTGCTTTTTGATTGGTTGAACTTAGGAAGCTATTTAGCTTAGAGATAAATTGTTATTAGGCGTGTATTTAATGTTTTTTAAATCGATTAGTGTTTATAGAGCGCTGTTTTATTGATTAACATATCTATTTTGCGGATATTGTATAGTTTTTTTGCTGCCGTTGTTGGAGTAAAAACTATGTTACCCTGTTTAAAACTTCACTTATACTTTGTGCTTAAACGTGAAAGCTGTGCGTGTTAGAAACAATACTCTATAAACTAAACAAATCTGCCTAGCCTTTTCCCAACTATGTTGGGGTCGGCTTCTAGTCTAACCGGATGCAGCTGAATACCAGTATTTTACATGGAGCGACTGCCTATCTGACCTCCACAACCCAGTAACTGGGTAATACGATACCCCCTTGGTAAGACTGGTGTCAGACTTTCGGGCTTCTGACGACTCGTAACTACTGTCAAAGATCCACGAATGACAGCCGGGACCAACAGCTTAACGTGCTTTCCGAGGCACGGAGGATTCTCGGTATGTAAAGATGGTCACCCATCCACTGACCAACCCCGGCAAGCGTAGCTTAACCTGATGGATCGACCAGTGCGGCTGTTGTTACTTAGCCACAAGCTCCTCCTCTACTCTATAAACTAAACAATATTCTATAATCCCTCAACATCAATGAGGTCAATCCTGAAACCGAATGTCGAGATTCTGCTAACAGGGCGTACGGTGAAATAAATGTACGAGTATTCGCCACAAAGTAAATCCGTCACATTTTTGTACACTCCATACATTGAAAGTGTATTCGCCACTTGCATTAAAAATTCGTGTAAATTCGTCACAAGTCTTCAGTCTCATCATTTTTGCATAAAATATTGGTAGCAAGCAAAGTTATTGGTTTTTTGCGCTCGAAAATGACGAATTTACTTCAAGAAAATAGAGCTGTGGCAAATTTACAAAAAAAAAAAAAATACTTTGTGGCGAATGTACAATAACCCTAATAAGTAAACCTTGCCTAGCCTGTAGCTAGCCTGTGATGTTTGACAGGCTACCTACAGGCTAATATAGTTATGTACTCGGCGATGACCGAAGGAGCATATTATTATAATAAAAGCTAGTGGATTGTTGTTTTTCTCATTAATACGACATTATTGTTTTTGAAAATGTTCATCGTTATCGTTATTGTTACAAATAAATAAAATTGAAGTGAATAACAGCGTTTTTCTAAATCCATATTAAAGTATATACGGTACATAAAACAAAAAAAACACGTCTGTCTGACTGTTTGTTCCGGTTAATCTCCGAAACGGCTGGACCGATTTTGACAGATATCATAAATGTGAAAGTGAGTTTGTTAGTCTGTTTGTATGTTATGCTTTCACGGTAACACGCCTGAACGGATTTGGATGAAATTTGGCACATAGATAGACCATGCCCTGGGTTGGGGCATAGAATACTTTTATCCCCGATATTCCCAAGGCATCGACCGCGGAGCGCTTGTCTACCAAGAGTGACAGGCCTAGAAGATAGACAATCAACCGCTAAAGTCAAACTCCACCGTCAAAACTCACCACCCTTAATCCACCATCATCTTAAACCCTCAGCTATCTTAATATTTATCTAAGTTTAAATAACTGTCACATTAAAGTTTATGGAGCAGTAAGCAGATAGCTGCACCTCCCCTGCATGTATTTATCCGCTGAGGGTGCAGGACGGCTAACGCCCAGGGTAAGAATTATTGTCACTTACAGCGGTTAAAGATGTTTGTATGGAGGGTGACGCGTATTGCGTGGAAAAAAACGAAGGTATAAAATAATTTTATCAGTGTAGGGGAGCCTGGCGTAGAGCCGTAGAGATTGGGCGGGAAGAAACTTGGATTGATTGTGCTCTCTGAATTTAGCATTAATTGTGTACTCTCTGGATTTCTTCCTGTTAGAAAACAACATAAATTAAATGAAAAAGATACTACTCGTTACGTCTCTTTTTAGGGTTCCGTACCTAAAAAGGATAAAAACGGAACCCTTATAGGATCACTTGTGTGTCTGGGTGTCTGTTTGTCCGTCTATTTGCTCCGAATCTAATGGACGATTAAGTTGAATTTTGGTACACATATCTATTTCTGTGACCCAAACACGGACGTATAACGTAAATAAATTTAAAATATGGGAGTCACTTTTGGGGCGCTAATAAGAAAATTAAAAAAAAGTTTTGCAAACTGTGCCGTGTAAGATATCAAATGAAAGGGCTTATTGCGAGGATCTCAAATATATGGATTTCTCAAATATAGAACATTTTCATAATTTTAATATGAATACTTTTAAAGATAGTTAAGGAAATTTATGAAAATTGACCATTAGGCCATTATTTCCGAAACTACTGAGCCTAAAATTTTTTTACTCATAGATTACAGGAAAACCTATAAGAAGTCTATGGTCTTAAAATACGAGTAACATGGTCAATCTCTCAATATTTTGCGTACAAACTTACATTTGCAGTTTGAATGTGTGGGAGAACATGTTTTTCAACTACAATGTTAAGTTTATTCTTGGGATAAATTCATCCCAACTACGGAACCCTTCATTGTGCGTAGTCCGACACGCACTTTGCCGGTTTTTTTAAATTTTATTTTAGATATTGTTTTCTAAACAATCCCATAAATTTGTAAATAACGGGTTCTGTCTGCTCATCTGCTGCCATTAATCGGTCTTTAAAAGATATGTACGTAACATTTTGAAATAATTTGTTTCTTTAGCGTCTAAGCGTTGCTTTATCATGACTTCCGTTCCAACAACAACGACTTCTTTAACCATGGTAGTCTTAAGATTCATATTCCACGGACTTAAGATCCATAATTTAACACCACAAGCCAGCCCTCACATTCCTCCACTAGGATGTTTCCGCCTCCCGCTGCCAAAGGAGATAATTCCCGTACGCCAGGGTGACCACGCGTTCGACACATGGGGAGACATTCTTCACGACAGTTGACTCTGTACTGATAACGGTGACCACATATTTGTGATTACATCGGGAATTTTAGGGACTGTTAATAGTTCCTGACATGTTTTGGGTGTAGTTGTCTTGTTTGGTTTAATTAAAATTGATGTTTGTGAGGGGAAGGATACTGATATTCAAAAGGACGACTGTGTTATGTCCTAGATGTGGTATTGTTTTTCAGTTCATCAATCATTTAGGAGATCAACAGTTCTAAAAGTACTGACACTACAATGTCTTCTGTGATTTAAATGATTTGTTCAAATCTGTCTTCGTAGTCCAACTCATGTCATATCTAGTTATCAACAAAAACAAAACATATATTTTGGAATGATTAAAAGTGAAGAAATACCAGACTTAATTATGAATCACAAGTTTTTTATTCCGTCTTATTTATAGAGTCCGGTTCAAAAACCTGGTAAAAGAGCCCGGTACAGGAGTCCGGTCCAGGAGTCCGGTTCAGGAGTCCGGTTCAGGAGTCCGGTTCAGGAGTCTGGTTCAAGACTCCGGTTCAAAAGTCCGATTCAAGAATGCGGTTCAGGAGTCCGGTTCAAGAGCTTGACTCAAGAGCCCGACTCAAGAGCCCGGTTCAAGAGTCCGGTTCAAGAGTCCGGTCCAAGAGTCCGGTTCAAAAACCTGGAACAAGAGCCCGCTACAGGATCTGGTTCTGTAGTCCAGTTTAGGAGGCTATCTATTCTAAAAGGCTTATTGAAAAAGAAACTTACCTATTGAAAAAAAAAACTTTTATTTACATTATACGAGTACCTTCACAAAATCCTAAACTCTAAATTACACCACAAGCCCAACTGATCAAACTCGCCGCTGCTTCCGGCGTCACAGTCGGCGCCCACGCAGCGCTGCATGTGACAATTTACGAGCCGCCCCCTTCCGCAGATAGATGGCGCCACTAACACAATGCTTAGCTTTGTTTATGAAGCTTTGGCGGTTTCTTGGTATTTGGTCTTATTGCTTTTTGTGAGTTGAAATGTACTGTTCAGATACAGTTATTAATATTTTTGGGTTTGATTTTTTCATACGTTTGGGAGACCGAATGTGCTTTTTGGTAATACGACGCAGGGCTTCCTCTTGTATATCAGAGGTGTACCTATTCACGAGTTACATATTATGCTTATTCTGTTCACTGTCCTTCATTATTATTCGCAACTTGATTCTACTCGCTAAAAAAAAATTGACCTCTGGATTTACGTATCAATCTGCGCAATACACTTTTTTAGCACAATTTAAAAGGCACACTATATAATATACTGCAGATCAATCAATCTGCTTAGCCTTTTCCCAAGTATGTTGGGGTCACCTTCCAGTCTAACCGGATGCAGCTGAATACCAGTATTTTACTTGGAGCGACTGCCTATTTGACCTGCACAAGCCAGTTACTGAATAACACGATACCCTTGGTAAGACTGGTTGTCAGACTTTCGGGGGTCTGACGACTCGTAACGACTGTCAAAGATCCACGAATGACAGCCGGGACCAACGGCTTTTAACGTGCTATCCGAGGCACGGAGGAGTCTCGGTATGTAAAGATCACCCATCCACGGACCAACCGCGGCAAGAAATAATATACCTACTGCAGAAAAAAAAAGCAAATAACAAGAATAAAGGCTTGTGCAGACCAGCGCGACTTGTCGCGCGACGCGACACCGGTTATTGTTATACTGGGAAGATTTCTTAGAAATTGTATTGTTCGTGTCGCGTCGCGCGACAAGTCACGCTGGTCTGCACAAGCCTTAAAGTGCGATGTAAGAAATTAGCAGGAAATTGTGCCTCACAGCTGCGCCAAATAGGCATATTGCGTTCATTATCACATTCATATTAGCCAGGAAGTCTAGACCTATATTTAAAACTAATGGCGCCAAAGAGAGACTAGCCTACAAGAGATGTAAAAAATCAAATTAGACACACTAAGTATTGATTATTTTCAGGGTGTCAGACAGTTTGTCTGAGCGTTGTGAATCCTCATAATTTTTGTCACACTTCTTAAACATCGCTTTTCGACGGTAGACAAACAGACGAATAGTCTCACAGTTAATTCACTAACGGGGTTAATAAACTCCTGACATTCGAAAAATCAACAAACTAATTAAACTAAGTAATTACATAGTAAAACGATGTTCCTAACATAATATGAACATGTTACGTTTATCTCACGTCACATAAGTTATGACATCAATGATTATAATTGACGTAGGTATATAGTTTGTTTGAAGAATTAAATAAGCTATTAACCTAGAAAAGTGCTCTTCTCAGTAATCATTACTTGTCACAAAATTAGCTTCTTGACCATTTCTGTCTTCAAGAGCGTTTATTCGTCAACCATACTTTTTTGAAGAACTCACGTAGGTAGGCTACGTCGTAATGTTTCATAGCTCTAATTTCAACCAATATTCAGTCGATCTCAGTAACCATAATATTAAAATAATCGACTGAATTGTAGGTGAGAATAAAAATTCTAAAATTACTTGGCTTACGAGCAGAAATATTGAAAAGAAAACTGAACTCGTAATGAGCCTATCGATGGCTCATTCGCAAAACGTCTACTTTGCATAATGTCTACCGGTCGTAAAATGTCTCTTTCTTATATTGTCTCTTTCGGAGAATGTTGCTTTCGCACAATGGCTCTTTCGCAAAATGTGCGATTGCGACATTAGATAGATAGACAGATATATAGAATATTCTGTATTACGTACACCATAAAAATTACATTCATAAATTAAAATTCATTCTGCGAAAGACATTTTACAACCGGTAGACATTTTGCGAAGTAGACGTTTTGCGAATGAGCCGTATTGATTGATACCTACTTTATGACAGATTATAATCTGACTATCAGACTACTCTAATATTAATGTTACACCCACCTGCTTCTTTATTGGTCTAGTAGAGCCTATCTTTTAACATTTCAGGCTTCTATAGCTGCTTGAGCCGTCATATTTCCGAAGTATAAAATATGACAGCCATAACCGACAGCTCTCGAGTCTCAATGTCTCGATATCACTATCAAAATGAATGTCTTGCACTAAGTGATGTAAGTACACTCAATTAATTAAAAACTAAACATAGGCTTCTTAATTTGTGCAACAGTACATCAAGATAAAGCTATCTAGTTACGTTTTACAAGAAAAAGTAGCTGTAATTGAAAACTTCAATTACACGAGCTTTTAAAACTCACGTTATCGTTAAAAATGCCATCAAAAATTGACAATCGTCGTGCGAACGGAGCCATTGCTACTCTTTGTTGGCACACGATAAAAAATCAAATTTCCTGCAGTTTTGTCCCCCTAGCATTTTGGTGGGCATTACTGGGCTATGTCGTCAATGTTAGGGGTGTATGTAGTGGTTTATGGATTCAATTGTAGTGGTATCTGATGGGCTATATTGGACTTCGATGTTGGTCCGTGGTTTAGGAGCCATAGAAATATCGTTCAGACTATGCCAACCACGTTTTCAAACAGATTTATGGTACCTACCTATAATCATTTCTTAATATTGACTATTCTCTTTTTGGTATTTGCCTTGTCGATTTTGCACCCTTGTGTCAAAAAATATCCCTCGCACTAAGTTAACCCAGATTGTAATCTAGAAGCCCAAAAAAATTCATGATTGAAATAAGAGCTAAAGAATCAACACTAATAACAGTGGAAGTGTGAAAGAACACTATCTGTCCACTTCGTCATAGTTGCATATTTTGTATTTTCTATTCAAATCTGCTTAATACACTTTTCAACCTTTTTAATTGATTAAAAAAAATACAGACAAAAGTTTATTCACCCTTTTTAAATAGTTTACACAAAATACATTTCTGAACGCATGCATAAATGTCAATCACCGTATTTGACAGGATGACAGGAGGAAAACAAATTTTTGACAGGTACGAAACAAAGGAACATAATTAAATGGAAAATGATTCATTTTCATAATTATGTATTCGTCAAGTTTTCATTGTTTTTAAAATGTATTCTGCTATTCAGGGCGGAGACAAATCCAACGAAACAAAAACCATGAAAATTGATCCAGCCGATCTCGAGTTATAAGTGTTGTAACAAACCCGTCTTTGTTTTTATATATATAGATACTACATTATAATTCAGTATACATTTTAGTGATATTTATTTTAGAAGTTTATTCTCATATTGTTTGTTTATAGTTAAATTAGTGAATAATTAAGTGTTTTTATTTTTATGTATTTTATTTTCTCTTCTGCTCTTACAAACGTCTACATCTCTTTAACTACTTTCCTATCGCAGGTATGCTGGAAGAGATTTCTTTAGAAATAAGCATCACCTTTGTACGTATTTTTCTGTTCCTTTCTTCTTTTCTGTTTATATATGTGTACATAAACTGTTAAATAAATAAATAATATTATAAAGATAAAAGATTTGTATTTTTATTTGTAATAAATGAACTCAAAAACGATTGAACTGGTTTTTAAAATTCTTTCCCCAGTAGAATACTATATTATCACTGAGTAAAATAGGCTATAATTTATAAAGATATCGCACGGGTGAAGCCGCTGCCGGAAGCTAGTTTGGAGATAAATCTAGCCAGTAGCGACTACAGTTAGTAGTTGTTGTCTTAGAAAAAGGTAAAGTGGCCCAAAAAAAACATACGTCATAGAAATGAGTCGCATTAAGTCATTGCTATATATATACTTATATATATATACCTTTTTTACCTTAACACAGGCTATCTATTAGCTTAGCTAGGTAAACAGTTTGACATCCATATAATATGTAGTATAGAGTTAATTTTAATGTAACACATTATGTACAAGAAAATATAGTTTAAAAATGTACTACAAATGTTTTTTGAAATAAAAAATTATTATTATTATTATTATTATTATTATATAACAGAAAATCCCAATTAATAACAAACGAATAAAATACCTACGCACACAACATCATTTAAAATTTGGCATCGGCAAAATATCCCATACTCCTAAAAATAGGGTGTCCAGCCAAAGCGGATTTCCATGGATTTTTCCAATTTCCACGTGTACGCATATCACGTGTCCGCCCGACTGACTTGTGCACTTTTTTTAAACGTGACGTTATTGAAAACGTTCGACTGACGGGTTTATTAAATGCTGTATACTGTTTTCGACATTTGACGGATTAAAATACTATGTTTTTTTTGCTGATTGATCTGATGTAGATATTGTGTTGTTTTGGTGTTAAAAACCGTAAATAAGCTTTGAATTTTGAAACTTCGTCGCTAAATGTTCAGATTTCATTAATAAATAGTATTTTATATTAATTAAAAAAAAAAACAATCATTTACCACAAAGACAATGTTCTGCAAAAAGAATAACAATCTGAGCAATAAAAACCACAAAGTACAAACGTAATAACCCCCACCCCCAACACAACGCTACATTTTTAATTAAAAACGACAGCTACAACAATAACGCTAACACATCGAACAATTTAGCTAAATCCATAAAACCATTACACTTCCCCTGTGCAAACATCTCAGATTCACCACGATAAACTGTTGTAATTCACGAGTATCGCATTACCGCCCGACGTCAGCCGACGTCGCCCGATGTCGCACGACGCCGGCCGATAATACGCGACACGCGCCGATTATGAAATCCGATGTAGGTAATCGTGTGAGGAGTTGGGGTTAGTCGTAGAGGGGACTGGGGTTGGGTTTTGTGCCTACATTCATTTAAAGTAGGTAAGGGGTTACTCTGTTGATGTTTATTTACATGTACCAAAGACGTTACTCGATTTTACAAGAACAAAGGCAGGGTATAGATACTTGTACTTAAACTAAACAATACCTTAATCTTGATTTGAAATGCAAATGTTGCAACGAATACTTTTCGTATCAAGTACTCGTAGCATTCTACTTTCTAGTTTGATACACATTTCAGTAATATCAAAAAGCAGTTATGTCATAAAATATTTTTTAAATTGGCACGGTATCTAATACAAGTTTACTCTCCTACAGGTACTTTTATTTTCAACAATACTGTAGGTATAACCCTCTACGAGTAACACCCAAAATAGGCAGAAAACTCACCCCATAATTCTACACCGCCACACATATACTCTATGCGACATCCCTCGTTAAGGGTGAGCTACCCTTGTAAAAGTCAGCGTGAATAGAGCTAATCCTTATCAGAACCGAGGGGTTAGAGTGAATCAATTAAAGATAAGCAAATATGCTCCATTGTGGACCGGAGGGATTGAATTTGTTGGTGTGAGAAAGGAAATTAACTTTTGCAGGATAAAGCGATCCGTCATCGTCTGACGCGCCCTTAAGTCGTGATCACAAACTAAATTGTTTGAATTGTTTTGTTGGATTAGTTATATGTGTGTTTTGGAGGAAATGTGGGAAAATGTTAGGATCCAGAACAGTTTTTTGCAGTTCTCTTGAACTTATTATATTCTCATTTCATAATTTAGTCGATAGACCAGATGATAAATTACTATCCTAACTATATACAGGATGGCAGGGAGATCGACGCAAAACTGATACCATGGATTCAGCACATGATTCTGAACCCCCTTTTTTTTTGAGGGTGGGTAATTATGAAATAACTCCTCCCGCTCTGGGCGGAGCGGGAGGAGTTATTTGTGTGCCAGTCTTTTACTGACTAAAACCCACCCGTGTTCCTTCCGTTGCCTGTGTGCCGGGTCCGCGATATCCCTTTCGGACAAACTCGCAACCCTGGCAGGAACCGACTAAATATTCCAACGCAAGGGGCGTTGGAATATTTCGTCGATTATTTAAAAAACAAATTTGCTGTTCCATACAAAAGTGCAATACCTACGCGGTCAAAATATATGGAGCAGCTGATATTTTTTTTTTAATAACCGACGATAAATTTCAACGCAGGGGGGTTCAGAATCATGTACTGAATCCATGGTAACAGTTTTCGCATCGATGTCCCTGCCACCCTGTACAATATTATAAATGCGAAAATAAAATATTTGTTTAATACGGTTTCACGCCGAAACAAGAGCACGGATTTGGATGAAATTTGGCACATGGGTACACCATGACCTGGGTTAGGACATAGGATAACTTTTATCCAGATATTCCCACGGGAACGAGACTTATGCGGGTGAAACCGCGAGACGCAGCTAGTGTTATGTATTTTTCAGTAACAGCCCGGATTCTAGATTTGTGCCCGGTTGATGGCAATAGGCTCGCCCCCTATTACATGGAACTTGCGAAATGTGGGTGAACTATAAACATATCTGCCTAATCCTTCGGGGATAAAAGGCGTGATGTTATGGTAGTAATGAAACTTAAACCAAAGAAATATCCATTGACTTGTATTGACCGGAAGAAAGAACTCAGATAATGCAGGTTGCAAATCATAGCTGGCTTTTCTTTAGTCCAACAAATATTATTCCGTATTTTCAGGATCAGGATATAATTATAATAATAAAAGCTTTTATTGATTCCTTACAAATAAAAACATAAACAAAAAAAAAAAAAAAAAAATTGGTCAGTATCTTATCTTACCTCTTACGCCTCTTATCTTCCCTCTTCTCTCTCTAAAATCAAATCAGATTTAGGTCAAATAAATAAAAAAAATTGTTGCCAATGTGGCCAAATCTGCATTAAGTACGATATTTGTATAAGATTCTAGTGAGTTATGATTTATGCAAAAACATTTCCTATTAAAAAACTAAGATAAATCAGAAATATAATTTTGTAAACTTTCAAACCGTTCGGATTACATTTCATTACTTAATAACTTTAATCCCAAAATAACTAATATAACAATTAATGAAATATAGCCACTAACATCTTGAACCGATTTCCCAGCCAATCTGTAATAACATTAACAAAATTTATCTTATAACTAATTCTGCTAATCCAGTATTGTTTTTTTTTTACGCCTAATACATTATATGTAGAACGAACATAAAATATAACTAAAACTAGTCTCAATAAAATAATCGATTTAGAAATACAATAAAAATGCCTAAAATCTAATAAATTAATCATGCTACCTATTACAAGGGATCGAATGGTTCGCCCCACACTGAATTATTCATGACTAAATTAATAATATTAACAATAAAGCCCATAATGGCGTCCACTGGTTATTATTAATATTATCCGGTCGGGTCTAACCGGCCATTATTAATAAAAAATTCAAATGTGTAGGATTACAGGCGTAAGCCGTGTATCAGAATTGTTTAAAGTTCTCACAATAAAAAATGGTTATAACTTATAAATTGTGATCATGCGCATGTATGTGGGTGTGTGTGTGGGGGCGTGTGTGTGTGTGTGTTTATAGCTTAATAGTGATGTAATGTGGTATGCGGTAATCCCTTGTGTGAAATGTCAATATGGTTGGGAAAGGGATTTGGTTATGATATCTAATCCCAGAGGAGTCGTGAGGGATGGAAGCAGTGTGTGTCTTTTAATGAAATTCATGGGATTTTTGTGTGTGATAAATTAGTGACGAAAATTATTTACAATAAGGAACTTAGATTATTTTTATGGGGTCGAGTAATGAATAAAATAATGATTAATGTCATGATATTATGTATGTACAGACTGATACTTTTAGGGTAAAGATTTTTTTACCCATAACCAGTAAAAAAGAAGTAAACAAAATTAAGGTAAGAAAATACTGTGTAAAAATCGAGAAAAATCGCACCATTATTACCGCCGTCAGCCGCAGATTTTCCTAAATTTTATTTATTCAGAAAACCATTAAGATTAGGCGTCACGCGTATATCCGTCATCAACGACGCACATTAGCGTCACGCGGCGTCGCAGCGTGTGCTGATAAACGCTAATACATAGCGTCGTCTGACGTCACGCCATCACGCATTAATAACAGTGACGCGGAAAAATCGACAAGTGTAAGGTATTGGAGGTGTGTTTTCATTGAAGAATCAGGTACGGGGTACTTGCTTCTCGAAGAGCTTCATTGCCACCGAATCTTAGCTAAACTGGTAGAGAGTCAAGAGAGCTTTTGTTCCTTTTTTGAAAGAGTGACAGAACTGGCTAGTTTTCCACTTGAGTAATCTGTCCAGAGATTAGTTTGTGATTCTCAGAAGAATCACAGGTCGTTTTTTTTTTAACAATGCGATTTTTTTATAAAAGTGCATATTTTTAAAACGATTTTTTTTGTACTGGACATCATGTAATTTTGTAAGGAAGTAAGTTGGCAAGCACCGATCCAAACCCTCATAAAGATAAAAAAGGCTAATTATGATATGTTTTATCTTTAGATAAATCATAAACGAATCGTCAAACATTGGAAACTCACCCAATTCCACCAATATTTCACGAGCACACACGTCTCAACTCTCGCGCACATTATAAATCATAAACGAATCGTCAAACATTGGAAACTCACCCAATTCCACCAATATTTCACGAGCACACACGTCTCAACTCTCGCGCACATTATAAATGATTATCACCTGAACCGAACGTCGAGTGAGGCTAATGATTCGACGCTGAACAATAACATAATGTGGGGGAAAGCTCGATAGCACTGTTCTTTCATTAGAGGCTTTTCGGAGGTTATTTAATGACATTATTGATAGGTTTACAAAAAGAATCAGAGAAGGGAAAGTAGTCATGGCTAAAGGACGAATTCTGATTGGGCTTTATTAAAGGACGGAATTTCTCCCAGGTTGATTTGTACCCGGTTGAAGGCATTAGGCTCGCCCCCTGTTACTTACATGGGACTTAAACATAGCTGGCGAAATATGCGTGTACACCCTAGGTAGAGGTGTACCAATGTACACCTCTACCTTGTTATGCTTAATTAAATATGAAATATCGTAAGAAAAGCCTTCGTCTTTCCCAGATCATGAGGATGACAAAAGTTGGATTTTTAGGGTTCCGTACCTCAAAAGGAAAAACCGGAACACTTATAGGATCACTTTGTTGTCTGTCTGTCAAGACCCTTTTTCTCAGGAAAGCGTGAAGGTATCAAGCTGAAATTCATATCAAATACTCAAGTCTACTGTCCCTTGGAGCTGTGAAAAAATCAAAATTCTAAGCCAACGCAATCAAAAGATACAGCCGTTTATGCTGCAAATTTTCGACGCTCGCAAGGGAATCAAAACCTACAGGGTACTTCCCGTGAATTCGAAGTAAGGTCTTATAGCACAGATAAAGGAAACATTGCGAAAAGCATAAATTTGTAGTTACATCATATAATAAAAATATTTTTAGTACGGAATCTTCGGTGCGCGAGTCCGACTCGCATTTGGCGGGTTTTTTTATTTTTCTCTGCACTTTGATAAGGTGTGTATGGTAGGTGAGTTTATTAAACTTTTTCATTTTGGGGAAAGCTCGATAGCACTATTCTTTCATTAGTGGCTTTTGGGTCAGACGCGGTTATTTAATGATGTTATTGATAGGTAAAGAATGATTGCAGAAAAGTAATATTGTGTAGGGAAAGTTGATATAGCTTAAGGGCACTGGGTGGGTAAGCGGTGAATGTGCGAACTATTATACTTCAATCCAAGCCGAAGTTAGTGAAGTGAGGTTAAAGACAAACAGCGCTAAACAGTTTTCCAAAATATTGTCCACTCTTTTACAATAAAGTGATGATTTTCACGGTTCCCAATGGTTGCCAGTTACCAGGATCAACTTAAGAAAACATAATTTAATACATAGACGTCATTCTGAACAATTTAGGGATTCTGAAAACTCAGTTATTAGCTCAACGATGCGACAAAACAAATTAGGTCAAAATATGTATTAGTGTTTAGTTAGATCCCCTCCTCAACATTATGCAGAGATGAATCAGGAAACATTTTAACAGGGTTAATTTTAAAACATCAACATTGTTTCCTTCACATATTTTAACAAACAACCCTTTACCCATGGTAAACAAGCACCATCATCCCTAACTTGTTATCTGTTTAGCGTTCCGAGTGCGTTACTAACACGGGTAGCATGCGCACGGGTAGCACCCCATCATTTAGTGCTCTAATGGGTTAAGCAAAGTTTGAACGACCACCCATGTTCAGTGCTCGCGTGGATAACGCATCTGTGATAGACTGAGATGATGGAGTTTCCGAGATTTGAAGATTGGTATCTTTATCATAGTGTGAATTAAAATAATATCGATAGTTAGATAGAGATAGATAGCGATAGATAGATAGAGATAGATAGATAGATAGATAGAGATAGATAGAGATAGATAGATATAGATAGATAGAGATAGATAGATAGAGATAGATAGATAGAGATAGATAGATAGATAGAGATAGATAAATAGATAGAGATAGATGCAATTTTAGACCTCTAGATTTAGATTTCCTCATTGTTTTTGCTTTACACCATGGCTCTTGTCGTAATACGGGTACTAGTTTAAGATTATTGAAAATTGTTGAATAGCGTAATGTAGCCTCAAAATAGTTGAACAGCGTAATGAAGCCACAAAATCAGCACTCCTATTTAATTTTGAGTTTTCTCGACAGTGTTTTCGTCACATCGAAAGCTAATATAGCGGTTAATTTTGAGCAAATAATATAAGAACCACACTCCTGTTGAGGTCAACAAAAGAAACAAAATGTTTCCTTCTTTATTTCCAAACCATCCTGCTTCAAACAATACACCACTTATAGCCAAACTAGCAATCATTTCACACGTTACACGTCCGCTTAGCGTCCTAACTGGTGGCACTATCATACTTACTAACGAGGACAGCAAACTGTGCGCCTGACCACCCGCGACGATCAACTAGCCTTTTGGGCATAAGAGGATGTATAGGATATTCTATTACTTTATAGGCAGATTATGAAATATTTAAAGTAAAAAAAAAACAAGCGAGCTTTACAGTAGTCGCTTTATGATATGTAACATCTGACATCTTACCTTGGTAATAAGCAACATTAACGGGGGGGGAGGCTCGTCTAGTTCGTTTCTGTAGGGCACCTCAAAGGGCCATAGCCCAGCGGGCGGCGCGGGCTTACCGCACGGTGGGCTATGCGGCAGCATGCGCTCTGGCCAGCACCCCGCCTTGGGAGCTCGAGGCGTGGGTGCTCGCCAGAGTGTACGAATGGACGGCGGAGCGGAGGGCGAGAGGAGTCCGCTCAGCTCCGGAAGAGCGGGAGGCCGTCCGGCGGGAGGCGAGGGACGCCATCGTTGTCCATTGGATGGGCGACCTCGCCACCGCAGCCTTCGGCCGCCGAACCCTCGACGCAATCGGGCCGGTCCTGCGAGACTGGCTCGAGCGTCCGCACGGGTTCCTCTCCTTCCGTCTCGTGCAGGTGCTGTCCGGACACGGTTCTTTCGGATCGTACCTGCACCGAATCGGACGGGAGGAGACGCCGTCGTGCCACGACTGTGGCGCGGCGGAGGACGCGGCGCAGCACACCCTCGAGGTGTGCCCGTCGTGGTCCGAGCCGCGCCGCAGTCTCATCGCGGTGATCGGACCGGACCTCTCGCTCCCCGGCGTGGTTAACGCCATGCTGAGGGATGAGGGGTCCTGGGCGGCAGTCGCCTCCTTCTGCGAACACGTCATGTCCCAGAAGGAGGCAACGGGTGCGGGGGCACCCTTGCCTGTATTGCACAGGCCTCCACCAGTGTCGGACGGGAATAGCCAGGTGTTCCCGGCCATTCCGGGATGTTATGCGGGGCCCGCCAGCTAGGCGGGCATGCGCCGGGAGGGTCGTGGACGTAAAGGCTGAGCCGGTTTCCCATGACCCTCCCATCACGGCGATGCGGGAACACCGCTGAGTTTTAGTGGGTATACTGTCGCTACTGACAGGAGTCCCACATACCCCGACTCGTCCCCCACGAGCCGGGGATGCGTAACGCATTTCTCAGCGACAAAAAAAAAAAAAAAAAAAAGTTCGTTTCTGTAGGCCAACTCTAGCACCGCGCGCGCTCATTGATCAAAACAAATAGCGCGCGCATTCGGCTTCCTGTTACAGACTTCCGTCCCTTTTCACCAAATCACTACCACAGATTGCAGGAAAGCGACTGGAAAGATGTTACACATAAAAAAACGACACGCAAAGCAATGCCATTTCAAAACTACTTAGATTGGTTGACTTGCCAATAAGCGAGGTTGGGAATAAAAAGCTTTTAGCATTTTTGGCGAATCTTTTAGGATTTTGTCTTCGTCTGTTTCAAATGTCTTCCAAAAGTCAATTTTGGAACTTGACCGTACTTTTCTCCGCATTGAAAACGCAAAGCGGAATTTACACGTAGTCAATGTTTTGTGAGCAGTGGTGTGGCCCAGTGGTACCGGCCCGGACTTACGAGTTGTAGGTCGTGGTTTCGAACTCAGCTAGGCGCTTTACTTTGTGTAAATAATTTCATGACCACTGCGGTCACTGCTCTCAAAGCGTTGAAGGAAAACATCGTGACGAAACCGACATGTCCTAGAACCAAAAATTCGAAGACATGTGACAACTACCAACCCGCACTGGGCTCGCGTGATAGATTACAGTTCACTCATCCTCTCAAAGACAGGAAGCACTACTGGGACACCGGTCTCAGCAGTGGGAATATTATAGGTTGATTATGCAATGTTTTAAAATTAAGTATGGTTGTAAAAGGAATTAAAAAGAAACTAAATATGCATGAATAGCCAGCTTTTATTGATTGCCCAATTAATAGACATAGTTGGTAATGTGGTGTTAATGAGCCTTCTCAGGCACCACACAAAACAAACAACTCTATTTGATCAGAGTACTTCAGACAAACATTACTAACGTTTCTTCTTCCTATAAAATCATCCGTTGAGATTATACTCGTAAATGCGAAAGTGAGTTTGTGTGTTTGTTACGCTTTCACGCTAAAACGGCTTAATGGATTTGGATGAAATTTGGTACATGGGTAGACCATGACCTGAAGAAGGATATAGGCTACGACGAAGTCGCCAGCAACAGCTAGTATACAATAAAAAATTGTATTAATATATTACTTAAGTCAGTGCAAAACACTGGAAAAAAATCACTTTAGCATGAGAAATCCTGGACTTGTAAAAAAATGCGGTTTCGCGGTTCCGGAGCGGTGCGGTGCGCATTGCTGAAAAAATTGCCCGTATAACTATACTGAAATCGCCATGCAATAATCACATGACACTCATTTCTTTTGCATATGAGAAGAGGCCTTTACCCCTTTTGCCAACAATTACAGGGTGTTACAATTACACATGAATAGGACATTTAGCTAAAGTGCCGTTTTGATTATGGGTCGTTTTGCTAGTAGGACCATTTGCTTTTAGGACGTTTTGATACGGAGGGGAATTGAAATATATTTACAATTAAGGCAAAACAATAAAAAAAAAAAAGGAAGTGTACGGAAACTTTCAGGTAGGTGAAAAAAAGGCTCATCTTTGATTTTAAGATTCATGCGATCCATAAACAAACGAACATTGATTCCATGATTTTGTTTCTGAAATCGTGACTGGCCATGACCAGTGATCGAAAATAATTAGGGGCCGATATTTCGTTTGCGGTTTTCAGGTCAGTGTGACCTCGAAAATAGAAAGATACCTATTAAGACTTTGAATTTATTCAAAAAGTCTTCAATAAAAATAAACGAGATGCCTTATTAAAACAGTTGTATGAAACAATAGCAGTAATAAGCATAATATTTGAATAAAAAATAATTGGCAGAGATTTGAAAGAAAACAGACCAGTAGCTGCAGGCTAAAATTTTGCAAAAACTTGTATATAAAGACACTCCAATCTGTTGTGTTATTGTTTGTTGAATCTACTTTGTAGTTTATTAGCAGAAAGTTCACGTTAACATATTAAAGTATCATTTCCTGAAATATACGTATCATTGTCATTCCGCCCTTTTCCTAATTTATTTGTCGCCTCACAGCATGTTTTCTTCTTCTGAATGAATTAATGAAATTCACCGATCCCGACGTGGTTTAACCAGACTCGATAAATCGAATGAACCTCAAAATTTGCACTGGAGTCTCATGTTGCATGGGGCTACAGAAGCCATTGAATATCAAGGAGTAGACCGGGGGGCGCGGTAATGGTAAAGAAGACGTGCCCTTAGGGTATGGATGGATTTGCGAGCCATACAGGATATGCATCCTTGAATAGACAAAGGAGTAGTGGAGAGACGGGTGATATTTATCTATGGAAGGGCATCTTTTAACGACGTCACCGCCCGATTGGTTCATGTCCAGCTGCATTTACATCTCTATCGGCCGTAATCTCAGTAGTAACCCCTTTTCTAGCCATTATGATCTCTCACACAATCCATCCATAGTTTCTTTGGTCTTATTCGCAACGAAACACAAATAATACCATCTTGCAAACTCTCATAATAAGACCATCTAATCTCCATGTTCAAGCTATTCAAATTCGATATTCAAACCTATCTATTACCACAGGCCACTAGCTATTAAAATATAAACTAACCATAAACAATAACGAGTATCTGAGGCGTTACTATAAATACTGAATCTCGTACAAACTCGTATTATGATACTGAAGGCGTCTCCATACATGTTGCGATGCAATGCGGCATAGCATGGAATAGCAACGCATTGATGTCATAAATATCTATACATCGAACCGTAAATATAAGGAACAAAGCGGTACAAACGTATAAAACGACCCTACATCTCTTAATGATATGTAGATTCCCTACATTAGTTACATGACTGTGTTCTCAGTGAAAACATCTCGCAAACTCCATGCTGAAACTTCGCTCTTAAAGCACGGATACACTTCAGACCAAATTCACCTCTCACATACAGAGTTAAAGTTCAGTTTTGTAGTGAACAGACCGGGAATTAAGACCTTGTGGTCCGAGAACCATATCGACTCATTAAACAAGACATAATTTAAACGCATCCTGTACCAACATTCAATTTAGTGTTTCAGACCAACGATACACGTTCCAATTTTCTCTGTTAACAATTGTCCAAGTTACTGCGTTTGAGAATTGAGGCTTTAAGCTCGTGTATTTTAAACTGCGATCGAAATGCAGCTTAATTGGGCTCGTTATAAGGTTGATATTAAATTGTTTTATCTCGGAAATTGAGACATTAGAAATCTTCCAGCGACTATTACCGTGTTCTTTTAACAAATGCACGACGGCGCGGCGTACGGAGTAAGATGTAAGTTTGTGCCGGCGTGCATAAATAAGGCCCGGAGAAGTATCGGTTATTTTAATACTGAGACCCCAGGTGGGCGTGGACCCATCATATATCATCGGCAACAATTATTAAATTATCTTTTTCGTTGACATTAAGTAATTGTTTCGGTTGGTCCGTGCTCATAACTGGCGCGCCGAGGGATGAGGTATCGTTTTTAAATTGTCGTTTTAACTTGTGCCTAAATTCCTTTGTTTAGATGTATTTTTATTAATATTAAGTGATGACATTATTAAAAAATACCTTTCATCGTTCTAATGTTATTTGAACTAATGTCCATAACTAAAAACGTGAAAGTCATTTTAAAATCACATTACTCAAATTTTTTATAGGATTACGTTCTCACATTTTTTTTTCTTACAACCACTAATTCCGCATTAAGCTGTCTTATAGAAGGACATTGAATTATGACTACTAAATGAACATAATGCGATAAGCATCAACAATTCAGCAATAGATACGATAATTGAGTTGGAAGTAGTTCGAACACACTGTATAAGCAATTACGCCGATTAAATAGTACGAAATCTTGTATATTTAGCTGTGGCATTAATCATGCACGGCAGTGTAATCGGGTCAGGCGGGCGTTGGTGTAATGAATCAAGGGGGTAATTAACTAACTAATACACTTATCACGACATGAAGTGTACACGTCCAATTGGAGCAGAATCGAGGCTCGGTGTACGCTAGATGCTTGCGGCTCGAGTCTCGGGCACTCGAATCGAGCTCGATTTCGAGATTGGCTCGACGATTATAAATTGCAAATGAACTAATCATTTGGAATTGCTCGACTTGTTTGTGACTATTTAGATTGTTGTGATGGGGCTGTTTGAGTTGCATGAAGGATGAAAGGAATGTCTGCAATTCATTATTTGAATGAATGAATTTACTAATAAAGAAACAGGATCTACTACAAGTGTATATAAGGGCTCTAAGCGCATCACATTCGTTATAATAATATAAACATTACTTCATTTCTCATAGCAGGGCTATCTTCAGTTTTTTCGATCATACCATCTAAATCAGCGCTGGGGCTCTGTCTCGCATAGGGTCGCAATATTATGCTGAGCGATGGCCGTTTTGCGTGGACGTGACACATATTTTCCCCCAAATTGTTATTTTCGTGGATTGTTCTTTCCCTGCGTCATGTGTACAGCAAATAAACGTATTTTCTTTCATTCTTATAAATACATACATTAAAGTCGCTTTTCGTGTCTGTCTGTGTGATCAGATCACGTTGTTCTTCTAAACTGCGCAACGGATTTTGATGCAGTTTTCATAACAATTTATAGAATTTATTCCGGACGGTCTATGTGTACAATACATTAATATTAAACTTACATATAATAAAGAAATCTCTATATTTTCTCAAGTCAACAAAACCGTGCGAAGCTGGGACGGATCACTAGTTTATTATATAAAATTATAGCTTATACGAGTATTATTCAGTGATAATATAGCATAAAACCATAGCCAGGTCTTATAATACCTAGGACTTATCTACAATCGCTTAGTCTACAAAACATTCAATATAAAAAGGGAAACTCTCTGTAATAGAATGTCAATATTGTCGCAGTGGAAAGCAGATCATAATCTAAGGCATTTATGTTTCCGTTCTATATTATCTGGAGTAGGAAGATTACGTATTTAATAATCTATTATACTAATATAGTAAAACTGAAGAGTTTGTTTGTTTTTTTTGTTTTAGAGTTGGAACTACCAGTCGGATTTGAATAATTCTTCTAGAATTTGATTCTTGAGAAATGTAATAGGGTATATAAAGTCCCATTTAAATAGATGGACATACTTTTAGAAATCATTCAGACGACCAAAATAAGGACATTGGTAAAAATAATAAAAAGAAAAACGCATTAGATACTTACAAGAAATATAAATCTGCTAACGAAATTACACAAAAATTTTTGGTACCCAATATACCATTTATTATTTTAGGTCAAAATAAAATTACTTTAATCAGTGTTTCTTTGCTTGGATATCTTTGGTTAGACGTACTGAACGCTGATTTTAAGTGGACCTTGTGTATCATCACGCCATGACCCTTAGGAGCTGAGCAAAAAGAAAAAAAAGTCGGAAAGATAGCTAAGTGAAGCGAAGTAATAACGCGGGCGGGCGATGCTGTGGGTCAGGTGCTGAGGTAGTTTTATAAAAATGTTGCTGTTAGTATATCTTAAGACTTCCACGGGAACAAAGTCGCGGGCTAGAAGCTAGTATTACTATATAACTTAGAATGTAGAAGGTATGTGACTGATTTGATGATTGTAGAAGTTATGTGACTACCGGGTTTGTATCACTCTGAGCTTGGGTATGGAGAAACGAAACTTTCAGGCACTTACACCCGATTTCTCACTTGAGAATTTGACGTTAAGAACTTGTCATCAATCTGCCTAGCCTTTTCCCAACTATATTGCGGTCAGCTTCCAGTCTAACCGGATGCAGCTGAATACCAGTAATTTTACATAGAGCAACTGCCTATCTGACCTCCACAACCCAGTAATTGGGTAATACGATACCCCTTGATAAGACTGGTTGTCAGACTTTCGGGATTCTGACGACGCGTAGCGACTGTCATAGATCCACGAATGACAGCCGGGACCAACGGCTTAACGTGCTTTCCCAGGCACGGAGGAGTCTCGGTTTGTAAAGGTCACCCATCCACAGACCAACCTCGGCAAGCGTAGCTTAACCTGATGGATCGATCCGTGCGGCAGCTATTACTTAGCCACGAGTCAGGAGCCACGAGCGTTAGCTTCGTTAAGAACTTGTCATATTCTACTATATAATTCAAAAAGCGTTTGAAATTTTGTATTTCGTGGACTATCACCGTAAGTACCTAATGCTAGAGTAGAGTTTGACAACAACTTCAAATTCTCAATTCAGAAACCCGCTGTTAGGGTATTACGAAAGAAGGAAATGACAGGTAATGGCACAGCTGACTGTCTGATTGAATTGAATTGTTGTAATCGTAGAATCAACTGCAGTCCTCTTGTGCCTGGTCGCTAAACGTAACTAACCGATCGTCATTTGTTATTATTACGACTCAAGCCGATGACTTGAGCGACACTTCAGAAACAAGTCCGGACAGATCAAAATCGAATCACAAGTTCAGGATAATAATTTACGGAACCCTAGAATTATAACAATCTATTCAATAAGCGGCAATAGCCCAACGGTTATGACGAAAATGCAGATATCTCCAAGTGTAAATAAGCTCTTTCCACCACCCTTATCTATCGCTTTCCATCAGACGAGATGGACCATAGCAAAAAAAAAAAAACGAGCGAGCCTTACAAAAGTCGCATGTGATGTGTAACATCTGACATCTCACCTTGGTAATAAGTAATATTAAAGGGGCAATGCTTCGTCAAGGTCGTTTTTAACGGCCATTCCTAGCACCGTGCGCGCTCATTTGTCAAATCAAATAGCGCGCGCTTCTTCGGTTTCCCGCTTCGCTCTTCCGTCCCTTTTCACGAAATCACTGCAACAGATTGAAGGAAGGCGAGAGGAAAGTTTTAAAGGGAAGTGAGTGGAAAGATGTCACACATTAAAAAAAAAAAATTACTTATGGTTGATGTAAGGGTCACCAGGCGCACCTACACTTCGAAGGTATGAGTCAGATTTTTGTTGGGATCCTTACCCAAAGTTTTAAAACCATATTACTAAGCCTACGCCGTCTGTCTGTCTATCTTTCCATACGTAATTATGTCTGTCACAAGACTGTATCTTTTTACCATAATAGGTAGCCAGTTAGAAAGGTAGGAAAACCGCGTGGCTAAGTAATGCAAGCCGCATGGGTTGATCCATCAGATTAAGCTACGCTTGGCGGGGTTGTTCCGTGGATGGGTAACCATCTTTACATACTGAGACTCCTCCGTGCCTCGAATAGCACGTTATGCCGTTGGTCCCGACTTTCTGGATCTCTGACAGACGCTACGGGTCGTCAGAAGCCCGAAAGTCTGACAACCAGTCTTACCAAGGGGTATCGTGTTACCCAGTAACTGGGTTGTGGAGGTCAGATAGGCGTACTATATAAAATACTGGTATTCAGCTGCATTCGGTTAGACTGGAAGCCGACCCCAACATAGTTGGGATGCAGATTGATTGAGGTAGCCAGTCTTGTAGAATACTTTTTACTATACCAGTGGTAACGGCCCTGATTTACGAGGTGTAGATCGTGGGTTCGAACCCTGACAGGCGCATTACCTTGTGTAAATTATTTCATCACCACTGCTCTCAAAACGGTGAACGAAAACATCGTGCGGAAACCGGCATGTCCTAGAACCAAAAATTTGAAGACATGTGACATCTGACAACCCGCACTGGGCCGGCGTGGTGGATTACAGCCCACTCCCTCTCACAGAGAGGAAGCATAAGTCCCAGCAGTGGGGGTAAACTAAAATAGTTTTGGTGGTGGGCAGAACCAACTTGCGTTACTGACCGTACCTACCTTTAAGTACAGAAATGCTACAAAACCTTTGCCACATAAAGTACCATTCCACCTGCATCGAAGTGATTGCGTACTGCGATCGTATCAGGCGACCACATTATTGTCTTAATTGATACGTTTTGTTCGTGGCCAAGCTAGATTAAAATAGTTTAAATCGCTAATTCCTTGATTTAACTCGCTGTGTTGCGCCTGCGATCCTTAGTAATGAGATCAGAAGATTGGCTTAATTTATAGTTCTGTTTTGTTGGTAATGGTCGCGTTTGTTCAGTTATGTTCTTAATTGACATTTAATTATTATTGGTTTTGATTACCTATCTGTTTCATATGAATTTTAGCGGCTTATTTCTGTAGGTAACATATTGTAGGTACCTATTAAGAATTTTCTATGAGTTTTTATTTCGAAAACAATTTTTTCTAGATATTATCTACTTAACGGAGTGTTTATGTGTTTCTCTCGTTATTATCAGCCATATTTTAACTACTGTGGGCGTACTGTGGGTAGTGTTGGTTATTGCGCAATAGAAAAACCGTTTGCAGTTCAGATCAAATTATAATTTACAATCAAATTAATCACACTAGCAATTCACACACTGTAGATACAGGACATGACTATACGGACCGCACGAGAGTTTCTAAATGTCTTCACTGCTTGACCGCCACCTATGAACTCTGATTAGCTCCGGCCGTCCGAGCGCCATGTTTTAGACTCTGTCGAGCATCGCTAGGCGGCGCTGTCTTCCCGATTAGTCAATTCAGTAACGTATTTCCGGCATACTTTTATTTGCAAAGAAAAAAAAATTAGTTTATTATATTTTATATTCAAGATCCTTTGAATCTGGCTCCAATAGAGAGCTTTATTTTGAAAATTCCTCAGCTTAACGATTCGATTTAAAACTTGCCTATTTTTTACTATCCGCACTTCTAGCTCGAAAGGTGAAGTAATTCATGAGTAGGTATAGTCGCCGGCACGTAACTTGGCAAGAATCGTAGATGCGCAGAATTCATTTTCATTTTTGTTTCTTGACAGACATGTCCAAAAATAAATTATGGCAATAACCATAGAATAATGACATGCAATAAAAGTGTATTTTTTTTTGTTGCACTACGTTTACATTCGCAAACTTTCTCCAAATACGCCAAAACCTTGCCAAGTTACGTGCCGAATGTAACGTGCTGAAAGACGAACAGTCTTTAAAACAAGATTATTTACTATCAATTTACTTTTTAATCGTGCCTTTACTTTAATTTTTTCTCGTATCCTCACCGCTCAAAAACTTTATTCCCATACACATCATAACAACTCAAAAACCTTCAACATTAAAACCTCTCAATTGCGTCCTCACACAGCCACATAAAACAATCACACGAAACTATTAATCCTGCTTCAGGGAACACGTTGAGATGGCAAAAATGGCGGCTGCTCCCTTCGTATATCATAAATTTGAATATTCCCGAGCAGGCAGAGGATAATATAGTGGGTTATTGTCATGACCGGCGCGACGTCGCTGCAGAAATAAAACACGTGGAAAAATCGCGGATTTTGTGTCGGAACTAACAGACAGAGTCTACAGAGTAGGGGGAAGGGACAGAGAGTTTGTAGCTTTAAAATTTGTTTAAGCTGTAAAAGATTTTGCCCTTCAATGGAAACTCCCACAGAAAGCGAGATCTATCCTTTAAGTTGCCGCCCATTATGTCACCCTATGTAAATTTTCTAAATTAATTTTTGTGATTTTTATGGTGTCCATAATAAAGAATATTGTATCTATCTTTCTATCTATTAATTGTTGGATTGTGTTTTATGATAATCGAATAATATCTATAACTGGAATTTTACCCACGTTAGAAATAAGTTGTCATTTGGAATCAGGATAGGACCAAAAGTACCAGTAAGTGATATCTAGTTGAGTTTTTTAATCTCCTTACGTAAATTAATCGGTACATTAATCCGTAGCCTACTGGGGTCTAATAGTCAAAGTATTAAAACTTAGGTTCCGTAGATCTTTAGCTGATAATAAGTCACACTTTGTTAAGGATTAGCGCTTTAGAAACATGTAAGTAAGCATAAGCATATTTTCTCCTTCGCTAAGTTTTTAACGGTAAGAAAGACTACTTCATCGATATCTAACAGCTTTTGACAAGATTTGAGACTACTCCCTCCGTTTACAGCTAACTTTACGGTACGACACTTATCATCGAACCTCTAGTTGCCAAATCACTTTAATATAACCTCAAGCAATTCTTTATCCAACATCATATGACTTACTCCACTACATCACTGCTCTGTATCAGAATTGAGACATCTCGAGTGGCGGGGCCGCGGGGCGCAGCGAGCGTCTCGCGCGGAATGTTAATATGCAAACCGAGCCGGCCGCTTCTCACAAATATCTATCAATATTGATCATGCTGCCCATAGCTTACTGATTCCAAGGATTTTTCGGTTATTGTCTTCTTATAATTGTTGGTAGGGCAGTTTAGCCCGTACCTTAACCGTTTGCAGGGCAGTTTAAGTGCAGGGCAATATTTGCACAGCACATGGTTCACAATCCTTTGACTCTTCACATGTCATCTCACTGTTTGTCAAATATTGGTCTGCTATAAGACTGCATGGTATACCTTCTGTTTGTGAGTGTGCTTGTCCAGACTCATAGTGTTCGTTATCGACTCCCTCGTTGGTCCTGGTTTCCTGGTGGCCAGGCAGTGTTATTGGGTTTTTCTTTGAGGAATTTCTCAGAAGCATTCCAGAGTCTGGATTTGTCATGTCCGGTTGATGGTAATAGGCTCGCCCCCTATTACATGGGGCTTAAATATAACTGACGAAATGTGGGTGTACTATAAGTTCACCTCTGCCTAAGCCTTCGGGTATAACAGGCTTGATGTTTAGTTTTTTATGACGGCAATTAGGCTTACTTTCGTTTTGAAATGGACTCGGTGACATTTGATAAGCACTTCAGCTTTGTCTGTAAGGTTGGCCATTTTTAAAACACTTTGGTGTTTCACGAACTTACAGTAACCACTCTTCATCCAGGTTTGATCATAGCATTGGTAGAGTCCGCAACAGCGTATTTAGCGTAGCTATGGCAGCTTTTACCCTGAAAAACAGAAGAATTACGCAAGTTATTATTATACTGCTACTTCCTGCGCATTTGTTTTTATGAATTCAAGTTTTAATTTATCATCTATCAATCTCGCTTAATTTAATTGATATGCAAATAAAATGCAACGAAACACACTCTTCAGAATGAAGCATGCACTCAATCAATTCAGATTCTTTTGATTCAGGAGCTGAAGAGCATATTATGAATTTCCGGAAGATGTTAAAAGGGCGATAATCAAAGCACCCATTATGGCTGTTATTACAACAATAAATAAAGAAATTACCGTCAAATCCACGATAAAAAGCTAAATCCAATTAATTTAATCTCAAATAGGATCTCGAATTTGTTTTATTCATAAATAAACAGAAGACTATCGTTAGTTGAAATCTGTCCTCGGCCTTTTTTGATTGAAAACTATGTTTTGCTCCCGACAACCTTACTTATACCGCCCCCATACTGAAAATCACGCTGAATCGAACCTTATGTCCTTTAAATAAGATGATCCAGGGTATTATTTTTCGTGTATGTTTGTGTGTTGGCATAGAATCCTATTGTTATTTCCATACGTCACATCGAGGGTATGCGATGAAGGGAGCGCAGTTTACTATAATTAGTTTGTGTTTTATCTCGATCGTCGGATTCGCAATAATGATGGGTATTGAGCTGCTTATGTGTGACAGTGATTGTTTTGGTGTGATTGATATGTTTTGATAGAGACGATATAACATTATGATTAATAAGTTAATGTGTTAAAAGCTAACATAATTCTTAAAAGCAAACGTCACTACTTCTTCTTCAGTAATCTTACTACTGATTACTAAGAACATCTTTAGTACTGTAACATTTAAGACTTCATTAAGACTAAATATAGCCTGGTACTACATCTCGAATAACACTGCGAAAGTTAGAAATTGTGTCGAACTAACTAATTATCTATGGTTCCCACTGTTAGATATAACCGCACAACACTAGTTGGTCTAGGGTAGTTAGTCTTTGGTTCATAAAAGAGGAGGGGATTTTTGAATTTGAATGTAAAAAGAGATTAGCTCAATATCAGTCTCTTAATAACGAGACTCTGTGTAACGTGTAATTAACAAGTTTATTATCCTGTGTTCGTATATACATGTAATCTTCCGCTGTCGCTTGGATACTGTGCTGTGCGGTACAAATACACGTCTATTACAACTGGATCGAGTTTCATTTAACGGGCGCCATAACGCGCCTATAAAATAATTACAAAAGAAAATAACATCACTGCAAAACCTAAGTTATTCTATCGGAAAATATTTACAACTAATTAAATCTTTTCTCAGCATTGGTTTTTGTGGAGCACCTGGGCCAGTTTTATATACATTCTATATAATACTGGCCCAAGTGCTCACCAAAAATGAATGCCAAAAAGCTTCTGTCGGTAACATCAACTCCTTAAAATCCCATGTCCTCACACTTATCATGTCGACAATCACGTCGCTTGATGTCCTGATGAATGAACGTTTTGTGATGCTAATACACAGATTATGTATTAAAACTACTGTTCACAACCCTTCCTACCCAAACAACCTAACTGCCAACACACCCCGTTTGAATATCAACCTTGGAAATTGAAACATAGAGTTGGAATTCCAGTTTGGGAGTTAATTGAGATATAAGATCTGGTGTTTTTGTTAGGTAATGAGGTATACTCTAATAGTACACGTGTTTTCCTTATCTGAGATTAGTCAGTTTTAAAGCTTTGTCTCTGGTTGTCGAAGGGTAGTAAATTGACTGTGAATGATTTATTGGTGACGTTGGTCTGATCGGGTTGATGGTGATTTTTGAATTTTGATTGGGTAGTTTTAAAGCTGTTTTGTAGATATGGTTATGGATGGAGCAGACTTTTCCAGCGAAGTATCTCATTCACAACACACCACACACACTCATGTTTGTCGCAACATTTTATTTGATCTTGTGAATTTTTCATCTTATCCTATCTTTTTACTACTTACCTTTAATTTATTCTGTTAATTAATTAAAACACACACACTTCCCTGTATTCATTATTCTAGCGTATGGCACACGTGGGTTGCAGCCGAAAATCAGCGTCAGTGATACCTTTTTTTTAGATAGAAATGAGCAGTCATTCATATAAAAGACCTCTGACACCTCTGAATCATACTTTTAGAGATATGAGGAATAGGGTGTAAAGTTCACTCATCCTCTATAGAAAAGGGAGGATCATCCGACCAGATGGGTGTAGTGTCTGGCGGGCAACTGCCCGACGATTGATGTCGGGGAGGTTATACAGGGTGTCAGGGACATCGACGCTAAAACTGTTACCATGGATTCAGACACCATGTAAAACTGTTACATGATTCTGAACGCCCCAGAGGTGCCAATTTCGTCGATTATTAATCCCGGAATCCTGAATTCATGGTAACAGGCTTCGCGTCGATGTCCCTGCAGCCCTGTATATATGCTGTTGGCGCGGTAAACTCTGATAGGGATTTTTTATGCATCACAGATTATAATTATAAGTAGACAATTGTCAGGTTTCTAACCATCTTCACCTCTAACCCGACCAAATTAAAAGGAACATCCTCGGAATAAAAAGTGGGGTAATGAGAGACCCCAGTCGTGCGACGCCGCCATACATCACGCTATCTGATCTGGCCACCGATTGATTTTCGGAAATCGCCTCCGAATAACCCTGACGATAAAGTGATTTACGGGTCGGACATACGGACTAAGCGTTTGGAGAACTGGGCGACTTGATTTGCGTTTATTTGCGTCATTAGCATAACTTGGAGCAAATAGTAATACCAGCCAATTATCCCACTGCAGGGCAAACGCCTTTTCTCATACAGAGAAGGCACAAGCATTGATCACCACGCTTGCTCAAGACGGGTTGGTGATTTCGGACTTATAATTTTATTAATTACGAGCTGTTACCCGCGGCTTCCTCCGCGTGGAATTCTATACTTAAATTAAATTTATTTGTATAGCTGCCAGTGAACGTGACGTCGAAATCGGTCCAGCTGTTTCGGAGATTAGCCGGACCAAACAGACAAGGACATTTTTTTTTTAAATTGTGTTTTTGTTGTATGTACAGTATATACTTTCATATGCATTTAATAAAAAGCTGTTGTTTTGATATTACAAACAGACACTTCAATTTTATTTATTTGAATGTACGAGTATGTATGCATATTTATTGTTTGTATGTATGTATGAATATATAAGTCTAGGCTTCCTCACAATGTTTTCCATCACCGATGTAAGTAATGTCCAAAATAAACTCAGAAAGTACATATGATTTGAAAAAGCTACATTGGTACTTGCCTTAGTTTCAGTTAATTGTACTTAAACGCCATAATTATAAAGACTCTCTCGATGTTAAGCGATATGATTTTTGAGAACGGCTTTCACAGCTTTAACTGCAAGACAAAGCGCCGGCACCGAAGAAGTGGAGAATCAATTCAACTGATTCTTCACTTCTTCGGTGTCAGTCCACAGCATCTAAATTTATTGTATACAGAGATAAATCTACTGGGATTCGACGCTGTGTGTGTGTCTAGTGGACACCCTGTCTCAGAACTAGAGGTCCCAGGTTCGATTCCCGCAGTGGGGGCTAAATTTTCTGCTGGGTTTGGTAGGGCTTGTTCTAAAGTCTACCAGCTATCTAATTACGCAACACATTTTCGATTTGCAATTGAGTCAAATTGGTTTCGTTTGACTAGAATTGCTTGCAAAAGTTGAAAATTAAAAGCAATTCTAGTCAAACGAAACCAATTTGACTCAATTGCAAATCGAAAACGTGTTGCGTAATTAGATAGCTGGCTAGCTACCACCATCTTATCTAAGTCTGTCGCCATAACAACAATGTTAACAGCATTGTTGTGTTTCGGCAGTTAGAGTTAAGATAGCCAGTTCCTCTGTGGTTGAGGATTCCGGATGAAGCTCGCTTCCATCTTCGGTCTGATCATCACTTACCATCAGACGAGATGTAGGATGTAGGTTGTAGCCTCACAGTTGAGGATGAAAAAAATTAAAAAAATAGATCTCATAGTAAGTTCTAGTATAGGTGCTTCCCTCTTACACATTGTGTTACTGGTTACTCCTTGGCAGGGTGAAATTTTGATTGGCTGCAATTTCTTCGTCATCAGCCCAAACAAACCACCAAGACAAGCCTTGGTAAAGCACGTGCAGCTTTTGTAGAGTTGTCCATCCTTACAGCCAGTGCGTCCAGTAATTTTATCGATATCGAATCAGCGCCGCCGATTGGCTCGGTAATGGCTTGATTATCGTATTAGGGCGAGCTGATTATTTTCCACTTTTCGCTTTCTCTTTTCGCATTACACAAATTGTTTGTTTGTGAACTGATAAGAGGAGAAAGCTTTGGTTAAATAGTTTATTGAGTGCTGTCATTTTAGTAGTATTTCCAATTTTTTTATAATTGAAGCTTTAACACCTAAAGGTGCTAATAGACTTGAACATTCACTAGTAACAGAACATCGAGCATTCGGCCCTTTTTAAATTTGTCGATCTGAACAACGAACAGAGCCAAACATAGCTACGAACATTTTCACGATCACTCTAGCGAACGCTCTAGTCAATGCTCGTCAAAACAATTTTCTTCACGAAAATGGAAACGCACAATGACAGAATTGCTTGACTCGGCAAAAAGCTCGAAGCAAATTTACTATCCTTTCGCTAGAATTCTCACTAGAACGCTCGATAGATTGCTCACTAAAACGCTCCCGTTTATTTTTCTGTAATGTAACATTCGCTAGAATGCTCATTACAACTGAATGTTCCAGGCTATCAGCACCTTAAAACTGCGTGTTTTCATTGCGAATCTTTCGGTGTAAAAAGTCTAACATTGACACCAGGATCTAAGTCATAACCGTCATCACTGGCCTGTTTGACTGGTATGATGACATAACATAACATCACGTCCGTAATTCCCGAAGGGTTAGGCAGAAATGTAACTAACGGTACCTATAGTACACCCTCATTTCGTCAGTTATGTTTTAAGTCCCATGTAATAGGAGGCGAGCCTATTTCCATCAACCGGGCACAAATGCAGACTACGGGCTGATACTAAGAAATTCCAGATAGAAAAACCCAATAACATTAACATCCATCCACCAACAACAACCAACCATCCATTAACATTATGTCGTATCTGTATGTATTTTACTGTGTGTACATTAATAATAAAATAAATAAATAAACATTTTGCCCGACCTGGGAATTGAACCCAGGACTTCATGCTCAGCAGTAGCGCGTGCGACCACTAGACTAACGAGAAAGACTTATCTGGTACCATGATTATTATAATAATTGTAATGTCAACGTGGTCGTTATTTTTCTATGAGTACCTAATAGTTAAGCCATCGACACTGTGAATCATGGATATTAAAAAAGCCAAATAAAAAAAGCCAAATCCGAAAAAGAGCGTAGACGCTGCACACTTAAAAGTCAAAGTCAAATCATTTATTTCAAATAGGCCCTTGTAAGGCACTTTTGACCGTTAACGTCAAAAAACAAAGCCAAATCCGAAAAAGAGTGTAGGCGCTGCACACTTACGGGACCGCAGAATTGCCGTCTGTGCTTATACTGTACACCAATGTCACACAAAATCATAATCGTCAACATTTCAACCGAAAGACGTTAATTACAGGACCATAGGTTTCACCCAAGCGTTGTCAAAATAAAAAACAATAAAAATTGTGGGTAATTGTTAATCCATTGCTTCATATGTGAAAGACTCGTCTGATCTTCAACATATGTAAATAACGCAGTGAATGTTGTTGAGCTGTCAAAATTAAAGGCATTGCCATTTTAAGTGTGTTACGCAATTACTCCGCTGTAAGTAATAATAGCCGCACGGGTCCATCGATCGGGCTAAGCTACACTTGCCGCGGTTGGTCCATGGATGGGTGACCATCTTTACATACCGAGACCCCTCCGTGTCTCGGAAAGCACGTAAGCCGTTGGTCCCGGCTGTCATTTGTAGATCTTTGACAGTTGTTACGGGTCAGAAACCCGAAAGTCTGACAACCAGACTTACCAAGGGGTATCGTGTTTCCCAGTTACTGGGTTGTGGAGGTCAGATAAGCAGTCGCTCCACGTAAAATACTGGTATTCAGGTGCATCCGGTTAGACTGGAAGCTGACCCCAATATAGTTGGGAAAAGGCTAGGTAGATGATTAATTACCCCGCTGATCTGTGCTTCTCACACCCAGCATCACACAAAACTTCACCTAAATAACGCTAACACAACAGTACCTTTTCCAGCAGTTACAGCAGGACAAGCTGGCTGTTGAACTGTAAAGTGAGAAAAAGGCACTGAAAATGAAACAGGTTATTAGCTGAAAATTACCGCGCGCCCCGGACTGTAATGTCGCCGGCAATAAAGCCTGCCCGGCGAAGAGGACTTACGAACCTAGAGTAAACACTGGAAGAGATAATTCCGTTTTTTTTTTGTTAAAATGACCTGTTATTTAGGAAGTAAAATCTGCATACAGAGTGGCAGGGACATCGACGCGAAAACTGATACCATGGATTCAGTACATGATTCTGAACACCCCTTTATTTTATTTTTTTGAGGATGGGAAGTCATCAAATGACTGCTCCCGCTCTGGGCGGAGTGAGAGGGCGTGTCAGACTTTTACTGACTAAAACCCACCCGTGTTCCTGCCGTTGCCCATGTGCCGGGGCCGCGATATCCCTTTCGGACAAACCCGCAACCCCATTCTGAACACCCCTGCGTTGAAATTCATCGCCGGTTATTTTAAAAAAATTTGCTGTTCCATACATTTTGGCCGCGTAGGTATTGCACTTTTCTATAAAACAGCATATTTTTTTTTAAATAACTGACGAAATTTTTTATCGCAGGGTGTTCAGAATCCATGGTATCAGTTTTCGCGTCGATGTCCCTGCCAACCTGTATAGGAGCGGCCATAAAGGAAAGGCTTATTACATTTGGTTTCTGTAAATGTCAATATAAACTGCGGACTGCCCGTTTTGCATCATTTGCTAAATGGCTTGCCAATAAGGACCCTCGTAAGTGCCGTGTCTTAAAGTACAAGTCCAGCTGACTTTTCAGCTACCCTAAGATAGTTCAGTAAGTAAGATTCAGGCGTGACCTAGCGGAAATCCATTATAAAACACAATAGACGTAGATATTCTATTTACTAACCTATTCCGCTTAACTATTCCTAAAGAGCCATAAAAAACCGTGTAAGAAATCGACATGTGTTTCACCTCTCAACGAGGCATCCTCAGGATGACGATTGACTTGTCGCGAACCCAAACACGGCGTGCAGTCGCGCCGAGCGCCAGACGCAGAGTGAGCCATACCTGCCGTCAACGCTTTAGGAATAGGTTACTAAATATATCTACGTCTATTGTAGTTTTTACTGCTATATGATGCTTAGGTTCATCACGACTGTTCACGACCAATCCTATTTTGTTTATCAAGTTTGTGGAAATGGATCTTGAATCTACTTATAATCGTTGAACTGCCTAATTATAACTTGCAATTAGTAGAAAATTCTTACACTAGCGATATGGAACCTAAGACCAACCTTCTTCAGGCTAAAACAATATTGACACCAAAGTATACCATAAACAGTATGTAGATAGACCAATAACATTATTTTTTATTGTATATAACCGTAGGAACAGTGGGAGCTGGACGAGGTAAGACAACATTTTACCAACATTGACCTGGTACTGGTTGAAATACCTACACTGTCCTCCCATGCCTGTTATTTGAAAATATTGAAAAGCCAATTATTTTTAAAAGAGTAACCGTGGAAGTTCTTGCCGGCTCTCCATAGGAAACGACAAATTGCAACCGTGCACGTAGCTTCTGACGTTTCATAAGTGCCCATGTAGGTTTGTGTGAAATAAAATATTTTGAATGTTTATTATTTATTTTTTCGTGTATGGCAGGTAGGTACTTATCTCAAACACAAACTACGCTACTGCACCTTCCACTCCAAAAATACTCAGTGTCCCTAGTTGAAAACAGGGTGGTTGTGGGGCCTAAGCCCATCCCCCAGAGGGGCCGGAAAGGGGGGGGAGGGTTGCAGCGGGCAGCGGGTGGGGGGGGGGGGGTGCGGCCTTAATTACCGCCGCTTTTATAGTTTTAATGAGTTCATTTTGGACCGGGGCTAACAAGCGGCGTAATACCTATTTAAACCAATTTTGAAATTAATATCGTGAAGTGATGGCTTGTTACAATATCGATGTTTTGTGTCTTTAGGTAGGTATTAACATTTTTGGATTTTATAAAATAATTTTGAAAATTTATAGGTGAGATTGATTTGAAATGTGTCCTTCAATACATGAGTTACATTCGTAATCCAATTAAAGTATTAAAATTAAATGCCTGTTAAAGATGGCTCGTTGCTAAGTAATAACAGCCGCACGGGTCCGTTGATCCGTGGATAGATGACCATCTTTACATCCTGCTGTTGCTGTTGGTCCGGGCTGTCACTCGTGGATCTTTGACAGTCGTTACGGGTCGTCAAAATCCCGAAAGTCCGACAACCGGTCTTACCAAGGCGTATCGTATTACTCAGTTACTGGGTTGTGGAGGTCAGATAGGCAGTCGCTCCATGTAAAATACTGGTATTCAGACACACCATTCATGGTATTCTACATCCGGTTAGACTGGAAGCCGACCCAAACATAGTTGGGAAAAATACCAGTGTTTTCTGAGTAACATTGAAAGAATACCAAAGTGTTTTTTGAGTCCATTGAAAGAATTCCAAAGTGTTTTTTGAGTTCATTGGAAAAATACCAAAGTGTTTTTTGAGTCCAATGAAAGACATACCAAAGTGTTTTTTGAGTCCATTGAAATAATACCAAAGTGTTTTTTGAGTCCATTGAAATAATACCAAAGTGTTTTTTGAGTAACATTGAAAGAATACCAAAGTGTTTTTTGAGTCCATTGAAAGAATAACAAAGTGTTTTTGGGTTCATTGAAAGCATACCGAAGTGTTTTTTGGGTCCATTGAAAGAATACCGAAGTGTTTTCTCTGTGTTACATATGTTTGAGAGCTTAGCTTCCTATAGGTACATATCTATAGAGTTGAGAGTTCTAATCAAAGTTAAACGGTGCTTAGCCGGTCCAAGTCATTTGCTGCTTTGATTTTGTGGTGTGACACAGGCAAGAAACTTGCATCGTGTAAATGGGGCTTAAAGGGCGGCTAAAGGAAATCGTGCTATGGGTTTTGGATAGATAAGTAGTAGCAAATTGAATATGACTAAAAACGTGCAAAAGCACTGCCGTAAGGCAAAAAAATACCCTATCGATGTAATGGTGGAACATCAGTAACATCCCTAAAAAGTTTTATCAGGAGCGCGCAACTCGCGGTCGACTCGACTATTTTGTCGATATTAATTAAAAAGGGGTCTGTACAAGTTAATATTAAAGAAAATTAAGCAATCCCCTTCTAAAGTTGCTAATGAATTTTCACAATAAACATTTTCATGTTTGCCCGTAAACCGCTTGACGGCGTTTTGTTTCGTAAGCGCTTCAATTTTGTTTCTAAATTAAATTTTGTTACAGTTTGAGCGTTTATTTATTAACGATTATGTGCTGGGCTCTGAAGCTATGTTAAATAAAAGAGAAATAACAAACCTTTTAAAGTCTAAAGCGTGGTCTGGGATACGGAATCCATGATTGTAGTAGAAGACCATAACCTCCTGAAAGAATAATTGTAGAAGTGGATGAGCATTGAATAACCAAAGATTAAAGTAAGGTAAAATCATGGAAGTATCCGATTTTTATTCTTATTCAGATCTTTTTTCAATTCACAAAGTATCAATAATTGATAAAAAAAAAAATCTAATGCCCGATACAAAGAAGGAATTTTGCCTGAACTTGCCCGTAAATAATAATAATACTCCATTTATATTTTGTCCTACAACCCATGTATTAATTTGGTCTTAACGTAATATTTTCGTTATTTTTGTTTCGTAATAGTTTTCCAGAATTCATTCATTTCATCGTGATGTCTTTTCTTCTTTGTCAATTCTTGGTTACTAAACCATCTTCTTTGTAATTTTTCTTGTCTGCCATCAGCACTGCAATAGAAAACATAGGTTACTAAACTCTACTTCTTCGTAGTTTCAATCTTCATAATGATTGTACCAGACCATTAGGTGAAAACAACTTGTTATCTGGCTATTGTGGTTTTCCAAGTTCTATAAGCAGTATGGGCAGAACAACGTCCTATCCAAAACCTCCTAAGGACTTAATTAAAAGGCGTCAAACAAAAACACACGACCCAACACCTACGACTACATATACTTGACCCACCCCACCCCAGCAGACCACATATCGGGTGGGGTGGCCACGTAATAGCCTCGCAATTATCGCCCTATTAAGTAGTTTGGAACCGCCATTCACGATGGGCCCCGCTGGGACCACAGTGTGTTTCAATGGCCCAACTTCGTATATGCTGATGTATGTTTTAATAAGTGAAGTGATATTTCGGACTAGCAATTAGTATGCCGTGAAATATTAATATTAACGAGTTTGCGTGACTTAATTAGTGAAATATCTCGGTTTTTTGGGTGTTAAATTATTAGTACTTATTAGAATAGAATTAGATGGTCTTTTAATTTAATTAGATTTTTATGATTCATTAGACACCGCACAGTAAAATTAATAAAGAAAATGCTTATACAGTCAAACCTGGATAAGCGAGAGTTCAAGGGAACGCGATCTCTATTTCGCTAATAAAGGTTTGTCACTAACTCGAGTTTCTAGCTTATAGAGGCACAGAAGTGCCTGTTCTCACTTATAGAGGCTGAAGCTGGTTGGGAAACGTTGAGAGGAACAAAAAACAACGTTAGTTCCGCAAAATTTAAGAATGAGCCATAAATAGCACATGTTAAATGACACTCGACTGTCGCTTATAGAGGTACAGGCAAGTAGTAGTCTCAGTTATAGAGGTAGACGAATGAAAACGACTTTCTCTTATAGAGGTTTCTGTTTCTCATATAATTATGGAGGTTGTATTGGGTTAAAAATGACGGTAGCAGGCAATTACTCTCATTTATAGAGTTTCCTCGCTTACCCAGTTCTCACTTACTCAGGTTTGACTGTATTTAACATAAACACAAGCTCTCGCCTTCTTCCTATGTGCTACGTTCCCTATATACTCCCTTTGATTCGTTAACGCTCATGTATCCTGACTTCAAAAACAGAGGAGGTTCTTGTATTCTCTCTATGTATTCGTTACAAGTTATGTGCTTTCTCCACTTTGCAACGTTATAAACAAAGGATGACTATGATAGTCTTATCTATTATCACTTGACCAGAAGCAGAACTACAGAGTCATATTTATACATTGTATATCTAATTATGTATGTACACTATATTCCCTGAAGAGGTAGATAAAGCTACACGGATGGGCCCCATAGGATAGGGGGTGAACTTATCACTACTTCCCGTCATTTTCAATTTCAATACTAATGAGAATTCCTAAAAGAAAAAAAAGAAAAAAAAAGTACCAGGTCTCTAACTACGTAACATATTTTCGTAAGCGAGTCCGACTAATCTATTTCATTTTGACAGTTCAACAACATTCATTGCGTTGTCAACAACGCAATGAATGTTGTTGAACTGTGTCAGATATTTTTTTCGAACTGGATGAAATGGATTAACAATCTGTTTCTGACTGATCGTGTATTACGCAATTAGGGTACGGATCTGGGAATCCAATACGGCTTCTTTAAATCGCCAGCAACTCTTGCAGCTCTAATCCAATTAATATAAATAGTATGCAGCTGAAGATTTTGCGACAGACCTGTCAACAGAAAATTCTGTTTCCGACGGGAAGTTGCGAATTTTGGCGGTAAAAAACATTTAAAAAAAAATTGTTCAAATTCAAATTCATTCTTCAAATTGTTGTTCTATGAGCTAGACTATTGCCCTATATAAGGCGTTACATACTGAAATTTTAAACCATCTAGATTCTAGAAAATACTTGTGCAGCAGACAAACATGAACTAAAATAGATATTGAATTCAGAGACCTGTTTCTTAAAACTATTCCAACTATTTACCATACTCTTGTAAGAGTAAAAGGGAAGAAAATATGCAAATTGACTGCAAAAAGGTTGCGTTCCAACGCGACATTTGCACTATTTACAAACCCTACTTTAACATTCCCATTCTAAGGTAGATTTTTGTTTGTATTATTATGAGTTATGTTACCTTCTGTAAGATGAAAAGCTTCGTCCATTGTTACAACTTCATTTGCTCCTACGTTCGCTTTATTCTTTTTCGAATATTGATTCAAAGTGCCTCGTAAGTCGGAATGCGGGGAATTTTTACGATTTGCCACCAGAATATGAGCAAAAAGCATTATACTGTCAATTGTTTTGTTTAGAAGTATTATTTGTGGGCTCAAGTGAAATATATGGCTTTGGGTTTGTAAAGTGAAGTACGCCGATTTGTTTTGGACTCCTCTCTACTAAATTTCGTTGCTAAGGATGCAAAATAAGCTGTATATTTATTTTTTAAAGGTCTTGTTTTGCTCGCAAAGACGACATGGTTTCGCGCCACAAAAATGATATGACAGAATAAACCTGAGGGTCAACATTGTGATCTATATCTGCTAAACGCTTTATTTTCTAAAGAGAGGTAGGTAGCTAAGGCAAATATGTGATGCATTGATACTAGCTAGAATTTATGGATCTTGAGTCAATCTTTCACGATTTCCTGGTCACCTGGTACTTTAGTTTTAACTTCGTTGTTAGGTGCTGATGCTTATTTTCTACTACTGATAACAACTAAGTATCTGGTCGACCGAGCTCTGCTCGGATGAAAATAGAGAATGCTCATTTAATTGTACATACTAATTCCATGCAGCCATCTCATTATTCTAAGGTAGCAGCTATCTTATATTAAACTTTGGGCGACCGAACTCTGCTCGGGTGAAAATACGGAGAGAACGATTTTTTCCAGACATGAGACCTAGCTAGATAGATTTTCGCCCCCGTAAACCCCTATATTGCAACTTTTATCATTCGTTTTCGAGAACATTATTGTCAATTTTTGTAACTTGTTTGTTGAATACAAGGCTTTTGGCTGCGTTGTGTTAGCGAGTGTATTTTTTTTTTTTTTTTTTGTTATGTTCGTCTTATTTGTGCCGTTTTTTTACTCAGTATACAATCATGACTGCTTCCATCTCACATTTTAATTATTAAATACACTTATTAATTTACCAAAAAAACTCAAACACTAACCAAACTCCAGCATCTGCAAATTGCGTGGGTCACCGTAATAAAGTTATCGTGGCAGTGATTCCGCGGGGGTCCAATTGTACCCCATCGGATCGCGGCGGGGCCCCCGCGTTAATGGGGCCGCGCCATTATGTTATTAGCTATAAACGCGTTATGACTATGTGCTCGAGTGGATTGTTTTTATATTGATATTTTGTGTGAGTTAATTTTTGTGGTAGATGGTGTAAGTGGTTTGAGGCTTTACTTGAGTAGGAGTAATTATAGAAAGCGGAACCTTTTTCGAACATTATTAGTAAGATTTAGCGTTTATACGTATATTTCCAACCTTATGGATGTTTTATAGGTACAAGTCAGTTCAGAATGTTTTCAAAGGCCCGTTATTACGTTAGACATTACAAAAAAAATTGGCACATCGATTGGTAGAATTCTATTCTAAGCGAGGCTATTTTGGGACCATATAAACGGGGTTTGCAAACGTAAAAAAAATGGGTAAAAATATAATACCAAGGTTACTGGTCAGTATGGTAATGGTCTCTAAGCCATTGTCCTTTCTTTGGTATTGTTGGTGGAATCGTTGAACTCCTAAATTTCTGAGTTAAGCTACACGACAGATCCACTCAATCTGTGGTTCTTTCCTCAAAAGACCATTTCAGACACCAATCTACATGGTCTTCACTCGATCCGACCAAGATTATGTCTGAACTTAAAAAGACATTGCGACCTCTGAGTTTGTTTTGGCCTTTCTTCTCAGAATAGTCAGATAGGAAACGCCGACCTCATCTAGTTTAAAAAAAAAAGTGTTTGTATAAACCTACATATAGAAAAAAAATCATTTATCATTTACAATCACTAAGCCCTTTGCCAAGTGCTGTACGTACTGGTTTTCTGATAGCTTTTTGGAGTCTAATGTCCACTTCCTTAGCAGCACCAATGTGAATAGAGGTATGCAACACGAAGGATACGTGATCTCACAAGTTATGAAGTTATCTATTCGTATATAGATTTAAAATTAATTTTTAACTGTTGCTACTTAGAGTAAATGTAACCTACCCAACAGCAAAATTGCGCAAAGACTCCGACACTTTACTTCGAAACTCTGTCGCAATCGATCAATTGATTCCACCATCGATTTCTAGATAGCAATCGCTAAGGAAAACGTCGCGAGGAAATCTGCCATTAAACTTTATTGACTTAGCCTCAATAGTTCATATCTAATGGCCACTGTACAGGTACTAATTATCTTCTAATTGAATACAAGTTAGAAATACCTTAATTACGACTGTAATTAATCCGTTGCTCTTATTTCACAAACGAAAACTTAACTGAAGTAAAATTTCTAAAACTAAGTAGGCAGACAGATAAACTAACATAACATGACGCTTGTAATTCCCCGCAGGATAAGGCAGAGGTGTACCTACCTATAGTACCAATCCCACATTTCGCCAGTTATGTTTAAATCCCATGTCATAGGGAGCGAGCCTATTGCCATCAACCGGGCACAAATCCAGACTACAGGATGAGAAATTTCTGACAAAAAAGCCTAGGGATCGAACCCAGGATGCTTAGCAGTAGCGCTTACAACCACTAGACGAATGAGGCGAGTAGAGACATCATTTCAGTAAAACTGAAAAAATATTTCGTAAACTATCTGCCATCCAAGTGTAAAAAATCAAGGCAAACTATTTGATTTTCTCCGCGTCAAACCCAGTTTCCGTGCATGTTAAAATTCTTTGATATAGTTATAGGTCTACCGAATAATTTTAGTGGTCGTAAAAAATCTTCTTCTTCTTCGTAGCACTCTTGACAGAGCGGTCGTGGTCTTCATGTAGTTTCATATCCAGGAGCTGATGTGATTCGCCTCACGATTTCTCGCCATCTACTCCGATTTTTGGTGTTTTTAGTGCGCTCATACACGGGTTCGTTCACTGCGGATTTGATATGGTCAGTCCATCTCATGGGTGAGCGTCCAGTCGTGATCTAGTGCCCTCCACTCTGCCCTGCACGACAATAATATCTTACATACTCCTTTTCCCTCGTTTCCGTCCATACATCTGGTCATACACGCACGCCAGTTGCAAGTACTACGCACCTGACCTTTCTGAAGAATATCACCAATAGGGTCAGTATATGTCCTCCTAGGGCGTCCCCTCCCGGCGTTTCCACTCACATCTGCCTAGTAAGTACCTTTTGTTACAGAATTGTTAGTCGCCTTTCATTCATCCACTCAACATGACCAAACCACCTATCATGCTCTTTATAATTTTTGTCACTACATCGTCTTCTAAATCGCACCATTGCCTTATCACAACATTTTTCAGTGACACATAGGACATAGTATAAAACCCCTTTCAAAAACTAATAATAATAATACCAGCCTATTATTATCCCACTGTAGGGCAAAGGCCTCTTCTCATACAGAGAAGGCACGAGCATTGATCACCACGCTTGCTCAAGACGGGTTGGCGATTTCAGACTTATATTAACTATAATTCCAGGTTTCCTCACGATGTTTTCCTTCACCGATGTCAGTAATGTCCAAGATAAACTCAGAAAGTACATATGGGTTGAAAAAGTCACATTGGTGCTTGCCCGGATTTGAACCCAAAACCTCGTACATGAGAGGCGAGGCCTTAACCACTGGGCCATCACGGCTCAAAAACTAAAAGATTTAAAAAAAACGAGCGAGCCTTACTGTACTCGCATATGATGTGTAACTGGCTTGGCTGACAGTACCAATCATCACCATCATCACCATCTTCATCGTCATCATCAGCTTCCTGTTTACAACGTCTCGGAAAATGGGTTGGTACCATCTGACGGCCAACTCTAGCACCGAGCGCGCTAATTGGTCTAATCAAACAGCGCGCGCTTCTCCGGCTTCCTGATACTCACTTCCGTCCCTTTTCACGAAATAACCACACACTTACATCAAAAACGTAGTAGGCTGACATGTGATATCATGAGTACCTACCTACTTATCAAAAATTAACTCAGGGTAATTAAAATAATGCTTATGGCATCTTCTTGACAAGCTGTAAACCCAATATGTGTTAATTGTACCATTAAATTTATAATTAGGCACCTATTGAGAAATTTATTGAGGACCATCACCCATTGTGTTAATGTCCTCAATTTCCTCACTGCCAGACAAACAGTGAGACAGTTGCCAAATAGGCAAATACCTATAAGAGTTAACACTAAAATTGCAAACGATATCACTAGACGGCTTTGTACGACCGAACAATATTTTATTAACCCCTCAATGGACTCATAATAACTGTTTAATAGACACCGATTTATCTCGAGAAGAAAACCAATATAACTTGCATCTTTGTGTAAAATATTTACGCGATTTTCAACCTTAAAGCAAAGAAATAAGGGTTGGGGAAATGATGGGGGAGTGTCGATGAAATTGGCATGTCGATATAAGAGTCATATCATCGTCATATTTGAATCGCGTGCCATGATTCGGCAGAATCGATCAAAGCAACGCCGGACCACCAGAGACTTTGCGTCCTATTAGAGATTATTAAAGGTTATCGATAGATTTGTCGACTTGTTGAAAGGTTATTAAGTAAGTAAAAAAATATGGTAATAAATTATCGCGAAGAGATATAAGAATTCGTTAATGGTTTTGTTTGTTTTGTATTTTCTGTGTCGAAGATGTCGTGATGTAATTGTTTTATCTATAAAGAACCGTTGCTTGTAAATATTATGATTAGGTTCTACTAATTGGTAATAAAAACTCGTTTATTGATATTTAAAAGGAAAATTAATCTTACATTTCTTTAAAAAAGTACAACTTTTTAGAATATATTTTTTCCTTGACCAACCCAAACTTCGATATCGACAGTAGCACATCCCTATAATACTAAAAAGCGTTCTCAAGAGGCACAATCAACACACATTGAATATTTCTTTGTATCGCCGAGTGATTTATTGATTGCGTCTCTGTCAACACCGGCTGGCATTTTACACCAAGCTGAATACTTCATTTGATCCGGATTTTTATCGATAATAAAACCCGATCATGATTCACATCACTCGTTAAGTGTATTTAGTAACAAATGATTTGATCGTGCTCTTCGAGTACTTTCGAATTTTATTCATCAATGCTTTCTTTCTATTTGTGATTTGAATTTGCGCTTATTTTCAATTTATCACTTTTGATAGGCAGTCTATCGTGGTTATTAATATTCATTTACTCAAAACCAAAGCCTAGCCTTAGGTTAGCCTAGTCTAGCCTTGGTCAAAAGTCTCAACTTGAAGTTAATGGTGACTCATCGGAACATTAGGAGCCATGATGAGCTTTCCTATTATGCAATTTAGATTCTGCCAGATGATATTTGTGACTTAAACCCTGATCTCAATATCCGTAGTGAGGCCTGGACTCCACCAAAGCAGAGACGAGACGAGAGGAGAGGAGATGTGTTTTAAACAACTAATAGAATTTCGTTATTCACATTTATCTCGTCTCCACTCAGCTTCAGTGAATACCAGTGAGCGGACATGTATCATATTTATACGGCGCGATTGTGGCGAAGATGTAAGCTGTGCCTCGCCGATATTGACAGGGGAGAGAAGAAGAGATGTGAGCGGCATGCAGTGAGCGGTCAACATCCAACGCTCGCTGCACGCAGCCCAGTTCCGCTCTAGCCAGCACACATCTCCGCTCTAGCCAGCATACATCTTCGCTCCAGTGTATCCAGTACGCAACTCCGCACATCTCCGCTTTGGTAGAGTCCAGGCTCAGAGGTCGCACTATTGGTATATTATGAACGTTCATTCAAAGATGTGCTTTTAGGCATCCAATAAAATGGGCACGCCACAATTACGGCGATAAGTCCCCTCTATGAGGAGTGGCTTGAGAGGCGCCATGGCGTCCTCGCCTTCCGCCTGACGCAGGTCCTCACCGGACACGGTTGTTTCGGGAGGTTCCTGTTCCGCGTAAGGCGGGAGGAAACGCCCGGGTGTCACCACTGTGTGGATCGCCCGGAGGACACGGTGGAGCATACGGTGGAGGTCTGCCCGGCTTGGGCGGAGCACCACCGTGTCCTCACGGAGGCGATCGGCGGCGGCGATCTCTCGCGTCCGGCCCTGGTTCAGGCCATGGTTCGGAGCGAGAGTGCATGGGAGGCCGTCACCTCCTTCTGCGAAGCAGTTATGTTCGCGAAGGCGGAGGCGGAGCGCGCGAGGGAGATGCAAGCTGCACGCCCTCGCGGCCCTAGTCGCCGCAGGAGACGCCCCGGGCGTCGGGAGTCGAGAGCCGACTTCCGGCCACCGTAGGCGCGGGCTTGCGGACAGTGAGCAATGGGCAGCTCGCCGTCCGATAAGGACCAGGTCTGTGTCGACGGCGCGTTGTGTTCCACGCGCGCCTCAAAGAGATGTCAGCACCAACCGACGGGATCGAAAGACCAATGCCTGCTGGGGTTGCGGGTTTGTCCGAAAGGGATATCGCGGCCCCAGCACACAGGCAACGGAAGTAACACGGGTGGGTTTTCGTCAGTAAAAGTCGGACACTCTGCCCAGAGCAGGAGAAGTCATTTGATGATTTCCCATCCTCAAAAAAAAAAAAAAGGCATCCAATAAAAAGATACTTTTCAAAATTGCTAACAACATCCAAGCTAAAACTAAAATATAACTATTATTCGCAAGCATATAAAAGAGGAAGAGCTCATCAGGTTTCCGCATCACTGTCAATGAGAAAAGAGCACAAGAGCACAGTCATTTACCTGGCGGAGAATCAGCACTTTTTGAACGTCAAAATTACATAAGACAGTCCGCCAAACACGCCCGCCCCTCACCACTTCCTAGTGCTTAAGCTGGGAAGAAGAAGTGGCGCAACAAACTCCCCAGCAGCATAGCCGTGAGTTCAGTTGGAAAAACTTAATTCTATTTAATAAATAGTAAGTACCTGCGCAAAAATAATTTACATTACCACAAATTGCAATACAAAAACTCTTCAATGAGTAGATTATGTCATTATTGCTGGCTGGCAGCATTGACACGCTGGATGGCAATGCCGATTCGTTGGCCTAACTAAAAAAATAGGCTAGACCTCAGGTCACGTGAATCGTCGAAATTGCTTTGAAGTCCTAATAGAGAGGTGTCCCTCTGATAACTTGTGTAGTGACTAATTAACTTACCACTATTCTATTCCTATCTAAATATGCAAGCGCCTTCTAAGAACATTATATGGTACCTACCGCCTTGGAATACAACAAAAACGCACGCACTATAGATCTAATGAATTTCCTTCACATAGCTTGTAGTTAGCGACAGAAGAAAACTACAATTAACACAATGGGAGGTCCCATATTACAGCAAAGAATCTCATTCCTATTTAACAGCGCATTAATTCTAGAATAGAGTTGCCATCCTATGTGGAAAATTTGAGACAGGCTTTGAGTATGGCAGTCACGCTTGCGTTCTTGAAAAGGGCTTGTATATAGGTCACAGCATAATAAAGTAACAGTATTACGTTTCGGCATCGACCTTGAAATAATTATCTACGGCCGCGCGGTAGATAAACCTTCAGCGTCCGTGCGAAACTGCCACGCATTTGAGACTGTTGCGTACTGGTATACACTGAGATTTTGGCCGTTTTCTATGAAGACGTAATATTGTTACTTATTTATACTATGAAGATGTGTAGCTACTATATTTAACAACAGACTTGCTGACGTTATACTGACCCCATTTTATTACACTGTAAGACTTGTGCCCACGGTTTTCCCATCAGCAAAAATGATAAAATTACAAACAACCTTTCATCCCCTATCTAACCCCTTCAGGGGATGAATTTTCTTCCTTAGTGCTCATTTAATTTCTCGATTATGTCAAAGGAAACTGCTGTTTAGGCTGTGCAGTGTCTGTCAGTCAATTTAAGATTTTTATTAAGTAGATTTTTGTGGAGGATTTTCTTTTCTCGAATTTCTGTGTTTCGATAAAGCAGAAATTATAATTATATCAATCGGCTCGAGCCGTGTCTTTTCGAATGTTTTTGGATTTGCCGCTTAGACACAGTCATTTTCTTCAACGTCCAAGAATGCTCTGATAGCTCTCAAGAAGAAAACAAGTTTTTTTGCTGAATGCTACAACACATTGAAGGCAAGAAGACAGGCGCGACGCGACACCGGTAGAACAATTTTCGTGAAGTTTATATAGAAGTTGTTCCACCAGAGTCACGTCGTGCCTGTCTGCGTGAGCCTTAAAGCTTCTTAAACAAAATTTTTAGTAATTAATTGTGTTGATTATGCAATTTTAATGAATCACATGACATGACCATTGGAGTATGCACAACGGGTTTCTTCTATTCCAGAGGAACTTCTTCTACTCAGGAATATAATTATTTTATGAGATTATCTGTTCCCAAGGAAACGTTTAAAGTGCTATGTCTAAAAAAAGCAGCTGATACAGATGTATGTTTTCTTTACTCCCTTGCGTAAAATAATGCAGTAATAATTTGATTATTCCAAAACCAGTGTTACAGATTATATTTCCACCAGTTGTTGATAAGCAAAACCTATGCAATACAGTACAGTACTAAGCTTTAGTCGAAAAGATCACCTGGATCCCACATATATAGTTAAAACACTGTATCACGGGAGACAGCGCCCTCCGTTTGAGATGGATCAGCGTATTGACAATAAATACTCGTATATGTAAGCCGGTTTTGGTTGGAATAGGTACAAACATGATGGATACTTGCATATCTACCAATAAATTAAAACTAGTAGCAACATTGAACCCATTACTATGCACACGTGAAATTTTAAATATCTGTTTCGAAATCATACACTATAAATTACATAAAAAATTGTGTTTCGTGAGTAATTACCAGTGATCGGAGTAGGTAGATTGATTTTTAGTACTTGTATCATAAATGCACACAGAAAGAATAACATGGATAAGCCATTTTTCCGGAAAGTAATTCCGGTATTTCCGGATTCAATTAAATATTGTTAATGTTGGTAGTGATATTATTACTACCTAACCGGTTATTGTACCACCCATGATCCTTTGTTCTGATTGGTCGTTGGGTTTTGTCAAATCGTGACAAAAAAAAAAAATAGGAAGAATAATAAAGAATAAAATTGCTCATTTTATTACAATTCCTACCTTTTTTTTGAGGATGGCAAATCATCAAATGACTCCTTCCACTCTGGCAGAATACAATTCCTACATAAGTTCCGGTTTTTTTTTAATAATCCACCAATTCCGGAGGAATGTCCATAGTAATATATACGTTTCGGATCAATGACCCCAGTTCAATCTACCTACTCCGATCACTGGTAATTACCGAGCGGCGCTTCTTTATAGATAATATTAATTGCTGGCTCAGTACAAACGTGGTTCTCAATTCATTTTTATAAGTCAAAATGTAAGGGAATATCATCGTTTTGTAGAAAAACTGAATTAGTTGAATATCAATTACGCATTTTATCTTAGAAGGAGATAGTAATATAGACTAAGTGGTAGCGAATTAGGTAGTCAAAAGAGCATTTATAATATTCTTGGTAATTTCCACAGCTGAGTATTTCTCCTGATAACTGAAGAAGCTCTTGAGTCTTATACCAAAATGTCATTCAAAAGTCTCTATTGAGAGTACTTCCAAACACGGCGCTAACTTCACGAGATTCTTCTCCGTTGATCTGGAACAACAGATTGCTTCATTAAATAAAATTAAAGATGTAGGCTATGTGGGAAGAGTCCTCATCATTTCAGCATGGAATCACTCACTGCTATGTTCAGGTCCTCCTTATTATAATATAATAATATATTATTATGATAACTGTGCATTTACTGGGTATGTCTTTCAGTGACTTGAATGAGCCCTGGCGGCTGAGAGTATGTCAGGCTCACTCAAATGTCTCGCTGGTGGTGGCGAGTGTGTTGGATCATTAAGTTCCCTTCAAAATGGTTGAAATGAATGGTGCTGATCCAAGCGTCAGCTTCGTGAACGGGTGCCGTCAGTTGGGACTGGTCATGTCTTAACTGCCATGGCTTATTTTAATTTTTGAATCGTTTTTATCTTTTACGCACTTTTTTTTTCACGTGCACGTCTTTCTACATTGTTCTCACGTGTATAATTTCAACATGAATGATGTAACCAATATTTTGTAACAATAATCAAAATATTGTTACAAAACATTGGTTAAAAGAGTGTCCGTGGAGTTTCTTGCCCGTTCTTCTCCATATAAGGAAGCTACTACGCTTTGGAATGGGCAACTAGCTTCATCTTTCTGACTGACCGACCCCTTGACAATTCAAAAGTGCCTGTAATTGGTTTATTTCAAATAAATGCTTTGAGTTTGATTATTTTTGTCAATATTCGCCTTTCGCCTCTTAGAAAAAGCTAGTACATCAGTGATGACGATGCTCAGGACATATCCCATCACTATCGTCATCACCATCACCCTAACACCACATAATGGTAGCTCCCACGTTCATAATTACCACAGCGTACACCTCAACGTAATTGTGTCGCTCTTTTTATCAGGCTTCATTACACGACGTGTCTCCACTTTGTAAACGAACATCGATGGCTGCCAGACTCCAATGAGCCTGACTTATTAACTGTTTTTTTGATAGTTATAGGTTATTGTAGAAAAAAAGACTCCATGATTGACAGTGCTATGTGTGTGACAACCAGTGATGGATAACGCTTAAACTACGAAACCCGCCGTTAAGAAGCAGATATATGCCAGTGACCTTGAGTGGTTAGCATGCGTGTTCTGTACTGAGCTCACGCAACGCGTCGTACGTCCAGCCAGTAATAGGACTCGCCCATCAAGGAGCGCTGTCCCGAATTAGACGCATTATTAATTTATTATACATAAAACAAAAACTATTTTAATAAAACACGTATACGAAAAGATGAATAATTAAATTATCTTTAAAATGGTGAAGGTTTCAGAAAAATACGCTAATTTTACAAATGAATTTAACTATGTATATTACTATATACTATAAACACAATCTAAAATATTCCTATATTAAGTTATTAACAGAATGCTCTAATTTAACATATATTTTTTTAAATGATTGACACTACTCGTTCAGTATAAAATCATTAAAAGTCTGTTCTGTCAGTTCTGGCATCTGACCCCGCATAAAGCGCAACATAGTTGAAAAAAGGCAGGGCAGAAGATGTTTAGAATTATCTGGGGATCGTTGCATATCGTTGGAAAAGTGCGAGTAGTAAGAGCACATAAGCAAAGAGATCTGAAGAGTTCTGCTTTGCCGTAACCTATTGGACATATTTATTTATTTATTGACAGTTGAAAGAATTAATCTATAAATATGTCTTTAGGAATCGGTTTTCTCCGATTCCTTCCCGATGCGGGAAGCACAGAATCGGATGAAGTGGCGGTGCTTGGGGGAGGCCTATGTTCAGCAGTGGACGTCTTTTGGCTGAAATGATGATGATGATGATGCCTTCATACAGAGAGTGGTGGCCGAGTGGTAACGGCCCCGACTTACGAGTTGTAAGGTCGTAGGTTCGAACCCTTACAGGCGCATTACTTTATGTTAATTATTTCATCACCAATGCTCTTAAAACGATGAAGGAAAACATCGTGAGGAAACCAACATGTCCTAGAACCAAAAATTCGAATACATGTGACATCTACCAACCCGCACTGGGCTCGCGTGGTAGATTACAGCCCACTTCCTCTCACTGAGAGGAGGCCTGTGTCCCAGAAGTGGGAACATTATAGACTTATTATGCTATGCAGGGCGCTGCGGCAACTCTGTATGATACCAGATTAGCCGTTAGAAATAAACAATTAAGCATGTATGAGAAATGCGAAGAAGTAGAACCTATAGGTACACATAACACATAACATCACGCCTGTAATCCTCGAAGGGTTAGGCAGAGGTGTACCTATAGTACACCCACATTTCGCCAATTATGTTTTCAAGTCCCACGTAATAGGGGGCGAGGCTTTTGCCATCAACCGGGCACAAATCCAGACTCAGGGCTGCTACTTAGAAATTCCTGATGGAAATTCCAATATCACTTTGTCCGACCCGGGATTCATGCCCAGGACCTCATGCTCAGCCAGTAGCGCTTGTGACCACTAGACTAACGAGGCATACCTAGGCCCTAGCATAATCAACCCATAATGTTCCCACTGCTGGGACAATTTCACGAATACAAGTGTTTTTATATGAACACATGTTAATATAATCATAACTATTATTATCTCCTTGTATAGTTAATTTGGTATTTGCATAATACTTTTAAGAGCTCAGCTGCCGCGAAAAATACAGAATTACCCGGTTTTCTCCTTAAGAAGAGTGAAGAGTAGATCTATTAGCGGGATAATGAGACGACGTTTAAAACCTCAAGGTTCTTTGTAGTTACGCTATACAGAGTGACTTTTTGGATATCGAATATATTGCAGGAGGGGTTCAGAAAATGTTCCTTATTCATAATAAATAACTGAAAAAAAAAATGTTTTCTTTCATCACATGGCCACTGTGAGCAGACATTTTCTAAGCGCAATATTGAGTACAAACGGAAACTTGAATGGAATAGAATGCGCCTGCAGATACACATTCATTTCCTAAATTCTATTTTTGTCTTATGAAGTCAGTTTTCTGAAACCCATGTCAACTAAATCTGTGATCAAATCGCATGGCACGTAATAAAGTGAATCGCTGTTGTTATTTTCCATAACCCATCACAATAGCCTAATAATCTAACCAAATCTTATATAAAAAAAAAAAAAACGAAAATAAAATCTTATCTAATTTAATTTAATCTATATGTAATTTATTGTAATCATTACTTAACTTCTAAAATGTATTTTTTTAATTTAGACTGTGTATTTTACTTGTTTTAATTAATTATGTTATTATCTGCGCATAATGTAATGGCCCTTAGACTTAAGTTTGCAATGTACAAATTTTATAGTAATAGTGTACTCATTAATGAAGAGCCTGATAAGTACGGATCCATAATGGACATCGCCGACCCTGGAATTCTTTCAGTTTACGCCGAGAGCATAGAAATTGCATCGATGACGTCAATCCAGCCACGAGCCGCCGACGCAGCGAAATTCGACATTACCTATTACTTATTTGAATACGTATTATTGTCATTCCATATTCTAGCATCGAATAGGTTTCACCAATTGTAATTGTATAATTTTCCATTACTTTAAAGTAACTTTTGTTTTTTCTCGATCCATCGTCTGCAGTTTACGTAATTAGCCTAATAACAAATAAATAAATAGCTAACATAGAATTTGACATCACTCTAAAAGACCATGCAGTGACCGGTTTTTTTAGAAACCGGGTCTCAATCTTTTATTCACCCTGTATACTTAAAACAGTGGTGGTGACAAGTTCACTAATTGTAAATAATGTGTTTTACTCGGTAATCATTATCGATGTTGAAAATTGGCGACACGGGGTAAGCAGCTGCGGATATCTCCATTACGAAAGCATTCCTGTTGTTTGTATTAATTCGTGAAGAAATGTAGTGACATACTGAACCCGGTTACAAGTTGGTAAAAAGTTGGTGGGTTATGTGTAATCTGCATTCGCAATTTATTTCCAAACACGTAAACAAACATGAGTCTTAGGAAAAACAACTGTAATGCCTTATATGTAGACATTACAGTTGTTTTTCCTAAAACTCGTGTTTTATTAGTATTTGTAAGGAGTAACACGCTCTCATATTATGTTAAGTACCTATGTGGTGAAAGATACTTTAAAGTAATTTGTGAACTGTCAAAACAGTTAAAAAATTAGTTTAAAGCCTATACACATATACAGGCTGTCAGGGATATCGACGCGAAGCCTGTTACCATGGATGCAGTACATGATTCTGAACGCCCCGTCCGCGCCGTTGAAATTTTTCATCGGTTATTATTTTTTTTATCTGCTGTTTCATAGAAAAGTGCAACACCTACGCGGTCTAAATGTATGAAACAGCTGTTTTTTTTTAATAACTGACGAAAATTTTCAACGCAGTGTTCAGAATCATGTACTGAATCCGTGGTAACAGGCTTCGCGTCGATGCCACCATGTATGTGGGTCATAATAATGGTATTGGTCGATCGGTCGGTTGGTTCTATATCTTCCCCGTGGGGTATTAGTAAGTCGGTAGAAGTCATACTTAGTTCTTTCCGGATGGAGGCCATCCAGGAGAATATCCTCAGGTAAAATAACAAAGGTGTTTAAAACCCATAAAACTCTCAAAAATCTATTAACCGGACGTAACTCCATCTTATCCTCGACACGAGATTTAAGTACTTACATCTCTTCAAATGTTAGGGAAAAAAACCGTAAGCCGATAAACTTAAGGGAATTACCACACCTTTGGCAAACAGGCTTAAGTCACTTTTAAATCTTTTGTTGAACGAGGTAATAGAAAATCAGCGGGAGTGAGTGCATTCATAATAATTGACGTTTTGTGTATGAATGGGACGAAATAATTTGTTTTTGTTAAATAATGCTGTATGGTTGAAGTGCGATGTATGTGGGCTTGTGCTTGTGTTTGATGTTCTTGGAAGAGAGGAAATTGAATGATTAGAAGTAAAAAATACTTTTTACTCGTAGTTAGATAAAAGTTTGAAAGGCACAAATCATATGACTTATATGAAGTGGGCTTACGATTTCTGTTTCTATTTGCAGATAAAAAAAAAATTGTGACATAGAACTTTAATTATATTATATACAAATAAAAGTCATAACATAACGTCACGGCAGTATTCCCCGTAGGATTTGCAGAGGTATACCTATAATTCACCCAGCAAATCCAGACTCCAGGCTGTTACTGAGAAATCCCAGATGGAAAAACCCGATAACACTTTGCAAGACCCGGGAATCGAACCCAGGATCTCATGCTCAGCAGTAGCGCTTGCGACCACTAGACCAACAAAACAGGAAATAAAATACAACATCACTTAATAAAAAAATTAGAATTTGATGGAAAAATATGAGATTTTTATAATCAAATTAAATTGAATTTATTTTTGTGGTGAGTGAATAATCACAAACATAAATGCAAGCCTAAAAAAATAACACACCTACGTGAAAGTCAGACGACGGACACAAGTCTTCAATTTCAAATAATTTTTTTTCTAAAAATATCTCGTTCCGCTCTGTTTATATTTACAATTACAAAACTCAATTGGATCCCAACAGAATCCCACAATCAATCAAAAAAACCTTTGACAAGTGTATACTTGTAATCCTGGCCAAACAACACCTGCTTTCAGATTACAGAAATAAAAAAAAAAGGAATAAAAACCTTTTTTTGTAATAAATCCATCATTTTGAGATTAAAATTTGTCCATCACTGCCACTAAGCTTGAGTATTGTAGTTCGGAAATAATGCGAAAATGATTGACTTGTTATTGTCCGTTTCGAGTGCATCGTACCGCACAAAATCCAATTTTATTGGATAATTTTAGTGTCTGTAGTCGGTAGTGGCTGGGTTGCAAAGTGTCAGATGTGCGAAAATTGCGTTTTTGGGAATTACATTATATTATTTCGAATTAATTTGGTGCAGGACTTGGTTGTGAAGTATTATATAGTAAGAAACAATGTCTTAGAGTGTCAGCTTCTTATATTTTTTTTGGTTAATTTACCTATTTGCAATTTTCATTTGATCAAAACGTTTTTCTAGAAAAGTTTATAAAGTAGCCCAGGAACATTTTTTTTTAGCTAGTAACTATACTATATTTTTTCATCCAAACTCACCCAAAAAGTACACACATCTTCTTCAAAATATTCGTCTACACTGACACCTTCAAAAATGATTTTACAGAAACACAAAACTAAAATTCCGAACTTATCCCACTTTACCCATCCCAATATCATTGACAAAAGCAGTGATGCGCTTTGTTTACAAGTTAAACCCATGTTTATTTGAGTGACAGGCACTCGGGTGGCAATGTGGCACAATGTGGCACTGTATGGCCCAGTGAGGCAAAGAGTCGCACAAAGCGCCAATCAATGCCAAGTGTCATGCAGACCAAATGTGCTGCAAATTAGCTTGAAAATGGAATTTGATTTTGTGAAATTATTTTGTAGTTTTGATTAATCAATTTCGAGAATATGATATTATTGTGGTAGAATTGGCAAAATAAATGAAAGTATCCAAATATTTTGTTTGTCAATATATTTGCAAGCAAGGAGGTAAATACTGAGGGATAGGATTAAGTATTTTATCTACTCTCATATCGTAATATTCGAATTATAAACTTCAAAACGAGTTTATATTGATATACTTTATAAACACAATACCGAAATTTAAAAATAGAATCATTGATTATAACACTTTTTCTCTAATAAAATAATGCAATATTTTGTTTTTCTATTACGATACAGGGCAAAACCAAGAAATTAATATCACCAAGAAGTTTCCATCAACTTTTGTAATAGAACGTTAGCGGGGGACAGCAGCACCGCTCTAGCGCATGCGCGGTGATGTGCTGGGTGCAGGCGCCATTCATACGTGAAGTTGTACTGAATTTCGTGGAAATTTTGTATTCTTGATCTTTAACTTTGACCCTTTATTTAGTAGGTACAATCCCAATAAATGAGAGTAGATAAAGTATTGTATGAAACTGCACATAACTAGGTATTAAAACACTCGTGTGATACTATTAATAAACACTCACTCGTATTTTATACCCCTCATTATGCAACAATTTCATAAACAACTATTATTACATAATATTCAAGCAGGCAAACTTGTCTTGTGTTGTGATTTCGGTTTTACAGTTCAAAAAGAGTGATTGATCGCTATCTTTTTCAAGTCATATATTAATTATGAGGCGAAATAATTCAATTTTAATTAAACAATATTTAGTGATGACCTTGACCTAGTGGCTAAGTAATAAAAGCTGCACGGGTCGATCGATCAAGTTAAGCAACGCTTACCGGGGTTGCATCTTACATACCGAGACTCCTCCGTGCCTCGGAAAGCACGTTAAGAGGAAATGCGGTCGAAGAGACTTTTGAAAATTTGGTATTTGAAGAAACTATCGCTGTCGCGAGCGCTCGGCGGTCGGCCGCTATTCGTGTGATAAGGATAGCCGCAGAACCGACTGAAAAGCCCAAGTAAAAAGTCATAATTCGAGGTTTGGCTCTCGGCTATTTCCTCCTCCAATATTGGACCAATTTAAACGATATTTCATAAACTGAATAAGTAGAATATATACTGTGTCCCTATGTTTTTTTTTTTGCATAAATAGTTGTTAAATTTGTACACTAGACCTTTGTAGACAGCGGTCTAGATAGGCAATTTTGAGCATTTTTTGAGGGTTTTAGTGCTTACAAAGTTAATGCATCATCAAAAAGGAAAACATAGGGACATACTCGTACATGTATACGTAGTTGATATTTATTTTACTGTAAAAAACCATTGCTTTAAGGTCATAAACCAGAAAGACAACAGGCGAGAGCGTTTCTATGGAGAAAAGACCACCCCCATTCCCTCTTAAGCCATTGGTCCTGGCTGTCATCTGTAAGTACATCTTTTTACGGGTCGTCAGAAGCCCGAAAGTCTGACAACCAGTCTTACGACGGGGTATCGTGTTACCCAGTAACTGGGTTGTGGAGGTGAGATAGGCAGTCGCTCCATGTAAAATACTGGTATTTAGCTGCATCCGATTAGACTGGAAGCCGAACCCAACATAGTCGGGAAAAAACCTTAATTAAAATAAATGAACCACAAAACACCTAGCGCCATTTAACACGTCTCAATCGGAAAACTAAAAATAGCAGAACCTACTTCATTCGCAATTTTTTTTCTTTTTTTTTGCTTTGGGCAACAAACAATTATAATAACCATCAAAAAACTATAAAACAGTAACGGGGGTCAACAGAAGCATCGGTTAATGAAGGCACATTCATAAACAACGTTATGTCTCTGTTCAAACCTCTATGAAACGAGCGAGTAATTAACAATTAAGATTCACATGATTTATGGTCGCACCCGGGCCTTGATTGGGCAATTAAAAATCTATTTAATGGTTAGTGTTTTGATGAGATTTACGAGATCTTGTGTCAAGAAATTTATAGTTGAGCTTTTTGTAAGCAAGAGCTCTGGTGAAGTAGGTACCAATTTTAATTTTAACGGTCACACCCACAAGGAGCTCGTGGCTAAATAATGACAGCCGGACGGGTCAATGGAAGGTTAAGCTACGCTTGCCGAGGTTGGTCCGTAGATGGGTGACCATACATTACACGTATCGAGACTCCTCCGTGCCTCGGAAACACGTTAAGCCGTTGGTCCCGCCTGTCATTCGTGAATCTTTGAGAGTCGTTACGGGTCGTCAGAAACCCAAAAGTCTGACAACCAGTCTTGCCATAGGGTATCGTATTACCCAGTATCTGGGTTGTGGTGGTCAGATAAGCAGTCGCTTAATGTAAAATACTGGTATTCAGCTGCATTCGGTTAGACTGGAAGCCGAGCCCAACGTAGTTATGAAAAGGCAAGGCATATGATGATAAGATCACACTCATTTCTACAACCAGGCCTTCTGTGTTCCAGAAGAGAGGCAAGAGAGGAATTCAAAAACCTCTTGCAGTAAGTGCTTATAGATAGTTAATTGACTCAGGAAACGCACATCGCACGTCGAGTCCGGGTTCGCAACAAGTCAAAGGCCATCCTGAGGATGCCTCGTTGAGAGGTGAAACACGTGTCGATTTCTTACAGGGTTCTTTATGACTCTTGAACAGTTAAGCTGTTTAGGTTACTAAATATACGTCGTCTATTGTATTTTTTTGTGCTTATAGAGGTGATAACTGCTGCTTTTCATCAGTTGAGTCGTCTTGATACGGACAACATATTGCTGTCATTTTCCTACTATTCATTTGTGTATTTTACAACTACAACAAATGCAGAAAATGGGACGTTCAGGTCAGAACCCTACCGATTTAGTGTTTACATAGTGGTCATAGTATCTGATTGCTTTGAGGTACCATTCCGTACCCAACCGCAGGCGGCAACTGCAGGCGACGTGTTGCGGCGTCATTTCGCTGCAGTCATGATTCCAAACCCGACAGTAGGCGGTAGCAGCCCGTATTCCAGTCGGCAGAAACAAAACGTGTTAATGCTCGAGCGTTAGCGGCAGTACTGGTCTGCGGCCGAGCTGCACGTGTCGCCGGTCGCTCGCCCGTAGCTGCCAACGACGTGTCGGAAGGTATTTCATAGAAATCAGTCGTGTCGCTGCGACACATCACCTGCAGTTGCCTTTTGCGGTTGGGTACGGAATGGTACCTATAATCCGCGCGCGATTGTTAGTCACCGCTGTGGCATATGAGCAGTGAAACGGGGGAGGGCGCCATTGACGGCTGGGGAGTTTGCTGCGCCACTTCTTCTACCCAGCTAACGCACTAGGAAGTTGTGAAGGATGGGCGTTTTGGGAGACGTTCCTATGTAATTTTGACTTTCGAAAAGTGCTGATTCTCAGCCTAGTTTGAATAAAGGACTTTTGAATTTGAATTTTGAATTGACAAAATTGGCAGACTGATTTAGCTTGCCCTTTGTCTACCTCTCCCGTCTCACTACCAGTCGCGCACGGACTATACTAATAGATGTCTAGAACTTTGCTGTCAAAATGTCAAAACAAAACCCAAATGATAAACGTGAGAATAAATCGTCACACCTACTTGAATTTCCTAAACCTTCGTAATCCATTTCGTGTAATGTACAAACACGTATAATTTAATGTGCGAACGCCTATTATGGCACTATTGTCGAGGTGTGAAAGAAACGATGTTCTAGTCAGCTGATTAACGTTGGTATTTTAAACGCAATTAATCATAAAGTTGGTCGAGTGGTAGCTATAATGATGATAAATGTTGGAAGTTTCTTTTAGATAATTGCATCATTTTTTAAGTCAAAACTTTGGACAGAGGCACACCTCTATATTGCTGAAGATCGTAGAGTAAACTAGGCCATTTGCCATTTTACCGAACATTATGTCAAATGCCGGGTTCTTTGCGAGGAGTTTGTCACAAAATAGGTTATAGACCAATCAGATTTAGGTTTTTCAAACGTTACCCCGTCAGCTAATAGCACCCACCTCTAAATGTCAGGGATATCGGCGCACGCACTGTTAGCCTCAGACCAAATAAAAAACCAAGAAATTGCGCTGTCAACAGTGACATGATGTCGATTTCGTATGCGTGTGAGCGTGTTTATGTCGTAGAATGAATTTTAATAATTCAAGTTTTTTGCGAAAACACGGATAATTAGAAAATGGTGAAAGCACCTGTGACTATTCGTGCGCGAGCCGAGCGAGCAAAGCGAGCGGTGCCGCGGCAGCAGCCGGCCAGCCCTACACCCAAGTTGCTCGCAGCAACGTTTTCACCATTTTCTAATTATCAAATCATCCTGACATGCTTCGCTGTATTGTTCACAGCGCTATGACTTGGTTTTTTATTTGGTCTGAGCCCCCAGCTTATAATATCTAGTCTATCAGTTTGTTCGTCGATGTGCCTTACACCCTGTATAATTCTAGACTAGGGAAAATAAATTGTTCAAGTCTTCTCTTGGGACGAAATATACGAAAAGTGATGATAAGCCAGGCAGTTCAGTTGGCAGCGGGACTAACTGCCTAAGTTATACTGAACGTACAATCGACCTTTCGAATGGTAACAATTTGACATTGACCGCACCTTCATAAGGCGACGCAGCTGAAAACCAGTATTGTATATGGAGACTGCCGACTGCCCATCTGACCTCTGCAACCCAGTAACTGGGTAATACGGTACCCCTAGATAAGACTGGTTGTCATACTTTCGGGCTTCTGACTACCCGTAACGAGTGTCAAAGATCTACAAATAACAGCCGGGACCAACGGCTTAACGGGCTTTCTGAGGCAATGTCTCGAAATTTAATGGATGGTCACCCATCCACGAACCAACCACGGAAAGCGTATCTTAACCTTCAATATATCTTTATTTAGCCAGAGAGCACGAGCCTTTGTCTCTCCAGATAATTGTCAATGTCGCCAAATTACGTGAGCCAGATTTTTATCGACAGCAGAGCAAAAGTAACCCTGATTATACTCCAATTGATTAACTACATCCATCAATGTGCATCGATAAAGGGTCCCGGAAACAGGCGCGACGCGACAGCGCGACGCAACTTTAATAAAACAATTTCTAAGCAAACTTCACGGTAGAACAATTACCGGTGTCGCGCCAGTCTGCCCGAGCTTTAAGAATTTCCACTTACTCCGCTATAAAAAATCTCGTAAAATGTCCACGAATACTGCCAATTACCTCTATAAACTTATTACGCACTACCGTTTCTATTTATTCATCTTACACATATATAATCTCCCATCAGGTCCTAGAATTCCGTTTCTCTGCGCAAACCTATCATGTAACTGTGATGCATACGATACATAACTCTGTGTGTGTGTAAATGTAAGTGTGTGTTATTGTAAATGAGCGCGTGTGTGTAAAGAAGGGTGTGTGTGTGCAGCTGATTGAATTTAGTAACGCAATCACTTTTATTGCAAGCAATTACTATTGAATGTATAATGTATGCGCTAAGTTGCCATTTCAAGACGGTTAAGCGTGAATCTAATATCTTGTGATGCGAACGTATTGAGCTGTTAATACAAATATTACGAGAAATATAATTTGGTAAAGATAAACGCAGTGTCTTCAGCGGAACAGAACATTATTCCTTTATCTTTAAAGGTAAAAACGTTTCCATAAATCGGTCCTATGAAAAATATTGAAACTATTGGCAAGTGTGCCCTTTTGGTTTGCCTGACTGTGCTTTTTGGTTCCTCCTACCTCTATCCGAAACTTGTTAATCTATCTTTTCCATAAAAAAGCAAAGCAAAGCAAATAACAGGTCTACCGTGACCAGAGGGCTTAGAAAAGCACATACAAAGTAGCGTTGGAAGGTGGACCGATGACCTTGTGAAGGCCGCAGGAATCCGCTGGATGCGGGAGGCACAGCACCGGTCGAAGTGGCGGTGATTTGCGGAGGCCTATGTCCAGCAGTGGAAGTCTTTCGGCTGAAATGATGATGCTGATTGCTTAGACAAAGTGACATTCTACCAGCGATAACGATGATGATGGCATAAGCTACTGAAAAACCTCTGTCAATTCTATTGGAAGTCGCTGTACGTAAGAAACGGGAGACGGTTTGAAAGTGATTGTCACTTGTGTAAGTCCTCAAGATTTGACGTCACTACGACAGATCCTGCATTGTTGCCACAGATTAGTACAGATGGGTCACTCCGCAAAATCATTGAAATTAAAATCTTGCTAAAACACAATAAAGTGCAATTCAGGTCGCACAGCGCTAATTACCTACAGTTATATTCACTTAGAAGTTGCCTCTCTTTCTATCGCATATGGGCGCGTTCCTACGATGTCGTAACGACAGATTATCGTGTCGTTTTTCGTGGCTTGTGTGTTTTAATGGAGGTGTTCGCATATAGGCGACACGATTAACTATCGTCTACGACTTTTGTCTACAATTTTCCAACGATAAATTAATCGTCACGACATATTGATAACGCGCCCTAAAATACTCGATACTCGCTAGTACATTTGTTTCACTCGCACAACGCGCAGCCCGTCGCCGCCGCGTGCCGGGCGACTCTCACCGCGCCGCAGGTCGCGCCGCAGTGCGCGTCGCCGGTAGCTGTGGCATACTTCATAGGTTGTCTACCATTTGTTTTCGCCGCACACCGCTTGGCGCGCCTCACGCCGCGCCATAATCCGCGCCGCTCTTGGCTGTGGCCAGGGGGTAATAACTCTTATATCTTCTGATTTCGTTACGCCCACCGAATTCGACAAGTCGAGCCCGTCGCGTACCTACTTGTAGCTTTATACCTAAAATGCGGAGTGACACATCTGTATTCATCTGTGCTGTTGCGTGAAAAGTTAAATTTTCTTCACAACATCAAAAACTTCTTGCAAATCAGTGCCCGTTTTTCCAACACTCCCGCACATCCCTAAAACCAGTCATTACATCTAATTTCATTTCGTGGATTAGCGATAATAGTTCGTTGAGTGATTTTTTCCTCGCGCGCAAACAATTACACTGCAGTCGTAATTACAGATCAGTTCGCGCCATTTACATCATTAAATACTTACGTACTCGTTAACAGTTACTTCGTTAATTAATATGGGTATTTAAATTGCAATCTTTCTTGATCGTTTTTCCTTAATTAAGACCCCATTTACTCCATTGTATCGAGTCTCTGGGAGCTAATTTAATGTCGCGGGTTTAAGAAATCATTGGCCTCTTAAGTTTGGTAATAAATACAGGATGGATTCGATGACTGCCAAAGATTTATGGCATAAACGGGCGTGAAGACAAGACTCGTAAACTCAAAATGAGCAGTCAATTGTGATAACGATTATGACGAAGGAACCAAAACCGATTCGACCGGTATATTGATTGCCTAGTACGTAAAACTTCATAATGTAAAAGCACGCGTGTTTTTTTTTGCCTTTTCTGTTCGATCTTAAAACGGTACGAAACCCTTCGTGTGCGAGTTCGACTCGCACTTGGAGGGTTTTTAAAACACGCAAATCCATTTATGTCATGATAATCATACCAATTAATATTATTATGTCTCACCTATAAACACTTTTCAGCATTCAGTTGTTTGTTTATCTACTGCGTTTGTCTTGTCTCCAATACCATTTATATTTAATTTCTTATCGTCAATTATGTCAACTTTGTAACAGATATTTTTTATTAATTTCTAATGTCAACTGTCACTCAGTCATGCCACTCATGTAGGTGAAGCAAACACGTTAGAATTGCAATTCAACAACTTCAGCATTATATCCTACTGCCAATTAGCAAAGAAAACCTATTACGAACCTATCTATGTATACGTACATTTAAAACAATGAAAACCAATAGAGCAGTACATCAGGTAAGAATTTAACCCTTCGCCTGCTGTCAAGACGGGTAATGAAAACGGACGCGAAAAAACGTCCTCACTGAGCGTAAAAGTTGAAATTTAAAAAGAAAAAACCAACCCGCTACTCGTGACTCGAGACCCGTTGACACAAACTACAGAAATGGGGCCGAGACTCTCTTAACTAATTTCTTCCATCGCTACCGTATACAGAGAGTGTTAATTGCCCTGTGCGACTGAGATGGGTGTATAAATTAGTAGCATGTGTGAAAGAGACCGTCGTTAACACGGCAGGAAAATAAAAAGTTGTTCATACCAGTTGCAGCACACACACAGTAGCGAAGGCTCGTTAAGTCACTGCTTTTAACCCTTTAATGAGTGTTTATATTTGATTAAAAAACATGATTTTAGTGTAACTGTTTATTTTACTGTCTGTATCGACTGCCGTGACTGTTAAGTGGGGAATTTTAATAATTTGTTTAATTGTTTATAAATGTGAGGTAATTATTGCAAATGTATGCGAAATATTTTGTATTCGTGGTTATTTTTTATTGCGTTAGAGCTACAGCTGCTTTTTCTGCATATTGTACGAAATTTGTGAAGAAAAACTGGTTTGGTGTCTCGACTACCCATTAAATTATCAGTTTATTCATGCAATTAATGTTTTATTTTGTAGGACAAACAGTGTTACTCATATCAAAACATGAAAATTAACTTACGACTTTGGATAATTAATTAAGTATGTAATTATTTATAGACGCTGGATCATTGGGTATTCTTCGCTTATCTATAAGGCCAACGCATATTGATAACATTCCTAGAATTTTTAATTACACTGCCAATAGATACATAAGATTATTTTATACGGTAGGAAACTACATGCTTTTGCATAATTATTTCATACGTTATTTTGTCATCACACAGGGGTGAGTAGAAGAGGGGCCTCGTGGCTAAGTAATAACAGCCGCGCAGGTTGATCGATCAGATTAAGCTACGCTTGCCGCTCTCAGTCCGTGGATGGGTGACCATCTTAACATACTAAGACCCGTCCGTGCCTCGGAAAGCACGTTAAGCCGTTGGTCCCGGCTGTGATTCTTAGATCTTTGACAATCATTACGGGTCATCAGAAGCCCGACAGCCAGACAGATGGGTTGTAGAGGTCGGATAAGCAGTCACTACATGTAAAATACTGGTATTCGGTTGCATCCGGTAAGACTGGAAGCTGACTCCGATATAGTTGGGAAAAGGCCCAACTATATTGGAGTCAGCTTCCAGTCTTCCTAGGTAGATTGACAGGGGTGAGTAAAAATAGGTCTATCATTATACATTGATTTGAATGTGATACACAGGACATGAATATCGCTTCACAAGTTGACCATCCTAATAATAATAAGAAAATTACTCTTAATTTTAGTAATTGTTCTAATTTTAATGTGCATTTTAATTAATTTGACCTTCCTTTTTTCTTCATTAATAGTCTATTTTCGCTTAAATCTTTATTTTTCTCGTAGTCATGGTATAAAGTATAGTATGCAACTCTTGAATAAAACGGATTTATATCGAGGGCCATGAATCACTCGCGTCGCTCAGGATTCTAACAATTGAATCACTCGCTACGCTCGTGATTGAATCATCATGAAGCAACTCCCTACGGTCGTGATTCAGTCGTTAGAATCCTTCACTTGCTCATGATTCATCTATGGCCCTCGCTTTAAATTCGTCCTTTATTCACTAATTGCATAATATACGTATACTATTGATCACAGCAGCACTTTCTTTTGTTCTTCTTTCGATGGCATTGTGCAACATCTGTCTGCCACTGGTAACTATTAAAAATAGCACATAGTACGTGGCCCATGTTCAACATTAAATATTAATATATTCTGTACAATCTACGAAAATACTACTCACCACAAAATCTAACACTAAAAAACCCACACACGGGTCTAAAAGACCTCCACCCGCGTTCAACAGTTACATCAACCCGCTGACAAGTTGACGGCGATCGGCACCGAGCAAGGCACATTGGTATCCACGATATGGTTAATTAGTAATAAAACCTTGCCTTCTTCGGTCGCCACGACCATCGCGCTTGAGGGTTATCTCTGATACTTTGTTAGCAATAAATGCGTGTAATAACACTGTAATTGTGAATCGATTAGGTTTGGCCGCCATTTTGAATTTGATTAATACCTATTTGGTGTTTGACATCTTGATTGTTCTGTTCTGGTTTTCTTGGGTTATTACCAGGTTGTGTTTTGTTTATTAGTAAACAAGATCATTTTAATTTAGTTTGTTGTGGTTTAAAATCATTTTGTATTTTGAACAATAAACGCAGCTGAAAATATCAGATTTTTCTTTTAAAAAGAACAGCTAAAAACTATTGTAAGTTCTAAAAGTATCCTGTTTCCAGCAGGCTTACATTTGTAATAAAAGCTCGAATGTTGCAGTATGGTTTAGATACATTTAATATGAAACATACCGATGTTTTGGACAGCGATTAGGGTTTACCTACTACAAAATTACATTTCATCAAAGTAGGCATGGACCATTGTCTACATACAGAACTCATTTACATAACACGCAATAATTTGCATACAGATTTGGGATTGACAGAAAATAAAACAGAATTCTTCAACTGCGTATTCACAGCAAGGTGCAGAATAGACAGCCAGAAAAGGGTTACAACTCATAAATGACAGGATATGATCAAATATAGAAGTCATTACATTATTACAAGTCAGTTACCACCTTTTAAAATCCATACACACGTAGTACGATGTTTTTCTTGGAAATCTTAGTTAGTGTTTTGTTTTTAAGATTTTTCATTTAAATTAATTACATCCATTGGACATCTGTATTTTCATTTGAGATGGAATTTAAAAAACTTTGTAGGTATTTTAATATATCACCTGTTTGATCTCTTAAGTAGACTCGATACTGCGGGAAATCGATTCTGAGTATCGATAAAATTAAATAGGAAAGCAAGCAAGCATTTTATTAAACTTTACATTATGTATTGTATTGCTTATTTCAAAATATTTACTGAATTTCATCTTGACATCGTAAACTTGTATTGATTTGATTGAATGTATTAAGAATATATATTAAGTGAGTCTCTATTATTATTGCTTAAACTGTTTGCATGCCGTAGTTAAGGTAGTTAGTATAGGAATCATTTTAATTTAACATCAGCTGTAACTTGTACCTACTTTCTGTGCAAATAAAGAACTATTCTATTCTATTCAGGTGAATTGGTTCTCTATGACTGGCTGATGTTAATTTAAACAAAAAAAAAAACTGCATTTCCGACGGTCCATAATTTTGTTAGTATTTTGGTATTAGTAACAATGGTGCTGAAATAAGTAGGTTAGTATTGTTAGTTTTCACAAAATGATTTTGTTATGCAGACGTATGACCAGTGGCGTAGCTAGCATGGGTGGTACCCGGTGCGCATAATTGTGGTGTCACCCAAGAATTAAATCTGTTAAAATTAATAAACATTAAATAAACGTATAATATGTTTTTATTTAATTATTACAAATAAAGGCTTGTGCAGACCAGCGCGACTTGTCGCGCGACGCGACACGAACAATACAATTTCTAAGAAAACTTCACAGTATAACAATAACCGGTGTCGCGTCGCGCGAAAAGTCGCGCTGGTCTGCACAAGCCTTAAGACTTTCATAATTACAATCTAATTTTTATTTTTAATTATCTTTAAACCGGGTTTGGTTACCTATACCATGAACATAAAAATAACAGTGTGTACACTGGAAAAAAATCATGGTCTAATGTGTGGTCAGAGTGAATAGTTTCTTGTTAACATTTATTTCAAATAATACGTGCATTTATAAATAATCACAATTGATAAATTAAATTATTTTGTTGGGATAACTTGATTAAAATAGCTTCAAACCAATATTATTTATCATTTAATAACGTGACAGTTGTTGTGTGTTTTTTTTTTATACAGTCCGGTGTCACCCCGGAACCAGTGACACCCAGTGCGGACCGCCCCCGTCGCCCCCCCTAGCTACGCCACTGCGTATGACTGTCCCCACCCAATTTCCCTGAAGGAGACACTCAGCTCTGCATGGCAGCAATAATTTCTAAGCGCTGTTGTCACTACCATGCAGGCACTATAGTAGAGGCCGCTTTAAAAAAATTATGAGATGTGAAATCGATCAAACCTAATTATCTACATGCTTTAGAAGACTGAATAAACTATCACAGTTCTAAAATAACAAATTGATAGCTTGACTTATGTGTCATGTCTACCATAGTAATATGAACAAAGTATAGATAGGTTATGGATCCACTATTGAACTGTAATTCGAAGTAAGTACCAACCATAATAAATGTGTTAATCACACTGACTTTGTGCATCGAATCGATAATAAACCTATTTAAATATTTGATTGTAGTTAGCAACACTTTAAATATTTTGAAAATGTACCCATCTATTTAAATGACAGATAAGCGTACATAGCCTACGCATTCTTTTAGACTAAAAAACCATGTTGTTTTCCGTAGTCACAAGTTTTATTTTAATAATAACTAATATTTCGAAGGGGTCAAAGTCGAATTATACAGGCACTGTGGTTTCAGCGGGTAACAATACTTAATTAACCATATAACGACATTATAGAAAGCAAGTCGTTTTTTAACTTGCCAATGTTTGAAATGATGTAACAATACTACAATTATCAGGAATGAATACTGTTATCGTGATTATACAAACATTTTAATTGAAGAAATAACTTGATTGCGTATACTTGCTAATTATTATCAATTATGTACAGTTAAGTTAGTTTTTAGTGCAGCTGATTTGTTTGTAATGTCATTTGATGTTTTTTTGTAAAACGTTCATTATGGTTCTTCTAATTGCTGCAATTAACAACAATTATAATTACTTGCCATAATGAAAATCTTTTACAAAAAGGTTATCATAAAATTATGTTGTTTGCTTTAAAAGAGGTTTTCCAAAGTAGCACAACTTCACTAATTGAGTTGATGACATTATTCTACATAGTACTTCTTGTGACAATTGTCCGAGACACGTCAGCAGCACTATCAGTGTCTTTGCACAGCTCTTTAAAAGCACAGATATTAGTACACAGCAGGCACCACTGGAAGTGAGGCAAGACATGCTGCTCATAATCATACTGCACTTGACATAACTATATGTAAGTTATACTTACTTACATAAAATAACAAGCAGGTGCTATCTCAGAGATTTAATAAGTACCACAAATATATTCCACAAAACTAAAAAGATTATTCATGATCAGTCTAAACATTCATCTTTACTCCCCGTTAACAGGCGTATGTGCACACATTCTGTGTCAGTAAAAATTTAACAATATATAAAAACGGGAGCGACAGAGAAAAACAAACCATATGCGTTATCAATTAAATGTGTCATAAAACGTTAATTGTCTGCAGTAATTGCAATAAAAATTAAAAGTTATTGCAGTGTGCTATCGCCGGGTCACGGAGACATGACTATGTGTACATAAACGAGTATATAAGAGAGATTTGCGATTTGCACTAAGCTTCCATAGTGTTACACATATTTTTAAACAGTAGGAATTGTTTTGCCTGTCATTGCCCGGAGAATTGTCAAACTTAAGCGGCAATGGGCAGGGCACATTGCTCGTAGAACAGCATATTTTACATGAAGCGACTGCCTATCTGACCTCCACAACCCAGTTACTGGGTATCACGATATCCCTTGGTAAGACTGATCAACCAATACAGTTTTTAAATAATCAAGAAATAATAAACAAGCCGGCAAGGGTCGGGACCTCTGCCCGGCTTATCAATAAGTAAAAACGATGACTTCACGAATTTCTTTGCCGCTCAGTTATTGTTCTGACGAATGCATGTGATAACCTCTGATTTCTGCATTCCTAGTACTTCGGTGACGGGAAATAACGTAATTAACGAAATTTTGTTGACAGGATGAATAATTAAAATTAATCTTGTGATGTCGTAAGGTCAGAAACGTTTATTTCTTTGGTTTCTTTTACAAAGGACTGCGTCGCAGCCTGCCTTCCTGCTACCAATTACTGCTTGTTGCTATGAGTCACTAATCCTATTAAAATATGGTGATTTAGACAATCTGCTATGATTGTGCAGTCAAAACCGTTTATAACAACGCACCGGTTATTACGAATAAATTTTGAGGTCCCAGCATTTCTGTTTACTTAACCGTCTTTGATTATAACGACTATCGGCTATGACGTTCCGTCGGAGTCGTTATAAAAGGTTTTGACTAGGACGTGAAAAGCCATTGGTACGTACCTAATTCTAAAAGAATAAAAAATTGTCATTGGCACTAGTCGTGGAATCTTCTTTTTCGATGTTTTTGTTGGTATATTGGCGTGTGCTAGCTGACATTATGGCAAATAATTATATATAATATTTTGTGTTGAGTAATGTAAATTATTTTGCATACTTAATGTATGCAAAGTCATAGAATCAAGTTTTTTTTTCTAAGCGAACAGACAGCTGTGCTGCTGGGGAGTTTGTTGCACCACTTCTTCTTCACAGCTAAAGCACTAGGAAGTGGTGAAGGACAGACGTTTTTGGGGGACTGTCTTATGTAATTTTGACGTTCGAAAAGTGGTGATTTTCAGCCTACTTTGAATAAATGTCTTTTGAATTTGAATCATTACCTACCTACCTACGTCACGAACACAACCCTCTAGGCTGAACCTACATGAACATTTTACATTGACATAGACCATCCGTCCATCATAATCCGTGTGGTGCCGGACATAAATAATGGTACCATCCCATTTCTTCCCATGGGAGTCATAAAAGGCGACTAAGGGACTTACTAGAGAATGGGCAGCAGCGTTCTCTATACATTTTAACACCATACTGCGATCGCCAACCCGACGGCCAAGCGTGGCGATTATGGCAAGAGCCATTCGGGGGTGGCCTATGTCCAGCAGTGGACGTCTTTCGGCTGAAATGAAGACCATCATCAATATCATCATCTTCCTGCCTTTATCCTCATTCATTGAAGGTCATGCGCAGCGTGTTTACTTCCATTCATCTTTATATTTAATTTGTTAATTCGTTTTCGTTAATCAACAAACCATCATGACGAGTTCATTCAGGATTTGTGTTTAAGTTCAGTAAGGAAACAAGCATAAATTAAAAAGATAAAACACCTCCGACACAAACAGTTCCTCATTTCTCTATTTCTCTTTCCTACTCCATCACCAGACCGTGTTCATCATCTATCTATAACCAACTATAACTAAAGACCATTCCAATGTGCCCAAGTTGGTAAGGGAGTTGGGTATCCTGCAAATTCCAGGTGACGCTGCAGCATCAGTTCTAGGTTACTATGTTATTCTAATCATTTAAGTAACAGAATATCAAATTTCAAATAGATCAGACTTGTGGAAGATGCTCACATCCATTTATCAACTAGAAAAGAGCTGAAACCTTCAAACGGCTGAACCGATTTTCTTGAATTAGCACTCTCGATCAAATCACCTTTCAATAAAAAAAATCAAAATCGGTTCAGCAATTTGGGAGCTATGATTGTGCAGACAGACACACAGATACACGCGTTAAACTTATAACACCCCTGTTTTTCCGTCGGGGGTTAAATTAACTGCTTTTATTCATTTTCTTTCACTTGTCATGATCTACAAACAACTTCAGTCTGCACCCAGCCAGCTGTTTCGCAGAAATCCGATACGCAACCGTCGCAAGCGCACCCGGATCACAGTGCCGATACTACACTAATTTATGGCACACACAATCACTTTTACTGCTTTCTCAATTACTTCGGTTTCCTGCACAAATCAGTATTATTAATATTGTTGGTAATTTTATAGTGCGTTCTGAGAAATTCAATTTATTATCAATGATGTGAGGTACGTCACTCTGAATTGAATTTGCATTCATACTAAAATTGTTTTTAGAAAGAAATGACAGATGAATAGTTGTTATTCAGTGCCACACAAAAGCTACCTACAATCTGAGTCCTAGAATACTACGTTATAGGTATATCTGAAAGTCTCTTTCGACAAATAGGTATCAACATCAGCAGCCTTTTCCCAACTATGTTGGGGTCGGCTTCCAGTCTAACCGGATGCAGCTGAATACCAGTATTTTACAAGGAGCGACTGTCTATCTAACCTCCACAACCCAGTAACTGAGTAATACGATACCCCTTGGTAAGACAGGTTGTCAGACTTCGGACTTCTCACGACCCGTAACGACTGTCAAAGATCCATGAATGACAGCCGGGACCAACGGCTTAAAACGTGTTTTCCGAGGCACGGAGGAGTTTCGGTATGTAAAGATGGTCACCCATCTACGGACCAACCCCGGCAAGTGTAGCTTAAACTGATGGATCGACTTGTGCGGTTGTTGTTGCTTAGCCTTGAGTTTCTTACAAATAGGTATCAAAATCAATGTGAATAGGACTTTAGAAGATGTCTCAGCACATCATTCCAACATGTGGTCATAAGGATTTTCTTAGTAGCAGCATGTGGTTATCCTTCAGGTTAGCATAATCAACCTATAATTTTCCCACTGTTGGAACACAGGCCTCTCTTCGAGAGGGAGTGGGCTGTTAACTACCACGCGGGCCCAGTGTGGGTTGGTAGATGTCACATGTCTTCGAATTTTTGGTTCTAGGACATGCCGGTTTCGTCACGAAAACATCCTTCACCGTTTTGAGAACAGTGGTGATGAATTTATTTATACAAAGTAAAACGCCTGCGTGGGTTCGAATCCACGACCAACTTGTAAGTCAGGCCGTTCTGATCTGGTCTGAACTTGTTCCAGGGTACTTAATGGCAATACACTAACCCCCATTACATGACACTTAAACATAACAGGCAAAATGTGGGTGTACTAACTATATTGTAGGCAGAGTCGACCACGATTCGGTGGTGTCATTTTGACATAGAGCTGGCCTACCCTATATGAGGCCAGCTTACTTATACCTAATGGTTTTGTTGCAACTCACGTGCGGCCTACAGTACACTCCACACTCTCCAGGATATTCATGCGTGATGTTATGTTAATAACTACTCAATACGGTGCTGAAACAACAATCATAAATCATGAAACTGAAGAATTACGATCATTGAAATACATAAACGCACTCATCCGGGAACGTATTCGGTTTTGAAACAAAAACGTAAAGTGGCGTGTGTTTATACATAATTAATTGGCAAGATCGTTAACTACTAATCATCGACACGGTATTGTTAAGATCTAGTCTGTTGATATGTGAAGATTTTTACACATCATTCCTCTTAATTGCATTAAGATTTAAGAGGCATCTTTTTGTAACATAGAAAAGTAAAGAATCGTTTGGTGGTAAAACAATATGCATGAAAACCATGACCTTTCAATGTCTGACCTCTACAACCAACACGTTAAATATTCTGCAAAAATAAACAATAATTTAAAAAAAAAGAAGTGAGAATATAGGTAATAATGTCAATCAGAATAGAGAAACACATTCAGTTCTCAAAACAACTAAAAAAGGAATAGTGAGACTCTCTTCTGGCAAAAGAGTCTCTGGTTTGAAACACAGCCTCATCGGTATTCTTTGTACTCCATAACCTGGTGTCAGAGTTTTAAAGCAGCCCATGGCCCCCTGACTTGGCTTCACATGCGGTCGAGAAATATCTCTCAGACATGCCGGTTTCCTCACGATGTTTTCCTTCACCGTTTTTTAAGCAGGTGATATTTCTACAATACGCACATGAATCCGAAAAGTCAGGGGTGCGTGCCTTGGGTTTGAACTCGAGACCTATGACTTGGCAGTCGGACGGTCACTCCACTAGGCTATCACTGCCCGCTCCTTCAAAACCTGTGATTCGGCGGTTATCGTTATCTTGAGCCTATAGCAGTCTAAAATTGGATATATGCAATTGTCATCAAGGACCAAACCACCCTGTGAAGACCGTTATTCCACCTAGCTTGAAGTCCTTTAAGTGGATGCAGTCTAACACTTTCTTTTAATCCTAGCTAATATTATAAATGCGAAAGTGAATTTGTTTATTTGTTTGTTACGCTTTCACACTAAAACGGCTGAATAGATTTGGATAACATTTAGCACATGGGTAGACCATGACCTGGGCTAGGACATATGAAACTTTTTTATCCCGGTAGTATGGTCCCGTGGGATAATTTCCGACCTCCACGCGGGGGAAGCCGCGGGAAAAAGCTAATACCTATTATATATTTTTTGGTCTTTAGTTCCATAATTTTAAAATCCACAGGCATGTATTTCTTACACATTCCTTCGTGTACTTACATATATCATCAAAGCTATCATAAAGATATCTGTACCTGTCTGAATTCCCCTTAACACAACAATTACACAGAAATCAGGGTAAGCACGATACATTGGAGGAAGTATTTTAACAAGCGGTTTTACTTACTAATAACCCACTTAACATGTGATTACTTATCACTAACTACGCTCATGTATCTGAAGCATTACTCGGAATTTATTATGACAATCCTTAATTTTGAGACTTCAAAGCTACAATCCATTGCTGTATTTGAACTGGGTCGTTGGAAAGTTGTCATACAAACTCGGTATTGGACATGAAATCAAAATTAGGGTGTTCTTATTTTAAAACTTTGTGGCAGCGTTCAGATCTCGCCGCTTTAATTTCGAAATGAACGCTTATGGCCTTCAAAATATCTTCGACAATGATCGTAAGCGGCAAAGGTAATTATGGAAGTAAGGACCTTAAATATTACGATAAAAGACGGAGAAGTTTAGTGTTCGGAATTAAGGACCAGTTTTCATTTGAATCTTATTAAAGATGATGCTTTAGCACCCAATTTTAAGATGATTTAGTAGTACCTATTAAAATTACATCACAAAACATTGAAAACAAGAAGCTGTATTCTGTACTGTATTCGGTTTTACATTTTTTTCTATTCAATCTACTCTCAAAATCCATAATCAATCCTTACTTTAATCACAGTTAAGTGCTAAATGCGAAAGCATAATTTAATAAATACAGTTGTCTCCTATATTTTCCCATTTTAAACCAAACCCCGACTTGTCGTCATAAACTCGTAAGTAGGTAAGTTATATTCTGATATTGATATCTTAATTAAGAAACCACCATTCACTTCAAAGAATCCATCTCAATTCAGTTATCAAGTAAAATTAGGCTCGCAGCACAATCCCGGCTGGATCCCAACACTATAATCATTCAGACATAAAACTGCCTTGATACGAACTCTCTATAAAAAAACATAAATTAAAACAACTCGGATTTCGCTTACAAATTGTGTCCAAATCGAGTTTATAGGTCATAAAACTAATGTGAGATAAAATGGTGGATTTATAATTAACATTAATGGGTCCAAACTATTAACGGCTACCGGAAAAACTTCGAATAGAGACATAAAAATAAATATATATGTAGATTTGGAGATAAATGTTTTTATATTGAATAAAACGTCACGATGCGGTCTTGTGTTCGGTTAAGAGGACGCACTCTCTGCACTCAAAATCGAAAAGGTTTGATTGGAAGTGGTTTATGACCAAGCATCTTAAGCAGGTACTAGATTCTACAGAATATAATACATATATGCTAATTGTGTGTAAGATGAAATGGCTAGAAAGGAGGTGACAACTAAGATCACAACTAGGACAGGACACAGGAACACTACACAGAAAACCAGGACACAACAAGGGAAGTATGGAAGAAGAGAACAAACTGCGCGGAACCCCAATAAAATTTGATAAGTAGGGAATTAATGCATGGACATATAAACCCATAATTGATCGTGATACCTTGAAAGCAGTAGGAATTGATTCAAGGTTTCATGAATCGATTAAGAAGATTTAGTTTATAAGAAGGTTTTAAAAATCCCTTTAAAATGTTCTTTTAATTGCCACACTTACTTTTAACCCACAACATGATAGTTAATAATAATAATATTGTTTATTGTTTAAATAGAACTAGATTATATGGCAAGGTAATATGTAAAGCACAAGCCTAAAGTTTCTTAAATCTACTGTTCACCTAGATAGGTTATAAAATAACCAGTGTTTAGGAGAAACAGTTCCGAGCACCGTCGCAAGTGGTTGACTTATATATAATAAGCACGTGTTGATTATGAATATTATATGTATAAATTAATAAAAAAAATAAAAAAATAATAAAAAAAAATTATTTGAAAAGACTATAATAAGAATAATAATAAAAAAAAGTTCAGTCAAAATTAAAAAAAGTTTAATCCTGTTCTAAATCCGCATATTCCTAAGACACGATTCATAAAAACTTTGGGACATCACATTAATTGGAATAAAAATTCCTTCAACAACTATTCCCAAAACTTTCACACTGCCTAACCCTTAACTAGCAGCCGAGATAAGGCGGTTTCGGGTATATTTCTAAGTTAATTGGTATCGAAGCGGCTTGTTCACTAGAACAAATATTTTTTGTTTGGGTGGGCACCTCACATGCACGCTACTTACTCCCGATAATTTCTCGGCTTCTTTCATTTTAATACAGTGGCAATGTTTTTATTAAGATTACTTACTTCCTAAATTACAGTAACAGGTTCGTAAAAGTTGGTGGTATCGACAATACTCTATGAATAATAAACCTGCTTACCTGCCTCCGTTTAAAAAACATCTTTATTCAAAGTATTTTCCGTGTGGTCGTAAGTTGAACCAATCAACCATTTTCTTTCCAGATTGGTCCTTATGATATGAAAAAACGTAAAAAAGACACTGCAGTGCTAATTCGCCATTGTTTCTTATAAAGTTGTGTTCATGCAATAAGCACCATTGCATGTCTAAACACAGCCTTCGAATCGGCACTGAAGTGTTTAGTTTATCAAATGGATTTCCGCATCGATAGTTACATTACAATGATTGATAAATGTCATGTCAAATGGATTTAAGTACATCCTTATCGGTAAAATTAGTAAATAATTTTCATTATTTCTATCCATTTTCAGCAGCAATAATAAGGGTGCTAATAGGGCTATAGGGTGATGTTTATGAACAAAAGATGAATCCCAATTTTTTTAAGACCCCGCGAATTTCATATTTTCTTATGTTTTTTTGCAATTTGCAGGTCAGTGTCAGGTTTTATGTTGATCAAAATGAGATACGCGACCATAACATAGATTTATTTACAATAATTACAATCTATAAAATCATTATACAAGTCTTTAAGTTCAAATTACCCTAATGCAGCGGTTCTCAAACTTTTTGGCGACTGAACCCTTTTGGAACTTGACGAAGCCCTAAAATAATCAAAACCTGGTTTTATCTCTATTCTTTAATAATATTTATAATACTTGAAATTAATATTTGCGTCTAATGAGGTGTATGAAATAGATTTTTTTACTTTTCATCAATTGTTTGATATCAGGCTATTGAAGAGAGTTGAAGTAACATGTCAGATTCGGCATCCACTCTATTGCGGTATTTTGTTTTTATAGCTGCGTAGGTTGGGAGTGATATGAAGTTTCGAATGACGTTATTTCGACGCACGCTGTTTCGAAAAAAATTGCGAGTGGTACGCCAGTTCGAAAAAACACATTAAGTCGAAAACCGCTATATCGAATGACGTTGTAGCGAATACGCTGATTCGAAAAACTGTTTGAATGGTACGCTAGTACGAAAGTCTTGGCATTGAAATCCACTGTTGCGAACAGCATATTCCAATCTGAATTTGTCTAAGGATCGAACTCGCGACCCAGTGATAACCAAGAACTACCTACGCTACGATGATAAAAGTGACACTGAGCTAGTTGTCTATACTACTAAGTATAAATTATTAATATTAGTACTTATTATGATTTAGCTGTGTATGCCTAGCATGCTTCCCGTATTGATAAGCTAATAACATTACAAATACTACATTACCTATTGCAGCATTCAATTTTAAAAAGGCTTACATAACATGTATTTTTTCTTATTATATCATACATGATACTTGAAATAATATAATTATAATATTATACATTAATAATAATAATATCAGCCTATTATTGTCCCACTGCAGGGCAAAGGCAGAGAAGACACGAGCATTGATCACCACGCTTGCTCAAGACGGGTTGGCGATTGCAGACTTATATTAACTTATAAAGTCCAGGTTTCCTCACAGTGTTTTCCTTCACCGATGTCAGTAGTGTCCAAGATAAACTCAGAAAGTACATATGAATTGAAAAAATCAATTGGTACTTGCCCGGATTTGAACCCACAACCTGGTACATGAGAGGCGAGGCCTTAACCACTGGGCCATCATGACAGTATGTCCTTGATTATACATTGATAATTTTCTTCATTTTATATTTTCTAGATCGAGTTGATGAAATCAAACTAAGCAATGCCTTGCAAACTTCAGCAATTCAGAGTAATGATGCACCGGGTATCATTATGAGAGAAAAATTGTGTGAAATTCCTTCTAGTAGCACAAATTCAATACCAAATAAAAACGCCCTACGCCAAATCATCAAGAGAGCAAGAAATAAAAATAAACCGAAAGAACCCACAAATTTAAGCGAAGTGGTTAATTTACCAAATCAATATAAAGAAATTAATGGTACCCGATTTTAGGTAAAAATTTTACTTTTGGGTGAGGATAATGGTCGCTTGTTATTATTTGCAACTGAAATGAACCTGCAAAAGTTAAGTGAATCGCCAGTTTGGTTTGTGGATGGGACATTTCAAACCTGCCCTATAATATTTACACAAATCTTTTCAGTTCATGGCATTGTTGGCACTGGAGATTGTTTGTGACGAATAAACCCTTGGTATACGGATTTCTTCACAAAAAGACAGAAGAATGTTATATTAAGTGTTTTCGTCAATTGAAAGAATATTCTTCTGAATTTAACATTGATTTGAAACCAGAACAAATTATGTCCGATTTCGAATTGGCGATAATAAACGCAGTCAGAATAGAATTTCCTGCCACAATCCAGTCCGGTTGCTTATTCCATCTGGGGCAAAACATTTGGAGAAAGATACAAGGGAGTGGGCTCAGTGAGAGATATGGCACAGACAGTGAGTTCGCCTTGAAAATGCGATATTATGTAGCTTTGGCCTACTTGTCTCCGGAAAATATACCTGATGTCTATTCAATTCATTTATTCAATAACAATTTTTACATCGTGTCTGAATTTCTCTAAACTAAATACCTACATAAGAAATATCGTCATGCATGCAATCCATATTTAAATTATTACAATTATGCAAATTACATTAAAATCAGAATAACAATAAAAATAACAAAAAATATAAAAATAAATGTCATAAGTCAATTCATAAAATTCAATACAATGTTCATTTCAAATCAATAAAATTATGTTACTTTCAACTTTTGTATTAATTTATAATTCATCAATAGAATATAGACACTTATTTAACAAGAACCGTTTAAGCTTATTCTGAAACCCACTTGTATACACTAGACTTTTTATTTCTGTCGGCAGTTTATTGAAAATTTTTAATGACTTGTGGTAGGCGCTGTGCTTTGCAACGTTCAGATGAGTCACTTGCTTCATCTGGAGATCTTTTCTTCTTGTACTCTCCCTTTTTTTCCTTTCATCTTCAGTCTCATATTCGAAGATATATTTTGATAAGTGACTAAGTAGGACCAAAATGTATAAACTTGGGACTGTCAATATATTTAAGTCATTAAAATGTGGCTTGCATGATTCTTGCTCTTGAATTCTAGCTATGGTTCTGACTGCTCTTTTCTGAATCACAAAAGCTTTTTGAGTATTGTAATCATAACTTCCTCCCCAGAAAAGTATGCTGTATCTCAGTTTTGACTCAACTAATGCGTAATAGACCATTTTTAAATGTTTTATGGTTACCTCGTTTCTTAGACTTCTTAGTACGTAACAGGCAGAGCTGATTGCTTTCTCTAGGTGTGTCTTTAACTGGCTATCGATATGAACTCCCAGAAACTTAACCACTGGGACCACGTTCACTGTTTCTCCATTTATGACGCAGTTAATGCTATCTTTATTTTTGGAAGTAGAACGAAAAAGCATTACATTCGTTTTACTGGCATTAACTTTAAGACTGTTAACAGCAAACCAGCTGTGGAAGATATCTAGGGTTTGATTAACTATGGAATTAAGAGCGTTTATATTGTCAGCCGAAACAACTGCATTGGTATCGTCAGCAAACACTACAAGCTGGATAGATCCCGCAGCTTTTCCACTCATGTGTTGTATAAGGTCATTAACAAACGCGATAAAAAATATCGGACCCAGTATGGAGCCTTGTGGTACGCCAGTGTGCACATAAACAGTTGAGGGAGAGCGTTTTTCCAGAAGAAGCAGAAGCTGTCACTAAATATTTTGAAGAATATTACGTTCTGGGCCAAATAAAATCTCGCATATCAGATGGAAAAATTGTGATATCCCGACTGCAACCCTTGTTTCCACCTAGTTTCTGGTCCGCTGAAAGAAATAATAATTTACATCTTCCGCGCACTCAAAACAGCGTGGAAGCATGGCAACGGCGATGGAATTGTTTAATGGGCAATCGAAAACTTGGGTTGTACGGCTGTATTCAAAAGCTCATTGACGAACAGAATACAAGTACCCACAAAATTGAGAGAATTTTGGCTAAAATCCCACAGACGCCGCCAGCAAAAAAAAATTAAATGAAAGAAAATGCTATCGCAGCGATTTTACAAAAGAAAAAGACAATGTGCACTATTGAATTTATAAGAGCTGTAGCTTTTAATACTAGTCTATATTGAGTTGATTGAATCTACCATTTTGTCATCAATATGACAGTGTTGTTACTTTTGGTAATGAGTATACTATCATTTTGTTTTGTTGACTTCTTTGTTGATTACTATACTTACTTGAAATTAAAAAGTTAACTTAAAATAATACTTCTCATTGCTCTTGTTTCCCAAACCTAATACAAAGATAAGGCTTTAACGGGGTCGCGAGTTCGATCCCCAGACAAATTCAGATTGGAATATGCTATTCGCAACAGTGGATTTCAATGCCAAGACTTTCGTACTAGCGTACCATTCAAACAGTTTTTCGAATCAGCGTATTCGCTACAACGTCATTCGATATAGCGGTTTTCGACTTAATGTGTTTTCGAACTGGCGTACCACTCGCAATTTTTTTCGAAATAGCGTGCGTCGAAATAGCGTCATTCGAAACTTCATATCACTCCCGCGTAGGTTGAGTTGAAAATCCTGTTTCGCACAGTTTGTAACTCTGGTGTAAGTTGAAATAGCCTTGTTAAAGATTATCGCCGAAATAACCATCTCACTTCTGTATGGAGCTGTAGTATTTTATGTTTGCTGCTATATAATCTTCATACAATATTGAAAACAATCAGGATTGCATTACTTGTTCCACTGAGTCCAAGTTTCATTTTTTTTTTGACGTATGAGCAGCATCACGAATAAAAAGTAAAGCGCCTAGTTGTAGTTCCATTGTATCCTGCATAAACACGTGAATAAGCAAATGCCGCCAAATCTTAAATTAGTTCTTGATGAAGCTGGGTTCCGCAAAGCCCCTAATACTGGTCACAATGAACCAGTTTTTTCGCGGAGAGCACAAGAGGCTTTGCGGAGCCCAGGAACTCCGCGGAGCACAATTTGAGTATCACTGCCGTAATGAAAGACTATTTGACGATTTTAATTCTATAAATACATATTTGGTACGGAAGCGAATCATATTTAGATCAACATATAACCTGTACTAACCTGCAAATTGCAAAAAACATAAGAAAAATTTAATTTCGCAGGCTACCTTGGCGCTATCTTCTTAAGTGGCAGTGGGCAGGGTACATTGCTCAGAACGGATGGCCGATGAAACCGAGAGGTTCTGGAGTGGCAACCTCGTACCTGAAGGTGCGGTGTTGGAAGACCTAACTAGGTAGACTGATGACCTTGCTGCTAGCTGCATGAATCCATTGGACAGCACAGGACAGGTCGATGTGAAGACGCTTGGGGCAGAGGCGTATGTCCAGCAGTGGACGTCTTTCGGCTGAAATGTTAAAAAGTTCTGAATGCAAAAGAAAGGCTTATCCTAAGGGCCGAGTCACACCGGAATGGCAGCGGCCGGCAGCGGCCCGCAGTGCCGCAAGAGGCCTCGCGTCGCCGCTGGCAGCCGCGGGCAGTACCACCGACAAGATGCGCGTGGCGCGCGGCCGTTCGCGTCACCGCGGGCGGCCTCGCGACCTTTTCAAGCTTTTCAAGCAATACTGGTCTTTTAAGTATGTAGATAAAGTTTTAAATTATTACACACTGAAGTGCTCGCCGCGTCGCTGTCCGGTCGCTGCCATACCGGTGTGACTCGACGTTTACATTCACGTAAGGTGCAGACATGTGACGATCCGACATCCCTAACAAGAAGACGTCCATATTAATATTAATGAGAAAAAGTCAATTAAAACGTAGTAAAAACATAATGATCGTAATTGCTTTTATGGACGGTCGAGTCTTAATTATAGAAAATATTGTGGCCCCCCGTTGTGCCACTGTAGCCTAATTTGGTTATTCACAACACCTGTATATTATTTAGGAATTATAAAGTAGTTTACGTCAATTTACTACTTTATGTTAGTAGCTAAATGTTAATTTGGATGCATTTTGTCGCTCTTTCATACAAAATTGTATCTTAATTTGATAATATTAGAAAATATTAACATTTTTGGAGATCGATAGATTATGGCTATTATTTTGTTTTTAATAAGTTTATTTCTTTTGATTTGCAAATTACGATTGAAGAATTCTGCAGTTTAAAAAAAACAGCCAAGTGCGTGTCGAACCACGCACAAGTAAGGATTCCGTAGTTGGTATGAATTTATCCCAAATACAAACTTATCATTTTAGTTGGAAAACATGTTCTCCCATACGTTCCAACAGCAAATGTAACTTTGCACGCAAAATATTGAGAGATTTACCATGTTATTTTCAGTCCAAAGACTTATTATAGGTTTTCATGTTATCTATCAGTAAAGAACCATTCTCTATATTTATTTCAAAATTTAGTTTTGGAGATAAGGGTGATGGTAAATCTTTTCTATTTTTTAAATATCTTTAAAAGTAAAAGTTTAAAAAAAAAACCTCGCAACAAGCCCTTTTATTTGATATGTGACACGGTACAGTTTGCAAAACGTTGTTTTTAATTTCTTGTTTGCTCCCAAAAGTGACCCCATATTCAAAATTCATTTATTTACATTACACGTCCGTACACAGATGAGTCACAGAAATCATCAGATTCGGAGCAAATTGGTTGTGACAGACAGACACACGAGTGATCCTATAAGGGTTCCATTTTTCCTATTGAGGTACGGAACCCTAAAAAACATAAAATATGTTTACTAAAAAGGATCTTATTTATGCATTCAGACCATACAGTTTCTTATGCAGAAAAAAAGAAATGCATCAAATTAAATACAATTATCATTAATTTGTATTTGTTGGTGAATCCAGTGAAATCTGAATCAAAAACCAATTCTGACAGCATTAAATGCACCATACGTATAATCAGCTGATAATGTTCTCACATTTCCCACTACTGGGACACAGGCCTCCTCTCTGCGAAAGAGTGGGCTGTAATTCACCAAGCGGTCCCAGTGCGGGTTGGTAGATGTCACATGTCTTCGAATTTTTGGTTCCAGGACATGCCGTTTTCCTCACGATGTTTTCCTTCACCGTTTTGAGAGCAGTGGAGATGAAATAAATTACACAAAATAAAGTCAGTGTCACGGCTCGAAACTACGACCTGCAACTCGTAAGTCGCGGCTGTTACTACTAGGCCACCACTGCTCTCTATGCACAATATGGCCATAAATTAATTGCTACTGTGAACTGTTTCGTACCTTTACAGTTTAGGCAAAGTTGATCGTAAGTATTACACAAACTGCTCTCATCATTAAACCACACACACACATTAATTACTTTATGACTAACTCTTCAACAAAATAATATCGATATATTTCGTCTAACTGCATAAAAATTATGACTAAAGTCCGGTCGCGAAGCAGGAAGAATTTCGTACAATGACCCCTCATAACTTATCTCTATCGCTCGCGCACAAATGTATTGCCGCCGCGCTCGCGCATTTGAAGTTCCTTCTAAGGGTCTTTTGAGGGGTCATTGTACGAAATTCTTTCTGCTTCGTGACCGGTCTTTAAATATCTCAAACTTAATATCCCAATAATAGATCGTACAAAAAATCCGGATTTACGATCACATAATTATCTTCTCGTACACTTTAAACGTTACTATTCATAAAAAAACAGAAATTATCATAAAATAAAAATGTGGCACATTATAGAGAAGAATTTAACTACTGGGGAAGTTGACCCGACTTCTCCACGGGGAACATAGGTCACTAAGGCCACTAAATCGTGGGTCATAAAAGTTTACTGTCCGTTTTTATGTTTGTTTGTGGCCCAATATCGGTTTAACCCTCCACAGTGGATTTGATTGCCTGCTTATTGACGTGTGGTGTAGGGTCTTAGTAAAAGCGGGGAGGAGAGGTTAAGTGGGTCAAGAAGGAAAGTTTTTTTTTTAAGTTCAGTAAAGTCACAGTTAAGTTTTCTGATTGAGCAATTAAAACCTTAACAAAAATAAAATAAATCCTTGAGCTATTTTATCTTAAAGTTTTTGATTACCATCAGATAGTAAAAATCGTTTCTTCATCGGCTTCTATTATCTTAGTAAGAGCTGTCTGAAATAATAAGTCCACTAACGAAGAAGAAAAAACTAGTTTGCATTTTTTTGCAACAGACAACGAAAAGGTCTTTCGTTAAAAATGGTTAGAAAGTCATAAATCACGATCCGATGTTACCAAAGATCATCAAAAGTGAGACAATACACGTACCTATGTCTAATAAAAGACAGATTTTCATTCAGTGAAGATTTTTCATTGTTCCATACCCGAAGGGTGCCAAAGGGAAACATAGTATGTACGTACGTCCGTCTGTCTGTCAGCGGGCATGAACCGTAATAGTTGTTTTCACAGATTGTGTATGTCAATTGCCGCTATAATACACCCATACAATTTTACTTCAGTATTAAAAACGAATATGTAGTGTTAAACGGAATCCTTTCTGACTCGCTCTTGCAGTGGTTTTTCTTTCACCGTCGATTGGGTTGCTTATTCCACCTGCAAAACTAAGCTAACCCTTCCTCTTAGCCCAGGTTCGCACGGGCGATTACTTCCCGCTCTGGATTTTCAACGCTCTGTTTAGCGCTGAAAGTTGAAAATCCAACAGCGTGTTTTTTCAACGCACGCACGGACGCACTCTCGTCCCAGCGCGTTAGATATTCAACGCTGGGCTTAACACCGAGAGTTTAAAATCCAGTGCGCGATAAAATCCCGCCGAGATACTTTTACATCTCAGTGCGAACGTGGGGTAACACTTCACCGCTGTCTCTGGCACCATGCCCCACTTGGTCCAAACGACCGTCATTCACAGTTGCACAAAGAAGCCGCCTCCTCACGCGTCGTACGTGTCACGACTCTAAACGAACCACAAAATATTTAATAGTCCAAAACCTTTATTTAATACTACCTCAAAATGGTGTAAATATAAACATCTAGTACTAATTTAAAAGTTTATATGAGACGTTCAATTTGAACGGGGGATATGATCTGTTTGATGTGTTTATTGATCGTTTATTTAAGGCTTCCGTATAGGCAGGAGAAAATTTTATAACTACATTATATTGGTAATAAATATTTAAAGATAGGAAGACTTTAAATTCAAACGTTCCGTTGGTTTCGGGGACTTTTGTACTATCGGTCATTCTGTTTCGCTGGATAAATTGTATTTCCTTAAGACCAAGTCTGGGTTTAGTAAGACTGTACTATACTTGTGAGAATATTCTGTGAACGCACTTGAGAGCCACAACACAGTAAAGTGGGAAAATGTTGTAAAAATTCTTGGGTTTATCTTGCCCAGTCTGAAATGTCGCGCACCACTACTGAACTTTACGTACAAGCCGCGGCGCGCCGTGTACGTAAAATGCGGTAATATTCACTCCTACGTACAATTTTTGCACTCTTTCAAGAATCATATCTAAATATAATTATTATATTATAAACATGAAGATTCTAAGTGCGGATTTCACAAATGAAACCGATTGCGTTCAGCACATCTAAACTGCGTTCAAAAGCTGTCAGTGTCAAAATTGTTATGGAATATTGATAAATTCGCCGTAAGCTACAATGTAAGCTCGAATGCCTAATATGGAGATTAACATGATAAATATCAACATCACACGATTCCAATCTAGCTCAAAAGTGCCAGCAATACTCATTCTATCCCAAATCTATACCTAAATACCGACCCATCGATCATATGAACCCATAAGATACACAACCTACCAACTTACAGATACCCATCTCCCAATTAAGATTCGCGAAGATAGAGAAATCATTCATTACGCTCCGTTCATTCATTCATTCATTCAGAGCTAAAATAGCGCGTTTATCTGTCTGTCTGTCCGTCTATCAGCTGGAGGAAGTCATAAACCACTCAGCATCGTGCCTGTATCACTCGGAGACTTGTGTCAACTTGGCATTTCTTTATTGTAGTGAAATTGATGTGTATATGGAAGGAACACAGATAATGTTACATTGTATTTAACGGGTACATCTATCATTGGAACATGTCTTTGCGATTTATTAAATATGATGGCTTGGACTACGGATGTTAGTCATTCATGCCGATGCACGATATAATACTACACATCAAAGACCTGACGTCATACAAAATCCTGACGTCACACAAATCCTGCATCGCGCAATTAGAGTTTATCTCGCAAATGACATATTAGACTATCCGACATGAATCGTTGGGCAGTTGCCCGCCAGACACGACACCGGTCGGAAGATCATCCCTTGTCTATATAGGATGAGTGAACTTAACACCCTGTTCCTCGTGCCTCTAAACTGGCATGGCGGACCCTGGGCAGTCAGTTCTACTATGAAATTTGCTGACTGGCTATCTTTTAATACCAGCACTTGAGGTTTACATGACACCAACCTACTTAGATGGTGCTGAAACAAAAGCAAAAATCGACAAAAAATAAAAGCCTTCTATTGTAAACATCTCTCCACTGAAATAAGATCAGGAAGGCATAATATTTTAATTATGACACTTTATTCTGATTGAGGGAGCTCGTGGCTAAGTAATAACAGCCGCTCGGGTTGATCCACAAGTTAAGGTGTGCTTGCCGGGGTTGTTCCGTGAATGAGTGACCATCTTTACATACCGAGACTCCTCCGTGTCTCGGAAAGCACGTTGGTCCCGGCTGTTATTCGCGGATCTTTGACAGTCGTTACAGCTAGGCAGATTGATTGATTATCTGTGCATAGGCATATAATAGATAATTGGATATTTAGGTATCGAGAATATCCTGCTGGGGTTGCGGGTTTATTCGAAAGGGATATCGCGGCACACGGGCAACGGAAGGAATACGGGTGGGTTTTAGTCAGTAAAAGTCTGACACGCCCTCTCGCTCCGCCCAGAGCGGGAGAAGTCCTTTAATGATTTCCCATCCTCAAAAAAAAAAAAAAAGGTGTCGAGAATATCAATCCATGTTTGAGATCCTAATGGAATAGGCTGGAATTCCTACGACAATTTTAAGGTTACACTAACAGTGACAAACTTACTTTCAGCAATCCAAATAAAAATTTGACTGTACAACTGTACAACAACAATTTTCATAAAATTACAACTTGACAGTATTATTGACACGCACTTCTGCACAAGTTTAATAGTCGGCCAAACGATACGATATCTTAATGTGTTCTTAACGAAACAATAATTGTAACAATATAATTATTACGATAGGCTCAATAAATTATTGTGTCCACCATTAATTATATGTGATTGAGAAATGTTTCTCTTGATAAAAGTGTGATCATATGTTTTTATAGTGGAATCGTGAATGGAGAAGCTTTGTTTGGTTATAAATGTTGGAATTAATGTTAATTAATAAGGCCAGGCAGATTGATTTTAGTAAGATTTTATTATATCGATGTAGCAAGTCCTTTTGCATTTTGATTTCACACTTCGTGTTCTTAACGTCCTGGTGAAAAAGGAACTGTTGCCCTATATCTAAAAGATGTTCTGCATATTACTGTTCTTCCATAGCATCACCCTTGCTAGTAGCGATTATATAACTTCCTTACCACTTACGACTTTCATGTTCGCATGCATGGATAGGCATCAAATTATCTCCTACAATATTTTTATTTTAGCTGCAATATTACCGTGGAATTGCTAGGTGTTACACTTCAGTCTCCTTATATGTATAAACCCAAGTAATTTTCTATATGGACGGTATGATTCCATTCTTCTGTTGAGCACTAACATAAAACTTACAATAGTGTTATGTACTACTATTTTTTGCCCGCGGCTTCGCTCGCTTTATTCGAATATTCTCACACGAGAACGTACTACCGGTAATAAAAAGTATCCTATGTCCTATCCATATGCAAAATTTCATTCAAATCTGTTCATCCGTTAAGGTGTGAAAAGGTAACAGACAGACAGTTACTTTCACATTTAAACTCAAACTCAAAGCATTTATATCAAATAAACCAATTACAGGAATTTAGCTAGTTGGCCGTTCCAAAGTGTAGTACGTAAAATATTATATCATACTCATATCTATCTTACTCAGTGATAATATAGCATTCTCCTCGTGAAAGAATTTTCTAAATCGTTCCAGTAGTTTTCGAATTTATTCATTACAAACGATAACACAAATCTTTGCTCTACACATATTAGTGTAGATAAACTATGGAAGTGTGGACTACATGCAATAACCACATAGTTAAGGTTATTTTCATTCTACAAATTGTATTTTTACGGTTATCGGGAAATAATTTTCACACAGTAAATTCACGGTAAGGTGAGGTGGGCTGAGAGTTCGAATTACGGCGCCTGAGTCGACCGGTGTGCTAATTGTTCAGGTGTACTTATACTTTTCAGTTAATGGTTAGGTACATATATTAATACCTGGTTTCTGAATTGAGAGCTTGTTAAGCTCTACTTTAGCATATGAAATATAGCCCGCGAAATTCGAAATTACTTTCGGTTTCAACCGACTCCAAAAAGGAGGAGGTTCTATGTTCGTAGCGTATGTATTTTTTGCGTATGTCCACCGATTTCTCCGTCAATTGTGGACAGGTTTAAAAAATTCTTCTCTTATACATTTTATTAACTTTGCTTAGATAGTTTTTGAGTTAGCTTCAATAGTACGTATTTTTCGCACTCAGTATATTTGTGGATGTTATGATGATAACTTCCTGTCACTGTTATTTACATAGCAGGTAGTGGTATTCGAATTTTTGTGGGGTAGGTACCACAACTAAAGAGTTTAAAAACTTTTTACAGAAAAAAACCCACCAACTTACAAAAAAAACTTTTTTGCAAATAAATTTATATTTCGCGGGCTTTCACCATAAGTTTGTTTGACAAGTTCTAAACTTCAAATTCACACACAGCCATTTTCAATACAAAATTGGCCGGTACCTCGGTTAATGATAGGTACTACTTTACTAGACGTTCGCACATGCGATATGTTTTTCCACACTCTCTCACCACTTTCATGACATGTCTGACGTATCAGTCCACTGTTCTCGATCTTGTCGCATAGCTGCGCGTTGTCACCTTGTCATGTAGGTAGTCATTCATTAACATACAGTCACATACTACTGACGTTCAAAAGTTCAGACCAAAATAAACAGCTTTTATATAATTTCTTTGAAAGACTATTTGAAAGAGTGTTTGTAGGATACAGGTTAGTTAATTGACTCAGGCGTGACTTTGCGGAATTCCATTATAAAACACAATAGACGACGTGTATTTAGTTACCTAATCCGCTAACTGTTCTTAAAATTAAACGATTGCGAACCCGGACCCGACGTGTTGCCACGTAAAGCGCACGCGTTTCACACTGCGCTCGATGCTTAACGTGGCAACACTGGCAACACGTCATGTGCAGGTCAACACACACACAGGTGTGTGCGCAACAAGTCAATCGTATCCTGAAGATGCCTCGTTGAGAGATGAAACTCGTGTCGATTTCTCACAGGATTCTTTATTTATTTATTAATTTCGGACAACAATATGGTCCAATTTGTTAGTAAAAAAAATACCTTATCACTAGTGTTAGTAATACATTTAAAACAAACTTATGACTCTTCAAGAACAGCGGATTAGGTTACTAAATATACGTCTTCAATTTTTTTTTTGGATACTTTTTTACGGTTACGACTTAACAAACCATCGAGATTTCTTAATTTTATGTAAGTTTAATATAAATGTATTATACATATAAATCTGTAGGAAAAAATCTCTAAATGATGTTGAAAACCACATCAAAATCACTTACGTATTTTAGAATAACAACGCCGCAGACACGAAAAGCCATTTTAGTTTATTTTATATACTTCTATACCTACTGCCAGTCTCGTCAACCAGGGTAAAGAAAACACTAACAAAAGCTTATACATCCTAGGATTACGCGTTGGTAATCTATCGAACTTTTAAAACGTTTTGCACCAAAATAAGATGACGATGCAGCATACTCCGTAAAGATAATTCTGGAAAACAAAAAGTGAAACAGTTCATACAAGAAAATTCGAAAAGTTGAATAGAAAAATCTAGTAGATACCTAAACAACCAAAGAAAATCGACCACACGAAAATCTCAAAATAGAAAATTCACTCTGTAACATCCTAAGAACAACACGACGGTGAAATCGATTCATCATCGCTTACCCGGAGCAATGTGACAAGAGCAATAAGTTGGTATATCTATGTGACTCTTGGATACAGCTGCGTTCCAGATCACATAGCTCTGAGCTATTTAATCAGCATACCAGGATTTGCGGGACATATCGTAGTTTAGTTGCAGAAGTGTAATGGAAAAAATAATATGGTGCTGTTATACTGCCCGGTGGTCGCCACATACAGGGCAAAGTACTTCGATAACCCAGGTTCCCTATGTGAGATTGTCAGTGACACCGAGGCGTTGCTGGCCTTCTTTGTGGAGCTGAGGTGGATCGAATAACCAATATTCCCACCCATACGCAAAATACGCGCTAAGTCGTGGAGTTGCGGATACCAGCCCGTATTACCTATCGTTCCTACCTATCGATCCTAATATGGACTCACAGTTAAAGTGTTGTCATTTCTGGTAATCCATTAGATGTATCCAATAGGATACATCGTAGGTACTTCATCAATAGAAGAAGCAAAAGGTTCCGGCAACTTTTAAAATTGGTTCTAATATACAGTTAAGGATGGACCGAGCTTATGCTGCTTATGAATGGGATAGAGCGGAATTAAGAATGGGCGGTTCGCGCTTTAATTTAGGTATTATTCCTTCATATTATTATAACAAATACACATTTTGAAAATGTAAAATGTATACGTTATAGAAAACATGTGCTTATTATTATTATATTTTTTATATATACTTTATTGTACACCAGATTATAATTAGATAAAGAAAAAGTAATACACTACAAAATATACAATTGGCGGCCTTATCGCTTACTGCGATCTCTTCCAGGCAACCTTGTGGTTCTGTTTTTATTAAAAAACTGATAACCTTCCGTGAAGTGTTTACGCCGTACTAAGGTTTTACGTTGTTTTTCAAAGATTACTTTGGTTTTTTTTCTCTCAAGGAAACAAGAAGTAATCGTGATTCTAAAGTATACGATTTACAGAGTGAATCCTTAAATATCTTACATATTAATTGCATAACTAAAGGTTAAGTAATAACGATGCAGCATGGGATCAAACGAAAAATTTCCTCGGTGCGCTCTTTGAGATAATGTTTTGTTTATTTTTTTGATGACACAAGAGGTTGATAAACAGGTACAATACCAGATATTGAAATGTGACGATGACGAGTGTTGTTAAAACATTATATTTGACTTTAAGATTCTGCTCAACTAAATACATACCTGCAAGTTACCAATTAGCGTAGGCACCGGTCCTCGAATGACAAAACACAGGTAAACTGCAGAAGTTAGATTGAAATATTTTTACTTCCACTTTATATACGTATGTATAACTTCGAGGATTCATTCTTAAAAGTATATTCCACAACTATTACTCGGGTGTACTATACCAATATCTGAACACACCCTCTTTTATAAATCTAATTACAAATGAGCTGACCCATCATTAATGTGACACGCTCAAACAATTTCAAATAGCCGTGTCACTCACTCTAACAAACAGTGGCTGTCCCAAACTAAATATATCTGACAATAAAACTAATTAATAAAAAGATGGCGAGAAAATTAGATGATCACTTACACAAGATATCTTGATGCGCAAGAGTTGGTCTTAATGAGCGTGGCAGGATTGAAACAACTTGGTGTGTAGAGCAAGATAAAGACAGTAAACAAGTTGTGTTTTGGATTAATTGCGTATGAATCAGTATTTTATCACAATTGAAATGGAAATAAAAAATATTATAAGTAGTCATTCAAACGTTGAGGCTTTTCTGTAATTTTATATCAGTTTCAGGGCACTTTTTACCATGTTACTGTGTTTACGTGATTCTGTTTTAAAAGACTCTCTTCACAGATTATTTTTAAATAGACAAAGCTTTGTACTGTAGAACCTTGCCACAAATAAAGGAACTCCTGAGGTCTTGGATCTAAGACAGGAACAGTTTTACAATAATCCTATCTGAAGTCTCTTTAGGAAATAATTTTCTAATTTAAAGTATTATTATTTCCTCATTATACACCTAGTTAGGAAAGCCCTCTACAATAATGCTCCATACAATAATAGTACCTATTATTGTGGACTTCATTCCTGATTGAGAATTTGAAGAATCTTTTAAGGCGCGGACTGACTACGATTTTAAACGCTACAGCTGCACTCACACAACTTCTCTCTGCGCGCTATACGATTGCCTGACGACTAAAGTATGACCGCAATATCTATTTTCACAATTACAGAGCATTAAGGTTGAAAATCGAATAAATATTTGGGTTGTCGATGTGAGTAAACTGCGAATGGGCATTTATTTTACGGGTTTTATTTAGATTATTCTGAATATACACATTAAATTAAAAAATTGTCTGGTTAAAGTTATAAAATAATGTTTATTCTATTGAACTCTTAAAAAAAAAATGTTGTTATCGCTGAAAATACGGAGATGTTCGACGCCAAAGTTTATTTTTGTGAAGTATTTTTTATTGGGAATATCAAACTATTTTCTACTATTCTATTCGGTTAAAATTTTACTTTAAACCCTTCTCTGTCCACTGTATTTCTTGCGTCGTATATTTTCATTGCGTTACGTCATACTTGATTATCCAAGAAACCAGTTTTTTGTGAATATTGAGGTAACACCGCGCCTTAATTATAATACCAACCTCAAATTACTTAGCATGATCCTCCGTTACATCGAAAATACTGCAGCATTCATTTTGAAATAAATATATTCAAATTGAGGATTCATGTTAAGTACTTTGTTTGACGAAAACACGATTCCATAAAATTTTCTCGGTAGAAATAAATTACAAAGTTACCTCCAAATAAGCCGCTAGTATTAAAAAAAATCTTCAAATTTGATCATGAACCCTTGCAGATTAACTGAACTAATTATAAAGCAGATATTATTTTTGATTACCATTATTTTCACCGTAAAAAGAAATTCCCTAAACTATCGGCGCTTTGGAGCCGCCAGTCAGTCCGCCTGCAGTATGGTGCGAGCGAGATAAAAAGTGAATTTGATCTGAGGTACTATGGGCTCCTAACACATCTCAAACAAACTTAAACTACTGCCCCTTACCTCTACTACACCAAATTCCGGAGCCAAATTCGAGCCGACACGATTCGTCTGAAACAAAGCCAGGTTTGTGGCCTGAAAATTAACAGGCACGCAACATTAACGTGATTAATTTAGTCAATTAAGTGGCAGGCCGCCTCTCGCACTAAATGAATAAGTTATTTTTAATTACAGAGTAATTGTACGTACGGCTTTATATTAATTAGGATGTAATCATGTGGCGATGGGTTCCTTTTCGTGGGTGATGGTGGGAGGCGAATTTTGTTGGAATTAGTTTTATTAAAGGTTTTGAAGATTTTAGTGATATGGTTACTTTCTTATAGGAGCTTTATCTACTTATTTTCTTATGTGTGGGTATTCTAGTTAGTCCCTGGAGGTGTTACTATTTTATTAAAAGCTTTTACTTCACTTGTATGTATGTCCTGGAATATTGCAATCAATATTTCACCCACGTCCACTGAAGCTATCGGGCTGAAATTTGGCATACGTGTTTGGTTCTCGTGACAATGCATGATTACTTAAAAGCTATAAAAAAAAGAAGCTTTTAATAAGCTTATTCATTTTATATTGAAGTGCGTAGCGTAGTGGATGTAAGGACCGTACCAAGTGGCCGTGCGTTAAACAAATGGGGGTAGTCCTCCTAAGGAAATAAAATTAATTAATAAATAAATTTTAATAAAATATAATACCTATAGGAAAAAATATTTGTTCTATTAAAGGAGATGCTGCATTTTGTAAATTAAAATGAGATCATGTTGCAATTTCTAAAAAAAATATATTCCTTTACCACTTTGCATGTAAAGTACCTATGTCAATATTATAATTATGCTGTCGGTTTTGATAGTTTTTTTTATAATATATTGATTATGCCTCTGATTGTTTTTAATAAATAAAAATAATAAGCAGCTTCCGTATAGTTTTGTCAAAAATTTATGAGGAGTTTGTCATTAGGTAAGCTCGCTGTATACCGATGAATGTTACCTAATGCTTCATAAATTAATAGATACCTATCTATAGGTGTTCTTAAACTTTTGACCTATCCAATGTCCTATGTTACCCAACAGCCGGTGTACCGTGTCAAACGGAACATGAATTATTATCAGCATTACGTCGTCATTATTACGTCATCCTACACCAATTGTGATTACACAATCCTACATTATACTTAGCTGTTTGATGATCTAAGGGTAAGTGCACGGTGTGCAGTGCGATACTTAAAAATCAATCAATCTGCCTAGCCTTTTCCTAACTATATTGGGGTCGGCTTCCAGTCTAAGCGGATGCAGCTGAATATCAGTATTTTACATAGTCCTATTTTACTTGCCTCCAGAACCCAGTAATTAGGTAATACGATACCCCTTGGTAAGACTGATTGTCAGACTTTCGGGCTTCTGACGACCCGTAACGACTGTCAAAGATTGACGAATGATAGCCGGTACCAATGGCTTAACGTGCTTTGCGAGGCACGGAGGAGTTTCGACTGTAAAGATGGTCACTCATCCATGGATTAACCGCGGCAAGCATAGCTTAACCTGATGGATCGACCCGTGTGGCTGTTATTACTTAGCCACAAAATACTACGGTACAAAATGTTGTATACCCGAATCGTTTTAGCGTGGCTTTAACGGTCATTGCCCTTTCCCAAATATCTCTCCGTAGGAACGCAAACAATAAACTATGTATGGTTTTTTTATATTGCAACATGATCACGATAGACATTGATTCAGTACGTTAACGGACTTTATTTCAGTAAAAAAAAAATAAAGAATGCTAGAAAATGTAGGTGGGTCATTGACCGCTAATGCCACGCTAAAGCGGTTTGGGTATAGTACAGGTACTATACCGATACTATACGCGATAGGTCTATCGCACAGTGCTGCAATGCCAGATATTTCTGACGACGTTTTGTTTTACAGCGGGGAGTAATTCTCAGCTAATTACTGTCTGTAAATTTGCTTATTGGTCATCACTAGTCGATAAGCTGATCAAGCAGATGATCTTATTTGCTAGTCTGTGCACTTGGTCGACAGTGGCATGTTTATTGCGGAACCCAAACTGATGGTCAGGAATTAGTCCTTTTTCTTTGAGTATAGATAGAATTCGTTGCAGCAGTAGAGATTCAAATATTTTGGATGGGATGGGTAGCAGGCTTATGGGTCTATATGATTTTGCTTCTTCTGGTTGTTTGTCTGGTTTCAATAGCATTATAATTTGCGCAACCTTCCACTCCTGGGGAAAGAACTGCAGTCTTGTCATGGCGTTAAATAATGACGTCAGAGAAGTTATGCCAGATTCTGATAGTTCTTGTAATATGCGGTTTGTAATAAGGTCGTATCCTGGTGACTTTTTTGGGTGCGATTTTTTTATGATTCGGGCAACTTCTGTCTTTCCAAATTTTAAGGGCATTTCCTCCGTATTTTTAGGAGTATTCAAATAGTCAGTAATCTCTGCGGCATCTACTGGAGAGCCGTCATATGAATGAGGAATAAAAACTTGTGAGAGATGTTCTGAGAAGGTTTCGGCTTTCTCTTGGTCCGTCCGTGCCGAGGAACCATCAGATTTTCTTAAAGGAGGAGAAACACTAACAGGCCGTTTCAGTCTTCTGGTGGCTTTCCATATTGAAATCTGAGGAAGCAGTAGCATCCAGGCCAGTGAGATAATTATGAAATTCGTCATTACGATCCTTGTCTAAAATGTGTTTCAGCTGTCTGTTGATGTGATTGAGTTGTTTTTTCACACCAGGGTCTCTGCTTTGCTGCCAATGCTTCCTCATTCGCCTTTTTTGGATTATTTTATCTAATATATGTTTCGCTACATAGTTGTCCGTGCTTCTATGTGGTAGCGGTGGGGTTGAAGACCAGGCTGCATCCTGCACACTATTGTTGAAGTACCGAACAGCTTCTGTTATTTCGTCTTCAGTTTTTAGACTAACTGGTTCCCGGAATGCTTTGTCGATGAGCTCTCGAAATAGGGGCCAGTTCGTTTTTTTGTTATGCAGAACGCATTTTTTGGCGCATTCTTGGGCGGTAGTGTGTAGTTCTACCATGATTGGAGAGTGGTCTGAGGACAGATCCCAGCAAATCCGACACGATATATTGTTATTTACGATTCCTTTGCTGACACAAAAATCGATAACATCCGGGATTTTACTTTTGTCTGTTGGCCAGTAAGTGGGTTGACCAGACGATATCACTCACGTTCATATTTCTTGTTTGGATGCATTTAAAGAGTTCTCGCCCTCTGGGTAGAACAAGCCTAGAACCCCAAAACGTGTGCTTGGCATTATAGTCACCTCCCGCAATGAATCTGTCTCCAAGGGATTGAAAAAAGTCATTAAACTCCGTTTCCTTGATAGTTAATCTTGGCGGACAGTAGAGGGCCGATACTGTAATGTCACTGATCCAGTCCGTTATTACGACGTTTGTTGCTTGGATGTTGTGTTTACAGTAGTCTTGTAGTACATGATGCTTGATGTTAGACCTGATGAGTACAGCAGATCCTCCATGTGCTTTGTTGTCAGGATGGTTAATGTGGTACATATTGTATCCATGTATCCTGAAGTAGCTTTTGGATGTGAAGTGATTTTCAGAGATTAGTAAAACATCTATGTGGTGAATTTTAAGGAATATTTTTAACTCTTCCGAGTGATTTGACAAGCCATTAGCATTCCATACACCTAATTTTAGTGCTGTGAATGTAATGACATTTTTGAGATTAGATCGGTTAACGTTTGGGTCATAATTAGCATTTGGTTCATCAGGGCAGCAAGTGACTCTGTAATGGCTTTGAATTCGTTGGTTTTTTGGTTGTCATCTTCGACGTTAACGGTTTGCGTCGTAGGTTGTTTGGGGAGATCTTTTGTGGCCGATGCATACGATTTTCCGTTATTCGTTGCTTTATTTCTAGGTGCTTGTTCAACACTCGTAAGTCTTCTTTTGTGTTGGGTGATTGGGGGAAGACATCGGACTTTCAACAGCTCCTTGTAGACTGTACAGCCTTTGTAGTTAGCTGGGTGGTTTCCCTCGCAGAGGACGCATTTAACCTGGTTTGATCTTTCTTTCCGTGGGCAATGTGATGTGTGATGGGAACCTGCACATTTGACACATCTGGGCTTTCTATTGCAGAACTTTTGTATGTGATTATAATCTTGGCAATTAGTGCATTGAGGGATTACTCGCTTAGGTCTGGGTGCTTCAAGCAATATGCGACAGTGTAATAGAGATTTTACGCTATATATGTCTTTATTAATTTCACGGGGTTCTAGTTCGAAGTTCCACGTTGGTAACGCCTGTTTTGTTCTTGAGTTTTGGATGTTCCAGACATTTGTTACTTTATGGCCAAGCTCCTCAATAGCTATTTTTATTTCTTCTTTATCTGTCGATGCGTGTAAATTTTTGAGCACTAACTCTAAAGCTGCGATCTTGTTTAGGCTGGTAACTGAAGAATTCTGTGTCTTTAGGTTTCAGTTCATTGTAAATAGTGGAGTATGGTTCTGCTGTTTTCGATTGTATTTTAACTCTGTCTCTTCTTAGTACTTTAATTTCATACTCTCCTTTTGCAACTTCTTCTAATAATTTTTGTAAAGGTTGGATATTTTTGACGCCGTCAATAAACATTGGTGGGGGACTTATAGATTTTGGTGCTTGTATTTCAGGTTTATCTGCTTGCTCTATATCGTCGAGCCCTGTGAAGCTGTTGGATGTTGGTACTGCTGGTGCTGCTAGCCAGTAACTCAGTTTTGTTTGTTTTCGGCTACGCATTATTGCGTCTGGACTGGATTTTTGCCTTTTGCCATAGTGCACTTCTGTGAACTATTGTTCTTCGGGTTCTCTGTCTGTTTCATCTGATAGATCAATGGTTACTTTGTCTTGATTATTTGATCCGCTAAAGGAACTTGATCTTGGCCGATTCGTAAACATTCCTCTGTGGAAGAGTTGTTGAGTCAACGTTTTTGAGTTATTTTGATCTAATTATAGCATATTTTCAGTTATTTAAACTTAATTTCATAAATCTCTATAGACCTCTGATAGTGGTTTAACAATGGACGTATGCAAGCTCAATATGATATTAATTACATCATCAAAATTATATCTTACAAACTGTTTATTATTTAGTTAATGACTGAGTGCGCAAGTCTTGAATGTGGGCCATCTTCGATGTAGGTAAATCGCCGTCATAAATAATAAATGATAAAAATTGTTTTCGGACACAAACAGTTCAAATTATTAACCAAATCCACTTTGTACAGGGTGTGACTTTTTTTGTGGGTCTCCAATATTTTACTTCCAGATCATTAACATTTTGATGTAGCCATGTAGTATGACAATATTTAACCAAAAGAAATAGGTAAACATAATTTTTCTTGATTACCAAACACGCGTGATTTTTTACTATGATTTTTTACTATTTTGTCTGTCGGATGCCCCAACATCTAAGTCTCTAAGTGCCTACTTATTATTTAACTAGTGGTTGCCCTGACCCTAATTATTTTTCTAAAATAAAAGTAGGTTACTCCTTATAACATCACCTATCTGCTAGTGACAGTCCCGTCAAAATTGGTCCTGCGGTTTCGGAGATTAGCCGGAAAAACCAGACAAAATTTTAAATAATTATTATTTTGTTATAGACGGTACCGTATATAATTTTTAAAGCATTTAGTAAAAGGCAGTTATTTTGACATTACAAAAACAGATATTTAAATTTTATTTTATTGTATAGAATATTTGAGGTAATATTTGTTCCTTTAGTAGGCTAAGCAACTATCAGAGGTTCAGAAATAGATATTTAAAGGTAGGTCAGACTGATTGCTGCAAGTGTACGTAGCGTGGTAAGTACCAACCACTGCGCAATGAAGCCCTCGACGAGATAACTTAGTAGATAGCTCGACGAGGGCTTCATTGCGCAGATGGAAGATTCAGAATAGAGAGTGACTCACAAGGTAGGTACAACTAAATAAAGCTCATATCTAGAATTTTATTGTTACTGTATTTTCTAGCACAACCAATATTTCGTGGTCTGCTACCAAAAAAAAACAAGTTTTTTTTTTCATAAAGGTATCCTTCATAAAACTGCCTCATTCGTCTAGTGGGCCCGAATCCGACTTCAAGGTCGAGCGAAGTGTTATTGGGTATTTCTATCTGGAATTTCTTAGTAGCAGCCCCAAGTTTGAATGTATACCCGGTTGATGCAATAGGCTTGCCGTCTATTACATGGGATTAAAACATAACTGGCGAAATTTGGGTGTACTTATAGGTACTCTCTACCCAACCCTTCGGGAAACAAGGCGTGATGTTATGTTATGTATTCGTCCTAACCAAAACCTATTTTTCCGACAAAATGTAGGCGAGACTCTGTCTTCTGTCTCTTCTGGGATTCCCCTGCTGCCTGTCTACTTCTGCTTTTAGTTGTTGAGTATTTTTCACTGAAGTACCTACTTCTCCCGCAGCTTTTTATAAGTCCACATCATAATAATTTAAAAGCTGTCTACGTGCAATTGTGCATTCACCCATATTGCACAACTTTTTACGCATCCCCCTGTTGAGTAGCGTTCCACTATCGATACATATCGCGCGACCCGACCCCGCTCGCTATCAGGCAATTAACTTTAATGGATATATTTAAATTAGTGCTCCACACTCAATTGACAACATATTATTATCGTTGGTTATTGTTAGATACTAAGAACATAAAAAAAAAACATTTTATTTCAGACTTTATGAAAGTGAGGTTAAGGTTTAAAATTGAATGCCGAGGTCCTCATTAGGTTCTAGAAGTTAATCAATGAAAATGTTATGGTTATAGGCACTTTATATTTGTATTTTAATCACGTCTGGCATTATTATCAAAAGGTCACTCTGCAAAATCATATTTATCTCAAAGTACGTAATTATGAACGTAAATATAATAATTATAATGTACGTAATTAAATGTAAATAGGTGAATAATAAAATAATATTTTTCATCAATATCAAAGAAATATATATTTAACTACAGAATTAAAATAACAATGTACAAAATAAAATCCTATTTACAACAATATTACAGTTCATTCTGAATTCGAAAGTTTGGTGAACGAATTTTTGTACTGAAATACAATCATACGAAATTTTGGTAAAAAGGTAAAGTTTACCTACGACAAAGTTACACATTAAATTAATTCGAAACGTAATCTTAATACACAGTATTGTCTAAACTCCCTTCAATCTATATGTACACAATAATTTACAACTTTTATCGATTTTGACCGCACTCACAACCATAAGGTAGTGATAGCAGAAAAAAATAAAATATTATTTCAATTTAAATTCGGAAGTTTTTGATAGAAACTTTAAATCACTGTTCGATTGTTCCGAATTTGAATTTGTAATCACGTTTTGTAACGTCTTTTGTTTATATTTCACTGTTGGCTTGTAGTTTGTGTGCTGGGTGACGGTGATCCGTTTGACACAGGTGGTTGGACCATGGTTAGATGCGGCGGTGGCAGGCCCATGTGGGACAGTGGTCTCCCTCCCCCCATAAGGTGGTGGGGGTGGAAATACTGCTGCAGCGCGGGGTGGGGGTATAGGTGGTGGGGGTGGCGAGAAAACTGCGCCATTTTGAGTTTCTCGATCTCCGCCTCCTGAACGCGCTTTGCTTTCGCTCTTCGGTTTTGGAACCAAATTTTTACCTGTAGACAAATAAAATTTTGTTCTTATTAAATTAAACTTTGAGTTAATGTTGTTCTTGCGTTGGTTATGTGACGAAAAATCTCCCCCCTTATTTGGTATTTTTAGATCATTATTTTTTACGACATCGAAATTTAAATTGGATTGAAATTGATACCCAAGATAAAAAGATCTTTAAGAAAAATGACTATCAATGTCAGATTCTCACCTGAGTTTCAGATAATCCCAACGAAGATGAGAACTCAGCCCTTTCAGCGATGCTCAAGTACTGCTTGTCGACAAACTTGCTTTCAAGCGCTCGAAGCTGCTGCGCGGTGAAGGGCGTGCGCGGCTTGCGGTTGGGTTTGTGCTTACGCAGGTTGCACTTTAGCTTGGCCGGCTCACCATTAGCATCTGTAGCAAAGAAAAAAAAAAACAGTCAGACGAAATCATAAAAACTTTTGGCTTAATTGCCAAACAGGATCTTCGCATAATATATCCAGATTTTGCAATAATAAAAACGTGGGTAGTAAAATTAATCAGGCTAATTTGTAAACGAGACGATCTCTAATGATGTTTCGCAGCCTTTGTGTGATATGTCAAAAGAGATTGTCTTCAAAGATTTAGTAGATGCATTCGACAGATAACGCCCGAAATCAACATTAATATTCTAAAGCGGATCTCGAAAACGCAAAACGTTTCTGGATTTCCTCAACAAGTATTTTACGACTAATTAATAAATCGTAAAACGTCCAGTTTTCAAATTTTTCTTACCAAAAACAGTTTCGAAACTTTCTTAAATGGAGGTGGTATGAATATTAATAATGATAAACGAGAACATTTATCTGTAGACAAACATGCTGCGCACAAGTATGAATAGCATGATCTTTACTGTTACATCTCAATAACACAAAAGCAGCCGAATGACGATCGGAATGCCGCTCCGTTCCTCCGCTGGATTAATAAATCGCATAATAAAACTCATATAAAATAAAGGCTAAAGGAAACGAACCGCGATCCGATCCCGATACAATCTCCACGAGGTAATTTTTAAACTTATTTAGCGACGAAAACAAGCGTATTAGTAAGCAAATCGTTGATTTTATTGCCACAGCTGGTTAGAAAAGAATTGATTTACGCCCACGTCCGAGATATGAAAGAGAGATAACCATTTCGTTGCCCAGTAGGAAAGTATTCATTAAAGATCTTTGAAGTCATGTGTGGACTTCGGTCATTACGGTTTTATTGAGCAAGTGTTATGTTAATTTTGATGTCGTTTTTTGTCAGATCATCTTCATCCTCAGCTCGTAATCCGTTGTGTAACTTTACGACCGCTAAATTCATTTAATTCATCAATCAAATTAATTCGTGATTGAATAATATATTTATGTCCCTCTGAATCATTATCTTGTCCGTCTATTAGTGGATTCGTCAACAAATTTCTGGTTTTATTAGTAATTTGGGTGTGATTCAATAAAAAAACTGGCTTTGTAATTTATTAGTGGCTCCGTTCGACGGTTTTAATAGACTCTAACCTACATAATTATCTATCAACTAATTGGTATTTAAGTACTAATTAATGCTTGTGATCGTTGATTGATCGATGAACACGTGTTGTGAAGACTTTCGTTTTATTGTTTATGACACATATTTCGGTCGCACGTCATTATACATCTTAATGAAACACATGATATTATTATGAGCTAAGCGTAAACTTTGAGACCTGGTAGATAAAATGGATTTTAAAAGAAATATTTTTGGTCAGAAGCTAAATCATGTAAATTGCGACAAACCACAAATGTTGATCAGATTTATAATGTAATATTAGTTTAATAAATATGTTAGTCAGTCTAACTTGTCAAAACTAAACCTTGTAAAAATATAAAACAATCATTAACAGTGAGACCATTTACAAAATATATAATTTGCATTCAGAATATTAAAACATTAGTTGAGTGGCGCTTCAAACGCCGACGTATTAATCCCAATGTCAAACAGTACACTCGCTTAATAGCTAATGTCCCACAAAAAAGAAAGAAAAAAAACGTAAATTATGTGACAGTCGAAAAAAAGCTAAAGTGTATTAATGTCGTGTTTAGCAGACGTCAAAGCAAGTACCGACGACAAGACGGAAATAAAGCTAAGAGCCGATGCACACTAACGATTTAAGTGCTGCGTTTTTCTACAGAAACTCTGCCACCAAAATAGATAACATAAAGTTACCGCATTTTCTCCATGAACACGTTTTTTATCTTGATTTATTTTTTATAGGAAGCAGTGTATTAAATAAACGCTACTGTATGTCTTAACGAAATTTCTTGCATTATTAATGAGAAAGCGGCTAAAGAAAAAAATTAAGTTCAAATGAGTCGACAGCGCACGTGTGCGGCGTTTCTTAAAATTGCCCGGGAGCTGTTAAATTACCTCCTTTAAAAATACTTATATGGGACTGTCTGTTCTCGTCCTCTTGTTAATTGTATAAAGAGATATTGACTACAGATGTTACTCCGCTGAATTATGTCCGTGTTTTGAGTCTGTGAGCGACGAGAGAAATATGAGACGTTTTAAATGCGTTTAAATACATTTTCCATTGTTACACATCGTCATTTGTTTCTTTTCTTTTGTAAAAGGAATGTCTAGCGAATGAATTATGAAAAGTGCCGAGAGTTTTTTTGTGACAATTTTAAAAAGGAAATCAATTTCGATCCTAAACGTCTGTGCTGACGGTACCTAATGTTTCAGTGCGCTGCTAAAAAGACAGTTGATATATTAATGAGCGTGTTTGCTTTTTGTGTGCGCACCACCATTAATCGTGCGAGGCGTGGTATGTCATTCATTCCAATATTTTAAACGGGCAGCGTATACTTGACGTTTTTGTTGTCTGTACAAGAGAGGCGGGCATTCTTTGCATCTTGCGGGATATTTAACATTACACGTTTCTTATAATACCCATGAATGTAAAGTAATATTAGAACAAATAATATTAAAAACAACAGCTATAAAATACTTTAATTCCAATGTAGTTCAAAGATCACGCCTCATTATAATTTATATTTCAGTTATCGAGCGCGATAAATTATCCAGAAGAAAAAAAAAATCACTCAGATTTCAGGGAGAATAATGAAAACAAATATTTTTTCGTCACAATTGCGTTTGTTTTTGCTATAAACAATCATAATAACATAAAGTAGAAAATCAACTAAGAACTCATTTGCTGATTTTCACCGCAACCGAGAAGAATCGTTAGAAAATTTAAAATGATGTCGAGTTTAATAAAAATAATAAGTTCATAATGTGAGAAATATAGTGATATTGTTGTTAATATATACTAAACTACATAAATAGCTGAGAAATTTGTTTGTTCGTTTGAACATTCTTTTCTCTGGAAGTCGGATTGGAAAAATTATTTTTGCATTTAATAGCCCGATTTTTTTACATCTTTTTATGTTACCAATAAATTATAGATCGGGCGGGAATGTGGCTGTTATTTAGTATATTGTATTATCCTACGACTTCCACACGAACAAAGTCGCAGGCAGAAGTTAGTAATTTATAATGTTCAACAAAGAGCTATTAAGGCTATTAGCTGTGTGAGCCCGGATTCCTTAAGAATACGCCCACTATATTTATCTGGTGATCAGATGGCATCCCGAACGCAGACCATTCATCAGCACTCAATCTTTTACCTCATAAAGGGGCCATAGAAAACGCGGAAGTGGATCGCCTGTGCCGTTAACCGTTTAATTTATATTTGGAAAACTATTTAGTGATCGCTTTTATGTTTAGTTGATGGGGCTATTATTTATCATTGGAATGAATCGAATCTATAGTTAGCAAGGAATACCTTAAATCAGATAACTTATATGAATGAGATGAATAGTTTTCTATGAGAAATGCTTGTTTTTGAATTCCATTTAGAAGTAAGAACAGATATTTCTTTAGCTTCAGCTCTTTATGTCATAAAAACTGCGCTTTAGAAATATGATTTCATGATAATTTGTGACGCTATAAAGAACACACGGATGAGTTAAGAGGTACTTTTCAAGCATAATGGGGCCATTATTCATGCAATACTCCATTTTTTTTATTTCTCACTTTGATGTCAGTGACATTTAATATGATAAAACAGGTACCACATATCTCATCAACATTTAAACAATTCATTCCAAGATAAATAACTTCAATGAAAGACCTTTCATGTTTATTGAAAAAAATATTATCTTCCATCTTACTTGGTCTATGCCATTTACTTTAATGCCATCTTAATATCTGGATCTACTCTTTTCTCTATTAAGAATTCACTTGTAATTTTTTGTTCGTTTTTTTAATTAAATTTTTATTACCAGCCTATATTTTAACTCCTTTTTTGTAATTTACCCGCCTCTGTTTCGCACTGTTTTAACGAATTGACACATCGAGATTTCTTTATTATTTATAAGTTTAATATTAATGTTATATACACATAACCTTCCGGAATAAATTCTCAAAATTATGGGGAAAAACGGATCAAAATCCGTTGCGTAGTTTAGAAGAACAACGCGGTCACGTAAAGCAGATACGAAAAGTGATTTTAATTTATATGTTTATATATAAGTATATGTAGATAACCAGCCTGTATTTTTCCCCTGCAAGAAAAAGGCAGTAACTCTCCTTCCTTCATATTTTTTTTATTAATTCAAAAAGAGCATCCGCATTTTTCGCGTATTCTATGGCCCTCGCCTTAAATGATCTATTAAGAGCATCACAGCGTTAGTGCTGTGTTTATACTTGTCCTGCTCTCCTCAGTGTACAAATAGCACTATTCAATGGGACATTAGTATTTTGGCTTGCTGCCAACGCCTGACAGCAACGTTTGACTGCTTGTTAAACACAAAACGTCATTTTGCTTCAGTTTTTGTGTATTAAAATTTTGGTTTGGAAGATTATATTATTTTTTCGATTTAGTTGGTGGTTAGGTAGATGGTTGATTTGTGATTTTGTGAGGAATATTTGTTTTGTATCTCCTTTCGTAATCTGTGGAACTACTAATCTGATTCCGAAAATTCTTTCACTAATAACTACATAATTGCCGAGTGTCATTGCATATATGTTATGGTAAAACAAGATAATTTTCAGGCGGACGAAGTCGCGGGCATAAGCTAAAGTAAACAATATTCATAAAAATCGACCATTAACTTTGCCCAAAACGTAAAAAGGGAATAATAGTAGAAATTTAATTGGGTTTAGCCATAATGGGTGTGTCCCTAATTAAGAATTCGCACAGCCGCTTTATCAACGCCAAACAGGTGTAATAACCACTTAAAAATTCAATACGAGAATACAATTTTCTGGCATTTTGTTTCCACTCACGAATAAGATAAACTTTCTTAATTAAAATTTTATTAATGAAATATTTTGCTGACGCTACCACAAATGAAGCGGTCGAAACAGTCTTGTTGTGCATACTCGGTAATTGATTGGGAATGCTTCTATAATTAGGAGCGTGACTCTCGTTGCCGACTGTACTTACGTATAGGGAGTTACAATAGGCCTGGTAAGTGTATATGCAAAAATATGCGAAGCGAAATGGATATCATAATGTTAGTTGTCTGTTATAAAATGGTAATTTGACTTATCAAGCATACAAAGTGAGTAAAAATAAAATTATAAATAATAATGGTGAGTCAAGTGCGTGCATTCTATAAGTTCATCAATAATAAAATATTCACATACACCTATTTATACAGAAAACCTTTAAAAGTCACATAAAAAATCATGCAGCGACCTTCAAACTCGTATAAACTTTAATTTTATTGACTCTTAATTCAAAGAAATAAAACAAAAGACTATCAGAAACAATAACACGATACTTAAGGCAATAATAGCGACCTATACAAGGCAATAAGATGGAATTATTGCTGTAATTACCGATTTATAAGACATTTAAATATTATTATTATTGCTGTAAGTAAATGTTTATGCAGCGTAAGGCTTGTTTTCGTACGTCATTATAAAGCTAGATGCAAACGAGCCACCGGCCACAGCCACCGGTAGCCCAGCGACGAGCAGTTCACATGCTTTTTCATACGTTTTGTATGGATTCGTCGCACACGTGTGGCCGTACTCAACACTGCAGCAAGAGCCGACAGCCATCGGTAGTCTGTGAAGTCTCGAAGAGTGATAAATACTTGAATACTGAAGTACTGACCTGGGCAGTCAGCCTTGCTATGAGTCTTGCTGATTGGCTAATATTTGCATGAGCTACTTTATAAATAATAACCTAACCTAATTTAACACCCTGTTTGTTAACCTAACTTAACTCTCTGTGTATTAACCTAACTTAACACTCTATGTGTTAACCTAACTTAATAACCGATGTGTTAACCTAACTTAACACCCTGTGTGTAAACCTAACTTAACACCGTGTGTGTTAACCTAACTTAACATCCTGTGTGTTAGGTTAAACGAGGAACATACTTTAAGGGGTGTTGGAGTATACGCATGAAAACAAACAACTGTCACTACAGGACTAAACTGGAATTATGAAAAAAAACTGGTGTTTCATACGCGAAAAAAATTTAGGGAACAGCAGATTTATTTTTTCATATTTCTAGTTTGGGCCTATCGTATATTTTGTTCAATTGCTTCAGTACTACATCCCCTTAAGGTATGTCCCTCGTTTGACCTAATACACAGGATGTTAAGTTACGTTAACACACACGGTGTTAAGTTGACTGTCGTCACGAGAGAAACAGAGTAGAAAATTATATTCTCTTTTAATACAATTATTGTAAGTAATATAGGTAATATTACAAGTTTTATAACTTGTCTCGACGAAATTATCATTAAACACGAAAGGAGACTCCAATAATACAAAAAGGCTATAAATTATAGTTAAACATTAGAACAACTCAAGTTGCCAATATCCGCTTGTGCAAAAATGCATAAATTAGCCTCGAAATTTACTGTTACCTACTACACACTCGTATATTAAATGTAATTATCTTTTGTTAAGATATTATTAAAGTTTGCACTAAGCACTTTGCCGTCTTAAGTTTAGAAAATCAATGATTTAATAATATTATTACAAAATTTCAATAGACATTAGACTTTATTTCAATAGCCTATTATCATTATCAGCCATTAGTGTTCCCACTGCTGGGATTTCGGCCACCTCTGTGTTAGAAATATGGCCGGAAATCACCAAGGTGGTCAGAGCACGGTGGTCAATTAAGTATTTTGTCAAAATTCTAAAGGCGTTAAGTATTTCGATTGAGTAGAGACAACCGCAGATGTGAACAGTAAAATTTTTATTGCAAAAAAATGCTCATTGCTTAAAACTACGATACCAAATATAGCCCTTGGCTAGCTACCGATCCTGTAAAACCTATACACATTCGCAGCAAACACATAATTCTATTACGAGTATATCTCCTTACTTTTACCTGAAGTGTACAAGAAATAAGGCACAGTTCACAATATCGTGCGCTTAATTGACAAGTGGTATATTAATTAGCTGCATGTTGCGATCCACTTGACTCGCTCGCCACCGAGGCTGACTTGAACACGGCCTTATAATTATGTGCAATGAACATCGGCCTACGATCGTCACGGGGTGTCTTTATGTGAATGTAGTCTTATGGGGGATAGACAAGATACTTGCGAAAAAAGTTATGTTGTTTATAGATACAATTCTATTTTCAAAAATTTGGTTAATTAAGTAACTACTTCGCGCTAAAAAATTTGACGTGTGAAAATATGACATCTGTCATTACAAATTAATGTCGTGGGAATACAGTAGCTAAAACCCACGTTAAAATTAAATACAAAAGCTACTGGCTATAGTGAAAGTTGTCTTCATTAATTATTGTGAGAACATTTTTAGGTCAAACCTGTCAATAGTGACATTTTCAACTTATTTTAACCTGTTGCTGCGCGCCTTTCCCAATAAAGTAGATTTTAACGTTCAAGTAGATGGTTAAGTTCTTTTAATTGTTTTTGCTTAATTTTCTTAATGTGTGGTTAAAATGCCATGTCAAAAGTATCAATCAGCTGGGTTTAATTGAGATTAAAAGGTTACTTGTAATTCGGTAATGGGATCGAAATAATTACGGAGAATTATTTATTTGATTGTTTCTTCGGAATCATAAATTATAGCTGTCGAACAATAAATTATGAGGCAATTTAGTTTGATGAACTCAGCTGTTGTAACTGAATCACTAATTTACGAGGTACAATTTTATGATATTGTAAGTTTAAAAAATAATAGAATAGAATATTTGTTTATTAAGGTGGTTAACAAATAAAGAAGGACAAAATTAAAAAAATAACTCTAAATAAATTTAATTTATATAATAAGTATTATTTTTATTTACTATCGTGGATAAACAGAAAACTAAAATATGTACAAGAATTATTCTAAGTAATATAATAAAAATATAGAAAAAAAAACTATTATTTAATAAAAATCGACTACAACAAGTGTCTTCAAAACCAAAATGATTAAAACCTCTACAAGCTCATAGCTCTATGGCCTAGTATATTAATAAATGAACATGTTAATGTTGGTGCGTCGCTTGCGCAGCAGGACGCCTGCCGAACTCCCACGCGACTGCCCACCTACCTCGGCTATAGCGCAATGATACGACCAGCCATTAAGGATTCCTTCAATGGAAACTATGTGAGGATTCTCTTGAAGGTATGCGAGAATGTTGTATGACGGATTAATGACGGGTTTTTGTATAAATTAAGGGTATTTTGAATAGTGCGTGGCTGTGGTTTTGACCACATAAGTATTGATAGTTTAATGCAGGTACTTACATGCATACACAGAGTGTATCGTCTGTTGGGTAGGTAGAATAGAATAGAAAAGAATAGAATAGTACATTTTAAGGTTTTATTAATGGAATTTATTGCTATGTTTACACTTTACATGCATATTTAGACTTTCACTGTATTATGATCACAGTACTTGGTCGATCGAACTCCGCTCGGGTGAAAATAGAAATAACAAATTTTTCGCCCCCAATATTGCAACTTTCATCGGAAACTTGAGAGCCGTTTTCGAGAACGTGATTATGTACAAATATATATATTTACAAATATTGCTCATTTAATAGGATTGATCAGTAATTCGGAAATGAATCTTACTTAGTTCAAAATCACTAGAAAATTTATTATTAATTTTAGTTTATCTAACAATCGTATTATCAAAAAAAAACTAAATTACATTTCGTAACTAATTAGAAGGACGCCACACGGATGTTTATTAACACTTCTTCCAACCATTAATCGAAAAAACGATTAAAAGCGATTAAAAATTAACTTCTATGATATCGCACAAGAATAACCAATTCAAACTAATTAGTAACCAATAACTCACACCTTAGCGAATAACACATATAACAAAATGACATTTGGCTCTGACCGTGCGAAATTCGATGAACTAAAAACTCGTTTAAAAAGGCAAAAATATCGCGGAAACCTAATAAATATTCCACGATTTTAATGATTACTAAAACTAGCTACAGTAATGAAAATGAAGGGGAATAAATTATAATGGCATAACTTGTAAGCAACCGCAAAATAAGGCTGACACAAGATTTTTTTGTTAAGGTGTGGACACACTCATCTGATATGCAAACTTGGCTTGCAAGACTACTTACTTACAAGAGAAACTAATTTTGTAAGATTATTAGACTTAGAGAAGTTATAATTGGAATATCACAACCAATTTATCATCTGCCTAGTCTTTTCCCAACTATGTTGGGGTCGGCTTCCAGTCTAACCGGATGCAGCTGAATACCAGTATTTTACATGGAGTGACTGCCTATCGGACCTCCACAACCCAGTTACTGGGAACCACTATACCCCTTGATAAGACTGGTTGTCAGACCTTTGGGCTCTTGACTCCCCGTAACGACTGTCAAAGATCTACGAATGACAGCCGGGACCAATGGCTTAACGTGCTTTCCGAGGCACGGAGGAGTCTCGATATGTAATGGACGTTAAACCCATCCAATTATAATTGGAATATCACAATCAATTAATCATCTTAAAGGTCTTGGATACTTAGGTATTATGAGTCACCAAGACAAACTATTGACGTGAAGTTTTGATTCTTAAATCATCGCATGACATCACTTAAAAAATTGATGTGTACAGTAAACCATTACAAAAACATTTTTTTGTCTACTAAACTACCGTCTACACCGATTATAATATTTCGCAAGAATAGCAACGTTTCGAAACGAGCAATATATCACTGAAATTATTTAGTTATGCATAATTCTTGGTTTCTTGTCTTGCAACATTGGATGACCGACCTTATTTCCAAGAAGGCTCAGATATTATAATTTATGCCTCTGGCAACAATGAGAGCTGCGCGAGAGTCGATGACAAATTATCTAATTCGTTTCGCTTGATCATTTTAATTAACTCGGAACCAGATAATAATGGAAGTTATTAATTCCATATTTAAGAATTATTAGTAATTTATCGTTCGGAATTTATTATAACATAATTCATTTTATTTTTATTTTTATTTTGAGCTCGCGATAATAAAATTAAGCGATGGTTCATTAGAGTCGTTCTTGTGTAGCATAGATTACCTAATATTCGTTAAAAATTAATATCCATCAATTATGCATGTTTATGAGACCGGATTAATGCGCGTTCCCACTTCCCGAGATAATTAAAATTACAATTAGGCAATAAATGGCAATTCAAATTTTATAATTAATAAGTCAACATAAGCAATTACCATTGTGTAGGTTGATCAACTGCCTCGGTGGTGTAGTGGTCGCAAGCGCTACTACTGACCATGAGATCCTGAGTTCTATTCCCGGGTCGGGTAAAGTGTTATGTGCTTTTTCCACCTGGAATCTCTCAGTAGCAGTCCGGAGTCTGGATTTGTGCCCGGTTGATGGCAATAGGCTCGCCCCCTATTACATGGGGCTTAAACGTAACTGGCGAAATGTGCGTGTACCTAGGTACTATAGATGCAGTTCTGCCTTCCCGGATCCCTTCGCAGATTACAGGTTTGATGTTATTGTTATTTCCTTAACTTCGTTATTTAAATATAAAGTATGTTTTTAAATATTAGAATAAAACATTATAAAAAATAGTAGCCCACCGGCATCGGGAGCAGGGTCCATGCTACCGGTGGTCAGGGCTTATTGATATTTATTTCAGACATAATTCTTGTACATAGTTTTACACTCATAAATTTAAATCTATTTTAAATTCTAAACAGATTAAAACCCAAATTAAAATTGTGATTAATTAAATTTAAATATTCAACAACTCATTAAAAAAATAATCATAATGTGAAGTGATGTGAATTATGTGAAGTTGACAAGTTTTTAGTTAATCTCTTAGAAATACTTAGGTATCTCGTAGAGCTAAAAAGGATAGAGGTAGTTGTTACCCGACTGCTTCAGATGGAGGAAGGTTATGTTCTTTTTTATTGTTCTTACACCTTTATGTTTGAACAGGCAAGTAGGTGCTAACCTCAAAATTGCTAGGCTTGTTTAGGGTTTCATCAGACGATGGGTTATCATATGGCATGGCATTTCAACGTCCCAACAGATGCTGAATGATATAATCTTTATGTTAAAACAGTAGTCAACTTTCATTCGACTATCTTTCCAAGAATCGGATGTATGGCACCATAAACCTACATATTTTATCTTAATTTTCATCAAAAGTGTCTTTGAATTAATATAAAATCTTATGGCGGAGGCATTGATACAAACTGTTATTTTCTGTTTGATTCGTATCTTATTATCTTCTAAGTATCTTAATGCTATACTTTTTTCCAGTTATCTAATAATTCTGACATAATTTAGTAGATGGTCTGACAATGTATTTATTTTATGATTAATTTGGTCGTCAAAACCGGTTTTCAAAAGGTGCGTTTTATGCGAAAAAACTTGGTCACATAATACCAATTTACTTTTGACAATGCAAAATGTTTATGGCAACACTAAATTCGAATAAACGTTCACTTAATGACGTACCAATTTTTAGAACGCGAAAGTCAATTGAAGCGTTCCGTTTTCAAAAGGGCTACCGGTGGCGGTTTGTTCAGTGCAAATTGACGGATTAAATTGCATCGCTTGTTTTCGTGAAAGAATGCAAGCGGCGAAAAAATACGAAGTTTGCCGAATGCTTTTAATGGGTGTTTCTAATTGGTCAACGCGCGGGTCGAGGCCGATTGTTACAAATTCGGCCAAAAAAACCAGGCATTTCCAAAGAGTCTTTAGAATGCGTGTGGTTTACTGTGCAGTGAAATAGAACGTTTAGGTTCAGGTCATAATTCTAGTCTGGCTGTAACTGTACGTTAACTAGGCACTTAAACATTTAAACTGTGTTGTTCTGTTCATTGTCTTCTGTCGTTCAAGCACCGGCGTTAACTTTTAGCGTACGCTTCTGCGAACTACTAAAAATATATTCAGTGTTCTAAGCCACCATTTGTTACTTGCCTTTGCAAGTCAAACGCTCAAATGAATTTGAACCTTATTGCCTCAGTCATAAGTATGTGGTATAACAAATGGCAGGCAACATTGTTTGTAGGTGTTTTACTAATTTGCCCGTGCAGGAAGCACGGATGGCGTGATGAGGACTCAGTACCGTATAATCTTCGCCTCTGATGTTATCTAAAGATTTATTATTTACTGTCATCGTCCGAGAGATGGCAGCACGCGTCACTGACTATGCCACTAGACTTATCTCTTTGCAAATATGCTTCCACATCATTCTCAACCTTAAGTCTGAGCACTAAGAGCCACTTGTTTCATCTTCCAAGACCTCCCATAGCGTGATAGGTATTGAAACTAGGCCATTTTTCATGCCTACACATAATTACGATTAATTTCCTGGTAAGCTGCCTTATTTAGTTTCTACAAACTAGTTTAATAACGGACATTATTCATGCTGTATATTATAAATAACAGAATTAGAATGATAACAAATTACATGCTGAATGACGCTGAAATGTCAACAAATTAAAATTTAAAGTCCGTATAATCAGAATTGCAAAACATGGGCTCACATGGCAACCGCAACATACATCAAAGAAAACAATAAAACAAAACTAAAGGAATATTTGTTCAAAAATCGAATAATCGAGCAATTGACTTGGCCGGGCCACTCGAGCACTCGATCGAGCGACTCGCACGCAAACGAATCGATTAATCGCTTCGTTACACCATCGACCGCCAGGCGGAGCCACGCGTCAATAAAATACTTGTAAAACTATCGCAAAATGAATTAAAACAGATGGCGAGCCAATTAGGAGAGGCAATCGTGCGCGTACCGGGCGAAAAAAGACCTTAAATGTGGCGTCAAATTGATTTCTTCCTTACGACTTTCAACTTAAGGTGTCTATTTGGTATTTTCGAGTGGCAGTAATGGGGTTTCAGTTTACAAGCGCTAACGAGAGCATTCGTAACGATAAGCCTTTCCAGTTATACTGATAGACAAATATGGATATATTTATCATTAAGTTTGCACTGAAGTGTACGCTTAGGCTCGCGTTATGTCATTATACAGTACTAATTAGCTTAGGGAAGGAGACAAATTCGTGCTCTTAGATATCGGATAGAAATAAATAATTCATTTTATTTATTTGTTAGTAATTTTGTAATTCCGACGTTTTGGTTCGATTTCACTGTTACAAATGACCTGCAGTATTGCGTTTGGTCATAAATCGTGAGGTTTAGTATTGCGTGGATATGAACGTAATCATAAATCTTTATCATACGAATAAACATATAATATTCTGATAATTTCAACGAGAACAAGGATTCCTAGTTTTCCAGTGTTATTTAATGCATGGTCGCCATTTTCGTCATCTTAATTGCTGATCATAACCTAAGTCATGTTAGATTGGTCTTTAAAATATCACTTTGCTCATGAATAGGTAATTTCATAAATTTTATAGGCGTTAATAGATTGGTGATCGCATTTAGAGTAGGTATTATAAATAGTGCAAAATATTGCCCATTGCAAAGTTAAGTTAGTGAACATTCTGTATACAAAACTCAGTAATTGGCGAGCTGTAACTGTCACACCCTTTATTAAAATCAGACAACGATTCGAAACTAGAATAGAAAACCTTTGAAATTGTTTATAAATTCAATATAAGCTTAGTAATTTTTTTTTTTTTTTTTTTTAAACGTTGCCCCACACTTAGAATTTCTTCTTGTATCGTGGGTGCGTTTACAAACATAGAAACTCACATAAACTAACACCCAGACCCGGAACAACTACTTGCAGATCATACAAATATTTGTTCCGTGCGGGGATTGAACCCACGACACGTTACGCAGCAGTCGATCGCTCAGCCACTGCGCCAACCGTGTCGTAACTATGTAACCCCGACAACAGTAATGCTAATAAAAACTACATATCGAATAAAATCTTGGCTAAAGCTGTGCGAAAGAGATGAGAGATATTTATAATGTAGAGAGTAAACGAGATAGACATACCTACTGCGCAAATTGACTGAAACTTAGCACACAATTTCCGGAGTTAAATCGTTTCTAACGCTAACCCTCAAGAAACCAATTAGAAGTTCTATTACGCTAACAATAACATCGATCGCTATAAACTAGGGGTTAATCAACTAGTTGATATCACGCACCACTATAACTCAATAGGTGTGAAATGGAATGGTTAAACTTATTAAATGTTATAAATTCAGTCGGGATTGGAGCGAAGTGAGGTATGAAGCTTTTAACCGGACTGTGCGTTTATCGATCGGTTGTTAGGGCCGGGCTATACTGGTGTTAGGAAAGCGGGTAAATGGTTGAATTGTGGAGCGTTTGGTGTGGGAATTTGCAGGGTTATGTCTAGAGATGTTACCTACTACGTTATAAAACTAGAATGTAGAGTTGTCGAAATGTACAACAAGGTTCATAATTTCACTTTTGAATAAATGCAAGGAATTAAATACTTTATTAATGCAATAGTAAATTTTATTATACAACTTTTTTATTCTATGTCCTTCTCTAGATCGTGGTCTACCAATGTGCCAAATTTCATACAAATCCGTTCAGCCGTTTTAGCGCGAAAGCGTAACAAACAAACAAACTCACTTCCGCATTTCTAATACTATACTAGTTAAAATTATATTAGGATTATATTTAGGAAATATTTGTCTGCTCAACAATGTAAATAACGCAATAAATGTTGTTCTGTTTTTGGTATTTTGTATAAGAATTATGACCACATTGCATTCCCTGGCTACACGCAACGAGCGGTGTGATAAGACGGCCCCTGCTAATTACAGACGCCACGTTAAACATTTTACGACGCAAAAAAACGCAAAAAGACGCAACGTGAATAGTTAGCGTTATCAAAAGGCGAATAAAAATAACATAACATAACGCCTGTATTTCCCGAAGGGTTAAGCAGAGGTGTACCTATAATACACCCCACATTTTGCCAGCTATGTTCAAGTCCCATGTAATAGAGGGCGAGCCTATAGCCATCAACCGGGCACAAATCCAGACTCCGGACTGCCGTACACACTTTCCGCGACCCGGGAATCGAACCCAGGACCTCATGCTCAGGAGTAGCGCTTGCGACCACTGGACCAACGAGGCATTCACAAGGCGAATAAAAGTAAGAAAATCAATAGCCTACAATCCATCAACTCTAACAGTTTAATCACTATGATAAGTGAACGATTGCTATTAAAACTAACGTCTCACAAACGTAAAACGTAAACAATTATTTTGTTAATCAGCAGAATACGCACATTTTCGCGTTAGCAATTTAACATTCTTAATAGACCATTATTCTCGATCGTAAACAAATAGGAAAAGGGTATTAATGGTATTTTAGTTCGTAAAAGCTACCAATATTGCCCGGAGTGGCCGCAGTCCATTGTGCATTGGCGATAAGGGAACCAGTTCCTGCGATGTTTTATTTTTCAGTGGTTGAAAGCGTACCTTTTGTACCGCGATTCGCTGATACGTCCACCATTTGTGCGAAACGACTGGTTAATATGATCGGGTTGGTGACTGCCAGTATACGCTACCTGTACGCGTTTTATGAGACGGGAATTTGTTCTCTAATTTAAACATTGCATTCATGAATGTAACATAAAATGTTGATACAATATTCATATTAGCTCCATTTGAAATTGAAACTCTAAGAAATGGAGAACAAAACTATTAATGCTTCAATGATATTGTTAACCGAGTCTAACTGAAAACAATTCAGTTAAACAAATATTTGTGACGGTAACATTTTAATATATTTTGCGCTCGAATCGCCGTGTTTCCATTGTTAGTGCGTGCAAATCTAATTACTTTTTGCGCTAATTACATTTCGCTGTCTAACTTTATATTTAATTTGCGTCATAAACGTCCGTAACATCGTAAAATACGTACGTTTTACACTTTTTACTCCCAATACAGTTGTTAGCGACTGTACTACATGTTGTGTGTAAAATAAAAATAGATACAAATGTACTGCTGAGTTGAGAAGTATAATTTATGTATTGTTATGTAGCTTGAGCTTTGTGCTCATTTAGTTAACGCCTTCCTTGTACGTTTGTTAGTGACTGTACCTAGCTAAGTTTTACGTGGGTTATAAAAATTATGTGCGAACGTATAACCGAGTGGAAAAGTGCAATTTACGTATTAAAACTGATAGATCATGATTGTACTGTTCTATTTATTTACAATTCACACTTTTTGCATTCAACGTTCGTTGCCTGTACTGGGAATTGAACAGATAAAAGTAATATAAATGTACTTTCGAGTAGAAAAGTGAGATAAACTTTTTCCATCAAGTTTGTAATGATATTCAAGTGTAATAAGCACGTATGAAATGGGGTACTAATGTACAAGCGAGTGGAAAAGTATAATCTATGTAAAAAGTAAAGATTCGTGTTCATGTGTCGTGACCATTGCATGATGGCGAACACTTTTTATTATTCACTTGCAAATTATTTAATAGCTTTATATTTTTTATGAGGACATTTCGGGATAGCGGCCAATTGGCACCAGTCTGCGCACACCTCTTTTAAAAACACTATTAGTAATTATGTTTATTATGAAGAAGCGCAAAATGATGTTACAACTTTGTTCGATGTCAAAATAAAAATGTTTTCAAACTAATTGAACAAACCTATCGTTTTGCACTCACATAAAATAAACACTCATATAAACCAGAACTTTTGTGATTAAAATCAAATATATTTTCTTGATATGACAAGAAAAAAAAAAGACAAAATAAACGGTAATTTAGGAGGAAAAAATAAAATTTTCGTCCAAATATCATAAGTTCAACCAACTAACGTTTTTTCCATAAAAATCCTTATTGTGCGCTAAATTGAAATACAGTCGTACAGCGACGAATAATTTCAAATGTAAATAATGCAATTTCATTTGCATTTTCAAGAAAACGAGTCAAAAAAAAAACGGCGCAACTATGAAAACTTCAATTGCTTTGCAAAGCATACTTGGGAGCTGTTACAACGTTGATAAGCAATAACTTCGCATGTTTTCCAGCACTAGTAACTAATATTAATAGCTATGTTTGCTATTTACTGTGGAAAGCTGGATTTTTTTGCTTATCGGTGCAAGCTACGCGCGGAAGCGTAGGCACAGCGTAGCGAATTGCTACGCCGCCGGTAGCCACCTACAGATAAATGCAATATAAAGTAACTATTCAGTCGCCTCTCATGCACGAGGGTTCAAATCCGGGCAAGTACCAATGTGACTTTTTCAATTCATATGTGCTTTCTGAGTTTATCTTAGACATTACTGACATCGGTCTAGGAAAACACCGAGAGGAAACTTGGACTTATAGTTAATATAAGTCTGAAATTCACCGTCCAACCCCTCTTGAGCAAGCGTGGTGATCAATGCTCGTGCCTTCTCTGTATGAGAAGAGGCCTTTGGCCTGCAGTGGGACAGCACCAGGCTGGTATTATTATTATTTACTATTCAGTAGGAATGAAGACGAAAGACTTTTAAAATTCAGAATTAATACTGTTTGAATTTTTAAATTAAAAAATTTGAACAAGAATTTAAACAAATTTTCAAATTCCAACTTTGGAATTCAAGAATTTGAACTTCCAAAAATGCTATGAAATTTGTAGGCATTCGCTAAATCGCGTAGCACTAGTAATTCAATCATTGTTATGATCTTCTAGAAATCCAATCATTTTCCATGATCTATACTTCCAAAATAAAGTGCTACCAACGTCAACTATACCACAATGGATCGTACCTAAAGCTATGTATTGGAAATGAATGTGAAGTGAAGCGAGAAATGGGTCAGCTCAGCTCGTATTACAACCCCAGCCTACAGCGTTGTGCCACTGCTAGTAATCGCAGTAAGTACCTGTCCTTTTTCTACACAATCGTATGCTTATGGAAATAAGCTACAAGAAATAGTAGTTTACTTTGAATTATATTCAATTTTGTTTTGTATTCAGCACTGTACGAGTGTACTGCTAATTAATGTGTTGGATTTAAAAATGTGTTTCCTGATTTAAAGCTACCCGTAGCTATAACAATGAAATATATACAATGGGAAAGAGCCCTATATCTCTTCAACACCTCGAGATATTTTCCGAATTGTCCTTGTATGGATATGCCACGAGAAGGAATAAGGAGTAAGTGACAAGAAATAAAGCTGACCAAACAAGGAGGCAATTTTTTATGACCTTAGATATTTAGCGAGATATTTAAATTTTTCATAATGATTATTGCTACTTATTAGTTTATATGAAAACTTATGTTTCAAGATAAGATTTACATAGTAATTAAAGAAAAGATGGATGGATTGTGTGAAAGATAATATAGCTAGGCAGGAAGTTAACACTGAAATGACGCCTGATTGAAGTATCCACTTATAGAAAAAAAAACTGGGCCTCAAACGACTTGGGGAAAAGGACAGGAGGATGATTATGACGATAAGGTCGTCAAAATCATCCTCCTGTCTTTTCCCAAATCATTTCAAAGTCAATTTTTTTTTTTTTTCATAAGGAGTATCGATGACTAAAGAGGCGAATTTTTCGGAGTATCGATAACTAAAGAGACGATTTAATCGGAGTATCGATGACTAAAGAGAACAATTTTTCATAAGGAGTATCAGTTACTGAAAAGACGAATTTTCAATTCTAAAATTGAGATCCTGCAATAGGTAAGTACTTCCAAGTACAGAATCACAATCAAGAAACTTCACCAGCAACTACTAACGCACTAAATGTTTCTCACAATGCAACATTAGAGGCTAATAAAGCCCGATAGGCCGGTATGGGTCGATTAGCTGGTCGTAATTGAATAGGCGTGTACTGCGGCCGATTCGATGGGTCGGGGTAATGATTGCGTGCACGCAACTAGCTAGCTCCGTGACTCGGTTTGTAGAAGTTGTTTTTAGAGTGATTAGAATGAAATTTTAATTAGTACAGTACGACACATCTTAGATGTAGCATAAATTTGAAAATTTGCATTCATTCATTTCAATTTTACGAATGTATTTGGTTATATGACTTCACAAGTTATTGCGTTTTCGTAAAGATCATTTTCACCTAAAGCAGTAATAAATATTGGTGATTTTGAAGGCGCACTCAGTTCAGAATAGTTCTGATGGTGATCGGATTTACGAATTTTTCCGATGCTACATCTAAGTTGTGTCGTACTTTACTAGGCCCGTAAGTATGATGACCAGTGATCGGAGTAGGTAGATTGAACTGGGGTCATTGATCCGAAACGTATATATTACTATGGACATTCCTCCGGAATTGGTGGATTATTAAAAAAAAACCGGAACTTATGTAGGAATTGTATTCTGCCAGAATGGAAGGAGTCATTTGATGATTTGCCATCCTCAAAAAAAAGGTAGGAATTGTAATAAAATGAGCAATTTTATTCTTTATTATTCTTCCTATTTTTTTTTTTTGTCACGATTTGACAAAACCCAACGACTTCCACTAATAATAATACCACTAGTAATAATATCACTACCAACATTAACAATATTTAATTGAATCCGGAAATACCGGAATTACTTTCCGGAAAAATGGCTTATCCATGTTATTCTTTCTGTGTGCATTTATGATACAAGTACTAAAATCAATCTACCTACTCCGATCACTGATGATGACACAGATACACAAATCTGACGTTTACGTGTATTCAATTCAACGAAGATTTGAAAATCAAGTCAATCCATCGGTTTTGGTTGTCATCAGTAACAGTTACTACCCACTTATAAAGGGCACACAGAAGCGTGAAAATGTGACAGTCGTTATAATTAAAAATAATATATAATACATACCTATATTTGTAGGACATATTTATGTCCGAAAAAGCAGTTGGGTTGCATGAGTCTGTTAAATAACAGACATTCAGAGAATTAGCTGGGCCAAACAAGGTTTGGTATTATTATGAACAGTTGGATGAACGAAATCTTGGTAGGTTTTAAGTAAAAGTTCTGTTCAGCAGCTTTTGATAAATAAAAAAAAATAAAAAATTAAGAATCTGTCGAAGATCAGAGAACAATATTGAAATTGTTAAACGAATAAATCACTAAAGGTATTGCATACTGTTTTAAATGCTATATTTAAATACCCATAGGTATTGGAATTGTAAGTAATAAATTAAGAAATCACTCGAGTCACTTTCTCAAAAGGTTTTAATGCAACAAAATTGTTGCTGTCATCTTGACATCTTTGAGAGAAGTATTATCCTTCATTTTGTTGCAAAAACGAACATCAATCAAGTTACAGTCACTCAGAGTAAAATATCGGAATCCAGTCGTATTTCCTTAGGCGGGAAATGAACAATTATTTGAGAAATACACTGAAAAGAATGATGTATAACAGCTCAAATCCTCATTTCAGAAAGCCAAATATTAAGGCTGGTTTCACAGCTGTCCGCAAGACCCGTACCGGGCCGTCCGTACGCGGGAGACCCGTACGGGTAGCGCCCGCAGTGCTCTGAAACGAGGGAGTAGTACGATACGGTGTACGGGCAATACCCGGGGCGGGTCGCGTACGGACCAATCCAAGGAACTTAAAAACCAAAGGACTCAATTTGATTTTATTTTGAAATACCTAGTCTGATACAATTTTCGGGTTAAATAAGTAAGTATTACGAAATTTTCAATAAGTATGTAAATATTCTGGCCAAATAAATATTATAGAATTATGTGCAAATTTAAATGAGTCAAAGTCAAATCATTTATTTCAATTAGACCTTTAGGCACTTTTGAAAGTCAAAAATGAATAAATAAGCATGCATTGCGCATTGCAAAATGTACTGTGTTGTTTGGATGCTTAACGCTTTACTTTACTCTGCTTATACCCTGAAACAAACAGGCGTGTACCTAACGTTTCTTGACAAAAGCATCTAAATCTCACGATTACCCGACTTGCACCGTGTAAACATGAGTTATGTGTTGACAATACAATTTATTTGTCGGCGACAGAGGGCGTGGCTCAACGCGCCGCAAATGTACCGTGATGATGAAAGTGATCCATTTTATACTAATACAGGTTTGAGTCATGTGCAGGGTTTTAGAATTGAGTGAAATGTAATGTAAAATTGGTCTTATTGTAGAGTTTTTTGAGTGAACTATAGATTCTCTAAAGTTAACAATTGAAATTGTAGGTAACAATGCAAAAGATCAACCGAAATGAAAAATTTAATATCAAGTGGGAACTTGAGCCGACTGGCTCCCGCAGACAGAGGCGACCCGACTCTAGTAGAACAATTTATTTTAAGTGTTCATAGAAATTGTTCTACTAGAGTCGCGTCGCGCCTGTCAGCGGGAGCTTTAATATATGCGCAAAATCATAATGAAGTAGTTAAGTTAGATACCTAAGTTGTAATAATGTATAATTTTTTGCGGAATTTACGCAAATGTTTCCACTTCCAAAGGTGTATTGTAATCGATACAAAAGCATTACAATTCATGTTTTTGCTGTGAAACCCACAAAAAATGTTGATTACATCCCAAATATGACCATATTGTCCATATTAAGTCCCATTATATCCATAAGTATCAATTCGTTAACCAACAGGATTTCCTTAAACGTTTCTATCGATTGAAAAACAAATCGGTTTCCACACTAGAAACCAGTAATTTGAGTAAACGGTGAATCGAGTACCGTAATCGATATAAACATAACATCATGCCTACACCCAACACCCACATTTCGCCAGTTATGTTTAAATCCCATGTAATAGGTGGCGAGTCTATTGCCATCAACCGGGTACAAATCCAGACACCGGGCTGCTACTGAGAAATTCCAGATGGAAAAACACAATAACACTTTGCCCGAACTGGGAATCCAGCCCAAGACCTCATGCTCAGCAGTAGCGCTTGCGACCGCTAGACCAACAAGACAAATCGGTAAACAGTTAGTCGAGTATCGATTACCGTAATCGAATAAATTATAATCCTGGAATTATGTCAGGGCAAATTTTTATTTATTATTATAATTCAAGAATTAATCAAGTTGACTTCAAGAATTTGAAATTGCATTCGATTTTCTAAATATGGATTTATTTATCGAATAAAAATGTCGGTAATTGGTCGCTATAGTAATTATTGAATGTTGTAAAAAGAAAAAAATGATTTAACATGTCAATGCGCACGTTGAAAGACAAACAGTCATTATATTGGATGTGTTATTGATATGATCAAGTACCACTTATGTTCGTTAAAGGACTTGGTATTAATAACTAGTTTAATTAGGTCCAATCTAGAAGAAGTAAGTACATATAATGAAAGAATGTAAGTAGACGTAATATTTTTTAATGGACCGATTATGAGCCGTAGGTCTGTTCTGTAAGAATCTCACCGCGAAAACGGGTGAAGGTGAAGTGAGCTGGTATTTCACCTGTCGGTCGATTCTGTAAAATATTAAAATGAAGCTTAGGTGAAGTGAGCGTGAAGTGAGCCGTCACTGCCACAGAATCGACCGGCAGGATGCTAGGGATTAACACTATTGACAGCTCACTTCACGCTCACTTCACCTAAGTTTCACGGTGATATTTTTACAGAATCGAACGGCTGATGCTAGCGACATCTCACTTCACCTAACTTTTCACCACAGTGAGATTTTTACCGAATTAGTCGACTGAGGAGAAGTAATGCCTGTAAATCACGTGGCAACTCGATACACGGTACGCCAGACGCATTTTATTTTTCTTTTAGTATAGAGGACAAACGTGTTAAAGGTTAAATACATTGATTGTGACTTGCAAACTTTGTATAACAAAGTAGTACCTAAGTAACACGCGGAAATATTTGTAAATAAAATAAACCAATGCTAATTAAATTAAAATCAACATTTTGGCGTAATTGTTTGTAAAATCGTGACATAAATTAAAAACATTTCAGTACCTACGCATTCTAATCACGACGGTAACCTTCTTAATTGTATTGTGTATTCAATGGATTATACAAAACATTATTTACATTTTTTTTCAATAAAAATAAATAGCAATATCACAAGATACACACTCCCTTTTAACCCTTCGAATGCGAACTTATACAATCACAAAGTCTTTCCGAATCCCCGTGATCCGCCCGCGTTGTCGAAACCGATGTGCTATTGTTTACGCATCCAACTGATCCGTTATTTATGTACAGCTTTGTTCTCCGCGAGACACCGTTTCTTGAGACCCCGGCGAGGAAGGGTTAACGGGTTTCCGAAACAAGATGTTCATACGTAAATAGGTGACAATAATGATGGTGAGTGTGGATTTAGTTGTAATCTAATTGGTTTGAATCTTGTGATAGCAGGGATAATTTGTTAGCTTATGAAAAATGAGAGTGGTAACATGAGAACTATTCCGTAAAAATCTCTGATTTTACGAGATTTTTACAGAATACAATCGCTAGAAACGCTGGGTCGCTTGTATGAATTTACCGATGAAGTCAATTTCATGATGAAAAATGTATTTTGTATCTAGATCGGTGCAATAGTTTTATTAACAAAAATATTTAAAATGATGCCTTAGGTAGCTTTAGCTGTAGGCCAAATTGTTTCAAGATATTATACGCGATTAGGCATTTAATTCCAGCGATCATATTGATAGCGAGGAGCTCGTGGCTAAGTAACAACAGTCGCACTGGTCGATCCATCAGGTTAAGCTACGCTTGCCGGGGTTGGTCAGTGGATGGGTGACCATCTTTACATACCGAGAATCCTCCGTGCCTCGGAAAGCACGTTAAGCCGTTGGTCCCGGCTGTCATTCGTGGATCTTTTACAGTCGTTACGAGTCGTCAGAAGCCCGAAAGTCTGACACCAGTCTTACCAAGGGGTATCGCATTACCCAGTTACTGGGTTGTGGAGGTCAGATAGGCAGTCGCTCCATGTTAAATGGTGGTATTCAGCTGCATCCGGTTAGACTGCAAGCCGACCCCAACATAGTTGGGAAAAGGCTAGGCAGATTGATATTGATAGCGAATAATTAAATATTTGATAGATACTTCAAATTCTTTAATAGATTCCTAAGTATTTATTTATGTAGATAAAACCATTCGGTGTAAATGATTAATAAATATGACTTAACCGGACCAGTTACTAGTTACTAATGACTAGATAATTTAAATCGATTTGTTCCTAGTAATAATATTAATTGTTATGTAGGTATATTTAATTTTATGTATACACTAGCAGCCCACTCCTGCTTCGCACGGTTTTTGTGACTTGGCATAACATCGTGATTTATTTATTATATGTAAGTTTAATATAAATGTATTATACATATAAACCTTCCGGTATAAATTCTCTAAATGATGGTGAAAACCGCATTAAAATCTGTTGCGTAGTTTAGAAGAACAACGCGGTCACACAGACAGACACAAAAAGCGACTTTAATTTATAATTATTATTATTTGAATTATGTATAGATATGGTCTTACTTTGAAGCGTAGGTATATTAACAAAGTACATAATATATTTATATATTAATCCGTAAACGCAATTATATAACCCGTAAATGCAACGGAAATTTATTAAAATATTCAATTTATTTAATAGAACGGCAACAAATGTAATTAAGTTTTAATAATAATTTAATAATCGTAATTGGGTGGAGCAAAAATATTTTAATTAATAAATGGTATGCAGGAAAACGATAGCTTAATAATAATTGCAAAAATATTATAACGGTTTTATCAATCAATTAAAAGTTGATATTTTCCTCGTGAACATAAATAATTGTGGAATTTCCTATTCTTGTTTGTCACACCAAAATTAGACTTGTAATAATTATAAAAATAATTAAGTGTAATAATAATGTTATTGTGTTCGGAATATAATTACGTAGGTACTTAGTAACTGTATATTTGAAGGTAGATACTTTATTAGGTAATAATAAGTTAGTGGTTGCGATGTTTCCATTTAAATTATTTAAGAATTTAGGCGTTCAATAACAATCAACAAATTATGGTTACAGGAAACAAAATGGAAAAATAAGTTAAGTTCGAGTAGGTGTTTTAGTGAGCTAAAATGAGCAAAAATCATTCTTATTTATTTTGACAAATAGGTAAGTAATAATAACAAATTAAAAAAAACATTTTTGGTAAGTTTTTGCTCTAAACTCTACAAGTCCATAAGCCAGCCGATGACCATGCTTAAATTATTTTAATAATAATGGAAAAAAAAGCCAGAGTAAATCCAAAAAAAAACAGGATCCGATAGCTATGAATGGGAATATTTATACTGCAATCACTATCAATAATATAAATCTAAGACAAATATATTCTACAGACTGCATCGTACTAAATCTTTGAAGACCATCAACAGATGGGCATTAAACACTACAAAGATCTAAATTAAAGAAAGTGTGAAAAAATGTCGCTAACCTGTTAAAGGTCCAACGGGGAAATGTGACTGGAACAGCGGCCCGAAGGACGGCACCACAGGCGGCGGCCCCGGCCACGCCAACCCGTACGCTGCCGCCGCCAGCGCACTGAACGGCGTCGGACGCACCAGCCGAGCCTTCTCCGACGGAGGCATCTCCTCGTCTTCACTCGGCAAACCATTCTGCAAGTCCTCCACATCTACTATCGAATCTTCCTGATTCACCGAATCTTCGTATTCATCTTCAGAAGACGTAACAGTCGCTGAGACGTTCAAATTCAAAGGAGGCGTCTGAGACGACGGCCTCGGAGACACCGACTTTCCACCGGGCAACTCAGGTTGCGCAGAAGGAGACTGCCTTAAAGGCGACTCTGGTATCGTCCTGTGGTGCCTGATCATCTCCGCCGTCTCATCCACTTGATGTGCTTTAGTATCGGCCAAAATCGATGCCACGCTGAAGCTGATCCTCGACGTCTTAGGCGGCTCCGTCGCTTCGGCAGGGCTGCTCGGGTATCTCGAAACACTCTGTATCGCCATGTTCACTTCCTTGTCCTCGTAGCTTTGTTTCTTTAACATTGAACGCTGGTCAGTTCCATTTAGCACAGCCGGTTCACACTGGGGCGCGATCTACGGATCGTGTACGCATGCGGGCGCAGTCGGAGGTTGACTGGCGGGCAGTGGCGGAGCGCGGTGCGTCGGGGAGCCCGGGGCCGCGAGGCGTGGTTGCGCGGGGCCCCGCCTGCCGAGCCGGCCCAATCGACCGCTGGCCCCGCGATTGATCCGCGCGGGCGTCGGGGGGAGCGATTTAGCACGCTCTTATCTCGTTAGTCTCCTTTGTGATACTCGATTTTTTTTGTAGGAATCAAAACATAATTACCTTTTGTAGGGGTTCGCGCGTTTTGATCGCACACTTTATGCCCGCCACCAGAGGTATAAAGTATAAAAATATAATGAGCAGTCGTGAATGCCGCTTGTTAAATCCTTTTGAGCGTTCTCTGCTGGTCCCTTTGTGGGATTAGCGCCGAGGGGGCATCGGTTTGATGAATTCTGCTGCGTCCGTGTTTACGGATCCGTTTCAAATTAGCGCAAATGATTTACAGCGACGCTGCTCACTGTTATTTATATTTTGATTTATATAACTTTTATTGTAAGAATGTCTTTGAATTATAAGTACATGCCTACCTCATAAATGACCTTTGATGTGCTGAGTACCGACATGAATAGCTCATATTCGCCATCTCCAAGTATTTCCATGAATGGCATTCTATTAGGGTTTGCATTGATCTTCTAGATATAGTGAACTGCTTCGATTACAATTTTACTATATAATTTAATCTAGGAACATAAGTATGCAACAAAAAAGGGCATGGTTTGAAAGATCGGGCCATTTAAAGAGGAGACAGCGGGATGACCTAGGTAGGCGTCTTTCAAAGGAGCTGTCTGGAAGTGCCAAATAATAAAGATACAGAATAGGTGATTAGAGTAGGGGCTAAACTGAAATGTGATTACTTGATTAGGTACAGATTGGCCAAAAATATTTAGGTAGGATCTATTTTGTCTGATAAATAATTCAGAACAAATCGTGGAATTCAAAGTAGGTAAAAAAGCACAAAACTGCTAACAGATTATATTGAATTCAAAACATTGTTAAACTAAAATATTGATTAGAAAACCCGCAACGTTCACATACTTAATTATAATAACAAGCTAAATTCTAGAATTCAGGGAATTTCCCGGAAAACTTGAACCTACCTACATACAAACAAAATAAGTGATAAGTGGCCAAGTACTTACGTAATTAAGAGCGATAGCCTTAAATAGCAGTACTAATTGATATTTTATTCACATTATTTTGGCCGCAGAGGAGGAATTGCGTACCAGGATGGAGGCTTGTTTTGTATTGAAGTTACGGAAACTATGAGAGCTGATAAAGATGACGTGGTCAAAAAATAACTTGGTAAAGATGGGCGAGAACTTAAAACTGAATTTGAACAGACAAAAGAAAATTTTGCAGCAATCAATCTGCCTAGTCTTTTCCCAACTATTTTGCTGTCGGCTTCCATTCTAACCGGATGCAACTGAGTACCAGTATTTTACATGGAGCGACTGCATATCTGAACTCCACAACCCAGTCACGCAACCCCTAGGTAAGCCTGGTTGTCAGACTTTTAGACTTCTGACGACCCGTAACGAATATCAAAGATCTACGAATGACAGCCGGGACCAACGGCTTATCGCGCTTTCCGAGGCACGGAGGAGTCTCGGAATGTAAAGATGGTCACCCATTCTCAGACCAAACCCGGCAAGCGTAGCTTAACCTTCGATTCGATCGTGCGGCTGTTATTACTTAGCCACGAGCTCCTCGAGTAAAACAGGAAATCTAGCAGCATGATATTTAAGAGCTTTAGAAAACAGTGCTGTTGCTTATACGGCCGTCTTTATCAGGTCACGGAATGGGCAGATGACTCATCTGATTCTAAGGAGTATTAAAGATAGATTTTCCATGGTTCCACGTGCACCTTCTATGTGGTAGATGCTTCTGCGTATGCTTATGGTTGGAGAATAGATGGCCTATTCAATACCGACAATTGCAATGTTGCGATACGCAGTGATCCTCTGTAGGAAATAATATCTCATCGTCTCCTGTGCTTATATCGACTACTAAAATATGGCTGGACAGATAATATTAAGAATTTTATTTTCCTTATTCTGTGTAGGTACTATAGAATCTTGCATAATTTTATAGAGTTTTTCGAGAATAGGCGAGAAAAGACTTTACGGCTTTTTTGTACAAATCAATATCCTGGTCAATACAAAGAAAATACTACTACTCGTAGTTCCGTGCCTATTGCTGCTCTGCTACAAGAATCAACATCTGCATCATTCTCTCCTACTGAAATCTTCAACCTGCACTGCCACCTGCTAGGCTCACCTTGGTGTATTATTAGCTTATATTACGTCCCAATAGAAAAGGCCTCCCTTGTTTCCTTCCAAATCTCTCTATTTTGTGCAATTTCTGGCCACGTAAGCCGTGCAAACATGATTAGATCGTTTTCGTCGCGGTCTACCTCGAGGGCGATGTCCTCCGTCAGGCGCCCAGTGGCTGACGAGCTTTGCCCATCTCTTCGGGTGCATTCGTACGACGTGGCCCGTCTACTCCCACTTCAGCATGGCTGTTTTTTCTCCAACTTACGCTACTTGAGTTGTGGAGCGCAGGGTGGTGTTTCTAACGCGGTCTGTTCGTTTGACACCTATTTTCTCACTCTCACCTAATTTTACAATTTATCATAGACTCTCTAGATCCTGCACTGGATCTGCATAGTGGGTTCTAACAGTGGGAACCAAGACCGATAATCCGTTTGCCATATATGCGATTATTATTGCAATGTGTGCAACTGAACACTGTATTTCAGTAGTTTCGTTAAGCTAATTTGATAAACACCATTTTGTCCGTTAAACAAAAATGGGCTCCAAAAATCTCTCTCAAACGGATCAACTCAATCAAAATTAGATAAGGGCTGTTACTTAAAAAATAAACACGAACTATCTTCACAGTCGGTTAGCAGCCAAACAGGAGGGTAACAATTCCATTCACCCTCCGTCATAAACGTCAAACTAGGGGTGATATCCGACATCTGCCATCTCTTTCACACACACGGAATACACTAAGTAGGTATTTAGTATTCGGAAGGGGAAAATAGTTAATTTGGTGGGGTGAGAAGGAAAAAATTGTCTACTGTATCTTCTTTTGCAGTTAACATCACTCTTTTTGGGAACAAATAAAGTTGAAAATTGATCGTTTCGGTTGTCAGGGTAGTTTGTGAGTGTAGGGAACAGTTTTCCTTATTGAATGTGTGTGATATAAATATAAATGTTATTAATTATGATTGGCTTCATTGATTTTGGCTTAGAAGGTGTTTGTATTGGGTTAGGGTCGGATCGAGGAAGACAGTTATTATTGTGTTGAGTTGGTATTTGGACTGACTTTTACATTTGAAACTGTTTACATGGGTTAGGTTCGGGTTGAACTGAATGGTGCTAATCCATGCGTCATGTTCGTGAACGGGCGCCATCAGTAGGAACTGGTCATCTCTTAGCTGCCAGTTTATTTTAATTGTATTTAATTTCTGAATTACGTTTTTCTCTTTTTTATTACGGACGCTGTTAACGTTCTGCATCGTTCTCACATGTATTATTTCAAAATGTAGGAAGTAACCATGTTTTGATTTAAAAGAGTGTCCGTGGAGTGCCTTGCCCGTTCTTCTCCATAGTTTGCTACTCCGCTTTGGAATGGGCAACTAGCTTCATCTTTCTGACTGACCGACCCCTTGACAATTCAAAGGTGCCTGAAATTAGTTTATTTGAAATAAATGCTTCGAGTTTCGAGTTAACGATGAACCCCAATGACCGCATTTTTGCTTTCTGTTATTTTGGCTGACTCTCGGACTCTTTACCTACACTATGTTCCTGTAATCTAGTCTAGTCTTGTTTCTGCTTTTCAACCTATATCTTAGCTAAACTGTCCGTATTCTCACAAAGATTTTCTCCCAACACTTCTATTCTTCTTTTTCATTACCTTGTCTATTGAATTCGTCATGAATTAATCCAAGGTGTCACAGCGGCACTTCTTAGGCTGGTATGACAAATGCGAAAGCAGTTTTAAAAAAAAAAACGTAGTAATCGTCTATGCTCTAGAAAATCATTGCATACATTTTTGACTTCAACAGGCCAATTTACAGATATACTACAAAATGAAACCATTAAGGCGACGATAACCGACTTTTAATGATTTTACACTGAAGATCACGTCTCAACGAGTAGTGTTAAAGATTTGGAAAAAATATATGTTAAATAAAATTATTTTCGTAATAACTCAGTATGTGAATATTTTAGATTATGTTTATATTACATAGTGTAATTAATTTTTAAATTTATGTCTAACGCGAATAAAAACTGAGAATCACGCAAAAACTATCAAGCGTCTTTTTCTGAAACCTTCACTATTTTATAGATTATTTATTTATTTATCTTTTAGTATACGTTTTTTATTAAAATAACTTATGATTTATGTATAATAAATGAATAATGCGTCTAATTTGGGACAGCACTCTTTGATAGGCGAATTGAATTACTGGCTGGACGTACGACGCGTTGCGTGAGCTCAGCACAGAATACACAAGCTAACCACTCAAGACCACTGGCATATATCGACGCCTTAAGAGGAAACGCGGCCATATGGTTGTTGGCGTTCATTACATACTAACGTATTACTCTGTATTTTCCTTGGTTAATGATACTAGTTTGAATATTTTTTTATTTACTGTAAAATGTATATTATGTACCACTGCCATCTTCCTATGATTTGTTTGTTGACGTAATTATATCAAAAATAAATAAAAAAATTGAGAAATACTTATATATTTAAAAAAAAATATATAATATTTATTATAGATATATTTTTAGGTATGGAATGAACGCCACCGATCACGTGAACGCGTTTCCTCTTAAGTTACCTAATGATTATTCTAAAAATAAACACCGAACCAAAATCTGCTCTAATTAAAGCCAAAATTAGCGACTTTTACTAATGACACGACACATTTCAGCTCACATGTTGCCAATGTTGCCATACAAATGATGTGGCATTCTGAACCTGCTCGCAAATATGACTCGCTCTGATACAAATATGTATGGAATCCAGGATTTTGATTTAGGTGGCGATGCAAAAAAATAGGGAAAAAATGTTGGAGAATTAATGGGAATTTTAAAGGAAATTGTTGTTAAACTGTGTTATTTTTGGCAGTTCATGGAATAAGTCCATGAATTAATAAGTTTACCAAAATATCTACCATTTTTTTCTTTTCTTAATACTGACCTTTTTACACGCCCTAGTTTATTGCCCACTGAACCCTGAACACCCTGTGAACTTCGTACCTCGTAAGACAAAATTTAGATTTATCGATTTTTCGGCTGTTCTTTTGGGTTTTTCTAAACCACCCCAGTACAGAGGCCAAAAAAGAAACATTTAAACAAAAAACAATCGGTCGAGCAATTTTTGAGTATTTGCGAGACTATAATTAGAAAGAAAGGAAGAAAGAAAAATTGTTTATTCTGCACAATCAAAACGCACATTACATTTTTTTTTACATATAATACACATTTACAAATTAGCCAAAAAGACTCGTATTCAATATCCAAAAGTAATAAAAGTTCGACAAATTTTGTCTATTGCTTGATGTCAGGGCCAGATACCAAAGACAATTAACTAATTAACAGATTTTTATTAGTAAAGAAGGTATACAAATACATACTACATGAACGTGGTATTAAATAAGTTAATTTTATTTTTAACTTGTCCATTTCTACGAGTAAAATTAAGATCGTAAAGCAAACCTAATATTTCTTCATACCAAATCCATCACAAATAGTATTTATTATTTCCTATTAAAACAGTGGTAATATATGGCCGGTCTCGTAAAAATATCAACCGAACCGTTTACTCGTTGGAACGAGTAAATTAAAATAGATTTATAAATCACGCTGTAGCTACCGTGCGGCGCAGGCGACGGTCATAGATCATGAAATCTTGTAGACGCGACAATATACAAGGAATAAGGTACGGTATGGGAATAGGAGGATAAATGCCAGTTTTTGGGAAGAATACAATCTCCACGCAACGTTATTGAAATAATATTATAATGCTGATTTGAAGCCGTACGTCAAGTTCAAACAATTTATTCCAAATAAAAAAAGGATTTATTTTCGATTCTTAAATAATAAAATAGAAACGAAGAATGTTTGTCCGTTTGTCTGTTTGTCTGGAGGCATGTTCCAAATTGGCTCAAAAACGGCTAAACGGATTTGGATGAAATTTGGCAGACAGATAGTTTATAACCTGGATTAACACATAGAATACTTGTAATCCTGGTAGTACTTTCTCGTGGGATATTTTCCTACATTCTCGCGAGCGCAGCTGCGAGCAAAGCTAGTTCCAAATAAACCATTTACAGGCACTTTTATTTCTGTAAACTGGCCTTCAATGGATAGATCCTATGTAGAAAATCGGGAAAACTCTTTGGCTACACATTGTACGACTAGTACATGTAGGTAGGTAGGTAGAGCTGGATAGAACAAGAAAAAAGAAAGAGAAGAGACGGTAAATGTATATCTTTTTTAATTCAGTCGATTCACTTCAAATTAATTCACACGACTTCATTCACGTCTTCGATCCAACTGTCATCTGGCATACGCACTAAATTTCAAATTTAGAATATTATCTACCTTCAACGGTAAATCTCATCTATTTCCCATTTCATCTGTGCCCAATCGCTGATGAACGCGCATACCTACAGCATAATGAGACTAGTGAAACCAGGAACACGTCAATTAGCAGACATTTTGCCCGTTTATGTTTTTTGCCGCCAAAAAAATATGATTTATGGCCAAACCGTGGAACATGACACTCGTTATGGCCGTTACAAATTGTCTATGGGTTTTAGTTATGATTGCTACGGATGGAATTAGTCGATTTATGGCTCGGCCTTAGAGTAGATTTTGAATTGAGTCTTTTGTCAAGTATTAAATCAAAGGATTCAAGCGAAATAATATGTATGATGCATGCTACGCTATAAATTTTAGCAAATAATTTGTTTTCTTTCTTCACATAGATTCATTTTTTTATGGATTTACGAATCAATAATTACTTAATAACACTGCGTACTTAAATACAAAACTAAATTAAGAGCAATCTAAATTTTCCCATATGTTTAATTAATAGAAAACCAACTTCTTTTTTCATTTCCAAAACAGAAAACACTCTTAAAATCTTTTGTAATATTAATCGTCTTTCACATAATTACCTTTTATTGTAGGATAAAATCACGAGAACTAGTCCTTTTACAACTCTATCAACATAATTAAACCATTAGTTCGATAATCGAGAATCGATTCAGACGGAGAAATCTCGCGGTATCGATACCATTTAGACCCTGTACCCATAAATGTATACTTCACTAGTAATTAAGTCACATTGTCAAGCTACAACTTAATTTGCTGTTGATTTTCAACCTTTTTTGGGAAATGCAACCTTATTGTGAGTTAAATAAAGGATGTGTGAATTTTATTGGTGGTAAAGTGAAAGTGGCAAAATGATGTCTCCCGCTTAATTTACTTCGGGAAGGAAATATTTTAGTTGAAAATTCTATTTTGACATTCGTGTTAATCGTCCGCAGGTGTGTACCGGTATTTATGGTATGTGTCATTGATACTTTAGCCACCGAGGCATTCATCATTTTTGTGTAATTTTGAACCATATTTAACTCGGTTTCGACTAACGAATTGGGTAAATTGGGTCCCTTGGGTCACATTGCTAATGATTCTATTAGTTTATTTTTAGTTGCTGTTTCCGTTTAGTAATAAATCCATCAGTTATGATCTGCTTTTTTTTAAACATGTTACTGTTACTTTTCGAAAGAAGGCGACTCGAAGACACACAAACGAAAATAAACATCTTCTCTAAATACGCCAATCTCTTAGACACCCAAATTCGCCAAACAAGCGAATTTCAAAACAAAAACCGTATTCGACTATAACAATCGACTAATTACGGCGATCTTTCATCATGTCAATGTCCGCCATATTGGTAGCCATTAAAAAAGTGTTGCCGTCACCGCGCAGGCGTGGTTCGACAAAAAGCCCTATTTGTTCGATTTTCAAATGGAATTTTAATCGACGCGAGATAAAACTTTTTGCGCGGCTACTGGCCGCTTGCCCTTAAAATATTCCGCGAAAGCCCTTTATCGTTCCAATTAAAATTTCGAACGCAAAATGGCTTCTTTCGTCCGCCATTTTGAGGTTGGAGAAAAAATTGGCGCGCTTTATAAGTTAGCTGCTTATTGAACCAAGGGTTGATATTTTATGACGTCGCGTAGGTAGGCGGTACACCTGAAAGAGTATCTTCAATGTGATCACGTAGTACCTACATAGCTATTCTGATCTAGGTTTTAATTTACATTCCACTTCCGTTTTTTTAAATCTCTATCCAAACTGGTCTGGTTTTTACACGACTGCCCAAAAAGAAGTGTTGTGTTTTCAGGGTTTATGTATGTATGGTATGTGTTTGAGTTTCTTTATTCCACCATAACTTCTTAACGGCTAGACCAATTTTTTACTGAGATTATTATAGGACAACAATTTACTACTGTGTAAATGTAGGGAAACTCAAATGTGGAGAAACCCAGGGTGAAGCTTCTAATTCTTTACTAACAACTCTCAATACCACAAAATTATAAAAGTTTAATATTGAAAGATCAGTGAGGTGAGTCATAAGTCCTTCGATCAAAAAAGGCCCATTATTTCCACTTTGATATCACCAAAATGATTTCAAACATAACTAACGCAGCCTTTAGTTAGTTCTAGTACCAACATAAGGACACAAAAGAGTACTAACATAAAGATATCATTAAAATCTCCTTTTCCATGTCTCTCGACAAAAGTTTCTGCTTGTTATGACAGTATTTGTGTGAAGCTTTTGTATAAGGTCTGGAACAGAGGCATTATATACGATATGTTCATACTCAGTGTCCTATGTGTGCTATCTTCATTCTTAGTAAGATCAAAGGAATGAAATAATAATGGGTTTAATGGTGTTTTGACCTTCTTTGATATTTGATTTGTTGCTTTTATGAGAAGGTTGGATATTGTATCGTCTTTACGTTTGTTGGACTGTTGGCTTATTGGTTGATTCGCCCGAAACGGGTGAATCGGCGCTTTTTAATAATATTATTTTTCTTCAGACGATTCGCATGAAGCTAATTTATTTGTGGGTTATTCGACAACTTCAGGAATATTTATTAGGCAATTGGCACATTTTGAATTTTACGCAGTAAAATTTAGGAAAAGGTACCATCGAAGAAGTTCATATCTAACTACCGTAAGGACTATTCTTGCTTGCAGAGCTCGGCGGCTATAGAACCGGGCCGGTAACAGATATAGTCATCGTGTTCACGGGATTTTGTTTTGAAACTGGTTAGATATGAACTTCTTTGATGTTACACTAACTTTAAATAATACTTAAAATAATAATAATTTTAAATTCAATAATATTATTTACAAGCGTCGATTCACCCGTTTCGGGCGAGTAAATTCGTGCGAATCAACCAATAAGCCGAATTAACTTTCGATCCAAATACAGAATAATAAGAATGTTCAATAGAAATATTTGTTACTTACCCAATTTCTATTCTGTGTCAATTTATATTTAATGGAGCACGATCTACTTCTTATTATTTTTGATTTAGACCTCATCGAAAGGGCACTCATCGTAAATGAGAAAATCTTAAGTAACGGAGAGATTTAAAGTGCATTTAACCATTTCTGTTACACCATGTCGTTCGTCAAAAATGTCCATATTGCAGTCCTGATTTTTTTTTTGCTCTCACTTCATATTCCTTTCTACTGATTCATTGTTTAAGTCTCTCACAGACAGTGGTTTAGTTTTATGAGCTAGCAAACATTTAATGGCCTTTTACTTCAATAGTCATGCAAGTCGGTTTCCACAAAGGCTTGGAGGCGTGTCGGTGATTCATTAGAAACAAATTCGAGTATTGTGCTCATTCTACGGCCTGATATCGCCGCTCTGTCTCGGATATTTGAGCCGAATAGCCACTTGAGTGGTGTCCATGTAGTACATGTAAGGTTGCAGATAAAATGCTGTGTTTATTTAGTTGGTTAGAAAATTTTGCGTGCCGTAAATGACGAATCTGTCAGAAACATTGGACCAAGTTGATTTGGATGGTTAACTAGTTGAAAACTCTGTGCCATGTATATTATGCATTCGGTTTTTTTTTTAAGGCGTACCAACGAGAGATGCATTACTAATAATTTCAAAAAAAAAAAACTTAAAAAATACTAGTACTATTACACGCTCTGAATACATAATTAACACATACACACACACTATTATTATTACTAAAATTTTGCATAAAAATCAAAACAAAATCAACGTTTACAACCTCAAAACAGATATGCTTATTTTCATAGACATATTTAATGCTAATAGAATGCTACATATGAGTCAAAAATCTTTTAAAGATCTGACTTGTTAGCAGCTGTAAAGTTTGTTCGAATAATAAATAATTTCAAAACTTCTACAAACCTTGCGTATACTGCACCTGCCTAGTCTAAAGGCGATCAGTGCAAGAGGCCGCCACATGGCGCCAACTTCACGGTGCAAATGAATTATGACAGAAAATAGCCCCAATTCATGTTATTTCACGCCCACGACAAAGAGCATAACCTAATGACTACTGAAAGTGAACCTTTTGTGAGAAGCAGATGATTTTCTGATGCATTCAAACAGCAGTGCTTTGTAGGTGAAGAATTGTTTAAATACCGAATCGAATTCGAGATTTTGTTTCGGTGATTCGATGTTCGTGTGTTTTTTGAAGCGTACGGTAGATGGAGAAGCAAAGTGGAGACACTCAGATGTATTTCATAGGAAAGAGCAAGGCAGTGTGAACAATCTGTTAATAATAATATTGCTATATCAGTAACTCTACTAAAATCTACACGTTTGAAGCTATCACAGAACTTAACAATTAGGAAAATTATATCCAATAATTAATTAAATGACATTAATAAAATTGAGTATCATTTACAAATTATAATCTCTAAAAGCAAAAACTATGAACAAACTTTTTGATGACTATAAAGAAACTCATATTGTCGTAAAGAGGGAGCACGCTGTTCATCAAATGTTTTGAGCCAACATTTACCCAACTACAAACTTTCTTACAAACGCCAGCTGGCACTCAGAACGTAATAATATGAATCCTATTGCTTAACACGATTTATGTCAAGATTCATTCATTGTGACCACAATAGTGTTTTGGTGGTACTTCAAGGTGGTCCTATTGTCCATCAATGCTGTAGGCAGAATAACGAATGGCTACGTGCAATATAAGTCGAATTAGCTGTCTTTGTCCGTGGAGTGCAGGTGACGGTTTGTGCAAGGCACGGGTCATTATTTTGGTATTTGGGATTTTTAATGACCTTTAACGTGTTTGGGATGGAGCTGAAGATTTCTTGATTTCTTGGTAACGGTGTGTTTGAGATATTATTTACAGTTTTAATAAGAAATAATTACGTCATTGTGGTCATAACATTTTTATAACCACATAAGTCTTGTACAGACATGAATAAATGATAGAAATCGTCTTCAATTCTTCATGCATTTGAAAATGCCTTTATACAAGCTATTAGTCTAGAGTCTTAGTCATCAGCATAATGATCTTTTTCAGTGCTGTAGGCAGAATAAAGAATAGCTGTGCAATATAAGTCGTATTAACTGTCATTGTCCGTGAAGTGAAGGTGACGGTTTGTGCAAGGAACGGGTCATTATTTTCTTACTGTTGGGTTTTAATGACCTTTAACGTTTTTGGGATAGAACTAGTCTTAGATTTGGAGATTTCCGATTGACAGTGTACTTGAGTTCCCTTAAACGGTTAATAATATAATATATTAACCGTTTCGGTCATTAGAAGGGATCATCATAATTTATATATATTATGATGATATATACATAGATATCATCGGTCTTGGCCCAAATACTAACCATTCTTCCAACACGTACTGTGGCCCGCGTGGTGGATGATGGTCCACTCCCTCTCACAGAGGAGGCATGTGTCCCAGTAGTGGGAACATAACAGTTTGATTAAGATTATGCTTACGGGGCCTTAACAACTTATTCTATAGATAACGTATTTATCCACAAAACAAAGGTTACCTAAGTCTTAAGTAACGGTGCAGTAACAAAGCTGACTTAAACCGTAGGTAGATGCTTATGCAAGTTATTAGGCTACAGTTTTACTGTACCTTCGTAACGATCTGTATCTTCTTCCTCTTTTTTGTACACATCTGCTGGAATTAAAATGTTTAGACATCGTCTACATTCTAATTTAGCAGTTTATTGATTTTCCACCTTTATTACCATTATCAACCCTTACATAAAAATTATGTCTATTTTCGACCTCCGTTTTCTCAAATCTTCACTTACACGGTGCATCTGCCTAAATGTAGTCCCAAAGTAATAATCCATAATCAGTAACCACCTCTTAGAGAAACAAATACCAAAAACAAAGATCATTGAAGGAGCATGCGCTGCGCGGGCGCCGACTAGCAAACAAGCGGCATACCTTTGTGCGCAGCCGCCGCGACAGACCACTGTCACTACCCTAAACACATCGGCTTTTTGTACCGATGCCGATTCAGTAAGAGCTTATGGAAAGTGTTTGTTTGATATAGGATTGGGGAACTGTGTTGTTATTTTTGCAAAGATTATTTAGGGTTCGAATCATTTGGGTACAATTACGTATATCCCATTTTATCTTAAAGTTATTAGTCTCTTAACTCGTGTTTAGACTTCAAAAGATCTGTGGTGGAAAGAACAGTTAGTGGATAGCTTCTCTATTTTTTATAGGACTATGAGCAGATCCGCAACCGGCCCCATCATCATCATCATCATCAAAACTATTATCAACACGAACTATAACTATAAACTGCTTTTTGCTAATAGAATCAATTCATGCATGTCATCTTTCAACATTGAATTCATCCATATATTTTGTCTTAAAGATTCCTTTGAAAAGTTTATTTCCTCAAAATGGAACGGAAACAACAGCCTCATCCTCAGACGCTATACCTACATATTCATTCATTGACTCTTGCGTATCGGCCGCAATACCGATATCGGTTATTAGTAGGCCTTCCGTCGTACGTAGAACCTTCTAAGTATACGTGTGTATGCACCCTATGTAGGGCTGCTCCGGAGCGAAGCTCGCTGTTGTAAGCTATTTGTCGTTGTGTCCTAGGAACAGGTTAGTTAGTTCTGCAAATTGTCTTACAGCTTTGAGGAGCATTGACGATATCAAAATGTATGCTGTAGGGCCTGTAGATTGCTATCCTAACTGTTTTTGGGCGATGAGATTCAATTTTTTTTTTGTGAATAAAAAAATGATTGTCGCTGGACTTTTGTAACCATTTGGGTTTTAATGCTCGAAATGCTTTGGAATGAAACTATCAAGAGATGAATAAAAAAAATCTGTAAATGAAAACAGTGTAAGGCAGATCCTTTTGTAATCGTTTTTCTTTTGGCTATTGTCACCTACAAGATGGATGTTTATTAGAAACCAACGCGAATTGCACAAAAACACTTAAAATTACAGTTTTCAACAAAAGACAAAAACAATACAAAGAATAAGCGACTTAACACAACAAACGACTACTTAACCCTCAAATATCTGACGAGCTAGCGTCAGTCAAGCACGACACTACATCTGCCTCCGTTGACGCTGTCAAACAAAACGACCGACAAGCAGAGGAGGGAATAATTAAAGAAATCCGTGTGGTATTTAATTGATGACAAATATTGATCGTCACGGCAATTAGGTGGAGGGAGACACCGTGACCCGACGACGCCGGCGATCCGCCAAGTGACCGGCGACTGACGCTGCGAACGCTTTGGACTTGATTGTTCGACATATTATAGAATCCCGAATGTCGAAATGCCTCGTTGATATAGTGGTCACAAGCGCTACTGCTGAGCATGAGGTCTTGGTTTCGATTCCCGGCTCGGGTAAAGTGTTATTGGGTTTTTGAATCTGGAATTTGTCAGTAGCAGCCCGGAGGCTGAATTTGTGCCCGGTTGGCAATATTCTCGTTATTACATGGGACTTAAACATATCTGCCGAAACATGGATGTAACAAAAAGTATTTATTGAGACTCGCACAGGAAATCACAAATTAACTAAACATAAATAATAAAGAAAAAACAAAGTAAAATTTAAATTTAAAGAAGGAAGTCCTGTACGAGGCCAAAAGGCTCCTGTCTCAGCATGATACTGCGACATTTAAAAAAAAATGTCGCTAAATTCTGATAGGGCCCGATGTCACGGATGTCACGGATAGATAGATACAGAATTATATACTAAATAAAAAAATAATGCTCCATATTTTGCAATAAATTACCAGCTTGTATTTTCCGCTTCTCATTCTTTCCTATGCAGTCCGACAGGGACCGCGAAATTTTGTACAACTAAGGAAGGATTTTTATAATTGATCCCCTAAAGGGCGATGGGGGGGTTAAATAGGAGATGAAAATTTGTATGGCAGTTCGTATTTTTTCCCGATGGAAAATCCCACCGGGCACAAGGCCTGTTCTTACATTTAAAACAGTTTAATTATTTCCAATGAGGCTATCAATGAGAGTAAATAACTTACTTAGTTCTTTACGACACAGAACATAATGAACAGTTCGCAGTAGGTACTTAATCAAGCCGTTATGAATTATTTAATATTAAGTAATTTTATTCCATAATTCAATTTTAATAATCTATCTTCAATATTCATTACGTGCATGAATGAGTAAAACATTCAATTAGAGTATGCTAAACTATTTAACGATCAGTAATTTATTACTGTGCTTAAATAACTCACTCAAACTAAAGATATTTAATTTTATACCTACTAGGAATGTCCTGCGACTTCTTTCTCGTGGATTTCGTATTTAACCTAACGAACTTCTACACCGCAATTCAACCCATTATCATCATCTTCATCATTGGCAGCTTTGTTCTACCCACTGTTGAGTATAGGCCTCCTTCTGTGCCATGCTGTCCTGGTCTGTGCGAGTCTCATCCCTATAAGGGATGATTAATTTTGAAGTAGATATGCTTATGTTTTTACTCCATTGATATATATCAATGTTCTATATAGCCATCTCTTTGGCAGCCTTGTTCACCCAATGCTGAGTATAGAACTCCTCTCTTTTGTGCCATGCTTCCCTGGTGTATGCAAGTCTCATCCCTTTAGGGATTGTTTTTTTTTTAAAGTATGCATATTGTTTCACCAATTTTCTAGCTATCTCTCTGACAGCCTTGTTCCGCCCACTGCTGAGTATAGGTCTCCTCCCTTTTGTGCCATGCTTCCCTGATCTTCCTAGTTTCATCCCTTTAGGGGTTGAATGTTTTAATTCAATGTTCTAGCTATCATTTTACACAATTTTATCAAAATTTGTTCAGCAGTTTAACCGTGAAAACGTAACAGACAGACACACAGACACTTTCTCTTGTTTATATTAGTATGGGTAACTTAACCACTATTAATTAAAACTGTTAACAATTTTAAATTCAAGTCTGTGCAGACTACAAATTACTGTTCAAAGAATTAATAGTTAATTTATTCGATTATAATAAACATTGGCTATCAAAGTATCGTAAAAAGTGCGCAGTCTATAGTTTTAGTAGTCAGGCAATGTAGTATTTTCGCCTAATGAGTGAACTATGCGATCAATTAGACAATTATTAATAGCCGTGTCTAACCATTATTATTAAAATAAACCCTTTTAACGTATGTACTTAAATGTTATTAGTGTATTTCAACTTGTTAGGCTATTTTTAGAAAGGCGAGGCAAGAAAATGATGCTCACATTTTTATTATGATTTATTTTAGTATCATAAATGCCGTTAGAAAATACTTTTTTTTAGAAAGACAAACGTTAGTCGGCTTAAAATAACATCACGCCTGTCTCCCACGGAAGGATTAGTAGAAGTGTACCTAAATACGAATATATAAAACTGCCCTGCTAAGCCAAAAGGCGCTATCTCAATCAGAGTAATTTTTGAGAAAATTGAATTTTTGTAAATTACAATTTAAGGAAACATAAGGATTAAAAAAATCTTAGATAGCGCTATTTGGCTTTTACCACTAGATGTGAAATTATTATAGCTATTGGTATAAAAAAAGCTAAAAGGCCGTATCTCAGAGATAGCGCATTTCAGCATAGCAGAGCAGAATAGTACACCCACATTTCTCCAGTTATGTTTAACTCCCATGTACAATACGGCCGATATAACTTGGCAGGTCTGAACATAGGGCACTACGAAATTCGCGCATGTTCTCTCACTCACACTCGCCTCATGTCACCATTTGGTTCCTAAAAAATGTTATTGCGCAGCTTTCTGAGCGAAGTTCGGAACTGCCAAGTTATAGCCTACCCAAATGCCCTTTCTTTGGTATTGTTATTCGAGTCGTTGAGCTCCTTAAGTTCTTAGTTGAGCTACACGATTACTGATAAATGCGTGCACTGACTGGACAGGTCCACTCAATCTGTGTGGTTCTTTCCTCAAAAGACCTTTTCAGACACAAATCCACATGGTCTTCACGTGATCTGACCAAGATTATGTCTGGAGTTTAATAAAGACCTCTGAATTTGTTTCGGCCTTACTTCTCAGAGTCGTCAGATAGGAAACGCCGACCTCATCTAGTTTTTAAAATATGATTGACGTGTAAAAGTGTTTGTACAAACCTACTTACAGAAATAAAATCATTTATCACAAAAAAAAATCAAATAGTCACCCTAGAAAAAAAAACCTCCAGTAAATAAACATTATTTCCACGAAAATAGCGGTAAAACATGTAGGCAAACGTGCCAGGGTATACTCACCATGCTGTAAACACTAAATCGATGGTGTGTCATAATTATAACGCTAGGAACGTACGAGCGAACCCATTGATCACTTAATACCATCAACCATTACATACGGGTTAGGTTGGGGATGCACTAAATCTGCCCAGCCTTTTTTTTTATTTAGGCGACCAACAGCGATACGTAAAGTGTTACAGAGTATGTGTGTTACAGTATTGTATGGCTAATAATAGGTTTCCCTGTATAACTAGGATAAGTTTAAAACATGCGAACGGACTACTTAGAAATAACTAATACAAAATAAATACCCTCAGGCATAAGTCCGCCTTTGTACATTATTTTTTTACTCGTGCATGAAGTTTTAATGAATAAATATATAAATTCAAAAAGTGCAATTTTAGGTATATTACTTATAGTTAAGTTTAAATTAAAAAAAAAAACAAAAAAGTTTGACGATAAAAAAACGTTTGAAAATTAAGAGATTTTTAGTTTATCATTTGCCTTCGTGTATGGTTTTTATTAATTCCCCAACTATGTTCAGGTCAGCTTCCAGCCTAACCAGATGCAGGTGAATACCAGGAATTTACATGGAGCGACCCCCTATCTGACCTCCACCATTACTGGGTTAAACAGGTTGTCAGATACTTTTGAAAAAAGTTTTTTTTTTTTGTTTTGTTTTTTTATGTACACACAGTAAAATGCATATAGATACAACATAGTTATAATTAGTATTAGTTAGTTTGTATTAGTTTATTCGCATTCGTTTTAATTTTTTATGAAAATCACTTGTACTTGGTTCCATCGTGAGATGTGTTACAAAATTTTCCTTAACGACTAATTTGTAATCCTATATAATTGAATTCGTAAACAATTACTCAATTCACTCAATTCTAACCGCAAGAAACCATCATGGGTTGATATTATTAAAGCTGTTTACTATTTTATTCATAAAATGACTTCACTTTTAGCACATGATTTTTATGTCAACCTTTTCCTCAAAGAGACTCATCAATTATTTTGTGTGGTATTTCGGTAGTATTTTGATTAATTATTTTCAATGCCACTGTTCATTACAAATCCTTTTGTTTATGCACATTTGTTTATTAATTTCCAACAATTGAGTATTCAATATTCATATGCAATTTTAATTAACAATGGCTGAAGTTTGACCTCTTTTCTAGGGGAAAACATTTAATTTTAGGCTAAGTTTAAGACACTGTCTTCATAGACTGTTTTTTTTTTAAATTAACCTCTGTTTTAACCTTTTAAAAAGTCTTCGCCATTGTTTTTCAAATATCTCTGACTCTCTCTGTTGCCTCTCCAGATATATTATGTCAGTCACCCATGAATGAGTCCAAGTTTTCCCGCCAATGCTGTAGCCCTACCCGCTAAATCAACCTGACAGACTTAACATCGACATCTTAAGATACATCTATCTATCTCTAGATATTTATCATCTCAAACCGCAAATTACTCTAAAAGCTTGTGCAATTAATAATTATAATCAACAACTTATGACATGATCTACACTGATGCCTGTTTTGTATTCATAATACCTAATAAAAGCGCTCTATTGGATTTCAACTCTCGGCGCTGAGCCGCCCGTTAAAAGTTGAGCGTTGATTTAGAGATATAGCAATATTATAAGTTTAACAGGCACGAGTGTGACACCACCCTAAGTCCCCACACATGACACGGTGCCTTCAACGCAAATTGCTCATCAATGCTAGCGTGTCGAATTTTATGTTGTCTAACAACCCACGATGAGCTGGAAAATGAACTATCTACTAGATATAACCGCACGTCGTGTTGATACTGTGTTTTATGCGTCGCTCGTCAGGTAAAAATTTGTAACTTTTGATGACAACGGGCGAATTTCACCAATGAAACTGAACTCGCTCAGCACATTTAAACCGCGGTTTAGATGTGCTGTTTTCTTGGTAAAATCAGACCTAACTATTTTAATACATGGTCTAAAAAAAACAGGTCTGGCATCCCGGGAGTATCATATGCTTACGTCACTATCCAGTTGCCACTTTATTGCAACAAAACACGAATTAAGGAAAGATTTTCAGTCACCATTCTATTAAAAAATGTATCCAAAGCATTTAAATAGTCGTTTCGTTTGTCTGAACAAACGAAAAACTTCAATTTAAACATATACCAACGTAATTGTTAATTAAAACCTCATTGTTTTATCGGATTCGCACAGGTAATAAAGGTGGTTGGGGAGTTATTATTACAAACTTCTGGTAACACAGATGTGATGACGTAGACTTGCGTCACCCACGTGACCACTGTGTCTCGGAATGCCATACCTGGCTAAGTCTATTATTATACCATGGTTGAATGGAATGGCAATTTTATTCGTAGAAATGTACCTAATTAAAAGTAATGCAATGACATCCTTGTGGTAACTTACAGACACACCCTTCTATATGAGTAAGGCATCATTGACAATTACTACTTTTCCTCCATAAAGAAATCCATTCATGCTTTCTGTTGATGATGTCACACTTTTAAGCCCTAATGTAAATGATGTCACTCTTCTAAGCTTAGATGTTTGTTTTGCACAAGTAAAAAATGCGTGTGGCGCTATATAAAGCCACAGTTGGTGTTGTGGTGAGTGACGTAGATATAGCTGGATTTATTGGTAAAATGATTTATTTGTAAACAGTCTCGTTAGTGTAGTGGTCGCAACCAATTACCAGAACAACCAAAGTGTTATTGGGTTTTCCGACAGGCACTTCTATCAGCAGCAGCCATTTTGTTTTTGGGTAATTTTCAAATAGCTTCTCCCTCCCATCCCTTTCGGACTTTCCCGCGACCCCGGCAGGCATCGGTCCTAGTCAGTTGTGCTGACATCTCTTTGAGGCATCAGCAGCAGCCTGGAGTCTACATTAGTGCCCAGGCAATAGGCATGCTACCAAATACATGGAACTTAAACAATAAAATTCTTGACAAAATGTGAGTTTACTAGGTCTTTTCTTTGTTTAAGAAGCAAGTGATAATTACACAATACGCACATGAATCCGAAAGGTCTGAGGTGCGTGTCTTAGGTTTGAGGTTGAGACCTGTGACTTGGCAGTCCAAAGGTCACACCACTAGGCTATCAATTCTGTTATTAGTATTTGTTATTAGTTTACTAGGTACATCTTCAAAGAAAACAAGTGATGCTATGTTATGTTTATTGTTGTCTAAAAGAGGTGACACAGCGTCATTCGAAAGAAAGTTATCATAGTACCTTATGAGCGTTTATCCTAAAAGTTGGCAAAAACTTACTTGTTTTGATTAATTTGGCAATACGAAACTGTATGGAAATAAGAACTAGAATATTAATAATGAATTGCAATGGAAGGGTGTGTATGAATTGCAATGAATGTCACTAAAACAGGATTTTGTGTAATCAACATTTTAATGTTTCAAAGTTTATAACTTTTGCACCTGTAACAGGGTTTTGAAATATTGAAGTTATGAAGGACTGTGATTGTTTTTACGCTTTTTACCTATGCTACATAAAAATACGCGCGAAAACCTAAGTGTTGCCACTTAAATTATATTTGAATTTTTTGTGACATTCCGTGTTTTGCCCCTGTACCCTTCAATTATAACATTGAATTTGATGGTGTACCCGTTTTAGGTGTAGAAAAGGCATTTGGAGAGTTTCCAAATACTTTTTTTTACATCTAAAACTAAATATTCGATGTTACAATATTAATTATTACATTTCATAATCAATATTCTAGTTCGCTAGTTAGCCACATTTCTTATTTCCATACAGTAATATTGCCAAATTAATCAAAACACCGAAATATTTGACATCTATTTGCGACGTTGCCCACTTTCAGAATAAACGCTCTTAATGTTGCAACGCCACTATTTCCATTCAAATCGTAAACAACACTATCAAAACATTAGCTAATCAATCAAAACACACAAAAATACGCTAACATGCACTATTTAGCTCAATTTCCCACTTCTTGCACACACCAATTTCAAAAAACTCAATAAACAATTGAAAATCAAGAATGACAGCTCAGAAGCCATTACGCTGATGCATGCGGTGTATGCTCTAATTTCCTTAACCGATGCTAATGGTCGCAGTAAGAGGGCCCAGGTCCTGCACGATGCAAGTAGCCACTAGCCACTTATGACATTTAGCACTTGGTCGGTGGGAAATATTGTCTTCACATCGACTTTATAGACAAAGGGACGAATAATGAGAGCTTGTTTTGTAACTTCTTAGAGCCGTTGGGGACGTGATCAGGTTTGTTGTGGAAATAAACTGGTGATTTGAAGAGTCAATTAGGAGTCCTAAATATGTAGTTTTAACTAGCTTATTTAAGTTGTAAAGTGACTTCTTTATTGTTTGACTAATCTAATAATGGTCACAAGCACGACTGCTGAACCTGGAGCTCCGGTTTCTATCGCCAAGTTGAGAAGTTTCTGAATCGGACATTAAAGCCTTTAATGTCCGAATCAGAAACTCTAGCTAGGCAATGACATTGTACTGGATTTCATTATATGGTCCATAATGTGAATTTGAATAAGGAACATCATCTAAAAAGAGGATCTGCGCTTATGACTACACGATAGAAGTGAAAAGTTACGACTGGAGCCGACTTATACGCGATTCAGAGCCAAGTATACGTGATTCAGAGCCGAGTATACGCGATTCAGAGCCGAGTATACGCGATTCAGAGCCGAGTATACGCGATTCAGATCCGAGTATACGCGATTCAGAGCCGAGTATATGCGATTTAGAGCCGAGTATAAGCGATTCAGAGCGGAGTATACGCGATTCAGATCCGAGTATACGCGATTTGGCATCACCGACAGACTGGAGCCGAGTAGATATAGCCAATTCAGCGTTACCGTCCCGAGGGTGACGGTCCAGTTACGTTTATTGTTCAGAAAGAGAACAAAGTGAAAGTAAAGAAGTTTTCCCTTCAAAAACTGGCGAAATGTGTGTACTATGATGTTTATGAAGAAGGCGATAAAAAGCTCAACCTTTTAGAAAACTCAAACATTTTTACACAAATATAACGGACACAAATCTTTTGGCAAAGCACATATTTTCATGTAATAATGTGGGAAAGCAATACGGGAAACTTGCAGCGGAAGAAACTAGTAGAGGCCGCTAATGTTGCACAGTTCCATGCTGAACATACATCCTCCACCAACGTAATAGAGAGCTTCCTATTGGTAGCTTAGGGAGTAAATACACTGCAAGTTTTTATCGAAATGTAGTCACTATCAGCTATTTAAAGTACGTTTTATATTATATTGGCCCAGAAACTTACTAACTATTTTATTAAGGTCAGTTTTGATGTTCATGTGGTTGATTAAAACAGCTGACTGTACCTATCAATATCAAATATTTGGCAGTTGATCATTGATCGTCTATAAAACTTGGGTACTTCGGAATTATATATCTTAAAGTATTGAACTTGGTTGGCTGTAGGAAAGCACTGCATAATCAACAAGATCATACGGCAGTGAAGATCATGGTTTATCTCAACTAAATGGTTTATTTATCAGACAAAAGATACCTCATGACCCTATACCAATGTCAACCATTTTCGAATAATTTGAAATTTTATATTTTAAAATGGATGAGATAGAAGCATAAAATGTCAAATGACTCGAAAATTGTTGACATTTGCGGAGGAGTCAAAAGAGGTTATTTGGTTGTAAATGACCTCTCCTACATCCCCTTTCTGGATTGCCGACATATAACCAATAACCCTGTATATGAATAAAAAGAACGTTCCAAAAATAGACGATTTTCTATCTCTAAATATAAATCATCCCGAAAGCTAAATGATAATTCGAAAACGAGCAGTGAACACACTTCCCAAGCAAACCAAACATGGCGGCAGATAGTGCCGTGGTACCGTGGGTACTACTGGTACTAGACAAGTGTAAACTTGAGGTAAATTACATTAGCAAATTGTGTAAACTAACGCCAAACGCTGTGAGAACATGGTATGGGAAATGAAGAGGTCGTACCGTGCAGAGTCGATATCCGTGGTGTTGAATCAATTAATGTTCATTTTGATTGGTTAACAGGAAATAAATGTACGTATAATTATCATAGAGGCAAATAGTAAGACGGATAAAATAGAAAGGGATTGACTTGAAAAGGTAGATGAATATAGTTAAGATGGAAGTGAAAACTAAGATGGCGACTGATAGAGATATGTATGTTAAAGACGACCATGGATTCATTTGGATAAAGAGGATGACGTCAGTTTATAATCAAGTCCGGGGAATTATATTATGCAGTTAATGACAAACCAGGAATTGTAAAAAAAACGTTGAAGGCGAAGATGACGTGGAAAGTTTGACACCTTCCTTAAGGCGACGATAACCGACTTTTAATGATTTTATACTGAAGATCACGTCTAAACGAGTAGTCTTAATGATTTGGAATAAATATATGTTAAATTAGAGCATTTTTTTAATAACTTAACATATTAATATTTTAGATTATGTTTAAATTTCATAGTGAAATTAATTTGTAAAGTTATGTCTTACGCGGATACAAAACTGAGAATCACGCAAAATCTATCAAGTGTACTTTTCTGAAACCTTCACCATTTTAAAGATACTTTTTTTTTTTTGTATACATTTTGTATTAAAATACCTTTTGTTTTTAGTATAATAAACTAATAATAGATCTAATTTGTGACAACGCTCGTTGATGGGCGAGTCCTATTACTGGCAGAACAACGCGTTGCCTGAGCTCAGTACCGAACACGCAAGCTAACCACTCAAGGTCACTGGCATATATTTGCGTCTTAAGTCAAGAGGAGTAAAAAAGAAAGCGAAGCCTTTGCGCTGCAATGAAACAATATATTGAAAATAAAAATAAAACTCAATCTTTCAATTATATCTGCCTATACAAATAGTCTTTATTTTCATAGTCGATTAATGGCATAGTCTCCATCAACGAACCAAAAATAATATTTAGATACCTTTGTCAACTTAACATTAGCAATTATTAGCCCCGAAAACATTATCTCGTTAAAATTAAATCCCAAGTGGAAAAAACTAATTCGCCACCAAAATATCAAAGTTCATTGTGTACCCGATCATAACTAATTGAACGCTCCCCAAATAGTCCTCTGAAACAAATGATCAAACCTTTTAAGTCATTCTGATATTATAACCTCCAAACTGACATTACGAAAGTTTCCTCGACCAATTAGTTCCCAACACGTTTAGACCTAGACTTTTAAAGCGCTAGTGTGAATCTTGATCAGAATCTAGACTCCCATAAAGAAGGCGAAGGTCTACGTATAATGGTGGAGTGCTGAGTCAAAGAGATAATTTGTGTAGTTATGTGCAGGGTGTCCTGGAGAGCTAATGAGTTATAATAAGAGCCACCCAGAGAGACGAGACTCTGTGGTTACGGGAGGGTGGAGGAGGCTTTTGTATGAATCCTAATCCTAACTAATATTAAAAATGTGGAAGTGAGTTTGTTTGCTTGTTACGCTTTCACGCTAAAACGGCTGATTGGATTTGGATGAAATTTGGCACCTGAGTAGACCATGACCTGGAAAAAGACATAGGCTACTTTTCATCCTGTTAGGCAGACGTAGTCGCGGGCAACAGCTAGTTGAAATAAGTTGTAAAATACGAGCCAAATAAGCCACTTTCAACTTCAGTAATGCCGTTTACCACAAGATTAGACTTGAAAACAGATCAAGAAAAAAAAAATGCAGTATATTTCGTAGCTACAGCATGAAATGTTTCTTCTCTTTCCACGAAAATGCATTATTATATTGCTGTGTTTCATCAGATTAACAAAATTCTTGAATTCAAGGCTTTTCAGATTTAGGACTAGGTTTAAATACCCACTACATTCCGGACAATTGATTTGAATGCAACTAGACTGTGTCTCTATGAATAAAAGGTTCGCATTTCACCAATTACATATCTTTTTGCCTTTGACGATGCAGTTATTAAAAGCTGACTTTATTATAGAACCCCACATATTAAAACCAACCTACCCATAATCTCGACTTTGCAATTCAAAAAAGCAATTCCTCAAAATATTCCATGCTAAACTGCTAACATATTCCATACTAAGGAACATGCAGGGTCGATGTGTGCGAGCAGCCAGGTCTTACGACTTCATTAGAGCGCGTCAAGCGACCAGTCACGACTGTGCTTAACCAAACCACTGTCTACCATCACACAGGGTGAATTAAACCCTACCTTTGCAATTATAGAGTTGGGTTTACAATGGAGTTTGGTTAGACACTGACTGGGGGAATGCGAGGGAATTTGGAATTTGGTAAGTTGAAGTTAAGGTGGGTTTTGGAGTGTAAGTAACAATAATATATTTTGATCGTATTGAGATTCGAATGTACCGAGATGGAATCGCTTCCCTGAGTTGCAAATCGAATATGTGCACGATAATTGTTTGGTTTTGTCGCAATGTGCTATGATAGGTTTAACTTTGAGGTGTAGTCTGACATAACCTGCGGATGTAGAGGCTGTTAAGGTGACCTAAGAGACTATGGAGTCTATTATCTGACCCTTGGGATCGTCCATTACTCACGTGAGACTCAAAAGGGGGGGAAGAGGAGTTCAGTGAGATACCACGTGTTTTTTGATTACGCGCGATTTCGGACCCGACAAGGAACACGTGATCTTGACTCGCCGTTGGCAGACAACGAGTATACCTGTATTTAAAGATAAATGATCTGAATTTTTTTTAAGATACTTTGTACCAAAAAAATACACGTGATTTAGGATGAGGGGGGGGGGGGGGGGGGTTAAACCTAAACCTCACCACGTATCACCAGAGGGAACGACACCTTGTCTGCACTCTTTATTGGGCACAATATTTCAGAACATAGCGTCCTAATGCAGTGGCCTACGTTTCCTTTCATCATCTAACCCAGTGTTTATACATCTGGGGTCAGTCCCTAGACTCTTGCTGAGAGAGTTGATCGGCAAGAGAAATTGACCGTGTCACACATTCACCTTACGACGGGATTTGACGAGCCTATTTGACCTCGCCCAAAATGAGTCAAGAATCGATGTGTAACGTATGTGATCGAATGCAAAATGCAACGGAATTTGAGCAACACGCAAACAGGAAAGTACGCTGAACACTATCTTCTGACCTGACCTTATGCCATTTACGAGCATTTAAAAATAAAGAAGAATACCTTTTCTACCGAAAACTCCAGTTAGGGAAGTAGGCCATGGACATAAAAAACATTAGCGTAAATAAACGTACTTTTTTTTTTTTTTTAATTTTGCACCACACTAAGAATTTCTTTCTGTATTTTGGGTGCGTTTGCAAACATAGAAACTCACATACACTAACACCCAAACCCGGAACAACTACTTGCAGATCATACAAATATTTGTTCCGTGCGGGGATCGAACCCGCGACACGTTGCGTAGCAGTCGATCGCTCAGCCACTGCGCCAACCGTGTCGTTATAATAAAGAAACTAGCTGCGTTCGCGTAGAGCCTCTTTTTCTAAAATAAAAGTACTTAAATTACTCTTTATAACATTAGCTATCTGCCAGGGAAAGTCCCGTCAAAATTAGTCCAGGCATTTCGGAGATCTCCGTAAGGGCCAATGCCTGCCAGGGTTGCGAGTTTATCCGAAAGGGATATCGCGGCCCCGGCACTCAGGCAACGGAAGGAACACGGGTGGGTTTTAGTCAGTAAAAGTCTGACACGCCCTCCCGTTCTACCCAGAGTGGGAGAAGTTATTTGATAATTGCCAAACCACAAACAAATAAAATAAAAAGGCATTTCGGAGATTGGCCAGAACGAAGAGACAGACAGTTTTTTTGTTTTTTTTTTTGTTTTGTTATTATAAATACCGCATATTCTTACATATGCATTTAGTAAAAATCTATTATTTTAATATTACAAACCGACACCTCAATTCTATTTTTTTGTATAGATGAAATTCCTGGTTTCTGCACAAATCGCAAATCATACTTTCTATACCTACATTCAATTTATTCAACCTACATTCACCGACTGCTGAGCTCAGACCCCACTTTAGCTTACTAAATACTGGTAGGTATTATCTTAGGAAGATCTTCATGTAGAAGCAAGTCTAGCACTCCTGTTGATGCTATATTCCTAGTATGTACTATAGTGTATATACAGGGTGGCAGGGACATCGACGCGAAAACTATTACCATGGATTCAGTACAAGATTCTGAACCCGCCTGGATATAAATTATGCATCGATTTAAAAAAAAAAATGCAATAAAAAAATAAAACATAAAATAAAATTCTTTTATTTCACAATTAATATTTGACAATTTTATACGTATCACTATTTGTGCAATGAAATAAGTACTAATAAATAGAGTTAATTAAATGACGTAAAAATATAGTAACAGATACATGTTGCAATACCTATGCGGTCAAAATGTGTGAGATTAATTTCTGATTTATTTTTTAATAACCGACGAAAAATTTCCATGGTAAGAAACAGTTTTCGATGTCCCTGCCGCCCTGCATATGTACAGGTTTTGAGAGACAAGGAAATTTTTAATTTATTTTTTAGGGTTTGTAAAATGAAATTAAATACCTACGAAAGAATTCTCCGTCAGCAGACACCATTTCAACAGCTTTTTATAATTTAAAAATCAAGATGAATTATTTGTATGTTGGATTGGATCAGAAATTAATCTTTAAAAATTTATCCCCGAATTGCGAAATGATTTTCATTAATTTCATTTAAAATAATATTCCAGGCTAGAAATCTTAATAAATGCTAATTTAGTCAAGGATATGAGAGCATTTTGGAACGCTAAAATTAAAGCTTTTTCCAATGTGTATTAAATAATCAGCAAAAATATACATTCAAAACATTAAGATAGAAGAAATCCCGTGGGTTATTTTGCCATTAAGTTTATTAAAGCAGATTAGCCAGCACGGCCTACTACTACAGTCAAACCTGAGTAAGTGAGAACTGGGTAAGCGAGAAAACTCTATAAATGAGAGTAATTGCCAGCTCCCGTCATTCTAACCCTCTAAACCCTATATAAGTGAGAAACAGAAACCCATAAAGGAGAAAGACGTTTTTCACTTTGGACCTCCATAACTGGGACTGCTACTTACCTGTACCTCTATAAGCGACAGTCAAACGTTATGTAAAATCTGCTATTTATGACTCATTCTTATATTTCATGGAACTAACATTGTTTTGTTCTTCACACCTTTTCCAACCAGCCTCAACCTATATAAGTGAGAAAGGCCAGTCCTAATACCTCTATAAGCTAGAAACTCAAGTTAGTGAGAAACCTCTGTAAGCGATAAAGAGATCGCGGTCCCATGAACTCTCGCTTATCCAGTTTCGACTGTATATCAAATGTGTGACTCGAGCCATGTCACAAGGCAGTGCTCTCTAGTCACGTCAAATCCTTGTCCAAACTACTCAGGAACCTCTTATTCTGAAGAAAACAATTTAATTTTGTACATTTCTATAAAATACTTCAACACTCTTAGCGTGTGTAGTCGCACGTACGCCCACATTCTGTCGCCCCGTTGATAACTTAATAAGTGCTCTCTACGCTCGTAATTACTAATTAGATAGACCTTTTAATTAGTTTAGTAGCTAGCTCTTTTATTAACCTTAGATGCCAGGAATCTCGAACAACTAATTTAAAGAGAAGGAGATTATTTAAGCTAACCATCAAAAGGCCAAACCATGAATCTCAATTTCAATCAACTGTCATTCTCGTTCGTATTCAATAAGTACCTAGTTTTTAATCAAACGTTATGATGGTCTCAATTTGTTTTTAACTTAATGGTCTCACAAACAGTCACACACACCAGTCACCCACAGTCAATTTAAACAGAAAGTAGCGGCCGTAATCTGACGGCCACTGTTCTTCTTGGAAACCACTGAAAATCAAAGAAGTTCATATCTAACCAGTTTCAAAACAAAATCCCGTGAACACGATAACCATAACTGTTACCGGCTCAGTTCTATAGTCGCCGAGCGCTGCAAGCAAGAATAGTCCTTACGGTGGTTGGATATGAACTTCTTTGATGATACTTACGTGTTTGAACATAACTTAGGCCCCTCGCCCACGGTGACTTTTTGTAAAAGTGCTTCTGCATCGCTACTATCGCGCGGCTGTACCGATGCAAATGCGCGACCGTTTCTGACGACATCGGGGGAATGAAGGGTGTAGAACGGAGGGTGCTGGGGAATATGCCCTGAAGCGCGACAGCATCGCGATAGTAGCGATACAGAATCTGGGCGAAGGTACACAGCCAGCGACAGCATCGTGGCTGTATCGATGCACATGCGCGACAGCATCGGTACTGCATCGCTTCAAAAAGAGGCCTCTTACGTCGCGTACACGCGGCGTTTGAGTCACGATACTGCAGCGTAAAGTTTGAATAACACCTCCGTACATTCGATCCAATGCGTGCATATACAGCAAACCATCAATGCAATGTCCTCAGAATACTCGCGAAATTTCGCGTTGTTGCATAACTTTCTACTTAGTCGTGTTTTTTTTTTTATATTCTTTATGACATCTCTTTAGGTCATGAGCTATACGAATATCAAAAAATATTTGGCCTGGGTCTTAGGTTGGAAGCGTGAAAATTGATTCAATTTTCACGCGTCTCCCGCGCGCACATGCGTCCCGCGTGGTAAATTGTTAACTTACATCTACTACACATTGTAAAATTTATAGTAGATGTAAGTTAACAATTCACCATTATACTTCGCAAACAACCAAGTTTTCTAAAAAACTTTCTCAGAAAACTGTTAAAGTTGGCACAAGCGATGTTGGCGCATTGTCGCGACGTAATAACTTAATAAGCGCCCTCTGGCGGCGGTAATTACAAATTAGATGAAGCGCGCGCTAGCACCCAGCGCACAGATCATTAAAGAGATAGCTGAGAGTTATTCTGCAAAGTTTTTTCACAGACGAAGTTTTCTAACAATGCTTACGATGACTTACTTATCCACATACATAACGGATGCTATTCAAATGTAACCTGAAAAAGTTAGAGGAATATTAAGGAAAATTCTCACTATCTTGAAGATATTGTCAGTTTGTCTAGCTATTTATTTGTTTAAAAAACAGTTTGTTTTTTTACACCTAAATTTACTGTTATGTAACCTTGTTTGGACGATACAAAAATAAACAAAACTTAAAAAAAAAACCTAACTAGGTAATAATATTATACATAAATGCGAAAGTGAGTTTGTTAGTTGGTTTGTTTGTTTGTTGCTTTCACGCTAAAACAGCTTAACGGATTTGGATGAAATTTGGCACATGGGTAAACCATGACCTGGGTTAGGACATAGGATATTTTTTATCCCGATATTGCCACGGGATCGAGACTTATGCGGGTGAAACCGCGGGACGCGGCTAGTGTTTTTCTGAATCAAAATAACTAAAAGCTTTATTTAATTCATTAGTAACTAATTTCTAAAGCAAAATAAAACGTAATTATAATTCAATTTCAGTATTTTGATGTAGAGACACAACACTTGAATCAAGATTAACATAAACTTACTTTTACTTAACTTCAGTACTTCATTACAGAATAACCCGGGGTCCTAACCCTTGAATGCGCACGTTCAAGAGAAATCCTTAATGGGTTTAACGTTCCCTAAGATGCGACTTATCGATCGGTTCACAAGTATACCTGTTAATCTGTGCCGCGGACAATATCAAGTAATTGTGTTTTCTTACTTCACGACTTTACCTTAAGGGGTAAACATATTATGTGTTTAAGCGTCGTGTTCCTGCAAAAGCTACCGAGGATTAATAAAGGGAAATATTTAATTTATTCTATATTAAAAACTTATCGAACTTTTAGTGATTTTCAGCTTTTTTGATCCTCTAAAAACTTTTTTGTTCTTTTATTGATGGGCTGAAAAACTTGGCAGTAACTAAGCTATCGTCCAAAGGATAAGTTAGGATAGAACCGCGAGACACTCAAGTTGTTCACAGTTACAAAACATCATAAAAACGACGATGTACGAGTATGTAGTACTCTGCGCCCCGCGGTTTCACCCGCATAAGTTTGGATCCCCTGGGAATATCGGTTTTCTATGTCCTAACCCAGGTCATGGTCTACCTATGTGCCAAATTTCATCCAATTCTGTTCAGCCGTTTTCGCGTGAAAGCGTAACAAACAAACAAACTGAATTTCGCATTTTCGCGTAGCACGGGCGATTTTTTCCCGCGGCGATTTTTTTTCGTGCACTGGATTTTGGATGATGCCTAGGTAAAAAAAAAATGAATTAGTCCGTCAGTCAGATAATAAAACAATATTAGTTTTTGCTTTATCATATTAATAAAAAAATACTTAGTTAAAACGCAGTTTAAGTCTGGTCTACGTCACAAGTAAGTATAAAATCTACATTCTCGTAACGTCATGGCACATTTTAACCCAATGTATCGCCGTAATCTTTAGATTACGTAAAAAAATAAAAAATACGTGTCCAATATTTTTTAATTATCTCCATGACAGGCTTCAAAAATTTGTTGTCAGTATCCCTATTCTGTAACTCGGGAAATCTTAATAGGACGGGTGTTTTCTGGTATTAAATACGGCTTGGTATTTAATATTGTTAATTTCATTAAGGAATTTGCTGTTTATAATTATAACTCAATAATAATTAACGGTTCTAGGAAGAAGTTACATAGTAGCTAGATAAACATTATTATTCATTCAAAGGAGGAACTCCTGTGTTTATACTAAATAAGATAGGACTAGACATGTGTCATAAATACGTACACGTCTCTCAATTAATTTCATTGAGCATTCGACGGTAGATGGTACCCGTGACTTATGTCACGTAAGCACGTGTAGTATTTTTATCTCACGAAGCAATGCGCGCTTTACTTGTGTTAACCAAGTGAACGAACACGCCGTGAATGTGTGCGTGAAGACGAGTAGCGGCAGCACATAATACACACACCTACACACGCATATACAGCACGCGTAGCATGACAACCATAGAAACGGGTTTTCTACGGGTTTTGTCGACGGAAGAATAGACAAAATGCCAGATTGTAATTGTTTATCTGTCATTTTGTCTATTCTTCCGTCGACAAAACCCGTTTCTATTGAGTTCATGCTAAGCGTGCAATTCCGAGCTTCGCCCGTGTCTCGGACGTTACCAAGAGTTCCTGCGCTAACACACATAGTCACAACGTGTTTACCACAAGTAAAGTGCGCGTAGGTTTACCATCTGACAGGCATTTCCTGCGTCGCTAAGCTGAGACAGGCATTTTTGAAATTCCCTAATAAATGCAGTTGAGTTAATAAAAGAATCGCCTGACCATAAAGTCGGTACAAGCGTTATTAGTTACCCAAGAAAACTTTTAAAGTGTGAAAAATTTTATATTTATATATTAGAAAAAAAATTACTTTTGAAAAAAAAAATGTTTTCGGAAAAATATCACTCGGTGTAGTAAGTTCGTTTTTTTCGAAATTAGTTTAGTAGTCATAAGGAACAGTTTTCTTTACATTAGACATGCCTGTCTAGTGTTTATGTTATGTTTATGTTTTTTCTGAAACATCTGGCATTTTGTAAGTACATCCTAGACAGGCATCCTCGCTTTACGCTTAGATGGTAACCCTTTTTTTTTTTTGAGGTTTGGATATTATCAAATAACTTCTCCCGTTCTGGGCGGAGCGTGGAGCGTGTGTCAGACTTTTACTGACTAAAACCCACCCGTGTTCCTTCCGTTGCCTGTGCGCCGGGGCCGCGATATCCCTTTCGGACAAACCCGCCGCCCCAGCAGGCATTGCTCCTTACGGACCCCGTCAGTTGGTGCGCGCGCGTCTCTTCGTGAAATAAAAATACTATATTTATATGTTAAGGTTGTTACGATAGGAGTAGGTATCCACTTGAATGGATTGCTTATAAGTTACTAAAGCTAGAAAGTATGTTAATACTGACATCACGTCTGATAGAGATACATACGGAAGAAGAAGACATCCCACTCCGACCTTAAGGGCCCAATTACACGAACCACAACCAAACCACACCACAACCACAACCACACCACAACGACAACACGTGAACGGGTGCTAATTTGTATGAAAATGAATAGTTTATTTACACGGACCACATTTGACCGTCAAAATCCACCGTGGGCGATACAGACCACATCAAGGCCACAACGCAACCACATCGAAATTTTGAAATTACCTACAAGCTGCAACAACACTACTCACTCGTAACCACTGCTTGCCTAAATTTTGCCGCTACGAGGTGTTGTGGTTGTGGTAGGTACCTACCACACCAAAAGTACGTGTGTGATTGGGCTCTAAAAATGGGATTATGCAGAAACTAGAGAATAATATGTGTATATTCCTTCGTGAATGTCATCGACATCATTTGACATTTTGCCACCTGACCCTAACACAAAACAATTCAACAACAACTTATTATTATAATTATTCATTCTGTATGAAAAACGTGATAGAGCATTGTCAATTAGTGGTTAAATGTAAACATTCAAATTAGGTGTGGTCCAATAAGCAGATAAGTACTTTATAATTGAATGAACAAGAACAAGGTTCCTCACGATATGTCTATGGTTACGTCAGAAGTCTTGATTATTTATTTACGTAACGATCAATTATTGATGTACTTACTTGATACTCGATGGCACGCATCGAAGAAAAAAATATTTTTGTTTTCTTGTAAAGGCATGAAAGCTTATTTTTTAAATTTATTTATTCACAAGGCAACTACAATTAGTGACAGCGAAAACTGTGAGTCTAGTCGCAGCACCTAGTGGCTGCAATAAGACAGAGTTGGCGTACGCATCTGCATCTTGTCACTGCGACTAGACGCAGAGCTGTCGTTCGCGTCTGCGATTAGTCGTTACGACAGACGTCGTGCAGGAGGCGTTCATTTTCTTTGAGTTTTCGATGCGCATCGACGTCCATCACACTACAAAACACACGAGCACCTTCGTCAGCGCTCACAGCAAAACTGACGCTGACCTGTCGTATGTGACTGTTGTCAGGTGTGTGCGTGCACCGTGCTTCGCTGCGAGAGCGTGTGAGACACACAGCCTGTCGTTGCGAATGAATCTGCAACTAGACGCCAAATGTGCGGAGCTTTGAACAAAATTTATTAAAATCGTCGGCCGCAGCCTGTCGTTGCGTCTAGTCGCCGAGCTGTAGCAGTCGCATGTCGCATAGTGTGTGCCATGTCTAAGAATTAGATTTTCTTATGATCTTATGGTAAGGTCCTGGGAATTGGCTGGATAAAGCGCAGGATCTCTCGTTATTGAGATGCTTTGGAAAGGTTTCTGACCAGCAATCAGCTGTGGGCGTATTTCGGCCGACATAATGAAAGGTAACCATATAGTGCAGCAACACTGAAGACATAAGGTATGTTATTACCCCGAATACTTGTATTCAAATTGGGGATTTTCAATAGTAAATGGTCACAATTTTGCATATAAGGCAGTACTGGGTACTGATTAGATATTCTTCCTTAAATGTAAAGCGTAATTCCCCCAATTTGTTTGGATGATATTCCAAAAAAGAATTACTCGGAGGAATATCTAATCAGTACCCAGTACTGCTTTATAAGCAAATTGTGACCATTTACTATAAAAAATCCCCAATTTGAATACATTTGAGAAATACATAGTGCAGATAAGCTGTTTTGGAGGAGCTCGAGGCTAAGTAATAACAGCTGCACCGTTCGATCCATCAGGTTAAGCAACGCTTGCCGGGGTTGGTCTGTGGATGGGTGACCATCTTTACATACCGAGACTCCTCCGTGCGTCGGAAAGCACGTTCAGCCGTTGCTCCAGGCTGTCATTCGTGGATCTTTGACTGTCGTTACGGGTCGTCAGAAGCCCGAAAATCTGACTACCAGTCTTACCAAGGGGTATTGTATTACCCAGTAACTGGGTTGTGGATGTCAGATAGACAGTCGCTCCATGTAAAATACGGTATTCAGCTGCATCTGGTTAGACTGGAAGCCGACCCCCACGTAGTTAGGAAAAGGCTAGGCAGGCAGATAAGCCGTTTCGAAAACTAAACCATTTGACATAACTTGAGCAAAAATAAGTAAACGACACTTTCCTGCTTTTAAAAGTTTTCCTTAAATCTCAATATTGCATCAACAGCTCATTCAAATTATGCAAAATACTGTGCAAAGGCATAATATTTCTTTGAATAACTTCACACTTCAAGTTAATTTGATAAAATTCCAACAAACATAACGTGGCCGCTATTTTTTATGATGACGTCACCAAACACACTGACACACACCCATTCACACACCAATAACATACTCGTTAAAAAATAACACCTATATTTAGATTTCATCATCAATGACCACGACCACGGATAAATCATAGGACTCATGGAAACTTATTATAGACTCTATCTACAAAGAGTTAAAGATGAAATTCCAATATGACGATGAGGTGATGTATAAACAATTAATATTTACAAATTAAAATGTTACGCCAACGTGAATTAGTTCGTAATTATCGCGTTTACGTTAAAATACTTGAAGTACAGTACGACACAACTTAGGTGTAGCATCGGCAAAATTCGTAAAACCGATCACCATCCGAACTGAGTGCGCCTTCATCAAATCACCAATCTTCATTACTGCTTTAGGTGAAAATGATCTTTACGCAAACGCAATAACTTGTGAAGTCTCATCGCCAAATACATTCGTAAAATGTAAATGAATGAATGCAAATTTTCAGATTTATGCTACATCGTTTGTGTCGTACTGTAATGTTCTGAGAATTATTGAATTAATATTCCTACCCATTAATAGCCTTTTGTTCTAATATAATATCGTCATTTTCTCGCTAATTGCTAGTGGTGTGACTTTGATGACGCCATTATAATTATGCAAAAATAAATGCATAGGTAGGTATCAGAGGGGCAATTCCCGTAACTTTTCAGAACGCTCCCATTCGCAATCTGTCAAAAATACAATCTATTTACTAACATTTTTGACAAGTTTGACAGATTGAGACTTGAATGTGAATGTTTTTTATGTACGAGAATTGTCTTCTGTTGTGATACACCGTTCAGTCAATACTATTAATTTGACTTGAAGATAGTAAAAGGTAACCATTTTATGTAAAGGTAGAATACAATAAGTAATTGAATTACCTATGTAAATGATATCAGCACCCCAATAGGGATGATGACAAAAAATTTTTTAGTCTTTCATGGAGATTATTAAAAAATATTGGACACGTATTTTTTTCTTTTTATACGTTATCTAAAAAATATGGCGATACATTGAGTTAAAATGTTCCATGACGGCACGAGTATGTAGATTTTATACTTACTTGTGACGTAACGACCCCCACTTCCCAACTTAAAATGCGTTTTATATAAGTTATATTATATAATATATTACTTAAAGCAAAAAATACGTGTCTAATATTATTTTATTATCTGACTGACGGACTAATTAGTTTTTTTTTTTTTTTTACCCAGGCGTCATCCCTATTGCGTAACACTTCCTATCACGATCCGAAGGATTTTGAAGGAAATTCCTTAATTCCTTATCCTATAAGCTCCATGTTTGAAAACAACTGACTTCCAAAAATAACACGACAAGTGAAAAATTACTTTAATTTCGATGTCGAAGTCGGTGTCTTTGGATCTGTATTTTAGTTTTTTGTCACCGGTTCCCGAAATTAAAGTTGTTTTTTTTTTGAAAACGGTTGTTTTCTTTTTGTAAAAAAGTTTTTTTTTATTTTTTCAATTTAAAAAGAATTTTCAAAATCAGTCCACAATTGACGAAAGTATCGATGAACATATATAAATAAAAAAACCGGCTAAGCGCGTGTCGGACCATGCATAATGAAGGGTTCCGTAGTTGGGATGAACTTATTCCAAAAACACATAATATTGTAGTTGAAAAACGTGTTCTCCCTTACATCGTTAAACGTCACGGTCAATTCTCCAACTGAAAATGCAAGTTTGCAATCGCAAAAAAAAATTTTTGTTTCCTAAAACTACTAGTTAACGATTTTCGGAAATTTTCCTTTATAAGTGTTGCTTCCTTCCAAATTTCATAGTCAACGGGAAGTACCCTGTAGGTTTTGTTTTATTTGTGAGTATTAAAATATGACGCATAAATGGGCGTCTTTTTTTTTGCGTTGATGTGAAACAGGATCGATCGGCATCAAAAAAAGTTTTTGTGAAAACTGCCTATTTTCTTGCCGACTGTTAATTTTTTTCAAAATCTGTGAAAGCAGATCAATATTTCTCAAAAAGTTAAGTACAGTCTCCTAAGACCGTTTTCCTGTAACTACAAAGGTTAAGGTAGCTGCCCTTACTGCCCCATCTCAAAAATCCACCCTGTATAAGGTCAAATTTAATTAGTTAGCGAAACTCCGCAGACCTGATGGGAATCGATATTTAAAATGATCGAAAAAAAAAAAACATTTGTGTCGTTATTTTTTTTATGGGGTCGACCCTATTTATATGGACCAAAGTTACATGAAATAACAGTTTTTTGTTTTGTAAACTTCACGGACGTGATGGGTATCGTAATCTAAACATGATCAAACAAAAATATTTTCTCAACTCATACTTCAAGTAACTCCAAGTATAAGTATACTCTCAGATACCAGTGTACCCAAAAACAATCATCATAATTATAATATTTTATTTTGTTTTATAATGCTTAGATACCGATACCCATTTTACTAGCTAATTTAATTTGACCCTGTATTAGAAGATTTGCTGTTATGGCGGCGGTAGTAGTACACACTCTGAAAATTTCAAGTGTATGTAACCTATTTCGGTTCAAAGGATACAGCCACATGACAAACCGACGGACTGCAGAGCACGAGTAGCACAGTATAAATAAGTAACAGTATTCTATCTTCATAGAAAACGGCAGAATCGGCGCGCTTCGAAATCTCGGTGTATAAACATCACTACACTACGCAACAGTATACAGTGCGCGGCCGTTACGGATAAACGCAGAAGGTTTATGTACCGAGCGGCAGAGTAGGTACGTAATAATTTCAATGTCACTGCCGAGATATAATTGCTGTTACTTATTTATTCTGTGGTATTCGGTAGTCCATTTGGTACCCTTTAGGTAACCCTAAATATTAAAAGTGTAGGTAATTCCTTACTTACAAATCCCAACATTCATTATACAATCTACCAATATTATTACAGCAAGAAACGCTTAACAAAATCCACAATCATCCATCTTGGTCTTGGGACACTGTTTTCAATTAGCAAAGTGTTAATGTAAGCTTAGCCGCCATGTTGTTTCTGTCAAACAATGCAAACTGACTGAACATGAGTGAAGTAAGGAGTTACGAGTCGGAGATAATATTAATTGTTTGCGGAACCCTTTCGTCATGATTTGTCGAAGTTTTAATCTTTTGGAATTATTGAGAATCTTCCGTGTTGGTTGGATATTTCTTTGGACTCATTATTTTGGGTAGAGTTGAAAGGTCTAAAAAGTTTAAAGAACTTATAAAATCCTCATCATTACCCAGTTGTATCTTATCCATAGAGATCCCGTAGAAAATCGTTGTTCTATTTTGTCCACTCCTTTACGCTCATGGACATAATTGTGCCTGATGATCTGCGCCGAGGAACGTTACAAACTTTACAAAGAAACCGTCAGAAATTGTTCAACAGGTGACGTATCCTGAATGAAATCCGTAAACGACGCGGTAGTCCAGTTCAAAAGCACAACAAAAAAATAAAAAGAACCCCATTCGATATTCAAAGTTCATTAATACAGCGTCAACAAAGGCCGCTAATGCTCGGCACACGTCCACAGACGGCAGCTAAAAAAGAAATTATTCTTAATTCAAAATAAATATCCCGCATTCGATTACGAAAAAGGAACGTCCATCGTCAGTCACAATGGGATCGGCTTCACGAGAGGCCGTCTCGAGCAGTCATTTAAAATATATTGAGGCGAGCCACAAAGGAGCGATTGTCCTGCTGGCTATAAACCCGACGTTTTTCTACGGTGAATTAGTTGAGATTATGTTCGAATAGGGACTAATAAATCTTTGGTAGAAGCAAAGCTTGAGTGTCCATTGATTCTTGAAAGTAGGCGTGATTGTAGACGGTAATCTTCATAAATTTTACGAGGGAAATCGATAAGTCAAAAGGTAAAAGAAAGGTGTTTTGTATAGGACATGTTCGTTTCATTTGGCTAACAATCATGCGTTTGTGCGGCGGTTGTAGCAATTAAGAGTTATGGCCTGGGCCTAATAGAAATTATTGTTCCCATTTTATGGGTAGGAGATAGTTTCTGCACACGTATAGGAAGGTATTATGGTCCAAGTTAACGGTAAATCAAAATGAGTAAATGTTTTGATGGCCGTCGCGTCGTTCCGAAATGATACACGGTTTAGAATCTCACAACCTGGGGTTAATGAGTTTAGTAAACGTATAATCTTTTGCGTAAGTATTATATCTTGACAGATTTAATTAGGTTGAAAGTCAAAACTAACTTCGGAATAAGGCATCTTTTACTGAACAGACAGCTGTGCTGCTGGGGAGTTTGTTGCGCCACTTCTTCTTCCCAGCTAAAGCACTAGGAGGTGGTGAAGGGTGGGCGTTTTGGGGGACTGTCTTATGTAATTTGGCGTTCGTTCTGATTCTAAGCTTAATTTGAATAAATGACTTGTTTTTGGACCAAGAATAACTTGTTCAAATAAAATAACAACAGAATCCACGCAAAGCATTTTTTCTATGAGAATAATAATATCTAAAACACACTTATTAGCTTACATTACATAATGGATTAATCATGTAAACCCTTTATCGGAAACCCATAAACCTGCAACAGATAAACACTTTCTTCAAATAGAATTGCCAACAAAATCCCATTCTCTATTCCTTTAAATAAACTATCTCAGTTCTTATCAAATCTTGCAGTCACAATAATTACTATACACATATCTTCGATTGTTTTTTTCTATTCGATACAAGACCACCGCCGATTGCCGAGTTTAGGAGTGGCGATGGCAAACCAAGCCTGGTGATTAGCATAAGTGTTGCATCGGGGACAACAAATGTGCTTATCGCCGTCCCCGAGATTGCTCTGAACACCAACCTTAATTGCTCATCAATATTCGACCTTGTAAGTTGCTATGGATGCGAGAAAGTACGGGACTATTGTGACGATGTTATCGTATATGTCCATGTGCACGTTATAACATTAGGTATCGTAGTTGGAAATTTAAAAGCATGTTAGAAAAGAAAGAAAGAAAAATAGTTTATTTATATAGGTATATTCGTTTATTTACATTACAAAAAAAAACATAAAATACAATTGACAAATTAACCATGTTCATTATATGTATTTCTATATACAAATTTTACTGTCCTGTGTTATCGTGATGCCGTGGACGTCCACGATAATATCGTTACGTTACAAATTATAAAAACGTCTCCAATGTTTGGCAACGAGCGGTAAAAACTTTTGTTAATGAAAAAGGTTAATGTAGAAAGTGCTAGAAAGTAACAAATAATAATTAAAATAATTATTTTTTAAACAAGCCACCAGTCCATGTGTGTTTTCGATTATTTGTGTCTAGGAAAAAACAAAAATTCGAAGCCAGTAGTGGTGACGGCCCCGACTTATTTATTTCGAAGACATGTGACATCTACCAACCCGTACTGGGCTCGCGTGGTGGATTTCAATGGAGAGGAAGGTGCGCCAGTAGTGGGAACATTATAGGCTGATTACTCTACGCTATCTGACCTCCATTACCCAGTTACTGGGTAACACGATACCCCTTGGTGAGACTGGTTGTCAAGCAGACTTTTGGGTTTCTAACTACCGTAACGATTGGTAACCGACCGTCACTTGGTAAAAGTCACATTACTGTCAATTATTAATTAACCAACCTTATTCCTTATCTTTTGAATTTGAATTTCAAACAATACTTACCGTTATTAGATAATCCAATATTATTTCAGAGATTTAGAAGGTAAAAGGAGAAAGTCGGAAATAAGTTTAAACTTTGTTAACTGAAAAGTACGAATAATTCTTTCCAGCACTTACTTCCAATCGTGTGTGTCCACCTCCACACAATATGTGCGAAACATTATCAGCCAAGGTCAAACCACAAAAATGAGGAAAAAATACTAAAAATAATTATTAATTTCAGTGAAAAATGGACCAAAACCAACCAACTCATAAAGTTCATTAAACCATGTTCCATATGATATCACATAATTATAGGTAGTGATTAAGTACACTTTCCTTATTATTGACATAATTATAATTTATACAATTATTTCAACATTATGTACCTATAGGTACATACCTAATTGATTACATTATTATTTATTATTTCGTAGGTCACCGCGGTTTTAATAAACTTGACGTACATCACGTAGGTAAGTATCCTCAGGTAAAAATATGTTTACACATAGCGATAGGTAGTGTAAACATATTTTTATGGTAGGTTTATTTTCTTCTGGCTTCAAGAAGCATTTTACCAGGAAATTCCATTATTCGAAATTTTAAAACGCTCCTTAAATCTCTTCTCTCCTCTTCCTCATTATTAACTGCTTTCTTCTTCTAGACTTAAATCCTTTTTTGACTAGTGAGACAGAGAACTTAGTAACAAAATGGTATTTTTTTTCATATCGCCGTTATATGTAATATTTTCGTGTTAAACTATACTTCTCTGAATTAGCTTAATTAGTGCATAACAATATAAATTAGTATTTGATTAACGATTGACGTCAGTAACAGAGGACATGGTGAATAATAACAGTCTTTAATTTACACTAATTACCTGTTACCCATGTAGAGCAATTGGGTTTTTCAGGGCTTCTGACTAATTGCCTAAAAATATGTACAGTGTCCAGAATTAGGCATAAACTCATTTCCTTTCACAAATTAATATTATACAATTTTTTTTTGTCCTGTAAGCGTTGCAAAAAGTAAGTTTCGTACCTACCTACATAAACCCATATTATTTTTAGACATTATTCCATCGCGGAAAAAAACCAAACAAAAATCTACTTTCATAACATTAAGAAATTCAGAAAGGTTTTTGTTTTTTACAAAACGATCCTCAACAAATTCAAGGTAGTACTTTCTCGTAGCCATGCCGGGTACCGTACTCCGTTCCCTTAATTAAGATGTAGGCAGAACGGCGCATGTTCGCTAACGAGTGCCTCACACATCTGCCTGTACTGTGCCTTATAACTCTTCACAGAGTAAAAATGAACAGAAGGACAACGAAACCATCTTTAGGTACAAATGAGAATAGGTATCTTGGCTTACTGCACAAGAATAGATTTGGTCTGGAAGATAGACAAGTCATCAATAGCCATAATCATTCATTTGATGTTGTCTTGAAAGATTTCTTGATGACAATGTGAGACCTAATGGAAAATCACACTAGACTAGGCGATAAGGAAATATACTATTTTATGTATTTGGCGCTTGGCCAAAATCGGATCAAGCGCCGCCATCTTGTTTCTCGATACATTTCACAAAACAATTGCTGCACAAATGATTACCTTCAGTGCCCCCTGTCAACGTCATTCGAGCGCCAAAAAGTCTTTGTAGCAGTCTACGGTAAAAGCACCGGCTGACACGCGCGACGCGACGGCGAGACGCGAAGCCGGTACAGCAATTTCCGTGAATTCTTCATAGAAATTTTTCCACCAGAGTCGCGTCGAGCCTTTCTGAGAGAGCCTTCAAACATAAATTAAAAAAAAAAAAAAAAATGTTTATTTCTTCACTTAAGTAAATAACTATGTTAGGTTTGGAGTCACCTTTTAAGCATAGATTTGCTTGTATTAGGTGGTTCCGCTCCTCCAGTTTACAATAATTCTACAAATGTGTGAGAAATAAGCCAAAAGATTCATTTAAAACTAATTAAGATTTTATATAACCCATATTATATTAGTAAGGGCACTGGGTGTAGAATATGTTTATGAGTTTGTGTGTGGGTTCGTTTGTGTGCGTGTGTGTGCGTGTGTGTGTGTGTGTGTGTGCTTGCGTGGATGTCGGGATGTAATGGGCATGTGTGTAAGATAAATGTGGTTTGTGTACCGTGGGGGTGTGTGGTGTGTATATGTGTACAAATTATATGTGTTCCTTAGTTATGTGATCTTGTGTAGGATATCTTCGATTTCTTCATGACTTTTGCTCTTGAGCCATTCAGTTAGCGTTTTTTTGCAGTTGTGGTATGTCATAGAGTAGATGGCACATTGTTCATTGAGAGCGTTATATATACGGGGGGATTGTTTAATAAATTGCCTTGCAGCAAATGTAGTATTCACTGGACAATCTTCAGCTACTTTATTCTTTCTCCTAGAATGTGTCTTGGAAGTAATGTAGGGAAGAGATTTATGTTTTTTTAATGTAATCTGCAGGACATAAAGTTTCCTAACAGACAAAAGGTTTGAGGTTAAGTATAAACTTTCCGTGGGGAATCTAATCTAAATCTAAAAAATAATCATAATCTAAAAAAACAGCTGTATATTTTAGTGACAGTAACAGGACACTTGAAGTGATGCGTTAAAGTCAACCGCAGTCGAATTAGATTCCTAGGTAGGAGGACATTCACAATTGACGTAAAACTAGGAAGTCATTGTAATGTAACTCTTGTCCCGCTAAGGTAAAGTATATAAATTTGAATGATTTCCGAAGTTTGATCAAACTCAAGGCAATCATTCTAATTTTTACTTTAAAACAATGAAATAAGAGTTACATTACAATGACTTTCTAATGGTTTTACATCATTCAAATTCGATCGTGATCGTGTGATCGTGTTAGTGGTATAATAGCCAGCAGAGTGGGCACTAAAACCAATTGGTAACAACCATTGGTGCAAGGAAGAAAAAAGAAAAAGCGTTTATTAAGCTCATAAGATCAAAAAACATCTTCATCAAGAGAATAGCGGGAAAAAAAGAATGCTCTGCAGGAGCAAAGAAAGATTTTGGACGAAGATAATGATGACGATATATTGTGGCCAAGTAGATACCAATTTGTTAATATACATTTTTCCTCAGTCCTATTCATAGGCTTAAACCTACTGACCTATCTATTGAGTTTCCCCACAAAGTTACCTCCATTACTTACCCCGTTACACCTGACGACAAACTACGACCACACAAGCGACCAAAACAAAGTGTCACAGTTCCATTGCTGGTCTTACATCGAGCTATTAATAATGACAGTGTACTAAAGAGTCAATGTATAAGAAATTAATCGATGACTTTGAGAGAGTGTTGATATGTCTATGGTATGTAAGGAGGTTTTACACTACACACTTCTTAAGAGTTAATTAAGAGAATTTCATGTAATTAGACATAGGTTTTTAAGTAGTAATGAGGACTGATAGAGGTACTATGTAAATTATCGTTGCTACGATGCAATCTATGAGTTTTTTATAACATTTAACGATAAAAAACTGGGATTTGTACAGGAAAAAACAAGTGTTTTTTTTATACTAATTTCCTCTTTATCTAGTACCTACGTGTTTAAAATGTTGCTATTGTTTTATTTTTAGCCAATATAAAGTAGCTATTCTTTTAATTAAATCCTATCCTATACTATTAAAAGAGCAATATTTGTATATAATAGTTATTTATGCTATAAGTGCGGAAGGTAGGTGATTTCCGACGAGTGTATAAGTCGACACGAGTCGAAAATCATCTTACGCACGTGTATCATACAACGTTTTCTGTGACTTCGACTTTGACTTTGACTTTGACTTTGATTTTTACTTTGACTTCGACTTCTACTTCGACTAAGACTTCGACTAAGACTTCGACTAAGACTTCGACTAAGACTTCGACTAAGACTTCGACTAAGACTTCGACTAAGACTTCGACTAAGACTTCGACTAAGACTTCGACTAAGACTTCGACTAAGACTTCGACTAAGACTTCGACTAAGACTTCGACTAAGACTTCGACTAAGACTTCGACTAAGACTTCGACTAAGACTTCGACTAAGACTTCGACTAAGACTTCGACTAAGACTTCGACTAAGACTTCGACTAAGACTTCGACTAAGACTTCGACTAAGACTTCGACTAAGACTTCGACTAAGACTTCGACTAAGACTTCGACTAAGACTTCGACTAAGACTTCGACTAAGACTTCGACTAAGACTTCGACTAAGACTTCGACTAAGACTTCGACTAAGACTTCGACTAAGACTTCGACTAAGACTTCGACTAAGACTTCGACTAAGACTTCGACTTATACTTAGACTTAGACTTTTTTATTTTGACCACCGTCATAATCATCACCATCGTCATCATCTTCATCTGATTTGTAAATACTAATTTGTGAAAAACTTTTCTCAAATAATAAAATCTCTGAGACGAGACGGGCTGACGACGGCCCCAAAAATTAAAAAAAAAACAGAAAAGTAAAAATCACTAGTGAAAAAAAGTGACACTTTCCGCACAAATTGACTGCTTGGAAAACGCTCTTTTCGAGCAAATGCATTGTAAATATATTTGTAATCACGTTCTCGAAAACGGCTCTAACGATTTCGATGAAAGTTGCATTAAATATATGTTTACGCGGGCAGAAACTCGATCTAGCTAGGTCTCATATCTGGGAAAATTTGTTTTCTCCGTATTTTCACCCGAGCAGAGTTCGGTCGCCCAAAGTTTAATATAAGATAGCTGCTACCTTAGAATAATGAGTTGGCTGTATGGAATTAGTAAATACCTACTATCATGGCAGCATGGAATTAGTATGAAATATCCTGTACTATTAAATGAGCATTCTCTATTTATACCAGAGCAGTGCCCGGTTGCCCAGGTACTTAACCTAAAACCAGCTACTGAAGGTATACTAGTACCTAACCTACATACAAAACCGAAATTAGTTTCTACTAGTCAGATTTTCCAATTTTCTGACTTCCGACTCGAAACGGGTAACTTCAAACTTGTAGAATAGAATATCTACAATTGGGAGGTATTATAAGTACATCCGAGTGTGGATATTTACAATACGGTTGATGGTCATTAGTCAGATCATGGCCAGTCTGAACATAGGCTCTGCGCATGTTCTCTCACGAACACTTTCCTCATGTCAATATTTGGTTCCTAAAAATGTTATTGCGCAGCCTTCCGCGCAAAGTTCGCACTGGCCATGATTCACTTCAGTAGTGTGGTACCCAGCACGCGTAGTATAACAACCATAGACACGGGTTTTATCGACGGAAGAATAGACAAAATGACAGATTATGATTGTTTATCTGTCATTTTGTCTATTCTTCCGTCGACAAGACCCGTTTCTATTGTGGTTATGCTAAGCTTGCAGATTAGAGATGAGTAACCCCGCTAAACGATCGATACTCGTGGTTCTATATAATTTAGCCACCAACCCATTCCAGCCTTTCTCCACTCCTCGTAGCCTTCCTTCATCATAGTTTATACTTCAACTCCTGGACGTAGGCCTCTCCCAGGCTGCACCACAACACCTCGTCCTCCTCCTTTCGCATCCAGTGTGTCTGGGCGACGTCCTACACTACGCTTGCCGATTCTCGTTCTCGTCCTCGACAAACATGGCCAGCCCACTGCTATTTCACCTTGCTTACTCTGCAAGTTATGTCAGTAACTCCGCTTCTTTTCCGGATAATTTCATTTCTGAGTTTATACTTACGAATTCAGTATATCACTTTAAACAAACTACACCTAATCCACAGTCAACAGGTGCACAATAACTCATTAGACCATCATTTGTTCCTTTTTCAAACTCAACACTTCTATAGAGGCAGAGATCATACTATAATCAGCGTAAAAGAGTTTGTTTATATTCGAGTAAATCAATCGATTGAGCTCGGTCGGCGGCGCACAATAAATCGAGTCGAATCGATGCGGTGTGGTCTCGATAATCGTTAGTTAAGCATTGTCAAGTTAGGAGGCCTTTAGGGTTCTGTAAGTGTTGAAGGATCTTTTTAAGATATTGATTTGTTAGGTAGAGGTAAATGTCGTGGGGAAACCAGTACTTAATTAAACTCGTGGTGAGTAAGCCTGCATGCCTGGCAAAATCGTAACTATCCTAACTTATAATATAATATACATTATATTATAATATTATTTATTATTTTTATACGGCACATGGCTTGTAGAAGGACACAGGTTACTTTTCATCCTGGATTGCAGACAAAGTCGCGGGCAACTGCTAGTATTTTTATAAATCTTTCACAAATGGATCGTAATTTTTTATTTTTGCATAGTTCTTAATACCGAAAACCATGGTGTATGTACCAACCATGGCAAGGACAAGAAACCACATCATATTAGATGCTACCGCTTTTAAACAAACTACTTACGCAATCGCTGAATTTAAATCTATACATATTAAAAACAAAATCACTTTGCGCGTCTGTTTGTGTGACCAGTCAGCGGGGTAATTGCGTAACGTTCATAAAATGATAATTGATCGCATTTTCTGTCATTTTGACATTTGAGCCACGTTCATTGCGATATTGACGTTGTTGAGCAGACGAACTTATGAAACATATGAAGCAATGGATTAGAAATATCCTTCAAAACTCTATTGTGATTCAAACTGTGTTAAGCAATTAGGATGCAGTTCTTCTATACTACAATGTGGATTTTTGGTCCGGTTTTCGCCGTCATTTAGAGATTTTTCCTGGAAAGTTTAGGTCTCGATGTGTGTTGTCAACTCGTAAAAGCTGCAGGGGCGGGCCGCTTGTAATAAAAAATTATACTAAAAGTCCTTAGTTCAACCACGTGCTAAATAGATGTTTCATTTTTAATGCTATGAAACATTTTTGCTTTTTACATTTAACAATAAACCATTGTCTATTTAGATACTAATTAGTTACCTGTAAAAAGCCGGTAACCGTAACATCTATTGTTTTAGTTATTAGAGGCATTATAAATATTTGTAAATCCCGATAAACGAACAATATGAGGATAAATCAACAAATTTTGGTACGGAACCACGTTTTCGAACACGTGCACTTCACAGGTGTTTTTATCGACAAACAGATGAAATAATATGTTAAAATTAAAAAGATTCATTAATCGTGTTTGCTCTGATGAAGCGATGATTAGGTGCTTATTGAAATGTTATCTATAAAATTGTATAAATAATTGGTGTGGGAGACTCAGACTTGTAGAGGTTGTAATGCTAAGAATTCATGGGATAGAATGGGATGAGGATGATGGACTACTAAACTCCATTTGAAATAAGATTCGACATTTAAATAAACCTTTTTACAGTCCGTTCAACCGATTTTGACGTCTATTGCGTTGGCGGCATGACAAATGGCAGCTGCAGTAAACAGTTTGTATTGTAACCACTTTTTGCTTTTAATGCCATCCTTATATCTACGGTATAGAAGTCAAAATCGGTTGAACGGACTGTAGAAAAGGTTTATTTTTAAATGTCTAATCTTGTTTCAAATGGAGTTATAGGTAAGCACTACAATTTTGCAACAATAGATTGTTACGAGAGAGTAACACAGATTTGATAACAACAACGTAGATAACGCAATGAATGTTGTTGAACTGTCAAAATGAAACAAATTAGTCGTAATCCTTTACGTAATTTGATAGCTGGCAATGTCATGGCAAAGCTTGCTACCTATATAAAAGGATTCTCGATCCAGGACATTCCTATAACTGCAACTAAACCAAAAGAAATTACAAATTATTTAAAAAAGAACATGACAATACTTTGAATCAAGGTGACCAAAGCCAACAATTTTAACTTTTTAATGATTAACAACTACAATCGCATTGCCAACGGTCACGGTGCCATACAGTCTCATTAACTGCCCATTAATCTCGGGAATCACTTAACAAGGCTCAAGGATTAGCTTCCTTTGCCAAAAATGTAATAAAAAAAAGTTTTTGGGTCGTTAGCGGAACGCGGCAACCCTTTTGTGGGCGAAAATTAAATATTATGAAGTAAGGTCTGAGTGTTAGCGAGGGCGAATAAGGGTATTGCCATAAGCGGGGCGAATTTGTTAGTGGGATGCCAGTTTTGGGAAACAGTTTAATACGTATTGAGTGAGAGAATTGGAATCACTAAAGTTGCATACAGTGTCCAGAAGTAGCGGCTCCAAATAAGCTAAAGTACCGTGGGGCTCCACCACATGGATGGATGACCTAAAGAAAGTAGTAAGAGTAAACTCGATGCAATAGCATGAGAACGAGTTGATGCAATCAAGATAGTCAGTGGTTGACAAGATTAGATGATGCAATAAAGATGGTCAGTGAAATACAATAGACGACGTATATTAGTAACCTAATCCGCTTAACTGTTTTTATATTTTTTTGACTTGTTGCGAACCCGGATACGGCGTGTTGCCACGTACGTGTCGACGTGTCGTGTCCTGGTTCGAAACAAGTCAATCGTCATCCTGAGGATGCCTCGTTGAAAGGTGAAACACGCGTCGTTTTCTTACAGGGCTCCTTATGACTTTTTAAGAACAGTTAAGCGGATTAGGTTACTAAATATATGTCATCTATTGTATTTTATAATGGATTTCCGAAAAATCACGCCTGAATCAATTATCTATCTTAGATGGTCAGTGGTTGACAAAATTAGTCTAAGTTTCCATAAATTAGTGAAGAGATAATATGGTCATACTGTGCTTCTTTTACATTTGCCCGGTGATAATTCTCGTAAACCGGTATTGCAAGAGCCTAGTACAAACAAGAGATCACCACTCTAGAGAATCACTACAGTCTATTGAAGTCAACCTAGATACCAACGACTGTTCTAGCACTGCTGTGGAATAGGGTCCTTTGCGACCGAAGTGTGGTGGTAATTTTACAGAAATCACAAGGTACCCTCTCCTCGCTATCACTAGCACAAACCCCACAAGTCATAAATATCGCTGAACACGTTAAATATTGAGGCAGTGTCGGCCGATTCGACCGACTAACCCGTTGTCGCGATCGCCTTGTGAATGGGTGAAAAATGAGCCCACAGCCCTACAGCAAATATTAATAAGAAGCCCTATTCATGGCTCGCTCGATATAAAGTTTAGGTTTCAACGACAATTTGTTATCTGGCAACACTGTCGATTTAGAATAAATAGGGTAGCTGTGATTTTCACTAAACTGGTTGGTTTTGTGGGTTTTGTAATCGTTTTATTTAGTGGGGGTGATCCTAATACTGCCCCGTTGGTGTCGTGGTCAAGCTCGACTGCTAAACGTAGGGTCCTGGGTTCAAGTCCCAGTTCGGGCAAACTGTTAGGCTTTTCCATGAGGAATTACTCAATAGCAGCCCGAAGTTTGGAATTTGGTGGTTTGATACCCCCGTACCTCGGAATTCACGTTAAGCCGATGGTCGTGCGCCTGATCTACCTCCGGTCGTGTCGGATTGCCGTGCCATCGGATTATGAGAGTAAGGGAAGAGAGAGTGCACCTTTGTCTGCGCACACGCTTATGCACTATAATAGCTGGGATTGGCCGCCATGGCCGTAATTCGATCTGGAATACCTATTATAATCTTAATTTAGTCCTTAGGATTCAAAGCTCTTGTAATTTTTTCTGAATACTTTAATTGTAGCCTTTTTGTTTGGATTGCGGGTTTGTCCGAAAGGGATATCGCGGCCCCGGCACACAGGCAACGGAAGGAACACGGGTGGGTTTTAGCCAGTAAAAGTCTGACACACCCTCTCGCTCTGCCCAGAGCGGGAGAAGTCATTTGATGATTTCCCATCCTCAAAAAAAAAAAAACCCTTTTTCTTTACAGTACATGATTCTGAATAACGCTGCGTTAATATATATTTTTTTTAGTCTTATGTTTCATAGAAAACTGATTATACCTACGCGGTCACAATGTATGGAACAGCAGATATTTTTTTAATAACCGACGAAAATTTTCAACGCACGGGCGTTCAGAATAATTTTCGCGTCGATGTCCCTGCCAGCCTGTATATATAGATAGGTTTCCTAAACCCACAAGAATAAACTGATATGATATTTTTTCCTAAACTGTAATCATTTTATAAATACTTTTGTTTTAATATAATTTATAAGGTAAATACTTTTACCAACATCCATCACTTTGTTTTTATTATCTATATTTACTATATTATTAATTACCTAGAAATACTATACTTGTGACAAAACATTTTATTTATATTATATATTATTGCATCGATGATATTATTTTAATATCTTTGCAGTATGCAATGGAAATCTAATAAATTATGTTTTTTTCCTTTTGTTGAGCTCACGTGTAGGTTATCTAATCTATACATATAAAATGCTTTGTCCTGAATGACTGACTGACGGATCAACGCACCGCCTAAACCGCTGATCGTAGGGACCTGAAACTTAGAGGGTATGTTCTTTGTATGACGTAGGCATCCGATAAGAAAGGATTTTCCGAAATTCTACCCCTAAGGGGGTGAAAAGGGAGGGCAAAGTTTGTATGGGACAACGTGATTCCTTAGTCCAATCTACTTCGAATTTTGCATAAACATTCTTTAGCAAAATTGATGGAAGAAGTGTTTCGTATTTTATTGAAATTCATCCCCTAACGGTGTTAAATAGGGGTAGAAAGTTATTTTAGAAGAGATTTGCTTCGAAGTTGATACCAATACTCCTTAGTTCTTTTAATTTAAATTACATTTTATTTTGACACATATTTGAAAACTCAATCCGGTTTTATTCAAAAAAGGTTGAACTCACATATATATAAGCTTGGTGCAATGTAAATACTCTTTAAAATTGGAATGTCTCGAAAGTCACCGTACTATATTAGTACCGCATTTGAAGGTTTACAGAGGTTTGTATTTATTCCTAGGATTCCCTTAACACCATCAAATTACCCCTTCGAATTCAAGAGAGTGCAGTTTCCCATCGAAGTCTGCTTCGCAATGACCATAAACAAAGCTCAAGGTCAAACAATTAAGGTAGCGGGAGTAGACTTGAGGGAAAGCTGCTTCTCCCACGGCCAGTTGTATGTGACATGCTCCAGAGTAAGCGCACAGAGTAGCCTGGTGATTCTAGCACCCGAAGGAAAAACAAAAAATATTGTTTACAAATGCTGCGGTAGGTGTGGTATTTCGATTTCGTTGTAAAAAGATAATACCCCCGTGTAACTTTCACCAGATCGAAGACCGAGCTTCGTGTTTATAAAATATATTTACTTAACAATTTTTACTTTTATTGTCATGTTTATTTAACCTTTAAATCCCTACACTATAATAAAGATTGTTATTTTTTATAAGTATTCAAACATTTTAACATAATAATTTAAATGTTATAAATAACAAAATTAATAACGTAATTAAAAATTCTGTTAGAACCATTTTCGACTTCTACGCGGACGAAGTTGCGGGCAAAAGCTAGAATTAAAATAACATAATATACAGATATTAGAGGTAATCTCGGAGAATCCGTAAAATACATGTGAGTATATACGTTAAAGTGTAAACTGTCAAGTTGGTCTAGTGATGGCAAGTGCTTACTGCTGAGCATGAGGTTCTAGGTTCGATTCAAGGGTCGGGCAACACTTTGCCCTTTATTGGGTTTTTCTATCAGGAATTTCTCAGTAACAGCCCGGAGTCTGGATTTGTGCCTGGTCGATGAAAGAAAGAAAGAAAGAAAATACATTTATTTAGCGCAGACTAAAACACACACAATATAATTACACAGCAATAAAAATAAAAAAACAAATAAAAAGTGTAAAGTGCGATGTAAGAAGTTTGATGGGGAGTGTGCCTCACGGCAATGACAATAGGCTCGCCTCCTATTACATGGGACTTAAACATAACTGGCGAAATGTGGGTGTAAGTGCTATAGGTACACCCCTGCATAACCCTTTGGGGTTTACCGGCGTTTACCCGGTGTAAAGTTTATTATGTAATACGTAAAACTGTAAATAAACTCTAATTTAATTAAAGCTTTTCTAATGATGAGGAACACATACATACATAGGTACATAACATTGCCCATTGTTCTCCGAATATTTTTAATTTTTACACCCACATTCCGCCGACCTATGTTATACCGGCAAGCCTATTGCCATTAACCGGGCACAAATCCAGATTAGGAATACGTTGCACCTTATTATCTGTTATCCTTATAGCGTACGATAGTGTTTACAGTACCAGCCAATCGCATACCTACAAGTTATTATTTAAAACATTATGTTTATTTACTGTTTCACACTTTACTCACGTGCAATTTTGGGAATTTCCCAGATTCACCTCCTCCAACTAACATGGAACTTTTAGTCGCGTGTTGAACTTGAAACAATTTGATAGGTCCTCTATACTTTTTATCCTAGAACAGGCAAATAGCCTCTCCTCTCCTCTAGCCTCTCCAATAGGGTCTCCATATGGTCAGACCAAGATTATGTCTGGACTTTAAAAGAGACTGTGACCTCTGAGTTTGTTGCGGCCTTTCTTCTCAGAGTAGTCAGATAGGAAACGCCGAACTCATCTAGTTTTTTAAATATTATTGATGTGTAAAAATGTTTGTACAAAACCGTTATTATTTATATATTTTTTTTTACGACTTCCCGACACAATAATGGTATTTTATTTGACATCATTTTGACTCATCATTTATCATAAAACTAAAATGTAAAGTATCACACAATATTACTACCTATTTATTTTCATTTTCAAAGTCAAATAATTTATTTCAAGTTCATAGGTATTTATTTATTTACATATATTTAAATACAATCTAACACTAAAATATTTATATTATGTGCAAATAAATGAAGGAAAAAGAAAGGGGAAAAGCTCATTGGGGATCAAATAGGCACTTAGGTTAGGTAAGTACTTTGGTTTATTTCAATATTTTAGTTTAAGACTTCGCATATTTATATTTTTCTCTTCTTGTTCTCACACACTACTGTCTACATTTCTTTCTCGTTCTTCCTTTCGCAGGTCTGCTGGAAGATTTTTTTAAAGAAATACTCAATACTCAATACTCAATTCTTTATTGCAAATAAGCAGTACCTTTGTACTCAAAATTAATTATGATTATGTCGTATCTGTATCTATTTTACTGTGTGTACCTACATAAATAATAAAATAAATAAAAGGTATTTTAGAACGTCAAAATTTACAAGAAAATAGAATTAAAATTGATTCTAACTGCTCCTTACAAAAGGTACAGATTCGTATGGAAAACAATGGATAAGAAAATCACAGTTACTCTTTTAAAATGTGTCTCATTATTTTATATAAACATAGTGGTGGCGCTTCACATCGCTATTCGTGTTCGCGTATTTGTCTTATTTGCCGAAATATGACGATGTGAAGTTACTCTAATCGCCTGTTTTTCACGAATAGGACGGTTACGCAAATACACGAACACTTGCATCCGCGGTGTCCGTTATTGGTCACATAACAAAGAATTGCAAATATACCGAATATGTTCGTTTACCGTCCACAAATGGCTTGCTCAGTAGAGTGCGGTGTTTCACGCCTAACATGTATTGATAATTAAGGCGCGGTGTTACCTCAATATTCACAAAAAACTGGTTTCTTGGATAGTCGAGTATGACGTAACGCAATGAAAATATACGACGCAAGAAATACAGTGGACAGAGAAGAGTTTAAAGTAAAATTTTAACCGAATAGAATAGTAGAATATAGTTTGATATTCCCAATAAAAAAAACTTCACAAAAATAAACTTTGGCGTCGAACATCTCCGTATTTTCAGCGAAAACAACAATTTTTTTTAAGAGTTCAATAGAATAATTATTATTTTATAACTTTAACCAGACATTTTTATAATTTAATGTGTATATTCTGAATAATCTAAATAAACCCGTAAAATAAATGCCCATTCGCAGTTTACTTACATCGTCAACCCAAATATTTATTCGATTTTCAACCTTATTATTAAATATGGTTGAAAATCGAATAAATATTTAGCATTAGCTCTGTAATTGTGAAAATGGATATTGCGGTTATACTTTAGTCGTCGGGCTACTGTATAGCGCGCAGAGAGAAGTTGTGTGAGTGCAGCTGTAGCGTTTAAAATCGTAGTCAGTCCGCGCCTTAACAGAGGAAATAAGTCGCTGCTGCCGTCAACACGTCCATCTTAGCAAAAATATTCTTGAATGTTCGGCATATTCGCTGTTCATGACGATGTGTGGACGGTGTGTTCGAGTTATTCGGACTTCAACACTATATAGCCGAATAAAATAAAAAAATAAAACGCGAATACCGAATAGCGATGTGAAGTGCCAACATAACATAACATAACATGACATGACATCACGCCCGAAGGGTTAGGCAGAGATGTACCTATAGTACACCCACATTTCGCCAGTTATGTTTTAGTCCCATGTAATAGGGGGCGAGCCTATTGCCATCAACCGGCCACAAATCCAGACTGCGGGCTGCTACTGAGAAATTCCTGATGAAAAAACCCAATAACACTTTGCGCGACCTGCGAATCGAACCCAGCACCTCGTGCTCAGCAGTAGCGCTTACAGCCACTAGACCAACGACGCAATATTTTGTATAAATTAATGTAGACGATGTAGATACCTTTCGAAATCTAAAACTAATATGTAATTGAAATATAACTTACTATAAATAGAGAGCATGCAATCGATTGCTTTTATTAACTCAAACCCTTCATGCATCAAATAATTACCTCATAAAGGGCTTCTAAAGCCCTTTTCCCGCCAACATCGTCGCCCGCACATTGATTGCAGGTAGCATGCGCATGCGCACGCGATGGCCACGGGCGCTACGGTTCGTTATTGGATTTGCGCGTCGGTTACCAAGTTTGAGTTATTGCCTACCTCTTGGTTATATTCGGTTGCTTTCGGTAATTGGTTATTGGAATGCGGCGGTAAGGAGTACAAAAATGAAATATTATGCGGAAGGGTTAATAGAACTTAAGGAGAAACTACGATAAAACGTTGACTCATATCCTTGAGTCTATGTCTTACCTTGTCTTATCAGTAGTTACGGGTAGCCAGAAGCCCGAAAGTCGAACAACCAGTCTTACCAAGGGGTATCGTGTTACCCAAAAAGGCAGGTTGTGGAGGTCAGATAGGCAATCGCTCTATGTATAGGTAATACTGGTATTCAGCTTCCGGTTAGAGTGGAAGCCGACCCTAATTGAGAAAGAGCCTGAGTAGATTGATGTCTGTAGTCCTACCTTAATAATAGTATTAACGTCATAAAAAATATGACTAAACAGACATTAGCAAGCAGAATAAACAGAAAATGGATTTGCAGCCGAAAACGAAAAAGAAGCTTCGGCTTTAAAATTATTTTTAACCGAAAACGAAAATGATTTAGACATTAAAAATATATTAATATTTTCGCTGTAACACTGAAATCTTATTTGTTTTTTTTTACATCTAGGGAGAGTAAGAGCAAATATAGGCTTTATAAGAAATATAAAATACGATAATTCCATTAGGATACAAAATTTCGTATATTTCTTGTTGTATTGATTGCGATAATTCACGAACTTCTGATTTTCTGCTTGGCCGAAGCTTCGGCTGGTTTATAGCCGAAAACGAAAATATGGCCGAATCGTGATTTTTTGGCAAAATGCCCGAAAAGCAAAAACTTAATCGGTCACTAAAAACAAGTACCTAATGGAGTTGCTGCCGAAAAACGGACAAAAATGCGTTTCCCATTTAATAGAGCTATTTTTAATAATGATAACTATATCTTAACTTTCTTTTATTTATTTTATTATTTATTTATTTTATTATTTATGTACACACAGTAAAATACATACAGATACGACATAATTATAATTTGAGTACAAAGGTACTGCTTATTTCTTAAGAAATTTCTTCCAGCAGACCTGCGAAAGAAAGAAAGAAAGAAAGAAAAAATGTTTATTCAATGTGAAAGGAGAATGTTATGTCATCTTGTCTACAAAATTTTACAATTGACTATAATAACAAGTACAGGTACCCCAAAGATTTTTTGATTAATTAAGTAACGGATATAATTGGTACCAACTTAAGTACCTACTTAAAATAACAATCCAATACCGCATTCACAAATTACTGCACTTTTTCCTTATTTCATTAACATTTTTAGAGAAAGCTTACCCTATTCAATAACTAATTTCTCTACCTAACTGTAATTCTATTATTAATATTACTTAATAAAAATAAATTAAACACAAATAATAAACCAAAACAATAGATGTTGATACTAAAAATATGTAAACGGAAATACACATTTGTTCGGTAAAACACGGTTTTTAATGAGTATTTATTTATTGTAACGAAGTATAAATAAAGGCGTATATTCCCATATATTATCGTTACCGTGTGCACAACATGATCGCCTAATTATATTAAAACCTACACCAGAACAGGAATATTGGGATGATGTAGTACCTAGGGCTACCAGTTGATAGGTCCTCTTGTAGGTCTAGGTACTATCGAAGAACTTCATATTTAAGCAGCTTGAGAACACCATGATATGTCTGTTACCGCCCCGGTTCTATAGCCGACGAGCGCTGCCAGCAGAAATAGCCCTTACGGTGTATAGATATGATGTTCGTCCATGGTACATCGGTGATAAGAATATCAGCTGTCTAATTACGCAACACAATTTCGTAAACGATTACGACTAATCTGTTTCATTTTGACAGTTCAACAACATTCATTGTGTCATTTACGTTGTTGAGCAGATTTTTTTTTCGAACATGTGAAGCAATGGATTAGCAATCTGTTTTAAAAACGATTCAGATTCCGATTGATTGTGTATTACGAAATTAGGGTACTGGCAGTTTAGGGACAAATTGATTTTCTATCAGCGACTAGCTTCCGCCAGCGGCTCCGCCCGCGTGATATCTTTATAAATTATAGCCTATGTTATTCAGTGATAATATAGCATTCTACTGCTGAAAGAATTTTTAAAACCGGTCCAGTAGTTTTGGAGTTTATTCATTACAATTAAAAAAACAAACATACAAAAATACAAATAATTTCTCTTTTTAATATTAGTATAGATAACGATGATGACAAAGTCAAAAATGTATTGGTTTGATATAACCTACCGAAAAGCTGTCAGTTTACAGGAGAGAATGGAAGAAGAAACTGTATTGCGCCGACCCCACGTAACATAGGATAGTGGCAGGAAAGTGATGATGATGAAGCTACCGAAAATCTAATGCCAATCCTCAGACCAAAAAAAACCAAGACAGATCTCTGCAAACAATAAAATCTGCAAACATACAGGGAAGCATGCCAAAACTACACCGCCGCTCTGTGCATACACGCTCACACGCACACATTTACAACCTTTTACAATGACACTACAATCAAACTACACCACACAAAGTGCACACGTGTTTACGAAATCGGTTTCACTTCACTGTTGACGGCGCTCTGTCTTAGTTTTTTATTTGGTCTGAGTGTCAATCCTGTCAAATGTCATTGTAGAAATTCGAAACGCTTTAAAAGCGATTATCACTATTCTTCAGGATGTGAATCTTAGAGCAATGGACCCTGGCGTTGGAGAAGAAGGAGTTAGAAATAAACAACGGCAAAACAGCAACAATGACGATATAGTTAGTTTGGAAATCACAGGAAAGCCAATATAGTTCGTGTACGTGACATCATCTCTGATAATGATTCTCAGGCAAAAATGTTAGGACTAGCCAACCACTAACCATAGCTTTAGACTTGGCACTACCATCATAGTATAAAACATAATATACTATAGCTAATGACGATACTGTTCATATCGAATGATTTTCTTTAGAAAACAATCTTCTATTCCGGAGAAAGCAGTTAAAATTTGCTTATAATTGCAACTGACGGGATATATAGAATCAAGAATCCAGTAATCATTTCTGAAGCATTCACCTTTCTCTCACCTCTGGTTCCTTTTTCCTTTCAAACGCCCTTTTACAGCACCTCAACATTAAACAGAAGAACATAAAAAGTCTTAAAATAATTATTATTAATTCACCTTCTATGCTATTGCACTGACGAGCCCTTTTGACGTTGCAACTATATCTTCTCCTGTATAATTAATTGTTATCACTTGCTTCGTCTCCATCTTTTATTTACCTCAGCACATATATATTAGGTCATATGTTAATAAGGTCTTAGGTGAGCAGCCCTACGTAAATAATTTGTTTACTACGGTACTTGGCGTAAATTCCCATGATAATAATATTATGTTGACTGCGGTTACTGCGGTCACTATTGTAATTGTGAGTATGGCTGATAGGTGCTCGATTTGGTGTCGACTAGTCGCGCTTATTACTGGTGAGGTAATTGTGGGAGGTTTTGTTACTGCCCGCATTTCTTGACCGAGTTTAGTTTGACGAGGTTTCAGATGATCTCATGCAAGTTTAATGTGTATAGTTTTTAATTTTAGCTTTCATAAGAATTATCTCTATTGAGAATAAAAGCGGAACTTTTGTAATCTTAACACCTGCTTTGCCTGGATGTCCATTAAAACATCGGCTCTTGTGTGAACTCTTTGAGGACATCCCGACTTCGAATCAAAAGAACAGCATAGTTCTGAGGCACTCGCTTAGAAGAAACCACAAAATACTGATATAATCCCCAGTTCAAAATAATTGAATAATATGTGCCTAGTAATTTTACGTGATGAGGTATTAAGTAAAACAACGAGTAGTTATTAACGTTTATTCACGAAAGCCATGACCGTCAATCTGCTGTGACACCCGCCATAACTTGACAGTGACAGTTGATACATTTAAAAACTTAAACATCCTAAAGTGGTGATGATGTTCAAACAAGTGATTAAATTTTTTGGCATTATGTAAGGTGACATGCCTACAAACTTGATTATTTTAATTAAACATAAGAAGTTATTTCAAGGCCTATTATCATTGAGCCATACCTATATATCGGACAAGGAAAGAGCTGATGTTATTTAGAAATAGGGAAAAGTAATTAATTTCCCTGTATTCTGTTATCAGAGGTTAATAATAGCCATAAGCCTTTGTAGTCAAACGGAGGATCAGACAGTGAGGTATCAATAGACGACGAACATCGGGAAGATGGAAAGGGTGATGATAAAGAGGGAAAAAGAAAAAAAAACTAATATGATAACACGTGACGGACATTAAAAACGAGACGAGTTTGTACTATATCTATCAGCTTTAAAACTCTGACACCAGGGTAGTCACTAACCTCACGAAAAAAAGAAGAGAAGAGTATATCTATCTGTCATATTTTTGTTCATCTGCAAACCTAGGTATAGTGATCTGAATACAGTAAGATTTCATCTCAACTTCTATGAGGTTGTTATTAGTTAGTAGTCATCCAGTTAAAGCTGCTATCGAAAGATTTGGCAGTTGTTGATCGAGAGTTTCAGCAGCTTCTATCATCAGGATTGTTCCGGAATATAGCAGTTCGTCGTGGACGTGGTGCGACAGCGGCTCCCCTAACATCGTGTCTATCATCAGAAGACGGCTGCCATGCAACCATCGATGAGACGCTCTGCTAGAGTGACAGTAATCAGCCATTACCACTCTTATCCAACCTCTGCGGTGGTTCCAGTAACTTCGTCACAAAACTAGACGGCGCCACTTGCTGCGGCCTCAAATATTTAAATCCACATTTCGAATGACCACAATTTGACGCCTAACGCTTATCGGACTCAAACTTCAAACAGCATCCCGCAAGAAATACACTCCCGAAAAGTCCCGAAATATGTTATTTATCAAGTAGAGCAGGATGTGGCATAGTCATGGTTCATTAAGGCGGTTCCCTTAGTTCCTGAGGGTCGAGGGGCGTTAGCACTGACCTGTGACACGTGGCGCCATGTTTTTTCGCGTCTGTCGCCTAATTGATTAGAAGAATTTTGGATTTTACTTGTTCGCTAGTTATGGTGGTTGCTAATTATTGTTTCACTTTTTTTTCTGGTATCGAGATGTTGGTTTACTAGAAACATTGGGTATTGAATTATAGGTAGGTATTTTGAGGCATTACATCATTTCATTGTGAAAAAGGTATGTATTGCCATTCAGAAACTGTTTTCCTCATTTCATCATACTTTTATTTGTTAGGTTATTTGGTAAGTATGTCGGAATGAATTAGGTACTCTCATTTTATTTTTACGGAGTTTGCTGCGCCACTTCTTCCTAGCTAGTAAGTGGTGAAAGGTGGGTGTTCCCGCTGTCTTATGTAATTTTGACGTTCAAAAGTATTAATTTGAATAAAACAATTTTTGATTTTGATTGACTTACTCTTCAATCTAATATATATATATTATAAATACATTTTTTTGGTTGTTCGTCTTTCGATATGAATTAGCGGAAGGTGTCAAACTACAGAAACGCGTGATTAGCAACGAAACACATTTTTATAATTAGGGTTCTGTTTGAGGAGACTGTATTTTTTATCGGCGGTTTTTAATGTATAGCCACATTTTTGTTTGAAAATGTAAATTTTTGCGTGCTCGTAAATCGATTTTAATGTTGTGTAAAATGGTCAAATTACGGTCCTGTTTCTGTTTTTGTCGTGTTCCTTCTTACCCGACCTATATGTAGGTACAGTAGGCGCTCGAATCCGACACCCATAGTTTTTCGCCCATGCCGTATTATCTGATACGCCGATTATTGGATTTCTATAGGAAATGTCAGTTAGCTAGTAAGAAATAGATAAAAATCTATGTTTATTGTTTTAGTTTACGTAATGTGGGAAATTATCAAATAACTTCTCTCGCTCTGGGCGAAGCGGGAAGGCGTGTAAGACTTTTACTGCCTAAAACCCACCCGTGTTCCTTCCATTGCCAGTGTGCCGCGGCCACGATATCCCTTTCGGACAACTCGCAACCCCGGCAGGCATTGGCCCTAAACGACCCCGTCAGTTGGTGCTGACATCTCTTTGAGGCGCGCATGGAACCATGGGTCCTAATCGGACGGCGAGCTTCCCATCGCTCACCGTCCGCAAGCCCGCGCCTACGGTGGCCAGAAATCAGCTTGCGACTCCACGTAATAATACCTAATCATAGAACCGGAACGGACTGCGCGCGCTCTGTAATCCGGTAAATCTGTATACTTTTGTATCAAATCTGCCGGATTACAGAGTAGGAGACCTAACGCCGGACTATTGGACGTGTCGGATTACTGAGCGCCGGATTACCGAGAGCCTAGTACCTAAATCAGAGAATAATAAAAAAATCCCAACCTTTTCATCTGCAGGGCAAAGCCTTCTGCGTGATGGACTTCAGAATTTTTACCGGGATAAAAAGTATCTAATGTATTAATCCATGATAAAAACTATCTGTGTGCCTTTCATCCAAATCCGTTCAGCCGTTTATCCGTGATGGAGTAACAAACATCCAAACTTCCACTTATAATATTAGTGGGATAATATCACAAAACGATAAACAAAAACTTTCCCCAACAACATTGAAAATATCACGAGAATTATCAATAAACCACAGGCTGCGGAAGCCAGCGGTCCTCAAACCGTCGTCATTCCAAGTAAGTTTGACAGCCGCTGGCTGGGCGAGCCTCAAATAATAAACTAGCTCGGCTCAACGGTAGCACAATGCCTGATGCTCTATAAACTATAAAATATTGTCACCGGGTACAGTATATGTACGGTTTTCAAATACATCAATGAAGAAAAGAAATTCAATTGTATTAAATTATTCTTATATTTCGTCTATCGACAACATTTATGTACACATGATTTTTTCGTATTATTCTCGATACACGATATACAAACAATATTTAATAAACGTTTACACTTAAATTATAATAATATACACAAATAAACGTATTTTCTTTCTTTCTTCTTTCTTTATTTCGTACAGGAAAATTATTAAAAGTTATGTTTAATTAAATTCACGTTTACGAAATTCAGATAACTGTATGATCTTTTCTTTTTCGTGTCGTTGTCAGTGTTTTAAAACCGCCCATGGGCCTCTGACTTGGCTTCACATGCCGTCGATAAACATCTCTCAGGTTTGCCGGTTTCCTCATGGTGTTTTTCTTCAGCGTTTTTGAAGCAAGTGATAATTATACAATACGCACATGAATCCGAAAAGTCAGAGGTGCGTGCCTTAGGTTCGAACTCGAGACCTATGTATAACTTGGCAGTCAAACGGTCATACCACTATGCTATGACAACTGCATGATACAAAGCAGGAAGTAAATTAACGTCATTGGGATATAATTGATATGTGAAACGCTTTATTTCATAGATACACGTGCAATTACCTACATATCCAAAGTATTCTCAAAGTTTTATCCTGCTGGCTTTTATTAAAAAAAAATATCTTTTAATTTTCATTTATTTAAAAACAAGTTGCCAGTACAGACCCTTTAAAAAAAACACCTTTTGTCTGGAATTCCCATATATACTACACCACAACAACAGATGCGTACAAAAATAAAAAAAGCTCAACAATAGCCCTAAGTGGAGTCAGTTACTAAATAATAAAGTTTAACGACACCTTATTAAGGATTTATTTGTTGGTACTTACGAATTATTCTATAATTTATTACAAATAACATTCAAACCAGTAAAACGCGTAACAAAGCAACTTCAGTGTACATTTGTTATAGGATTTGATTTTAATGATGCGCCATTCACCCCCGTACGACCATTCATGCTTCTGACTTTTTTAAATATATTGGGTAATTTTTAATGGGATTCTTGTAGATTTATTTCGATTTTTATACCGATAGATGGCATTTTACGAATTTTATTAAACGTTACAAGTTTATGTTTTGTAGGTTGATGTTGTGATGTACTGGTTTTGTTAAGACCACCTACGACTGATTTCTTAAAGGCCTAGCCTTAAATGGTAGGTTCACTCCTAATCCTAATTTATTAAGAATGTTATCACTTTTTATAAAAACATTTATTTCTTTTCTGATAATAAAATCAGCTCATCATTCAAAGGCCTGTTATATTTTTAGAACGTTATATTCAACTGTAAAAGTTACAAGAAAATACATTAATTTTTGTATACGATAATAGTAACAGCTATAGTATATGTAACAAAAATGTAAATTCAATACAAGTCATTGAAAGTACTCAATTTCATACTAACTTCATTGGAATTACTTCCAAGAAATTCTTGCCGTACAAATGTGTTCTAAATAAGACACAAAATGTACTATAATTGTCACAAAAATGGTGTGAAATTGTGAATGGTGACACTCCCCAGAGACGAAAATCAACCCTTAAAACTTCAATGAATTTTACAACGTCATTATTCGCGTTAAACGTTTTTAAAATACCCGAAGACCGTCATTACAGACTATCAGACGAGCCGACGCCACAAAAATCGAGCAAATTTCGACTTTATCGATAGAACCTTCGTTAAAGTATTCGCTATTCACGATTCATTCATAGACTATAAAATTCTAAATACAATTAATCATTAATTGTATCATTAGCCGTATCGTATTTACTCTTGCGACGTACCATCACTTCATTTTCTCTCTCTTTAAGTCTCATTCCAATGATTAATGATAGACAGAGATAGAATGAATGATAAATGATTTTGGAAGCGTTGAAAAGACCGCGGGCGCATGTGTTGCACGCATTTCTCTACGACCGTCAGATGTTTGGGCGTCCTTTAGAATTTTAAGCGGTCATTCATAACCCGTTATTAATGATTTGTAGATTGTGCGATAATAGATTTAAGAGTGGAGCTATTAGTGAACTAAGCAACTGTTCGGTTCGAATTGAATTTAAGGAAAAAATATATATTTCTGTAACATTTCGGCGCAACCGAAACTTATGGTGAAAGAAATAGGTTCTCCTTAATGTGATTTTAACGTTTTTCAAGACATAATTATCTAAAAAGAAACCTGACCACCAATCTATAAGTACATATTATAAATTAAAGTCGCTTTTCATGTCTGTCTGTGTGACCGCGCTGTTCTTCTAAACTACGCCACGGATTTTTATGTTGTTTTCATCATCATTTAAAGAATTTATTCCGGAATGTTTTTTATTACCTACATATAATATTGAATTATCGCTCTTTTTTTCAAGTCGTAAAAACCTTGAGAATCAAGGGTAGGTCGCTAGTATTTTAATAAAACTTGATATCAAGCATTGGATCCCAAAATACATTTAGGCAATCAGAACCCCGCTTCAATATACAGACTTATCATCCGAAATCAAATTTCGTTCCCGGAATAAATCGACGACGGAAATTAAGAAAAAATCACTATGTCCCACCCTTCACGTAACATAATAACGATATGAGTTTTATGACAAATGCATTAATGAATTTAAACGAGGGAGCTGTGTTTATTGTGTGCTCTGACTCCGTTAAACCTAGTTAAGCTTTTGGTGTTATCCGCCTTAGGAGATAGCGTTATGCAGAAGCGGCCAATTTCATATTATACTATACTTTGTGTGGCAAAGTAATAACAGCCGCACAGGTCGATCGATCAGGTTTAACTACGCTTGCCGCGGTTGTTCCGTGGATGGGTAACCATATTTATATACCAAAATCCCTACGTGCCTCGAAAAGCACGGCTGTCCTTCGTGGGTCTTTGACAGTCGTTACGGGTCGTCAGAAACCCGAAAGTCTGACAACCAGTCTTACCATGGAGGTATCGTATTACCCAGTAACTGGGTTGTTGAGGTCAAATAGGCAGTCGCTCCATGTAAAATACTGGTATTCAGCTGCATCTGGTTAGACTGGAAGCTGGCCCTAACATAGTTGGGAAAAAGCTAGGCAGATTCGTTTTTGTTTATCGGAACTGAGCGTAAATCGCCATCCTGTATGGGCGGTACGTACAACTTAAAATAATAGAATTACTAAAACTTAAACGGAGTTGATAGGGTGATATAAATTAGCATAGCAACTTGTAAATTAATCACAAATTAAAGTGACTTGATTGTTCTAAAATAGTTTTCCTCAAATATTTTGTCAATATTTTAATTGACCACAATTTATAGCCGAAAGAGGATATCCTGTTTCTATTTCGAATAGTGGTTAATTAAGTTTATCAGGATTTGATAAAAAGTTATAACATAACATAATTCTGGCGACTTTAGTGAAAACATTTTAGTGCGTCATGTATGCAAATGGGAAAAACAGGAAATTAGCAAGATATTATTTAATTAAAAAACGTGTGCGGTCGGGGCACCCTCGTCACCTCAGGACCGAAGTTCCTTCTCACATCCTATGATTTAAAAGAAAAACAAAAAAACTTTTGACAATTTCAAACTTGAGATCTTGAAACTGACTTTTTATCGAAGTTTCTTAAAGCTCGCATATACTGTTTTACCCACCACACACGTTTTAATACACACTTGTTTGTGGTAACTTTATGAGAGCTTCTAAAAAGCTATACTAGATGGCTCTGTATACAGAAACAGAGACAAGACAGAGAGAGAGAGAAAGTCGCATGGAGGAGGCATAACGCTTGTTCCTTACGTGATGATTTCTACCAGTCAACTCATGGATATTATGTGTCAACTCCTACCGCAAGCCGCTTTAAAGAACTTTGTTCCAATAACTATAAGTTACCAATGACGTGTAGTATTTCAAATAAAGCTAGTTTAAAATAAATATCGACTTATTTAGGTTTAAAGAAACTTTATTCTCAATAAAGTCATATGCATATCACTTACTTGAAAACAATACTAAAACATACACAAATTACACAAAGTTCGTCGTCATCAGTTACCAACTAGATACCCATCCAATGCTTTTATTTCTCCAAAAGGGATCGATCCGCAATTATATACTGACCAAGTTGAGTTTTTATTGCATTGAACGAGTTTAGATTTCTTATGCCAGAGGGTATTCTATTATAAAGTACTGTATATGTATTTATTTATTTTTAAGTATTTACTACAAACTACATACCTAGTTAAATACAACCTGATTTTATATTAGAAAAATTGAACTTTTAACATACATATATATCACAATACAATATAATATGTTAAGACAAATATATTAAGGGTTTCAGGGCGAAGAAAAGATTTCGTAAATATTTCCTTGTGCGTTCCTCAGCTGACGGATGCCAGACTGAGGTTGTCCAAAAGTGGTGCGCGTCGTCTGTTTTTTCACGGCTTCTAGCACATTCTAGCTAGAAGCACCCTTTTTGGACGAGCGGATTATGGCGGGAGCGGTTTGAAATATGTTCGCGTTATAAACTTACAATAAAACAATACTTTTATAAATTGGCTCGTGACAGAAAATTAAACTAAGTTCGAAAACTTTTAATTAATCATCATCATTATCATTGACAGCCTTGTTCCCCCCACTGCTGAGTATAGGCGTCCGCCCTTTTGTGCCATGCTTCCCTAGTCTGTGCGAATATCATCTGATTTTTTTTGTAAGAATCTTACCGTGGAAACATAAGTGAAGTGAGCTTGAAGTGAAGTAAATAGCATCAATTGTGTCAATCCCTATCGTCAGTGGAAAGACAGCAGTGGTGCTATTCTGTAAAAGAAAACTCAACGTGAAAACGTAGGTGAAGTGATATGTCCCTACACCTATTTGCTAGGGATTGGTACTATTTAGAGCTCAGTTTAAGCTGACTTCACAGAAATATTCATATTTTTACAGAATAGACCGGCTGGTCTATTTTATATCAATATCACCGTGAAAACTTAGGTGAAGTGAACTGGAAGTGAGCAGTCTTTCCACCTGATGCTAGGGATTGCCACTATTTACAGCTCAGTTCAAGCTCACATCACAGAAATTTTCATATTTTTACTGAATTGACCAGCCGGTCTAACTAACAATCTCACCGTGAAAACTTAACTGAAATGAACTTGGAGTGAGCTAGAGATTACCACCTGATGGATAGGGATTGACACAATTGACAGGTCACTTCACGTGCGTTTTTGACGGGTCCATTTATTTTATTAGATATCCTAAGTAGGACATCATATACAGGGTGGCAGGGACATCAACGCGAAAACTGATACCATGGATTAAATAGAGAAATCTGCTGTTCCATACATTTTGACCGCATAGATATTGCAGTTTTCTATGGAACAGAAGATTTTTTTTAATAACTGACGAAAAATTTTCAATCATGTACCATCATATCATATATCAGTTTTCGCGTCGATGTCCCTGCCACCCCGTATTAAAAAAACTACAAAAAATTCTTCACTCTCGCATAACACGATCCAAATCTCCCCAATCACACGTCCCCGCACAATGATATGGAAAAATATCGTATTTAATAACTAACTAAACGGGGAGTCGAACCCGGGCTATGAGGGTGCTTTATTAAAATATGTTGGGCTACACGTATTTACATATGCTTACCACTAAACCGAGCATGACGGATAGGATTTCACGATGTAATAAGGGTATTTGTGTAGTACAACTTAAGTAGAGCTAACAATATTTTGTTACTGGCAGTGTTAAGCGGGTATTGTCCTTTTTAAATTATGTATAAAGAAAAAAGAAAAGAAAGAAAATACGTTTATTTGACGCAAGGAAAGAACAAAACACGAAAATAGCAATTCGGGGTAAAATATGCGTCACATCCACGCAAAACGGCCATCGCTCAGCATAACGCTGCGACCCTATGCGAGACAGAGCCCCAGCGCTGGTTTTCAGCGACAGCCGGCGGTGACGTTATGACGTCAACCGGTGCAGCATATAGTGAAATAACAAAATAAGACAAAACTAGCTAGACTTGCTATGTAAACTAGCTTCTGCCCGCGACTTCGTCCTCAAATTCGACGGGTAGTTCTGGAGATTACCCCTACATACAAACTTACAAACAAACAAATTTTACCTCTTTGTAATATTAGTAAGTATACGGGGTACTATATGTTGGCTACGCTTGCCGGGGTTGGTCCGTGGATGGGTGACCATCTTTACATACCGAAACTCCTCCGTGCTTCGGAAAGCACGTTAAGCAGTTGGTTCCGGCTGTCATTCGTGGATCTTTGGCAGTCATTAAGGGTCTTCAGAAGCCTCAAGGTCTGACAACCAGTCTAAAAGAAAGTCCAAGGAGTATCTTATTACCCAGTTACTGGGTTGTGGAGGTCAGGTAGGCAGTCGCTCCACGTAAAATACTGGTATTCAGCTGCATCCGGTTAGACTGGAAGCCGACCCCAAATAGTTGGGAAAAGGCTAGGCAGATTGATTATGATTATTGACGTGACTATACATAATCGTTGTCATTCAATAATATTTATTTATTTTATGTAAATTTTATATAAACCTATTTAACACATAAACCTACCGGTATAAATTCTCAAAATCATAGTATGACAGACAATAAGAATGATGCAAACGCAAAAAAAAAATGCAAAGTGTGACGATGACGCTACGAATACGTGCAACGAAGTACCTAAGTGTAAAACTTCATTATCAAATTGCACAACAGTACCAAACAACTTTCTAAATCAGCAACCCTAATCACACAGTGAACCGAAATGCATAGAAAACAATTTATACAATAAATTCACAATTTAATTGTCGAATCATTGACTGTGCATTTGTCGCGCAACCCTTGTTATTTATGTGATAGTTTATAATACACAATCAGTGTACTGCGGGCATTAGCGGGTATAGGGTTGGCAGGGATATCGATAGCATGAATCTTATAGCGGCTTGAAAAACGGTTCATTTAGGTAGTTAGGTTATGTTCCCATTTTCATTACCGTGTGGATTGGAAAAAAAAATTGTTTTACTGCTTGCAAAAAATGCATTTATAAAAATAAAAAAAAACCAGAAAACGCATAAGTATTGTGTTTTTTTTTCTGTTATCAAGAAAGATACTTTATTTAGAATTAAATTAAATGTACGTAAATAACAAGTAATATTTTATTATTAAAAAAAAAACATAAAATTGTGACATATTGAATAAGTTACACGATACATATTACGACTATGTGTCTTGTCTCGGATTTTTGTGGTTTAATTAAACTACCACATAATACAGAAATAACAAGAGCTTCAATGTTAATGTGAGTCATAAATAATAAATGTATAAAACATAAGCTTGGTAAACGACACGGTTGGCGCAGTGGCTGAGCGATCGACTGCAGTGCAACGTGTCGCGGGTTCGATCCCGCACGGAACAAATATTTGTTTGATCTGCAAGTAGTTGTTCCGGGTCTGGGTGTTAGTGTATGTGAGTTTCTATGTTTGTAAACGCACCCACGATACAGGAAAAAAATCTTAGTGTGGGGCAACGTTTAAAAAAAAAAAAAAAAAAACGGACTCACGTTTACCTACTTGATTTTCTAAAAGCTCCGTTGAGAGAGCTTCAGCATCACTATAATATTACCTATAGATATTTATTTGGTTCAGAAAAAACACGGAAAAATATTTGTAAATAAATCGTAATAGATTGATTACATGGGAGAGGAGACATAAGCCCTACAAATTTACAAACTCCCTAGACCCCACTCTAGGATTCCCTGTGTCGTGGAATCCAGTCTCCTCTCAAGTAAGGCAAACATATTCATAATTAGGTGAAGGCAATTCATTTTAAAAAAAAACTTAAGTACCTACAATGTATTAAACAGTTTAGTTAATTCATTGGTCAGTCAAGCTACTTTCTAAACCGAACATGTTCCATTGTTGAACATCGACAACCCTAGAGCACTCGATAGTATAGGGGTGCTAAAGTGGCCTATAATAGCCCCGACATAATGTGTTTAAACGAATGATCATCCACATTTGACTCGATACAACACATATAGGGTTTCTTTATTCCGTTTATTTTGGGAACTTTCCCTTTTATTTCCGATCGAAAGGGCTCCTTAATAATAGCCCTTTTTGATCTTTAAAAGAGTTAAGTAAAAAGCTTTTTTATTGTGTGGGTAATTTATTATGTTTTCTTAATACTGTTACTGATTTAGGCCGGTTTTTAAGTTAGAAAAAGTTCTACTGTCGAAAGCACATTATTTAATCGACTTAAGGAGGTTCTCAATTCGTCTGAAGGTATATATTTTGAATTTTATTTTTATATATTTGTTTTCGGGCATAACTTCTTTGTTTATGAACCGATTTTAATCATTTATTTTTGTTTGGAAGAATATATTACTGAGGTGGTTCTATATAAATTTGGTTAAGTATTGATGAGTGGTTTTTGAGTTACCTTCAATCATACGATTATTCGATTTTCCATTTAGTGTATGTTGATGATATTCTTATAATAACGTGAAAAATACAAAAAGAAGTCAGTGGCAATAAACGAAAATACAAAGCCGAAGACACCAACTTCCGACATTTTAAGTTATTTTTCACTTTGTAGTGTCTTTTTTAGTTTTTTAAACTGTATGCAACTCATTTAAACTTGTAAGAAGATTTTTATATTATAGACAAATAAATAGATATAATCCAAGACATATACTTTACCATCATAATAGTGGGACGAACGGGAATAAAATTAATATTATTTATTAAATTCGTCCCGTTCGTCCCACCAGTGGGACGATGGAGTTTCACGACGGAGTGGGACGAACGGAAATACAAGATAATAGGCAGGTACCAAGATTTGAGCTTCTCCCTCGAGGGGTCGTGGCAGAGTCACAGCCGCTCAGTTCGATCGATCAAGGTTAAGCTACACTTGCCGCGGTCGGTCTGTGGATGGGTGACCATCCCTTTCATACCGAAACTCCTCCGTGCCTCGGAAAGCATGTTGAGCAATTGGTCCCGGCTGCCATTATTCGTAGAAATCTTTACGGATATTCAGAAGCCTGATAATCTGACAACCAGTCTTACCAAGGGGTTATCATGTTACCTAGTTATAACTGGGTTGTGGAGGTCAGATACGCAGTCGCTCCCTGTAAAACACTGGTATTCAGCTGCATTCGGTTAGACTGGTGGCCAAGCCGTCCCAAATATACTTGGGAACAGGCAAGATGATGATTCGGGCTTTCTGTCTACGTTTTGGCAGTGAAATTTTTGAATTTCTTAATTAAGGCGACGGTAACCGACTTTTAATGATTTTATACTGAAGATCACGTCTCAATGAGTAGTGATAATGATTTGGAAAAAATATATCTTAAATTAGAGCATTTTATTAATAATTTGATATATGAATATTTTAGATTATGTTTATATTACATAGTGAAATTAATTTGTAAAGTTATGTCTAACGCGGATACAAAACAAGAAAATCACGCAAAATCTATCAAGCGTATTTTCCTGACACCTTCGCCATTTTAAAGGTAATTTAATTATTGGTCTTTTAGTTTACGTGTTGTTTTTAAATCCCTTTTAATTTAATTTGGGAAAGCGCTCCTTGATGGGCGAGTCCTATTACTGGCTGGACGTACGACGCGTTGCGTGAGCTCAGTACAGATCACGCAAGCTAACCACTCTAGGTCACTGGCATATATCTGCGTCTTAAGAGCGTGCATTCTGAAAGTGGGCAACGCGGCAACGTCACAAATAACTGTCAAATATGTCACTGTTTTGATCAATTTGGCAATATGAACTCAGGCATTGATTATTAGATTCAATCATTGATATTTAGTGTAGATGTAAAAAAAATATTTGGGAACTTTCCAAATGCTCATTTTACACCTAAAACAGTAACGACATCTGATTCAGTGTATGATTGCAATTTATTATGTATTAATATTTTAGGTCATTATATAGCGATATTTCTATACAATAATATTACCAAAGTAATCAAAACAGGTAAATATTTGACAGCTATTCGCGACGTTGCCAACTTTTACAATGAACGCTTTTAACTTAAGTTACCAATTACCGTAAAGTTAACTTATTATTTGAAAATATATATTTAGATCGTTGTGTCAGAGTATAGATAGCTAGGCTAACAAACACCTAATTAGCTCTCCTAATCAATCATTCTATCGCAATAATTATCAAAAGCAGGAAAATTATTTATATTTTCGTTAATTACCCCGCCATAACACTATTAGTCCGGGATAACATGGCGACAGAACGAATAAAAACAGATATTAAAACAAAATGGAACAAATATAATTACTATTAATTACCCCAACAGTTATTTACGTAATTATTTGAATTTTTTCCTCTAATTAATTCATACCAATTATTTTTATCGCGCAGTACGTAATAACTAACTAATATCCTGTAAAGATAACATTCCTAAGTTAAAATATTGGATTGTATTGTAAAATACTGCGCAATCAATATTGGACTGAGCGACTAAATACGTAGTTTCCTGTTTTGTAACTGGAGCAGCCGAAAATGAAATATTGATTAATTAACATTAATTTCATCAGTTTTACCAGAACTTCATAGGAATTATGTTTTTTTTTTCCTTAAACTGTTTTTACGATAACCTATGTAATTTTATGTGAGTCAGCTCATTATGGATGATGCCTGGGTAAAACAAAAAAACTAATTAGTCCGTCAGTCAGATAACAAAATACTTAAATAACGCATTTTAAGTTGGGGAAGTGGGGGTCGCTACGTCACAAGGAAGTATACAATCTACATACTCGTGACGTCATGGCATGTATCGCCGTAATATTTAGATTACGTAAAAATCGACAAAAATATGTGTCCAATATTTTTTAATAATTTCCAAGACAGACTAAAAATGCTTTTTTATCTTCCTCCCTATTGTAGTTTTCACAAACTCGATAAAAACCTACCAATTTATGTAGATATCTAGTTATTATTGTCGCTATAAAATAATATGCTACCAACATATTCATTCAAATCAAATCGTCCCCTACACACAGATAATAAATAAATATGAGTAAGTAACACAGCTAATTCAAAATCGGAACATATCTCCCATAGAGTTGGTGAACGATTGTTTAATGTACCAGAAGTGAGCAAATTCGTTTTTAAACGGCTATCAGCCGGTCATTATACGACTGTGAATGACGCTGATGGTACGTCACTGCCGGTTTGAGTAGGGTGGCAAGGAATTTATCTATATAATAAAGCTGAAAAGTTTGCTTGTTTGAACGCGATAATCTCTGGAACCAGACGAATTTGTTTTTTTTTTTGCATTTGATAACCCAATTCTTGAAGAAATTTCACGCTACGACCCTAAGGAGCTGAGCAAAAAGGGAAAACCCAGAAATAAAGCTAAGCGAAAACAAAGTAATAGCGCGGGCGGGCGATGCCACACGACGCGGTGGGTCGGGGAGAAAGAAATTTCACGCGGACAGAAGCAGTAGCTAGTAGCAATTTTTATTTTACTTGCTCATTATTTTTACAGATTGACCTAGTTGTATTTTTTACCTTCTGTACGTAAAACAAATCTCAAACAAATTATTTATTATTTTATTATTAAAGGAAAATTATTTATTAATCATATATGCATTTCGGTAGTCAATTTACTGCATTATTAAAATTAATTTACATATATGAGAAAATTCGAAAATAATATTATTTACCTGTACAATTTTGGTAATACGACGCCAAATAGGTAGTTTCATAATAAGCTATCCCAATATGTGAAGGAGTTCAAAAATATGATGTAGGTATAATGGCCATACTTAAATTATAATGATGTCATTTATTCAAAATTAAATTATATAAATGGCTGAATGAAAATAATTTCTATCCTATTAAGGATTTTTTTGAACATTAATTATAAAGTTTGTAATTTCAAATTTATATATTCATTGAAGTTTGCATGCTTTAATTTGTATGCAAAACATGTATGATATCTTAAGCTTTAATAACACCTATGTATACCATGTTTAACGCATTTAAATTATCTTATCTTTTCGTATTTAAATGAATCATTTTATTTTTCAAACATGGTTGAATATCCCCGAAATTGTATTTCTGCCTGAATCTAAGTAGATTTACCATAGAGGGAATATTGGGGAAATTGAAAGAGGTAGGTAGTAACCTACCTACTTGTATGAACTTTACCAATATTTGCCTTCTCCTTAAATGTACTTAGTTAAGGAAAAGCTTTAATCTAACCAATACTTTGTTACTTTTCTTAGTTACTTCTATTATGAGGTCTGTTTTAACCAGGGCCGTCTTGGAGGTGCAAGAGGTGCTTAGCACCCGTGCGCAGGGTCTTAGTGGGCGCAATCCGAACGCCTTATTTAATACCTACACATACCATGAGCAATCACAATTTTTTTAAATGACTTCACAAATATACCTATAAAAATATAGGCCTATCAAAAATAATACCAATAAAATATACGCACCAATATTGTTTACATAAAAATACGCTTTGAAGATTTAGACTGTGAACCTGAATTCACCGAAAATGTTCACCCACGTCCTCGAAAAAGCCATTTTAATTACGAGGGAGCTCATATCAGACCAAACAGAAAAGTAGTTTTTTTTTACATATGTTTTTTTTCGCTGACCAGGGGGGCGCAGGCTGATGTTCGCCCAATATGGTTAAGACGGTCCTGGTTTTAACGAGTATTTTTGTAATTTGTGAATATTTCAAATCTCAAAATGAATTCATTCCCACTTCAATTATTGTCACCCTAACCAGTAGTATATTAAGTACTCTTAATAATGGGACAGTTTAACAATAGGTGTACGTTTGTCATCTCGCACAATAGGACGCACAGACTCCCAAACGATTGTTGTTTGGACATCTGGGGTCTCTAATATCGACCCATAAAGCGTGGACACCCTACCTATTCTATTTTTAGCTACGTCATTTCGCGACTTAAGAATGTGGTCTTCAGCGAATTTATCATTCATTCGTTCATTGAATGGGTGAATGGAAAGGTACTTAAAACAAATTAGAGACGATTTTTCATTTGTTATTGTGATGGAATATGAGGATTCTGATTCTGATAATCGTATTTTTTTTACATAATAACATAAACCACACATGAAGTCCGGCACGGAATATTTTAAGTACATTGTATGTTATCGTAGTAAATATTGGAAAAGTTACTTACCTACCAGCTTCTATAAAAAAATACATCAATAAATTGTATCCAGGATTGACGAAATAATTATCTCAAACCTATAAAATTAAATAACTAAGTCCCATTTCAGCGTTTTACAGTATCATAAATAACGTAAGTACAAGAATAACATCGATACACCTACTTATCACCCAATTTCCAAACTTGTAGAACATAAACTCGCTTAACGAGAAACGGGCATTAAATTTGAACAGGCCAGTAATCATACGAACACTTTAAAACACCCCACCTCTAGTAATTATCCACTGTATCTAGACCCCCCAAATGATCACTATTTACCCCCCTTTACATAAATAATTACCCCACAAGAAGGGCCAGGAAGGTCATTTTAGAACGGTCGAAGGGTAAGCTCCCCCGTTGTTGGCTACCCTATTAAGTGATGGGTAATTTAGGAATACATAAAGTACATAATAGGGTCCTTAACTTGGGCTTAATGAGGTGAAAACGGGACCGTTTACCCTGTTGGTACCGCGTTAATGTTCGTTCAATCGTTCAATGTGCCAAATACAGAGCATTTGGCAATTCACGTGATATTTTATATCGATTATTCGAATCGATAATGTTGGTATAGAGAAGCTAAGTTTAAGGGTAATCGAGATGCAAGTAGATTAACGAATTGAGAAGGTTAATTAATGGAAACGGCTATACAATGAGCTCGAGAACAAAGTAAAATTACATTCCTTGAATTCTGGCAAGCTGTTCGTAATATAGCCTTGTTTTTTTTCGTAATAAACGACTCAGGTGTTAATTTAATTAGGAAAGTACTTACAGACGCAGTACCTACATCAAATACAATGGGCGTTTTAATTACAAGAGACGTGAAAAATTAAGTGCGTTGTGCACTTAATTGCATAAAAGTCACACTACGAGTACATCAACATTCAAACCGTGTTTAAGTACCCGTATCACACCAGATTACATTGAATTAAGCTAAACCATTATGATATTAAACCGTCACACACAAAAACACCAACCCTTTATTTTTTTCAAACAAATCTTCAACAAAAGCGTTGAAACGTCGCCGTGCAGATGTTCACAACACTTTATTACGATTTAATGCCATAAATAATTTGATTAGTCGCGTATTTATCAACTAAGGACCATCTTCATGGAAAAACGTCACCCATTCATGATCTCCCTTGCTCTAAAGACTTTTATATGGGGTCTATGGGACCCCATTGAAATGAACAACCGTTTATAAGCCACTAATGTTATCTAGAAATCTTCACGGGAAAGAAGATGTCATATAAAACATTTTTACCAAAACTTTTTGCACTTAAAAATCTAAAATTCGCATAATTTTCACACTTAACACTCTAAAAATAAGAATGAAATAGGAGAGTCGGGAAATAGCGTAAGTTTGTTGGATCAATGACATTTTTTTCACGTTTTCAATAGAGAATTCGTTTATCAAAAGGTGTAAAGACATCTTTTGTTGACAAAAGTGTATTTTTTTCACGAAGCTCTGGAGCACGCGTTGAAAATTGACTCGATCAATGCGTTTTTAAAAACTGTCTGGATTATCTTGTTCTCTTTTGTACAAATATTTATGGAATTGCTTTAAAAAAAAAACCTTTGTCGGTGTTTTAATTTTATTATACCAGCTTCTTAAAAAAATATAAGTACCGTTATTTTGAAACGATTCACAGGACATAAATAGTAAAATCTTCTCACTTGAATAAATTGTCATATTTAATACCTCCTAAATAATACAAGGGGTATTTTGCCATCTGATAATTTACGATTATTTAGGTAGGTAAGCACCAAAATAAATAAAACATCTTTATTCATAAAATCATAAATGTACACACAAAAATTACTCAATCTACCGAGAAGGCAATCCGAAAGCACTTCACTCGGTAATCATAAGCTCCGGACCACACACGTCGAAAAACGAAACATACAGTAAAAGGTGCTAATGTGAAAACACAACACGTTCCATTTTCGTAAAAATAAACATGGCGCTTAAAACGCCATAATCTCCTTTACCCGGCGCCCCGACTATTTGAAAATCGAACTAGTTACACTTCCCTATTCAAAAATTGTTACACGTTCTTTGTTCGGACAATATTTGTTGGGCGTATAATGCGACCAAATTGTGAAGACCCTCCCTTGTTTTAAAGGGCTGTTTAAAATTAACTAACTGGAAGTGTCTTCTAAAAATGGTTCGGTTAAGTGATGTGGTTAAGTGGAGACTTGATGTTTGGTTGTTTTAGGGCGCTGTTTGTTTTCGGGCTTTAAACACGACTCGTCTTAACAAGGTGGGGTTTATTTTTATCTGTTCCACAACAAAGAGACTGTGGTAGCAGTGTTTTTTTTGTCTTTGGGTGCTGTCTACCTCCTTAATGCTAAAGGTACATACGTATTACCTTATTCTTAGTGTTGCCATAATTCAGGCTTTGGGAAAATACTCTTAGTTTTATTCTCATGTCAATAATGTCCATTAGATCATTTGCTGAAGATAAAGGGAGATACCCTCTTCGTAGTAGCAAATAAAGTGTTTAGTAAGACATGTTTTTTTTAAAGATTTTTTACGTTCTAGTTTTGACAATCCAAAAAACTCCAAAATAGTCGACATTTTCCTCTATTGCCTGAAAATTACCAGAAATATAAAACCCAGCAAAAGTTCATAAAATCTAAATAGCAAACGCAAAGTAACACAATAAATTAAAAGAGAAACGAATATTGCAACCGTGGGGTACGAATATACCCCGCAGTATAAAAATGCCACAATAATTCAGTGCGTACGCTGCCCTACGGATTTATTGTGCACATTAATCATAATATATTTTTGGCAATAGCAATAATGATTATTTAATAGAATCACTTCATGTTTGCAATGATATTGCGTAACGATTATTTTTGGCAACAATAATAAGATTTATTGGTGATGGAAATTATCTGTTTATTTGACATTCGAAATTAGAATCCTATTTCGATAATTATATTCATTTATTTCGGATTTTCAAATACATATATATACGTAGTATCCGGAGGAAAACAAACAATAAATTATTTATGCTGTTTTTTCGTAATTGGAACATGCTGAAGATCACGATACATATTGATTCAGGACCTTAACGGACTTTATTTCAGTTTTTAAAATAAGTCATAAAATAAAAATACTGAAAATGTAGGTGGTTCAATGACCGCTGTTGCCATGCTAAAGTGATTCGGGTATAGGAAGTAATAATGTAGGAAAAGACATCGCAAAAGAAGGGCTGATTAGCAAAATTGAAATTGGGTGTTCAGGATAGGCCATCTTCTTAGCGAGTCAAAGTGGATGGCAAACCAAATCAAAATTATCCCAATTATCTCTGCATCCATTAAATTATCGGTAGCAGTCTCATAAAATAACTCATAAAATGAAATGTCAGGGGGATGTAAACAAATTGTTTAGTAAAAAGTAAATTCGTATTCGTGATGCCGCAGTGGTTAAGGCCTCGCCTCTCATGCACGAGGTTGTGGGTTTAAATAATAATAATAAGTTTATTTCAATAAATGTGTATAATATCATTAATAATAAATAATAATATTTATTCAAAACTTACATGGCATAAAAATTAGTACAGTTTTGCTTAAATGTAAATTATATTCCTAAGACTTACGTACACATATGTACATTATGTACATTACAGTACACATATGTCTAAAGGCTATATTTTCTTAGCCTGTAGCCGAACTAGGCGTTCATAGGCTATCAGCGCCACGCCCCTCAAATAATGAACACTTAAAGATAGCCATCAAGTAGAAATGTTAATTAACATTTTGTAGATATAAAATAAAATAGAAATTATGATGATAAATAACACAAAAGTTTGATACACAAGAACAATATTTAAATCATTGAGGCAAAATTTACAAAAATTTACCAAAAATATATATACGGGCATTGCACCAATATGACTTTTTCAATTTAAAATTATGTACTTTCTGTGTTTATCTTGGCTATCTTTAAATTATACGATATCTATCATTACCGTACTAACATCCGTGAAGGAAAACACCGTGAGGAAACCTGGACTTATAGTTAATAAAAGTCTGAAACCGCTAACCCCTCTTGAGCAAGCGTGGTGATCAATGCTCGTACCTGTTTGTATGACAAGAGACCTATATCACATGAGGACAATAATAGGCTGGTATTATCAAATTCGAATTCGGAATTTAATTATGATTTCTACTCTTCATTTCATTCTTCTTCTCCTTCTTTTCGTGTGGTTAGTGAGCAACCAGCTATTAATAAATTGGTTTCGTTTGACTAGAATTGCTTTCAAAAGTTGTAAATTGAAAGCAATTCTAGTCAACGAAACCAATTTGACTCAATTGCAAATCGAAAATGTGTTGCGTAATTAGATAGCTGGTGTCGGAGTTATAAAGCCGCGCGAGTCAAGTCAGAAGCCCATGTCTCTGACTTGGCTTCACATGCCGTTGATATATATCTCTCAGGCATGCCGGTTTCCTCACGATGTTTTCCTTCACCTATTTTGAAGCTAGTGATTACACAATACGCACATGAATCCGAAAAGTCAGAGGTGCGTGCCTTGGGTTCGAACTCGAGACCTATGACTTGGCAGTCTGACGGTCACTCCACGAGGCTATCACTGCTTAAATTTCATTACATTTTACTAACTTCATTTCATTACATTTCATTAACAAAAAAATGAAATAATGCAATATTCAGCAATTTCTTCCAACGATAGGAAATAATCTTCAGAGATCAACAACGTTGGAGCCTTGCGCAGTTTTTGTGAAGAACCTTTAGAACAGACAAACGGATACTGGTGTCATTTCTTAGGGTATTCAGCTTTCGCAGAGTTGAACTGACTAGCTAACAATGGGTATGTCAGATCCTTCATAATACCGATTACAGATTAGATTGGTCTTTATTCTGCATACATTTTCGAGTGTAATAAAGTCGAAGGAAAACGGCAAAAAGCTTTATCTGAAAATGGAAACCGCATCTGTAAAGGACATTTCAAAACATGAAATTTCATTTTATCAACCGACTTCAAAAAAAGGGGAGGTTATAAATGTTCATCTGTGTGTATTTAAAAAGTTTTTTTTTTTTAATCGTCAATTGTAGACGGATTTTGAAAATTCTTTTTTCATTTTGTTTGAGGAAGCTTGTAATACGTATTTAATTAACTTTTTTTATCTTGATAATGTTATAAATCTTCCTGTCAAAGTTGCTTACATAGCAAGTAGTGGCATACGAATTGGTGTGGGGTGTGTACCGTACCAAAAAAGTGAAACAAAAATAAGTTTAAAAAAAAAAAAAACAACCGACTTCCAAAAAAAAAAACACGACTAAGTGAAATATAACTTTAATTTCGGAAGGCGGTGGCAAAAAACTAAAATACAGATCCAAAGACACCAACTATTTATCAAAAATGACGGTCGTGTAACAAAATTGATACAAAAATAATATTGTATGGCAAAGCCTTGTGCCGAACTAACCCATAATCCATTGCCAATGTGAATGCAACCAATATAGACTATATATTATTAACCCAATAAATCTGCCTAGCCTTTTCCCCAACTATGTTGGGGTCGGCTTCCAGTGTAACCGGCTGCAGCCGAATACCTGTATACCTGTGCCTATCTGACCTCCACAATCCAGTTACTGGGTAATACGATACCCCTTGGTAAGACTGGTTGTCAAACTTTCGGGCTTCTGACGACTCGTAACGGCTGTCAAAGATCCACGAATGACAGCCGGGACCAACGGCTTAACGTGCTTTCCGAGGCACGGAGGAGTCTCGGATTGTAAAGATTATCACCATCCACGGACCAACCCCGGCAAGCGTAGCTTAACCTGATGGATTGGCCCGTGCGGCTGGTATTACTTAGCCACGAGACCCACCGTTAATTAGTCCATTTGTCCGTTAAACCCAATCATATCTATTCATATTTAAAGTAAAGTTATTCCTGCATCGTTAAGTAAAGCGCCGCAGCTTCCGTGCACTTACAGCAGTGGCAATTGTGGAATATTAAGCTAGGGAATGTTTTTACGATGACAGCGGACAGTGGGATTTTTTTAAGTAACGTGGACAAAATTGTTTGGAAGAATTTTTGGGTGATGACTTTTATTTTGTGGTTGTAATATCGTTTAGTTTATAAACAACTCCTGAAACCCTGGAACCTGTAACCTTTTTCTCTGGTAGATTGTGAATACGATAAGTAGGTAATTCAAAATTTCAGTTTTCAAATATTGTTTGTTTGAGTTTTCGAGTGCGCTTCAGAAAACACTGCAGAATAGAATAGAATGATTTATTTGTGAAACTTAGGTAGGTACATGCAGAGATCTTAAAAAAAATGGTAAAGCGCTATATTTTCCCAATAATTACATACTTATTAAAAAACTTTGTAACCTTTTTTTATCCACTATTCTCACCACGAACTTTTTTTTAATCAGATTGTTCACCTCTGGACCGTACTGTCATCTACAAGAACTACTAAAAGTTTTTTCAACCCTATCTCAGTGTTTCGCTATTTTCAGATAAAAATCAAATCTGAATCTGGAAATTCTGAAAGTAGTATAATATTAATATAAGATAAATAAAACTCGAATTAAGTCAAATTATGTCCACGTAGTGTTAGAACTGGCCCACTGTGGGCGGTACGACGCGACGCACGTTTTATTACGTTACCGCTTTTCTATGGGACTGAAGCTACAGGCTGTTGTGACACCAGGAAATTACTACTGATTTTATTAAACGTCATTGTCATAATGCATACTTGACTAGGTATGTAGGAGTACATACTTATATTAGAATCTATAGCCTGTTCCAAAAATATCTGATGATAGTGTAAACATATCCTGTTCAGGTTAAATTCTTACACAATCACTCACTAAAGGGAATTAGTAACACATTCATCTGTATTTAGTCGGTTCCAATTTTTTTCTCATTATTTTTTCCAACTAATATTGTTTGAATAACATTATTAATTGTAATCGAAGAATCATCGCCGAAAATGTAAGTTAACCTCAATTGTCAGATGAAAAACATCTTTGACGATTTAAAATTAGATTTTCGGGTTTCAATAAATTCAAAAGGGTAACCAAATCAAAGCACTCAATTTGTACTCGTAAGTTGCACTATAAATTGGCATCCACAGGAACGTTTTCTGATTCATTTGTTTACATTTTCACAAATACTTTTGTAACAGACCATACAAGTGACATTCTATCAGCGTTAGCGAAGATGGAAAAGTCAAAAATGTATTGGATTGTCATAAGCTACCAAAAGCTCAATCCTGTTGAATGTCGTAGAAATACGAAGCGCTTTGAAAGCGATTGTCACTTATATAGGCCGTCTGAGTAGGTAGCCATTATTATAGAATGTCTAGTCTTTCACCACGGTGTGAGTATTTACATAAAGATACAGTCCGGCCGTCGAAAGAATGCGTTCTAGACACCTGTCAGTTTCATACTAACGAATAAGTATTTTGCGATTTTGATCCTTACTCAACTAGAATTGTCAAATTGACAGGTGTCAGGACCGCATTCTTTCAACAGCCGGACTGTAGTACGAAAACTAGAAAAATATTGTTCTTATTACACGGTTGACATGTCCTGTCTGGGTCTTTGGTGGGAAAAACTGGAAATTACCTACAACTTTGTAATGTCAAGCGCCGATTTTTTTTTTGTTTAAAAAAAACTTATACTGAGTTTTGAGTGACGAATCATTCTTGGCAGGTTTATTGGGTCACCTTTTCTATGCGGAATTTGTCATGGATGTGAAAAGAATTATCGTAGGTATCTACACAATAAGAGCCAGTAAACTATGCAAACTACGCATCAAAGACCTGACGTCACACAACATCCTGACGACACACAAATCCTGCATCGCGCAATTAGAGTTTATACCCTTTTCTATGGTGGATGAGTGAACTTTACACCCTGTTCTTCATACCCCTAAATTGGTGACCCCGAATATGAACGTCAACGCAGCCTTCGTGCATGTACTTCAGCGTGACGTCATCATCATCATCACTCCCGCAAGCTTTCGTAAGGCGAGTCACACAGCCAGTCAACACCCACGGCTTCAACGGGTATCCTGACCACCAGCATGCAGCGAACGCGCATTCCTGGTCAGCACCCTCAGCCACAACCCAGCGCTGTACCACATCCGACCCACTGGATCATAACGCAGCGCTACCCCGACTCACTGGGGAATCACCGCAGACAGTTCCGACTCACCGCGAACTATGCGGCACCCGGTTCCGATTCACTGGAACCACAGCTGGCACTGTGAAGCATCGCAAGATTCAAGACTCAGCCCACTACCGACCTCCGCTCTCCGGAGGGAAGTGATGTAGCGGCCTCTACATCGCTACATGCAAACTACGAATCAAAGACCTGACGTCACACAACATCCTGACGTCACACAAATCCTGCATCGCGCAATTAAAGTTTACCGCGCGATAAACATATATACAAGCTTCCCGACTTCAACCTCTGGGCAGTTGCCCGCCAGACACGACACCCATCTGGTCGGAGGATCCTCCCTTTTCTATGGTGGATGAGTGAACTTTACACCCTGTTCCTCATACCCCCTAAAAACATAATTAACTGAGAACGTAGAGTTGGTAAAACATGACGGCTCATTATTCTGCAAAATAGAATTATTATTTTTGCTACTTATAGTAAACACTATAGACTATCATAGTGGAAGTCCCACTTTATAAATCGATAAATATAATATTAATTTTAGGTAATTCCCTAAAAAACAAACAATATTTCCTCCTGATAACTTCTAACAACTTATTTTTTACATAATTTTACCTTAACGGTTTTTTTATTCGTCACCTTTGAAGCCATATCAATAATATTGGAAAATACTCGTCATTAAATCAATTGATTATTTTAACGATATATTATTTACAAATACGGAAATTTGTTGTTCCATACATTTTGACCACGCAATATTACATTTTTAGGGTTCCGTAGTAAACAAGGAACCCTTATAGTTTCGCCATGTCCGTCTGTCTGTCCGTCCGTCTGTCTGTCCGTGGGTTAGCTCAAAGATGGTTAGTACTAGAAAGCTATTATTTGGAATATGTATACATATTAATCATGCCGACAAAGTGGTAAAATAAAATCAAGAAAAATATTTTTTTTAACCTCCCCTACACGTAAAGTGGGGATGTTTTTTTTTTTCCTCATCTACCCCATGTTGTGGGGTATCGTTAGAAAGGTCTTTCAAAAATATTGTGAGTTTGTGAGACCATTTTTGGATTCAGGGATCCGTTTGCGAAATATTAAGCTTTCAACTGAATTTTTTTGTCAAGTGTGTCCCCCCCCCCCCCCCCCCCCCCTTCTAGCTAAATGGTTGTACTTGGACTTGTGAAAAAATTCACAGTAGTAGTATATATAACGAAATTAAAAGGAAAACTATGAGAGGTAAGTAGGCTGTACAGGTTAACGAGTAATAATCAACCAACTTAAATTTGCGGTATCTACAATGTTAAGTTTTTTCTTGGGATAAATTCACCCCAACTACGGAACCCTTCATTGTGCGTGGTCCTACACGCACTTGGCCGATTTTTTTTATGAAACAGCCTATTTTTTTGTAAATAACTGACGAAATAATATTTCGTTGGTTATTAAAAAGAAATACGTGTACAAAAAAGTGTGTGTGTCTCAAATTTCATTGCACGGTCCAGAATCAAGCACTGAATCCATGGTAACTTCGGGTTCCACTTCGATGTACCGGATACCTCAGTGCCGTAATCTTTTGATTACATAAAAAAAATAAAAATACACGTCCAATATTTTTTAATAATCGATCTGACGGACAAAAATTACCTATTATCGAATCGCCGAAGTTTATCTTCCAAAGTAACACAGTGCAATCGAAAACATGCAGCCAGTTTGCGAGTTTGCACATCGAACACATTGCAACATTAAAGAGTCGCGAATGACAAAACAATCTCAAATAACTCCTTCATTTAATTAACAAGACCCACGAGCACAGCAAACAAAGTTATTTTTAGCAATGTCAATAGAGAACTGCGAATATCAAATAAATTTTGTAAAACCTGTTACAATGTCTTGAGATAATTTTTTCTGTTGACAATGTTAAAAACATAATTTATATTTTAAATGTGAAAGTTTATATGTTTGTGTTTGGATGTTTGTTATTTGTTACCCAATCACGCAAAAACGGCTGGACGTATTTGGATGAAATTTGACAACAGATATTTTATAACCTGGATTAACACATAGGATACTTTTTATCCCGGTAGTACGTTCCCGTAGGATAATTTCCGACCTCCACGCGGGCGGTGCCGCGGGCAAAAGCTAATAAGCCTAACTTAATACTCGTATTAATGCGAAAGTGATTTTCTTTGTTTGTTACGCTTTCACGCTAAAACGGCTGAACGGATTTGACTGAAACTTGGCACGTGGGTAGACCATGACCTGGGTTAGGACATAGGATTTATTATTTATATATTTATTTTTTTATCCTGATATTCCCGCGGGATGGAGACTTATGCGGGTGAAGCCGCGGGGTGCAGTTAGTAATATTATAAATGCAAAAGTGAGTCTGTTTATTTATTTATTTATATATACTTTATTGTACACCACAAAAATACATAACAAAAAAGTTAATAATCAAACACTACAAAATATACAATGGGCGGCCTTATCGCTTATCGTTTATTTGTTTGTTACGCTTTCACACTAAAGGCTCGTGCAGACCAGCGAGCCGCGACGGCTCGACGCGTTACGAACAATACAATTTCTAAGAAAACTTCACAGTATAACAATAACCGGTGTCACGTCGCGCGACAAGTCGCGCTGGTCTGCACAAGCCTTAAAACGGCTCAACGGATTTGGATGAAATGAAGGCACATGGATAGACCATGACCTGGGTTAGGACATGGGATACTTTTTATCCCGGTAGTACGTTTCCGTGGGATAATTTCCGACCTCCACGCGGGCGAAGCCGCGGGCATAAGCTAGTCTGCAATAATTGGTAAAATGTAACGTCCAATTCATTCGCGGGATTAACATTTTCTTTACTATGTTAGGGTCAGAGTCCTAGCTGTAACAGTTAAGAAAAGATTTTCTAGGCGAGGAACTACGCATCTTGCTCCGTTTCGAAAATGGAGGTATTATATACTTACTCATACAATACTATAGAGGGTAACAGGTATGTGGTGGCATCTACAATCGCCACATGCGAACTACGCATCAAAGACCTGACGTCACACAACATCCTGACGTCACACAGATCCTGCATCGCGCAGTTAGAGTTCACCGCGCGATGGACATATATACAATCTCCTAACTTCAACCTCTGGGCAGTTGCCCGCCAGACACGACAACCAGACGGTTGTCGTGTCTGGTCGGAGGATCCTCCCTTTTCTATGGTGGATGAGTGAACTTTACACCCTGTTCCTCCTGTTCCCTAAAGGGACATCAACGTGAAAACTGTTAACATTAATTCAGTACATGATTCTGAACACCCCTGCGTTAAAAAATTTCATCGGTTTAAAAAAAACAAATGCTGTTCCATAGAAAACTGCAATACCTACGCGGTAAAAAATTATGGAACAGCTGATTTTTTTTTAAATAACCTAAGACTAATTTCCTACCAGTTTTAGCGTCGATGTCCATGCCACCACTGTGTAGGTTTGTTACTCATAAAATGATGGCTCTTTGATGACTGGCTACCATTTATTTTGGTATAGGTAGGCTTCATGGGATTGCATGGGACTTATAACATAATGTTCGAAATGTGGGCTTTAAACATAGACCTCTGGCAATCCTTTCGTGACTTCGATCCTTGCGACATGTTACATCTTATAAAAAGGTACCCAATTAGATAACTGTCTCGGGAATTCCAAGTTACCTATCGTAAAAATAATATTTAAAAAAACAGCCTCCTGTATCAACGCAGAAAAAGCGGCAAACTGAAAACTCATTTCGCGGAGTAATGGCCGGTCCCCTAGTTACTATCGTTGTCATCGCCGACTTTTTAATAAAAAAAACGCCGAGAATCCCTCATCTCTAAATTGTCCGCGCCTCTCGGGAATATGAAAGTCATTATTTAAAAAGATTGCTCCTTTTCGCGTATTATTTCTGCGTAAATTTTACTTAAGCTCGGCTCTCGAGTACGGTAAACTGACTGAATATCAAAATTTTATTACGTACCCCGTAGGTTTGCTTTTTCGACTTATTTATGGTAATAGAAACGTTAATTAAGAACGTCTTAAATTATCCTAGTGGAGGTATTTTTTTTTTGTTTTTCAATGAGCGATGTTTCCACAATTCTGGCGATGGTTTTGAACTTAATTCGTATTTCATAACTAGCACTTTTTTTAAAGTAACTTACAGTTTTCTAGCGTGGTCACAGAATCACAGTGGCTTTTAGAAATTCACTAAATACTTATATGTATTCATAATCAGTCTATAGATAATAAACGTATTTTCTTTCTTTCTTTCTTCTTTCTATAATGTTCCCACTACTGGGACTCAGGCCTCCACTAAATGAGAGGGAGTGGGCTGTAATCCACCACGCGGGCCCAGTGCGGATTGGTAGTTGTCACATGTCTTCGAATTTTTGGTTCTAGGACATGTATGTTTCCTCACGATGTTTCCCGTCACCATTTTAAGAGCAGTAGTGATGAAATAATTTACACAAAGTAAAACGCCTGTCAGGGTTAGAACCTACGACATAGGTACAACTCGTAACTCGCGGCTGTTACCACTGGACCACTGCAGCTCTGCTAATAATACTTATATTGCTTAATTAAGACACGTACGACGCACTGGTCAGTCAGCCTCGTTATATTGCTGGCTGAGCAATTTTTACCAGTGCATGAGCTATTCTTTTAGATTTCGTATCAATACGTGAAAAACAGAACCATAAAGGCCCTTGGCACACGGTACGGTGTACAAACCGCGCCGTAGAAAACACGTGTCTGTCAACAAGCTTCCATAGTGATCCATACAACACTGAAGACCTTGCCAACACATGGGGAATAAACCGTAGTTTTTCACGGCAACAAAACCGTGGGCATAATTTGTCATAATAATCAAACCGTTGCCGTAGAGAATGCTAAAAAAAATTCCATAAAAAAAACGAAAGAAAGTTCACTTTACAAATACTTAAGGAACTGAATGTTTAGCTTCAAGCGCTTCTGATCAATTTACAGGGCAACACAAACTTATAATTGAATTTGGCTGTTATAAAGAATCTCAGCTATAGCCCCAAATTGCCTGATAAACGGAGATAGGGAGCGCCCTATCCCATTGACTCCTAATGGCGGCAACTGAGGGGTTCGACAATACTGCTGTGTCTATTTATACAAGGATATTTGACAAAGGAACCTTGTTTGGTTATTGCAAAAATATATGACTTCAATTTAGTCAATTCCCTAGTATAATCTTAATATCAACCACTTAAGTTAATATCTAAATTCACTTAAGAGCGTTTATCCTTAAACTTGGCAACGTCGCAAATAGCTGTCAAATATTTACTAGTTTTGATTAATTTGGCAATATTACTATATGGATATATGAAATGTGGCTAACTAGTGAACTAAAATATTGATTATGAAATGCAATAACTAATATCGTAACACCGAATATAAAAAAAAAGTATTTAGAAACTTTCCAAATGCCTTTTTTACGCCTAAAACGGTTACAACATCAAATTGTATGTTATAATTTGCAATTCATTATTAATATTCTAGTTCTCTAGTTAGCTACATTTCTTATTTCCATACAGTAATATTGCCAAATTAATCAAAACAGTGAAATATTTTACATCTATTTGCGACGTTGTCCACTTTTAGAATAAACGCTCTTAACTCCGATGCAGCTAAATAGAAGAATTTTCGAGTCGTGAGTGTATTGACGGGTCTGAACCTCCAGAACCCAGCTGCAGCAGCTGTTCTTGTTGGATCACGCTGAATGGATTCATGTTCCCGTCACTCTCAAAATTATATGCTACCATACCCTCTGAAACTTTTTTTCATGGACTATTTTAACCTACGATTCTACGAGAGTAAACCTATGAATTCCAATGGACTATCAACTCATATTACTTTGATAAGCACAGCTTACACATGTAGAAGTAAATCTACATCTATTTAACTACGAAAACAAACCGATTGATAATCAAAGACTCGCTCCCATTAAAAAACAAAAACTCCTGTGTAGGTAACCAATTACGCGTGTACCCTACTACCTTTCCAACGGTATCTTTCAAACATCTAATCCTTTACATCTTACGTAAAACTCCCTGACAGACTGGTCGTTTGATCTCTGTGAATCTACTGAGTAAGGCCCCTCGTCCACGATACTTCTCATAAAAAGTACGCAACACGATGCAACCAATCACGAATCTAAATTTATACTAATCTATATACCCAGTAGTAACGGCCCGACTTACTGTTGTAGGTCGTGGGTTTGAACCCAGGCAGGCGCTTTACTCTGTGTAAATAATCTCATCACCACTGCTCTCAAAACGGTGAAGGTAAACATCGTGAGGAAATCGGCATGTCCTAGAACCAAAAATTCGAAGACATGTGACTACCAACCGACACTGGGCCCGCGTGGTGGATTACACTCCGGAGAGGAAGAGGCCTGTGACCCAGCTGTGGGAACATTATGCTTATGCTTTAATAAAGCTGATGATTTTGTTTGTTTGTTTGAATGCGCTAATCTCTGGAACTAGATAGTTTTATAGAGATTAGCGCATTTGAAAATATCGGATTTGAAAAATTTTATACTCCAATTCTTGAGGAAGGATTTAGGCAACATCAGGCTACGACCCTCAGGAGCCGACCAAAAAGGAGAAAAGTCAGAAAGAAAGCGCAAACGAAGTAATAGCCCGGGCGGGCGATGTAATGCGACGCGGTGGGACGGAGAACAAGAAATTTCACACGGACGAGGTCGCGGGCAGAAGCTAGTAAATTAATAACGCGTCGTAAATTAATAAGTCACGTCGTGTACGGCCTGAAACACTGGAACACTAGTGCTGTGACATTTTTGAGTCATTGGTGATTAGAGTTTGCGATACGTTTTATTTTTTGGTAGAGTCGTGGACGATGGGCCTAACTCAGTAACAAGTGAGCATCACAATCGTCTTACAACTCATTATTGTACGTAAATAGCTCAAAAATAATCATGTTTCGGACATTTATAGCGCTAAGCTTAGGATTAAACGCGTCTGTGATGATGTTAGAAGTATGTTTAGGTTACGTTAGTGGATGGTAAAATAATAATATTTAGATGAATATTATGCAGTTAATACAAGCTATTAACTGAGCACTGCAGAAAGTCAGAGAATTTAATTCATAAGTTAATTAACCATCAACGTAAATTGACCGTAAATTCAAATCAAAACTGTAATTTTTTGTCAGTCGTATGAAACCGTTGTCATACTGTAAATGACATAGTGTGTAAATCAGTCATGTTGATCAGATTTACACCTATTTATTTACCTTGTCTGTCAGTGTGATAATAAGTTATTATGAGTTTACGATGGAATTGCAAAATATGTAGTATCGCTTGTCCACTCTGAAATGACGCGCCCCACAATCGCATTACCGAGTCGTCGTCGGCGCGTCATTTCAGAGTGCACAAGCTTTACCTAGGTAATTGCTACGAAAATTGCACGTTCTACGCTACGCTACGGCGCTACGAAAAAACGAAGATGTCTAGTAAACTGTTGCGTCTACGAAATTAATTTATGTGTTTTCTAAAGTAAAACAAACTCAGTGCCTTCTCGATATTTTTTAGCATTGATAATAGGTAGGTACAGGTCAAAATGTGACCTACGTGGTCACATTATTCTATATAGATACGATAATACGTAGGTTTATTAGTTCAGTTTTTGTACCTAGGTACTTAATTAGTTGTCAAATTATTCATATCATCTACGCAAAGTTTATGAATAAATACGTATAATTAAATGCCAAATCTGACTATGTCCATCTCAACATGGCATAGCATAATCTAAAAATGTTTTCGCCTTTATTCTCTTTCAATTAAAGTGAACGTTAATCTCTCTGTGCTATTAAATTACATTAATTGGGTAGGGGACGTGCGTCATTAATAACGAACACAAATCGACTCTATCACAATCATATAGAGTTTAATTTTCTCCAACAAAATTAGGAGACACATCGTCTTTTGTTAATATTTGCGAATTGACAACGTCAATTTGACGTGACAAGGTTTTTTCGGTCTTATTTCCTAGTGATAGAGTTTAGATTAGTGCTGAAGGGAAAAGGAAATCTTTTTCGACGATGCACAATGAGATTGTAGATATCTGTGTAATACGATTAACTGTTAAGTGACATGGCGCTAATGATTTGATTCGGGATTTCTTTTTGTAATGGTGTTTAAATTGATTTTTTAATTATCTCGTTAGGTAGACGTCTCTTTTTGTGTTTTTTCTTTCTTTTCAATGGGGCTTTTAAATATGAAAATAATAAGTTAACCCCAAAATCTTTATACAGGATGTATTTTAATATGTATACTAAAATCTCGAATCTAAATGTCGATCGTATCATATTATTTCTACAATTCCTGAAAATATCACCTACAACCTATCTACAACACAAAAACGTCATAAACTCCACCGAACTCGAGTAAACCCCACAAATTAAACAAGACATGTTACTACCAACTAATTTAGTAGTGTCGAGCGGCGGCGCTTGAATCTCCGCTTCGGAACTCCCAACTGTCGCCGAACAAAACATTGAGCTGAACGTCTGCACACCTCCTTCGTCATAAACAAATCAAACATGGCCGGCCCGCCCGAGATATTAATGAGACAATGAGACATTAGCTCGCTACAAAATGCCTCCGCATTCGCGAATAATTAAATCGTAAAGTCCCCTCTACGCCGCCTACAGCACCCGTCTATTTACTCCTTTTTCATTCAACACAATAGCCGCTGCAATCCAACACGCTTGGCTCCGTTACGTCACTTTATTGTTGTGCTACACATACTAAATACAACCTTATGTGTACACAATAATGATTACATTTGTCTACACGCGGATAATTCTATAAGGCGTATTCCGTAGAGACTATTAATTTGAGCGCGACGGACCCCGCCTACTCAATATCGCGTTTACACACATGTCGGATTGTATCGTCGTCTCGTTCGCTCCGCGCCGCTTATTAAAATTCCTCGGTCGGTAGCTGCATCTCTGTCGGCCGGGAGAGGCGGTCCGCGGCCGCGGCTTGCGCCCCAATGCTGGCGCGATTTTCACCGCGCTTCCACGCGAATCATTACACGGAGATATCGCTCGTTTCCGAACACATTCGCAAGTTTCCGCGCCGCGCTCCGCAACCGCACGTTCTGATTTCAAATCCACGTTCCATATTTAGTTTATTTTTATTTTTTATTAGTGCCTCCAATTGTGCTAATTCAACTGCTGTCACAATAGTGATTTACTGACTCGACTATTGTATCGGAACGCTCGTTTACGTGGATAGTGTAATTAATAAGACCATGTGCATATGAACGCAATAATTATATTCGACAGATACTTGCAACATTATACACCGGCGTGAAATCAATTAGCGAACTTTGTAAACTTCAGTCGTTAACAATGGGACGAATTTACAAATACCTACAAATTACTTACATCAGTAATTGTTGATTACAATGGGACACATGATGAACTCAATGACACTCTAGTGCACATTTAAATAAACGGAATCTCAAAAACAAACAATTGTGATTGGAGGATAAACAGACAAAAAAAAAAGAAAATGGCGAGATAAGCCGTCGGGGTTAGCGCGCGAATTTAATTGAAATGTCATCGAGCAGATGAAATGAAGACTTCGCTCGAATGCGAGCGTGCCGAGACCGCCGACAGCGGCGGGAAAGGCCGGATATCTTTTAGCGTGGACTCACTGCTGGGAGGGAAGCAGGACGCGCCGGTGAAGGACACGGTAGCTGACACCAACAGCAATGACGCTGAGAGTACTGACGCGGCTCCGGAGAGTGACGAGAGTGACGTGGACATTGAGGACGTCGACTCGAACGTCGATGATCGAGAGGAGAGGGAGAACGGGCATGATGAGGAATTGGAGAACAGAGGCGGGGTGGTGGTGCCCCAGCCGCTGCTGCCACGGCTGTACCAGGGCCCGCCGCCACACTCCTGGCCATTTGGAGCCTTTCCCTGGATGGCACCTAACCCTATGTTTAGAGGAGGATCACCTAACAGTAAGTGTAGTTACGTAGTTTTTTGACAAAGATTCCTGAATTCAAATATCTTTTAAAAGAGATTAAGGCCGGAAATGAATACTAATTGAGTTATTAATAATATCAACTGTACGTATTTGGCCTAGTTACTACCAAAAATTGTGTGCTTCAATGTGACCTATTTTCCGGGTTAATATCATCGCCCTCCTTCCTTATAGGAAAATGTTCACAACTGTTATTAGTGCGTTAAATAGTCACGTGCTATTGTGGATATAAGCTTTAAGTCATTATCAAAATGGACTTTGATAAGCTTGGGACTAGAATGTTTATCTTATAAAAAGAGCGCTCTAAGAATATCTATACTTCACTTGCAGACGTTATACCTACTGTTTGAGAAAAAAGCATCTTTCATTTCTTTTATCATTCATTGGATGAACAAATTTTGATCTGCGGCCGCAATTTGTGTTAAATTGGCGGATATGGATCATCGTGTTCGTCACCATGATTTTATGAAACGTCATAGGTTAGCAGTAAAAAAAAATATCCGTATCTCCTGACTATTGCGACACGCCTAAGCATCGGTGCAATTTGTGTTAAATTGGCGAATATGAACCATCATGGCCTGGTTTGGTTACCATGTTTTTTTTGACACAACATATCAGTCAACAATCTGATTCGAATATCCATTGCGCCACAAACATTTTCGGAAAAATATTCAAAATAATAATATGATATTATAAGTAGATATCGGTGACGTTGGGCAAAAAAAATTAAAATTGATAAAAGGAAATAAAATGTACCCTAGATTCCAGTTAGAATCTACTTCGAAAACATAAATTGAAATTGTGGTTATCCTTACAAACATGACAAGACCTATTTCAATTAAATTAAATTCAGAACGCTCAACATAAGGAATACCTAATATTCTGTTAATTTTTCGTTCGATTGGCACAAAACATTTAAGTATTATGAAATTAGTTAAATACATCATAAAAACGCCGACCCGTCTGGAGCAAGCGTGATGATCAATGCTCGTGTCTTTGCCTTGCAGTGGGACAGTAATAGGCTGGTATTATTATTATTATTATATGAAAAAGCTTATGTTGTGGTAAAACTATGTGCCAGGCAACAAAATAGGGGTGGGCTGATTGGTCAGAATGAACCGGCAGTACCTAGGTATAGCTTGTCCAGTCTGAAATGACGCGCCCCACTACGCATTCTGTACATCAAACTAAGTAACTTAGTGCAAAATAAACTATGTTGGGGTTCTTGGGATTGCCTAAATAGATTAGCACAAGAGTATTTCATCAGAGTGTGTAAAGATCGACGAATAAGCAACATAAATGATGAAACTAAAAGCAAGTATAGCCTGTCCACTCTGAAATGACGCGCCCCATTACCGCATTTACGCACACGGCAATGTGGTAGTGGGTCGCGTCATTTCAGAGTGGACCAGGTATACCTTGGCACTTGGCAGTCAGCGCCGCTACAAAAGCTGCGTACAAAGGGTCTAATATTTTTACCACAGTATGAGCTGGGACCCTATATCACAAAACTTTACAAGTCTACAATTCTACTAAATTGTACAAAAAATTGCGTAACAGAAATTTGAAATATACTCGTATATGAGTTATAATATTATAGACTACAATTTACATATTTGTAAGATTTTTCGTTACAATACGGATGATGCCTGGGTAAAAACAATGAAATTCTAATTAGTCCGTCAGTCAGATAATAAAAAAATATTAGACACGTATTTTTTGCTTAACATATTATTAATAAAAAATTACTTAGATAAAACGCATTTTAAGTTGGGGAGTGGGGGTCGCTACGTCACTAGTATATATAAAATCTACATACTCGTGACGTCATGGCACTTACCTCAATGTATCGCCGTAATCTTTAGATTACGTAAAAAAATAAAAAATACGTGTCCAATATTTTTTTATAATCTCAAAGGCGGACTAAAAAACATTTTTAGTCATCATCTCTATTGTGTGACTTAGAGTTTTGTGATAGGCGTGCCTACTTGAAAGATTTATAAATTTGTTAATTGTAATTGTAAAGTTTTATGGTATAGAGCCCTGTTCTCATATAGACCGTGCTGTTCGTGTTCCGTGAAAAGAAAAGAGTATATAATAAATGACCCGAAGTGCCATTTTGTAATAGTAATTTCTAACGTATGGATATTATCGTGGACGTCCACGTCTATGTCCATGAAATTTATGGAAATACGTGCACATTAATAACGTTATTGTGCACTTCATATTTTCATACCTTTTACTTCCTAGTGTTATCGTGGTGCCATGGACGTCCACGATAATATCGTAAAAATAAGCAATAATAGACTTACAGCTATACCTAGTAAGTTTGAAATTAAATTAAAACTTGACATAATAAAATATATTAAGTACAGTACGACACAACTTAGATGTAGCATCGGCAAAAATCGTAAAACCGATCACCATCTGGACTAAGTGCGCCTTCAAAATCACCAATATTTATTACTGCTTTAGATGAAAATGATCTTTACGTGAACGCAATAACTTGTAAAGTCATATAACCAAATACATTCGTAAAATTGAAGTGAATGAATGCAAATTTTCAAATTTATGCTACATATAAGTTGTGTCGTATTGTACCTACCAATTTTTTTATAAAATATGAGAAATAAATTGAATAAACAAATACCATGTTTATTAATAGGTACATAAAATATTAATAACGAACTCATTTATTAAACTATGCAAGGATAAGTTACAAAAGCAATTAGCCTGACTTATAATAGGAATTATTAAGGATTTAATACGAAACAATTTAAATAATGAATGAATGAAATATGCATATTGTTATTATAATGAATGATTGATCGACGAACATGTTCATTCAATTATATTAAAAATTCATAATTTTTTTATGTTTATACAAATTTTATTAAAGTTTAGGTAGAATTTGCGGAAAATAAAAGAAGCAGCTATTTTAATTAATATGAAATCAACAAAGTGATGCCGAAAATACTGCCGCAAAGAAAACTTCATTCTACCAATTTATAACTTAAAGCAAAAAAAATACAGGTATCTATGTGGTGTAGCAAATAAACAATCTGAGTTTACAAACTTAAATTGTCCATAGATCACAACTGTCATTTGACAGTTGTGTTATTTGACAGTTGTATGAAGTGGCTATATCGTGGTGAATTAAAAAAGGGTATAATTATCACTTACTTCAAAAACCGTGAAGGAAAACATCGTGAGGAAACCGGCATGCCTGAGAGATATTTCTCGACGGCATGTGAAGCCAAGTCAGAGGCCCATAAGCGGCTTTAAAACTCTGACACCAACGTAGTCACTAACCACATTTGTAAAACAATCCTGGTACCATTTTATCCTTAAAAATAATTTTCGACGTGATTCTTACAATAACTGTAAAATAATATTATTAAATTATTATCGAAGAAGTTCATATCTAACCACCGTAAGGACTATTCTTGCTTGCAGCGCTCGGCGGCTATAGAACTGGGCCGGTAACAGATGTGGTCATCGTGTTCACGGGATTTTGTTTTGAAACTGGTTAGATATGAACTTCTTTGATGGTACATAACACGCCTTATTTCCTCGAAGGGTCAGGCAGAGGTGTACCTATAGTACACTCACATTTCGCCAGTTATGTTTAAGTCCCATGTAATAGGGAGCGAGCCTATTGCCATCAACCGGCCACAAATACAGACTCCTGAGAAATTCCTGTTGGGAAAACCCAATAATACTTTGCCCATGGACTTCAAACTCAAACTCAAAGCATTTATTTCAATTAAACCAATTACAGGCACTTCTGAATTGTCAATTGTCAAGTTGTCAGTCAGAAAGATGAAGCTAATTGCCCATTCCAACGCGTAGTAGGTTCCTATGGAGAAGAACGGGCAAGAAACTCCTTCAAGCTCAGCATTAACGCTTGTGACGACTAGAACAGGTTCTGGGGATGAGGTTCTATAGGTAGTAATTACGAATGTTTACACAAAAAAAGAGGTTAGGGAATTGTGACAATATCAACCTATAACCGATTTTCCAATATTAGGTATTCTACAAAATAAACCTGGGAGAGATATTATAAAAAATCAAATTCAAATCTTTATTGTATAAAGCTTCGTGCAGACTAGCGCGATGCGACACCGGCTAGCCCACATACGCATGGACGTAAAAATATCGCGGCGGGATTTTAGCGCGTACTGAATTTACAACTCTCGGTGTTGAGCCTAGCGTTGAGAATCTAACGCGCTGGAACGCAGTCTCGTCCCAGCGCGTTAAATATACTGTTGGATTTTCAACTCTCTGCACAAAGTAGAGCGTTGAATATCCAGTGCACGAAAAAAAATCGCCGCGGGAAATAATCGCCCGTGCGTACCTGGGCTTATTGTTATACCATGAAGTTTTCTTAGAAATTGTAGTGTTCGAGTCGCGTCGCGCCGTCGCGTCGCGCTGGTCTGCTCGAGCCTTAACACATGTGTTGTACTTTGTATTGAGTTGAATTTTCCATTAAATTAATCTAGTTAGAGAAATCAGTCAAACTCAAACTCAAACAGAAATGCTTTAAAATGTCTAGAAATAACGTTAAAATTGTAACGTTACTTATTGATACAACCTTGAGGCTGTGATTTAATTAGCAAACAATTAAGTAATTGTTGCTGATTAATTTGAATTTTAACTAAAGCGGTAACTTGCAGCTACTTATATTTTTTGTACTACCATTTGAATTTTATTTAAAAAAACAGGCCAAGCACGGGTTCTGTGCCGTACCATCTGAAAAAACAGGCTCATAAAATCATTATTTTCAAAGTTTCTGGACCCCTCTTAGCTTCAGACATTTTATTTTCCAATTATTTGTCACAACTCTGTGGACAACTGGCTAACTGTTACTGTTTTATAGATAACAGCTCTCTTACAGAGAAACAGTCGGCTTCACAGGGTCCGTTTTATTACCCTTTGGGTACAGAATAAAAAAATAAAAAATAAAAGTTGCTAACACCTCTGCCTAACCCTTCCCGGATTAAATGCGTGATGTTATGTTATGATGTTATAATATACAAATTAGACTTTTTATCTACCATATTTTCAGAAAGTGCAATTCAGAAAACTGTAATTAATCAAAAATAACTTGAATTTTTTCTCTACCCAAAATAACAAACTCAATATTTCGCATAAAAAAAATATACAAATTGGTAGTTTTTTTTTTTTTCTCTACAACGGCGTAGCTCTTGGCCTGCATCTAACATAATCGTAAGTAATGATCAGGCCGAAGGTGGAAGCGAGCCTGAACCACTGAGGAACTGGCTATCTTACCTCCAACTGCCGAAGCATAACAATGTTGTTAACATTGTTGTTATGTAGTTGTCAAAATGTAGCATACCTCCTACAAAAAAAACGTGTGTGGTCGGTGGATCCCCGTCAGTAACTAAGTTCCTTAGCTCGATACTCGCACATACACACACATTCATAAAAGACTCAAATGATTTATGTATCATGACTATGTATTACCTAGCTCATAACAATTAACTTTTAATTTCCTGGTTTGAATAATCAATTAGGAATAAATTAAGTACATGCTTATTGCAAAACGCCTAGTGGTGTGACCGTCGTCGGACTGCCAATTCATAGGTCTCGAGTTCGAAGCCTGAAGAAGACCTTTCGGATTCATGTGCGTATTGTATAATTATCACTTGCTTCAAAAACGGTGAAGGAAAATATCGAGAGGAAACCGGCATGCCTGAGAGATATTTCTCGACGGCAAGTGAAATCAAGTCAGAGGCCCATGGGCGGCATAAAAACTCTGACACTAGTTTAGTCACTAACCACACGAAAAAGAAAGAAAAGTCAGACTTTTCGGCTTCTGACTGCCTATCGGAGCTCCACAACTCAGTAACTGGGTAATACGATACCCCTTGGTAAGACTGGTTGTCAGACCTTTGGGCTTCAGACGACCCGTAACGACTGTCACAGATCTACGAATGACAGCCGGGACCAACGGCTTAAGAACGTTTATTCGGAAACGTCGCAAATAGGTATAAAATATTTCGCCATTTTGATTCATTTGGCAATTATACTGTATGGAAATAAGAAATGTGGCTAACTAGCAAACTAGAATGTTGATAAACATATTGCAATTAAAACATTGAATTTGATGTTGTAACCGTTTTAGGTGTCAAAAGGCATTTGGAAAGTTTCTAAATACTTTTTTTACGTCTAAAACCAAATAATCGGTGTTACGATATTAATTATTGCTATTCATAATCAATATTTTAGTTCACTAGTTAGCCACATTTCATATTTCCATACAGTAATATTGCAAAGTTAATCAAAACCAATAAATATTTGACAGGTATGCGCGACGTTGCCAACTTTTAGGATAAACGCTTTTAACGTGCTTTCCGAGACACGGAGGGGTCTGGGTATGTAATGGATGGTCACCCGTCTACAAACCAATCGCGGCAAGCGTAGCTTAGTCGTCGATCAACCTGTGCGGCTAATATTATTTAGCCACGAGCCCCTCATACTAATTACCTACTTGCAAATGAAAAATTACTTTTCGCATATCAGTTAGCACCAGAAAAATTTAACGATGAAGAAGTTATTGTTGTAAGTTGTCATACTTTTGGTAGGTAAGTAATCGAAGTGACACAAATTATGTCAAAACAAGCCATTGGGATGCCCGATATGCTCAATGGTATTTCCTATCGACACAGTGCTCATTCTTGTTATTATAATATGTAACCGAATTAATGCACATTATGAAAGTAATTGTTTAGAATCGTTTACTGAATCGATTTCTGTAATTTTTAATATAGGTAATTTTATATCCCAAAAATAAAATCACTGTATCGATCGTTATGAAATTTGATAGATTTGTAGCTTGGGACGCAACAGGGGCACTAAAAAAACAAAATATAAGTATGTACCTAGCTGCGCCCCGCGGTTTCACCCGCATATGTCTCGATCCCGTGGGAATATTGGGATAAAAAGTACCCTATGTCCTAATCCTAGGTCATGGTTTACCCACGTTCCAAATTTAATCCAAATCCGTTTAGCCGTTTTAGCGTGAAAGCGTAACAAACAAACTCACTTTCGCATTTATTATATTTTAATTAGGATACAGAAGGATTAACGCGAAGTTAAATATCCCAATAGGGTTCTCTTAGACATTATTTTTGTACGGAACCCTATAAAATAAATTGCCTCATGAGTCACGTCAAAGGCAAATCAGTATAAAATAGCGCTTTGTATTCAAATTATATATATCTATACAAAGTGTAAGGTTAGTTCTCGGCCAAATCAATTAAAATTCCAGACAATATAAATGTTTCCGAACTTCCCGATTATTGTTTGCGAAAAATCTAGTATTTACATATAAACCTAATGACCCAACAATGATTGTGATTTATTTAATTGGTATTGCGTAATGAATTTCAATTAAGAATGTATTGAATATATATTTTTTGAATTACTTTGTTTAACATCACTGCATTTTCAACACAAAGTATTTTGTTATGAAATAAATTACTTATGACTTATTTTGAACTGCGTCATATACAGGATGACAGGGACGACGCAAAAACTGATACCATGAATTCAGTACACGATTCTGAACAATCCTGTGTCTATCTACTTACGTAACATATTTTCGTTAACGATTACGACTAATATGTTTCATTTTGACAGTTCAACAACATTCATTGCAGTTTTTACGTTATTGAGCAGATTTTTTTCGAACTTATGAAGCAATGGATTAGCAATCTGTTTCAAAACGATTCAGATTGTGATTGATCGTGTATTACGCAATTAGGGTACAGGCTGTTTCTTAGTCAAAAGATTATTAGCGATCTTATCAAATATTTAATTCAGAATTATAATCATTAAAATCATTAATATATCTATTATAATTCTGTAAATATATATTGGATCCTAACTAGCCTTGATGTCCCGATTTGCGTGGGACGCCCCGTTCAGGCGGCTGGTCCGTGGATGGTGACCATCTTTACATATCGAGTCTCCTCCGTGCCTAGGAAAGCACGTTAAGCCGTTGGCCCCGACTGTCATTCGTCGATCTTTGACAGTCGTTACGGGTCGTCAGAAGCCCGAAAGTCTGACAACAGGTCTTACCAAGGGGTATCGTATTACTCAGTTACTGGGTTGTGGAGGTCAGACTGGCAGTCGCTCCATGTAAAATACTGGTATTCAGCTGCATCCGGTTAGACTGGAAGGCGACCCCAACATAGTTGGCAAAAGGCTAGGCAGATTGATTGTATGTATAGATTTGGTAGCTACGACAATACAGGTTACAATAGACGACGTATATTTAGTAACCTAATCCGCTTAACTGTTTTTAAAGAGTCATAAAAAACCCTGAAAGAAATCGACACGTGTTTCACCTCTTAACGAGGCATCCTCAGTATGACGATTGACTTGTTGCGAACCCGGACACGACGTGTTGCCACGTCAAGCGCCGAACGCAGTGTGTTGTAGGTATAAAAATAATAAGATCAATTCATTTCAAAACGAATATTTTGACAGGCCACAAAGAATCACCTATGCACAAAAAAATGTCACAACTCACAAGCTAACTTTGTGCAGTTTTTCGAACTTCATGACTTTATGAAATATACTATTAATTATATTTTTTTCAAATTGAGACGTCACAAGTCATCGTTAGCTCACGCATGCGTTTGCACATCGGAGGAGTTCGTCAAACGAATGTAGAAGCACCATGTTTTCTATTTCAAAACTTGGACTTCCTATTTTTCCCCCTGCCTGTTAATAAAAGTGATTTCAAGAGGAATTATTGCAATTATTAAGGGTGAAAAAGGCATATTGGTTGATTTGCACGAACTCGCTCGCTCGAATTGGCACATTTTGAATTTAAAAGTTAGTGTACTTTTTCCTAACTTTAATGCATACAATTCAAAATGTGGCAATTGCCTTATACATATTTGTGGAGTTGTCGATTCACCCACAAATAAATTAACTTTCGTGCGAATCGCCTCAAGAAAAAGTGTAGATTCGTCCATTTCAGGCGAGTAAATAAGTGCAAATCAACCAATAATCCGAAAAAGTAAGATGTTTCAAAAAAATACTCATACCTACCGACTGTTACTAAAATGTTTAACACATTCCAGAAAACAAAAGACTCTTCGACATCATATTATGTGCTTACAAAATCACCATTATTTTAATAATTTTAAGTTCAAAAACAAGATTACTATTTACTTTGTTTAATCGAAACATTTTTGGAAATATGTACAAACATGCGGTTTCAAAAATGTTCTCATCTTTATAATTCAACTCTAACCATCTGATAAAGGTCATTTTTCTATTTTCATAATTATGTCAGTACTTAGTTCAGTATTACTGTCGCAAAACCAACGATAAATATCTTGAAAAACTTGCACAAGTCCTGGAATAACCTACCAACTTCTTGGTTACCCCATGCTTCCTAGATCATTAATACAAACGCCCGGTAGATGGCGTTGACAACTACTCGTTTATCAAAACAATCGTTAACAAAATAGCAACACCTTATTTAGTTTTATGGTAACAGCAAACTGACTGACAGAAATTCAAGGAATTTTTGGGCTTCAAACCGAACTGATGAAAAAGGACTCAAGATCATTAAAAACGATTTGACGATACCGTTTGTTGTCTTGTCTTTGACAAGTGTCACATGCTGATATTTTGATTTGATTTATGGTGATGCTTTTAAAAAGTGAGTTAGGAAAACAATGAAAAAATATTTGGTAAACATACATGGTAAAAAATATATGCATTGTAGGCTAAGACCACCACGGCGTGGGTTCCTGAACACGTCCAACAGCATCGTGGAAGACCCAGGCGTAGATGGTGGGACGAGCTTGACGCTTATAGGAGGGATTGTTCCATATTAACTCAGGATCGAGTTGAATGGAAAAAGGGAAGCCTAAGCCCTGCAGTGGAACAATACGGGCTAAAATAATAAATTAATCATTTTAATCGACATAATATAATACGTCTTAAATTATATTATAGTCTTAAAAGTTACACACATATACATTCAAATAAACAATGCCCATAATTAAAACAATACAGAACTTGGAAAATACTGCATTCATTAATCTAAAAGTAAAATGTATGATCCCACGTAAGGTGAGCTACAATTTGTAACGTTAAGAATTTGTACTCGACGTTAATTAAGTATATAAATGCGTGTTTAATATGATAACAAAGTGGAGTTGCATACATCTAAATATTAAAATATTTCAAGATAATTTGATAGAGTAGATGCAGTAAATTCATTAGATTTTAATGCATCTACGACATTAACAGTCAATCAATCTGCCTAGCCTTTCCCAACTATGTTGGTATGTTGAAATCATCAAAGTATAACCAGTTTTATATCAACATTGACATTGTTGAATATTACATACAAAATGACATGATTACTTTGTAAAGTATTTTATTATTTTCATTATTGTGAATGTGAGGACTACGTGGATATTTTTTTACTTTCTTTTGATTCATATTTTTTTTCTTTTCAGTTAGTTTTAATGATGGTCTGGCAGTTTGAGTATTTTATGCGGCCTCCCAAATGTTCTTTCTTTGGCATTGTACTACAGCACGATTACTGGCAAATGCTTGCACTGACTGGACAGGTCCGCTCAAATCTGTGTGGTTTTTTTCTTAAAATACCGTTTCAGACACTAATCTACATGGTCCTCATATGGCCTGACCAAGATGTCTGGACTTTAAAAGAGACTGCGACATCTGAGTTTGTTGCGGCCTTTCCTCTTAGAATAGTCAGATAGGAAACGCCGAACTCATCTAGCAATTTTTTTTTAATATTACGTGTAAAAGTGATTCCATTAACCTATTTACAGAATAAACAATTTCAGTTCATTTCATACTTAGGTTAGGTACAGCGTGATATGTACTATCTAATGAATGAATTATTTGATAAATGAAAACCTGTGCAAGTTTTTTCTCATAATGGCGTATTTACCTAACGTTGAAACTGCTGACAATATAGTAGGCTACTCGTATGAAACTTCTTCAGTATCAAGTCAAACCTGTGAGTAATTATCATTCCTTACATTATTAGCTGATCGCCATTCAGTGCCAATTTTAATCAACCATTTTGTATGGAAAATGACGGCATGCATGCACGCCCATACCTCGGGTTTCTTTTTACCTTTTGAATAATTTTCTAGCAGTCTTCACGAACACCATCTCATTTTCTCAGATTAAATCATGAAAAATTCCAGATATTTTATTAAATAAATATTATAAAAAAATTACCGTGAAGAGAATAAAATTGGATTCAATCAAACGAACACATTATTTTTTCCACGATTTTTACATAATATAAAATTATAAGATCTTTACATACAAAACAGTTCCGTGACAGACTGACCGACACAACCCACAAAACTACTGAAAATAGACTTATACAATTTGGAAAATAATAATATCCATATGATGCTGTAGCGGTGCTGGTGCACTAAGAAACCATTTGTATAGTTGGCTCCAGAGAAACCTCACCCCCTAGCAATGTAAAAAACAATGCAAGGGAGTGAGGTTTCTCTGGAGCCCACTGTACAAACTCTACCCCAGTATGGGGTCAAATAGGGAGTTCAAATATGTCCCTATGTAAACGAAATCGAGGACAACTACAAGCAATATATTTATATGGTACAAACCGTTCACTACAACTTGTCCTTTGTCGTCATGTTGGCACCATTGCTTGTCAAGCTTAATTTCAATACAAATAGAGTTCAAAATGGCGACTGACAGAACAGTGGCACCAACCGCGTCACGGGACAAGTAATAATGAACGCATTGTATTACCCATACCATAATTTAATAATACGTGGTATAACTGATGCGTGACAGAACGATATATTGATTGACTCAATTCGATTTCGAAATTAAAGTCAATCTTTTATAGATTTGTGAATAAAAGTATTATAATAGCATTCTTATCGCTTTTGACATCGCTAAAGTTTGTGGAACTTATTTAGATCTAAAACAAAGAAAAAGATTTAATGTTCCCGAGATTGTCCTGGAACCCAATGGTGTTACACATACTTTCTATCACAATCCGAAGGACTTTGACGGAAGCTGCTAATCCATTGCTTCATATGTTTGATGAAAAATTAGTCTACTCGACAATGTAAATAACGCAATAAATGTAGTTGAACTATAAAAAAGACAGGGCAAAATTACCCCGCTGGATCCCCATGAAGCTAGAATGCGACCAATGAAAATACAGCGGAAGTGTAGCCCTTCATTGCTTTAATTAGCCTATTATAATCTGTTGGCAAGCACACCTTGGTAACCCCAATAACCGTTGAATTGTGTAAGTCCACATTCAACATAACCGAATTAACTTTATACCCGCATTAGTGATGTGAACACTACCCAATAATCGGATTAAATTACTTCGAACGATTTCGACTCGAACACGACCGATAGTGCTGCCATCTATCCGTGACGACCACACGCCAATTAAATGATTTGAACCAATCAGCGGCCCTCATTGCCGTTCGCTATTTGAAATTATACCGTTAATGCTTGATAAGAATACAATTTTTACCGTCGCGAATTGTCCCGAGAACCATTAAATCTATAGTTTTAGCAAACAGTTAAATTGCGTGACTTTGGTACTTTGGTTTAGTGCATTATTATTTGACCATTACTGTTTGATGGTCATATTGTTCATGCTATCTATAAAGAATCACAAATTCACCATATTTTATTTTATAGTTTGTTTTATTATTAGGCTATACTATACGCCCCTTTTCTGTACTTAGGACTCAACTAGCTTTTCCAGGTAATCTTTTCCTACTCCAGCTTGAACCTGACCTTTCTAAGGTCCAGGTCACACCTCGCTACTGCTTTCTAGGCTAGTCTCCTCATAAATAGCTGTACAATTTTCTGCTATTTTTAGCTTTAGTCGGAGTTTCTTGCCCGTTCGTCTCCATATGAACCTACTACGCGTTGGAATGTGCAACTAGCTTCATCTTTCTGACTGACCGACCCCTTGACAATTCAAAAGTGCCTGTAAGTGGTTTATTTAAAATAAATGCGTTGAGATTTTGAGTTTGAGTTTGAATTTTCCGAATTAATAGCATTTATTATTGGGTCGCCATAGAATGCTTCGCACTTAAGTTTTCGTGGTCCTATTTAACCAGCTCTCATTAATAATTACCATTTCCCAACCCTTTAGTTCCCGAACTGCACCTTTTCTGACACAAAACGTCATTATTTTCTTGTTCTACTTCAGTAACCACTAAATCCATAAAACGAAGTTATACCAGCTTACTTATAGAACACTAGCTTAGTTCTGCCCGCGGCTTCCGTCCGCGTGAAAGTCAACTATATCAAAAAACATATCTGTCACTCGGCAATAGTGTATCAGTGACAAAAAATTTGTAATCGAATCAGATTCTAGACATTAACTGACAAACAATTTTACCTCTTTATAATAATATAAATTATAAAGAGAAGAGAAATTATAAAAGAAGAAATTTTACGATAAATAATAATAGGCGATCCGAGGCTGCTTCACAAAGTTTTTTACTTGAACGACTTGACAAAATATCGAGATTTGATTATTAGGCTCAGTCGCAAAAATTACCATTTCTAGAAATGCCTCTCGGACGCAAAATGTCCATTTCTCAGAATGTCTCTTTCGCAAAATGTCCACTTCACAAAACGTGTACTTCATTTACTAACCTGTACTAAGTACTTAATTTTAATTTACTATACACATAAATCTTCCGGAATAAATTCCCTAAATGATCGTAAATACCACATCAAAATCCGTTTCGTAGTTTAGAAGAACAACGCGGTCAAACAGACAAGCACAAAAAACGACTATTGATCCTAACTAATATTATTAAAGCGAAAGTGAATTAGTTTGTTTCTTACGCTTTCGCGCTAAAACGGCTAAACAGATTTGGATGAAATTTGGCACATGGGTAGACCATGACCTGGATTAGGACATAGAAAACTTTTTATCCAGACATTCCCACGGGATCGAGACTTATGAGGGTGAAACCGCAGGGCGCAGCTAGTTTATAATATATATACGAGTAAATAAAAGTACAAAAAACTAAGACGTGTGTCAACTTTAATCAACTCATATAATATCGATAAATATGCAGTGTCAAGCGTGACGGCCAGATTAGCGGCAATTATTTGATTGGTCGCCCAATGAAACAGAAGACTGCTATCGTATGCATGCCTTTCGATATAGTCATGCTGCATTTGATGTATGACGCGGTATATACTTGGTATCGAAACTACGGTGTGTACTGTTTTTCTTTTTAAATGATTTTTGAAGCAAAATATGATTATTATGATCGCGGTGTTTACCTCATTTGGTCTGCTCCCACTCAATTTTATTCTTTTTGAATTATTTTTGAGGCAAAATATGATTATTATGATCGTGGTGTTTACCTCATTTGGTCTGCTCCCATTCAATTTTATATTAACACTTAATATATCAGGATTTTCTGAACACAGTAAATCCGTCATCAATATGTAACGGAATACAGCTTTTCTGAAATTCAAAACTTGCAAATTGTTTTAATAGGTGACTAGCTCCGCTCCACGGTTTCACCCGCCTGGATGGAAATCTGGATGCCGCGATAATATCGGAATAAAAAGTACTCTATGTCCTAACCCAGGTCATGGTCTACCCATGTGCCAAAATGCATCCAAATCCGTTCAGCCGTTTTAGCGTGAAAGCGTAACAAACAAACAAGCAAACTCTCTTTCGCATTTATAATAGTATTTATGCATAGTTAGGATTATTTCCGAAATAGTTTTGACATGTACACTGTTCATGATATCGTTCAAGGAGACTGATATTCTTATAGTACCTATTGACAAACTGTTCATTGCTGATAATGACTATTTGATTGGCGGGCAACCAATCAAACAGTAGACTGCTATCGTATGCATATACAATTGGATACAGTCACGGTAGGTTATCCCGTGTACCTACAATATACGTGCTAACTTCTAGAAGAATTATTTTGCTTTTCCGTAAATTTTATTGTTCAACTTTCATGACGTGTGCACTGTGCATATGCTTTTATATCCACCATCTTCTTCCACATCGGCACGAACGATAATGTCTCCTTTATTATTATCTCTTACATATAAAAGAAATACATAAACTAACGCCGTTTTCTCAAGAAGGTAGGCAGAAACTACACGCCACCTGCTATGAGCCCTACATACTCCTTTTTCTTCTTTCACGTCGGTCAAGCTATGTTAGCTTTTTCCGTAACAAGAATACCTGTCAAACTCAAGTCAATTCTGGCATCTAATTCTTTCGTGTGGACTGATTGCTTCAAATTTGTCTACTGATCAGGCAGCTGATCTACCAAGAAATCCTTTAGGACCCTCGGAATCCATAATACTCCTTAAAGGTCATCATCTTTCTGCCCTTGTTTCATGTTCCGTGAGGTCCTTGCAACACGTTTTCTTCCATTCTCCCTTGTCAACCATCGCGCTATCATTTCTTCTACTCTTTTCTTTCCTCAATCCATCCGTCTTTTTGTGGCCTTCCTCTCCCTCTCCATCCAAATATATATTCATCACTCTTTTAGTCATACGCGTTTCACCACAAACTCCTTAAAAGTATGTTCTACCATATGTTCAACATAGCTAGATTGTATCACTGTAAATCATATCAAAACGTCAACAGAACGAGCAGGCTTCGGTCTGAGAATTTTTATGATATAGACAGCTATGGTATGAGTGTATGAGGTATCTATTAAATTAGCCAACGATATATCTATTAGGTACTCGGGTTTGGAGTTACTAAAGATTGTTTAACACTCGTGTGGTGTAAGGTATTATTGCTTTAGACTCAAGTTAGGATGTTTTTCTTGTAGGAGTGCTTGAACATAGAAAGCCCCCATTTCCCTCTCGTTTTCCTTTTGAGAAGGAATTTCGAAAAATCCTTGCCAAACTTAAGTATCAACTACCACTACCTCTCATCAAGTCTGCCAGGATTTGATTCCAGAAGAATGTGTATCTAAGGACAACAATCATTTTTACTTAGTGTGCCAAAATGGGGGTAAATAACCAATTAATTTTACTATCGTCTCACTTGTTTTTTTAAACACCTTAATAAAAAGCCCAAGCTACATCTCAACGTTATCATTTCTCAGATTGATTCTCAACTCAACCACGAATGAGGTAGCCACTAGCCATGTAGTAACATGGAATATTTGATTCTACCTCACTACATAGTACACATACTTTAATGTTTTGTCCCTCGTCCAACACACTCGTTAGTGGGAGGAACTCGTATTGAGTTTTTGTTGTCGTCCATTCATGAAAGAGGAAGTTTTGTAAAAGATACGTACCTAAGGACCGAGTGGTCCTTTATTCCAGGAATAACCATCCATCAGCCTTCTCCAGCCATCAGTTATTATTGAAAATTGATCATTGATGAAACACCATTAATACGGAAGATGCACATTTTAACTCAATGTATCGCCGTAATCTTTTGATAATGTAATAAATGAAAAAATATTTTTTAATAATCTACCTAAAGGACAATTAAAAAAAAAACATAATCACAATTGCATTCTATTCCTGAGTAAATACCTATGTTTAACATAAGATCTATTTAATGAAGTTCAGAGTAATACAATAATTACAGATTGTCTTTAACCTAGATGAACCTTCTTAATTATGTGGTGAAGTGAAAATCTGTTCGAAAGTCATTTAAACAGCAAACAGGCTCACTTTTGCACTGAATGTTAGAATGGATTCCAATGCAATTGATATACGTAACCCAATACTAACGACAATTTTCTAGTTATTAAAGACCATAAAGATAATAAAGCCGGTGCTTTTCAAACTAAACTAGAACGCGTAATTCGCGTAACACAGAAAAATATAATTTTAATAGACGACAAATTATAATCCCCTATAGATTTCCAACGAACTGTAGAAACTGACCATTTTAGCGCAATCTGTTCACTTCCTGTAACACATACACATAAGTAAATTAAGTACGACTATTAAGTAAATTATATCAATTTTTTGTTCGTAATCAATATTTACTAAATATGGACCTATTAGGACCAATTCAAGAGGTGTAACTTGCTGTCAAGATGCCTATTAGGTACGGTGGATAGAAATCGGTATGTAGTCAACGTAATGCAATTATAGATGCCAGTCGAGCTGCTGGAATCTGACGGTAATGTTGAAAAATACGCTCGATTCGTGTGAACTGTGCCTAGTTTCATTTCGATATCTCGTGGAAAATCAGTTTAGGACTTAGGAATTTGGGAGATATACAATTTTTTCCAGTGAGGACAAAAAGAAAGCAAGAGAGAAAAATTGTTTATTCAGCGTAAACTAAACGAACATTACAAAAAAAAAATAGAATAATACACATTTATAAATTAGCCAAAAGCCTCGTATCCAATATCAAAACCAATAAAAGTTTGACTAATTTTGTCTATTGCTTGATCTCAGGGCCAAAGACCAAAGACTGCCAAAGACAATATAGGCTTCATAATGTAAAGTGTCGGCTGAAACTGTCCCTTCTTTTGTTCCCCAATGATCATCATCATCACTCTTATCCTAATTCATTTGGCGTCGGCGCAACTTGTATTTTTCATCGATACTGCTCTATCAGTCGTCATCTCAGTAGTAACCCCCTGCTATGCCAGGTCAAGCCATTTATCATCTTTCTCACACATTATCACACTTACCGTAATTTATTTGAGGCTGGTGTCGGCGCAACACGCCGCCGCCTTCTTCCATAGTTCTCTATCAGTCGTCATCTCAGTAGTCACCCCCTGCCTTGCCAGGTCTTGCCATTTATCATTTTTCACACTCATCATCAACCTTATCCCAATTTATTTGGTGTCGGCTTCGGCGCAACATGTCGTCTTCTCCATAGTTCTCTATCCGTGGTCATCTCAGTAGTCACCCCCTCCCTTGCCAGGTCTTGCCATTTATCATCCTTCACACTCATTATCACACTTATCCCAATTTATTTGGTGTCGGTGTCGGCGCAACATATCGTCTTCTTCCATACTTCTTTATTAGTTGTCATGTCAGTATTCATTTCTAATCCATGCGAAGTTTTAATAAACTGTCTAATGAACATGATTTGGATATATTAAATACCAGTGTTTCTCGGCTTAAGCCTTTTGGTGAGAAGCTTCTTTACGAAAAACTAATTGTGAACAAAATATTTTTCTTAGTTTGTAATTTATCGTGTATTATTTATTTCCTAATTTCTGTTTAATAGGTATTTTTTACCGACCTTTTTTTTCGTGTTTATGTTTAGTGTTTATCAGTGGAACTTGTAAATGGCTTTCAATTTTATATTGTTTAAGAACACTGTGTAAGGAAGCTGTAAGTTTCGCGAATAGAATAAAATAAAATATCATCTTTCACTCAGTCCATCCATCGACGACCATACCAAACCACCGATGACCAAATAAGCGGATACTTTAAGAACCAAAACTTTTACAGAAATAGCTCTATGAATGAAAGCAAAAAGAAACAAAAAAATACATTTATTAAGCACAGACTAAAAGGCATACAATATAATTATACAGCAGATATAAAATAATAACCAAATAAAAAGTATAAAATACGCTGTAAGAAATCAGCAGGGGAGTGTGCCCTTTTAGACTTCAAATGGCAACTCAGAAAAAAACATTTATAGATATAATTTAGAAGGTTATTTGACATCTAACAGAATGCTCTAACCATTCTAATCCTCAATTCAATTGTTGAAGTTAGAACTTCTCTAGCACAGAGTACCTAGGGTTTGTTATGACAAGTCAATGATATAGATTGCTCCGTTACAAAATCGGTCTTCTCTGTGAATGAATTTTCAAACGTGTTAATAGATTTTCAAAAACTAAAATAACATATCATAAAATCACGCCTGCAATCTCCGATGACTAAGGCAGAGGTGTCCGTATAGTAAACCTACATTTCCCCAGTAATGCTTAATATGTAATTAGGAACATGTAATAGGGGACGAGTATATTGCCATCAACCGGGCACAAATCCAGACTCCGTTCTGCTACTGACTAATTCATGATAGAAAAACCCAATAACACTTTGCCCCCCACCTGGGAATCGGACCCAGGACCAGCTCAGCGCACTTGCGAACGATAGACCAAGAAAAGTCAAAAAATTAAATAATACTAGCCTATTATTGTCCCACTGCAGGCCACGGCCTCTTGATATATTATATAGAGGCACGAGAATTGATCACCACGCCTAAAAACCAATCTACATGGTCTTCACATGAACTGACCAAAGATTATGTCTGGATTTTAAAAGGGATTCTGACCTCTGACTTTGTTTCGGCCTTTCTTCTCAAAGCGGTCAGATAGGAAACGCTGACTTCACCTAGTTTTTATAATATTATTGACGTGTAATTTTTTTTGTACAAAACTATTTACTGAAAATAAAATCAGCTTTCTAAAGGCAGGTGGCGGGGTTTTCTAAATTAGCTAATAAATTAATTTAAATGCATATAATACATATGCAGACGTTTAACAAACGATGCCTATATTAGGTATAATGTAGGCACAAAGCCTTCAAAGAGTTCGAGTCTTCAAAGCTATTAAGTATGCAAGCACATAATTTGAACGTATCACTCCCTAAGTGAAAATACCATGAAGAAATGTGAGTCGTCTACACTGAAAATGGCAAGAGGTCAGTTAGTATGAACCCCCGTTACGTGCATAGATCTCCTGTAATGACTGACACCCAATTAAGTGTGCCTGATAACCTCAAGAACTTTAAAACTAAGGACCAGAGGCCTTTTATTATCAGTAGTTAAATGTTAGTAGGAAACCTCTTTGCAATAGGTACCTTTAAATGGTAGGAAATTATGTGGAAATTGTTAAATGAAATCAAATTGATGATGATTTTAATGCACATTTTAATTTAGCAACATTGAACATATAAATGATTTTGAATTATGCATTCGGACTCGAAAGTTGTCCAGACTTGTACGATTAAATATTCTGTGGTGTAAAAAATCTCGGAAAGCACGTCCATGTAAAATACTAGTATTCAGCCGCATGTCCGGATAGACTGAAAGCAGAACCCAAAATATTTGGGAAAAGGCAGATCGATTGGTCTAGACTAGGCAATCCATCAGTATAAACAAAGTTTTATTTATGCCACGATCATCGCTAACATTTTCCATCTGTCCACATGAATCCGTCCACTTTGCAAGAAATTGGTCCTTCGAGCCGCATACCTTGTTATAAACCAAGGTGCCGCTGTATGATGCTATCAGTGTCTAGATAAATGCTACTGTCCGCCAGATTTAACACCTTATAGTAACTTCTTTCAAAGGAAAAGGAAGAATGAATTGGTATATTCTTAAAGACCAGTAGATTGAGAATACTCTTTGATTATTCGAATTCAACCGTTTCTTGGTCATACGGCTTTTATAATAGACCTCTGCGCACATATAAAATAAATAAAAATTCCGTCCCGCCCCCCATAGCGAGATATTGAAATTCACCAATTAAAGTGAACAGTAAAGCTTAATAAATTTCAACAAAAAAACGTCCGCCATGTTTCCGCATCGGGAGCATCATTACCGTATTTATTAGTTGCAGCATTAACCCGTCCTTAACACTCAACTGTAATGGCAACCGAAAAACGTTTAATGTGGTATGGGAATTGTGCCCAAATGCGTCCACACGCCGACAATATTAAATAAATAATTACACATTTGTCAGATACTCCTAAAAAGCGAAATGTCCGCGTCGAGCTGGTCGCAGTCGTCGCCATATTTGGTGCGCTGTGGCGGCCAGTGCGCATGTGCAGGTGAGCGCCAATTACTGGGGAGCGCAAAAAGCGCGCGCGGACAAATTGTGAAATTGTAAACGTGTGCGCTTTTGAGCTTAGCCAACCACCAACCTCTTTGAGACTCTGACCTATTATCGCAAGATGGACGGCGCTTTGTTGAGACGAATTTAGTGGTTGAGTGTTTGCTTTTGACAGCCAGAAATAACTTTGCATTTTTAACTAGTTTTCTGATTCTGTTTAAGACCGTATTCTAGTCTGAATTCAGGTTTAATTTAATAAACTTTACGATTATAATCGAGCTGTAGATCTTTACAAAATCGGGTTTAAAATGGCAAAGAGTTTTATTTATCATAATGGCTCTGCTCCACCAATAATTTGAAGCAGCTTTGTGTCAAAACACCGTATTTTCTCGTATTTTTTTCAGACAAACAATTATTATACAAGTGTTACTTGACATACCGTTGAGTAAATCAACGGTATGTCAAGTAACACTCTTTAATCAGCATTAAGTAAACTGAAACAAGGCCAAAAGAAAAAACCTAGACATTACCTTTACAAATAATTAAGTATCTTTATGTGAGGTATTTAATTGGTTTTAATGTTCCAACATACTGCAGGTTGACAGAATAAAAAATACAATTAACTTTAATCGAAGTAATTAGCTCCTGGGACAATGAAAGGAATATAAAATTCATGTACCTGTATAGTTAACTGTATAAATTGTATAACCACAGATAAATTGTGTTCGCGTCATATTCTCTTTAAAACCTTCAAGTTGACAATGGTTCTATATTTAATATCGTTTATATATAACATACCAAGACCCAAGGCCATCTTAACCATATTGGGCGCCGGGGTGCGAAAATCAGCCTGCGCCCCGGATTTCTCAGCAGCAGCCCGGAGTCTGGATTTGTGCACGGTTGATGGTAATAGACTCGCCGCCTATTACATGGGACTTCAGGTGATATATTGTGAAAATCTAGATAACTATTAAATATATGGAATAGGGATTAATTATTTTGGTGTATGGTTTTTGACTATAGGGCCTAGTATCCTGAAAAAGGAATACACGATACAATAAAAAAATTTCGATACAAAAAAATTGCAAACTTTCATAAATGTTTACGTTTTCTTTTGGGTATGGCATAAAGGCGTAACGCAATGTGTTATTCAACGGAGTTTTCTTTAAAACGTTAAGAGTAATCGTATCAAGATTTTTGAAAAGCAGTTTTAGTTTTAATAATACTTTTTATTTATAAAAGACGGCAATTTGAATTGGCGCGTTGTTTTACTTCGAGCGCACACACATTATCGCCATCCTTTCTTTTGCCTATCAAAAGTAATGTCATCACTCTCGTTCATTCGTAAATCAGTCGCTCAGAGGTGCTCATCAACGATGAATCTATGTCATACTTCTGATATACGAGTACTAGCTACGTCAATTTAATCGCACCGATTTAATTTACGTAGCTAGTACAGCAATGATAGCCTTCTTGTGTGACCGTCGGACCCCTGACTTTTCTGATTCATATCCCTATTGCATAATTATCACCTGCTTCAAAAACGGTGAAGGAAAACATCGTGAGGAAACCGGCACGCTACTTTTTTTCTTTTCTTTTTTGGTTGGGAAATTATAAAATAACTTCTCCTGCTCTGGGCGGAGCGGGAGCGTGTCAAATTATTACTGACTAAAACCCACCCGTGTTCCTTTCGTTGCCTGTGTGCCGGGGCCACGATATCCCTTTCGGACAAACTCGCAACCCCGGCAGAAACCGGCATGCCTGAGAGATATTTCTCGACGGCATGTGAAGAAACGTCAGAGGCACAAAAACATAAAAACTCTGGCACCAGGTTAGTCACGAACCACACGAAAATAAAGAAGAAGAAGCTACTGTTTTCTAAAAGAACGGTGGCCGCCACATAGCGTCTGCAATTTACCGCCGAATGACGTCACTGAGACGTTATGAAATGAAGTGGGTGTGTTTTTCTTGAGAGCGTTTTGCGACACAATAAACCCCGCTGCCATCATTTTCATGACGGCCGTCACTGCGGCCGGCTATTATGTGGCGGCCGTTATTTAGCGGCCGTTGTATGGCAGTCGTTATTTAGCGGCCGTTATATGGCGGCCGTTATTTAGCGGCCGTTATATGCCGTCCGTTATTTAGCGGCCGTTTTATGGCATTCGTTATTTAGCGGCCGGTATATGGCGGTTGTTATAAGGTGGCCGTTATTTAGCGGCCATTATGTGGCGGCCGTTATTTATATATAAAGCAGTTACTAGGATGGAAGGATTCTAGATAGATACTCCAATATCCTGCATAGGGCAATAATTGAACTAAGCAATAAGATGATAATAGTGAGTCGAATTTATCACCTTTCACCATAACAATCTATTCTCGCCTTGCAAAGTAATATTGGGTAAGCATTATATTTTCTAAGAACGTCTGATTTTATACTACAACTTCTAATCATTATTTATCTAAAGAAATAGGCTAAAATACATGATTCGTTTTAAGGTTTGAAATACGTCAACAATACATCAATATGTCAAGTACTGTCACTACGAATGATAGAGCACAAAAAAGGAATGGAGTCGCATTTGAATTGTGAAATAAGGTGAATTTTACCCGACTACAGCAAAGCCAAAGAAGGGTTATGATTTTAACAGCCTATGTATGTATGTTCACCTGTTTCCTCATAACTCTTAAATTACTCGTGTTCAAAAACAAACGAGGTATGGTTGGAAGCGTCATGTTTTTCCGCTAATACCGGCAAATATGTTATTTATTTGACTTGGTCTCATTCGAAAATTTGTATAGTTCAACTGAAATGCTTACAAGCACGTAAAATTCGGTCTTGAAAGAGAACACTGAATTAGTGTAGTATACTCCCACTTGAAAAGTAGTACACGATGGAAAAGTTTAGAGTATTACGATATTGACGGAATGTATGTTATAGTAGGTAAGAAATTTAAAAAAAAGCAAATAATTCAATTCCCGTTGACCTAGAATCATGAAATTTGCCAAGAAGCAAGGTTTCACAGTACAAGTAAAGGAAACATTCCGAAAATCGTTAATTTGTAGGATAATCAATAGTGTCCGACCGAAAATGAATTTTCAGCCGATAACGAAAAAGAAGCTTCGGCCTTAGTCATAATTTCGGCCGAAAGCGAAGTCGAAAACGAAAATGCTTTAGACATTAAAATATACTAATATTTTCCGCTATACACTGAATCTTGGTTGTTTTTTGTTACATCTAGGTAGAGCAAGTGTATGCACGTGATGAAAAAATACAACATAACCTCGCTTCACAACTTGAAAACAAAATCGCGTCTGTTTAAGTCAGCTGAGTGAACCCACCAGCGGACCCGATTAACCACGAAGTTAGCCGAACGTCTCCTGATATTGCCGAGCTTTAAGAAGTTGGCCGAATAACGCGCAACAATTCACGAATTTCTGATTTTCGGCTTGGTCGAAGAGTAGGCTGGTTTATGGCCGAATCATGATTTTTTGGCCGAAAATATCCGATAATGAAAACGAAACTTTAGTCAGTCACTAATTACCATAAAAAAAAGCGATTACAAACTTACATTTGCCGTTTGAGAATTGTTCGTGACGTATATCGTTGAATGGGAGAACATGTTTTCAATTACAAAGTTAAGTTTGTTCTTGGCATAAATTCATCCCTACTATCCCTTCATTGTGTGTGGTCCAACACGCACTTGGCCGATTTTTTTAAATATACATTTACGATTAAATAATAATTTTTTAATTTAATAGAGTATTGAAATTAAATTATTATAAAATAATTAATAAATATAATTTATATTTTGTATTATTGGCCTGCGCTACTCCATAGTTCGCTATATGCAAAAATTTCATAGACCGAGATAAACTAACGTTACTTAGCACACACTTTTTTCTTAGATTTGTTTCGGTCTATAATATCTTGCACTTTTAGTTTGACAGTAGTGCGACAGAGACAAGAATAATGCTCAGCAAAAGTTCATGCTAAGTAACGTTTTTAAATTTCGGTCGGTGATTTCGTTAGTTCGACTTTTGGCCACTGGTTCAGATAAGTTTGTGGCGGCGATGTAGCAGCTGGCCACGGAAGATGGATTCGCCCCTCCCCGCGTGCGGGGGAAATAAGCCACGCCAATCAAGCTACCATTTATTTTCAAGATAGTGCCTTAAACATAACTGGCGAAATGTGGGTGTACTATAAGTTCACCTCTGCTTAACCCTTCCGGGAATGCAGGCGTAATGTTATTAAATGTTATGTCAGTCGTTAAAACATCAGTAGAGTTTATAGAAGTGCGATTAACACCAGGTGCGACATAAAAATAGTAATCGTTGCACATGTTTTGTAAGTCTTTTGATTAAACTTGATTCATTATCATCACGATAACACACGGAAGTAAAATGTATGGAAATGTATAAAGAAGCTTTTAAATTTCCATCCATGGTAACCGTGCACGTATTTCCATACATTTTATGGACGTGGACGTGCACGACAATTTCGTCACGTTAGAAATGATAAAGAGACGTAATGTCTGGTCGCAAATCATTTAATATTTTGAATGGTAGATATTATATCTAGTCCTGCTCCCTTAGGTCCGTATTACAGAACCTCACTCAATACTCAAGCATTACTTAAAACTAGTTTCAACCGATCAAAAGGCTTTAAACGATTTTTAAGTAATGCTTGAGTTTTGAGTTAGGTTCTGTAATACGGGCCTTAGTATTGCTATCCGATTGCTTTGCTTACTCAAGCCTATGATATTAACGTTATTAAGCATGTTGACTGGGGAAACAAAGCTATTTAGTCCGTCAGTCACATAATAAAAAAATATTAGACACGTATTTTTTGATTTATCATATTAATAAAAAATGGTTTAGATAAAATGCATTAAAGTTGGGGAGCGGGGGCTTGCTACGTCACAAGTCAGTATAAAATCTACCGGAGAGTGACGTCATGCTACATTTTAACATATTGCCTACTCAATGTATTGCCGTAATCTTTTGATTATGCAAAAAAAAAAAACGTGTCCATATTAATCTACCTACCTTCAGGTAGATTATTATGGACACGTACTTTTTATTTTTTTTATTTTTTTGTCAACATCCCTATTAGGAACCTAAAATATATAAATTAATGTGACTACAAGAGTATCTTAACTACTGACGAAGATCACAGGACCACAGAGTACCAAATACACTTCGATAACTTATAAATGCGTTAAGGCCACGGACAGGCGTGACGCAACGGTACCCTGCGTTTCTGGCAGAACAATTTCCATGAAGTTTTCATAGAGCGCTGTCGCGTTGCGCTTGTCTGTGACAGCCTTTTTTGACCATTAGGCTGGGGCTACATTGACGCGTTGTCGCGAACTAAGCACCGCGCGCTCTCTCTCGCACACCGCTCGACGTCTCGGTGAGCTACAGAGAGCGCACCAAGTAAAGTTCGCGATAACGCGACAATGTGGCCCCAGCATTATAAAATAATTCAGAACACATTTTCCTGAATACCTATTTGTTGTCACCTATTAAGGTCATTAGGTAGGTTAGGTTAGTGATAGTGACATCATTTCTTGTTATGAAAGTTCATCCCACCGTCTTTTAAAATTAAAATATACCACAACATTACTAGGCTACTCATACAGAATAAAAAGCAATCACTCACTCATTCACTCACTCACTTAACCTGTACAACTATACCATCATCTACTAGCACCATTTTATTAGAAGCAATTGCAAGTCCACACTAAAATGATAAACAAAATGGAACTGCACCATTTTCTCCCACACCGCCACTCAACGCAAAGATTATATTGACTGCAATTCTGCGAATGTTTTTTATGTCTTAATTATCTTCAGCATGAAAGGATCGTAAAAAAGCGCCACCCCCTTCTGTAGCAGCAGCCTGTGATTAACAAACAATAACCTTATAATAAATTATAATTAATATTTTCTGAATAAACAATTTCATACTCCGTCGTCTTATAATGGCTGTCGCTGCTGGTTTAATGGCCCGACAGGGAGGAATTTGGAGTGATATTTAAATTACTTGAGATGTTCAATGTGTTTTTCTGTCATCATCTACCTTTCACTTTACCAATCATTTTTGTGTCTATCAAAAAAGCAACTGAATTTCAATATCAGACAAGCTTGTAAAGTTTTTCTATGGTCACTGAACTTTCAGCCATATTAACCTGCAACTATTAAAATATTTAAATTTTCCCTACCATTATTAGTTTATAAATGGCACTTCCTAATTTAGCTTAGATGTAACTGCATCATTCATACTAATAGACGCTACATTGTTACACCGAGCCTTATAGGTCTAAGTGCTGGCATATTAATTGTCCCATAGACCGACTCTAAGGACCAACGAAGTAATTGTGCGCCATTCATTCATTCACTCCCAATCCGGCCCTGTGCTCACATCTTGAGTACGGTAATTAGTGAACGACGCTTCTTGACTCGAGCCGAACTCATTCAATTCAAAATTATGTAACTTACATCCATTATCTTTTTATGACCAACCTTTTTAATAACGATCGGAGACTATGACAGCCATTTAATTTTCGTTACCTACACTTAATTGGTATACTGCACATATCAAGAATAATAAAATACGTTTGACCACTACTCTGTGGCACGTATTCGATCGAGCGTGAATTTTTTTGCATCGAATCCCGTTTTGTATGCATCTCATAATTACTGACATTTAATAGGGGGGAGAATGTGATAATACTCCTTATTAAGTGCGCTATAATTATCGATTAGCTATTTTTAATTTTCTAAGGTGATGAGCGGAGTATGGTGGTGTTGACAGTATTAGAAACATAAAAGCTTCCGCAGACATGCGCGAAGCGACATCCGTAGACCAATTTCTGCGAAGTTTTCATAGAAATTGTTCAACCAGTGTCGCGTCGCGCCTGTCTTCAGGAGCCCTAAATTAGAGTTATTATAAGACAATTATGCATTAGGAGCGTATAATATTGGTTTTCTTGTATTTTCTAGAAACTAAAAAGATCATCGGCCATATTATCCTATCTTCTAGGCAAGATGGTCTCCAATAAATAAAACAACTTTTTCCCGAACGTCATTCTAGTTCAAATTCGATACGATCGAATGCTTTATTAATGTCATCATCCCACTTTTTACCCATCAATCGTCCCATTTAAGTGAATAACTCGTTAAAAATGCCCTTAGCCTTTTCAAAATATGCTCTATTTGGAAAACACTCCATACAATGCTGTATTTAATCCCATAATTGTTCGATTTTCCAAGAATTGTTAGAAAAACATTCTTGTATAACGAGCCAGTGGTGCATCAATAGTACTTATTTACCGGAAAATGGCTAGAGATCGTATTTTCTTGCTAATTAGTCGGTCGTGTCTGCAATTTTCAAGTAACTACTGATGGATGGCTAACACGCTGACGTGCCATGAATTCTGCGTGTCATATTATCCGCAAACGCTACATTGTAGCTTTAATAAGTCTGACACTCGATGCCGAGGAATATAATTGTTCCGTCCATTTAAACTGTCTTATTGTTCTGCTTGAAGAAAATGCTGATACAAACACCTCCTAGTTTGTATTTGAAATTAATAGAAACATTAATACTATTCAACTCGCATTTTAATTGGAAACCTGCACAGCGGAACACATTTAATAAACTGCTTATTAATTTACACACATGTGCGTAATAGATAAGTAAAAATGTACAAGCGACTTTGTTGATACATTCGTTACACAAACAACAAAGAGAAAAACAAATGACTAAAAAACAGTTCGTGAAACTGAAACGAAATGCGATTATCGGCTTCCAGAGCATTTATTCCGCAGAAAAACGAGCGAACACAAAGTAATTTATTCAATAACAAACAGAGATTACAACAATCCAATTAAATCGCGACATTGACAACTAAATCCTATTAAGTTGCCCAAACGGCGCGCTTAATTGGCGGCCATTACACAAAATGCTCTATGGTCTGTCATCGCTGCACAAAATGGCGCGCGCGGGAAAATAAATACGTTTAGAGATGGATATTATATCTTCATTAACGTTCGGTAGCGAGCATTGATATGTCCGCAGGTGGGGGCTATTGAAATTGTTGTATTTTATCACCGGAGCGCCGCAGATAGGCATTCAGAGGATAGTCTTCGCCTTATTGCCTTCTGTATGTATTGAGTTGTTGAAGGTCGACTCGGAGAAAGCCGTTTTTTACTATTTTTGTAGTTGATGTTTATGATGATGATTAGCCTAGAAAAACACTGGCATCCTTTGTCTACAAAGATTAAAGGTTCACATTATCATTGTCTGTCATTTGCTCATCAATACATTCATTCTCTCCGCTCCAGGTTCTATTGTCTTCTTCAGGGTGTATCATTGCACCATTTGCAGGATCGCCTCTCCCAAACTACAAATCAATAATCGGCTTTCGATTCTCCGTGTCCGGTTTACCCCAGTCACGTTTTTAGAGTCATATAGTTGGCCGCTCATATAATTAGTGGCAAAATCCTTCGTCTTCTTAATACCCTGTTCACATCCATGAGGGCAACAGTTTTTCAAAATGATTGTTATATTCTTAATCAAATGTAAGATGGCTCATATTATGATCCTTGTCTATTAACAGATTCTATGACAGCTTTATCTGAGGAATCACAAATATTTAAAATGTTGGACTTATTATAACCATCCTGCCAGTGTGCAACACGTCTTTTCTTTCTTTACCTTTCACTTCATCAGCAATAACTTTTTCATTTAATCCGCCAATCTTTTCAGTGCTCCCTCTGCCTATTGTTTTATAGTCATAACTACATATTTCAGGCATATTAGTATTAACTGCCTCGTTGGTCTTGTCTAGGTCTAGCAAAAGGACATTCCCGGATCGGGAAAAGTCTTATTGGGTTTTTCCGTCAGGGATTTCTCAGTAGCAGCCCGGAGTCTGGATTTGCCTTGCCTTCTATTACATGGGACTTAAACATAACTGGCGAAATGTGAGTGTACTATATATACTCCTCTGCCTAACCCTTTCGTGATGTTATGTTATAATTATTAATTACTAAATTATAATAATTATATATTTAAATCCTACAATGGTTTGTATGCAAATAGAGGTGCAATGTTAATAATAAGTTCAACCAATTCCATTCAAATGGTCTTCAAAGGAAATTGAAAAATTTACATGCGAATTGATTTTATTACGTATTAAACTATACAATGAAGTCTGCTAAGGTTAATTAATACCTATTCATTATATTTCGCCGGTAAAGAACCAGAAGAACGTATCTAAAAATTTAAGTATTTTGGGGAACCGCGATTATATGAATCGAATTGCGAGATGGTGAAATACGAGTAGTCTTCCATTTTTACCTTTTATTACAATGAATATAAAGTAAATGGATAAATTTGTTGTTTTGTTCAAAACTTTATCTATATTTAAACATTAACTAGACGATATGATGATTATAACATAAATTGTATGATTAATTACTATGTTTTTTTAACGAATAACATACTTTGTTTTGGTTCTAATAATACACTAAGCGAATTTATTTCCAAATAGTTAAAATAACGTACATCCGAAATAGGTACGTAGTTTAAATAATTACATAATTACTTACTTATACATATATTTTTATAGTAAGTATTTGAAAAAAACAGTGTAAAGAAAGAAAATCCATACTAATCTACCTAGATAGTAATTTATTAAAAAAGTAAAAAGCTTCACATTGACTTATTTTATACAAATATAAATAGGACCTCCGAAAGATGAAAGTTGAGTCAAAAAACTTAGTCTCATTTTTGATAAAATTTGTAGATAAGTTCATCTGGTTCTTAACCGGTGCATTTAATGATTAGATAATTAAATTAGGAATTCTTAAAATTAGCAAATTGTGCATTTATATGTACCCATTTACGTCACTTTCTACAGTAAACTTTTGTGAATTGCGTCATGATACATTTGAAAAAGTGTAGTAGGTAACATAGAAAGGTCATCATCAGACGAAAGACGTCAACTGCTGGAGTTAGGACTAGTCCATCCTTGACCAGAATACATAGACAAAGTGATATTCTGTCAGCGATAACGATGACACCTGTCAAAAATGTATTGGATTGACATAACTACCGCTACTACTAAACCTTATGTCAATCCTGTTGAAAGTCGTTGTGGAAATATGAAACGCTTTGAAATTACTATTTGTCTAGGCCCTCTCATGTCATCAGTCCTCTCTTATTTCGTCGTTGACCCTCTTTTTTCTCTATTAAGAGCGTTTATCCTAAAGTTGGCAACGTCGCAAATAGCTTTCAAAAATTTACCAGTTTTGATTAATTTGGCAATATTACTGTATGGAATTAAGTAATTTGGCTAACTAGCGAACTAGATTATTAATAATGAATTGCAATTATAACATTGAATTTGATGTTGTACCCGTTTTAGATGTAAAAAGGCAGTTGGAACGTTTCCAAATACTTTTACTACATCTAAAACTAAATATTCGGTGTTACGATATTAATTATTGCATTTCATAATCAATAGTCTAGTTTGCTAGTTAGCCACATTTCTTATTTCCATATTGCCAAATTAATCAAAACAGCGAAATATTTGACATCTATTTGCGAAGTTGCCCACTTTCAGAATAAACGCTCTTAAACTTAAGCTAGTTGTAGTGCTGTTCATTCAAAAAAAGCAGTGCTGATCTAATTCTTCTTGGCGTTATCTTAGCCAATACTTCTCAACATGTGCTTTGCACGTAAACAACATAGGTAACTCTACTATGGCCTCTTGGACATAGCTTCACCTTAGAGTGAAAAGCTGGGGAATGCAACTTTGACTTTTTATTTTATTACATTTTTGGAAAAAAAACCTCGCAACACACGCAGTTTTGTGGCGGCATCTATATCGCCACATGCGACCTATGTATCATCGTCGACTGACGTCGACGTTCAACCCTGCATCGCGTAAGGAGATTTTACCGCGCGTTCAGCATATAATATAACTTCCCAGTTGCCCACCAATTTTTCGCGTTAAAGAGGATTTCACTCTAAGACGACGATAGGGACCTTTGAATGCTCTTTAGCAATGCGGTAGGTATTAAGGCGACGATAACCGACTTTTTTGATTTTATACTGAAGATCACGTCTAAATATGTCGTGTTAATGATTTGGAAAAAATATATGTTAAATTAGAGCATTTTTTTAATAACTTAATATAGGAATATTTTAGATTTTGTTTATACGAGTATTACATAGTGAAATTAATTTGTAAAGTTATGTCTAACGCCGATAAAAAACTGAGAATCACGCAAAATCTATCAAGCGTATTTTTCTTGAATCTTCACCATTTAAAAGATGATTTAATTATTGATCTTTCAGTATACGTGTTTTATTAAAATACCTTTTGTTTTATGTATAATAAATTAATAATGCGTCTAATTTGGGACAGCGCTCCTTGATGGGCGAGTCCTATTACTGGCTGGACGTACGACGCGTTACGTGAGCTCAGTACAGAACACGCAAGCTAAACTCAAGGTCACTGGCATATATCTGTGTCTTAAGCTCGTCATTGATTTATTTTCTTACACCTTACAATCTGAAAGGCGATTCTGTTTACACTCGTAGACGTTTCTGTCTTAGCTGCTTATCTCTTTTGTCTTCTATAAAATGGCGACATTTTTCACAACTCTCACTACAAATCGCTTTACGTACATCACCAGTATAAAGACACAAATAATATCAAAACCTCCATAAAACCATATCACATCCACAAAATCATTCAAAAATCCAACATTCAGTATCGAAACATAATTAAAATTTGAATTAATCGATTGATTTGACCGTTAATAGGCTCTTTAGCGGCCGGAAGTCAGACAATAGGCCCGGCTATAGTGTGATTATACAGTCCAATGAATCGATGTTTTAATATTCAAATCGACTGAGCCGATTCAGCATTCGATGTTATCCGGCTAATGACACCGCTGGGGACTTAATGAATGGTGATAACAGGACGATAATGTATGCAAAGTTATATTAATGTTTGTTATTGTTTGCTGTTTGTTTATCGGAAGTATTTATGTGGTTTTGTTATCGATTTTACCTAGTTAGAAAAAGGAATTGGATGAAATGTCAATGTAGCTTTTAAAATGGTGCTTAAATTCGAGTCAATATTTCGAGACGACGCACTATGGAACGAAAAAAGGCTCTCGAAGACATTTAAGCTTAAATTTTAAAGTGTCCGTTTATTGCTTGAAATGGCTTCTAATAGCCAATATCATGCATACATTTAACATAGGATGCAATCTGGTATGCAAATTGGCAACTTATATTTGTTTTGCAAAAATAATGTATGGTGCTAATACATATATCTCCGGAACGGAGAGAATAACCGTTATATCGTTGCAAACGGTGATGTAACTATTTATTAATGATTATTTGACATACTTCTTAAAACGAGATTTAGTGCGGTTATTTATGAAGAAAACCGCACCTAAAACCTAAAAAAAATAATCAGGATATAAAGTATCCTATGTCCTAATCCAGGTCATGGTCTACCCATGTACCAAATCTGTTCAGCCGTTTTAGCGTGACAGCGTAACTAACAAACAAAGTCAATTTGTATTCTTTAGACGAAATGCGGTCGGCCATCTTTGCATACAAAATGTATTGCTCTCCCTGTACGATGACACAATTTTTTTAAACTATAGAAACTTTTATGTATAGAAATTTTTTCTGATATAAGACACGTTTAAACACACACCTAATACCTACATATTCCGCCACTTTCGAAACTCAACCACCAAGGTGGTCTGCGCAGATATCCGTACACGACAACAGCAGTTTACCACCGAAACCAGACATTACTGAATAACGAGCATTTTCACTAATAACCGACACATATGCAGTTAAACTTCCAAAGCTCTTCCTGTGCGAATACGTCCGTAGTAATTTTAACCAAGAGAATAAGTGTGTCAGCCATTACTGACGTTTTGCACGGTCGATGTGACCGTTTAACCATAGTTAAACTAACGGTCGAATTTCACACCGAATGATGACCAGGAAACGGATGTTGATGCGGAACTCGGCCGTGTAAGGTTGGTGTAATTTTGTACGCTTTTGCTACGATTTTACGAGGCTATTGTAATCTACTGGAGTTCAACATCTGCTGTTATTGTCGCCTTTTTAGGGTTCCGTAGTCAACAAGGAACCTTTATAGTTTCGCCATGTCCGTCTGTCTGTCTATCTGTCTGTCTGTCCGCGGCTTAGCTCAGAGACTGTTTGTACTAGAAAATTGTAATTTGGCATGGGTATACATATTAATCACGCCGACAAAGTGGTAAAATAAAATCATGATATTTTTTTTTTGGGGTGCCCACTTCACACGTAAAGTGGGGATGTTTCTTTTTTCCTCGTCTATCCCATGGTGTGGGGTGTCGTTGAAAAATATTGAGAGTTTGTGAATGCCATTTTTGGATTCAGGGATCCGTTTGCGAAATATTAAGCTTGTTAGAGTTAAGTGTCTCCCCCCTGCCAACTAAATGGTTGATTCTGGATATGTGGAAAAATTCACAGCAGTAGTATATATAACGAAATTAAAAGGGAACCTATCACAGCTAAGTAGGCTCTACAAGTTAACGAGTAATAATCATCCAATTTCTATTTGCATTTGAAAAAACATGTTTTTAAACTACACTATTAAGTTTGTTCGCGGGATAAATTCATCCCATCCACGGCACCCTTCATTGTGCGTCGTCCGACCGACACGTCATGATCTATGTGATTGAACATTGTAAATGACTGGTGTACGCCTACTCCTATATTTTTAGCATCTCTTACATCATTATACTTTTAATGAGTCAGATAAGAAAAGCAACGGGTTCCTTGCTCCCAATATAATGTTTATAAGGAGTTTCCGTAACTATATCTCACCTTCCTGAAATGGCAGTGTTATTATCTTGTTAATATGTTAGTTACAGTTGCTTCATTAGCGGTTCGCCTCGCTTAATGAGTGTATACGTGTGGCCTCACCAGAACCAGAAAGTCACATATAGCCGTAAAACCGATGACCGTTGGGTCAGAAGTAATCTCGAGTGGAGACCGCGAATCGGCAAACGTAATGTAGGACGCCCTCAGGCTAGGTGGAGCGACGATCTTCGCAGGGTGGCTGGTTGCAGCTGGATGAGAGTTGCCGAGAATCGAGGTGAATGGCGTGCAATTGGAAAGGCCTACGTCCAGCTGTGGACTGCTGATGATGACGATGATGAGAACTAGAAGGTACAGGTATATAGGCAAAACCAGAATGAACTGGGCTTTTATTCAATTGGAACTCCGTACTACGCTAGGTTAGCTAAAGGTGAAAGTGTTATCATCACCGACGCCGGACGTGCGGACTGTACCATCTCACCTATTTTTTACCATCCGAGTTTCAAGATACAAATTCATGACCCAGGATTAGTCTCAAACTCTCGACCCGGTATAGGCGCATGTGCTCAATATAGGCCCAAACCTATTTTTAGAACGCAGTAAACTCGGTAAACTTCGTATCACTTGAGACATTGAGATTAGATTTTTCGTCTGTTTCTTTAGGGTTATCCTTAACTACCCCAGTATTGAGGCGAAGAAAAAAAAATCATGTCGGTCAAGCCATTTTCGAATTTTGGCGAAACTCGAAAATAGCTCGACCGAATTGATTTTTCTTTTCTTCACCTCTAAACTAACGCACGGCAATTGAGTTATGGTACTCTAAATACTGGAGATAGCAAATTTAACTCAAAGGAAACATTTTTTTTTTTTTAAGAAACAAATTCAAAAGTGCATTCAAAGATTTTCGAAAATTCGCTTGCCACACTCGGGAATCGAACCGGCCAAAATCCGAAAAAAAACATCCTGTATTTTTATGGGATTCATCGAGAAAAATTCTACCCTGTATATTTATAGATTGCAAAACTAACAATCAGCTGCGTAAATAGTGAGTAAAGTAGCGTCTTCGTAAATCTGAGGTTGAGGTTCTATGATCATCGGGCCTGCGGACGGTGAGCAATGGGCAGCTCGCCGTCCGATAAGGACCAGGCCCGTGTCGACGGCGCGTTGTGTTCCACGCGCGCCTCAAAGAGATGTCAGCACCAACCGACGGGGTCGAAAGACCAATGCCTGCTGGGGTTGCGGGTTTGTCCGAAAGGGATAACGCGGCCCCGGCACACAGGCAACGGAAGGAACACGGGTGGGTTTTAGTCAGTAAAAGTCTGACACACCCTCTCGCTCTGCCCAGAGCGGGAGAAGTCATTTGATGATTTCCCATCCTGAAAAAAAAAAAAAAAAAAAAAAGGTTCTATGATCATCAGTTCTTTGGCCAAAATATTTAATCAGACATAATATTATAATACCAGCCTATTATTATCCCACTGCAGGACAAAGGCCTCTTCTCATACAGAGAAGGCACGAGCATTGATCACCACGCTTGCTCAAGACGGGTTGGTGATTACAGACTTATAACCTAACTAATATGCGAAAGTGAGGTTGTTTGTTACGCTTTCACGCTCAATCTGCTGAACGGATTTGGATGAAATTTGGCACATGGGTAGACCATGACCTGGGTTAGGACATAGGATACTTTGTATCCTAGTAAACGCAGACGAAGTCGCGGGCATAAGCTAGTTAATTATAAGTCCAGGTTTCCTCACGATGTTTTCCTGATGGAAAACATCGTGAGGAAACCTGGACCAACAATTATTTTAAAACAAGATCTGACCAATACTTATCATAGTCTTTTTTTCTCCAGCAGGTGCCCCCAGTGGTCCTCCAGTTGTTCGCTGCCAGCTCCGCAAGCACAAACCCAACCGCAAACCTCGGACTCCCTTCACCACGCAGCAACTCCTGGCTTTGGAGAAGAAGTTCAGGGACAAACAGTACTTGAGCATCGCGGAGAGGGCCGAGTTCTCTTCCTCGCTTAGACTCACTGAGACACAGGTGAGGGTCGATTTTTTTTATAAAGTACATAGTTATTACTAGCTTTTACCGGAGTGGAAAAGTACGCACCAAACTATCAAGTTTGAATTTCCCAATTAGTTTCGTTAGTTTCTTCAAATAAGGGAATAATGTAAACCAAACCAACTGTTAAATTAAAATAGTACACCTGAGTGTAGGTATCTATACAAAAGATAAAACAAGCTTAAGCAAACTCTTTTATTCCAGGTAAAAATTTGGTTCCAAAATCGGCGCGCGAAAGCGAAAAGATTGCAAGAAGCTGAGATAGAAAAACTGAGGCTTTCCGCCCGGCCCCTCCTGCCGCCATCCTTTGCGCTTTTCGGAGGGGGAGGGGCCCCTCCGCTGTTCGCAGCAATGGCAGCTGCCTCCAGACCTCAACTCAGCTTCCTAGGAGGTCCACCAAGCCACCAACATGCGATAAACATGAATATACTAAATTCTCTACAGCCTCATTGACGAATGGATCACGCGGCAACGCGTGAAGCGAGCGATCAGCCGCCATCTTGAAACGGTGTGTTCGAAATTTAAATTGAAAGGGTCCCTATTCTCGTATAAGTACAGTGTTTTGTTTATTGTTGTGAATTTTGAATCGACCATTGTAATGGAAACGCTTTCTTCTCACTCTGGCTCGATATCTACAAATTGTATCGGTTTCGTTTATTCAAAGTTATAATTTCCATCACTACAATCATAATTATGTAATGTTAATGTAGCGATGAAGAATATGATTACTTTTTCTGCACTAATGTAGGTACTGAATACTTTCGCGTAACTTGAGAAAAGTGCTACCTATGTAAATATCAAAACAGTACCTAACGCCTAGACACTTCAAGACTTCAAAGCCGTCGCGGCGTCGCACGTTATAAAATATTAAGAATGGGGACCAACACCGGTGTTCGAGAATCAAAAGTTTTAAAAAGTGAATCAAGGACAATTTATAAAAGAGAAATGTGTTCTAATTTCAAAATAAACTATGTTCGTTTTGTGCGATCCCAGAATTAAAGGTGTGGACACATTTATGAGAATAATTTTCTGAGGTTTTAGATTAAGCCACAATATTATTGTTAACAAAGATCTTAATAAAACTGTTAAATATTACCTTTGTGTGTATAAACTCCTCGTACAAACCTTTTCGTTACTCATACTAATATACACGAAATGAAAAACTCTCTATAAGTGCAATTTCACAAAATAATGGTTAATTATAATACTGGATAGAAAATTGTAAATAAGTTTGCGTTTATACCTTAAGAATAAATAATGTTTACTTAGTAATTTACGGAGTGTTTTAAATCTGTTCTGAAGTAATGTCAGCGCATTGAACTATTATTTTAAATCAAATATAAAATTAATATGTCTTACTAAGTCTCAAGATTTCTTGGTATCAGCTTCAAGCCACTGTGTAAATAAATAGTTATTATTCTTTGCCACTGTCGCCAAACTGTGACGTCTTAAAGAATTCAAAATAATACGGACATTGTATTTTGTATTACTTTGAATTCTTTAATACAGATGTACATACATAAATTAATAACTAACATTATTGTTTCAGTACATCTGTGTTAATTAAGATTAAATATCCTTCAACTGTGTTAATCACAAAGAATATAGACAGTTAAAACGCTATGCTTCCACTTGTGTGCTAAAATATTTCAGTTATTTTGGTGGTACCTATTTCCTTATCAGCCTGTCCATTACTTTTCCTACAAGTGGGCTATGTATTCCTTTTAATTCTACCTCTTTCTCTTTGCCTTTATTTTCCATTTTATTTTTTCACACGCCATTTAATAAAATATTTTAGCTAACATTTTCTATAACTTAACAGACATAAGCTATAAGGTTTCTGTACTTAAATATGTTTAAGTAATTTTACTGATGTGCAAATAGTAATGTAAATAATATTTAAATAAATTATTGTATACGTAAGATCGAGTACATAATGTATTAGGTACTTAAGTATATTTCTAAAGCATTAGATTTTTTAAAACGAATCACAGATCATAGATTTTGTGAACATGACTTTTTAGAGTGTTTATATTGGAGACAACATACCCTTAAAAATGCAGTTTATTTGATACGTGGTTAACGGTTACTACTACTTATTTCAAATAAACAAAACTAATAAAATGTTCTAAAAACGAATCATAATGACACATTCAAAATGGCGTCTGTAAGTGCAATTTTTTTTCACGCACAGGATTCTCAATGCTCGGCTCAATACCGAGGGTTGAAAATACAGCCGTGCTATTCTGTAAACATCTCACCCTGAAAACTTGCGTGAAGTGAGCTTTGTGTGAGCTGTCATTGTACCTAAAGCTAGGGATTGGCACTACGGCAGCTCACTTCATGCTCACTTCACCTCACTCTTCACGGTGAGATGTTTCCAGAATGTATCGACAGATCGTGAAAAAAAAGCGCCCGAACCTACTGGGGTTTTGGCAAGAAAATAAAAGTCATGTCGTTTGCAATATACATGCTCTATGTAACTACTGTTAGGCCATAGTGTTATCACAATAAGTACTTGAAAAAGTTAAGTTTAATCGCTTTTGTGTCATATTAATTAAAATTCATGCTTATTTATTACTTTTTTTTATTTGACGAGTGATTTTGTTACGAGCAGCGTTGCAACGTTAATTATTGTCAGATGATTAGGCATTCAACAAAAGTTAACCTAGCCACATAAAAAAACAAAAATGGAGTTATAATATAAATTGAAAGGAAATCGTTGCTCATAACATAACAATCAAATGTCACTATTCTGTACAAAAATAGTAAAAATAATAGTTTATCTGGTTTAATTTGAATCTATTTTATAATCGCCTTTAATAGAAATCTAAACATAGGAGTGGACTATGGAACATTTGTAAATTATTGATTAAATTATAAATTCGTTATTAGTACACACATGCGGTTTTATTGAAAATAATACTTGAACTCCTTACTTAAATGGTTAAAACACGAACCTGGTACCAGATTATAATTACAATATTCCCTTTGTTTATAAAATTAATGATAATGTTCTATTAATGGGTGCTGTATTCCTGTAGCCCACTTTACTAATAAATTCGATCTTATAATTTTTATTCATAATTACTTACATAAATATCAAAAGATATAATGAACATTTATTAGTTTGTAAAAGTTATAATTGTGGGCATCAATAAAAATTACAAGCATCTCGTCCACCATAATTCATAGAAGCCATTACGAATAATGTGGCCATACCTTTATCAGCAACCATAAACAAAAACATTTTTTCAAACATTAACAACACAGATAAAATACTCGTCAAATCTATCACAATTTACCATAAACAACTCGCGTTTCTACTCGATTGAAAGTCTATGAAGACATCGGCGATAAAGTTTATCAAGGAGTCCTTATATGTCGTGTTATGGGCCAGAGACGCCATAACTTCCTGTTCCATTCACTAATTGGTGTGTTTGGCTAAAAACTTGCCGTGCCATAATGAATGATAATACTTTTAAATGCACAGATTCGTATGCCGCGTCAGCCGCTGAACGCGCCCGGAGACATTAATTACTCATTTGTGAACTAGTTGATGCTCGTGGGTTTGGGTGTGGTTCGAGTGTAAATTCGTGAGAGCATTCTTCGTATGGGGGGAGGGAAAAAACTACATAACGCCATCTGTGTCGATCCTTACATACTCTAGTTACCATAAACGAAATAATTTGTTAAATGTTGCATAAACAACGTTCGACATCCTTATGGGCATCGCAAACGAGAGGTAAGTAAAGAAAAAACATTAGAAAAGCTACCTATATGTTCAAGTTGTTATTAGGTTGTGGCGGCATCTACATTGCCACATGCGAAATATGCATTAAAGACCTGACGTCATACAAAATTCAGACGTCACACAAATCCTACATCGCGCAATTAGAGTTTACCGTGCGAACGACATATATAAGACTATGCGACGCCAGACACGACACCCGTCTGGTCAGAGGATACTCCCTTTTCTATAGTATAGAGAATGAGTGAACTCTACAACCTATTGCCATCAACCGCCGCGGGCACAAATCCAAACCCCGGAGCTTGGATCTTTGCTACTGAGAAAATTCTGATGGAAAAAGCCCAATAAGGCAATGTAACCCAAATTAACTTTAAATCTGGATCCGCAAAATACCTAAGACGTCAAATTATAGTAGTTTATCTGAATGACATAATGACCGACAAAATTACGATCTAAGGTAGGTGCGGGAAAGTCCGAAAAGGATGCTGTGGCGCCTGGCAACGTACAGGCAACTGAAGGAACACGGGTGGGTTTTAGTCAGTAAGAGTCTGACACGCCCTCCCGCTCCGCCCAGAGCGGTAGAAGTTATTTGATAACATCCCACAAAAAAAAGGTATTGTTGGGTGCCCTGTAATATTCTCTTGCTACCAAATCAAACCTGAATTCAGCCGGTCTATTCTGTAAAAATCTCAGCTTGAAAACGTAGGTGATGTGAGTTGTCATACCACCTGATGCTAGGGATTGACACACAAGTGACAGTTTACTTCATCTAAGCTTTTACAGAATAGATCGACTGTTGTTTTTTCTCATGATTTTCTCGTTTTCTATTAGGTATCCTCTACCCTTTCCAGAGTAGGTTTGGTTTATTGAACAGTTTTGTTCCAAACAAATTTTTTTAGGAACTAACATACAACAATTTTATTACAAGGATATATATTTACCAAAATGGCCGTTACTGCTGGCTGGTAATTTATTGTAATTGGCCAGTTTATTCGTAATGACGCCCGTCTCACTAACTTATGGGACAACATGGCCAGCGTAAGTTGAGTCGTGGTACAACCCTCTGGTTAATTTCTTTACGTCTTCGATTATTTTCAACGAATTAAAACTATTAAATTCTTAACAATATTATGGGTTTTAGTAAAGCAAAATTCAATTTCATAAAAGTATTGACCTGCATCTCTTCTGTTCTGTAATAAATAAAACTATGTGCTTACCTATCTAATATTTGGAAGCCACACGTGGCAGAATGTGATGTGATGAGGCCATTGACTAAACTTTTAAGGTACCAACTCTGACAATAAATAATTATGATTATTTTGCCCCTCAAGAATTAAAAATGGCGCATGGAAAATACAGACAATAAATTTTATAGGTAAGTATATTTATTTTCCTAAGTTCTACAAAGATCATTTTAAATTGGCTGATGTTTTATTGCATGAATTGGTAAATACATCACTACTTGCTGTTTATGGACACCTACTTGGTATTTCTTTCGTTTTATATGGATAACTACCTACTACCTGCCTAAGGAAGTGTTCAGACCTGAGTGAAGTCTGTCTTGAGCTGATATCAGACGATGACATTGACACAACACCGCCCAAATTACATAGGAATGAACATTCATCTGCTCATTTCAATTTTGGATCTTTCGGTAGGTGAGTGAAAGATGCCGAGTTCCGAAATCCAATATCGTTGGATCGGTTCAGTAATTAATAAATTTTTCACTTTTGATTAATTTTATGTTCAGACGTTTCCGAATGAAAATCAAAATCTTTTGATATCTACTTCAGATGGAGATCAATGAAAACTTGCAACAAATCCATTTTATTTTATAATATAACAGAGTTAACAAAAATCTTTAGAAAAACTTTTTTTCGAATTAAATCTGGTGATGGACAAAATTGTTCTGGTGTCGAATCTGTGATGGACAAAACTGTACTGACTTATGTACCATTTTTTTTGTCTGGCTTCTCGTGAGCAGGTTTTCGACTGCTTAACAGGACTTATCCTGTGGACGCCTTAATAAATGCCATGCTAGGGCATAAAACTTATAAACTAGCCTACTACACGCTAAAGGCCCCCTCCGCGTGGGCGTCGCTAAGGGAGGGCAACAAGGAACAGAGGGGTAATTGCATAAGACACTTACAGTTTTAATTTTTAATGAAAGTAACCGTGCAAAAAAAAATGGATTCTAAAACCAACGCATAAACAAATAATTTTTTTTTTAAATATACATCAGATTTTATTTTCACGGTTTATAATGCGCGAGGGCTCACGGCTCCGGGCACTCAAAGTGTTAAATATGAAACCATCATGGCTTTCGTAGAGCGTAAGTCTGTCTACAGACACTTGTCTCAGTGTAAACGCTGCCTTAGTTTCTCGTATAACGGTCTGTGGCAGTTTTTACGCGATCGTCAATTGTTTTTACATTAAAATACGTAGTTAAGTACATATTTATCGCTCCGTGTTGCGTTATTGTATGCAATTATACAATTATTTGGTTATTAAGAGTCTGTAATTAACGAGACAGTATTTATGAGTGTTATTAACATAGTATATAAGATAATTTACAGCATTAGGATCGACTAAAACGCGTCATTATTTTAATGTGATGCTAACGATATAATTGGGCAGGGATATTTTGACGTCTTCAAGGTGAATAAAATATTTACTTTGCTGCGTTATGAAGACTAGGTACTTACCTTAATAAGTATAAAGTAACAGCACCCTAATTTCGTAGGTAACACATGATAAATCATAATCTGAATCATTTTGAAGGATAATGCTAAACAATTGCTTCTTCAAAAAAAAATCTGCTCAACAACGTCAAAAATTTAATGTTGTTGAACTGTCAAAATGTAAGAGATTGTAATTGATCCCATAAAGGCTATCCAGCACCTTAATTGAATAACTTAAGGTGCTGGATAGCCTTTACCAGAAGTGGTTTTATTGGTTCAGCAGCTTCAATATCATCCGGAATATTAAATCTGGTCGTGGACGTGTTACGAGAGCGGCTAACATGTCCTGTCATCAGATGACAGCCGCCACGCAAACATCGATACGACCCTCTGCCAGAGTGACTGTCACCAGCCAGTGGCACTCTTAGCCGACCTTTTCGGTGATTCCAGTAACTTAGTTACAAATCTAGACGGTGGCGCCACTTGCTGTGACGTCAAGTATTACGAGCCGTAGATTTATAATTGAACGAGAGCGATTGACCTGAGTGCACAAGAGAGAGCGAGACGAGCGAGTGTACAATATTGTGAAAACGCGGCGAACACGTCGCGTGGTCGCGGCTAATTCGCTTCTAGAGAGCATGTTCACAAATCGCTTAGCTTGAAATAATTTGGCAAATGGTGATAAATCTAACCGAAACGAGGTTTTGTATCAACCCGCTACGTAAAGCAGGTCCATACGCTTCAAATGAATTCGTCAATGCACTAATAACATAATTTCTCATGAAAATAATAAACGACTTAAACTAAGAAACTCCAATCTCACATTTATCAAACTTATCTCATTGAAACGAACACGGAATCAAGTGCTCCTAATTACATTACGTCAACTAATCACGGCTCAAAAGCAAAGTCAATTTGTCATAATTAATACGCAACGGAAACTCCGCGTACAGCCAATGGGTAACTTACAAACACGAGTAATTGGCCCAAAACATGAATTAAACATAATTTACTTTTAATTATCTGATCGATGGCATTCCAGGGTAACCCTTTCGGGCCAATTTAGATTCTTTGCATATTTGCTCGCTCCGTCTTACTGGCCAGTCGTTTGTTTGCCCACCAAAGCTGTTGATTTTTATCTAGGCGGTGGAAGGGTTAAAAAATATTGTTAATTTTATTTTTTGTTTGTTGGAGCCAGGAATCGTTAGTTGCTATGTGATATTAAAATGACAAAAAAACAAATAAGTTATATTTTTATCATTGTATTAAGCTCTCTACTGATTTTAATCGAATTTCTGATTTTGACGTCCTAAAAAAGAAAAAACGTCCCAACACTAGTACGCACGGCTACACATCAAGCTATACATTTCCAGTATAAACTGACCTCACATTTATACGGAAATCCTATCCAATGCGAGATCAGCACAAATTGGAAATGTATAGCTTGATGTGTAGCCGTGTGTACGTACTGATCCGTAGGTGCCATTTGTGGAATAAAATTTTTAATAACAAATTATTTCACTAATGGCACCTGAGAAAAATATCGATAGGTGCCGTATGTGGAATACCTCAGGTGCCATTTGCTCAGGTGCTATTTAAGCGGGTGCCCGATGCCCAGGTAGATTACAGCCCACTCCCTCTTATCTCTTAGACAAGAGGCCTGCGTCCCAGCAGTGGAACCATTATAAGCTGATTATGCTCTAAAATTTAAATTTAAATCAAACTGAACGATAGACGTTTTGCGTAGATGTGACGCATATTTTCCCCCAAGTTGTAACTTTCGAGTTTTGTTCTTTCTTTGCGTCATGTTTACCGCATTTTCTTTCCTTTTACTAGCGACCCGCTCCTGCTTCACACGGTTTTTACGACTTGACAAAACATCGAGATTTCTTAGGTAAACGTAACTTTAATATTACTTAACGTATTAAACACATAAACCTTCCGGAATAAATTCTCTAAACGATGATGTAAACCTCATCAAAATTTGTTTCGTGGTTTAGAAGAACAACGCGGACATCCAGACAAACGTCAAAAGCGAGTTTGTTTTATAATATGGATGTATAGAAGTTAGTGATCGTGGAATGACTGATATGATATTAGCAAAGCGAAGAATGCAGGAAGTGGTTTTTATATTTTAGAACACGAAATATAACATAACATCACGCCTGTATCCCCCGAAGAGCTAGGCAGATGTACACCCACATTTTGCTAGCTATGTTTAAGTCCCATGTAATAGGGAGGGAACCTATTGCCATCAACCGGGCACAAATCCAGACTCTGAGCTGCTACTGAGAAATTCCATATAACAGAAAAAACCAATAACACTTTGCCAGACCCGGGAATCGAACCCAGGATCTCATGCTAAGCAGTAGCACTTGCGAACGAGGCAGTCACAACGAGGGAGGCAACACGAAATATGTGCCACTGTTTTCAAAAGCTACAGCACACATAACAAGTCAACTTCAAGTTTTTTCTCCATCAAGCAATTAAAATCCGATCGCATATCAAAATCAACTGTGTATTAATATTCGCACAGTTAAAAATATAATATTTCTCTCTTCTCAATAATAAACACGGACTACCAATTATTTATTTTTATAAACCAATAACAAATCCGAAGCACAATCGTAAGATTAAAACCTAAATCATTATTATTCCTCGCAATACTCGATTAATTTCATAAATTGTGACCCCTACCATGAGTTCTCTTGTTTTTTTGCGAATGAATATTTTTGCAAAAAAAAATTGGGAAAAGCCATTGCAAAAAAAAAGTTTTTTTTTTCAATAAAAGCTTTTCAAGTATATTTTTAGTTACACATTTCATTTAAAAAAAATCCTATCCTATAATATTAAATGAGCAATATTTGTGTATATATTTGTAATCACGTTCTCGAAAACGGCTCTAACGATTTCGATGAAAGTTGCAATTTAGGGGTTTACGGGGGCGAAAAGTCGATCTAGCTAGTTGTCATATCTAGGAAAATTCGTCGCCCTAACTGCGCGTTTGCACTGGCGAAACATCGCAACAAAACATGTTGAAATCCCTAGTTGCTGACAAAAATTGTATTGAACATTGACAGAAAATAGAGATTTCAACATGTTTTGTTGTGAATGTTTCGCCAGTGCAATCGCACAGTAAGTTTAGAACAAGATGGCTTAGAATAATGACATGGCAGCATGAAATTAGTAAGTACATACCTACTATCATAGCAGCATGGAGTCAGTATGTACTATACATGGATTTAGTATGAACTATCCTATACTATTAAATGAACATTCTCTATTTTAACCCGAGCAGAGCTCGGTCGACCAGGCACTATTAATCAGGCTAAGCTTTTAAAGTGAAGTTAATATAAAAACAATACCAGAGTATTTTTTACTTTAAAGCTTCTGTAGTATTGTTTTTACTCAAACATTTAATAAACAGCACCCAGTGATGACCTTTAGCACTGAAACGTGGTCGCTCACAATGAGCCTTATTAAAAGGCTAAAAGTCACCCAAAAAACAATGGAGAGGGCTATGCTTGGAGTTTCCCTACGTGATCGAATCAGAAATTAAGAGATCCGCAGGGGAACTAAGGTTAACTACATAACCCGAAGAATTGCCACACTTACGTGGCGGTAGGCAGGGCACATTGGTCGCAGGACAAATGACCGATGGGGCCGAAAGGTTCTGGAGTGGAGACCGCGTACCGGAAGCTGTAGCGTTGGAAGACCTCCCACATAGTGGACCGATGACCTTGTAAAGGCCGCAGGAATCTGCTGGATGCGGGAAGAAGCTGTCTAAGTGGC